>CM045766.1:140298063-141680160 GCA_025200525.1 Camellia lanceoleosa | reverse complement strand
CTCATGATATAACTCTTTATTTACACTTATGTGTTTCTTTGCATTAGCATTTGCATTAGTGTGAAATCAGTGTTTGCCATCTACTATTCTGAGCGGTTTCTTAGGAGCTTGAAAAAAGCTTGCCAAAAGGCGACGGTTCGCGACTCTGCCATGATAGAACACAACCTTTGGATCTAGACTACGGTAACGCTTGATCCTTCATCACTTCTCGGTGTTAGGTGTGAGAGGTATATTAGGTAGTCTTCTTTGAGGTACCCTTTTGACCAATCAACCTAGTTGCATATCGGAAGCCATAGAGACTATTCCAAACTACTGACGGGTTGCTCACCGAATGTGAGGTGTTTAAAACGCTTGTTTGCGTGGTGAGTAGCTCCTGAAAGTAGGATAGGAAACCCTACCTATCATAGGGGTGTTTTGGCTCTCCCTTGCTTGATATGTGCTTTAGAGTGAAACTCGAGGAATGTATGTATCGATTGCAAGTCACAGGTATTAGTTTTGGGGCTGAAATTTGGGGAAAATCGGTGTTTAGTCTGATTGTCCGGCATGATTGCAACTTCGTATTGTTTGTCTAAGCCAAAGTCTTTGTGTGGTTTTGATTTTTTGTTTCTTTTTGCTTTATTTTCTTTGTGTAAGGTAATCTTTCACCATTGCTTGATGATTCATTACCTCCCAAGCACTCTGGACGAGTTAGAAAGATTAGTAGATCTGAGGATCTAGTCGGGGACAGCAGGTGTTTGTTTCACTCCCACGGTTACTAGGCGGAGGAGGATTCGTGAGAATTCGCCAGTGCAATCACCTTTTACCTCACTTTGTGCCTAGTCGGGCCGATCATCTACTTCCACTCCAGACGGAGAGGTATTCACCAATTAGATAGTTCAAAGTCCTCTAGTCAACATGGAAGACATGATTCATCAACTCTAGCAAACTATTGAGAACATCTTGACTAAACCTTTGCCCCCTAAAGCTGAGACATGACAAGCTAAGGTTGTAGCCCGAAGTGATAGAAAGGCTTCAACAACAACGACCACAATCTCAGGTAGCCTCGGTATCCCATGCACCGATTGAATTTTAGCACCGGGGTCACGATTAATGTCGAGAAAATCACGGGCATTCAGCAAATCCCATCCCACCTCGGATCTCCAAAGCACTAGTTTACCAAGCAGGCGTCGTTTGAATTTGAGGTTGACCCTCTTGCGAAAATGAGCAAAATTTGGAAAAGCTCTTTACATAGGCACAAAGGCGTGAATTCGATCCTTGATATTGAGGATGGCTATCTTGATTTAGCGATGACTTTGCGAATAGATTCAAGATGCCGCATATAAACCCGGTTTGGCGGTTACGGGGATCCTATGGTCATCTACGGCTATTCTCGACATCCTCGACCTATGGGTCTCACTAGATTCTGAAATTTGTCGCTCTTTGGGTTTGGACCTTGTCGGTATAGTGGCCATCCGATATGCCAACTTGAAGACTACGTGAAGAAAGCGGGAGAAATGGGCGAGGCCTTCATAGTCTTGTACTCTACAATACTTTCGGATCAAGGTCACTACTTGTGATCTCAAAAACCTTCGCCGAAGTCGAAGAGGGCTTCTCGGATTTTGTGACATGATGGAGGGCCAAGGTGTAGACACCCCATTTTTGACCATCCTCAAGACTTGGACATCATCGTTTGTGCACTCGATGATTGTGCTTGTTTGTGTTCGTTTTGAGCGCCCGAAGTCCTCGGCGGAACGCCTTGTCTTTGAGCCTCTAAACCTATTTGTTTTGTGCTTGTTTTTGGGCCAAAACCTTGTTGGCTCTTGCCTGGAAGGGGGAGGGAACTGTTGGCCAGTCCTAGGCCTTGTCAGCCACTAGTTGTGCTTATCGGCCACTTGTGGTGGCGATCGACTACTAATAATGGCCGGCCCATTAAATCGTCTCATTTTTTAGATATTTGTTTGCCAGCTGTGCCAGCTGTTGTTCACTGAAATGCATCTCCATACACATGTATGGTAGGATGATTTCAAGCCTAAACCTTGATTTTCTATATATAGGGGGTGCTCTCCTCCATTTGGAGGGGTTAGAAAATTTGGATCAAATTTCTCTCTCTCTCTCTCTCTCTCTCTCTCTCTCTCTCTTCTTGTTTTGTGCCTTAAAGTCTTGTTTCTCTACACCTTTGGACATCAAGCCTTGACCAAACATTCTCACCCTTGAGCTGAGGTTCTTTGGAGTTTAGTTTGAGCTCTTGAAGGAGGTTTAAGCTGGAATTTGGGGCTATTTTGTGCTTGAGCTTCAAGAGCTAGTTCACTTGCTTAGTGTACTTGCTTTGACTACTTGTTTTGCCATCATTTTGTATTGTTTTTGAGCTGGTTTTCAACTACAAAAAACTCTGGTTTTTGAGGCTTAACATGATGGTTTGAGGCCATTTTGTGTAAAGGGGTAGTCTACCCTTCTTGTTGCTTAATTGTGTAGACTTTTGTACCATCTTTTAGCATATTCAAATCAAACTTTTTGGGCCTTTAAACCACTAAAATTCAGAGTTATTTCAGTGGCAAAAACCTTGTTTTGAAGTCAAAATTGGAGGGTAGCCTCCTTCCTTGTGTCTTGTTTGCATGCCTTGATAGCTTAACATGTGAGCATGCTTTTCTAGCATTTTGTACTTTGAATCTTAGCATGTTTTGCTACTTCTTTTCTTGGTTTGACTCTGTTTTGAGCTGGTTTGGTCCTTGAGGCTTGTATTGTGTGGTTGTAGTGTAAGAGGCTTCACTAGCTTAATGTTTTAGGCTTTTAAACATGAATTGCATGAGTTATGTAATAACGACCCTCGTATATGTTTTACGGTATGCTTCGGTCCTTACTACGAGCATTGATATACTTCTTGTGAAATTTCATGTGAAATTAAGTTTAAGTGGGTGAATCTTATGGTTAGAGAATCATATACATGTTAAATAAGAGACGTATCTGTTACAATTATAATGTTTAGATTAGAAATTGGAAGCCTTAGAAGCTTAATAATCCAAAATTGACTTTATATTTGAGACCAGCATGATTTTTAGATCATAATATGATTTTCTGTAAAAATCTGATTCGGAATCATTAAACTGATTGAATTTTGTCTCTATTCAACCTTTATATATATATATATATATATCTATAAGTGCCTCTTTGAACATGGGACGTAGAAACCTTCTCATCAAAAAATATCTCTGAAGAGGAGAGCTAGAAGAAGAAAGCTAAAGAGGAAGAAAGAGTGCAACAAGGAGAAGATTGGGAAATTTGAGAGGGTTGTAGGAAATTAAGCTCAAGGTATGTATTATCTACTTTGTTATGCCTCTCTTGTCTAATGAGTAAGAAATTCTCTACAATATAGAAGTTAGGGTTGTGATTAAGATCAAGATCAAGAGTGTGTGTATGTTCTTGCTTAATTGTATTTGAAGTTGTGTTATTGGTTTCAAACTTTGTGTTAGGCAATATCATCTTTCCCCTCTTGATTTTACTTGTGTGGAGTTCATCTACATACTTAGATGATTATATATATATATATACATATATGGTTGGAACCAAACATAATTCAAACCATGAAGAAATTGGGTTGTACATGTGGAATTGAAATTGATGATCCTAATTGCACTTGTGATGCATGTTATGGTGATATTGAGCTGTTATATTGCATTAATTTTCCCTATTTTGAGCTTTGTAATGTATGTACCAAGTTGAGGAGTTACCTTGTTTCAAAGTGTGCAAAATTGGGTTAACGATAAATCGTCTGGGGTCATGGCCGCCGTCGGAGCTATTACCGCCATCTGAAAACATGGGATTTTGGGATTGAAGCTACTGAAATAAAAGCACGTCTGGGGCTCCTTGTCGCATGTGCGGGGATCCTGCGGCCGCGTCTGACCCATCTTTGAAAAATCTATGCGCTCCGTTTTGCTTGTTTGACCCTCTAGTATTATTAAAATTTGTATTTGATGCCTTTAAAATGTTTGTAAATTCATTGACGAAACAAATCAAATATTGTTTAAAAGGAAATGAACTAATTTTTGAGCTGCGTGTGTATGTAGGGCACATCTGGAAGGCTGCCGCTCCTCCTGACCTGATGAGTAATAGTACTGTAATTGTACAGTTGTTTATCGTTAGTAATTATTATTAACACTCTGTTATCCGCAAGTTAATTATGACAACCTATTTGAACGAATGGAAAATCTGTGTACATCTATACAACTCTGGAAGCATTCTGCTTTGTTAGTATCTGGGCCAGAGGCCGATTTGTAAAACCCGTTGGGCCTAAGGCCGATCTATAAACTCTGTTGAGCCTAAGGCCAATCTGTAAAATCTGTTAGGCCTAAGGCCGTTCTGTATGTTACTGGGCTTAAAGCCGCTCTGAATAAAGATTGGGCCTAAGGCCGTTCTGAAAATGTATACAGAATAAGCTTACTCATATGACCTCTATACTTATATACATTATAGTTCAAGTTTAATCTTTAAACTGTTTGAGTACTATTATTCACTGAGCCTTTCTCACTTTGTGTTATGTTTGTTTCTGTAGGCAATCAATCTGGAGGTCGGTCTTAGTTCAGCTTTGGTCATTCCTTTTTGGTCAAGCAATGTAGATAAGCTTATGCATTTTGTGGGGTTCCCTTAGTGACCCCTAGTGTGGCCCTTAGTCTTTTGTCTAATTTAATTAGTCATGTATAACCTTCTTTACCAACATTTTTGTTATATGCCCACGTGCGGGGCTAGTTCTGTATATATGCCCGTATATGTAGTTATGTGTGTGCAAATATCTGCTTCTTATATATCTGTCTATCATATGAGGAACTGTTTAATGTCACATTGAGATCCTGGCATATAGGTGTGAGCTCGATGGATGTTAATTTATGTTATACTATGTTATTAAATGCTTCCATTCAGGCCCAATATGTTGTATATATCAAATTGGATGTCCATTTACGAAGTGATCGTGTCCAAACTTTTAAGGCGGGTTTGGGGTGTGACAAGTTGTATACATGTTTTAGTGTCACTTTTCACACCATTTCACCTTGAAATCTCTGCAATCTCCTCTATTTTCACTCTTTCATTCATTTTGAAAGTGGCTTTGAACCTTGTTGGCTTGGGGTGAAATTGAGACCCTCATGCCTAATGGTTTAATTTCTTCAGGAGTTCATTATCAACGGCATGAGGTCTCTTTGATGCCCAAGGCACTTGTGGGTTAAGCCCTCTTTCCATTAGAGGGCACTCACCTTTTGGACTAATCAACTAAAGAATGGGATGGTAAGTTAAAATGTGTAAACAAAATGAACAAAGTAAAAGAGGCAAGATAAAACATCTTCATGTTGCATTGTATGTGTTAGGATCAAGCGTTAATTGAACACAAGAAAAATGGGACATTTGTACTCAAAGTGATGAAACGTGCCACTTTCCTTGATCACCATCACCCTTGATCATACATGATAGGGTTGTGGTTTTGTTGAGTCTTGTTTCGCATTCATTAACTTGTGCAAACTTGGCTCCTTAGCCATCATGCATTGAAAATGCTTGGTTGATGGTTTGAGGGCCGAGAGTTACACTCTTTTGAACTTGTGTAATGATAAGGAGAGCAACAATGCACACAAACCTTGAGAATATACTACTTTGCCTCTATTTGCTCTCTATTGCGACAAAAAGGAAGTTCGAGGCGGGGGTGGCCGGCCAGGCCTAAGTAGTGGCCTGACGGCCACTAGCGATATGACCCATTAACCAATGAAAATTTGCACAAGTGTGCTCTGAGTTGGCTGAAGGCATTACGGAAGTTGGCAACCTTTGTTGGTGTTCAAATAATGTGCAAACAAAGGCTACAATGGCAAGGCGGTGGCATTTTGAATTGGAACAGCGAGAATGCATTCGTCCCTTGCCCTCGAGGCCATTTAATTACTTTAGTTAGCTTAGAATAGCTAGTTAACTCAAATGTTGTACTTAATTAGTTAGTATAACTAATTCTTCAATTCCGATTTGTAATATTTAGCTAGCTTAGAATAGTTAGTTAATTTGTTTCAATTATTGTAATAATTAGTTTAGAATAGTTAATTAGTTTTGGTTTGTAATAGCTTAGCTTAATTAGTGTAGCTAGTTGGTTAGCGCTCATTTATTCGGACCCTCCTTCACGGGGGCGTAATGTTGTAATTAGTGTGCATGTGTGTGTGTGTGTTTTCCAACCCCTCGTATTTCTCCCTTTTATTTACCCGCTTTCGATGGTTAGATTAGGGACATATTTTAATTAGCATACCTTATACTTGGATGTTTGCATCTATTCATTTGTCTTGCATGCACCGAGGCTCGGCGCATCATTCAAATTACATTGTCAATTCAATATCTTTTTTGAATATGTGTCTAGTTGCATGTTATCAAATCGATTCAAATTCCATATTAGTAGCCGAGCCTATTAATTTCATGTTGCATGTGTTGCATTAGGCATCTTGTATAGTTAGGATCATGCATTGTTTCTAACTAGTTTTTGTTTTGGCTTGGAGTACTCGGTAAGTTTTATGCTTTAGCATACTTGCATGAGTGTGATTACCATGTTGCCATGATAGCATGCATGCCATGAGGCTATATGCTTAAATGTTAAACTGAATGAATGCCTGTGGATAAAGGCCTTATTGTTTGAATTGGAACGAGTCAACAAATGTGAGTTTTAAGCCCACTTTGCGAAGTAGCAAATCACGTTTTAAGCCCACTATGTTTGGTGGCAAACCCGCATCTTTAAGCCCACTTGAGGGTGGCAAATTCAAACCATTTTCATAGACAAACATGAGCTGAATTATTCCAAGTCTTACGACTAGTCTATACTTGCTTGTATGCGTCACAAAGTAAAGCTAGTTTAATAACCGGAATAAGAACGCATAATGTTTATAAAATGACATATCATGATTAGTAGAGGCTGATCTTTGATCGAGACAGCGAAGTGCTCATTCGGGACCTTTCCTCTCGTACCTAAGTTCGAGCGAGGCAACTTTGGTGATAGCGGACCGTGGCCTTTAGCACAAGTCAGGGTTTCTAAATTTTCCTAAAACAAAATATTTAGGTGGCGACTCTGTAATCTGGAAAACAGTCCAATTTTGGCATTATTCAATTTAAAATCAGTTTTCCAAAACGATTTGTCAGATTTGGACTCTTTTGTGATTATCAGTTTCACATTGTCCTTGTGAGACTAGATTGAGCTGCGAAGTCGGCTGTGAGGCCTTCTTTTCAAACCTTTTAGAAAGGCGAGGTGCGGAGCGAGTCCACAAAGGCCTCTATGATGATTGTCGACTATCTGAAAATGACCAAATCAAAATGGCGGTCCGTAATTTCAAGGAAGATTATTATAGAAAATGATAGTCTTGCCTTTGTCTACTTTTCTTGACCTCCACGAAATAGGGATGCAAATTGAGGATGCAATGAAGTAAGATGCGATAGACCACGAGAAGGAAGCGACCCAAGAGAGCTTTCACTGCGTAGTTCTAATGTGACTACTAGTGGTAGTGCGATTGCAAGACCTTCAAATGTGAATCTGTCACTACCACCTAAGACCGCCAACCCTTTTGCACATCAATACAAATCCCCAAACCTTTAGCCATCGGGCCGAGGCGAGAGGTTTTCACCCCACTCTATATGTCCTCATTTGCATACGAGGTCTGATCAAAAAGGCATCTGAAAATTTGTTAAAACAACACCTTTGCGATTTTCTCTCCTATACATAACTTGGCCAAATATTATGCTTTCCACTAACAACATGGTCATGATCTTGATCAATGCTCTAGATTACATCATGAGATTCAAGATCTTATTGACAACAAAGTGATAGCACCTCTGAAAAACCCAATGTCACTACAAATCCTCTCCCACCACAAAACCAAGCCCCTCTACCGGCAAATAAACCTCATCCATACCTTGGTGGTTCCTTACGACCCGATATATCACCACCCCTCTCACCTGCCCTAAGCGGTGTTGTTCATCTAAAACCTTGACTTGTGCATGATAAACCGTTAACAATCCAAATTGAACCCGTGGTGGTGACAATGGAAGATGGAGGAGATCGGCTTTTGTGGAGAATGGGGATGTCGGTTTAGTGCTGAGGGCTTTGTGGACTTATCGAGGAGAATACAACCCATGTCGTTATATTGCACCGACCAAACAAGCCAAACCAGAGGTGGAGTTACTTAGCAGGAATGGAGGTCGGTGTAGTGCAGGAGGATGGCCCAAGCCAAGGATTAGATGACCTAGGTGACCTTGAAGAAGACATCGACAATCTGCGGTTCTTGAATGAGCAAGATTTGGGAGATGTGCACATTAATTGGTTCGATCTGAGCAGATTGACAGACAACTCCGGGTGGCTCGATGATGAACTGATGTGGATGAAGGACTTCAACCAAAGCTAGAAACGACGAAGTAAGGAGCTACTACAAACGGTAGAGGACAAGGGAAAATTGGAGAGCACCGGCATTAAGAATTGACTTAGGAATCGGGCATTGTTAATCTTGTTGATCTGGAAAAAGCCGCACTAAGCGGTTTGAGCAGAAAGGGTTGAGAATAGTCAAAAATGCAGGAAAGCCAAACACCCTCGGGGATGACTATGATGTAAGTAATTACAATGGAATCACACAATTGCTTGTCGGTTCTTTGGAGGAGTATGGGAAGATGATGATCTGCATCTTGCCCACCGATGAGATTGGGGCCCACGACTTGCAGACGACACTTGGTACTCGATGAGGTGGATCATATGACTAGAAACGGGTGGTACTTCAAGCCCCCACACTTAGACCAACTCGAAGCATCCGGAAAGGATAAGGAGACTGAAAAACAGAGGGAAAAACTGTTAGAGGAAGAGGCTATGTTGAAACAGTTGAAGAAGATTCAAGAAGACATATCTATCTGGGGTTTGCTTATGGCTTTGCGAGTACATAGGCAAGCTGTATTGTCGGCAATGGATAAAGCCCAACTGTCTATCAACATAACTCCAGAGCAACTAGTGGGACTTGTCTTCCTAGGAGGTGTTGCGCCAACTTTGACCTTCTCGGATAAGGAATTGCCGCTCGAAGGCTCCACACATAACAAACTACTATACATCTCAGTTGAGTGTAGAGAAAAGTGGGTGCACGTTGTATTGGTTGACCTTTGGGTCTACAATCAATGTTTATGCATCTCGCACAACCTATGCTATTGGCTTGAAGCGGTGATTTTGTACCAACGGCCTAGGTGATGCGGGCTTATGACAACACAAGCGAGAGATGATAGGAGCAGTTCAAATCGAACAGTCGAATTCGACTCAATAGGATATTGAGTTTCACGTCTTGGATGTTCTGGCTACTTTCAACTTGTTACTTGGGTGACCCTTGCTGCACCAAGTAAAAGCTATTTCTTTCACCTTGTATCAAATGCTGAAGTACCGTCATGAAAAAGGGATAGCCATAATCTTTGGGAATTCTTCTATACATCATCCATCGGAGATTACTACACCTGTACTGGAGATTGTACATAGCGACGAGGATGTTTTCTTGTCTGGCTTTACCTTGGCTGAGGCCCGGGTGGTGCAAAATATCTTAGTTGTTGATGAGGGCTTATATGTCAGTGCTCAATCAGTTTATCTCATGAACAAGCTCTGACATATACAGGATGGGATTAGGAAAAAACGGCCGGAAGGACATTACTGCATTGGCCGAAGTGCCACATAACCCTCATGCTTTTGGCTTGGGCTATACGCCCACCAAAGAGGACTAGGTGAGGAAAGGGAATGAAATGGTTAGAAGAGCCAAAGCAAAGCAAAGTGGGAAGCACTATGAGCTTGTGCATTGGCCAATTCAAGGAACTCTGAATGGCCGCTTTGTCTGGGAGGGGGAAGACTTCCCATTTTGTGGCTTTCCTGAGCCATGGTTGAAATTGGAGAAACGGCGTCTACCCGGCTTTAAGATTGTCTTCGACTTACAGTTGCAAGAGGGTAAAGCCACAGAGGAACAGACTGAATTAACTATTGAAATTTGAATAGAGCACAAAAGTGAGTCAACGGTAGTGAACTTGAGGTAGGAAGCGTGGCATGTTTCCTTCGGATCTATAGATCAACTTGGGAGAGCAGGGGATGACCTAACCGTTTCCATGATCGAGACCAATCGGTGTGGATCATACGGTGGTGATACGGATGCATCCAATGCACCATCCCTCACTTGGTAGTTGGAGGAGGGCTTTTTGTCCAGTAGTTCTGAATCAAGTAGTGGGCCAGAATCTGATTCCACAGAGTCTATGGGGTCGGAATCAGATTCTAGTTCTTCTGAGTCGAAGTCCGGTATTCCTGGGGTTGGAAACCTGGATGGCTTAGTTTTGGCCAGGTCGGTTTTTTCCGTTTCTTTTGAGTCGGTTGTAGAGGAATTGAATAATTTGGATCTTTTGAATAAGAATCTTTGCGATGGATTGAGTACTTTTTCATGCCTCTTGTGTATTGCATTGATCACGATTTTCAAACTTTTGATAAAAATAGCGAGGAAGAATTCCTCTGGTTTTGAAACATTTGATTGATTGAGAGGAGGAGAGGTTTGTAAAATCCCTTGTTGATGAAATCACTCCAATTAATGTGGGTACTGAGAAGGATCCGCATCTAGTCTAGATCAGGTCCACGTTGTCTTCAGAGGAACGCGAGCACTTAGTTGCTTTATTAAAAGATTTCAAAGATATTTTCGCGTCGTCCTACGAAGACATGCCCGGAATTGATCCTGAGATTGTACAGGATCGGATCCCTTTTAACCCCGAGGCCCGACCTGTCAAGTAGAAGCTGCGGAGAATACGCCCGGATTGGGCTTTGAAGATTAAAGAAGAGGTCACCAAGCAAATAGATGCAGGGTTTTTGCTAGTGTCTGAGTGTCCGACTTGGTTGGCCAACATTGTTCGATCTTTGAAGAAAGATGGCAAGATTTGGGTGTGTATGGACTTTAGAGATATGAATAAAGCGGTCCAAATAGCGACTTTCCTCTGCCGCACATCGATAAATTGGTGGACTTCACTTGAAGCCATCTTACTCTCCTTCATGGATGATTTTTGGGTATAACTAGATTTTGATGGCGCCCAAGGATAGAGAAGACTACCTTCACCACGGTGGAGAACCTACTACTACTGAGGATGGTCTTTGTTTGGGTTGAAGAATGCTAGGGCCACCTATCAGCAGTGCAACCACAATTCTACATGATATGATCCACAAAGAGGTTGAGGTGTATGTGGATGACATGATTGTCAAATCAAGGAAAAAGAGGGCCACTATCTTGCCTTGAAGAAATTCTTTCAATGGATTAGAGAATATCTATTGAGGCTAAATCACAAAAATGCACTTTTAGGCGTAACGATGAGGGAAAATGCTAGGGTTCTGATCACCTGAGAGGGGCATCGAGGTTGATCTTTCCAAAATCAAGGCCATACTAGAAATGCCACAACCAAGGACTAAAAAGGAGGTGCGAGGCTTTATGGGTAAAGTGCAATTCATAAGACGTTTTATTGCAAAATTAACGTTGACTTGTGAACCACTATTTGGTCTTCTGAAGAAAGGAAAGAAATTCCAATGGGATGACCGATGCCAGTTTGCTTTTGAGCAGATCAAGCAGTATCTTCAAAACCCACCTATGTTGTCACCGCCAGAGTCGAGGAAGCCGTTGATTCTGTATCTGTCAGTAACGGACACCACAATGGGATGCATGCTTGCTCAGGAATCTGAGGATAGAGTAGAGAAGGCCATCTATTACCTGAGTAAGAAGATGCTGGACTATGAGACCCGTTACACCTCGTTGGAGAAGGCTTGTTTAGCCTTGGTATGGGCTACCAGGAAGTTGAGGCACTACCTATTAGCTCACTCCATAATTCTGGTTTCAATATTAGTTCCCATTAAATATCTCTTCAAGACACCAGCGCTTACAAGTAGGCTCGCTCATTGGTTGCTTCTTTTCTCCGAATTTGATTTGAAGTATGTGACTCGCAAGTCTGTTAATGGGAGGCGATGGCGAGTTTGACAGATCACCCGATGGAGAGAGCGGGCGATAGAATACTTATTCGAGATGAGGCTATTACGCAAGTCGAGGAAGAAATTTTGACAATGTACTTTGTGAGGCGTTTAACGATATGATTATAGAATGCGGGTATTCTTGATAGCACTCGACAATTCCCATATACCTTTAGCCTTCAAACTCGATTCAAAGTATCCAACAACGAGGTAGAATCTGAGGTGTGTATCATTTGGTTTGGAAGGCGCCACAGGTATAAGGGCAAGGTTAGACATCATCGGGGACTCGAACTGGTTGTTTCTCAGCGAAAGGAGATTGGAAGGTTAAAGAAGAAAGGTGAAAATCTATCACCAAACCACGGATGTTCTAATTTCTAGGTTTGAGAAGCTAACCTTCACGCATCTGTAAAGAGAACAACAAATTTGTTGACACCTTATCAACTCTATCTTCCATAATAGACATCTCGTTAGTAGTCGAATCGTCCGATCATTATTGAGCAGAGATATCTGGCCCGACTTTGTGAGTTGATCATACAATAGATGAAGTGCAAGATCAAAACCCCTAGTATTATGATGTCTGGAACTTCTTGGAAAATGAGGTTTATCCACTAGGGGCAAATGCCGAAGATAAGAGAGACATCGGTGAATGGCGTTTAGTTTATCATCTGAGGGTAAGTTGTATAAGAGGGGTCATTGGGGAATGCATAAGCTGTATGTTGATGTAAAAGAGTCAAAGTGCCTAATGGAGGCCATCCATGGAGGAGAGTGTGGAGCACACATGAGCGGAGTAATGCTAGCCTGAAAGATTCTCATGCAGGGCTACTACTAGTCTACCATGGAGGAGGATTCTATTGGTTTTTTTCGGCAATGCCATAAATGCCAAATTCATGCAAATCGCATGAATATCCTGCCGTCGAAGCTGTACAACATGACTTCACCATGGCCTTTTTCAATCTAGGGAATTAGCGTCATTAGGCGATTCGCGAAAGGCTCAAATGGGCATGAGTATATCACGGTGGTAGTAGACTATTTCACAAAATGAGTGAAGCCCAATCCTATCTTGATCTTGAAAGCGTCGCATGTAGCCAAGTTCACTAGGAATAACATCATTTGTCGTTATGAGGTCTGAATGAGATAATTTGGACAATGGCCCCATTTCAAGAGAAGTGATCGACTTGTTGGAGAAATACAAGCGTGGCTTTTCATAAATCATCTATTTACGGCGCAAACCAGCGAATTTGTTGAGGCCGCCAAAACATCAAGCACATTTTGCGAGAAAATGGTTGAGACTTCTGAGGTGGCGGACAAATTACCATTTGCCCTCTAGAGACTCTGAGGACTTCGATTGAGACATCTCTTGGGGCAACTCCGTACTCTCTAGTTTATGGGATGGAAGTTGTTACTGGTGATTGAAATAGAGGTTACATCCATTGCGAGTTATGGTGATGCAGGATAATAGAAATGGATTGGTAGCGAGCAAGTTAGGGAACTAATGTTGTTTGATGAGAGGAACCTGAAAACACTATACCATGTTCAAGGCTATCAACATAGGATTGCCAAGGCTTTTAACAAGAAGGTTAAATCTCAGAATCTTAAAGAAGGGAATTGGTGCTGAAAGACAACGAGCTCCCATCCATGAGCTTAGGGACAAGTTCAGACCCAATTCGACTAGCCCTTACATTATCAAATTAATCTAGTCGAGTGGAGCTATTATTCTTATGGACCTGGATGGCCTAGAATTTTCGCAACCAATCAACATGGACAAGTTGAAGAAATATTATCCTGAGAGGCTCGCTGGGCGAAAACCGAAGCGACCTAGGCAAAAGTTAGAGCACAAAAATTGGAAAAAAGAAAAACTAAGCTCACAAGGTTGAAAACCGAAATGGCGGCCTTGGCAAAAGTTAGAGCAAAAGGATAGTGTCAATACCGGTGAACCCTCAGAACTCGTAAGGCACGATTTTTCGTCTTTGGGATCGTAGACAACTTCATTACGAAGTCAGGCCGTAAACACATCCAAATCAAGCTGTGTCCATGTGTTTAATCAAGGCATCTTTGTCCACTCATTATCTGAAAGATCAATTGTGATCTTTATCTTGAGAGAAGAGCTAATTACAATCTTTGGCGATTGCTATTGATCTAGAAATTTTTCATTTCTAGATTCGGGGTTGTACATCTCGAGGATAGATTCCAGGTGTGTCAAGTTGTGATCCTTATCAAAAATGGTTTTGAAAAGTTTTGATAAAAGTTGATTTTGTTCAAATTAATCTTTTTATAACTTAGACCATTTTTGGACCAAAAGGAAAGTTTTGATTACCCACAACTTCAATTTCATTGATTTCAATACAAAGTTCTCTAACTCTTGATACAAATCAAAGTTACTTTTATTACATTCAAAGGAAAACTTGAAAAGTTAGATCAAAGCAATAAACTTGGGGCATAGATGAGTTAGGTGTTCCTGCGTCCCTCCTATGCTCGTGGAAGCTTAGATGCTAGTAGGCGGTTTTGCCTCATCTTCAAGCCAAGCAGGGCACTTTCGCCAAAAAGGCATGGCGAAATTGAGGCGAGAGCCAAAAGTTCTCTTGTCCTCAAAGCATTGGAGTATCGAGCCAGCTGTGAACCTCGGATTGAGAATGAAGCTAGGTACTAACGCCTAAGCGGAATGGAAAGTAGAATACCACAGTGTGTCAAGCCAATCGGTGAATCTTTGGTCGTTGAGCCATGTTGTAGCTCATCTTGGGCAAATCAAACTAGGGGCAATGCCAAGCAATATCAACAACAGACCTGTTGCACATCCAATGACACCACCAATTGAGAATCCCCAAATATATCAACTACATGAGCTTGTAATCAATAAGCATTTCCGGTCCATTATTAAAGCTTCATATTCAGCTTGGTTATTAGAACAAATAATTTCATCAACTCTGAAACCATGTGCGGTTTCTATTCTCTATGGTGACTTAATCACCGCACCAATTCCAGTTAGACTATTGGCTTTTGATCCATCAAACTACATTCGCCATGGCTCAATATTAACCAAACCAAGATCCATTATCTCTTGGCTACATCTAACATGGATGATGCCAAGAAATTAGCTAGAACTTGTCCTTTTACTGCTTTTTGGAGGACATATTCTAAACTAAATTCTGATAAGGCTAGTATCTATTTGCCAATTCTTCCTTTCAACATAGGTCTAGATAACATATACTTAACCAAATCTGTGGTTGCAATTACCAAGACAACTGTAGACAAAAGATAGTATCTTAATTTCATTACAGCAAAATACAATGCAAGGCATAGCTTTTGCTGTTGAATATTTACATTCACAAGAATTTAAAACCTACTAAGGTAATAAAGCGCTTGCTCCTTGCCTTCTTCATTGTCTGGGCTAAGAAAACTCCCAATGAATCTTCTGCGCAACAATGTATAACTTCAAGAGCTTATCACTCTTTGGTGGCATCGGCACTAGAAGCTTGGCCAAGTAGGCTTTAATTCTTTGAAAGCAATTTGATGCTCTATTGTCCACACAAACTCCTCTTCATCTTTCAACCTTAATAAGGAAAAAAATACTTTAGTTTTCCCTGCGGTATTAGAAATAAATCTTCGAAGAAAATTAACCTGCCCAATGAATTTTTGTACTTCTTTCTTACTTGATGGGCTTGGCCTCAATGATGGCTTTAGCTTTCTTCTAATCAATTTGTATTCCTTCTTGTGTACTACATAACCTAAGAAGTTTCGGTGATACACCAAAAACACATTTGAGAGGATTGAGCTTGAACTTGAACTTTCTTATTCTTTGAAAATTTGCTTCCAAGTGAACCAAATGTTCCTCCATGAGCTGGGATTTAACTATAATGTCATCAATGTAACACTCTAAATACCCTCAATGAGATCATGAAAGATAGTGTTCATTGCCCTTTGATATGTAGCCCCAACATTCTTTAGGCCAAATGGCATTTTAACCCATTTAAAGGTGCCAATGTTCCCAAGACATCGAATCTTTGTCTTATGGACATCCTCCTCTGCAATCTGATTTTGTTGTAACCAAAATGTCCATCCATCATACATAAAATCTTGTGCCTGTTGAACTATCCACCAATAAGTCTACTATGGGCATCGGTACTCATCTTTTGGAGTTGCTAAATTCGGGTTTCTAAAATCGATGCATACCCTTATTTTACCATTCTTTTTAACCACGGTACACTATTGGATAACCATTCAACATATCGGCTATTCTAATAAAGCCGGCCTAAAGAACCTAAATTTCCTCATTAACCTACGAATCACTTCAAGACTCATCCTTCTTGGCTACATTTGTATAGCTTGAAATTAGGCTTCATAGGGATCCTATGTTCCACTAATGACCTATCCAATCCTGGCAATTCATTATAAGATCATGCAAAACAATCTTTATATCTCTTTAAGACCATCAATAACTGGCCCCTGTTAAGAGCACTCAACCAAGCACTGATGTAAGTGGGTTGCTGAGCAGAACTTTACCCTAAATTAACTTCTTCTAAGGGTCTTGTATTTGAGAACTCACTAATGCTTCTTTTTGATTTCTTAGTCCTCGAAGCAATTTCTTTGCTTTGTTACGATCCACTTTCTCGATTCAACATCTTTGTCTTCTTCCTCATAGACAAAGTATGTCCATAAAACTTCTTCTTCTGTATTTCTTGAACTTTTGTTGGCATTATTATCATCTTTGATGGCGAATTCTTTCTTAGCACTCTCATGTACTAAGTGCTTCGGATGTGCTACTTCTTTATTAGCGTCACTTAATTTGAACCATCGAGTTTTCTCAATATATTGAGTGGCGTCACTCTTTTAGTATACAACTTGACTTACGCAAAGTCGGCTGGCGACAAAGGATTGAGGGTCTGCATTGATCTCCTATGTCTCTCCATTGCATAAGGCCATCATTATTTTCTAATATAGAGAGGAAGGCACACATTTGTTGGTGTGAATGCAATCCCTGTCAAGTAAAGCATTATACTTAGCATTACTATCAATAACAAAGAATGCTATCATGCAATCTGTGATTCCCATACTCAGGTTAATGGGCAAAATACCCTGAGCCATCTGTTTATTCCCAGTAAAACCAGCAATGGTTGTGCTGGTTGGGATTAATTTGAGGTTCCTTTTTTTCAATTTCTTTAAAGAGGATTTCAGAAGCAGGTTCACTGCTGCCCTATTATCCACTAATACCCTATTCATTTGTATCCCATCGAAAAAAGTCTTGATATACAAGGGCTTGACATGTTATGTCATGGATATTGTAGGATACTCAAAAGGATATAAGAGATTAATATTCACTTCCTCACTCTCGTCCTCAGTTTCCATTGGTGTGGCCACTTCAGATTCATTCTGAACCATGCTAACCTGTGAATCTTCTCTAGAAACTAAAATATGGTCAATCTCCTGACCTTCTTGGGTTCCATCTTTAGCTGGAACTCTGTGATAGTATATGCACCATATTCACTAACACTAGAGAAGTGAGCCAAAGCGAACTCTCTTGGTACTTGCTTCTTTTCGAGCTAACTTGTTCGATTATTTTAGAAGTATCTTCCATCTTTGCATTCGGCACTTTACTAGTGAATTCCTTGAATGATGCATTCTATTGGTTTTCGACCAAAAATGTACATTGACCATGAAGGCTTCAAACATATCCTCCTCAACCATTTCTTTCCTCTTGCCTAGGCCAACTTCTCCTTCTATCTCACTGTCACTTTCCATCAAGGTCTTTTCAAGACCTGCTAAGCTAGATCTTTCCTTTGTTTTCAGTTTAGAGTGAGCTTTAGCCAACTGCTCTTTACTGAAACTTCTTTTGTTCTTAAGAGTCAATTTTGGACTATGATCCAATTTTGGACTTTCTCTTTTCTCTGTCTGGCTTTTTGGCTGGGCCAATGAAGAACTCTCTCCACTTTCCTTCAGATCCTTTTGGTACTGAGTGTACCTTCGCAGGATCTTCCTCCTTTGAGACCTAGAAATTACTAGAACCATATTTGGTTCCTTTGTTTTTTGATGCTTTAGTAACACCCAATTATTTGGAGCCACCAAAGAAGGTTTAACCATTCTACCTTGGTTTCCAACCACACTTCTCTGCGTAGGCATTTCCTTAGGCTTGTTCTGCATGACAAACCAATCTGGAACCCCAAGTACCCATGAACTCACTAATTCGGTTGCGAACTAGCTCTTTACGCCTTTGAAGCCCGGACTTGAAGGCATGCTGAAACCCTTTGCTTGGCCCTGATCCCTTGTCTTGAGCCTAATTCAAGCCTTCTATCAGGGTGGTTACCTTCCATCTTCTTTGAGGTTGATCTAGGAGGCCAACCTTTGGCTCTGATTTCATAACTTGAGCCCACTTCAGGCCTCCTCTCAGGATGATTGCCCTCCATCCTATAGTAGTTGGGTGGTCTGAACTCATGCAGAGGTCTCTTACTCTTGGAATGCACTCTAGTGGTTGATGGTCCAGCTAAGAATGGCTATTATGCAGGACCCGGTTAGTGCGACCTCTTGCGGTAGGTACTAGTTGGTTTAGGACATCTCTGCACATCCTTGTAATACTGTTTCCCATCAATTTGGAGCCCTTTCAACAATTTATAACTTAACCTGCATCTGGGACACATCCTTTGCATGACAGCTGTCTCTAGAGAGTCATCATCCAGTGCCTCCTCACTAGAGTCTTCCTTTTGGTCCGCAAGACTCTGTCTATTTGCTGGTGAACTTCTGATATTCTTCTTGGAAGTAGTCTAACTACTAACATGCATCTACACATTAACCTCCTCTAATTCCTTGAAGGATAGGTTTTGGAAGTCAGGCACACCAACATTGGCTGTAGCTTCCTCAATCTCTGGGAATAGGTTAGTGTCAATCCCCATAGCTTTCTCTGATTTGGCTGGAAACTTTAAACTCCCCTTTCGAATCTATTCTTGGATCCTGTCCCAAAAAACAATACAGTTTTTAGTTGAGTAAGACCAAGATTTGTGCCATTTACAATACATTTTCCCTTTAAGTTCTTTTGGAGAAGGAATTTTAACTCTTTTTGGTAACTTTAGGAAATTTGTTGCAAGCAAATGATCAAAAATGTCATCTGCCTTTGTTAAATCGAAAGAGTATTTCCTATGAAGGTCTTTCTTTTTAAACTGCTAGTTAATTGTAGTATCCTTATGAATTAACACCTCACAGGTCATAGGCTCTTTCCTTACAATCTCTACTATATCAATCTCGTAATTAGGGTCTCTATAATAAGTCTTATACGATGCATTACTTCGATCTTGTTCTTCCTCAAGTAATGATTCATATCTAGACACCTTATAGGTTAATTCCACTAAGTCTCAAAACTCAGTTGAGTCAAACTTCTTTCGAAGCCTAAACTCTAAACCATTTTGAGCCAATCTCACAAATTCAAGCTCTAGTAGAATGACCCTACATTTGTTCCATACTCTTTTGAATCTGGCAATAAATTGAGCGACCTTCTCATTAAGCCTTTGACTCAACCTTACCAAATGCGCCATGGAAACTTTTGGCTCCATTTGGAGGAATTGGGCATGAAATGCCTCCTCCATTTCTTTGCCAAGTTTGGATAGAGCCAGGTGTAAGGTTAATATACCATACAAAAGCTACCCCAGTTAGAGAATTTGGAAAAAGTCTTAACTTCATGTAATCATTATTGGTAAATTCACCACATTGGGCAGCAAACCTAGCAATGTGTTCTATTGTTGACTGGTTTTCATTCCATAAAAAAACAAAGTCTGTATTCTAAACCCCCTTGAGTATTCATGCACCCTATCCACCCATTCTAGGTATGGCTTCCTATAAACAGGAGTTTGAACCCCCCGAGCTATAGGTCCACACATTTCTCTGATAATATCAGCAATTTGATCCCTATGAACCATATTTTGTACTTGTTGGACTACCATTGGAGGAACAAACATAAGATTTGGTGAAAAATCTTGTGCCTGAGGTCCTCTTGGTCCATAGGGAGGTATATTTGGGACTGGCTATCCTTGTGGTACTGGCTGCTGTTGAGGATATGGTTGACCTCTCTAAATCATCTGCGAAAGGTCTTTGTAATGGGAGAGCAGTGTTGCTTCTCTCGACCATAGGAAACCCCTCCAAACTCACAGGTGTGAATTGAACAAGGGATTAGTGAACCCCTTGTGCGGTATGGCCGAACATGGGATTTGGAAACACTCTCATGCCATTTTCTTGTGTTGGCCCAAATCCATCAATTTGTATAAAACCCATTTGTTAGGTAATGAGGCATTTTGATTTACTATAGGCCTCGAAAGAGGCTCATACCAAGACTAAGGTATAGGTGATGGTCTTTCATAATTACGATTACTAGTTTGACCATTAGTATGTCCATTACTTTGCATAAGTTGTTTATCTCTAGCCAATCTTTGCTAAGGAACATTTGAATTTTCCTCCATATGCCTTATGTTAGTTGGTTGATGGGAATTCATCCAATCCATAAAGGATATTACCTATCTTTCCATTGTGTTCATTAGCTTCTTTCCATGGCATTTACGGGCTTCTCCATGGATTCATTGGGTGAGTAGATAGAATAGTGGATGGTCAATTCCATGGCATCGTCCAATATTTTGAACATGTGGTGCATGTTTTAAATTCTGATACGATTCGATCATAGGTTACGATGAGATAGGTGTTTCCATAGGATGCGTTATCATATTATCCTCTAGATCAAGTACATCTACCTCTCCTTCCACACCTTCTTTCAAGCATTCATTTTCTCCTTGTCTCCTCGTCTAGCCATTTCAATTAGTCCCACCGTGTTGCCAAAAATATATGTTAGCTTTTTGACTTTGAAGGTTAATATTGCAATTTTAAGCATGCGGTTAGAATCAATCGGTTCTTCTGAAGATTAATTGCCAACCAATTATCGACGATTGTGTTTTAGTTCTTTCGACTTCAATGAAGAAGACTTTTCTTGGTGGCTTGTTTAGGAGAATTTAGTAAATAATAACTTCGTAAAGAATAATTTGAATTTCATTAAGTAAAATGAAAAACTTACAATGATCGACCTACCTCGTAGAGGTTCTGACAACAAGCTATTTGAAACTATTCCTATGAATGAAGTGCGTGAAATTTGAAATCTGAAATATAAAGAATTGTATAATGCGGAAGGAAAAATAAAGTAAATGAAACTAGTTTTTTATACGAGTGCGGATGCCTCATGCAGGGTCTTCTCTGCTATTTATACTTCTCATTAATAACCGTCAGTGAGCTTCTAACGTCGAAATGTCCTCAATGATTCTTGAACATATTTTCTCACGATCGGTCCACTACACCACATTTGCGGTTAGGCTTCCTCCTAATTTTGAATTTGAACTTTGTGAGTAGCAAATCGAGCCATATCACCTTATATCCCTCGGTCGTTCGATTCTTTGAGATCCATTATTATCAATACGGTGACACGTGTTTGACTATAATTGACAACTTGTATTAACTCCATAAATTACCCTCGTCATACCACGTGTTGAATTATGATTAACTTTTACAAATTATACAGCCAATAAATTTGCAATTAGCAGTTCTTAAATAATTTTCACGGTTTTAGCACATGACTATATTCGATTTTATATAGGGGTACTTACCAATTAGTCCTATTCACTAGACTTATTTATATATAAGATCTGAGCCACTTTGAATATATTCACATTAGTGCATTGGATTTCATATTATAAAAATAAAAAAAAAAAGTTGGGAAATTTTAATATACACCCCTTTAAAAATAATGTATCATATATATTTTTAATTATGATCAATTTTATTCTATAATTATGATATTATTTTAGTTATGACTTATGAGTTTTTTTATTATGTCTCATGTTGTGTTTAATTATGATTTTTTTTTTAGTTATGATTCAAAAAATTAAATTATATCATTTTTCTTTTTAATTATAAGATATATATGTATACACTATAGTGTTTTCCAATTAGATGATAATTGATTTTAAGTCATGTTTGATTCACAAGATTAATAGTAAAGTATTAATAATCCTATTAAATTAGTGTGGTATTCATTATCTAATTGGATTAATATCAATTGGATTAATAATCCCACCCCTACTCCATTACTAATAATCCTACAAATTTGTTGGATTAATTATTCACTGAATTAATAAACATAGAATAATTAGACCCACAGATTAATAATCCCAATCCCATACTCTAATTCACCAAATCAAACATGCCATTAAGGTATAGGAATCGTCTTGTTCAGACCACATCACAACTTGGCTAATATTTGAAGTTTACCTTCCTCAATTATTGTTTCCTGCCTCCCTTATACTTTACCTTTTTTATATATAATTTTTTTTTGTTTAACCAAACTTCTGATTCGATTTTCATGGAAGTCGTCGAGTGAGGCTAATTTCTCAGAAATTTCGTCCCAAAAAAATAAATATCATACCTTCGTCATCTTCATTCAAAGGAAGAACATACGTATCCTATAAATGTCGCGTTTCGTATTATAGAGTCTCTTATATTGTGTAGTAGTTTCTTATTCTCAAGTTTTGCTCTGAGATCTCCCTATTCAATATAGTGTAATCCATTGTCGATCTTTACAGCAAATTGGTCTCAGAGATGGCTAATAAGCCTGTAAAGGTTACTGCTGAAGTAAGTGAGAATGTTCTTCAAAGGTTTTTAGATGGTGCAGTTACTCTGCCGTCCTTAATTAGATTGGATGGTACTGTTGAACTGTGATGGGCCCGATTCCATATCCATATCGATAATCTAAATCGTTCAATGTATAGAACTCATTGAGTATATTATCTCTGCAAAAATTCAAGTTAATCGGACTTCTATAATCATTTGATCATATTGAATTTGTTTAAGCGGCAATTATGGTTTTGACAATAAATCGTGAACACAAATGTTTGCTAATCAAGTGGCTATCATCAATATCCGATTAACATGATTTTTGTATAGATGATATACTTAAGAACTCTACTCATGAACAGTTTGGATCATAAAGATGGGCTCGGAGTTGGGCCCACCGCAACTCAATAGTACCATTAAGTCTTCGTTAGCTGGACCCTTTTTGGATTTCTTTTTTTAAAACTTTTCATGATAAAAAAGTTTTGCACTCTTTTTGGGGGGGGGGGGGGGTTTGGAGAAATTACACATTACGCCATAATGATGGTATCGTGATCTTAAGAAAAATGCCTTGGACCCCAATTTGAAGTCTTGAGAATAAACTCCTATTGGCCAAAAACATTGTTTTTTTTTTTTTTTTTGATTTGAGCCAACCCGGTCGACCGTCAGGGGAGAATTAACCTTGAGGTCCCGTCTTGGGGGTCTCTAGCATGCTTGCTGATCTTAATTTGATCTATGGAATTTTAATAGGTGCAATTTTAATTTTAAATTTTGCCTCAAATTTGTCCCATCAATTGTAATTGCTAACATTTTTTTATGAACGACATATGTCATATTTTAAGAGTAAATTATGATTTTATCAATTCAGTCAGCTAACCTTATTAACCAACTCAGTAGTTATTTTTTGTCAAAAATTCTGAGAATATTATTAATTAAATTAAATTGACACAAAATTTAAAATTTAGAATCAAAATGAATCAATTAAAAATATAGTTAATAAAATAACACAAACGACAAAATATAAAGTCTATCATTGAAATTTGACATTTTTTTCACAAAGGTTTCTTACAAGCAGGTTAATCTATGTGGTGATGCACCCTTGACTAAAGAAGAGATGGAGCAACTGCAAGAGAAAAACAGAAAACAAAGATGGTATTCAATGGCGAAAACATTACCACCGACGATGGTAATTTGTTTAGACCTAAGTTACTCTTTTTTTTTTCTTGTCTTTTTACTTTGTAAAGAAGACTCATCTTAAACTTAGTTTGATTTTTTGAAATTAAATTTTGAATATTTATTGAAAAAATAAAATTAATTTGACAAAAATAAATATTTTTTCCACTGATCTTTGGTGTTTACGTAATGCTCTTCTCTATATATATTCTCTTTCTTCGCTAGCAAACATTCAAATTTAATTAAAGGAATTTTTATATATCACTTTATTTTTTTAGTTTTATATTGCGGATAAATGGGTGGTCCTACCTTTTACGTCAAATTAAATCTTATTTGATAACCATAATTAATATTACTTAAAAATTAAATACATTTTAAATGTAAGTCAATATGTAAAAAATTTTAAGTCATATGAAACTTATTTAATTTTAACTGAATTTATAAATATTAAATATAAGTTAATGGACATACAATATTATAAACTCACTACTACCATCGCCGTAGCCATGACCGCCGCCACCACCACCATCATCATGTCACGCCACCACTACCATCACCAACACAACCACCATTTTTCATCATCATTGTTATTGTTGTAAATAAAATATAACAATTAAAATTATAAAATATATACTTTTATTATCATTTTATTTTTAATTCATGATTTAAAATCATATTATAGATATAAGATTTTTTTTATTCCTTTTTTGGTAGCATGTCATTGTATTAATTTGTAATAAAGTCACCATAATAAATAGTAATTATCTCTAAAAGTGTGGTGCCTTGCTTGGTGGTTTGGCCTACAAATTACACATAATTTGTTTTTCAATAAACACTGGTTCTAGGGTGAATTAATTGTGAAGCAAGTATTTTACGGGAAAAAAATTTAATGTGTGTATTGAAGTTTTGAACTATTACATAAATCTTAAGTTATATAATCAATTATTGTAATGCCCTCAAAATATTACATAAATCAATCATTCATTAGCTCTACAAACATAATAGAAGAGTTACATATTCATTCATCAGAGTCTGTGTTTCAAGAGATATTACATGAATTACATTTTCATAAATGTTCATCTAAAACTATAACTTGTAACTCTAACTCACGATAACAAAATAAGTGCCCTACGGGTTTACATCTTTCCAAGTTAACACTTGATTACAACAAAGAAGAGACCTAGCTCTATACATATAATGCCCTTGGTTTGAATTTACACTTAACACAAAGCGAAATAACAAAAATGGTGCCTTCATCCCTTAAGCTTCCCAAGCTATACCCTTGGAGGTGGCATGTCACCTATACCTGAAAATGGTGACCCAAGTAGGGTAAGCCACAGCCCAGTAGAGATATCCTAAATCAATATATGAGATCTAACTAAGGTATGAGCATTAGATAAATGTGCAATATTCTTAACCAACACATATTCTTTTCAAAGTCATTCAATATAGATGACCAATACTTCAATTTATTTCCATTTCATCCATTTCGGGTAAATCTATCAACCAAATTCATTATTATCAAAACAACCAAAATGATACTACAATTCAATAGTTCACAATACAATACACTCATCAATGCAACACTTCTATTTCTTACCATTTCTGAATTACATCCGAGGGCACGGCACCCATAAATATATAAGATTTGAGACTTTCACCCTAGATACTCCGGCCAACAATTATTAATGAAGTCCATCCCTATCTCCTCCCAAACAATGGAGTACATCCCTATCTCCTCCCAAATAATGGAATACATCCTCTATCTCCTCCCATACAATGATACATATACAATGTATTTAAACACGTTGTCATATACAATGACTAATCAAATCACATATTAAATGGTTTAATCAAACCGTCACATTCAATTGATTAGTTTCAATCTTCCTAATCCTCATGCAGTTTCTACAACAATCATAGCTATCCTCCAGATAGCCCAAAAGCAGATATTTCTAAGCAGATCAATAAATCTATTAACTAATAATTCATCAAATTTTTTCATAGGTGTGTGATTTATCAAATCTAACTACACCATTCAATCACATATTCCCCAATTTCATAATTCCCAAACCAATTTAGTTATTTACACAAATAGTTGATTCAACTCAACTTATGGCAATCTTTTCCCTATTCCAAAACATCAACCCATAGATCTAAATCTTACAATTTCAACAATAAAGAACCTCATACACAAACGCCCAATGTTATTTGGCAAATCAACATGAAAACCACTCTTTAGTTTAGAACCAAAATCTTAACTTTACCCAAATCACTCCCAAATCCCTCAATTTATACAAAATGACAAATATCTGGGTTAAAACTCATAATAAATAGTAGAATATCCCTACCTCAAATGTAGAAGCTTAAAGGAGAAGAAGAATGAAACTTTGAAGATGACCAAACTCCACTTTTTGATTAAATGGAAGCCCATAATACTCTATCTTTTTAACAAAGGAAGTAGGGTAGAAAGGCCCTAGATCATGAAGTATTTGTAGAGAGAGAGAGAGAGAGAGAGAGGCTGGGATTAGGGTTTTTAGATAAAAAGAAGATAAAAAATTGTGTAAAATATCTCTGCTGCGAACTGATAGACGCAACCTTCGCTCGAGCGACCAGACACAACAATGACCTCGCTCGAGCGCAAGAAGCGTCGCTCGAGTGTAGAATGCAAAGCTTCAAGTCTGCCACAAACGCAGGCGCACGGTCGAGCGCAAGAAGTCTCGCTCGAGCGAAGAAACAATTTCACAAGGCTCGCTCGAGCGCAAAAAGCCTCGCTCAAGTGAAGCACTCCACTATCCCAGAAAAGCTGTGTCTGGAAAAGAAACTTGAGGACTCTTAATTTTTGCTCAAGCGCAAGAAATCTCGCTCGAGCGAAGAAGCAAACTACTCAAAGCTCGCTTGAGCAAAGAGACCAAAATCTAGGCAACAACCATTTATACAAACTAACAACCAACCTGTTCCAAAGTCCCCAACAAGTCCTAAAACTCTATTTCAAAGAATAAAAGGAAGGAAACAAAACATAGACAACAGTATACAATCACGGAATCCGAGTCCGGAACACAACAAAGGTCGGGGTAAAACCGGGATCACTATAACTATATCACAGTTTTAAGCTATTTTGTTGGTTGATATAATCTAATAAAACATATATATATATATATATACTTTCATTTGATTTTTGAAATTAAAAAAAAAAAAATAAGAGAATGAAAGAAAGAAGAAGAAATGCCTCTTGTATTAATAAAATTAACTTGATAAAATTGATATTATTACTAAAAAACATTAGTGAAACATCCCTCTCAAACTTTTGATAGTAGAAGAAATTCAATATATTTTTTCTTATTAGTTAAAATCTCTTAATAATATTATTAAAGAAATTTGAGTTTGTCACAAAGAAATTTTTTGTGAACACAAATTTTACATCTTTGAAATTTCTCGTGAAAATATTAAGGTACCCCAACTATTATGAAAATGTTACATCTTCTTCATCTCATAAAATTTTAATATTAAGGACCTTAAACTAAAACCTCCTATTATTAACTTGTAAAGTAATTGGTTATCATCTGATTATATGTTGTGAAATACTAATGAAATAGAGTTAGTAAAATAATTTTTATAAGATTTGTAAGTCATCTAATTCTACATTTTACAAATATTCACAAAATATAAAGTAATAATAAACTTTCAAAAATCTGACCAATAATCAACTTGCAAAAATCAAAAACTTTATAAGATAATTTGTAACGTTTCATTAAATTTGAATGAAAATTTAATAAAAAAATTAATTTGATATGAGGCATTTTAATGATTTCACTAAATTTGGATGGTTGTTTGGCCGGACAACCAATTTTGGGATAAATTTGAATTTAAGGAAAATTTTATTAAAATTATTCCCAAATTAGTTGTCGGGAAGGCTGACCTAATAATTGACTACAAATTTGATAAAACGATAAAACTCCCTTAATTTGATTAAAAAAAATTAACTGTTTCTTTATTTAATATCAATTTAATGAAAGAGTTGGAGCTCACATCTTAGGCATTTTTCATCAAATTTGAACTAGCATGTCACCCGATGGCATAAAATAATATATTATTTTTTAAAAATACAATAATTATATTTAATTTTTTGTATTTTGTCTCTTGTAAATAAAATTTTATATATAAGTTTAAGAGTTTTATTTCAAATGTTCCTTACTATAATATATAGTATAGATAGATTAAAAATGTTGTATTGACAATTAACAATTAAAATTGACAGGGATAGGCCCATAGAGCCCACGGCCCACCATCCAAACCCCATTATACAACCCGGTTGGCCAAACCCAACACAGCTGGAGTCCAACTAGACAGGAAAGACCAATGATGTTCGGACAAGTGGCAGGCGCAGAGCAGACCACATCAGCAGACAAAGATCTGCAAAGTTATTGCCACAGCACATCACCATTAATGCAGCCCATCACAGCATTTATTGCGACAACACCTCTCAGCCGGAATCACACCCCCTCGCCCTGAACAAGGCGAACCACGCCTCAAGCTTTGGTGAGGGACAATCGAGCAACGAGGCAATGAAATGATTACAGTTGGATATAAGCTAAACTTCGAGGAGAAGAAAGAAGGTTAAGTTTTAGTCTCTATCTCTCTCTCTCTACATTTCTTACGTATTATCACCTTCTCTAATTCCTACAGGGGATTCGTAGGACTACCCGTTCCAGATTGAACTTGTTTGGGTTACAGTGGGCTTGAGGAGCTTGGATCGATGGTGGATGGGTTGGACCGATCCAGCTCCTGGGCCTATCCTGCTCAATATATATATAAACATAATAAATGATAATTGATGAAAGTCTAGGTATATGATATTCCAAAACTATTATATAATCTTTCCCCAGACAACTATCCAACAGCCACCCAAGTTTCATCGCTAGAAGCCTTCCATATACTTCCGTAAATAAAGTGGGGAATTACTGCCTAATGAGGCAGAACAAAAAAAAATTTACTGAAATATAGAGCGGTGCAAGAGAGAATTGTACCTCTATAAATTTTATTTACACCTTATCATAGAATTACTTGTACCCCTATGTGCTTATAATTTTTTTTTCTACTCTCTACTGGACAATAATTCTCCCTAAATAAAATTATCTTACTAAATAGTTCTACTAGGTGAAAGGTTGTCGAATCTAAAAGAAAAATAAAACTTTAAATTGAGTTTGAAAAGTAGGTTTATTTTTTTATGGAGGACTTATATGTAGATCTTAACAAGTAGATTTGTTATCTAATAGGTCTTGTAAAAATTAATAGCATTTTTTATTAAATACTATTAAAAAAATATTATTAATTGTTAATTTTCAATGACAACTTGAAAATTTTATCACAAGAAATATCACTAATTATAAGTTTTAACGATAATTTAAAAAAATCGTCACAAAAAATATCACTAATTTTTAACTTTAAGTGACAGTTTAAAAAATTCATCACGAGAAAAAAGCTAATTGTAAGTTTTAGAAATAATTTATAATAAGCGTGATAAAAAAGTCACTAATTATCAATTTTTAGTGACATGAAAAAAATTTCAAAATAATTATTTTTAATGGCGATTTTGATAAAATTAAATTCAATTATTATGACCTATTGGTAATTTACCCTATTTTTATTTGAATAGCATTACTCAAATTTAAAATCAAGAAACAATTAATTAGTTTAATTATTGAAAAACAAGTGATCTAAAAAGTAAGAAAACTAATAATTGTAGAATATTTATTTCTACTAAATTACATACTTCGTAATAAAATCTATATAAACTTTAAAAAATAATTATAAAATCTCATGATTTGAAGTTTATAATAAATTAAATTTTAAAATTTAATATTTTGAATTGATAATGCTTACTATTCTAAAATAAGAAATTTTTGAAGAATAATATTTGGTAGCTCGAGACTTA
Organism: Camellia lanceoleosa; assembly: GCA_025200525.1. Classification (NCBI taxonomy): domain Eukaryota; kingdom Viridiplantae; phylum Streptophyta; class Magnoliopsida; order Ericales; family Theaceae; genus Camellia; species Camellia lanceoleosa. The sequence goes on along the minus strand of CM045766.1, from coordinate 141,650,464 downwards.
GCCTCGAATCCCTAATGCCCAAAAGCAGCGTCGTTTTGGGCATTAAATTTTTTTTTTTTTTCAATCTGGCTGAAGGAGAGAGAGAGAGAGAGAAGAAGGAAGAAGAAATTTGAGAGCCTCGCCATGCCGCTTGCCGTCGTCGCCTTGCATTGTCGTCACCTCACTTGCCCGGCTTGTCGCGGCCAGCGGCAGCAGCAGCTCGGCTCAAGCTGCCGTCTCCACCTCCGCCTCCTCCTCCCCCAAATATTATGCCCCCTCTCGTCCCTCATCCTCCTCCCCCTCCTCCTCCTCCTCCTCCTCCTCCTCCTCATCCTCCTCTCTCTTCCTCATTCTTCTTCTTGGTTCTAATCTGCCAAAAAAAAAAAAAAAAAAACCAAAAGCGGCATCGTTTTTATTAGAGATTCGGAAGGAGAGGTTTGAGCTATGTAGCATCCTTTTTTTGAAATTGACGTGACACTATTCCCCATTACAACTTAAATATTAGTTGTAATTTTAAAATTAACAAACCAAATCACTACTGTCATTTTCCTTATAAAATTTTTTTGAAATTGACGTGACACTCTATTATTCCCCATTACAAATTAAATCCTAGTTGTAATTTTAAAATTAACGCGCAAATTACTACTGTCATTTATACTATATATATAAAGTAAAATGAGGTTTTTAACCCAAAGTCTTATGGGAGTTTCAATCTTTTAATCTAAATTTCTTAATTTTTTGATTTAAAAAAAAAAATCTTAGCATTTATTAACTTCTCCCAACTTCCAAGTCTTACCCTCATAATAACACTTTAATGCATTAAGAACAAGCATAAAAAAAATTCTTTGAAATCCAACACATATGAATTCCTTGAAAAGTCCCAACACACATGATTATTATCCCTCATAATAACACTTTAATGAATTAAGAACAAGCATAAAAAAAATTTCTTAAAAAGTCCAATACATATGATTATTATCAAAATATTAAACTTTAATATAATATAATAAAAAAAAAAGACATTTAATTCCTTGAAAAGTCCAACACACACTACTAAAAAAAGTACTTTTTGCGACCGCTACAAGCCGTCGCAAATAATAAAAAAACAGTCGCAAAAGACTTTTTGCGACGGCCCATCTTGACGACAAATGAAATTCGCGAATGTGGGGTGGCAAATACTTTTACGACCTTAAAATAACGATGCATAAACTATTTGCGACCGCCTAACCTACTTATAGCGGTGATATTTTGCGTGTAAAAAGAGTTTTAAAAGGCCTACAATGTATTCGCGACCATCTTCTGTCAAAAAAAAAAAAAAAAAGCGCAAAAAAATACCTATAATCAGATATATATATATATGCAAATATTATATATAATAAACGTAAAGACATATTTGCAAAAATCTCAACATTCATGCATTATTTTCCATTATTTAAAAAGACCTATAATGAGAACTTTCGCTTTTGGAGATTATGGGACAGCCCAAATCCAAGCATTCAAAACAAACAATAAGTCTCTCGAAAAGGAAAAATATAAACATATAGAAAATATTGCATTAGACATTGATTTCAACTGTTCCAGTGAGGTCTTCCAAGTAGAAATGGCCATCCTCTAACTGAGATATACGCCATGACCCATCTTCCCTGTTAGCCCAATGAGACTCTGAATTGGAAATATCGCTAACATATACACATAAATAAGCATACTTTAATTAACATATGGCTCTCCAATCTTGATATGTTTATGTGCAAAAGCAGAGAGCAGGTTACCTCTGACTCTGACTGAGACCATCATAGGGAAATCCAAAAATAAGCTCTATGCATAATTATAGCTAGCTATATATATATATATTATTTCCCTATATACATGAATAAACCCAAGCCCGATACCAAACTCCCGCAAATTCCTCCCACTATATATTTCACAACACGAGGAAATTCTAGACTGACCTTCATTAAAGCAAAATTTAAACTCCACGAGGGGCAAAAACAAATATTCTCATGACTCACCGGCAGCATGTGAAAGGTCTCGGCTTCAGCAAGCTGAAATCCTCCTCTGCTTGTAACACTTGAAAAGGCCATCGTTGTTCTCGCATTACTGTGGTTAGCACCTTCAAGCGCACACTCTTCATGAGATCCCATTGTGGAAAGGTATGCATTCAAGCGATTGTTGGTTTGTCCATGACCATGGAGCAATTGAAAAAATAAAAATAAAAAATCATTGGATAAAAGTAAAATGTAAAGGAATAAAAATGATGCAATGCAGACGAAGGTAAAAGAAAATTGAAGTACCAAGAAACCGGAGGTCTGTGCCACTACCACCATCGCTACCATCAACTCCAGCTATACTGGCAAAACCACATAAATTAACCAACACTTTCTAATATACACAAATAAATATATGTATCTATAAATATATATGTAGGGTGTATTTGCAAAGCATGATTGTAATATCGGAAAAATTCTTCAATTCGGCCCTCAGAATATGGTTGCCTTTGTAATCTTCATCACATTAACAATCAAAATCTCTCTTTGAAGCATGGATTTAAAGATTAGAAGAGGTATTCTCCAACGAATTAACATGACATTATATACATTAGTATGAACCATTTTTCTCCCGGATGAAGAATGTGGCTCATACATCGTAACTTTACAAGTAAATGAATAAACTACTCATCTTTGTGATATGATATGTTTCATAAATTGGCAAATGAGGGTATGATGTCAATAAACTACTCATCTTTGTGATATGATATGCTTCTTTAATTCATAAACAACTTTAAAATTATATATATATTTTTTTTAACAATTCTCTATTTTAAATGCTTTTAGTTACTCATAATATTGGAAGGTATGCACATAAAAGTAGTAACATTCTAGGTCCATTATTTTCATTTTAAAAATATTCCATCATTTCTAACTTGCAAAGATGATTAAGTGTATGTTAATTTTTCTTAATTATGATCATGATTATGTAAAATAAATAAATAAATGTATGTTGTCCTGACAAAATTTGAGCTTGTATTTAATATATAATCCATTTCATGCGTAGAAATCGGGTTTGACTATATTTTTTGGATAAATCGGTTTAGTCTATAATTTACCTTGGCCAAACAAGTTGTATCTGTTCCTAGGCCTTTCGTGGAAAATGAACTGATTTTCCTCTTTCATGTTGCTTGCTACTACTATATTTCAATTATTAGATGCATCGACCAATCATATATTCTACAAAATTACAACATTTAAACTAACCATTGAGCAAGTACCATAAGAAAGTCGTATCTTTCTAGCTTTGAGTCAAATACAAGTCCTTGGTAAAGATCTCTTGATTGTCATTTTTGGACAAATATTTTTGCTTATCATAACAGATGAGTGTTCAAGCTTTCGTATTTTTATCTCTTGTTTAAGTATATTATAGGAAATGAGGCGGAGACATACTCTGCAGTCCTTGGTCCATGATTTCACTCTCCTCGACGATGCATTTGGAAGGCTTCAAAAATAGCACTATTCCCATCAAAATCTACATTATCACTTCCACTCACGACATCACAAATGTTTTGCTCGGTTCTGCTTAAATCATACAAGAACATGGATGTTAGTTCATACAATTTTTATAATCTTCAATAACGTAGTCAAGGGAGAAATGCCACATACTTGTTAGCGGGCTCAAAATGCGTGGAGTGGATCTTATTTAAGGGTTTACGGCACATGGCGGTACCGGAAATCAAGAAAGTGTAATCGAAAGTTCAATCTCTCGATTACGCCATTTTGAGGTAGTCAAGTGTTTAGCACTTTGAGGCTGAGCAAAACTAGTCTCTCCACTCTAATTCCATCACGTAAAACAATATTGAGAAATCAAATTACCTTATTAAGCCATCCAACTTGTAAATTTTTAGAAGATTTACTATATATTGGATGTTAGTAATATATTCACATCAAAGATTTTTACGAGGAATTGTCGAATATCTGACTACACTATTCAAATAAATTACTTCTAAGCAATTCTAATATTGGTGACCCGAATTACCAATTATGTGAATCAAAACTATTGTTGCGGTTGTCCCCATGACAAACACAAAACCTTGAGCACAATTTGCGAGAAATACAAATTGCAAATTCGGACCAATATGGTAAATGTTTTAGGACTCTAATAAGATTAATGATAAGAAATTCACTTTGATAAAGCAAAAAGCGGAGTTCTTACCACGGTTCCATTTCATAATCAAGTGGCTCCAAAATGAAATCCTCTTCTTGCACAATACCATTCACCATTAACTTACCATCATGTACCTATTAAGGCCGCAAATTCTTGAACATTAGATGTCAAGATGAAGCACATGGGATTTTTCAGTTAAATGAAGAAGAGAACTTACTTCAACAAAATCCCGTTCCTTTGCAACAATGCGCTTTATAAACACATCACCTGAACATTTTCTGAATATATTTCATGATTCATGAAGGCATAGCTTAAAAACCATTAGACTAGTCATTTAACACAATAACATGTTCAAGGAGGTGAAAAAAAAATTACTTCAAGCATCTCGAGAAACAAGAGTTAAAAGGAGGTACAAAATCAGCATTAATATTATGCATTGAAACAGAATGAATTTTTAGAGTATATTGTCCTCCATCATGCATATTAAGTCAAAAAAATAAATAAATAAATAAATAAATAAATAAATAATGAAAAAGATAGCAACCAGCCCAAAAAGGTAGAACCCCACTTAGTAAAATGTACAAAACAACTCCAACACTCCATGCATCTATTTCAGGTCCATAGTGCTTATGCAACACCTCTGGCGTAACATAATATGGACTCCCAATCACATCAGAAAAAGTTTCACCTAGAAAAAGAGGAAGCAACCAGCAGGTCATGTCAAATGAGGCCAAAATCCATACTGATAATCAAACAAGACCTAAAAAAAAGAATTGAAGCTAACTGTAACTCGAGTAATTATACCATCGACATAACAAAGATGGAGTGCAATGTGCAAATTTTCCTCTAGGGGAAAACTGTGCACAAAATGCAGGAAAATAAAATTAAAACTATTAAAATTGATTTAGTGAATGACCTTTGCCAAAACTAGTGTTGTTCTCTAGCTACTAAAACTATTAACAATACAAACTTGAGATTTCTCTCTCGTTAAGTTCCTAATGCTCTGTTTTTGTGGAAGGATTTGTGGAGAGAAGGGAAAGATGAAATATGCATACATATATATATATATATATGTATACCTTGTGTTTCATTAACTTTTTCCTTCCCTTTATTTAGCCTTCACAAATCTAAGATCCAACTACAACCTAACCTGAGTGAAATGCAAAATTTACACAGTAATATTCCGGTGATTAAAAAGCAAGTCATATCCAAAAAGCTAAATTTATTTCTTGATTTCCTATCATTTTCCTTTCCTTCCTTTCTTTTCCTTTGGTAAATTCCTCCACAAATCTATGAGCCAAACATAACCCATCAGTCTCCAAATTTCAATTTTAAAGTTCAACTTCTATGTAATATTCAGCTAAACTAGTTTGCTTCAGATTCATATGTCTATGTATACACAATCAAAACAACCAAATATTCAGCTAAACTATTTGTTTAGGAATCAACCAACACAAACCTCAATTAATATCCATTAAACTAGTTTGCTTCAATTAATATTCATATGTTAGAATCAACATAATACAATTAAAATTGGAAGGTCAAGCAACAATAATTAAGAATTGAATGGTTAGAAGCTTGTACAAACTGGTTTAGCAGATGAGGTTGTATTGATTCAAACCAAAGCTTCATCGAAAGGTGATCTATGGTTGTGACTAGAGAGAGAGAGAGAGAGAATTAGATTGACGAAAAAGTGATTGAATTACAGTGAAAATAAATGATTGAATGAATCACAGTGAGAATGAATTACAGTGATCGAATTACAGTGAGAAAGAGAGTTAGATTGAATGAATGATTCGAAAAGGCTCACTGAGAGAGAGAGAGAGACTTCATACTGTTGGTGATCTATAGAGCGAAATCGATCACAAACAATCCCACAATTCTTGAGAATCGATCACAACCAATTTCTTCGATCGAACGAGCAAAATCATATTTCACGATCGGCGAAATCGATTCTTCATCACGACCATGGTCTCTTCTTCGGATGGCGAGTGGCGAGCGAAATCGATTTGGAAATCGATCGAGTGTGAGAATGAAAGGGTTAGGGCATATGTATAAGAAAATGGCAAGATAAATAAAAGAAAAAATGATCAGTGTGGCATTTTAAAAATTATTTTTTGCGACGGTCAACTAATCAGTCACAAAAAATTAGTCGCAAAAAGTGACTTTTCTAGTAGTGACATATAATTATTATCAAAATATTAAATTTTAATATAATATAAAAAAGGAAAAAAAGAAGACGTTTTAAAAAAAAAAATTAAAAATCACAATTCACATATATAGGTAATTGTAAACACAATTTCATACATAACAAAGATGATATACTAGTTTTCCTTATAAGAAATTCAATAAATATGAACTACATATATCTCAAACACTCCCATGAGCTTGGTCACATGAGATTCACCCATCACTCTGAATCCTCACTAATTAACAAAGCCCTAATGCCCCTTCTTTCACCCTCCCTCCTCTCTTCCAGCTGGCTAACCCTTTCCCTCCCACAGCCTCCCTCCCCCCATCCCCTCTAACAAAATAATAAATTAAATATAATACAAGTATGATCAAAATAATGATAATAAATTATATTATTATTTTTATTAAAATATCCTAATATTAATAAACATTTTAATAAAATGTAAAATTGTTTAATATTAATAGAAAATTTATAATATATTCTGATAATTTCAAAACTCTATTTTTGAAAATAATATAAATAGAACATATTTAATATGGGGTGGCAGACGTTGTGTACAACTGAATAATTTTTGAATCATAATTAAAAGTAAGGGAAAATTATTGGAAAGTCACATTTAAGAGAGTGTTGATCTGAATGGTCCCCGTTTTTTTAATAACAATGATTTATCCCATTAAAAATATCATCACTAATAGCATTAATGTATTAAAAAAATAAAAATAAAAATAAAAAAAATATAACTCCAAGACCAAAACATCACATCATTACTGGCAGAACTCACTGTCACCTAATTAGTGGGAACACTAATTAGTGCTCCCAAACATTTTTCTTTTTTTAATGAACCATGAAGTCCTATTATGGGGGAATGTGATTTAGCAGGTCCTCTAGGGAAACGTGGTATGGATTTTGGTGACAATTTTGCCCTTTTATTGATGAGGTGGCAAATTTAGCAAGGATTTTGAATTCCTTCAATCACGTTTGGTGTTGTCCACATTTTTAAAAATAATTGATATGGGCAAAATCTTTCTGGAGGTGGGGTGTAAATAATAACGGGTGATTGATTAAGAAGTCTCATATTTTGAATTTGTAATTTATATAATTTTATATTTTTTTATTATTTATTTAGTTTTTTTGGATGTATAATAATTTATTTGTCCGTCACATTGGAGTGTTATATTTAGAAAAAAAAAAGTACACTAAAGAGTTTTTTAGTGTAACACCATACCTTTCACTTTAGAGTGTCACATTTGAGAAAAGTACACTAAAGAGTTTTTTAGTGTAACACCATACCTTTCACTATAGAGTGTCACATTTGAAAAAAATACACTAAAGAGTTTTTAATTTTTTTATAATGTCACATCATATTCGTCACGTTGAAATGTCATATGCCACGTTTGAAAAAAGTATACTAAAGAACTTTTATTTTTTTTTAAAGTGTCATATCATACCGGTCAAGTTGTCACGTTTGGAAAAAGTACACTAAGGAGTTTTTATTTTTTTTGAATTGTCATATTATACCCGTCACGTGATCACGTTTAGGAAAAATAAACTAAAGAATTTTTTTTTGAAGTGCCACATCATACCAGTCACATTGTCACATTTGGAAAAAGTACACTAAGCAGTTTTTAATTTTTTTTAGAGTGTTACATCATACCCTTCATGTTGTCACGTTTGAGAAAAGTACACGAAGGAGTTTTTATTTTTTTGAAATACTACATCATACCCGTCATGTTGTCACATTTGAAAAAAGTACACTAAAGAGTTTTTAATTTTTTTTAGAGTGTCACATCATACCCGTTACGTTGTCACATTTAAAAAAAATACACTAAGAAATTTTTTATAATGTCACATCATACTCACCACGTTGAAGTATCACATGTCATGTTTGGAAAAAAATTAAAAACTCTATTGTGCGCTTTTTACTAACGTGGCTGGAATGGAGGGACTACATTTTAGGTAACAACAATATTGTTACAAACAACAGCAAGATACATGGGTAAATGAGTCCATTCTTTTTCAATGAGACCATTCTTTTTCAATGAGACTTCCTTGTTCATTAAAATAAATTTAGGACTGCTTGATTCAGAAGTTCACTTTTGGGATTTATGGGTCAATCACCCATTAAAAAAATAAAGTGAAAAAAATACAAAAAATAAAAAACCTAATTTTAAAAAAATTCAATTGAGAAAATTGGCACAAAACAAGTTGAACATAGTCTTTATTTTTCTGCTAGTTAAAATATAGAAAAAAAAAATAGTAAAATATCTCTTTAATTTTGAATAGTAAGAGAGATTCGAGATTTTTTTTTATTAGGTAAAGTCCTTTGATGAAATTTTTCTGTTATCATAATTTCGAAATTTCGAAAGTGTTGGGGACAAAATTTCTTTAAATTAGGTAAAATTTCTCTGAGTCGAATTTTCTCTATAAAAATGTTGAGTAATCTTAATTATTATGAAAATATTATATATTCTTTATTTTATCAACTGTGATTGGGAGCCCAAAAGCCCCCCGCCCCGAATCTCCCGAATTTGGAAAGAAGATGGAAGAAGGAAGAAGGAGGAGAAGAGAAGAACTGGACTAGAGGGGGCCATATCAACCAGGCGGAGGCGAGGCGAGGCGAAGGCGGGGCCGGAGGCGACGATCGCGGTGCTACGACGATCGCATTGCTGCGACGATCGCGGTGCTCGACGATCAGCGACGGCAAGGCACAGGAGGGGGCCCTTCTCTCCTCTCCTCCTCTCTCTTTCTCTCTCTCTTCTCCTCTCTTCTCTTTCTCTCCCTCTCCCTCTCCCTCTCCCTCTCCCTCTCTGGTTCAGTCCGAAAATAGAAGAAGAAGAAGAAAAAAAAAAAAAAAACTAATACCCAAAACGACGTCATTTTAGGCATTAGGGACATTCGGGGCGGAAAAATTCAGAAAAAAAAACATTTCTCTTATTTTATAAGTGGTGTTAAAAAAAGTTCTCTTACAATATATATATATATATAAAAGTATATTTCTTAATTGGGACAATTGAAAAAAAAAAAAAAAAAAGAAAAGAAAAGAAAGGGGGGTTCCTAGAAAATGGGTCGCAATTTCACAGCGTTTTCTTCATCTGCTTTCCCTGACTTGACTATGTACTTCCCAGCTCTTTCCTCATTCATATCATATCCAAGGAATGTTTCTATTCATTATTCTCGACCTGCAATGACTTCTCATTTCTCCGATTAAAAAAAACAGGGTTTGGATTTTTTATTTTTTAATTTTTTCCCGGAGCGATCCTGCTGATACGCAATCAAGGACCTTCTATTCTATCTAGTAAGTTATCATCCTCTCTCACTCAAGCTGACTTGTAAACCCACTCCGTTTTTTTTTTCTTTTTGTTTTTTAAGTAATAAATTAACAATGTTGAATTCTATTGTAATAAACTGCAAGAGAAGAAATTATTAGTAGTGGTTGGTTTTGAATCAAATGTCTGGATGTATAAAAAGTTATGAAGATGTGGAATTATCATAATATTTATATTTAAAATTCTATCTATCCCTTTTATTCTAGAGTCTTTCTCATCAATTTTTTTTCTCGAGTGCAACAACCCAGGGTGAAAGTAATAGGTAATTTTTGGGAAAATTCTTGAATTTACACAGGTCTTGTATCTGAAAGTGTTATCTAGTCTGTCTCTCAACTTTAATGGGAAATAAATATGGAGGAGAAACTTGAATTCAATTCTTGAATTTGTGAACCACGGGACGGGATTGCCCTTTAAATCTGATTGTGTAATAAATGGGATTAAAGATATAAAATATCCCTTATTGAATAGTTCAACCATATTTTGATGCTTGTTTTATTGAACTCAGCTTAAACTCGATTTGAGAGGTCGATAGTTATATGAGACTAACCAAGAAATCAAGATATTAGAGCTTGGTTTTTTATGGGCTCGAGTAGAATCTTGCTTGAGATCGTTCGTGCAATAAACTAGTAAATCTCAATCTTCATTTTATATTTCACCAATTTTTCTAATCGAGCTTGAGCAGCCCATTACTTGGTTCAGCTAGTATTGTTTTCATTGAACAATTTTGAAGAGTCTAAAAAAGGATAACTCTATGATTCTATGTCCCACTTCAATGCTAATGGATCGAGAATTGAATGATGGGTTGTCTCATAAACATTCATGAGAATGGCAACAATTTTCTCACTCAGATATCTCTTGTTCTAATGGAAAGATGATGATGTAGAATATTGTGAGATTTCACCAACAATGTACAACAAGTAACTTGAATATGGACTTTAATTGTTCTGTGCTGAAATGGTGAGTAATTAAATTAGCTTGGTTTTTTTAATGGAAAGTTTAAATTGCTGAACGTTAAATTAAAAAGTCTCAAACTTTGATTATTCTACCAAAAGTCATTACATTTTAAGAACAATGATGAAAAGAAACATTTTTGTTTTTCTATGTTTTGTATGTAACTATTGAGAGTGAAGATATTATACATAATGTAAACATTCCATTGAAAAGTTTTTGTTTCATTGGAACCCATATTGTCACTAGCATTTGTTTAAATATGGGATAACATGCTCGATAAGTCATGAGTTCAAACATCACTAGTGTTTCTTCATAGGAACATCCACGAATTTGATCGATTGTTACATGTTTGATGCTCAATATATTTGGAATAATCACATTAATGGCTTCATTGACAGTTATCTTCATTCCCAAATGTTATTATCCAAAGTTGAAAGAGTTCTCCACATAACTAATGGAAATCATGATAGATCATGGAACCAATTGACTAAGTTTCTTTTGTTTCGTTTTACATTCATAATACTATCACCTAATAGGTATGACATTTATAAGAAATAAATCTCTTCTCTTCTCTCTCTCTCTCTCTCTTTGTTTTAGTTTTTCTATTTTCCCAAAGCCTCATTTAGTGTTAATGAAAGTAATGCCCCTGATGAAATGGTCCTGTAGGTGTTTGCCCATTTCAATTTTAGATGTGCTAAAGTTCAGTTATGCATCAAAATATCTAATTCTTGATTCATAGGGATCTAAGAGTTGGTGGGGACATTGACCACCTTAAGCAGGCATCATATAATCATATTTGATTTTTGGGCATTGGAATTCAATTTGAACAAGTTCTTTGTGATTTGTTTGGAACAGGGTGCTGCTATTGCTTTTTAAGTAAACATGCAACCCAGTGCTGGAGCAGATTCTGTTTCTATTACTATTGGTATTGATAAAAAGCTCACCCAAATCTCATCATCATCATCGGAGTGTTGTATATTTAGAGTACATAAACAACTACGTGGGGTAAATGAGAAGGCCTATGAACCAGAGACTGTTGCAATAGGTCCTTACCACCGCGGTAAACATAGCCTACAGATGATGGAGGAGCATAAGTTGCGCTACTTGCAATTACTTCTTAATAGAAAAAATGAGAGTGATGCAGATAGATACATCACTGCTATTATATCGCTAGAACAAGAAGCACGTAGATGTTACGTTGAACCGATAAGCCTTAGTGCAAATGAAATGATTGAAATGATGGTATTGGATGGTTGCTTTATCATTGAATTGATGCGGAAGTTTGAGATGGCATACTTGAGAGACAAGAATGATTCTATTTTTCAAATGGATTGGATTGTTAGTAGCTTGCAACGCGATTTAATGCTATTTGAAAACCAGTTACCATTTTTTATACTCTGCAAGTTATTTGACATGATCGAGGTTCCAAACCAACATAACAGGCTCATTTATCTTGCCTTGTGTTTTTTTCGTGATCTTTTACCTGGCCCCGGTTATAGAGAACGTATTGATGGAAACTCACACTTCAAGATCAGGCATTTACTTGGGTTGATTCACAATAATTGGCTTCCTTCATTTGCAGGGATTGTTCCCAACGGAGATGGCTCAAATAAAAAAGGGAATTGGCGTTTCATTCCTAATACCATAGAGCTTCAAGAAGCTGGAGTCAAACTAGTGAAGATTGAAGGAGCTAGCTTATTTGATATCAAATTCGAATATGGGGTAATGAAGATTCCACCTTTAACCATTGAAGACAGGACTGAGTCATTCTTCAGAAACCTCATTGCGTACGAGCAATATTGTCCAGATAATGAACTCACTTATATCACCGATTATGTGGGATTCATGGATTGCCTCATTGACTCTCCAAAAGATGTTGAAATACTCTCTCGCCATGGAATCATTGATAATTGGTTAGGCGACAATGAAGTGGTTTCCAAGATCTTTAACAAGATCAGTGACGCAGTAACAGGGCCTACCAGCCATTTCCAATATGCTGATATTGTCAACCGGGTGAACATACATTGTGGCAAACGTAGGAATCGGTGGATGGCGAAGTTGAACCGGAACTATTTAAATAGCCCATGGGCATTTATTTCAATTCTGGCTGCTTTGGTACTACTATTACTCACTTTTACACAAACTGTGTTTACTGTTTTTCCTCGCAAATAATTATTGTGTATCTTTCTTTCTCGAATCTGCTTTAGCTTTTTTGCTGTCTTTTGTCTTTATTTTTTTCCTTCTTGTTTTACTTTTCTCTGTAAAAACATGTAAAAGGAAAAAAATAAAAATTATGAAGGGTGAGGTGAAGATGGAGATGGTTACAAATTCATTTATGCATTTGCATTGCATGTTTTACTTGTTATGGGTAAGAAAATGACATGGCTTATGGAATGTGGAACAAAGTTAATGCTTTGAAAACACCTCCATATTTTTGTAACAGTATATCATAATATCATTATTAGGTTCAACTTTTGTCTGTTTTAAAGGCTTGTTTTGATGGAGGATGTTCCACCCTCCTTTGTTTCTTTGGCTGTGTGGCTGATGCCAATTTGCTTTTATAATACTATTCTACCCATCTGAAAAAAAGGGGAGCTTATTTGGATAAATAAATGAAAAGGAAAAGGCATGATATGCATTTTTACATGTCCAAATTAAATTAAATAAATAGAGAGGCATAGACACTTTACAGCTGACACCCCTTTTTAAAAAGCAAAATAACACTACATGATTTTTAGATTCTAATGTACATAAGTCTGGGTGCAAATTTAATAGTGTTCACTCATTTTCAATATAAGATTGTGACGATGTCATCACATATAATAATTAATATTTAATTAATTGAGGAGATTTAAATTTTAATTGTTCATTATTCTGATTTAATTTGAGATTTATAAAAATTATTGAGTCTAATTCGTAAATGGTTTTATTAAGGATTTATTTTGGATTTAGAAATTGAACGTCTAAATGGCTTAAGGAGGTGAAATTGATGAGTCGAATCAGTTTAATTTCAAGAATTTGACCACATTAGAGTTTAATTAAATATTTGATTCGGTTTTGATTCAGTTTAATTGGGTCCAAATTGGAATTAATTAAGCTAATGTGATTATGAAGATTATGAATTGTAATTATTATGAATTAAATTTACTTATGAGGTGTTCAATTTAAATATGTAAATTATTGATAAAGATTTTGAGTTTGATTTGAAATTGAAGGCCATAAAGATTTGGAAAACTAAAATTAATGATGGTAATAAGTTTAATTTCATATTTGGAGCCTCTTGGAAGTGGGATTAAAAATTTGATTTTAGATTGATCAATTTAAATATAATTGATTGAGTTACGATGAATTCAAATTAGACTAATCAAATTATGTAAGATCTGTGATTGGTTATAATTAATTTAATTATGTGCTAATTAAGATTAAGTAAGATTAAATGATGTTTGATTAAATTAAAATATAATTAATATACTAAGTTATTCCTAATCAAATTATAATACAAGTGAAGTGTTGGAATCCTCTAGCACCTTGGAGGCAATAAGTACATTTGTGTATTTATGTGTGCTGGAGAAGAATTAAAAGAAGAAAGAAAATCTGAAGGAAAGAAAGAGAGGACCGAGAGAAAGGGAGCGAGCTGCTGGACAACGAAAAAGGAAGAAGAAATTGAAGAAGTCAAGGTGGAATAACAAAGGAAGGAAAGGAAATTTAAGAATTTCAGCCAAATAAAACTTAAGGTGTGGAATTTGTGTTTAATTTGTGTAGAATTTTCACATTATACTTGAAATTAAAGATGGGTTTGAAATCAACATCATGTAATTGAAAGAAATTAAGACTAAATTGAAGGGTATGAACTAGATTAATAAACAAGAAAAATAATTTTAAGATTTCATTAAATTGAGTTTGAATTTGAAAACCTTGATGTAATTGGGTTTTTATATTTACATACATGAATTTTGAAAAATTTGAGGTAATCAATTTCATATTTTGAAGATAAAAATGAAAAATTTTATAAACATTAAAGTTCATGGGGATCTAGAATTAATCTTGAAGTTAAATAGGGTTTTTGATTTGTTTTGAAAACTAAGAAATGGTTGGATGTTAATCCTTAACCCATGCATGTAATGTAATCTAAGAATTTTAATTTATATTTTAAAGTTTATGAGTTTGGGATAAGTTTTGATATAAATCAAGAAGTCAAATTATGATTTTAGCTTGATAATGAAGAATTGGTTGGACTTGGATACATGCAAATAACTTTTTAAGGAGTTTATAACTTTAATTTCATGTTTTAGGAAATTTATTTATATCTATATCTATCTATATATTATATAAGGAAAAGGGGATTTCTAGGGGATTTTCCTTAATTAAGCTAAAATGCTAAGTTATTTCCCAAATTAGACCTAGTTGTACGGGGAGCAAATATTCAGGCAAGCCCGTATACCTTTCTTCCAAGCTCGTTTACATAGATCACTGAAAGCACGGCGGTGAGCTACCCGGCAGTGTATGGCCGGAAAACCCCTCCGACGGTCAAGTTAGCACACACCTTGGGATAGTGAGGGAGAGAAGAGAGTGTTTGAGTGTAAGAATTTCCTTACAAAGTGTTCCCTTGCCGCGTATGGGGGGCGCCGACAAGCCTATATACCCTCTGCGCCCCATATCTACTCCCAGTCATCTCCTGACACGTGGCTCTGCTATCCCATCTGTCAGCATAAACCTTGCTGAACATCACCTAATCTCAACTACCCGCCTTCTCTGCTGGAGCTCAAACCGAGCATTTGCCCTACCACCGAGCTATGCTACATGCCCATGCTCTGCTTTGGCTAAGCTCAAGAGGCGGGCTAGGTAGCACCTCGGCATGGGAGCAAGAGACATCGTGAGCACTGCGATCGGCCTCCTGTGAGCAAGCAGTATCTCGGCTAAGCTGCGCCTTCCGAAGCGGTCGTTCAACTCATTGTGGTTGGCCTTCTTGCCGGCGAGCAAGTACCTCGATCGATGATGCCTTCCGCACCGTTCGTAATCTGAGCCGCCTACGCCATACACGTAGCTCGGTTTAACCGAACGTCGCCTTAACCGAGCAACTTATACCCGGACTGGGCGGCGCATGCTTGGCCCAACACCTACCCAGCTCAGATCCTAGTAGCCCAATTCTGGGTGGACCGTGGATCGTTTCGGTCCAATGATCCATTTGGCTACCAATCTTCTCGGCCGTTACCTCGGCCCAATTTCAGATCATAAATCTCCCTCTCAATTGCCCCTTAATTCCGTCCGCAAAAGCGTGACTGGGATTATTCACTTCGACCGGGATAACACCTCGGTTGTCAAAATGCGAAATGGTGACCGGGCTAGTTAAACGTTCCTGTTTGCAAACTTGCCCGGCTATACTCCACGTCTGGTGATCCCTGCTTCAAATGTAGCCCGGTTGACTCCTCGACTCTCCAGCCTGTCTCTTCATTTTGCACGGCTGACGCCTCACCTGTCCCCCGTCTCTTCAACGCTGATGTTGCCATTAATGGCGACAGGTGGCGCCCTCCCATTCGTCCTCGAGCGCCCAACCGCCGTCGAATGAAATTCAAATTTTGGCGGTTATCAGCCTATAAACAGGCCACTCCCCTCTCTCATTCCTTCCTACTGCCATTTCTTCGATCAAGCATCTCAGAGCTCCTATGCCCCCTTCTCCCTCGCCATCGTTGAGCTTGCGTTAGAAGAAGGAAGAGCCACTGCCCTTCACAGGTATGCCCTTTAACCTCTCTTTTGTTGCCATTTCTTCTGGTATTTCACACATTAGGGTAGAAAAACGCAGCTTTTTAGGATTTGGGCACCAAAACCGCCCTAAACCGAACATTCATGGTGTTCTTCATTTTCTGAAGAACAACTGAAGAAGCTGGGCGGACCGGGCTCTGGTCTTCTTTTGATCCAAAAACTTTAAGAACCAAGTAAATAACACGTTAAATCACAAACCCAACTAAAACCGAGATAGCAAAGTGGACCGGTCGTTCAGCGGGCTAATATCTGGTCCGGGCTCCTTAGTAAGCTTAGAACACCGGTGGTTTGGCACTTTCATGGCCAGAGCTAAGATCAAGCTCGCTTTCTTGTGACAGCTCACCTCATACTTGCCATCTTTTTCTGCGAGTCCAAGGGACCTTTGACCTGGCCGAGGCTCTCAAGACCGAGCAAAATCCAACTAACCTTGTGCCAAACCCTCGGTAGTGATCCACTAGCTCGGTCACATGGGGAAGTTCCGCTTCCTAGTGGACTCTCGGCCAGCTAGATGCCTTTAGAGAATGCGGCATCGACGGCGTCCATCTAGAATTTGGCGAAGAGGAGACAACACCACAAGGCGGACTTGACCAATGCCCCTTCACCGTGCTATCGATAGTAGAAGGGGGCCTCTGCTTCCCGGTCAATCCCCTCATGACCGAGTTCTTGCGCTGAACCGGGCTAGCGCCAACCCAAGTATCCACTAACACATACCGGATAATAAACGGCGTGCCTGAACAATAGGCTAGGCATAAGCCTAGGTCTGGCGAGATCGCCGCCAATACACATTAGGCCACACCTGACGGTCTCGCCTATTACCTCAAAATTAGGCAAGGCGAGAGAAAATCGTAACGGCACTCGGACAAGGATCTTCACGATGATGATTTTTACGGGTGTCGAACAGTCTGAACGGCCATGATCTGATTTGGATAATCAGCAAAAACTTTGGCAGCACATGTAAGCCGCACAAATTATCTCAGTAAAAATGATTTTTCTCTTGTCTGTACTTAATCATTTTTTCTTGCTTCTTTTGCAGCAATCCAAGCCTTGCAAGCCAACTACCGCTTCCCCAACGTCGAAGCAATCAGGACCGCACTCGATATCGCAACCGAGATTGTAACGGTTGCTCGCTCGCCCCGCGTCTGAATATTCCGCTCCCCGCCGGAGTAAAGTCACAAACTTCCTTCGCGCTCCATCACCTCCACCAGATCCAACCCTTCCAGACGTTCCGCTCATCCGTCTAACCGAGGAGCAAGAGATGGCAAAAAGAAGCAAAATCAAGAACTTGCTCACCGCCACATCGACCGAGATACCAAGCGTTGCAATCCGCTCGCCAGCCACTGGGCAAGCAAGTGACGCCGTGATCGCTCTTTCTTCCCCGGCAGCCGGGCAATCCAGCAAGCAACCAACACAACGCCGGGCTAGCAAAAGAGCTCGCACGAATCCGTCCGCCGAGCTGGTGGCCGAACTCACCACCGAGCAACCCTCTTAAACAGTCAACCCAATACCGGCCTGGCGCCCACAATTGAAACACCGGGGTCAGGACATCCCGGCGACCGCTTCGATCAAGGCCGACAAGGAGCACTTACTGGCCTTCGATCTCTCCAAGGCACTCCTACTACCGAGCGACATGGTCGGCAGTGACCACGTCCCTGACACTCGGTTAGTAAAATCATCAGTAAAGTCGATGGCCAGGGTAAGTCAATCTTCCTCTCAATTTGAAATTTCCACAAGTGTTTGCCCGGTTCCTCTTCTAATGAGCTTTGCTTCTTGCAGGCCATTCAAAAACAACACTTGGTAATGGGCGCATCCACGACTTAGGCAAAAGGCCAGCGACCACGGCCGATAAGTCGAGCCTCAAGCCGAGCTTGGCAAAACTTCAAAAACTTCACGAAAATGCCAATCTGGACAACAACAATTGCTTTCGGTCGGTTTGGATGCGAGAAAAACGAGATGAGCTCGAGGCGAGCTAGGCGCTCTGAAGGCATCAAGAAAAAGGGCGCCAAGATGCAAGCGATGCGGTTTCAGCGAAGAAAACTACAATAGCGGTGTATTCGCAACTCGGGACATCTACTTCAAAGCCTATTGAAATCCGCTTGTGAGCATCTCGGCGAGGCTCCGGCACCGGCGTGTTCTCAATCCTCCTCCGCTTCCCTCTGGGCCTACCTCGTGCCTTATGCAAGCAGCGTCTTGGTAGCGTTGCAAGCCGAGGTAGGAAGCTTGAAGAAAAGACGGCGGGACGAATCTGAGCGAGGCGAGGATCTTGAGTGCGAGGCGACCCGGCAACAACGAGCCCGGTGCCCAAAATAAGAGCCCAGCCATTAACCTGGAAACCACCGAGGACGAGTTTACCAACCTCTCCCCCCTAGTTTAGTTTTCTTTTCTTTGTATGTTTGCTTTCTGCACTTCTGATGTAACCGGGCTCTGTCCCCACCTTTTGTACTGACTTTCTAGCAATGAAAAACTTGATATTTTTGCTAAGTGTTTGCACGATTGTCATTAGTTCCATCTTCAGGAAAACATCTCGGTATAGATCGTAAATTTGAACAATTCGTCAACCGGAATACATAACTCGGTTGAAGTACTTAAGCATAACAAAACAACAACTTCAAAAACCGGAATATCCTTCTCGGTTGGTGATAACAAGTTTAACGAACAACCAACTCTTTCAAGCGGAATAACCATCCCGGTTGGGAATCTTAAGGTAAACAAAAGGTCAACTCCTCCAACGGAGTAAATCATCTCGGTTGGTGTGACTTAAGTTGGACAAAACACCAACCCTTCCGACCGGAGCAAAACATCTCGGCAAGAAGTATCTAAGTTGAACAAAACATCAACTCTTCTAGCCGGAGCAAAACATCTCGGCAAGAATTATCTAAATTGAACAAAACATCAACTCTTCTAGCCGGAGCAAAACATCTCGGCAAGAAATATCTAAGTTGAACAAAACATTAACTCTTCTAGCCGGAGCAAAACATCTCGGCAAGAAATATCTAAGTTGAACAAAACATCAACTCTTCTGGCGAGACAAAACATCTCGGCAAGAAATATCAAGTTGAACAAAACATCAACTCTTCTAGCGGAGCAAAACATCTCGGCAAGAAATATCTAAGTTGAACAAAACATCAACTCTTCTAACGAGCAAAACATCGCGGTTGTTAAATTAAACAACGGTCCAAGTGTTAAAACAAAATCACTTCTATATATTGACAAAAAGAATTACATTACGAAGTGCGGGCCCAAAAATTCCTTTGCAGAAAAAGCAAAAGCTTAGAAATAATACAATTTGAGGTTGGCGCATTCCATGGCGGGTATTGCTCTTCCTCTAGATCCTCCAAGTGGCAAGCCCCTTGCCCATGACGATGATCTTGTATGGTCCTTCCCAATTTGCCCCTAGTTTGCCTTCACGGCACCGGTGTTGCCCATCACTTTCCTCAAAACCCAATCACCAACTTTGAGCGGTCTAGGGTGCACCCTCTTGTTGTACTTCTTTGAGAGCTCTTCTTTGGTAGGCGACCACGTGAATGAGAGCCTTTTCAGCGCTCTTCCACTAGGTCGGCTCGAAGGCAATTGCCTCGGCTTTCAATTCAGCTCAAAACTCTCGCTTTGTAGGGTGGGCATGCCAACTTCTAGAGGTATAACGCCTCCATGCCATAAGCCAAAGCAAATGGAGTCTCCCCGTGAATCGCATGAGGGTTGTTGATGCATAAAGAATGCCTGGTAATTCCTCGGCCCATTTTCCCTTCGCCTTCTCTAGCCGTTTTTTCAACCCATCAAGAATGGTCTTGTTTGATGCCTCGGCTTGACCATTGGACTGTGGGTAAGCCGGAGTGGAGTTGTAAAATTCGATCTTTAGATCTTCACAAAATCCTCTGAATAGGCGACCGTCAAACTGGGTGCCATTATCAAAAATCAAAATCTTTGGGACGCCAAACCGCGTGACCACGTTCTGCCAGCCAAACCGCTTCACGTCTTTCTCTTTGATTGTTGCCAAGGGCTCAGCTTCAACCCCCATTTCGTGAAATAATCTGTGGCCGCAATGAAGAATTTCCAGTTGCCCGGTGCTATTGGCAGTGGCCCCACTATGTCCAGCCCCCACATGGAAAAGGGCCAAGGACTGGTGAGGAGGAGAAGCTCCCTGGCAGGTTGATGGATCTAATGGGCGAATTTCTGGCATTTTTCGCACTTGCGGACATATTTCTGTGCGTCGGCCTGCATGCACGGCCACCAGTATCCCTGCGAAATAGCCCGGTAGGCCAAGGACCTGCCCCCTATATGGCTGCCACAAATGCCTTCGTGAATTTCAAACAAGAAGGCCTCCACACTACTCGGGTGCACGCACTTTAGGTAAGGGCCAATGAAGGACTTTTTATACAACGCACCAGATGGAGAGAGCCAAAACCGCTCTGACTTCACTCGGACTTTATGCGCTTCTTTCTTGTCGGTAGGAAGAGTCCGGTTCCTGAGAAACAAGATTATGGGGTCCATCCAAGAAGGGCCTAGTCTTGTTGAGTACATCCGTCTGCCCGGCGTCTTCAATGCTTGACCGTGGAAGAAAGTCAATTAACAGGGGGTTTGGAGACGTACTATCTACCATCGAAGCAAGGCCGGCCAATTCATCAGCCCGGCTGTTTTCTTCACGGCCGATCTGTTGGATTCTGATTGCCAGAAACTGTTTGATGTGTTCCCTGACCAGAGCTTGGTACTTCGCCATTCTTTCATTCTTTGCTTCGTAAATCCCTGAGACTTGGTTAACCACAAGTTGGGAGTCACTGTATACAATCAGCTCGGTAGCCTTTATCTGAATAGCGCTCTTGAGCCCGGCCAAAAGAGCCTCGTATTCAGCCTCGTTATTAGATACTGGGAAGCCAAGTGTGATGGAGTGTTCAATGGTTAGGCCATCAGGGGAGATAAGAACGATACCTAGCCCGGCACCGTGACGGTTGGACGCTCCGTCAACAAAAAACTTCCATATCTCCCCCACGAAAAGCTTCCAACAGTCTGATGGGTCCTGAGAGTTGCGAAGGGTGATGGGATCACGGTTGCTCGGCTGTCCGGTTTCAAGTTCTGCGTTAACTAGTCCCACTCCTGCACCCCTTGGTGATTCGGCATCGGACTCGTCAAGTCGAGCTACGATGCCTAAGTCCGTAGGCGAATCACCAGGTTGCGGTATTATCTGCGACGCGAGCTCTGCGGAGTAGTTCCATTACCTCCCCTCCTGGTGACGCGGTACCGGATAGAGTGGATGGGACTACAATACCCGACTCCGTCGTCGCGTCACCAGTTGATAGATTTGTACAAGTTAAGGTTACTTCGGTGGGGCGCGCAAATTCCGCGACGCCAACTCCACCAAGTGGTAACTCGGACTGGCTTGCATTGTCTTCTTCTTACGCCACGCGGCAATATCGTAGGGCATACCGGATGGGTCCACGGTGAGAATTCTGCAACGAAATCGGCCAAAGTTTGGGCCTTTATTGCTGTGCGCGGCTGAAACTTGACATCAAATTGCCCCAATTTGACCGCCCATTTGAGAATTCGGCCAGAGAAGTCCGCCCGTTCAAACAAGGCCTTCAGGGGGAACTCGGTCAGTACGATGATGGTATGAGCGTGGAAATAATGTGCCAACTTCATTGAAGCCATCATCAATGCCAACGCAAGCTTTTCCAACGGCAAGTATCTTGTCTCAGCCGACAGCAAGGTTTTACTGACGTAGAAGATTGAGAGGTGCTTGATTCCTTCAGCTCAGACAAGCACCGCACTGACTGCGTGCTGTGAGACAGCAAGGTAAAGGTAAAGTTCCTCACCCAGCTTGGGTGTAACCAACAATGGCGGAGAAGAAAGATATTCCTTGAGCTCAGCTAAAGCTCGGTCACACTCTTCATCCCACGAGAACTTTGATTTCAATGCCTGAAAGAATGGACGGCAGCGATCTGATGACCGGCTTATAAATCGATTAAGCGCGGCGGCCATTCCGGCCAGATGCTGAACGTCCTTCGCCGAGCTGGGCTGCTTCAACTCTTGCACGGCTCTGATCTGAGTCGGGTCTGCTTCGATGCCTCGGTTTGTGACTAGGAATCCCAAAAATTTTCCGGATCCCACGCCAAAGGCACACTTGGGCCGTTCAGCGACTTGTGCTTCTTGAGAATGGCAAACATCTCGGCTAGGTTGGACAAATGGTTTGCTTCATGTCGGCGTTTTACCACCATATCATCGATGTAGGCCTCCATCGTCCGACCAAGCAAAGGAGCGAACATTTTGGTCACCATCATCTGGAAAGTTGCCCCGGCATTCTTTAAACCAAAAGGCATGACCCGGTAGCAAAAGAGTCCTCTTGGAGTCGTGAAAGAGGTGATTTCTCGGTCTGGCCCATGCATGGCGATCTGATGGTAGCCGCGGTAGGCATCCAGGAAACTGAGCCTACTATGTCCTGCTGTCAAATCCACAAGCTGGTCAATTCGCGGCAGGGGGAAGCTATCTTTGGGGCAAGCTCGGTTGACTGTCTTATAGTCGACACAAACTCGCCACTTGCCATTCTTCTTTGGCACCACCACTGTGTTGGAGATCCACCTAGGGTAATGCACTTCCTGAATTGCTCGTGCCTCAAGCAAATTTTTGACTTCCTCCGCTACTACCTCAGCGTGATGCAACGCTGATCTCCTTGTTCATTTGGATGGTGGCTTTGCTCCGGGGAAGGCGTTGAGGTGATGGCGGATAAAGCTTGGATCAAGGCGGGCATGTAAGGCGACCATAAAAGACTTCAATGTTGGCCATCAAGAATTCAACCATCTTGGTTCTTTCCTTAGTGGTGAGGCTGGATCCGAGCAGGAAGAACTTGTCCGGCCGCTCCTCATCGATTCCCAACTCAACCAAGTCTTCCACAGCTTTGTCTTCTGCCTTGGTGCCCACATCCTCCAACACACCTCGGTCCTCCGGTCCTTCTATTATTTGCACGAAGCCTTTGGCGGCCATTTGCCGTTCCTTTTCCTGGCCAACCTTTGTTTGGACATGACTGGTCCCCCAAATCTCTCGATTGCCCCCATAGCGGGGAATCTCATCACCTGGTGGTAGGTCGATGCTACAGCTTGCATGGCGTGAAGCCATCCCCTTCCAAGGATGAGGTTGTAAGTCGAAGGCACGTGTAACACCCAAAACTCCACCTGCTTGACGACGGATCCCGCTTTGACCGGTAGGATAATCTTTCCCAAGGGCCACTCTGGCTGTGAGTTAAAACCAACAAGTGGCGAAGTTGCCGGAGCCAAGTCTGTCTCTCGGAGTTTGAGTTGCTTGAACGCGTCGTAATACATGATCTCGACCGAGCTTCCCTGATCGATCAAGATTCGTTTGACATCAAATTCCTTGACGCGAAGCGTTACTACTAGGGCATCGTTGTGCGGAGTCTGGATACGCTCTAGATCCCTTGAAGTGAAACTTATCACATCTTTCTCTTCGGTCTTCCCTTTCTTGATGGCGGGCTGCACCGACAAAACTTCCCTCATAAGCTCTGCTTTCTTGATCATACCCCGGAGTTCGCAAACACGCTCCGGTTCCACTATACCGTGAATGACATTAATAACTCCTTCTGGCGGCGCATCTCGGTCATCCTGTACCCTGGGATCAACCGGAACATGGTTCGGCTTTACGCCGCCATCGATGTAAAGGTCTAGGTGCCCGGCTGCGACCAGCTCTTCTAAGTGTTGCCTTAAAGGCAAACAATCCTCAGTCCGGTGGCCTCTCTCCCTGTGGAACGTGCAACGATACCGCGGATTGTAGCCCTTCTGTCCATCGCCCAGCTTAGCAGGAAACCGGACATACTCCTCGTCTCGGATCTCACTAAGTATGCGATAAATTGGAATCTTGAAGACCGTGGTGATGCCAGTCCTTGCCTTCAATCTTCTGTTGGCATCCGCTACATCATCACGGTTGTAATCATCCCGGTCGTTCCGTCGTCCTCTACCCCGGTTCTTACGATTCGAACCACGGTCTGATTCCTCTGCTCTGTCACTTGAGCGGCTGGACTCCTGTCCTACTGCGTGCACCTTGCCTGCTGTCTTCTTGTCTGTTGCTACCGGAGTTGTCTTCGCGGTAGATGCCGAAGCATCATCCTCAACCCGGATGTGCTCATTGATGCGCTGCATAAGCTGACCCATGGACGTCGGCTGATGCATGGTAAGTGAGTCCCGCAGTCTATGTCCGACCGGGAGACCACGCTTGTACTGAGTGATTGCTAGGTTGACCGGGCAATCCAAGATCTCATTGAAGGTCTCCCAATATCTGGAGTTGTATGCCTTCAACGTATCGCTCGGTTCCATCTTGACACTCAGTAGGTGATCCACTTCCTTGGGTGTCTTGGTGTTGGTTTTGAAGCGCGTCACAAAGGCTTCGGCCAACTGATGCCACCTCTCAATGCTTCCCTCCGGCAGCCTTTCGAACCACTTCAAACCCAGTTCGCCCAAACTTGACGGAAAGATAAGGCACATAAGGGAGTCATTCCGCCTATGTCCGGCCATAACCTGTCGGAAATGGCTTACATGCAAGTAAGGATCCGTCTTTCCGTCGTACAATGTGAACTTCGGCTGGTGAAAGCCCGACGGAAGAGGTGTTGTCTCTATTTCCAGGGAGAAAGGGGTGGCACTCAACCTTGCCAAATCTGAGTCCACTAGGAGCGGGGCCGCATGGCGGGGTGGAGGCATTCACCTCCTGTTGGCGTGGATCCGTGGGATAACCGCTGAACGCCGGTATCCTCTGAGCCTCCGCCATGAGCCGCTCCTTCAAGGCGCATAAATCCTCTGAGTGAGCGGGGTAAGAGTACCTCGACGTCGTCACCGGACGTAAGGGCTGGTAAGTACTATCTTGCGCACTAGACTTCTCTGCATGCACACCGGAATCACCAACCTTATAACCACGGTAATGGAGATGGAAGGTGTGTGTCTCGACTCGACTACGAGCGGCGGGGTTGGGTGCGCTCACTGTGGTCTCCCACTCCAGCCACACCCTTCCCCTTGACATGCCGCATCAGTTCTTCCATCTCAGCCGCCATTCGTCGGATCACGGCGTCCTGGTGTTTCCACTTGCTCTCCGGGCGTTTGGCGTGTGAGTCTCTCGCCGCCGATGACCGTCGGACTCGAATGACCATGACTCCTCGCGCTTATCCCACGCGTCTCTGGATCCTCTGGGTATGTCTCCAAGTTGCCCATCGGAGAGATGGTAGGAGGTCCCTCTCTGCGTCTGCCCGACTCCGGAGTGATTCCGTCGATGGCGGACACTTGAATCTCCTCGTTGTTCGCCATGATCGGCGATCAGACGAGTGTGGAAGACAAGGTTTTGTTTGAAAAAGTTTCCACAGACGGCGCCAATTGTACGGGGAGCAAATATTCAAGCAAGCCCGTACTCCTTTATTCCAAGCTCCGTTTCTGTCCGATCACCTGAAAGCACAACGGTGGTGAGCTACCCGGTGTATGGCGGAAAACCCCTCCGACGGTCAAGTTAGTACACACCTTGGGATAGTGAGGGAGAGGAGAGAGTGTTTGAGTGTAAGAATTTCCTTACAAAGTGTTCCCCTGCCGCGTATGGGGGGCGCCGACATGCCTATATACCCTCTGTGCCCCATATCCACTCCCAGTCATCTCCTGACACGTGGCTCTACTATCCCATCTGTCAGTATAAACCTTGCTGAACATCACCTAATCTCAACTACCCGCCTTCTCTGAGCTCGGGCTCATGGCCCATGGCCGAGCTATGCTACATGCCCATGCTCTTCTTTGGCTAAGCTCAAGAGAACCGGGCTAGGCAGCACCTCGGCATAGCCGAGCCCGAGACATCTCGTGAGCACCTGCAGTCGGCCTCCCTGCCGAGCAAACAGGTATCTCGGCTGACTGCGCCTTTCCGGGCACCGGTCGTTCAACTCGACTGTGGTTGGCCTTCTTGCCGAATAGGCAAGTACCTCGGTCGATGACGCCTTTCCGGGCGCCATTCAGCCAATCTAACTGGCTTCACCTACGCCATACATGTAAGCGTCGCCTTAACCGAGCAACTTATACCCAGACTGGGCGGCGCATGCTTGGCCCAACACCTGCCCAGCTCAGATCCTAGTAGCCCAATTCTGGGTGGACCGTGGATCGTTTCGGTCCAATGATCCACTTGGCTACCAATCTTCTCGGCCGTTACCTCGGCCCAATTTCAGATCATAAATCTCCCTCTCACTAGTTTTGACGGATTTTCCAAAATAAGTTGAAACGTGGTTAGAAACCACGCCTTCACTTTTTTTGTAACCCAACCGTAGAAAATTTGTAAAATCGTAAAAGTGTGATTACAAACCACGCTTTTAATTAAATTTGATTTATAAATAAAGTGTTGTTTCTAACCACGCTTTCTTAATTGATTAAAAACCACGCTTTTAATAATACACCAAACACACGCACTCACAAACACACTCTCTCTCTCTCTCACACATCACTCACTCAATATATATATAAATTTTATTTCATAAAATTGAAACCAATATTAAATATATATAATAATAATTTATAATAGTAAATAATAATCAACTATATAAAATGATTACTTTTTATTTTAATTATAAATTTTTTTTTATTTTAGTGTTTAGAGATAAATTTTTTTTTTTTTTTGTATTTTTGGGTTTAAGGTTTAATTCTTAAAATTTATTTATTTTTATCTTAGGGTTTAGGTATATCCTAAACCCTAAAATAAAAATAAATAAATTTAGAATTAAACCCTAAACAAATAAAAATAAATAAATTTTATCCTTAAACACTAACGTAGCGTTTGGTAACATTTATGTTTTTGGTTTATGTTTACAAAAATTTTATAAACAGGTTTCTGTATATTTGTAGCAAAACATAAATTACAAACGTGTTTGGTTTGAACAAAATGTTTACAAAAATTTTAAAACATAAACTAAAAAATATGTTTGTTCAAGCCTAAAATATTTATATTTATATTTATTATTTATGACAATGGGATCACACATATTATAATTGAAAAAAAAAATAATTGAAAAAAAATTAATTGGAAAAAACGTGGTTTGTAAAAATTATTGAAAAAAATTTAATTGGAAAAAATTTAATTGAAAAAAAATGAAAAAATAATTAATAGAAAAAATAATTGAAAAAAAATATATTTTAAAAAAAAATTATTTGAAAAAAAAAAATTGAAAACTAAAAACGTAAACTCATTTTTTGAGTTTACGTTTTTTCCTCAAATTCATAAATTGAAACAACCATTTATAAACCAAAAAAAATTATCAAAGCCCCGAAAAATCGTTGGTTTACAAATGGTTGTCTCAGTTTATAAATTTGAGAAAAAAATGTAAACTCAAAAAATGAGTTTACGTTTTCAGTTTTTAATTTTTTTTTTTGAAATAATTTTTTTCAATTATTTTTTTAATTAATTTTTTTTCATTTTTTTTCAAATATTTTTTTTTCAAATAATTTTTTCCAATTAAATTTTTTTCAATAATTTTTACAAACCACGTTTTGTCCAATTAATTTTTTTCAATTATTTTTTTTAATTAATTTTTTTCAATTATAATATGTGTGATCCCATTGTCATAAATAATAAATATAAATATAAATATTTTAGGCGTCAACAAACATATTTTTTAGTTTATGTTTTAACATTTTTTTAAACATTTTGTTCAAACCAAACACGCTTGTAATTTATATTTTTCTAAAAATAAATAGAAACCATTTTATAAAATTTTTGTAAACATAAACAAAAAACGTAAACGTTACCAAACACTACCTTAGTGTTTAGGGATAAAATTTTTTATTTTTTTATTTTAAGGTTTAGGATTTAATTCTTAAAATTTATTTATTTTTATTTTAGGGTTTAGAATTTAGGATTTAGAATTTATAGTTTAATTCTTAAAATTTATTTTTTTTTATAAATCCTAAACCATAAAATAAAAATAAATAAATTTTAAGAATTAAACCTTAAACCCTAAAATAAAAAAAATAAATTTTATCCCTAAATACTAAAATAAAAAAAATTAAGAATTAAAATAAAAAAGTAATCATTTTATATAGTTGATTATTATTTGCTATTATAAATTATTATTATATATATTTAATATTGATTTCAATTTTATGAAATAAAATTTATATATATATTAAATTATAAATATATATTAAAATATATATATATATATATTGAGTGTGAGTGTGAGTGTGAGTGTGTGTGTGTGTGTGAGAGAGAGAAAGAGTGTGTGTTTGTGAGTGCGTGTGTTTGGTGTATTATTGAAAGAGTGGTTTCTAACAACGTTTTCTTTATAACACAGTTTAATTAAGAAAGCGTGGTTAGAAATCACGTTTTCTAAAAAGAAAAAAAAATAAAAAATAAAAAATTATTTAAAAGCGTGATTAGAAACAATGCTTTGTTTATAAATCAAATTTAATTAAAAGCGTGGTTTGTAACCACGCTTTTACGATTTTACAAATTTTCTGTGATTGGGTTACAAAAATGGTGAAAGTGTGGTTTCTAACCACGTTTCAGCTTATTTTGGAAAATTCATCAAAATTAGGCTTAATTTGGGAAATAACTTAGTATTTTAGCTTAATTAGGGAAAAGCCCCGGATTTCTAACCCACATGTCACGACCCCAACCTGCCCCTAGTAGGCTGGGTGCCGAGATGGCCAGTAATCCGTAATCACCAAAGGCCGGCTTACAAAATTTCACACACATCAGAGTAATCATAGGGGCTCACATATGCGGAAGCGAATAAACTAAATACAAATGGTCCTTGAGAGCTGTGCATAGATCAAATGTAAATGCATACATATGAGCGCACCTCGGCAGATAACAAAACAAATACAAGTTACATCTCGATCAAAAGGCTTCTCGGTAGACATATACAAATACAATGATTCTGAGCAAAGAAGCATGATTTTCAAGAATCAAGTAACACATATGCCGAGGTAATCACAAAAGCGATGTAAGCAAGTCAAGTTGGCATAACAAAAATCCCAAAACAAAAGTACAAATACTTCTAGGCGTCGCCGTCACGCTCATCACCTACATATATATAGAGAGGGTGAGCTTGGAAACTCGATGAATGGTACTAGAAATAAAGGTTTGCATGAATAATAGCGAGTGCCAAAACAAAGCATATCAAAACCATTCAAACAATAGCCGAGGTTCCTGCCAAGCGAAGAATATCAAGCTGTACCAGAACAAGAGATGAACCGTATTCATCTGTCAAATCCTACCAGAAAAAAAGCAATACAAAGATTAAACAAGTAGTAGCCGAGGTTCCTTCCAAAACAAGACAAATCAAGTTGTATCGAATCAAGTGATGAACCGTATTCATCCAACAAGTCTTACAAGTCAAAACATTTGCCGAGATAGCACAAGTAGTAGCCGAGGTAATCTTCAAGACAAAACATATCAAGCTTATATGACTTAGGCCCGTAGCCCTTTTTCACCGAAGTTTGTGACTTAGGCCCGTAGCCCTTTTTCACCAAGTGGTGCTACAAAAGTTTAAAGTCCTCTAGCACAAGGGACTTGTGTTACTTAGGCCCGTAGTCTGCTTTTAACGTTTATCTTAGCAAGATAGGACCGTATCCTTTTAACAAGATGTCCGCGAAAGTTTAGAGTCCTCCAAAGACAAGGGACTTTCCAAAGAAAGGACCGTATCCTTTTAACAAGATGTCTGCGAAGTTTAGAGTCCTCCAAAGGTAAGGACTTGCCAAAGAAAGGGCCGTATCCTTTTTAACAAGATCGTACTGCGAAAGTTTAGAGTCCTCCAGTACAAGGGACTTTCCAAAGAAAGGACCGTATCCTTTTTAACAAGATGTCTCGAAAGTTTAGAGTCCTCCAAAGGCAAGGGACTTTCCAAAGAAACCAAACAAAGCTCAACTCATTACAAGGACATCATCAAGACGAAGTTCATACTTACCTTTCCTCTAGTCTTGCTAAAGTTTAGAGTCCTCCAAAGACTGAGGGACTTTCAAGAATACCATCAAAACAAGCCCATATACAAAACATCAAAATAGGCTAATCATTCATGCTTAGCAATTACTTTTACCAAAGCGAAACAAGCAAGATTTATCAAAAGCTTTATAACATAGCTTTATTAAAAGCACCACTCACCTCGGTCTTCAGGTGTAGGCTCAAGCAAAGATCAAAGTCCTACAATCACATAGCAAACCATACTCTCAAAGCAGCTTCACATACATGCAAGGAATCAAAACATTATTTCCCATCACAGGAAGTGCTGGGTACCATCCAGGTCTAGCCGAGGTCCTACACCTCCCCGCCGAGGTGTGGACTCGAAAAGCCAAAACAAGGCAAAGTTAGGAAAACTGAGTTTCCTTTCAAAGGGCACGAAGAACAAGATCATGCATCTTTGAAATCCAACTCACATATACGAAATCTGGGGTTTTCAAGCTAAGAGTTCAAAACGTGGACTAGGGTACTCATTCGAGAAAATTATGCAAGAACAAACACAAAACATGATTCTTGTTCCAAACTTTCGGATCAAAACAAGGTTCTCCTTTAAGAACACAAGAACAACATTTTTCTCTTTCAAAACCAAGTTCAAATCAATGCATGACATGCAAACAGATCCAATCATGCAATGCATCTAGATGATCAATAAGAACAATCGATGTAGAACAAGAATCTAACCTCAAACTGAAATCCAACGGTTCGATCTTCCACGATCAAGCTCGGAGCTCAACTCTCACACTAAAATTCTAACTCCAAGTTCTAGAGCTTCTCTCTAAACAAGACAAAGATTTGAGACCAAATCGTAATCAAAAGTTACACAATGATGTATTATAGGCACATCGTGTCATAGCCTTCGGCTCGGACACGTGGCATCACCGGATTGGTGCGATTAGAAAGGTGGCTAGACAAGACAAGTCTCGACAAAGCGTACAACACGCTTGGCGGCTAAGCACTGCAGCTAGAAATGACCTCGGCCAAAGACAAGACTTGACAGCGGGTCAACAAAGACAAAGGCTAGGGAGGACGACACTTGACTAAGGCTGCCACACCTTGGCCAGGTGTACCACATCTCGGCCTAGGCCATACCGCCAAGAACAAAGATTACAAGCACAAAACATCACGACCTCGGCGATACACACTTCGCCCAAAAGGTAACATCTCGGCAAACATGCCGGGTGAAGATGGAGGTCGGCCGAGGTTCCAAATCGCTCAAGCATAAAGGCTCAAAGGCAAACTATCTTTGGTGACCTCGCCACGCTCCAAACAAAACACAATTCCAAAGAACTTACAATAAAACAAAGCAAAACAAGGCAAGTATCAAGATTACAAACTTGACAATTCAAGGTCATACAAAATACATGCAAGCAAGATCGATTCAAAGTGAGGGTTGTTACATCCTACCCCTTAAGGAAGTTTGGTCCCCAAACTTACAATACCTTGGTCCAAGAATAACTCGGATGTCGAATTCTCATTTCCTCTTCCATTTCCCATGTGGCGTCCTTGCCATAGTGCTCTTTCCATTCCACCTTTACCATTGGTATCGACTTGTTTCTCAATTGCTTAACTTGTCTCATCCACAATAGACGTCGGCTTCTCTTCATAGCCCAAATTCTCATTAACTTCGATTCCGTAATGCTTAATTACATGCGATGGATCCGAATATACTTCCTTAACATCGAAACATGAAACACGTTATGGACTTGGCTCAATTCCGGTGGCAAAGCAAGTCAGAGGCAACGGAGTTAACCTTGTCAAGGACTTCAAATGGGCCAATATAACGGGTGCTAACTTACCTCTCTTCCCAAATCTGGAAACTCCTTTCATTGGTGAAACCTTTAGGAATACGTGATCCCCAACTTGAATTCTAGCTCATTTCTTCTCTGGTCGGCATAACTCTTTTGTCGGCTCTGGCGACTTTTAATTCTCTGTGAATAAGTTTAATCTTCTCTGTTGTTACTTGAATGAGTTCGGGACCAAGCGAGCCTTATCTCGACTTGGTCCAACATATCGGCGATCTGCATTTTCTTCCATATAGAGCATCATACGGTGCCATACCAATACTGCGTGATAACTGTTGTTGTAGCGAATTCCACTAATGGCAAATGCATTCCCAATTTCCTTGGAAATCCAATACACGAGTCTAAGCATATCTTCAAGTGTCTGAATCGTTCTTTTCTGTTTGCCCATCCATGCAGGGATGAAAAGTATGCTAAATCTCGATTCGGCTCCAAAGGCTCTCAGAGACTCGCCAAAATCTGGAAACAAATTTAGGATCTCTGTCCACACTATTGACATCGGCACTCCATGAAGTCTAACAATCTCATTCACATAAAGTAGGGCAAGTTGATCGGCGTTGAAAGTAGTCTTAACAGCAAAAAGTGTCTTGACTTGGTTAGTCTATCTACCACAACCCAAATCGAATCCATACCTTCGTGTTCTCGGCGATCCGGTCACAAAATCCATAGAGATGTGTTCCCACTTCCACTCGAGGATCGGCAAAGGTTGTAGAAGTCTGCTTTGGTCTCGATGTTCTGCTTACTTACTTGGCAATGCAAACCTTTGGGACACAAATTCGGCTATCTCTCTCTTCATGTTTGGCCACCAAAACATCTGTTTTACATCATGGTACATCTTGGTATTTCTGGATGAACAAAGCAAACTTGGAATTATGGGCTTCGGCAAAATCTTCCTTTTCAACTCGGAACATCGGCCACACACAATTTCCTTCAAACTTAAGCACTTGGTTTTCAAAGGTGTGCGGATCTCGGCTTGGTAACAATCTCATCGGCTACTTTTACGAAGAATTCATCCTCCATTTGTCTTGCCTTTACTTCTTCAACAATGGTTGGTTCTGCCGAAATCAATGTTAGGCATGCCAAATTTCCAACTGATTTTACGCTTTCAGAGCGTCGGCCCTGTTGGCTTTCCTCGGGTGATATTGAATCGCATATCGTAGTCCTTCAACAACTCGAGCCATCTTCTTTGTCTCAAGTTCAATTCCTTCGAGTGAATAGATACTTCAAGCTCGATGATCTGTAAAAACGACAAGAAGCTCCATACAAGTAATGACGCCAAATCTTCAAAGCAAATACCACGGTTGCTAGCTCCAAGTCATGGGTAGGATAGTTCTTCTCATGTGGCTTCAATTGACGAGATGCATATGCTATAACCTTACCTCCTTGCATTAATACACAACCCAAACCCTTATGCGACGCATCACTCAGTAAACATGAAACTCCTCATTACGATGGAAGTACGATCTTGGTCTTTGTAACCAACCTCGTCTTTAGTTCTGAAAAGTGACTCGATCTTGATCCATTCATACGGTGCTCCTTCCTAGTCAATTGTGTCAATGGAGTTGCAATCTGGAGAATTCTTTTACGAACTTCTGTAGTAACTGCCAAACCGAAACTTGAACCTCGGACACATTGGTCGGCCTCGGCCAATTTACCACGGCTTCTATTTTGCTCGGATCAATGAAATACCTTCTTCATTTATTACATGACCGAAATGAAATAGTAGAAAGCCAAAACTCACACTTGTTAAATTTAGCATACAGTTTCGGTCTCTCAATATCTGCAAGAAATTCTCGATGGTTTTCATGTTCAACTTCACTCTTGGAATAAATCAATATATCATCGATGAAGACGACCACAAACTCATCTAAGTGGGGCTTGAAGACTCTGTTCATTAAATCCATAAATGCAGCGGGGGCATTGGTCAATCCGAAGGCATCACTAAAAATTCGTAGTGGCCATATCTAGTCCGAAGGCGCCTTCTCAACATCCTCTGCCTTAACCTTAAGCCGATGGTAGCCCGACCTAAGGTCAATCTTGGAAAAGACTCGTGCTCCTTGTAACGATCAAGTAAATCATCAATCCTAGGTAATGGGTACTTATTCTTAATGGTGACCTTATTGAGTTCTCTATAATCAATACAAAGGCGAAGTGTGCCATCCTTCTTCTTAACAAATAACAGGTGCTCCCCATGGTGATGTGCTCGGCCTAATAAATCCCTTGTCCAACAACTCTTGCAATTGTAGTTTCAATTCTCTAAGTTAATTTGGGGCCATTCTATATGGTGTTTTGGAGATCGGTTTGTGTTCCGATATAACATCAACAATAAACTCTATTTCTCTATCGACCAAATGGCCGTAAATCATTAGGAAAGACGCGTCGGCGAACTCATGAACAAGCGGGATGTCGGCTAAACTAACATTTCCATCCCGATCTTTCAATATACTACACAAATAACCCTTACACCTTTTTGGATCAACTTACGTGCCTTCATGGATGAGATTAAATAAGGTGGGGAATTACTCCTTTACCTGAAAAATAACTTGGCTAGGTTTGGGGGTTTCAATGTGACACTCTTGAAACACAATCAATGAGTGCGTGGTTTGCTACTAACCAATCCATTCCCAATATAACATCGAATTGATCTATATTCAAGGGCATTAAATCAACTAGCGCTTCAACATGCTCAATGACAACAACACATGCTCTATAAATGGATGCAACAATCATGGATCTCCCAGACGGAGTGAACCAGATAGCACATACTCAAGAGATTCTAATTTCCTATTAATCTTCTCGGCAAACTTAGTAGAAACAAACGAGTGCGTAGAGCAGAATCAACTAACACATAAGCATTTCGGGAGCAAATTAAAAGTATACCTGACACTACTGCCTCAGCATTCTGAGTATCCCCTGGCACTAGTGCAAATACTCTGCCCTGCCTCATCTGTCCTTTCCCAGCATTATTCTTTTGAACCGTACCTGAGGTATTCTCACCTTTCTTGCTGGTTTCAGCCTTTGTCTTAGGACAATCTCTCACAAAATGACCCACTTCTCCACATTCATAGCAAGCACCAGATGTCCGACGACAAACCCCAAAATGTTGCTTCCCACAATCTGAACATGTCGGCTTAGTATTACCTTCCTGCTTCGGATAACCAGCACTGCCCTTGTTCATCTTCTTATTGGTGTTCAACTGTGTTCGGTGATTGTCATAGTTCTGTCTCTTCCGCTGATTCTCTCCCGAGTTCTGGTACCTGTTCAAGTTGGTTTCGGCCAAAACGGCTTTGTTCAGCACTTCGGCATAGGTCGGCATATCGAGCAGGCTAACCCGGTCTTGAATCGGTCCGCGAAGCCCACTTTCAAACTTCCTAGCCTTCATGTATTCATCATTGATCATGTGAGGTACAAACCTTACCAATTCAGTAAAAGCGCGATCATATTCTGCTACTGTTCGGCTGCCTTGCGTCAAAGTCTGAAATTCGGTAGCCTTGCGATTCCGAACGCTGAGGGGAAAATGCTTCTTGTAAAATAGTTCCAAAAACCTTGCCCAGGTTAAACCAGGGTTAGTTTCTCTGGTCATCATCCACCATCTCCGAGCATCGTCGTCCAGGGTGAATCTGACTAAAGTCACCTTCGAACATCGGTCTGGGAAAAATCACAAACAGTTTCTCCATTTCCAAAACCCATGCCTCGGCCTTCATTGGCTCAATACCTCCAGAAAACCTTGGTGGTCTCATCTTCTTGAACTCCCTGATCAAAGCTATTGTGCCATCTCCATATAAGGCTGGCTGTGGAGCGACTTGGGGCACTGGGGGAGGTGGGGGAGGGACTACATTTCGCCATTAAATGCCTTTCGGCACTGGGTCGATGTAGTACTAAGCGTCTTCTTTGTCTTATTTGCCTTAACTCACGGGTCAATCCTTCCATTAATCTTTCCATTCTGTCCAATCTGTCTTGGTGATCTCGGGCAAGTGGAGGTCTACCTCTCCTCATGATACTATGAGTATACAAAGTGTGACTTTAAAGCAAGTAAACAAATAACTCATGAGCAAGTAACAATTAAGCAAGTCAAGACAATGCACACCTTGTTCAAATAGCAAGCAATATGATGCAACCCTAGCATCTTTCTAAATGGAATCCTATGCTCTTTAGGACTCGAGTGTGTGAATCAACGTACTATGAGGAACTTGTGCTCGATACCACTCTGTCACGACCCCAACTCCGCCCCTAGTAGAATTTGGGTGCGAGATGGCCAAGTAATCACCAAAGGGCTTACAAAATTTCACACACATCGAGTAATCATAGGGGCTCACATATGCGGGCGAATAAACTAAATACAAATGGTCCTTGAGAGTCGTGCATAGATCAAATGTAAATGCATACATATGTAAGCGCACCTCGGCAGATAACAAAACAAATACAAGTTACATCTCGATCAAAAGGCTTCTCGGCCGACATATACAAATCTTGATTCACGAGCAAAGAAGCATGATTTTCAAGAATCTGCCAAGTAACACATATGCCGAGGTAATCACAAAATGTAGATGTAAGCAAGTCAAGTTGGCATAACAAAAATCCCAAAACAAAATTTGTACAAATACTTCTAGGCGTCGCGCCGCCGTCACGCTCATCACCTACATATATATAGAGAGGGGTGAGCTTGGAAACTCGATGAATGGTACTAGAAATAAAGGTTTGCATGAATAATAGCAGAGTCCGCCAAAACAAAGCATATCAAAACCATTCAAACAATAGCCGAGGTTCACCTTAGCGAAGAATATCAAGGCTGCGAACAAGAGATGAACCGTATTCATCTGTCCAAATCCTACCGAGACAAAGCAATACAAAGATTAAACAAGTAGTAGCCGAGGTTCCTTCCAAAACAAGACAAATCAAGTTGTATCGAATCAAGTGATGAACCGTATTCATCCAACAAGTCTTACAAGTCAAAACATTTGCCGAGATAGCACAAGTAGTAGCCGAGGTAATCTTCAAGACAAAACATATCAAGCTTATATGACTTAGGCGTAGCCCTTTTTCACGAAGTTTGTGACTTAGG
The DNA here is from genome assembly GCA_025200525.1 of Camellia lanceoleosa. Lineage (NCBI taxonomy): Eukaryota > Viridiplantae > Streptophyta > Magnoliopsida > Ericales > Theaceae > Camellia > Camellia lanceoleosa. Next base: position 141,613,279 of record CM045766.1, on the reverse strand, counting down.
CGTAGCCCTTTTTCACCAAGTGGTGCTACAAAAGTTTAAAGTCCTCTAGCACAAGGGACTTGTGTTACTTAGGCCGTAGCCGCTTTAACGTTTATCTTAGCAAGATAGGACCGTATCCTTTTAACAAGATGTCTGCGAAAGTTTAGAGTCCTCCAAAGACAAGGGACTTTCCAAAGAAAGGACCGTATCCTTTTTAACAAGATGTCTTGCGAAAGTTTAGAGTCCTCCAAAGGCAAGGGACTTTCCAAAGAAAGGACCGTATCCTTTTAACAAGATGGTCTGCGAAAGTTTAGAGTCCTCGGTGCAAGGGACTTTCCAAAGAAAGGACCGTATCCTTTTAACAAGATGTCTCATGAAAGTTTAGAGTCCTCCATGCAAGGGACTTTCCAAAGAAACCGAAACAAAGCTCAACTCATTACAAGGACATCATCAAGACGAAGTTCATACTTACCTTTCCTCTAGTGCTGCTAAAGTTTAGAGTCCTCCAGCACTGGGGACTTTCAAGAATACCATCAAAACAAGCCCATATACAAAACATCAAAATAGGCTAATCATTCATGCTTAGCAATTACTTTTACCAAAGCGAAACAAGCAAGATTTATCAAAAGCTTTATAACATAGCTTTATTAAAAGCACCACTCACCTCGGTCTTGGTGTAGGCTCAAGCAAAGATCAAAGTCCTACAATCACATAGCAAACCATACTCTCAAAACGAGCTTCACATACATGCAAGGAATCAAAACATTATTTCCCATCACAGGAAGTGCACTGGTACCATCTGTGTCTAGCCGAGGTCCTACACCTCCCCGCCGAGGTGTGGACTCGAAAAGCCAAAACAAGGCAAAGTTAGGAAAACACAGTTTCCTTTCAAAGGCACGAAGAACAAGATCATGCATCTTTGAAATCCAACTCACATAAACGAAATCTGGGGTTTTCAAGCTAAGAGTTCAAAAACGTGGACTAGGGTACTCATTCGAGAAAATTATGCAAGAACAAACACAAAACATGATTCTTGTTCCAAACTTTCGGATCAAAACAAGGTTCTCCTTTAAGAACACAAGAACAACATTTTCTCTTTCAAAACCAAGTTCAAATCAATGCATGACATGCAAAACAGATCCAATCATGCAATGCATCTAGATGATCAATAAGAACAATCGATGTAGAACAAGAATCTAACCTCAAAAGCTGAAATCCAACGGTTCGATCTTCCACGATCAAGCTCGGAGCTCAACTCTCACACTAAAATTCTAACTCCAAGTTCTAGAGCTTCTCTCTAAACAAGACAAAGATTTGAGACCAAATCGTAATCAAAAGTTACACAATGATGTATTATAGGCACTGTCATTTGTCATAGCCTTCACTCGGACACGTGGCATCACCGGATTGGTGCGATTAGAAAGGTGGCTAGACAAGACAAGTCTCGACAAAGCGTACACAACACGCTTGGCGGCTAAGCCTTGAGCTAGAAATGACCTCGGCCAAAGACAAGACTTGACAAGGTCAACAAAGACAAAGGCTAGGGAGGGCGACACTTGACTAAGGCGTGCCACACCTTGGCACAGGTGTACCACATCTCGGCCTAGGCCATACACGCCAAGAACAAAGATTACAAGCACAAAACATCACAGCCTCGGCGATACACACTTCGGCCCAAAAGGTAACATCTCGGCAAACATGCCGGGGTGAAGATGGAGGTCGGCTGAGGTTCCAAAACTGCTCAAAACGCAAAGGGCCAAAGGCAAACTATCTTTGGTGACCTCGGCTACGCTCCAAACAAAACACGAATTCCAGCAACTTACAATAAAACAAAGCAAAACAAGGCAAGTATCAAGATTACAAACTTGACAATTCAAGGTCATACAAAATACATGCAAGCAAGACTGATTCAAAGTGAGGGTTGTTACACCACAAGTCTTGTGGGAATTTCAATATCTCAATCTTAATTTTCTAATTTTTTGATTTAAAAAATTAAAAAAAAAACCTCAGCATTTATTGACTTATCTTAACCCACAAGCATTTTTAACTTCCCCATATCTACTGCTACATCATTTTCAACTTCTTTCATACAATATGGTTAATAATGTGATTGTTAAATTATTTTCATAAAAAATCTAAAAAAAATAATTTGTATATTAAAAAAATATCTAAAATAAATATAAATTCGTATTAAATCTTAATATCTATATATTATATAAGTAAAAAAGGATTTCTAACTACAAATTTTGTGGGAGTTTCAATATCTCAAACTAAAATTTCTAATTTTTTGATTTTAAATAATTAAAAAAATCCTTTATAGCTCTCATTCAAGCAAAATAAATAAATAAATAAATAAATAATCAATATCTCTTGATTTATGACTTTCAAATGGAAAGTATATCAAATATATAAAATAGAAAATAAAAAGTATACTAATTTATTTCAAAATTCAAATTTGAGGGGCACTAAATATGAAAAACATTCCATTAATTTAAATTTACAGTTATAATGATTTATCCCATAATATATAAGTTTTAAATAATAATCTATTTCATGATTTATTTATATATCTATATACTATTATAATTGTAAAATATTGTCATTTCATTAAGGTTGAAAGTTGTAATTCTTTTTTCTCATTTTTTTTTAAAATTTTGTTTAATTTTTGTTAATACATGTTACAATATGATTGGTTTATAAATTAATTTTATATTCTTAAAATAAAATTTCAAATTTGGATTCTTACTTAAATTATGTTACTATAATTGGAATGAGATCAATATTCATTCCTTAAATTTTGCATCCTTTATTAAATCATAAAATAAATTTCAAATTTAAATTCTTCTTCAAATTATATTATTATAATTAGAATAAGATCAACATTCACATGTGTCATAACAATGTATCATAATATTATTGGTCTAAATATAATTTATTTTAAATACATGTGTTCAAATTATTAATCGGTATTAATTTTTTTCTTTTTTTTTAAAATTTTATAAAAATAATTATATCCTTCTAAACTATAAGGACTTGAACAATAATATTTTTTAATATAATTTTTTTTCTTGACAAAAGAACAAAATATAATTTTTTTTTTAGTACTTATCAGACATGGTGGATTTTGTTAGATTTTTTTTAATTATTTTTTATTTTTTTATTATCTCAATTGTCAATTAAGGAAATTAAAATAAAGAATAAAGATATCTTTGGCTCAAATTGTTAAAAAGTTATTTTTGTTAAAATAAATTAGAACAAAACGTTAATTTTTTTTATTAAAAGTGATAGTTCGTTACAAAAAAAATTATTTAAAAAAAGATAGGGTTATAGGTGATAATTTATTGTTATCTAGAATTATTTTCATATTAAATGAAAATACCATATTAAATTTTCTTCTTATCTTTTTTTATTCAAATACTTTTATTTTGTAAGAATTTTTTTTTATTCTATTTAATATTTTATTGTAATTTTTAAAGTAAAAAGAATTTCTAAAAAATTATATTTAAATTGTTTATGCTATTATAAAAAGTAAATTTTTTTAATATCAACTTAGTGGTAATTTGGGAAATGCTAAATAAGCATACTTTTTTACTTTTTATGAAAATATGTACAGAAAAGTAGAGATGTGATGTGGCTCAAAAAAGATAATTAAGTATATTTTTTTACTTTTTACGAAAAGATGTGTAGAAAAGTAGACATTTGATGTGACCTAAAAAAGATTAAAAAGATTAAAAAAAAAAAAAAAAAAAAGGAGCTAATATCGCACTTTCCAAACAACCCTTTATTCGATGATCCCTTTCTAAAAGGCGTATTTTTAAAATATTTTCAAGAAAAATTCTATTAGAAATCTTAAGTATATTACTTTTTCTTTTGTTCATTAATATTATATTTTTAATTAATTTTATTTATTATTTTAAAAAATAAATTAGAAAATAATTTATATATTTATATATATATATATATAATTTTGTTTTGATTGCTCAGGTTATTTGTTGTTTCTGCCCAAGTCCACTCAAATTTAATTGGAATTTTTAAATTTCTACATAGATCCTCACTTAATTAAAAACCATATTGTTCAATCTTTAAAAAAAATTAAACTTGACTCAAGTTGCTTGGGTTGAGTTCACCTAAGTTTACAATTTTGAAAATTATATGATTAAATTTTGTGACAAATTAAAAAACAATAAATGAATTGTGATAAAAATTATTGTAAAAATTATGGGACTTAAATTGTAAATTTCAAACTTCTTTGTTTTCATAATTTGCATATAAAAATTAACAATTTATATTATTTTGTATAAAAATATATTATTATGTATAAAAATATATTATTAATTTTTTTACATGCCGTGCATAGCATGGGTTACCACTAGTTATTAGTTTATGAGCAAAGAGCTTAATTTTTCAATTAAAGGAGTTTTTATATAAATAGTTAAAATTGATCATGTTTTCTTAATTATTTAAGAGTTTAAATATTTTTAGATAAGCCACGTATGAACCCAAGTTTTGGAATCATATTTTGAAAGTTTAATTTATGTTCAAGAATTTATGAGTTTGAAATTGGGTTTGACATGAAACTATAATCTTTGATTGGGGTTGGGAATATGGAGAACAAGGTGTTATAAAGGGTTTTGGGCCTTGGAATACAGGCAATTGAAGTTAGATTTTGGAAAACTTGAGTTCCAAATGCAGAGCAGATTTTCAGATTGAAACTCAACCCAAACTGCACGTGCAGTGCGAGGTCCCGCACGTGCGACCAAACCCTTCCATGTTTCAGTTTGCTTCTGTTTTAATTGCATGTGCGGTGGAGGTTCCGCACTACACATGCGGTGTTTAGAGCAGTTTTCGATTTTGTTTTGTTTTTGTTTATCTACCTTCCGGGCCTCTGTTTGCATGATTTTCACATGCGTATGCATTTCATGAATACAAAGGGCATTAGAGAACGAATTGAACTAACCAAATGAACAAGTAGTGAATGAACCGAATAGGGTTAAAGACTAATTGATTGAATTACATGTGTAATAAGAGGATGTGCTTGAATGTGTTTTTGTAGGTCAGATGTCTCACCCTAGCCAAGGGATTTAGGGAGCCAACTGTGAGTAACAACTTTGTAAAGTTATGTTCAACTTTAAGTATTTTTCTGAACGATATGATATGATCTGTTTTCTAAAATGCTATTTTGTGATTAAATGAATGATTGTCCTATTTGTGAAATGTATTCATGGCATCTATATCATTTGTTCTTGCATCTTGTTATCTTTATTCTTACATCGGTTTCACTCGTGGAACTTTTGTTTCTTGTATTGATGGCCATCATATATGACTGTTTCGATTTTCTAAGATCTACTGTACTGTTCTGCTAATGGATGTATCACGTATGACTGTTACGATTTCAATATGATTTGACATGTTATAAGATATTGATTTGAGAAATTGATTCACTAATGAAATTGATTGTTTTAAATTACTAAAAGGACATCATTTATTACCCCTTTACATTATTGTTATTCACTGGGCTCTATTTTTGTTTATTCCGTATATAGAGCTAAATCCCTTTTGTCTCATATGTGTATATGATGATGCAGAAATGATGTGATAATATATGTATATAAAAAGTTTAAATATTTTCTGTCTCATATAAGTCTGCACAGTTTAATGGACGATGTATGTTTGTATTTTGCTGCCACTAGCCCCTAATATTATGCATCTGTTTAAAAGGACTTCGGTAATCTCAGAAGTACTGGCCGGTCATGATGTTAAATCTATAGAGGCGGATTTGAGTCGTGACAAACATGATAATTAATTTTAGATACTAATTGTGACAACTCTCACTACTGTTTACTGATAACACCACTGATTAGTGCTAATCTATGATCAAGCATGTTAATTGACTGAAATTTCTGAACTGATTGATTGAGTGCGTTAGTTGGAATGCAATCCTATCTATTAACTACTAAATTATCTGTTCATGTTTTATGTGTTAATGTCACGACCCAAACCCGCCCCTAGAAGGTTGGCATCATAACCGGCCAGTAATTCTAGATTACCACAGGCCTTTCTATACAAAACATAATAATTGGGGCTCGCGAAAGCGAAAACTAAAATACTATAGTCCAAAGAGCTGTGCATTTATATGAACATACATTTATATGCCAAAAATGTTAATTTACCCATTAACTTTACATACATGTCACGAAAAGATCATATACAAAACATAGGCACTTGCCACTAAAACAACCAAAACAAAACTCATACGGCCTTCTAGGCCTAGCCCCAACTCGGAGGCACTCAAAACATTTGGTTAGGCTTCAAAATGGCGGCTCGAATAGGACCCCGCCTAGGCTTGACTCCCTGAATGCTCACCTATAAATACATAAATACAAACAATGAGCTAAAGCTCAGCAAGTAACATTAAAGTAAAGGGTTAGTGAACGAATTCCATACATTTCATATATCCATAAAATAAATCATTCATAAACATAATCATCTCCTATCAGAAACATACATAATGGCATACTCCATAGAACATAACATTTGTCGTCCAATGACTAGAGTAACCGGTCCCGGACACTGATTAAACACATACCGAGATCTCGTAAACTGGTCCACTTAGGACTATCTATAGATGCCATACTAGGTTATAACCGGACATTTGTTCACAGACAACATTTATCATTTCAAAAACCATAACATAACATAGCACTTTAAAACATAGATCATACTAACATATCTTTACAGAAATGTTACTCACAGTGGGTTTTCCAAAACCGGTTGCACGGTCTTCACCTCTTGACCTGCAAATATCAACATTATAACACATTTCCTTAACATATATCATCATCAAATCAAATTCATGCAGTCTCTTAATGATGTTACCATCTCATAATCTCATTATCTTAACTTAGTTAAGGCTTAATAATGCTCAAATTGCAATGTGGATGCCCAAAACATGCATTGAAACATTTCCTGGAATTTCTCAAAAATAGGTCCCTTCGGCGTAAACCCAGCCGGCGGATCGCACTGTGACAAAATCTTTGGATGTGCGAAATCCGCTCGGCGTCAAACCCGCCTTTCGGAATTGTGAAAATTCTGAGTGAAAACCAGTCCCATTTTACATCAAACCGTGGCCTCCATTTCTGCCAAAATCAACTTCTAAATGACGGAAAATGATGACAACCAGGTCCCAAAGTACTTGTAACTAACTTGCTTCAGACATTACAACTCCAAAACTAAACTCATATGCATCATATACAAGGTCAAACCATAAAGTGAAATAAAGAATCGTGGCTATACATATAAAAGCTTCATTCCTTCAAATCCATGGAGGTTCTTCCTCAAATGAGCCAAACATGTGTAGAAACCATGATTCTAACCATGAATCCTATAATCTTATGCCATAATCTTGAGTTCCACATGCTTAATACCAAGGATCAACAACCAATTTCATGAAAATCTTACCTTAGATGGTGAAGTGGAGAAGTTTAACTTGATTTTTTTCTTTTTTTCTTCTTCTTTCCTTTGCTTCCTTCTCTTCCCCGAATTCTCTCTCTCTCTCTCCTTTCCAGATTTTTCTTCTCTTTTCTTTTTGGTCTTGAGTCAAATGAGTCAAAAGACATCCATCCTTATCTATATATCATATAAACACATTTGTGCCAAAAACTCTTAAGCCAAACAAGGCCCTTATACTTGACTATAACCAATTATATCAAAACATTTGAGCCAAACAAGACTTACGAATCAGACGAAATTCAGTCCTCAATTTATTTTCCCGAATAGTTCTAAAAATTTCCGATATCACACAGACGTGTTCAATTTCATTTTCCGAACCCATTACGGTCGTCAGTTTCAGTCCCGAAATTGTAATTCCAACATTCATATAAACACATAATTAATTACAGAAAATTACACCATACATTTTGGGGTCATTACAGTTAAACTGCAAATTGAAGGCCTTATCGGCAACCGAATCTGAAATTGATTAGTATTTTATGCTAATTAGAATTAATGTGATTTTATGATATATTTAGTTGAAATTTGATTTGGTATGTTTAAGTTGGATTAAATAATGCTAAATTACAAGAGTTGGACTTAATTTCCATTTTGCCATTAGTGGGCTTTGCTAGACAATTGTTTAGTCTTGACTTATCTATGCTATACATCATCCTTGTTCATTTGTGAGAGACCAAAACCGACTTGAGTGAGAGAGTGGGAGAAATTGGGTTCAACTTGAAGGTTTTGCTTGGAAATTATAGGAATTGAAGAGTAATTTGCTTAATTGAGCTCCCTTATCTTGCATTCAAGACTTAAGGTAGGAGATTCATCCTCTCATTTGTGTATTTGAGTTGTTCTACCATGGTCCATGGTGATATTAGTGATTCAAAGTCTAGAATTGGTTAAGATTATTGAATTAAGTTGTAATTCATGCATACATGTGCATATCTTGAAGTTTAAAGTTGTCTTCATGAAAATTCTTGCATGCATGTCCATATTATTACTCTGATCCATGAATTCATCTTAATTTTGAAGGAATTGGCTCTTTGGAGCAAGTATTTGAAGCCTTGAAGTTGATTAAATACATACATGTTACATTTAATTTATGTTCTTGAAGTTTTGTTTGAAAATGAGTTTAATTGAACTACCTTTGGGCTTTGATTTCTCAAATTGATCTTTGAAACATGTAATATTATGGGTTTTGAAGTGTTTTCTAGAAAATTAGCCCAAGAAGATCGATTTTGGTACATTGAAATTGAGTTTTGAGCTTGAAGTTCAAATCTGGAAATTCCAGATTTTGGACTCACGCTCGAGCGGGGACTTCCACGCTCGAGCGTACATACTGAATTCATGCAGTCCGCTCGAGCGAGAAATGCGTGTATCCAGTACTTTGCATGAGTTTACAGTCCGCTCGAGCGGGGGAATGCACGCTCGAGCGAGGACTTGTGTCTCATGCTCAAGCAGGGGTCGAGCACCCGTTGAGCTTGAATTTTGAGCATCCAGCATTTTTACTGTAGCTTGCAGTCCGCTCGAGCGAAGGAAGTCACGCTCGAGCGGGGAACCTTTTTCTGCATATCCGCTCGAGTGTAGAAAGTCACGCTTGAGCGTGACCCATGTTTTTTGAAAATTTTGAAAAGTGTTTATAAATACATCTTTGTATCCTCTTTCCATCCTAGGCACTCCTAGAGCATGTTTAAGGCATCTTAAAGAGGATATTAATGTAGAACCACACCGAGGCAAATTAGGGATTAAGTTATTATTTCCCAACTGTGTAGCTTAGTGTCTGTTCACTCCGTAACTGTGTCGGGTTGGCATCCGGAGACGCTCTAGCTTATCTATAGCCCAGAACTCTGTGAGTAACAATGTTGTAAAGATATGTTCAATTGAGATTACTTTCTGAACGAATGACTGAACTGTTTTATAAAATAACACTGTTTACTGAATAAATGCTTGTCCTAATTGCGAACTGTATTCGTGGCGTCCATAACAATTTACTGTTACTGTACTGTACTGCTACTGTCACAAAGATCTCTATTGGTTCCCATGTTGGAACCACTACTGTTTACTGATATGATGGTCATCAACTGATTGTTCGGTCTGTTAAGACCTACTGTACTGTTTGCTATTGGATGTACCACTTATGACTGCTATGATCGAATAACGGTTATACTAATTAATAACTGTTTTCAATATTGAAAGGACATTCATTCTTAACCTCTTTACGCATATGTTATTCACTGGGCTTTAGCTCACTGCTCATATATATATGTAGGTGTCTGAGCATGGGATTGATGCTAGGAGCGTCGGGTTAGCTCTCGTTTTGTCAAGCCAACTACCGTGCCTCATTGCGAGGTTTCAAGTCCTTCAAGCTAGGGCTTTTGGGGTGTTTTAGATTTCCCCTTTTTTTGTATCTGGTTCTGTAACACTGTATAATCTGACTGTACCTGTACTGTACTGTTCTAGTAGGGACTAGATCCCTGTCCCGGATAATTGTATATGTATGTATATGTGTACTGTTTATGTGGATATGTATGAAAAGCCTTTTTGCATACAGACTGTCACAGCTCATTGGACATATTTTATTTACTATTTTGGCTTCCGACCACATACTCTGTATTCTTGTTTCTTGTTAAGTAGGCCTTGGTAATCTCGGATTCTTGGCGATTCTGATGCTAAACTCATAGGGCGGGTTTGGGTCGTGACACTAATGTACTTATTTCTATTTGTGAAAAATTTGTAGCATGCACTCTCTTTGGATATGACATAAAATATTTTAACTTCTAATGTTATGCTACAATTTCAATAATTGAATGAATTATAAATCAAAATAACGATACAATGTTACGTCATAATAAAATTATTATGTTGCGTCATAATTAAAGGGATCGCACATGATGTATACGAATGTTTACAAAAAATAAGATTACGTTGTTTTGCACTAATGGTTCCCAATATGTTTTTTACTTAAAAAAAATTGTAGATTTTTTATACACTTTTCTTCCTTTTAAAAGTAAAAATATATCTTAAGAAAAATCTCTGTCAATAAATATAATCCCTAAAATGTAAGGTTTTGATGTTGAAAAGTAAAAAGAAAAAGAAAAATAAAAAAGGCTCACAAATGGATCAAGAGAAGAGGAAAATGATAAAGGTGAAAAGAAGAAAATCTATTTGGTTTGTGGTGCCCGTAGCCCTATTGTCAAAATCACTTAGCCTTTCGCCAAAAAAACAAACAAACAAACAAAAGGCAAAAAGTAAAAGCACAAAAAAAAGAAAGAAAAGAGAGGTTTTTTTTAAGTTCCATTGATGTGTTTGATTTGAAAGACATTTTTGCTTCGAATACATAAGTAGTGTGCAAATGTTTACGCAATGTTTAGCATGAAGGATAAGTGTGTCTTGGAACCAGATTGGATGATTGTTTGGTTAAAGAGAAAAGAGGATAGAAAGGAGGATAGAAAGGAATGGAAGAGGGTATAAAATTGGTTTACACTTGTACCATTACAAATTCATACATTTAGGGTTACTTTGAGAAATATAGCTTTTCAGTGTTTTTTTTTTTAAAAAAAAATTTATTAAAATATAAAGTGAAAAAAATTAAAGTGTTTAATACTGTTATGATCATACTTGATTTGTAATGTTCAAAAAAAAAAAAAAAAAATACTCAATTTATGGATTTAGCTTAGTGGAAGAAGAAAACAACCAAAAAGTTTATCATTCAAGAATCAAATCTCACAAACGTCAATCTACATCACAAACCTTAGGGCCACGACAGGTTTGCCCGCTTATTAATTTCAAGGCTCCGTTAAAATACAAATTACTCTTATAATTTGGAAAATTATAAATATTCCCTTGTAAAAATTTTTATTTAATAGAATTAATTAAAAAAATAAAATTCATAACTACTCGTTTATACAATAATAAAATTATCTGAATTATTAATTAAAAATTTTTCTAATATCATTAAAAATTATTAATTGACTTGATAATTTATTAAACTCTATTAAAAATGTTTCTCTTCCTCATGTAAGTTTGGATAAAATTACGGTAAATTACAAATACATTTTCTGAGATTTACTTAAAATATAAATTGTCTCATGTGATTTGAAAAATTATAAATACCCCATTATCATAATTTTTTATTTAACATAATTAATTAAAAAAATGAAATTTATAACTGCTCTCCAATATAACAATAAAATTACCTGAATTATTAATTGAAAAATATTTATAACATCATCAAAAATTATTAATTGACTTGATAATTTATTAATAAAATGAGCGATTTGTTATGAAATTAGAAATATCAATGGATGAAATGTAATTTCAAAACCACATAAACGATTCATATTTTAAGCAAATCTTTTAATTACCCATAAAATTATTGACCATGAAAATGTGATAACAAATTTATATTTGGCCTTCTTGTTTTTTTAATTAGAAACTAAGTAAGCCCTATTGTACTTGATTAAAATTAAATTTATAACCCAAGACTTTGTTGGAATAATCTTTTGTGTAAAATAAATAACATGAAACCAAATCAAACAAATAAAAAATAAATTACTTACAGAATTTATTTACCAAAATAAATAAGTACAAAATTGATCAAGTCGAATGTGTGACACTCTATCCTTAAGATAGATTAAGCCCGCTCAGTCTTCTGAGATAAATGATGTTTATTTCCCAAGATATAATGATCTACAGTTGTAGTAGCACTTTAAACAATACGTATGGCGAACTATAATCTATGTTCTATCATAATTTTCTCTAAAAAACTAGTATGAAAAATATATGTATGCAAGAGAGCAAAATGGAAGAAAACAAGAAAATTTCGAATGCCCAAACTGCTGGAAAAGTTGTAGTGCTTATAGCCTAAATGGAAACCTTTAGGAAAGGGCCGAACAGGTACAATTTAAAGTGAACAGGTACAAAATTCAAACTGAACATGTGCGATTAATAGGAAGAAATAAAAGCTGCGGTGCAAATCTATTTAAATAGGTTGAAAGAACTATTTAAACTTCTTTGGAAAATGGACTCGGAAGGGCACTATTTGGATAGGAAAATCAAATTCAAATTTGGCACAAAATTTGAATTAATTTAGATTAGAAAAAAAAAAATTCTTGCAAGAATTTTTGAAAAAATAATAATATTAGGACCGATCCGACTCACAATCGCTCCCCATGGGTGGCGTCTTGCGTGTGGTGGTTGAGCCAAAGCCCACTTTGTCTATAACACCTCCCTTCTACAAACTTAGGGTGCCCCTAGGGCCCCAACCCAAGTTTGTCTACCTAGAAACTTGTATACTCACATAAGCTCTATTCAAGTTTCAATGTAGAATAATCCATTTTAAAGAATCTACATTTTACTTCTTTAATTGTCCATTCCACAAACTTCAGCAGCGTCAATTTTCCATTCACTTATAAATGGTTTTGTGAACCGTCTTCATCGTATGACTTGCCATGCGATAAGGAACACATCACCTTTTTGGATCCACCCCAAAAGGCGTGTGGGACTCACTCAAATTTGGGCTCAAAGTTGACCCAAAATAAATCTATAAAAACTATTGTAATAACCCCGACCCTGATTAGCATTAATTGGGACTTAATTATGCCTAATAATAATTAAGAGGAAATCCGGGGTTTATTTGCATGTGCATTGCATGACTTATGTGTTTTTATCTGTTCGGTGTCGGAATATCTGTTTGTATGCTAGACTTTAAACTGCGAATTGGAAGCCTTATCGGCACCCAAATCTGAAATTGATTAGTGTTTTGGGACTCGTTAGATTTTGTGTGATTTTATGACAGGTTCAATTAAAATCCAATTTGGAATGTTTAAATCAGATTAAATAACATTTTAATAATGAATATAGTGTAATTACCATTATGCCATTGTTGGTGGGTTTTGTAGACAACTTGATTTAAGCCTCATAGACTTAAACAAAAACATTCTTCTCAGCCAACTCCTTGCTCTAAACCGATTGTGGGAGAGGGAGAGTAGGAAAAACTTGAATTCAATACAATCTTGGCTAGACACTAGGAGATTTGAAGGTTTAGGGCAAACATTAAGCTCCAAGACTTGAAACCAAGAGTTTAAGGTGAGAATTCATCCTCTTGAACTAGAATTTAGATTAACTCTTGTTTATTTCTTGACCCCTTTGGAGATTGGAGTCTAGAATTGGCTTGAATGGTTGAATTGGAGCCTAGTTCATGCATGCATGTACATGTTCTTGGCATATGAGGTTGTTTTGTATCAAATTCCCACATGCATGTGCATATTTTTGCTAAAGCCAATGAGTTCACCAAATTTCTGAGTTAAATGTTGCCTTTGATCATGTTTTGAAGCCTTAAAATACATTTGAATTCAAGAATGTTTGTTTACCTAATGTTCTTGGAAATCTATGACAATGGTGCTCACATGGACTCACTCTTGGGCAAGGATTCTTCAAATTAGCTTTTGAAACTTAATGTAATATGTGTTTTAAGTGTTTCTCCAGATTTTGGGCCCAAGAGGTTGAGTTTTGGATTGTTGAATACTTGGTTCGAACTTGGGAGACAAATCTGGAAATTCCAGATTTTGCTTCCTCGCTCGAGTGAAGGATTACTCGCTCGAGCGAAGCCTTTGATTTTGCAAGCTCGCTCGAGCGACCATCGAGCGACCATCGCGCGTAGATTTCCAGCAACGATAGTTTCTTGTTTCATCGAGACCGCTCGGCGAGGAAGGCTCGCTCGGCGAAGCCTTTGATTTTGGTGAGCTCGCTCGAGCGAGCATCGAGCGAGCATCGCGCGAAAAATTTCAACATCCAGTACTTTTACTGTTTCATCAGACCGTTCGAGCGAGGGAATGTTCGCTCGAGCGAACCCTTTGATTTTGGGAGCTCGCTCGAGCGAAGGAAGGCTTCCTTCGGCGAGGCCCTTTTCGACAACTTTTGTAAAATATTTTCTAAGGCATTTTTACACCCTTATTCCATCTGGGCATTCCTAGGCCATGTTTTAGGCTCCACACTAAGGGTAGGGGTTAGGTACACACTCGAGTCGTCGATGTAAGTTTTGTTCAATCGAAAGGTATGATTCAAAGTGTGTGTGTCCGTGATGTGTTATGTAGGTCAAGTGCATGATCGGTTTGACCCTTTTGGCTTCACCTATTTGTATCGGCATACTTGTGAGTAATAACTCTGTAAAGTTATGTTCCACCTTAAGTATTTTAAGTCGATCGATATGATATGATCGATTTACGAAATATTATGTGATGAATTATGAATGATTGTCCAACTTTACGAAAAGTATTATGGCACCCTTAGTTAGATGGCCCTCGCCGGTAACAATACCAGTGGCCGATGGCCTCGGGGTAACAATACCGTGGCCGATGGCCCTTGAGGGTAACAATCTAGTGGCCGATGGATCTGTTAGCTAATGGGTGTACCACGTATAATCTTATGCAAAATATGAATATGAACATTTATCGAATCTATTTACGATTGGAAATCTGTATATGCATAAGGCGTGTTTACGAAATAAATTTTGATTTCTAACTTTGTGATGGACATCATTCATTAAACCCTTTACTACATTTATTATTCACAGGCTTTTCGCTCACGATTTATTATATATATGTAGGTGAGCGGCACAAGACCTGGCGAGTTGATGGCCCTCTGTTTCGTTTGTTTTGGTCAAGCCACCTGTCGCGCCTCCCGAGGAGGTTCCGGTTAAAGCCTAACCCCGAGGCAGTTTGGTTTCATGCTAGTAAATGGGTTGTGGTTTTTGTAAAGTTGGATCTTGTGACATACTTGCGTAAATATTTTGTACATATGGGTGTTTCTGGCTAGCATGTTTATATATATAAATAAGTTTTAAATTTTCTGTCCCATGTATGTCATCACAGCTCATCGGACTTTGTTTATTTTACTTTATTGCTTCCGCAGCCCCTTATTAATTGTTAATCTGTTTGGAGGCCGTAGGTAATCCAAGGATTACTGGCCGGTTACGTCGCTAAACCCATAGGGGCGGGTTTGGGTCGTGACAGAGTGGTATCAGAGCACGAGAGTTGTACCACTGCACAGTCCTTATGAGCTTAGGATGTCCTAGTAAGAATTAGGGGCATTCCATTTGCATGTGTGAGTGTGTGGTAATACAACTGAACATTGAAACTGAATGTACTCCTGACTATACCTATACTTAATATCCTTTAATGTCTGTATAGTAAAATGGAGAACCCAGGGGAAAGTGGTGAAAGTGAAACATCTGAGGCTCGTATGAGCCGAATGGAACAAATGCTAGCAACCTTGACCGAAGTGGTAATGCAATAACAGAGACAACAACCCGTACCCCCTCCACCTCCGCCAGTACAGGCTGAAGCTGATAACAATGACATCATTAATCTGACACAGAAATTCCTGAAGATGAAACCGCCGATGTTCTATGGTGGGATTGAACCCTTGAAAGCTGAAACATGGTTACTTGAGATGAAGAAGTTGTATGAGGTGTTCCCTTGTTCTGAAACTCAGAAAGTTTTGTTAGCTACCTACACCTTGAAAGATGAAGCCCACAGGTGGTGGCTGTTAATCCGTGGTAACAATGGGAATATGACATGGGAGCAGTTTAATGCAATCTTTTATGACAAGTATTTTCCACAGTGCTTTCGAAATCGAAAAGTCTCGGAATTTCAAGAACTTAAACAGGGCAAGATGTCAGTGGCCCAGTATGAGGCCAAGTTCACTGAGCTAGCCAGGTTTGCTCCTCACATGGTGGATACAGAGGACAAAAAGGCCCGCAAGTTTGAGGATGGATTGGACTGGACATCTCGACGGTGGGAGTTCTAAATCTACCCACATATGTGGCGTTACGGGCCAGGCATTAATGGCGAATCCATTCTAGCGAAAGAAACAAACTCTTACTCCTGATGATTGGGCGGGGAAAAGATCGAAATAGTTTTAAAAGGGCCGCTCATTTTCGGAAACAAGAAGCGTGTCTGGTATCACGATAACTCGGCGGTAGTGACCTACGCCAAATTGCCCCGACAGGAAACAGGCACAAAGGCACTTGTTACCGAACAATGGGTGCGTGTTTGATTAATGGTAAGAGTCATTTGATGAGAAATTGTCCTTCGGAGTGAGGCTACCAACCGACTGCGGCAAGTTCAATGATCGCGTCTGTGGCCAAAACCAACGCCAAAGCCAATGTAGGAAAAGAACCGTTGAAACAGGGCCGAGTGTTTGCTTTGGTGCCTGGTGACGTACCGAACACCTATACCGTGGTGTCAGGTACACTTTCTGTATGTTCTCAATATGCATATGTGTTGATAGATTCTGGCTCTACGCATTCCTTTGTGTCGCATACCTTTTCTCAAAAATTGACTAGGCCACTAGAACATATGACATGTGTATTGTCTGTATCTACACCTTCTGGGGATCTTATGATGTGTACTCATGTGTATCCAGCATGTGATGTAGTGGTTGGTGATATGACGTTGTATGTGGACTTATTACCTTTGGGCATTCATCATTTTGATTGTATTTTGGGGATGGATTGGTTGACTAGATACTGTGCTACCATTGGTATGTAAACAAAACTGTTGTGTTTAGACATGGGTATGCTGAATTTACCTTTAGAGGAAATGGAGTAGTTCCTCCCCATACTTAATCTCGGCTATGAAAGCCGTAAAACTATAGGAAGGGTTGTAGGGGTTATTTGTGTTGCATCTTGACTACACCATCTCGACAGTTCTCATCAGAGAAACAATCCTGTTCTGTGATTTTCTGATGTGTTTCCAAGCCAATTAATGGGATTTAGTTGACAGAGAAATTGAATTCTTGTTGAGGTGATTCCGGGACACAACCTATATCCAAGACTCCATATAGGATGTCTATCTCGAATTGAAGGAATTGAAAACCCAACTTCGGGAATTATTAGACAAGAATTTTATCACTTGAGTACTTCACCTTGGGGTACTCGGTGTTATTTGTCAAAAGAAGGATGGGTCTTTGAGATTGTGTATAGATTACAGGAACTGAACAAAGTGACTATCAAAACAAATATCCTCTACCCGAATAGATGACTTGTTTGACCAACAGGTGCCCAAGTGTTTTCAAAGATTGACCTCAGGTCTGGGTATCATCAGTTAAAGGTTAGAGCCGAAGACATTGAGAAAACTGCATTCCGAACTAGATATGGACATTATGAATTTTTGGTAATGCCGTTTGGGATGACTAATGCACCTGCTGCTTTCATGGATCTTATGAATAGAGTGTTTAAATCATATCTGGATGATTTCATTGTTGTATTTATTGATGATATTCTGATATACTCTAAAGACAGGGAAGAACATAAAAAGCATTTGAGAACCGCCTTGCAGATATTGAGAGAAAAGAAGTTGTATGCTAAATTGTCTAAGTGTGAATTCTGGCTGGACAGTGTGGCATTTCTGGGCCATGTGATTGACAAAAATGGTGTTTCAGTGGACCCTCAGAAAATTGCAGCTGTTGTGGATTGGCCGAGACCTACAAATGTGACAGAAGTACGGAGTTTTCTGGGACTTGCAGGCTACTACAGGAGATTTGTGAAAGACTTCTCAAAACTTGCCTTGCCATTGACTTCGATTAACTCGAGAAAAACATGCCATTTGATGGAATGAACAAAGAGAGACTTTTCCAAGAATTGAAAACCGGGTTAGTGATCGCACCAATCTTAACTTTGCCAAATGGTATGCGATGGGTTTCAAGTGTCTGATGCTTCTTACAAAGGCTTGGGGTGTGTACTAATGCAAAATGGGAAGGTGATTGCCTATGCTTCTCGACAACCGACCTCATGAAAAGAATTACCCAACACATGACCTTGAATTGGCAGTCGTAGTGTTTGCTTTGAAAATATGGCGTCATTACTTGTATGGGGTAACTTGTGAAGTTTATACAGACCATAAAAGTTTGAAATATTTATTCACCCAAAAGGAGTTGAATATGAGACAAAGACGCTGGATGGAACTAATCAAGGATTATGACTTGCAAATTCTGTATCATCCGGGAAAGGCTAACACTGTGGCGGATGCCTTGAGCCGAAAATCTGGTGCAACTGTGGCATGTTTGTTATCCAGCCAAAAAGACTTGGCAACTGATGTGGAACAAGATGGACTACTATCTACTATCTCTGCCCAACCTGTTATTCTTGATGAGATTAAGCAGAAACAATGTGAAGATGAACACTTGAAGAAGATTATGGAGGAATTTGATTCGAAACCGAGGCCCGATTTTGTGTTTGAAAATGGTGTGCTGAAATTTCAGAACCGTCTTTGTGTACCTGACTGCTATGATTTAAGGAAACGTGTTATGACCGAAGCTCACAGTAGTAAGTTTGCTATGCACCCGGGGAACACGAAGATGTACCACAACTTGAAACAGAATTTTTGGTCGCCTGGGATGAAGAAGAGTATTGCAGACTTTGTAGCTAGATGTCTACACTGCCAGCAGGTTAAAGCTGAACATCAACGACCTGCCGGTTTGTTACAACCACTCCCAATACCAGAATGGAAATTGGAGCACATCACCATGGACTTCATTGTGGGATTGCCTCGTTCTTCTCGAGGTATGGACTCTATTTGGGTTATAGTTGACCGTTTGACTAAGTCTACACATTTTCTGCCTGTTAAAACTATTTATAACGCTGATAGACTGGCTAACATCTATATGACGGAAATTGTGAGACTGCATGGAGTGCCAGTGTCTCGACAGGACTCAAAGTTTGTATCAAGATTTTGGCGAGTTTGCAACAAGCTTTGGGGGACGTAATTGAGATTGGCAAGTGCTTACCACCTGATCGATGGCCAAACCGAAAGAACTAACCAAACTCGGAGGATATGCTCGAATGTGTGTGTTAGACTTCAGGAAATTGGGAAGCTTACTTGCCCTTAGTGAGTTTGTGTACAACAGTTATCACCGAGTATTGGGATGGCTCCTTACGAAGCTTTGTATGGAAGAAAGTGTCGATCCCCAATATGTTGAAATTTGAAGTAGGCGATGTGCCTTTGTTGGGACCGGAACTTGTGCAAGAAACAACCGAGAAAGTGAAACCGTCTGACAACGCTTGAAAACTGCACAAAGTAGGCAGAAAAGCTACGCCGATGTTCGAAGGAGAGAAAGGGAATATGAAGTGGGGGATCATGTGTTCATTAAGGTGACCCCGATGAAGGGTCAAACCCGATTTGGTGTTAAGGGAAAATTGGCTCCAAGGTATATTGGACCTTATGAAGTTCTTGAAAAGACCAATCCGGTGTCCTACCGAATAGCCTTACCTCCGGTGATGGAACATATGCATAATGTCTTCCATGTGTCGATGCTACGGGAATATTTGAGGGATCCGCTCCACGTCATCGAACCGACGCACGTACTTTTGAAAGATGACTACACCTATGAGGAGAGGCCTATTCAGATTGTGAATCGAAGGATTAAAAGGTTGAGAAACAAGGAAATACCGTTGGTGAAGGTTGATTGGCAGAACCACGGGGGAACCTATGCAACTTGGGAAACCGAAGAGGACATGAAGAAGAGATATCCGGATTTGTTTCCTCTAGACCCGACATTGACTTCGAATGAAGGTAACTTGAGTTTGGGGACCAAACTCTTTTAAGGGGGGAAGACTGTAATAACCCCGACCCTGATTAGCATTAATTGGGACTTAATTATGCCTAATAATAATTAAGAGGAAATCCGGGGTTTATTTGCATGTGCATTGCATGACTTATGTGTTTTTATCTGTTCGGTGTCGGAATATCTGTTTGTATGCTAGACTTTAAACTGCAAATTGGAAGCCTTATCGGCACCCAAATCTGAAATTGATTAGTGTTTTGGGACTCGTTAGATTTTGTGTGATTTTATGATAGGTTCAGTTAAAATCCAATTTGGAATGTTTAAATCAGATTAAATAACATTTTAATAATGAATATAGTGTAATTACCATTATGCCATTGTTGGTGGGTTTTGTAGACAACTTGATTTAAGCCTCATAGACTTAAACAAAAACATTCTTCTCAGCCAACTCCTTGCTCTAAACCGATTGTGGGAGAGGGAGAGTAGGAAAAACTTGAATTCAATACAATCTTGGCTAGACACTAGGAGATTTGAAGGTTTAGGGCAAACATTAAGCTCCAAGACTTGAAACCAAGAGTTTAAGGTGAGAATTCATCCTCTTGAACTAGAATTTAGATTAACTCTTGTTTATTTCTTGACCCCTTTGGAGATTGGAGTCTAAAATTGGCTTGAATGGTTGAATTGGAGCCTAGTTCATGCATGCATGTACATGTTCTTGGCATATGAGGTTGCTTTGTATCAAATTCCCACATGCATGTGCATATTTTTGCTAAAGCCAATGAGTTCATCAAATTTCTGAGTTAAATGTTGCCTTTGATCATGTTTTGAAGCCTTAAAATACATTTGAATTCAAGAATGTTTGTTTACCTAATGTTCTTGGAAATCTATGACAATGGTGCTCACATGGACTCACTCTTGGGCAAGGATTCTTCAAATTAGCTTTTGAAACTTAATGTAATATGTGTTTTAAGTGTTTCTCCAGATTTTGGGCCCAAGAGGTTGAGTTTTGGATTGTTGAATACTTGGTTCGAACTTGGGAGACAAATCGAAATTCAGATTTTGCTTCCTCGCCGGCGAAGGATTACTCGCTCAGCGAAGCCTTTGATTTTGCAAGCTCACTCGAGCGACCATCGAGCGACCATCGCGCGTAGATTTCAAAGAACCAAGATTTTTCTTGTTTCATCGGACCGCTCGGCGAGGAAGGCTCGCTCGACGAAGCCTTTGATTTTGGTGAGCTCGCTCGGCGAGCATCGGCGACTCATCGCGAAAAATTTCAACATCGATTTTTTCTTGTTTCATCGCACCGCCGAGCGAGGGAATGTTCGCCGGCGAACCCTCGATTTTGGGAGCTCGCTCGGCGAAGGAAGGCTCGTTCGGCGAGGCCCTGTTTTCAACAACTTTTGTAAAATATTTTCTAAGGCATTTTACACCCTCATTCCATCTGGGCATTCCTAGGCCATGTTTTAGGCTCCACACTAAGGGTAAGGGGTTAGGTACACACTCGAGTCGTCGATGTAAGTTTTGTACAATCGAAAGGTATGATTCAAAGTGTGTGTGTCCGTGATGTGTTATGTAGGTCAAGTCATGATCGGTTTGACCCTTTTGGCTTCACCTATTTGTATCGACGCCTTGTGAGTAATAACTCTGTAAAGTTATGTTCCACCTTAAGTATTTTCTGACTGATATGATATGATCTGATTTCTGAAATATTATGTGATGAATTATGAATGATTGTCCAACTTTCTGAAAAGTATTATGGCACCCTTAGTTCCGGCGGCTCGCCGGTAATAATACCGTGGCGATGGCCCTCGCCGGTAATAATACTGTGGCCGATGGCCCTCGCCGGTAATAATATCGCCGGTTCGCCGGTAATAATATCGATGGATCTGTTAGCTAATGGGTGTACCACGTATAATCTTATGCAAAATATGAATATGAACATTTATCTGAATCTATTTCTGATTGGAAATCTGTATATGCATAAGACTGTGTTTCTGAAATAAATTTTGATTTCTAACTTTGTGATGGACATCATTCATTAAACCCCTTTACTCTGTTTATTATTCACAGGGCTTCGCTCACGCTTTATTATATATATGTAGGTGAGCCAAGACAAGACCCCGCCGAGTTGATGGCCCTCTATTTCGTTTGTTTTGGTCAAGCCACCTGTCGCGCCTCCCGAGGAGGTTCCAGTTAAAGCCTAACCCCGAGGCAGTTTTGTTTCATGCTAGTCGTCAGTTGTGGTTTTTGTAAAGTTGGATCTTGTGACATACTTGCGTAAATATTTTGTACATATGGGTGTTTCTGGCTAGCATGTTTATATATATAAATAAGTTTTAAATTTTCTGTCCCATGTATGTCATCACAGCTCATCGGACCTTGTTTATTTTACTTTATTGCTTCCGCAGCCCCTTATTAATTGTTAATCTGTTTGGAGGCCGTAGGTAATCCAAGGATTACTGGCCGGTTACGTCGCTAAACCCATAGGGGCGGGTTTGGGTCGTGACAACTATAATTCCAACAGACTCTTTTCTTTTTATCAATTTATAATTTTCCCTTTCAAATTTCTATAAATTTTCAATATTTCCTTCAAACATTTAAAAAAAAATAAAAAAATTACACTAACCGTCCTTATAATTTGAGACTGTGTCATTTTGGTCTTTGACTTTTTAATTGTAATATATTTAATCCTGAATTTTGAATCTTATTCCAAATAAGGACAATCAAAGTTTTTTTATTTTTTATTTTTGTTAAACAGTCCATTTTAGGGGCAAAGTTGTCATACAACTTATTTTGTGTTAGTTAACTTGTATGTTATTTGAAATATAATAGCATATTTTTAATGAATAATGTTGAAATTTTCTTGGTTAAAATATTTTTTGGATATTTATTTTTGTTAAATTATTTTTAATTTTTTCAAAAGTCAAACATGATTATAACTTTGATGTTATTATTAAACTAATCTATTAAATCAAAAAAATCCAAAGCGAAAGTTATTTCATATATTAAACATATCGATTACATATTAAAAACTTAATAACCATCCATTATATGATAATCATCCAAAAAATATATTAATAACAAATACAACCATCTATTACATGATAACCATGAAAAACATCAACAAAAATAACTATCCATTACGTGATCATCATCCAAATACATACTTAAAATTAATTTGATAAAAAAATAAAAATGTAAAAGATTTATCATTTTTATATAATTTTATTTTTGGTAGATAGAAATAATTTTTAAAAATTCAAAAATAATTTTGATATTTATTTTTATCAAACTAGTTTATATTTTATCAAATTAACGACTTTGCTTTTGAAATGGAACAATAGTGTCTTCAATTGTCATTATTTGAAACAATATTCAAAATTTAAGATTAAATATATCACAACTGAAAGGTGTGGGACCAAAGTGACAGTAATCCCAAATTACAAGAACCGTGAGTATAACCCGCCTAAAAAAAAAAAAAAAGAAGCTACCCTCTAAGGTTTGTTTTGGAAAGTGCCAAAAAAGATAGTCTTATTGACTTATTTGAGTCATATTACTTTTCTATTTTTGTGTATCTTTTTATAATAAATGTCAGTAATGATTTAGAACTCTAAATAGGGAACTATAAATCCACCACTAGTGAGGTGGATATTGAAAAAAAAAAAAAAAAATCAAGACACAATACACATGTGGCAGTGGGTGAGACCCATTGCCACATCATTAGAGCCACAACTAATTAGTGGTCTAAAGTATTTTTGAATATATATATATATATATATATTTTTTGAGAACAGTAAACTAGTAGTGTGTGTATATATTAGCACTTCTAAAAATAAGTCAGAAAAAAAAAAAATTATTTAGCCTCTTCTAAAATAGCACGCTTTTTATTTTTTAAAATCATATCACCTTCTAATTTTTTACATAT
Organism: Camellia lanceoleosa; assembly: GCA_025200525.1. Lineage (NCBI taxonomy): Eukaryota > Viridiplantae > Streptophyta > Magnoliopsida > Ericales > Theaceae > Camellia > Camellia lanceoleosa. Next base: position 141,589,317 of record CM045766.1, on the reverse strand, counting down.
ATATTTTTTTTTTTATAAAAAGTAAAAAAAAAAAAAAACATTTATTCACATCGTTCAAAACAACCCTAGCTTAGAAATAGGTTTGAAGAAACATAAAACGACAAAGAAGTACACAGACAGATTTTGGGGAAAAATTAAGTGCCACTTTCACTACACGAAAAAGAAAAGCTTACTAAATGTATGAATAGACTTTTCTTTTCCAAATCAGAAAAACATAAGAGCGATAATGGAATGATTTTAATGAAAATTTTCAAATCCCGATATTATTTTGCCTTTGCGGAAAAAGAATAATCGAAAGACAGCAATTGATTGAAAATGGTTACAAAAATTATATCAAATTGGGAAGGAAGTCCAAGCGTGCATTTCCCTTCCAAACAAACATTTTCGTAGGGAAGTGTGCTTCTTTCTTCTTTCACTTATAAGTAAGTAATCTCTTTCTGTTTTCTCCCTTTATACATGATGCATATATTCGATCATTGCGAGTCTTAATCATCTTTCGTGAAAACCTAGAGGTATGATATGATCTTCTCTCTCTTGATTCATTGATACGAAGCGTATTTGGGTTTTTTTGTTTTGATTTGACAAATCAATTAATCTGTTGGAATTGCATGTGGTTGTTTGTAGGTTGGTAAGTGATTTTGATCTTATAGTTTTGTTTTAATTATTATTAGTATTATTATTATTATTATTAAAAAATTTCGATGATTGATTGTGGGTTTGATCAGTGTGTTTTGATCGTTCGACTTATAGTTCTAGCTACGTGAGCTAGTTTCTAATCTGTCTCTCTCTCATGTGTTTGTGCTTTGCCTAATCTGTTGGTGTGTGTGTGTTTGGGAGAGATTTAATTTAATTTTGTGATATAGTGTTAATCAAGTGTGTAAATTACAGAGAAATTGGTGGAAAGTGAGAAAAGATGTTTTTATAATATTGAATCTTTATTTTTAAACCTCTTTTTCACTCTGTAGAGAAGAGGAAAATGAAAATGAAAAATGATTCTACATACAGTTTTTATTTTTATTTTATTTTTTTTAATTTTATTTTAAATAGTGCTTCCATAAATTTTTCTACAAAACTTCGAGATTACTTTTATTTATTTATTTATTTATTTATTTGGAATTTAATTTGAAATTAAAAAATGAAAAATGTTCACTGTTTTCTTTAAACCCAGAACCTATATTTTCTATTATATTCTCTCTTTCTCTATGTTGGTTCACAAAATTTGAGAACTCAACTCCTTGAGCTGAAAAGCTGTAGGAACTTATGAATTTATTTAGCTCAGGTGTAGGATAATACAAACCCAATCAGGGCTTAGTTCTTTGCTTTCACTAATACTTCTCTTTTAAAACCTTCTAAAATTATCCAAAACAATATAATGATTGGGTTCTATAAAAAAATTGATTTAACGCAAGACAAATCTCATTTGATTAAAAACTCGGACACTGTTTCAAGAAGGTGACAAGTCTATGTTGAACATGCATCCACCATGTCTTTATTAATTTTTTTTTTTAATATTTTCAAAAACCTAACATACTTGCTTAGACAAACACGAAACATGTTACTTGTAAGTTTGAAGAAAATAACTTTGAAATCTAACAATAAAATAAAAATAATGTAGATTTATATCTATTAACATTATCTGATCCATTAGACTTTCTAATTTTAAGAGCCCTAAAGCCCAAGTCTTATGATTTGTTTATAAATGCAGTTTTTAAAATAGATATTATGATTTTAGTTCACACTTCTTTTCTAAAACATAAGGTGTGGTAAATGATTTCTTAGTATTGTCATATACTAATACATAAATGTATTGGCAATGCAGAAAATGAGAAACAGGTAATATTTTATTGTATAAATATAAAAATATATACGTATTTGTTTTTGTGTCCTTTCTATGTCATGTCAATATAAAAAATATATATTGTTGTGTCGACATGTCCATATTGTGCCATATTCGTGTCTTGTGTTTGTATCCAGTACTTCTTAGGGTGTGGTGGCACATGAGGATCATGCAAAATGAACGTGGGGATGTCATAATTTGTTTTTGTTGTATGGTTCTTCATTTTTCTGCTTTGTGATCTATGTTTTCTTCTAATTTGATATTTCTAAAATTTACTCAAGATTTTTTTTTTTTTCCGAAACATGTTTGTTTTGTAATGAAAACCAGGAAAATTGTTTTTAGAATTCTAATACAATTTTTTCCTCAATTACATGAATGCATTTTTAAATATGTAGATTGTTTGCTAAATATTTTTTTTTTTCTTTTCATCACAGCATTGAGATGGGCATTTGAGAAAAAAATTGAAAAAATAGGATGGCATACTTTTTTAAACCAATTTCCATCCTTATTATGAAACTGTTCCAACTGATTGCAATAAACAGCTAAAGTTATTTTATAAATATACAGGGACTGAGGTAACATCTGAAGGGTGAATTGAGACTTGGAGGAAAAAATGGTGCTTGATTTAGATCTCAATAATCTGCCTTCACCTGTTGACAATGTGCCGCCTATTGATCTCAGTCTTTCCTTAGCGCTACCTTGGGACACTGGACTGTCACAAATACAAACGACAACTGAGCTTGAATCTGATGATGATGAAGTTGTCATATGCTCCCCAAGAAGCTTTGCTGAGGTATGAAATCTTACATTATTATTAAGATTTTATTAATGTGTGCCGTTGGGGTACATGTTAAGAGTCTTAAAAAGATTGTACATTCTGCATGAAAGTGAGTGCAATAAAGAATGTACAATCTCTATGACCCTTATTATTATGCTAGTTGCTTTTCTTATCAGTTTACCTGGTCTTTAAGTTTATTGGTTTGCCTTTTTAACCTCATCTTAGGCTAAGGCTAGAAGGAACCGTGGGGTGATAGAGGTGATTGATGCTGAAAGTGATTTTCAAAGAGGTTGTTCAGGTTCTTGGCAATTATGTTTCCCTCTCTTTTTATGGTTATGGAATTTTGAAGCTTAAAATTATAAAGAACATTGTTATTTAGGCAATGGTGATTTGTAATTCTTGCGCAAAGCCTTCATTTTGCAGCAAGAGTCTTGTATATTTCTAAATTTTGCAAGAAATCTTACGTAAAATCTTGGACCAACATATTACCAACTGACTAATTTGCTTTTATGTTAACTCTTTAATGACTTGTGCTTTAATTAATTTGTCAAACTGACTGTATAAGTACTATCTATGGTACATTAATTTTTAAGGGGTTATTTACACCAAGACCTCAACTATTAGTGGATATTATCTATGAACTAGTACATTTTGACACCCTTCAACTATAAAAATGTATCAATTTCACTTTCACCCCCTCCAAACTTTCTCCATAAGGGGGCAGTTGTAAGGTTTTTATAGTTGAGGGGGGTCAATATGTACGGGCTCATAGATGAGAGGAGTAAAATGACATTTACTAATAGTTGAAAGAGTCTTGGTGTAATTAACTCAATTATTAGGATAATACTTAAGGTTTGTGTTGGTTGAATGAGGTTTCCAAGTTCATTCTTGTCACCCTAGAGAGCCCAAGTTAAATTCCAAATTTTATACCCTGGGAGTATGATGCTTTAGGAGGTCCTTCTTTCTCACTCCTTTTATGCAAAGGCAGGCTATTAGGCTTGTTTTATTTACTCTTTTTGCTGAAGGAATATTAATATCTTGTGTACCATGTTTCTTAAAACCTCTGGGGGATACTTACTTATGCCTGCCCTTAAATTGGCATTACAGAATTGAGATTGTTTCTTGAAAGCAACAACCGTTGCAGAAGAGGTCCACCAAAACATACAAGTGTCGATAATGACTGCTGCGTAAACTTGGAAAACAATGAAAAAACCAAGGTGTCATGGCTACCTTCTGGTTATGCTATTGTTTTTTTCCTGATTAAGTAGTATTTTTCGAAAGTACGTTGCTTTGGTTATTGTCTCATTTTCTTCCTAATTTAAATATAATGGAGTTAAGATGGTATCATATTATTTTACACCATGCTGAGAAATTAATAGTAACTTGTCTTGCACGTTTCATCAATATTCAATGTGTAAAAGGTCTTGGAAATTACATCTAATGGCTACTAATAAATCTTGTTAGATATTTGCTACCTACTTAACTTACCATAAAGTCTACGAGTGTTGTAGTAACTGGGTTTACCTTAGATATTAAAACTGTCAGCGTCTGATTTTTTCTGCTTGTGCATTTTAAATCTATTATCTTCCATACACTGTGCATCTCAAAAGAGTTTCGTATCTTTTTTAGATCTTCAAATGGTCATGAATGAAATGGTAATGCTGAATCATAAATGAAATTGGAATAAGCAATGAAAAAAAAGAAAGAAGCTAAACAATTACAAAACTCTCAATTCAATGTTATTCACAATATCAAAGGTAAACATGAGTTTTCCACACACAATTGGTCTATATATAATAGACACACTGTCCAATAAGGAAACAGAAAAATATAGAAGCCAAATCCTAAAATAACTAAAAGTTCTAAACAAATCTCAATGCTGATAAAATTCTAAAAAAAGTTTAAATTCCGAAAGAGATTCCTGTTCTCTAATTTGTTGTTCATCCATTTCCTTCTTCTTTTCCATCTGATGGGTTAAATCTTGTGCACCAATTTAGTTTTGGACAAGTGCACTGATCCACTGCAAGATGATACCCATACTAGTTCTTTTCACATACCTTCTGGAATCCATTTGAAAAGTTTTTTCATGCATGTCTTGTGAAGTATTTCAGGAGAGAGGGAAAAATTGATTATTGAGGTTGACCTGCTATGTAACTGCTTAGGTGTAAAAATTGCTCCCTTTTGGGTAAAACTTCTTTAGAATAAACTGTAGTCCTTTTCATAAAGTTTTTTTACCTTTAGAATAAATTATAGTCCCTTTCATAAAGCTTTTACCTTTTTATAGAACATCATAAAATGGCAAGTACAAACATGTTTTAATATTTGAGATGTTTCCTTCGTTTTCAAACCAATATTCTCTTTTCTTTTGGAAGGAATGGGAAATTGAAAATGACTTTTGTTAAAATTTCCTGATTTGTGTTGACCCAGCTCTTTTTTTGTTTATTCCTGTGTTTCCAAATTTTTCGGTGGATATACTGGAATTTCGTTCATTTTTTGATGTTTTGCATCAAATGCTGCAAGGGGAAAACGTTTTCTTTTACTTGAAAAAGTGCAATGAGATTTTGTTCATTGTCTATGAACCAAATGATCCTATTGCTAAACAAATTATCTCCATAAGGAGCATTTACTGGAATGCCAAAATTTGCAGACAATAAATATCCACCTTAAAAACCAAATCCAAATCAAGATCTGCAATTTTTGGATCTTGCTAGTTGAAACATCTCATTCCTTGTCATGCGTGATATTAAGGTGCTTCAGAGTATGTTCATGCACAACAAGAAGGAATTTTTATTTTTGGAAAAGGTTAGTTGCATAAAAAGAAATTATTCTGTATATAAAAAAGAGCATAGCAATATAAAAGATTTATAGTCCAAAAATTGAAGTTTAGCTACAGTCAAACCCCACATGTGGAATGAATCAAATCTGCAATATTCTGCAACCTTATGCTAATTGGCAATGGTGTTGTTTCCTAAGATATTTTCCTAGGAAGCTCTCTTTAAGGACAATATTAATGTTCTATGTATCAATATATGCACTCTAGCTTAGCCCTACTTGTTTCCTAAGATATTTTCCTGTTCTTTTTTTTAATTGCTATTATTGTTTAAGCATGCTAGATGTGAAGGTTAGATTGCAACAAATTTGTCATTACATATTTGTATTATTGAAGCAGACAGACATGATTTGGTTTTGTGTCCTTCTAAAACATCCACAACGGTGAAGCATCGCTTTTGTTTCATTTGACGAAAAATCAAATGTTAGAATACTTATTGCATATTTTGGCCTTTATTATTGTGTTTTACGAGTGTTTGGGAATCTCTAACGCTGTATCTGAAACCACTGGATAACATTGGGCTGTCCAATGGTAGAGTAAAAATGTTTCTGAAGCTCCAGGAGTGTCCCAGAGTGTTCCCCCACCAAAGGCTCCCGGCTTCAGTTGCCCAGTTTGCATGGGCCCATTTGTTGAAGAAACATCAACCAAGTGCGGTCACATTTTCTGTAAAATGTGCATTTATGCGGCAATAGCAGTTCAAAACAAATGCCCAACCTGTAGGCGAAAAATTAAAGTGAAAGACACCTTCAGGATCTACCTTCCCTCCAGTGACTAAAGGAGGCTCATATCCTTTGGTGCCAAATTTTGTGAGTTTACTCTCTTCCTCTCTCTCATATATTTGGAAGTAGATCTTGATTATGCCATTTCACTCCAACAACTAAGATATGCCTTTTCCATCAATGTTATGTGTTATGTTTCACTCCAGGCTAATTATTTTTGAAATGAGGAGTTGATTTCTTGTTTTATCCCTTCCATTCTGTTAGTTTTTTTTCCTGCCTCATTGGTAGTTTCTTTTTTTGGCAGGTGGTATGGGCTTTTGTTCTTAGGATGCTGTTGTTGGGAAGTAAACTACTAACATTTTCGCTTCACATTGGGGAAAGAAAAATGGTTGAGCATGAAGAAGTAACTAGACTTTTGACCCATTTGTCTGGTTTTGGTTGTGATAATCATGTTTGTTGGGATAGAGATTTCAGCATAGACTATCGTCCTTTTTTTTTTCTTTTTCTTTTTTTTCTTTTTTTGTAATTTCAATTGGTCTAGACAAGTTGGCTTTTGAGTCCCTGCATCCACAGTTTTTGAGGCTGTAGTTGCTTTTTGTTAGCAAAGGCTTCTTCAAATCAAACCTCTTAAATTAGCTAACAGTACATCTTTAACTTGTGATGCTCTTCATTTCAACTGGAATTTGTTTGTTAAACATGACTTTGTCCTGCTATGGTAATGAATTGACTGCATTATGAAATAGGAGGGTCATGGTTCTGAAGGGGCTTTAAAAGCCAAGTTCATGAAGTGTCGGTTTTACGTTGAATTTAAATTTCATGAATATTGTGCCAGTGCTGTCAGTTGAATATATAGTCTGACAGGGTTCTGAAGCTGGGCATCCTCATAGAACAAAATTTGTCGAGAGGTCAGTTTGCGTTGAACTGGATTTTTTTTACTGAGATTGCACTAGATTTGCATACAAGATAGGGGCAGCACCAACCTTTTTGGGGTTTTAGGCAAACTCCTAAGAAAAAATGTGGGGAGGGGTCCTCTAATAGGTTTAGGGACTTGTGGTAGAAATTGTGTGTGCCGGGAGCATAATAAGTTTGATGTATATACATAGACAGGTTGATAGAATGGGTCTTTGAATTCTGGACTTGAGTTGTAGCCCTTTATTTGATTGAGATTTAAGAATAATTTTGTTTTTCAGCCTAGTATAAGGGTTGTAGTAGTCCTAATGGTCGCTTTGACTGCTCATGTTCAGGGCTGACTTGATATGCGGATGCCATTTTCTGGAGCCTTCCACAATGAACTTTTCTACATTTGCTTTTATCCTTTGGAAAATATTAGTCTCTGTTGATTCCATCAGCCCCTCAAAGGGTAGCTAGTGTTTTTCATGACTTGGTATATATTTATTGTGGTGTAATTTATGAAATGTGTTTAAAAACCTCCTAAACCCTAATCAGTTTGGACAATTGTTTGTCAGGGCACAAAGTTAGGTGCTTCATTGTGATCATAGAAAAGGAGACTATAGTCTAGTTTAGTAGAATCTTTGCATTTCATTAAGTTGTCTAAAGTTGAGTCCATTACCTATGATGTAAGATGTATTAAAAAAATCAGCAAACTTGTTCCTTTTTAATACATTTATTAAACTACTTGAAAGTGCTCAAGAGCACATTATAAACATCAAAAATACTCTTTTTCTTAGTTCTTTCAGATCAACTAGATCCCTGGAGTCGGCCAATTTATCAGATTAATGGTCGATTACTTAATAGCCTTCCCCATCACCCAACACTCTAAACCCCCCCAAAAAAAAAGTTCGGAAATTGTTTCAGTAACCGAATTCAGTACAAGCAGATGCTTCTGTTGTTTTCTAGGTAGGAATTTAAAAAATGAAGGAAATATAAATGAATTATAAGTTTTTTTTAATTTTTTTTTCTTTCCTTTTTAAATCCCCATATAAGCCCTCATTTGGCATCTAAATAAAAAATATAATTTTTTTTCAAATTTTTTTTATCTTTAGTGAATTTTATTTTATTTTCAAATTTAACCTTTTTTTTTTTTACTTTTCCATCCGGTTTAGTATAGAAGAATTTAAAAATTAGTAAAAGAAATTTTAAAAAAATCATTAAAGATTAAAAATAACAAAATTCAACCGATTTAACTTATTTTTATTTTTATTTTATAAATTATCTTTAATGGACTTTTTTCAATTTTTTTAAATTTATTTTTTACTTTTATGATTCTTGTAGTAAAGTACAACACAAAAATTTTAAAAATTTTGATTTTTTTAAAAAATTTCTTTTTACTAAAAACTAAAAAAATCAATTCCAAACAATCATTAAAATCTTGAGTGGTTGTTGAAATACTATTTATTGGGCTCCCTATTAATTTTCTGGGCCGATCTGAACCCATTCTACGCTTCGTTTTGAACATCCTTCCATCTTTTGGGTCGGGGTACCAACGGCGGGAGATCAGAAATACATACAGACACAGAGAGAAGAGAGAGAATTCCCAAGAAAACCAAAAAGAAAACGAGAGAAAGTGCCGAAAAAATGGGAGACGCGATGGAAACACTTCACTCTTCAGACACCGTAGACCTTGACACCATTCGGAGGTCCTTCATACTCTCTCTCTCTCTCTCTCTCTCTCTCTCTCTCTCTCTATTATGTATGTATATATAAATAAATATGTATATATATTTTTCCATTTTTTTTCCAGTCGAATAAAGGAGCTAAGAGACATCCATGGAAGCTCCAACGACGTCCCAGAATTACCCCCTTCAGATTCAGAGCGATTGCTCAAAGACTGTGCTCTTCAGCTCGAGGCAAACCCCAATTTCTTCTAAAAAGTTGCTTAATTTCATTCGATTTCTACTCTTACTCTGCTATTTAACCTCACTTGCATTCCTTACTTTCACATTTTGGTTCTATTTTTTTAAAAAAAATTATAATACAGAGCAAAATTAATCAAGTTCTATCAGAGTTCTCAGATATTGGGTCTTTAGCTTCTGAAGATTTAGGTAAACCTTTCACATTCTGTGTTTGTGTGCGCGCGCGTGTAGTTACATGTGATTTAAATTGGGTAATTGATTTTTTCACTGTAGATGCATATTTGGGAAAAGTGAAAGAGGAACTCAACTCTGTGGAGGCTGAAAATGTTAGAATTTCAAATGAAATTGAGGATCTTACGAGAACGTACATTAAAGGTGTGAAGATTATAATTTTGTTTTTAAATTTCTCATGTAAGTGCTTGAATGCATATGTGGTGTTTGTGTATTTGCAGATTCTAGTCAACTGGAGATCGAGCTTGAAGGGTTGAATTGTTCCTTGGACTTCATTGCTTCGCAGGTGAGTTAACTCTTAGGAGTTGTATTAAATGTACCACCAAAAAAATTTAAATAAATACATAATTTTAGGGAGTTGTTTTCTGAATTCTATGTTCAGGTTACTCTTTGTCAATAGAATATATCATGTGCATAAGCAATTTAAAGTAAATTATGTGATGATGGATAACTTCTAACATATGAAAAAGTATAGCAAAAAAAATATATATATATATATAAATAAAAATCAAGGTATAGGAGTGTGCATCATATACATTATATTTTGGAGTTGTAAATTCTACAATTTGCACTTCAAATTGCAATGTGATCTCCTGCTAACTTTTTTTTCGCCACTTATCTATATTTTATTTGCTACCTATATTCTCAATAGTCCAGAGCTTGTTTCAGGCTATTTACATTTATGTTTTGTATCTTGGCATCTTATTCTTTGTATGCGTGTCATATTTTAGGGTACTGAGAAAGGAAAAGCTGATGAATATGTTGATTGCTCTTCAGATGGAGAAGTGGCGTTGTTAAATGCAAAGGCAGATTACAAGTTTAAGGTTTCATTTTTCATCCTTATGTTTAATATTATTTGCTTCCATGATGATGGATTAACTTAGCAAACATGGGCAGTCCGCATGTACACCACTCTCTTAGAAAAATGTAACATATCAATAAGATTCTCTAAACTTTAATATAATCATATTATGTCATGCTATCAAAATAATGGGTGTGCTTTATTTTAGTTATTAAGTGATCTTTTTGTGGCAGCCTTATATATTGGTGTAGTTCTAAGCCATATGTTTTATGTTAGTTTCTACCATAACAGTATTTGTGATGTCGCATTTTTGACCTTTTCTGGTGCCTTGAAGAAAGTAATTATTATATGATATTATTGTTGTTGTACCTTGCAGATGTTGGAACTTAGCCACCAGATTGAGAAGCACGAAATAACTCTGAGTTCGTTGCAAAATCTTGATGGCATTTTGAAGAGGTAATTTGCCTATAGATTTTACAGGTTCTCCATTCTCTGTCATGTTCCAATTATTTGATGTGTGTTTTAATTTATGTATTTTGTTATGTTCATAGGTTCGAGGCTATAGAAAAGATTGAAGATGCATTGACAGGTCTTAAAGTAATTGAATATGAAGGAAACTGCATTAGGTTGTCATTAAAGACATGCATTCCAAATTCAGAAAGCTTATTGTCCCAACACAAAATTGAAGATATTGCTGAGTCATTGGAACAGAATCACGAATTGATAATAGAAGTTGTGGAAGGGACATTGGAGCTGAAGAGTGTCGAGGTAGGACTTTTTAATTTTGAAATTTGGAATTATATATGAGCTGGTATCTTCAACACTTACCAAAGGCCTCCAAATCATGGGGAGAACTTCAGAAGGACTTTTACAATTTGGAATACTCAACTTTTGGAGACATTTCATTAGTATAGGTAGTCTCTTTGGTACCTAGGCTGTTGCTTAGGCTACTAGGTGATCCCACACACTTCTATTACCACCAACCATACCTTAATGTACACAACTACTTGGTCTTGGTGAATTGCCAGTGCTGCTGTACAACTATAATGTGGGGGCCATGGGGCACTCTTCAACTTAATGAAAACAATGCATCAAATTTTTTTCTTCTTTTCCTCCTCGATGATTTGAAAATGAAAAAAAAAAAAAAAAAGAAAAAAAAAAAAAGAAAAAAGAAAGAAAAAAGAAAAAGAAATAACAAGTGAATGGAACTTTTAACATTTTGTGCATCAAGATGGGGATTTTATTCCTTATGGGTTTCACAATAGTGTTGTGAAAGTTTCTTTTGTATCAGCTAAGACAAGAAGGGGACAAAGCCACCCTTATGCTGGTAAAAGAGAAAAGAAAATCAGTTTTGCTCTTTATCATTTTTATTTAATGCTGTATGTCCTCCCAATTTTCTATTTTCCTGACCATCTAATATTCTTATCTCCTTTCCTCTGAGGCTCAATTATGTTGTCTGGAATTGTAAATTTAAGATACCAGATTGATTAAAATTTGACTATGAAATAATATTCTGAGAATGTGTACTGAATATCTGCTAGCATTCATGGATTTTGTGTTAGTCTCTTTTTACTTTAGTATGCTTTTATTTCTCTATGAGCATGTATATTATCAAGTTTTTACAGACTTCATTTCCATTAAACATGTAACTGGGTTACAACAATATTAAAATATGATTTGAACTCAACCAAACATCATTTTGACAACATGGCACATTAATTAATCAGAGAACACTATTTGCAGGCTGATTTAGGGTGTCATAATTCTTCCATAGATCTTGTAGTCATTTAAATCTTGTATTCATAATTTTTTTAAATGCAAAAAAGCATTAGTTGTATTTAGAATAATGAAGAGCTGAGTAGGATGCTTATTGTGCTTTAAAGCTTACACTTCAGACAATTAGAGGATTTAAAGTAGTAAACATATCTCATATGGTTCGTCTTAATTATTTTTTTTTTTTCACATGCCACCCCCCCCCAATATATATTTATATATTAGGAATTCTTCAGCTATCTACCTATGATGTGTCTCTTTATGGTGATTTGTGTGTCATCATTTTTTTTTTTTTCTATATATATTCTGAGTTGTTTTTAATGTTGTTTGTGATGTTTCCAGATTTTCCCAAATGATGTATGCATAGGTGAATTAATCGATGCTGCAAAATCTTTAAGGTCTGTGCAGATCATGGATGTCTCTCCGTATGTATCGTTTTTGTGTTTTCTGGTACAGCTGTGCAGATCATTTCTTTTAATATTGTTTATTCATTTTTGCAAAATAACTCAAGGTGTTAATATTTCAGATTTGTTAGTTATCTCAATTTCTCTAACAACTTTTAGAATGTCTTAATCACCTACCAACTTTATTCTTTCTTGTCTGATTAATGGAAGCTATTTGATTCTCTCTCTCTCTCTCGCTCTCTCTCTCTCTCGGGAGAAATATTTGCTTAATTTTCTCCTTATCTTGTATCTTTTCTTGCTGGTAAGGAAATTTAAATTAGAATTTATATACATCCAGATATGTAAATTCGAATTCTTTGATGTGTAGACATCTAAATGATATCAATCCCTGTATGCTTCAAGGGGTTATGGCCTGATATGTAGTTATGCTTTATTGTGTTTGTTTCCTAGAGACACAAATAATTTGTTTTGCTTCCAGGCAGTTGCTTCCAGATACGTCAATGCTGGAGACTAGGTCTTCGTTGGAGTGGTTTATAAGACGTGTGCAAGATAGAATTGTTCTATGCACACTAAGGCGATTGTTGGTGAATTTTGCAAATAAGTCAAGGTGAGACTTATATTTATGGTTCATGACTACTATTTCGAGTTCTGAAATTTCAAAACAAATATTTATTTGACATAATTTTGCCAATTTGAACTTCTGGTGGTGATTATTCTGTTTTTCTTGAAAATTTCCCTGTTTTAATTTGAGTGTTCAAATATTTCTGTTGTGATAGCAAGCCCCCAAAAAATTATTTAATTAAGAATATTTAGGTCAAATCACCAGTCCATGTATAGACGTTACTCTGTGGAATTTAAGAAAGAAAAAACCACTCCTTGTCAACTATCAAAACTAGGTGGCCAGCATATATTTGCAGATATGTAACAAAATCTACACATGAAAGCTCAGGTGGTGGAAAGTGAATTTCCCTGGGGAGGGGGAGGTTTGATTTGAACAACATTAATTTTAGGTATTATATTAATCTCTTTCTTTCAACTTAATTATTTTGTCTGACACTGGACCTTCTTCGTTTAGAAATCCATTTGAGTGTTTGAATACCCAACATTTTTCATCTCACGAACGAGTTCACATTTTGTTTGTAGGTCCCTTATCTATATTTTGGAATACAGTACCTTCTCAAATGCAATCACATGTTACTTATGCAGGCACTCTTTTGAGTATTTAGATAGGGTTGAGATTATAGTTGCCCATATGGTGGGTGGAGTTGATGCTTCCCTTAAGATGTCTCAAGGTTGGCCAGTGTCAAATCATCCATTAAAGCTGATATCACTCAAGCGCTCCAGTCAATATTCAAAGGAAATTTCACTGAGCTTTCTCTGCAAGGTTGAGGTGAGCTGTATTGTCCATTTTGCTCTTGCTTTAAACGAATAAAATCATTCACTTGGCCTCAAAAGTGATCTTTCAAAAGGCACCTCTTAATTTGGCTCATCCTGCCCAAGTTGTTAAACATAAATATGCATTACTCTCCAAGAAATTTCAGCAATATATATTAATTTAGATCATTTTTTCACTATTTTCTTTACCTGGTTTGTTTGGTCTGGCCACATGGCAGTACTCAACTATGCATTCAAACACAAGTTCATTTACTGTCCTACTACTACATTTACAAATGTGTTGTATCCTGAATGTGTAAATAAAGAAGGTTTCTGGAATGGAAATATAATTCACTTTCTAATAGATACTAAAGGCTTTTTAAAATACTATTGGAAAGTAAAAGAACTCTGCCTAGGTGTTCATAAGGTTGATTGCCCTCTGTGTTTCTCCAGGGATTTTGGTTGGATGGAGATCGGTAAGAACATGGATTTGACTAAAAAATACTAATTTACTGATCGTACAATGCTACCAAATCTTAAAATGATGCTTTCCTTGTCCTTTAATTTATTATTACACACTTAATTTTTAGCTTATGGTTCCAAATGAATTGTCAATTAGCTTGTGCGGATGTATAAAGAGAGTTCCCTGTGGATGGTTCTTCACATAGATTCTTTTCAGCCGTATGAATTTCTTCACATAGATTCTTTTCAGCCGTATGAATTCCTGGACTTCAATATTTTTCTTGCTAAAGATTGTCTATTATCAGTTGTATGAATGGCCACAACTTCTATGTTTTGCTAGCTGGAGTGGAGTGTAAATGACTGATTTACAGATGTTGGTCCTCTATGCTGTATCTAAGTTTGCTAATTGTTCTACCATTATTTATTTCCATTAGAGTTCAAACACGAGATGCATGGTTAGTTCAATAAAGATTTGTGTCCTTAAATGGGTACTTGATATTCTAATATATGTGCTCCAAAATATTGATACTATATTTTTCATTGAGTATTTTATTTATATATTTTTTCTATTTTGTTACTAGGAAGTGGCAAATTCATTGGATGCACATATACGACAAAACATTTTAAGCTTTGTGGATGCTATTGAAGAACTGCTCATGCAAAGAATCAACACAGAATTGCAATCTGACATTAGTTCTGAGAATTGACTGCTTTTAAGCTCCAGAAGTGATGGTGTTTGATCATTTGGTAAGAACTTATCGTTCAATGTTCATTAATATATAAAATTCATTGTATTCTATATGAACTTTGTTGCTGATGTTCCTAAACTTATTGGCACAATACTTGCAACAGTACTCTTTGAAGGTCAAACAACCTTTTGTATCAAGTTTTGTACCATTTAATGCATGACATATAGAGAGATTCTGTTTTCATGTTTCCTTATCTAGTTTTGTACAGTTTTTGGTTTAAATTATCACTGTTTAGCAGAATAACGTGGAACTATAGTCCAGTTTTGTCAGATGTGTTGCAACAAGGAACTTCTTTGGAGAATGACAACGAGAAATGGACAATTAATTCCAAACGGACCCTGGAAGGCAAACCATCTAGGGCGGGTACTGGCTTTATTATTAATAATCCAATTGGAAGTCAACAAAAACTTGAAGGAGGATTAATGGTGTCATACTTGTTGAAGCTTTAGATTGCTTGAAGCTTCATTAACATGACAGTTTAAAGTTTTTGTACTTTGTATACTTGATTCCTTAGAGCTTCTATAGTATTAGTCAGTGGCAGATGGTCTTCCAGATAAGTTAAAGTTTGTACTTCCTATATTGTTTTCTGAGGGTTTGGGTGGCTGTTGTGCATACTACACCCCTCTGGATTGTTGTGATCTTTTCCGCAAGAAGCCCACTTCGCTCTTATTTTTATGTTTTAGATTCTTGTCTATATGATCCATATAGAAATAAAAAGGAAAAAGAAAAAAATTTCACTCAATAATTGTAGTTCAAATAAATGGACAAAATAATGATTTTACAAATACACTATTGATTTTTATTTTTTATTTTAAATAAATATGATAAAATTGTAAGATTGCAATTATCAAATTAATCTAATTATGAAGGAAGTGCATATTATAAATATAGTTTTAAGGGTGTGTATAGTTAAAAAAATTCCATTGTTAGGATGCAACATCACTTGAGGAACCTGTGTACCATACACACCTTAACATATACGGAGCTAATGATAGAATTTCCAAACTTATCAAGTTCTCTGAAAAACTTGGTAGCAAAGAATCACAAGCAACATGTTCAATTGTTTGGGTGTGTAACCTCTTCATGCACAATTTTATAAAATCTCACAAATTTTTATGAATTTACGTAAATAATTTAATAAAAATACGCAAATTCAACATAAACTTACATAATTTTATTTATAAAAATTTTAAAATTTACAAAATCATATAAATTTTCACTAAACTTATCTAAATTATCTCACAAAATAGATAACTTAAACCACAAAATTATATAATAAGAGTGCATGCATATGATATGCAATGTACACCTAAAAATTATCAATGAATAGGGTTTCAAAAGAAAATTAAAGAGGGCATATTATAATCATAGAAAAAAATAATATAATTTTATACTTTATGAATCATAATTAAAATAAATAAATAAATTATAACCAAATACAAATGAAATATAATCAAAAAATCTTAAAATAATATCATAGTTAAAAAAAAATTAACCATAACTAAAAAATAAATAACAAAATTAAGAATGCATATAATAGAATTGATCAAAATGAATCTTTTAAATAGCATCCGTACACATGAACAGACAAACAAACAAAGAACTTGCCTAAGAGATACAGTGAGATTAGTACACAAGTTGATTGAAACATTGCCTATAAACATTGTTAAATGCCAAACTTCTTTGCAGAAAATTTATTAATTAAGGCATTGTAATATGAGGATCTATTATCTGCATACTAATTTTTCAAAATAATAGTTTTCAAGAACAATAACAAACGCATTCACCACCAATATATAAGTAAATTGCATTATAAGAAACTACCTAAAATAACAAACTCCAAATTGAGCTATTAAAGATTTTTAACAATCAAATTGTCTTCTAACAATTAAGGTGGCAGTAACAATTGTCAAACCGAGCGATTAAGGTAGCATAACAGTTACTCAATCCCAAAATCGAGCAATTAACGCGTCGATAACAGTTACCAAAACACAATTGTGTGACAGTAACAATTACCAAACCGAGCGATTAAGGTGGCAGTAACAGTCGCTCAATTCCAAAATCGAGCAATTAACGCGGCAGTTACAGTTACCAAAACTCAAAATCAAACGATTAAGGTGGCAGTAACAGTTACAAACCCCAAAATCGACTCGAATAAGGCGGCAATAACAGTTAAAGAACCCATAATCTACTCGATTCAGGTGACAGTAACAGTTAAATAACTATACTACCTAAAATATATATTTTGTTAAACAGAGAAATCACGGTCGCATAACGCTGGATTGTGGTGACAGCAGCAGCATCTGGCAGTTGATAAAATTGGATAATCCAAGGCAGAGATCTCATTAATCTAAGAGCATCAGCCAGCGCATTGAACACCAATTTGCACTCTTGTGATAACAATTTCCCCAAATCAGTTGGATTTGTTACTGCTACATCAGGAGGATTGTTAGGTTTTCTTGAAGTTGTGGAATGGAACAAGGATGGGTTTAGTTTGAGGGAGAGAATATGAGTAGTAGCAAATCTCTGCATCTTCAACAGGGAAGTGAAGTGAGCCGCCCTGGAGGCAGCGAATAGAGAAGAAGAAGAAGAAGAAGATCATGAGATAGATTGCTAGGGTTTTCTGTGGAAGAAGATATATATAGATATACAAAGGATAGATTGCTAGGATCACAACACTTGTCACGAGCTCGCCTTGCTTTTAATGAGTTCCCTCATGAGGGAGTCTAATTTTATTTATATATTAAAATATTAATATAATACCTGTACAAATTATAATGAGTAATGCTAAAGAAAAATTTATTAAATTTTTTATTAAATGTGTTATATGGATGTAGGTTTTATATTTATGTGAGATATTTAATAAAAAAATTGATAAAATTTTTAGGATTATAATATTATTTGTGTAATTTAAATAAAAAAAAATAATATCAGTATATTTTTCAAAAGGTAAAAGTCATCGTAGTAGACATGTGACATATGTAAAATTGGAGAATTTATAATTTTGAATGAAATTAATATAATTTATTTTATTTTATTTTAATATTTGTTTGCAAAATGTTTTATTTGCAATTGCACCAAGGGCCCAAACAACATTGGGCTGCTCTTCATCCAAATCCAATAATAGCAATGAAGGAAAATCTAATTAAAAGAAGATTAATTAGGGGAAAATGAAAAAATTAGGAACTATAGAAAAAATTAGTGGGGCTATTTGAAAAAAATTATTTAAAACTATAGAAAAAAAAAAGTAAAATTAGAATTATTGGGATTAAAGGGAAAAATGAGGATTCATGTTTGGGGGAAAAATTATAGTTTTTTTTTTTTTTTCATACATAAAATCTTAAATGACGAACTTGTGTCAAAATTCTAAAAAGAGTACAATCAAATTTTGCTGGGCTAATTAAAAATAATTTTAGAACTATATTTTTCAAAACTTAATTGCTCATTTGCCCTATGGTGAGACTCCGCTCTTGATTACGTTGATCCTTTATAATTTTAAGTAATGTGGGATGAAGTTGTTGTGAATTGAGAGTTATATTTTCGTTATCAATTTTGCCTCACAGGTCAGTTCACAAATTTTGGTGGCAAACATATGTGTTGGATTTATTTTATATTCACATCTCAACAGAGAAAATTTGAACGACCCGTAAGATCTATTACAAAGTCATCACAAATTTCGTTTTGATAATTTGAACCGTTCAAAACATTCTGAACTGTTCATTCCTATGATGAGCCTTACGGGCTCTTTAAATTCTCTCATATTATGATGTGAATATGAGAGAAATCAAATCCAAAATGAAATTTTGTAGTATCAACTAAACAACTCAAAAACTATTTCAAATTTCAAACCCAAAAACTATTTGAATTTTAAATTTTAAATTTTAAATTCAATTATACTTTTCAAAATTTTGGTTTTGCTGGAAAGAAGCCATTAATGTACACATCACACGTGACACTACTTCTTAGTATAAATTAAATGAATACATAGGATTGTTTTAAATATGATTTATAAATTGATTTTTTTTTTTTTTGTTTATTACGGAAAAAATGTACAAAAAAATTAAGAAAATAATATGACTCAAATAAATTAATAATTTTTTTTTTTTTTTTTTTGGTATTCAGAAGAGGGCATAATAACATCCACAATACATTAATATTGAGGGGGCAAAACATAGGTTGCAGCAAGACCCGCCATTAAATTAATAAGATTCCAAACAACACACCCCAAAAAAAAATATTACAAGTTGGCAAGATAGCAACAACAATCCAGAAATGACAGCACGCAAACATTTGAAAGCTTCCAAACAATGACTTTGACTTAACTTTTAAAAACAATCAATTCAGTTAAATTAAACATTTTCATTGTCATTCAAATTACCTACAATATAAACATTGTTCCAAAAAGCTTTAGCATTAAAAAAAAATTAATATCCATATAATTATTGTCTTTTAAAGATTGAATTTCTCTTATTCGAGTCTTATTTTAATAATTTTTAATTTAATCCAATACAAAAAAAATGAAACACTAATACTGTGTTTGGTTGAGAAATTTGGAAGGGAATTTAGAAAGGAAAATAGGAAAGGTAGGTGAAATGTGAATAAAACATGCCTATATTTCACCTAGTTTACATACATTTTTTTCTTTCTTCCAAATTCCTTCTCAAATTCCTCAACTAAATACAGCATAAGATATACTAGCACTTGTGGAATTATCCAAAAGTTGAAGAATCGTCATCATAACATTATTCAAGAAAAGAAAAGGTAAGAACCATCAAATATAGTTCAAAGAACATCACACAGCGTCGTGTACTATATTTAAGGGGAAGGAGACAAACCATTTGGTGAGTGTGGACATACAAGGGTCCACCAATGGACCAACTCCACCACTCATCATCATAACATTATTCATAATGACATTACTAATAGAAGGTAAGCCAGTACTCCCAATACAATATAGGAGTCACAAAAATTATCCCAAAATTATGACCGATTGATCAGCTAATTGATCAATAAGTCGCAACTTCAAAATTATTTCTTTGAAATTTTTTTGGTGATGACCTAAATAGTGTTATTTTTCCTTTTAGTGCTTAAGCTTCATCTCAAAGTCTCTAGCCAGCTCACACATTGACTCATAAGAAGATCCATTCTCAATCAAAGCTCTCTCACCACTACACTGAAGTTCTTTGACTCTAGTCCTCATTGCTTCCCCTTCTCTGCCCTCCATCACCATTCTCACAAACTTTGCTATCTCTTCTCTCTCCACCATTTCACTCAATTGCACCACCCTTACACCCACTTCAAGCTCTTCCACCACCATTGCAGCATTCATTTTTTGCTCTGCATACAATGGCCACATGATCATTGGCAACCCACTCAAAATGCTCTCTAAGCTGGAATTCCAACCACCGTGCGATAAAAACCCTCCAACCGATCGATGGCCCAGGATTTCTTCCTGTGGGGCCCACATCGGGACCACGAGCCCCAATTTATGAGTCCTGGAGAGGAATCCATCAGGTAAGTAATTTGCTACATCATCACAACCGTTGAGATCGTGCGGTCCATTCTTCTCCATGGGAGGGCGTAGCACCCAAATAAATCTCTGTTGGCTCAGCTCCAACCCCCAAGCCAGCTCGGTTATTTGCTTAGCTGACACCGTTCCTGCACTCCCAAACGAAACATACAACACCGACTGACAAGGTTGCAAATCCAACCAGTCCAACAACTCAGACCTCGACCCGGATGATCCGACCCGTTTTATCAACGGACCTATTGGGTAAATCGGAGCCTTAAGAATCTGTTTCAAGATTCCATTCTCTCTAAATGCTTTAAGGGTTGGCCGCTCCAGATCTTCCCACGTGTTAACCAAAACACCATCAAACGACAAGTATCCTTTGCACGTACGTAGGAACTCAAAGTACTGCTGACTCCTCCTATCCAACATCGGGTCAACTAAGTCTTCGACCCGAACCGGATTACAACCCGGGATTTTCACGGGTTCTTGAAGGTCAACGTACTCACCCTCCACTTCGTCATCTAATGTCGGAACAAAAACGCAAAAAGCAAACACCCAAGCTGAAGTTGTGATGAATACATACTTGGACATGTCAAACTCATCGGCAATCTTCATGGCCTCAGTTCCAAAAATGTCGACCACGAGAATGGTTGGACGAGGATCCATGCCCGATATGGCTTGTCGGAGGATCGGGAGGGACTCACGCATGGTGACACCAACACGTGCCACGAATGGGGCATTCGGGTTGACTAGACCCGAGATGTCTACATGCAGTTCAAATATGTCGACGAGATCCAAAGTGGTGGTGGTGGCTGTTTTGGGTTTTGGTGGTGGTGGTGCGGTGGTGGTGGTGGTGGTGGTGACAGAGAAGACTGTGACGTGGAAACCGTGGTTGGCGACCAGGCGCTTGCTGAGCTCGAGGACTGGGGTGAGGTGGCCGATTCCGGGACTGGAGAGGAGTGCGACGTGAGGCTTTGAGTGTAAGCTATCCATGGATTTGAGGGAAGCCAAAGAATGAAGAGAGAAAAAGCACAAGATGTGAAGGCACTGAAGAAGAGGGGGAGAGGTGTTAATGTTAATATGATTCTGTTCAAAATGGGCAAATTACAAATGCTACTCTTCAACTTTTATTAAAAATTTTATTTTTAATTATTAAAGTCAATTCTTATATTTTAAATCAAATTTCAATATCATTCATCTATTCATCTATCCTTAATTAAGCCTTGGTTTGACTTTCTTACTAAGTTATATAATCACAAAAGACAACAAAAAAAAAAAAAAAAAAAAAACTATAAAATCACAAAAAGACAAAAAAAAATTACAAAAATATCAAATTGCCCCTTATACAAATAAAAAGTCAAAAAAATATCATTCTATACTAAGGGCAATTTTGTCATTCTAAAGTTAAAAAGTCAAAAAAATCGAACAAGAATACCAAACGACTAAAAAAATCTCAGATTAATAAAGTCAAAAAAACCAAAAAATTAACTAAAAAAGTTATTACCAAACGACCCCTAACTTAAATTAAAATTTTCATAGAAATATAATAGTCCTAATGAGACAATAAAAATATTACGTCTTATTTTGAAAAGTAAGTTAAAAATTGATTGTTTGACCTTTTTTTATATATTATTTTTTTTAAATGTATAAAAAAATAAAAAGGTGATATAATTTTAAAAAGTTAAAAAAATTAATTTTTAACTGAATTTTCAAAATATGCCGTATGCTTCAAATAGCAAATTCTGTCAATATCGTTATCGGTAGATCAAGGGGAGAGTGAGATTACAACTAAGATAAAGTGTAAGGAATTTACTATTATAATTGAAAGCAAAAAAATTAAAGTAAAATTTTAATAAAAGTATAATACTACTAAATATAGTTTATCCTTTCAAATATATAATTAATTTAATATTTCGAAAATATATAATTAATTTTTTTATTTTATTTTATTTTATTTTATGAGTAATAATAATATTATACAAATAGGAAACATATTTTATTCGTTTTGTTGTTTAGTTGCCAATTATTTGAGCGGTCCACTCTGTCTTCCCTTCTTTCTTTTTCTGTCTGTCTATGTAATTTATTTCTATTTTGAATTTAATTTATGTATTTTTAATTATATTAATTTTATATTTTAATTTTTTATATTATATCAATTTTATTCAATTGATAATATTCATTAAAATAGAACTATCTATATAAAAGGAAAGGAGCATCTTAAATTGTAAGTTGATCCCTTAATCACTATGAGGAGAGTAAATAAATTATTTTGTACATTAATTTCGGTCTAATTTTTAAAGCTATTAATTGAACTAAATTAACATAATATTGAAAAATAAAAATAATGTAATTAAAATTACAATAACTTAATTGAGAGGAAAAGAAAAAACAATATATATAATAAGAGTATAATTTAACCATATATATACAACACTATATAAGGAGAAAATACTACTTGGTGTCTCCTACTTTCGAAGTCATGTAAATTTTTTAATACAAAAAATTACTCATAAACAGTTCCATCTTCACCATCTAAAAAAATTAAAAAACAGTTTCATCTTTATTGAATTTAAGGATAACTAATGAGTTGGTGGCGCCTCTACAATGATTTTGCAGGGTTTACTTGTACGGAAAATTATCCAGTATTGTCGAAGCAAAGTTCAATTCTATTTAGAAATAGCCATTTTATATGTATATTTTTAAAATTTTAATATAAAAGTGATGAATCTTACGATTTAGAGTATCTCTCGGATGTGTTCAAGTAACATTGGATAATTTCTTTAAACCTGCCAAATTTCAAAAATATTTATTACATTTGGAAACGTTTTGTTGGGTCGGTGAGTATCTCAGATGCTCTCTTCCCAACGTATGAAAGTGAATACATAAATCCAAAATAGAGCATCTCGTGATTGTCAGATCCATGATCCATCATGTCACATCAAAGTATCTCTAAGCCTCCGTTCAAGAAATCGGTTGATTTTTTAATTTTTTAATTTTTTAATTATTTTAATTCGGATTAAAAAGTTTGATTTGAAAATTTTTTTAAAATTTTTTGGATATTTTGATTTTTTTGTGAAAAAAGAGTGTAATGATTATGGATTGGATATGATGTTTTGTTTGTTATGGTTAAAATAACTTATTTTGTCTTTTGTAACTAAAATAGTCCCAAACTTCCTTGTCAAACGAAGCTTATGGTGTGTTTGATTGGGGTGATAAAGGAGAATTATTTACTGTGCGGATTATAATTTGGGACAAACATTCAATTTGGCGTTTGTTTTTTTTTTTTTAGTCCGTCAGACATAAAGTCCGGCCGGACTCCTTATCCCCTATATGGGGGATTATACTATCCTAAGGGGGTGTGGGACAATTTTGAAAGACTATTTACTATTGAGATTAGGTGGTAAAATGACCATTTTAACCCTCTACTATTTAATTATGTATTATATTTAGTAAAATTCAATAAAATTTAAATGTCTCAATTTAAAAATAAAATAATTTTATTTAATTTTTTATTGATGTTTTATTTATTTTTTTTAAAATAATTTTTTATAGATATTTTATTGATATTTTATTTTAAAATTTTGTTTATATTTTATTTAATTTCATTGTTTAATTATTATTATTTTTAAAAACAAATTTATTTAAAATTTTAATTAAAAAAATAAGATATATTTTTATTGATATTTTATTTATTTAATTTTTAAAAAATAAATTTATTTAATTGTGTAAAAAATAAAATAAAATAAATTTTTATTTAATCTAGCTTAAAATAATTAAAATATTAAAGATATGTTTAATATTGCTATTACTTAGTAAACAATTAAAAAATGGTAAAATAATCTTTTACTCATTTATCCTATCTAGTCCGTCCAACCAAACATTGAATTTATTAAAAATAGTCATTTCCAGACATTTAATCTCATCAGAAAACAAACACAAGATACATATCCTGTAACAATCCAGATTTTTTAATTATTCTGTAGAATTTATACTAATATTATTTAATCTCAGTTAGGAAAATATATAATTTATTATATATGATTATGCGTAATCTTATAAAATAATATAATTATTAAAAGTTTAGGGGTCAAAATATAAATAATAATATTATAGAAAATATAAATAATAATAATAATGGGTGTGGTACTAAAATAAATAATTAATTTTCTATTGATATATGATAAAGTATAATTTAATTAGAAATTAATTTATTTATATAATTATATTAAAATATTAGGTCAAAAGATAATTATCTTAAATATCTATTAAGAATAACAACGAATCTATATAATTATTATCGAATTTGAGAGGAAGGACTGCTCGGCCCACGTGTCATTGAAAGCAAGGATCTCACCTCCTTATAAATAGGAGGTGATTCGGCTGGAATGAAAGAAAAGAAGAAAAGAAAAGAAAAGAAGAAAGAAAGGGAAGAAAGAAAAGAGAAGAAAAAGGAAAAAATACTGAAAGTTAAAAAAGTCTTTAATAATAAAAAAAAGGAATAAGGTATTAAAGTTAAGGTGAGTTATATTATATCTTGAGTCACCAAAATATATTTTATGTATATTTTGACTTACTAAAATCTATTTTATACAAGTTATATTTTATCAGTATATTAATAAAAGTTATCTTTTGTAAAGATTTCAGTTACGTGGTTTTATTTCTGAACCCTATTTGCTTAAAAAGAAACCCATGGATATGTTTGTTATATTTTAAAGAATATTTGATTATGACCTTATATATAATTATGTTTTGTAAATACTACCACGGAAGTCCCATGCCTTGGGGAACTTAAATAACTATTGGCCACTATTTGACCACTTTGTAGTCATCTGTTTGTCATGGATCCATGGACCTCTGTTCTGTGCGGACCAAAGTGTTGTGCGGAGCTAAGTGCTACACTATTGTGGGAGCCACTTCTAGAATACGTACGAGCAACCTCTTGAATCCGTACCTCTATTATGTGCGGACCAAAGTGCTGTGCAGAACTAAGTGCTACACTATTGTGGGAGCCACCTCTTGAATCCGTACCTCTCTTCTGATTGTCACACATGTGACCTCTGTTCTGTACTGTGGTTATGGTCATTTACTTACATAATATCTGTATTTCAGTTTCTCCTACTTAAATGATTTGTTTATGTAAATGTTTTGGCCTAACTAACGATCCATAGTTATTTCGTGTCCCTTATACTCTTAGTATAATATTTCTCACTCTGCCATGTGCTTATAATTTTTTTACCAATTTTTAGGAAACATGCAATTCAGAAATAGTTTTTAGAAAGTCTTAGATGCGGGGCTGCGGAATAGACACACACAACACTTTTATGATATTTTTTTATATATGTAAATATCAGCAATTTTTGTCAATATATTTTGTAATAAAAATAGAAGCTCCGATGATTATTTTGGTACCCTCATTTAAATATTTCTTCCGCTTACATTTATTGATTTATTTAAGAATTGGCCGGAGGTAACCTCAATTACTGGCCATCACGATACTTAACCCTTCGGTACGGGGAGCGGATCGTGATATATCCAATCCAACCAAATAGTTCGAAAGATTCACAGTCCCAGGATTCAAATCCGATATATTCTAATTCCTCCTTATTCAGCTCGTCCAATCAAACACACCCTTAGAACATGTTTGGGATTATAGTATAAGATTGAGATTGTTAATTTATGAATTCACAATTCTATATTTGATTGTAAATTTATTAACCAGATTACATATACATCAATCTAATAAAATTGACAAATTTTTAATATTAAAAGAAGTTGAAGAACATAATTTCAAGTATGAAAGGAAAAAAACTAATCCACTCAAAGGCTTTCAAACTTGGCTCAGATGCTCTCTTCTTAAGGGTGTAAATCTGGCCCGGCCCAGCCCGACTCGGCTCATGTTGGGCCTTGTAGGCTCCGGCCAAAAATCGGGTCAAGCCAGGCTGGGCCACGGGTCAAAAAAAATTAAGTCCAAGGGTATTTGGGCCTTGGGTGAGCCGTAAGCTAGGCCAATAGACTTTGCGGGCCTGACCATTTTTTTTTTTTTTTTCTACCAAAATTTTGGTCAGTGTGTTTGGTTTGAGTTTTTTGGATTAAGTTTTTTGAAAACTGAGTTTTGTGGTTTTCGTGTTTTTTTTTTTTGTGTGAATATTTTTAAAATTTTAAACATTTTTTTACTTTTTTAGATGCACTGTGACGACTCCGACCTCCAAACTAGTACACTATATCATTTTAATGAGTTTAATTGCATGATTATGTACTTAATTGTGTGATTACATGTTTAATTCTATAATTATCTGTTGACATATGGCATATCTGTTTAAATTGACAACTTAGAGTCGGAAATTGAGAGCCTAAACAACTCCAGAAACCGAAATTGACTAGCCCAATAGGCTAACTAGAATATTTAGAATTTTATGACAACTTTAATTGAAATTTGATTTGGATCAAAATAATTAGAATAAACTGATTGAATTAGTTAGAATTAAGCCTAATTAATTAATCTTAATCACATTTGATTAGACTAACTTGATCACACCCTATATAAGACTCTTGGCTAAGAATTGAGAGAGAAGAGAGGAGAGCTCAACATATTTAGAGAGAAAACAAAGAGCTTGTAGAGAATTGTGGAAGATTGAGGGGTTGGAGCTATAATACACTTGAATTTACACATTAGATATGAGATTCATCCTAAATTCTTAGAATTGAATCATATAGAAACTAAGTTCATGGAGTTATAAGATCATTTGGTTGAATTTGAATAGGTTGAGCATGAGTTATTATGAATATGATGAATTAGAGTTGAATTATACACATGCATGCATAATTTGAGTTAGAATTCATGAAATTCCTACATGCATGGCACATTTACACCTTAATTTGGAGAATCCTTCATGTTTTCATGCTTCTCATGTCACTTGATTATATTTTGAACATGTTTTGAAGAAATATACACTCAATTTGAGTTAAACTTATTTTATAATTTGAGGTTGAAGTCTTTGGTTGGGAAATTACCATGGTTTTGAATAAATGGGTTCAAATTGAAAGTATTTTCGTGTTATATAATGATTCTTCATGTTTTTGTACCAAAAACCCAAGATTTGAGGCCATGTTTGAACTTCAAACACAGTTCTGGAAATTCCAGAATTTGTGATGTCCGCTAGAGCGAGAGAAGCTCCGCTCGAGCATGAAAATCGATCTCCCATAAGTTTTTTTTTTTTAAATTTTGCAGGTCGCTCGAGCTACCAAAATGGCACTCGAGTGAGGACCCTCTTTCTTAGTCTTCCACTCGAGCGACCATCGAGCAGGAATTTCATGTAACCAGTACTTTTGTAGACTGCTCGAGTGAAGGAAGACACGCTCAAGCGACCACCTTTGTTTTTGATCCTCCGCTTGAGCATGGAAAGTTACGCTCGAGCATGAACTCTATTTTCAGCAAATTTTGAGAAACTCTTTTGAATGCATATTTGCATCCTCATGTCACTCCAAGCATACTTAGGCACCATTTGGACTCCTATAACCATAGAATAAGTTAGAAACACATAAAGAGAATTGAATTAAGGAAATGGAGTTTCAATTGCGTTTTGTTATGTGTTTTGTTTAGGTGGGCGTTCGAGGCTTAGTGACAACACAAACTACTATGAGTAACAACTTTATAAAGATATGTTCAAGTGATATTTATTTTCAAAAATGTTATTATTATCGAAATCGATACATGATTGATTGATTGGGTTTATTGAAGTACTAATTTTTACTAATGAATGAAGTTCATTTATGAAAGTAAACTCGTGGCATCCGGCATCCTTTAGTGAGGCGCTCGTCCGGGGAAAACAATACCATGGCCCATTGTTAATAGGTTTCCGCCCGAGGAAAACAATATCATGGCCCATTGTTAATAGGCCCTCGTTCGAGGGAAACAATACTGTGGCACATTGCTAAATAGGCCCTTGCCTGGGGGAAATCAATACCAAGGCCCCTTGTTTAATAGGCCCTTGCCTGAGAGATATAATACCATGGCCCATTGGCCCTCGCCTGGGGGAGACAATACCGTGGCCCATTGGATAATTGAATTTGATATATTGATTGACCCTCAAGGTCCCATTGCTACTGATACATTGTTACTCTATTAGATGTACCACGTAATTTGTCATTAAATGAGAATTGTTATTAGGATAACACGGATCACTGAGAATTAAATTGAAATCAGAATTATATTGAATATGCTGTCAATCAATGATTTTGTTTATTGCGAAAGATTGACATGATGGCTAATCTAATTAATATTTGTACTGTTGTGGAACTTGATTCATATAACCTCTTTATCCTGTTATTACTCATTGGGCATCAGCTCACTATTTATATTTATATATATGTAGGTGAGCACGTTGAACATCAAGGATAGAGATTGCCTCGGAGTCACCCCATGGTCAGCCTTTTGTGGAGCTCTCGAGATAGAGCCAC
Organism: Camellia lanceoleosa; assembly: GCA_025200525.1. Taxonomy (NCBI): domain Eukaryota; kingdom Viridiplantae; phylum Streptophyta; class Magnoliopsida; order Ericales; family Theaceae; genus Camellia; species Camellia lanceoleosa. Next base: position 141,560,576 of record CM045766.1, on the reverse strand, counting down.
TTGGACTCATGATGAGCCAACCAAGCCTAAACCCCCCTTTTGTTATGAACTCTTAGTTGAATTTTGGTATAGGTGTTTTTTTTTTTTTTATATGTCTTTTATCTGGTTGAATTGTTACTGAACCTCTGTTTGTTTTATTTTCCTTCTTCTTTTGGAAGCTTCTGTAATGTATAAGTACCTACCTTTGGAATGGTTGAACAGTGCTACTCTAAACTCTTTTCATTTATGTATAACTCGATGGACTTCTTCCATATTTACTTTGCTTTCGCTAAGCCCTGTATTTTATATTGGTTGGATATTTGTATAGAGGCCGTAGTTAATCCGTGATTACTGGCCGGTCATGATACTAAACCTGTAGGGGCGGGTTTAGGTCATGACATGCACCTTACTTAGATGTATCTAAAAAGTAAAAAAATTGTGAAAAAATATTTTAAAAAATTAATAAATACATAAAAATACAAAAAATGTACTGAATTCTCTTTTTTTTTTTTTTTGGTATTTAGTGAATTTTTAAAAGGTTTTTTCACAATTTTTTTACTTTTTAGGTATATTTGTGTTAAGTATGTCTAAAAATTTAAAAAAAAAAAAATCTTAAAATATTAAAAAAATTCAATAAAAACAAAAAAACACGAAAATAAGAAATTAGAGTTTTCTAAAAAGTGTTTTTAGAAAATTCTAACCAATTATTTTTCATTAAAAAATACACTGGGCCTCGGGCGGGGCGGGCCCTAAGTGGGCCTCAAGCGGGCCGATGAGCCGGGCTGGACTTCAAAACGATGGCCCAGGCGCTAGCAGACCTAAATGGGCCAGGCTTATCTTAGGTCGCGGGCCATTTTACACTCCTATCTATTCTCAACATATGAAAGTGATTACATAAATCCAAGATAAAGCATCTCATAATTCTTAAATCCAGCATGTTACATATCAAAGTATCTGTTGGTAATAATTACAAATAAAACACTAGAAAATACAAATAATAAAATTACAATAACTATTGAAAGAGCTGAGGTGCATGAAATTCGCTCTCTTTAAGGATATTCAAGTCCTTTGCGGTTAGGCAAAGCCTCACACCGGCGTATCAGAAAAAATCTTGACTTGTCTTCCCCAGAGTACAACAGCCCGGCTAAGTCGTATGGTTCACCAATATTGCTTAATTGGTTGATTCCAAAACTTTATCACATACACCCTTTATTTCATTGCTTGATAATCTCACACAAAAATAATAAAATAACTAACACTTCTTATTTTTCCAAGATAAGAGGTTAGCTCAATTTATAGGAGAGGAAACTTTGGGCAAAAGAAAAGGAAAAGAAATAAAATAAGAGTTACTTGGTGGACAAGAAAATGATTTACTTGGAGGAAAAGAAAAGGATTTACTTGGAGGAAAAGATTTACTTTGAGAGAAAGAAACTTTACTTAAAGGCAAAGAAAAGTAGCTTGGAGAACAAGTTGCTTGGAGCCCAAGCAAATAATATAATCTATAACACAATATAATATTAAAATATCTGCTAACAGTATCTCTAATCCACTTAGGGCATGTTTGGGATTACAGCATAAAACTGAGATTGTTAATTTATGGACTCACAATTATATATTTGATTATAAATTTTATTAATAAGATTACATATACATCGAACATTCAATCTAACAAAATTGACAAATTTTTAATATTGAGAGGAGTTGGAGATCATAATTCCAAGTATGAAAAAAAAAAAAAAAAAACTAAAAAAAATACATAATTAATGATTGTCTCACTAATTTAATTAAATAATTAATCTTACACTAATTTATGAAATTATTAATCCTTTCATTATTAATCATGTTAATCAAATAAGGCATTATGAGCATGTTTAACCCTTTCAAGTTATGCAATATATCAACATTTAATTCACATCTCTATGTAGTGGGAAGAAGAAAAAGGGTAAGAAGGGGTGACCGATCATAACAAGGCTCAACCTCACTGGTATGTTGGATAGGAGGATTTAGGGGTTGTTTGGGATTATCTATATAAATGTGCTTTTTGACTTTTTAGCTAAAAAAATAGAGGAAAAAAATATGATTGTTTGGGATAACTTTTTTGATTTTTTTATGAAAAAATGTACATTATAATACTGTAATAAATACCAAAATTACCATATTACCCCTATGCTGATTGATAGTCACGAACGTGAAAGTCAGTACAATTTGCTTTTTCATTCTATGGTGGGCAGGGATACGTGAGAAGATATATATATATATATATATATGTATATATTTTTACCTTTTTCTTGTTCTCACGTGATGTTCTGTTAATGATTGAAAAAAAACCAAAATGGTGTAGTTCAACTTGTACTTGTTCAATTTACTTTTTGGCTACAAATTTTCCTTTTACTTTTTCTTTTCACTCGTGAACCTGTGCAAATATTCTTTTTTAATTTTTTTAAAATTATTTTTATTATGTTAGAAATTTAAAAATACAATTGCAATGTATTTAATCTAACGTGTGCATGAAATTGAATGTTGTTCATTATTGCACTATTATTTTTGGTTGTTGCAAATTTGGTACAACAAATTATTTCCTTCTAATTAATGATATAATAATACAATTTGTTTCAACAACATACATCAGTGTTACACAACATATAGCGAATATGACACCTACCACAGCAACAAATATGTTGCCCTTAAACGTGCACTTGCTGTCGCAGTGTGTATATAATATTCACTCTTACAGTTGTCATATGGGAATCTGAGTCCCCTGGCCCCATGATATCGACAACCTGAGTGTATTTGGAGTAGTCGGGCATTTGTGGCACAATGTACTCGTCGTCATCTAGGATATTGTGTGTGATCGCGTTAGATTGATTGTTCCGGCGTATGAAGTTATGCAAAGCCATCGACGCACATAAGAAGGGCATTTGATCGGAAAATTTTATCTTCGACATATTCCCTAAAGCCCCCTACCTCAACTTCCAAGCACCGAATGTCCACTTGATACAACTACGTAAGGACGAATATGCCTTGTTGAACCGTTCATACTCATTCTGTTGTATTCAGTTGCGATGGGCATTTTGGCGATATCGATACCCTTTGTACGAGGCTAGATATCCTGTCTAGTTGTTGTACCCGCTATCGACCAAGTAGTATTTGCCTACACATGTTGAACAATATAACTTATTAATATCAAATGGTATTTTATTAAAATCATATAACGACTTTTTCATTTTCATTTCTACTTTTGGCCTTCATATGTGACAAATGAACTGTTGTTCACTAACTTATGCTCATAATTGAATTAAAAAAATGGCACTAACTTTTCACATAGCAAAAATATTCTATTAGTTTAATGATGAGATTCCTTGTAATTTCGAACTTTAAATCTTATATGGGACTAATAAAAAAAAACATGTATTGTTCTTACTTGTCTACCCCCTATTTTTTATATTGTTATCACGTATAAAAAATATCTTTGCAGTTCTTATTTGAAAATCGATATAATCTGGTTTTTATTGTATCAAAAAACCTTTAGTTACAATCACCTCTGTGAATAGTTTTTTACATTTTGTCAAGTTCACTGTGAAGCGAGAATTTGTTACCGGGCGCGGGGTGTGGGAACCTATGTTTAGGCTTAGTTGTGACATAGTGCAACACCCTGTTGTCATGCATGCTCCCATCCTAACCAGCGGACACAAACATGAAGTACAAATCAAAGTCACAAACGGCAATAATATTTTGCGTTGGCAAGCCTTTCTAGCCATAGTATGAAGAGGCGTATTCGTTGGAGACACAAGCCATCACATGCGTGTCATCCAGTGCACCAATGCAATCCTAAACAAGTAAAAATTGCAAAATGTAATTGTTTTATTGCATATGTTATGAATGACTTTGTCGCACAAAAATTTATATATGGCGTCACCTTGAATGGTCGGTACTGCCGCTTGGACCGTAAATATGGATGGCCCCCTTGTTGGACTTGATCCGGCTCAAGACTCCTACTTTGAATTGACGTAAATTGTATCATAACTTGCAAAACCTCATGAAAATTCAGTGACAATGTCTCCTTTGAGTGTTGGAACCGTTCTTGCAAATTTCTCCATGAAATTCCTTGCAAAACAGAAATGAAAATCGTTATCTTTTCTTCGAGCAGCACCCCATGCTCCCGCTGCGACACTGTCAACCCAAAATCATGCAGAGTGTCGCACAACAACAAGAACACTGCTCGGGGCATACTGATGGCATCTTCAAACCGGCCTCGATGGCTGTTAAACAACTCGTACATCCATAATTGTCCCGACCAGATTGATGTATTTCGCAGGACTTTGTAATAATTGTTGAAATAATACGTTGCTGCAATGTTTCACGCTTCTACCAAGTTGTGATCAGTTTCTAATACCATTTCCCTCGCAATTTCATCAATTGCTTCCTCTAACGGTGTATTTCCGTTGATGTTACTAGGACCGGCTTTATCTGCCATGTTACCTATACGCTCCTGGAAGGGTGAGCAACAATGGAGGAAAAAAGAGGGAGAGAGAGGGAAAGAAGGCCTCTGCCAAATGCAAGCAAAAATGAAACGAAAAAGAAAAGAAAAGATGGGCAAGGACAATAGCATGGCAGCCCCACGTGGGTTGCCTTTCCAAGGATTGGAATTCCCAAAATAATACAATATAAATTGTGCAATAATATATCCAAATTTTTTTTACATAAATTACGAAATGATATAATTTTTCTAACCAAAAAATATAATATTTTTCTACACCAGAATAATATTTTGTTCACTTCGAAATATACACATTTTCATTCACTACAATGATATATAATTTTTTTCACCATATGATATACATCATAAATTCAACTTGCACATATATATTATAATCCTTAATAATAAATAATAACAACTCCCAAGCTAGTCACTACCAATCAATCCGTGAATTTTCATAAAAATACTCATTATTAAATTATGAATTTTTTATCGAACATGCTGCACTCATATGGGAACAACAATAATTACAATTTTCAAATATTTTTTGCCAACGGAAACTATTTTTAAAAAAAAAAACAAAACTAGCATTTTTAAACTGATTACATAATGATTATATTTTTAAACTGATTGTGTTTTTTTACGCTCCATTTTAATTACATGGTAAGAAAAAAAATTGTAATTGAGTTTTTAAAACATAAACATACATACTATTAAAATTAACCAAAATCCAATAACAAAACCAAATTATTCGTGAACGTCACAGAATTTAGGGAGGAAAAAAAAAAATTAACGAAACAAATTTAGCGCAAGTTCTGTTTGAGTTTTTTTAAACTGCGGGAACTATGAGGTGGAATAACTCCTCAACACCATCCCCCTCCCCCCCCCCCATTCCAGATCCATGCGTTGGGCCAAATGGGCAACCCAAAATATCCCAACCTTCTTGCGGCTTTTGTTAGTCCTACCACATGAGAGGATTACTAATTCAATAGCATAGTTAATCTCCCCACTCATATTATCAACCAAATACTCTTTAGGTAGATCTCATGGACTATTAGTCCAATCCCTCTTTCTAGAGAGCCAAACAAACATAGCCTAAAGGGTTGTTTGGCTAGCATTAAAAAAGTGTATTTTTTTTATCTTTTTATTTTTTTGGTCACATTATCTTTCTATTTTTTTGTATATTTTTGTATAAAAATTTTAAAAAATATACTTATTTAATACTTCTCAAATAACCTCTCAATCAGACCAGATTATAACTAAGAGAGAAATTTGGTCAAAAAAAACCGTTCCTATAAAAAGTAGAAAAATTCACATAATAGTGGTGTCAATAAAAAATAAAAGTAGTGTTAATAAAAAAATAATTACAAATAAAAAATAAACATTATAAATATTAATAATTAAATTTATCAAATTTATCATTAATTTATAATATTTTTTAGAAATTACCATTCCCCTAAAAAGTATCAAGGTGCATTTAAACTATGTTAATGCATCAAGTACTTTATTTTAATTTTTGAAAAAATTATGTACAAATTTTATTTTTTAACTCTTATAACAAAATAAATCTTGAGATTTTAATTTTACTAATTTAAACCCTAACTTCAACTTTTAAAAAATTATTTTGAACTCAAAATGTTTCTTCTTTCTCTTTTATTTATTTATTTTTTGGAACAACAAATCAACAAGAAGAATTGAACTCTTACCATCAATTATTAAATGTACCAACATTTCCATGAGGTTGATTGAAAAATATAATTCAAGGCACCAACATTTCAACTCTAAACTACCATTTCTTCATTCACATCCATATATTTCTTTCAAAAAAAACTTCTCAGTAATGTTGTGATCACTGTCCAACATATTCACAATCTAAAAAATGTGTCCAAGAAAAGACCAAAAAAGAAAAAATAAAAACCATTGCTAACAAAGACAAGAGTCCCTACACTAATCAGCACAAAATCCCTGAATTATCATCCAAGAAACGATTTCTATTTTTTTTTTTTTTTCAACTTGGCAAGAACATAATTTCTCCTTTGTTCCAATATTCAAAATTTTCCCAACTGCGGTAATGAGATGATGAACATCATTGCCAAAAACATTTCACCTCTCTGCCTGTCTTGAATTCGAGTTTGTGTTTGAGTTTGGAGATGTGTGATATACCGGGCTTCCCACATTTGGAACTGGACTGCTTCCCAAATCCTTGGTTTTGTGCAGAAGAAACGTTCCAGAGAGAATAGTCACAAACCCGCACAATTCAGTCGCAATCTGTGATGCATTTTGAGAGTCCCAATCCTGAATACATTACCATGTATGAGAGGTGAAAAAACTTACTGTGAATTAAGAATGAAACTCATAATAAAAATAACTTCATATTTGTTCTCACAGAACGTTTTCTTATGTTAGCAACTGATAATGAGAAGGATCTGAAAATAAAAAGGTAAACAATTAGATATATCAATATAATTAGATATGTGTACAATAGAGCTATGACTAGTGTGAGAATGTTAGGGGAAGAAAAAATTGAATTTTCTATAACAATGGGTTTACATCAACAATCAGCTTTAAATCCTTACCTGAGTTATATTGTTTATAGATCATATACATCCATACTATATATTAAGCAAAAAAAGATTTTTAACTCAAGTCTTGTGAGAGCTCCAATCTCCCAATTTAAATTTTCTAATTTTTTGATTTAAAAAAAAAAAAAAAAGTTTAGCATTTTTTAACTTCTCCCAACTCCCAAGTCTTATCCTCATAATAACACTTTAATGCATTAAGAATAAGTATAAAAAAAATTCTTTAAAATCTAACATATATGAATTTCTTGAAAAGTCCCAATACATATGATTATTATCCCTTATAATAACACTTTAATGCATTAAGAACAAACATAAAAAAAATTCTTGAAAAGTCTAACACATATGATTATTATCAAAATATTAAACTTTAATATAATATAAAAAAGAGGAAAAAGAAGACATTTAAAAAATAAAAAAATATATTTAAAAATCACAATTCACATATATAGATAATTGTAAACACAATCCGTACATAGCACGGGTAATATGCTAGTTTTTAGTAAATGAAACAAGCGAATGAGTAAACTATAAACAAGAATTGTAGAGAAATACATATTGGGAAAAAGGAAAAAAAATGAAGATAAACCCCAAGCTTACAAGAAATTAATCCATTTTTGGATATTAATATTACGAAATCAATCACAAACTTCAAGATAATATCGAATTTCCAGGATGATGTTAAGAAAAATTTTAAATACATATGATTTTATATAGAATTCTTATCAAAAATGATGTGACAGTTGCATTTTTTAAATTACAAGACAATTTGACAGGACTTTTAAAACAATCACATCATCGTGTATAAATTAAATTCTATGTGGTTTTTCCAATTTTCTGCAAAGTTATTTTTATGTTAATAGTATGTAAGTGCCGTTACAACCAGCAGGGTTAAACTAGACAAGGTAATTTTTTTATATTTTTTTTTATAGGGCATCTATCAGTTTGCATAACCATATCAAGTCTTAGCATAATAAGCACATGATGATAATATATAGTGAAGCAAAGTGAAAGCTTTCAAGTCAACAGAAAAGCAAAAAGAATCTGTATGTATATAACCATATAAAATCTCCCTACTTAAGACACTATATTGATAAGACATGGAAAGAGGAAAAGAATTGCAAAGAAAACGAGAAAAGTATGTGCTGAATCACCTTAAACATGATCATGCTCGCTAGGATGGTGAGGGTTGTAAACATGACATAGTAGAAAGGAGAAACAACAGCAGTATTAAATGTGTCTAGAGCCTGCAAAGATGAATCCAGAATAAAAGATTACTCATTTTCCAAAATAGAATTCTATAATTCACCATAATATATGCTTTTTGAGGCAATTACCTTGTTCAGATAGTTCAACTGCAAAAGACAACAGACAATCACAACTACAGTGAAGACCCATGTCTCGAAGTAGGTGAATTGATTTGATCCTGAAAATGTCAGCTTCAAAGCAATTCCCACAGCTTTCACACTCATAACCTACATAACAGAAAAAAAGAAAAAAAAAAAAACTGGTCTTGCATAAGAACTACCAAGTACAGAACTATGGTCTGGATGTGTAAAAGATTCAAAAAGAATATGCAGACCGTAAGAGAGCCTGTCAGCGAGCAAATTCCAATGTAAACGATCAAATGGGTGGGCCCATAACGTGGCGCAACTACGAAAATGAGGACAACAACAAGAACCAAAACTACGCCAGAGTAGACAAGGAAGCCTGTTGGTACCAAAAATTTGTTTGTCAGTCTATATAACCAATCAATGTTCACGTTTGGATGTGATGATAGATATGAATCCTAGTGTAAAAACTACGTAACCTGACACATACATCCAAGAGCATGGGCTAGAAAGTAGAATATAAAGATATCAGGCAACTATGGAAGCTTCTATTTTCACACTCTCACTTTCTCTCACACACTATTTTTTGTTCAGAAATCAATTTCGAATAAAATCTTATGGTTGTTTTTTGTTTAGAAGTTGCTTTCCAAACCATTCACTAAAATGAAATGATATGAAATGATAATTCTATCATAATGTCTATTCCCATGTTTGGTTAATTAAAAAAGGAACTAAAAATATATTGCAAATTGAATCATCATTCACCATTATAAGAGAATTGAATGACTATTGCATCCAGGGACGGAGCTATGAATTTCAAATTTTTGATAAAGTATATGTAAAAAATTATAAGTAATGGGCCTAAATAAAATAAATTAATTTTTAAACTTTTACAAATTGACCCCAATAGGGAAAAACAAAATCAAACTTTATTCAGAAATGAAATTCATCAAACTGTCATTGGTTCTACCAGTCACAACTACAATTGTGGAAAGATCTTTCTCTACAATGAAATTCATAAAAAAACAGATTGCATAACGGAATGGGTGATAGTTGGATGAATGATTGTTTAGTTACATATATTGAAAAAGATATATTTGATAGCATAACTAATGAGGCCATAATGCAGCAATTTCAAAAAATAAAAAGTCATCACGGACAATTGTAGTAGTGTAGATATTTACTTATTTTTGCTGAAGTAATGGTGTTAATATCCCTATATTTTGTTTTTACTTGTAATTTTACTAGTTTGGGTTACTTTTGTCAATGTGATTTGGGAATATATGAAATTTACAGAGTATTATGTGAATGTTAATGTTGACAGATTATATAGAACTAAAAATATGATACATGACATTGATGATGTTTTGTTAAATGAATCCGTTAAAGAACTACACCACTGTTTGCATCCATCCCATTCCAATGAACCATGTAGAGCATAAGTATTTGTGAGGAAGTTGATTTCTAGAGGCTTTTCCCAAAATAAGCCTATTTTACATTCTATTTCCCAAACTAGGCCAACTTCTGACGGAATTCCCAAACTAAGCTAAATCGCCATTCTATTAGAAATAGCGATTTTAATTAATTTGTTGTAAATAACATAAAAGCTATTACTAATAGCGCTTTCATATATTTTTTATTATTTTTTGCCATTTGAATTGGCGTTTTTATATAAAGCACACACCAATGGCACACACACCAATGGCACACCACACCACTCAACACCACTCAAATATTAAAATAATATAATTTATATATATAATAATTTATAATAATCAATTATATAAATTTTATAATTTTAAATAATATAAATTATTTTTAGGTTATGGATGATTTGATTTATAATACATTATGTATGTAAGGGCAAAAATTTTTATTATCAAAAATAATTTATAATGTATTATAAAATTTTTATAATAATTTATAATGTATTATTTGAATCTTTACATTTTTATTTAAAATTTTTCTGATAAACCCATCTTCACATTTTATAATGTATTATTCAAAAATAATTTATAAAAATTTATAATTTATGTAAATAATTTATATCTTCACATTTACATTCCCATCTTCACATTTATATCGTATGGTTTAAGGGTAAATTTTTTGATAAATGACTTAAATGATAAATCAAACCATCCATAACCTAAATTTTTTACCCTTACATACGTATGGTTTAATTAATTTATAAAAATTATTGTCATCATTATGTAAAATTGATTATAAAAATTGTAAAATTATTTATAAATTGATTATAAATTATTTAAAAATTATTATCAAAAATTGATTATAAATTATTATAATCTTTAGCCCCTCTCTCCTCTCATAAAGATTATTTAAAATTATTATTAGAAATTGTAGATGGGTAAAAAAATTTATAATAATTTATATTTACATACGTATGACAATAATTTATGTATGACAATATTTATGACAATATTTATACGTATGACAATAAATTATTATACATATGACAATATTTACATACGTATGACATACGTATAATAATTATAATAATAATAATTTATAATCAATTTATAAATAATTTTTACAATTTTTATAATCGATTTTTACATACGTATGACAATAATTTTTATAAATTATTTAAACCATACGTATGTAAGGGTAAAAAAATTTAGGTTATGGATGGTTTGATTTATCATTTAAGTCATTTATCAAAAAATTTACCCTTAAACCATACGTATATAAATGTGAAGATGGGTTTACTGTAAATGTGAAGGTCGATAAATTATTTTATTAATTATAAATTTTATAAATTATTTTTGAATAATACATACGTATTATAAAATGTGAAGATGGGTTTCTTGTAAAAAATTTTAAATAAAAATGTAAAGATTCAAATTATAAATGAGTGGTGTTGAGTGGTGGGTGTGCCATTGGTGTTTAAAAAAAAAAATAATAAAAAAAATAATATATAAAAAAAATTTTTATTTAATTAAAATCGCTATTTAATAATTTTTCCATCAAGTTTTGAAAATAAAATGTAAAAAAAAAGCTGATTTCTATACCCAAAAAATGTGTGTACAGAGAGTGAAGTATGAAAATAGAAGTTCCCGACAACTACACGTCACTTCTCAAATACCTGGCTCAGTGGCTAGGTACCACACTTCCCTAACAGAGTCAATATTTTTCTCCTGTGGAGCATGTAAAACAATAGTGGTAGAGCCCACTAAGCAAAGAACACATCCGACCACACCGAAGATGTGCAATTTCTCCTCCAAAATGCAATGGGCTAGCACTGCACTGTGCAGAAAGCAGTGTATAGATTAAAGAGATTAATTCTTCTATAAGAAGCAAAAGGCTTCTCTTTTGAATATTCTACAGAAATGCTTCTATCTGATGCCATACCTGAAAATAATACTTAGAGCTCCCAGGGGTGTTACAAGAATTGCCGGAGCATATGCATAAGCAGCAAAATTAGCTATCTCCCCAACAATCACTATACATCATAAAAACCAAGTATTAATTTAAAAAGAGATATGATCTTAGAAAAGTGGGTTTTCATACAATGCTACAAAGATGAAAAAGTACAACCAAAAGGAGAAAATGCAGGACTTGATGACTGTAGTCAAATCTAGGAATTCTAAATGACACTTTTTTGTCACTTATATCTGCAAATTCTAGTAATACAAAATTCACCCACTTCTAGATTTTGTTGATATTTCGAATGAAGAAAAAGGAATATTGGTATAAAGTACGTGTTTGTGTGTGTGTGGGTGATTAAACCTAATTGAGAATAAAAAAATTGATATGTATTGCCTACGTGTCATGCATATAAACTTAGTTATTGAACAGTTCAGATTATCAAAACGAGACCCGCGATGGCCAACATTACCCTCCAATTTAATGAAAATATATACCTAATTTTCTTTTTTTTCCTTTGACAGCCCACTTCCATCAGTTCGTACCAGTCACGTCAACTGGTTGATTTGTATTAAAATATTCTGTAAATTAATTTTTTTATATTTTTAATTTGTGAATAATGATAACTTTTTAACTTTTTGGCTTTTTGAATTTTTTTTAAAATGCCAAACCAAGCCTTAATCTCTAAAAATTGTCCTACATCACAAAATGGGTCACAATTAGAAATAAACTTTGTAGTCCCAGAAAACCTTCCATAATCTATATTCTACGTAATACAAAATTCCAACCATGATCACTAGAATATTTCGGATACTTAGAGAGAGAGAGAGAGAGAGAGAGAGAGAGAGAGAGTATTATTTCAATTTTCCAAAACCCCTCCCCCTAGGTTATTGTAATTTTTGCAATTTTAACTCATTCCATCTCTTCTCACCTAGTTATTCTTATTTTGAGCCTTAGCTTTCAAATTCAAGTTTTCTTCGTGCACTTGCTCATGACACTTACCAAGATGCTTTAATCAACATTATTAACTGTCAATATTGGAAATAAGCTTATGATTTTGACAAACTACATCGCCTAAAGTGAACAGGAAAAAGGATCTCTTGAAAAAATACCTCCCTGTCTAAAATCAAGCTTCTAGTTCTACCTAACCATTAATCAAGAGAACAAAGCTGGGAGAAAATTTCAACCATCAACCCATTTGATGCCAAAACACTTGTCTATCCATGGTTATATATTTACTTTCAAGGAAGCCACAAAGCACATCTCTAACAAATTGTCAAATTGCAACAGATTCTAAATAATGTGTCAGACTCCCATGAGGCATAATAACCTTAACCACCAGCAAAAGTAACAATAAATTGCTTTAAGAATGTAAGTCCCAATTTGTTCGAAATTTACAAGAGAATTGAAGAAGAAGAAAAATATTCTTGAATTAGCATTTATTAAGAGACAAACATATTATAAACACCCAAATTCAAAAGATTTAGGTTGGTAGGTAGGCCAAATATAAAGCAAGAACAATATTTTTCATGCTGTAAGAGAGAACATTCTGATGTTTCTTTTAAAACAAAAGATTAAATTTATATGTCCTAACAATGCAATTTTTTAACGATCTGAAAGATTCAAAATAGCACAAAGCAAAAAAATACAGAAAAAATATATATATATACAAAACAACAACAACAACAACGAGGAGCTTTGAAGCCAAGTAGAACAAATTATTGGTACTTACTAGTTATCATCCCAGCCCACCACCAAGGTTCCTTCAAGTATGAGTACCCTCCCGACCCTGAACAAAATGACTACATGATGGTTACAATAACATAAAAGATTTATAAATCCTAAAGAAATATTCTAATGGTATAGGCACTGCTACATCTTCAAAGGTACACAAGTTAGGTACCCAAGCTCAAATAAGTGCAAAATAAAACATGGACACGGGGGAAGGGAGAGCAAAATTCAAGAGGACCTACGTTCCCAAAACCTGCTTTTAAAAATAAAAAATAAAAACACACGCGCGCGCTCTTGGTTTTCATGTATTTTTTAACATAGGTCCTCTGATTAACCAAAACAATTAGAAAACATAGTTTACTAGTTCTATTGAGCATGGTTACATGGGATATGCCTAAACCAAAACCCTGACTATTTATCCATAAAAGTCGAATATGAATGTGTGCAACCTCTTAATTGTAAATGACCCACCAAAAGTTAGAAGAAAAAATAAAAGGCAAAATAGCATGAGAACAAAGACCTAAGAGAAGCAATTACAACCAACTCTATATGTCATTGCCAATTACCATCAGACTGAGTATTACTACTTGAACTTGTCACTCACTCATTTTTAACTTCCAATACCCCCTAAATAATTTTTACATTTGTACATACAGACACATGCAAACACACACATACACAAATATGCATATTGATTTATACACACACACACATATTTGCGGTTATATACACATCTCCACACATATACGTTCATGTAAGTAGTTCTATGTCTTTTGATGGGCATATGTATATATATACACACTATCTATACTATATTATTATATAAAGTGTATAAGTCAGTTGGTGTGAACACTTTTTCCGTCACGCCTTTTTGATTTTTCAAAAATGCCTACAACAATTGATAAGTTTAAAAACTATCATGTGAAACTGATTTAGAAATTTAAAACTCTGCAAACACCGATGATTTCTATTCATCATCTTCATTCATAAACTATGTATCTTTGCACAAGCATCGTGTGTACACTCCCCGCTAATATGTATGTATATGTACATATGTGTGTTCAAAATAAAATATAAATAAATAAATGAAATTGGACCTGCTCTGGTTCCACTAGAACCAGCTATTTTAAGACCTTTCTTCTTGACGATAAAGCTAGAGCCAATAAAAATACTGGAGGTGAGAGCCAAAACAAGTCCATGAATATTATCAGAAGATATTGTCCCCATTTAAGAGAAATGGAGATAGAGGGAAATAGAAAATAAATCAAATCTTGCAGAGCCAATATGCCTACATCCCAATTCCTGCATCCAACCCAACCAAACAAATTTATTATATTATCATTAAAAATAAAAATAAAAAATGTTGAAAAACCCAATATCCAGAGGGAGAAAATAGTTAAAGATATGAATCGAGAAAATGCCTTTCTTGTCTTGGCTCTCTGCAGAACAGATGGGTATTTGGCTAACGATTCGCCACTCTCATATCAACATTTGATTGATTTGAGATGGGTTTTAACGATTTGCCACCCTCATAACAACATTGATTGATTAGAGATGGGTTGGGTTTGGATTAGAATTTTCTCTTTTATTTATCTCTTTCTCTATGCTCTGCAAGACTATTTTCTCAGCAAAATTGTGAAAGGAGAGAGAGAGAGAGAGAGAGAGAGAGAGAGATTAGAGAGAAGCCAAACGGTATGTCCGTTACATTTGGGACTCAAAAACCAATACTAAACACAGCCACTTGCCTCCGCATCCCGCGTTTGGCTTTAAATGGGGGCACCCCACTTCATTCCACTCTTTTTTGTTTTGATGATAATTATCCAACAAAAATATAGTTTAAATATTACTAATTGAACAAAAATTCAATTCGATTCACATATTTGAATAATTAAATTTTGTTTGATTGTTAATATCTAAATAATTGACTTTTATTAGTAATTAGTATTTGAACTGATAAAATAAAGAGGCTTAGTTTTGTTTTCCATGCTGCTGTTTTTGTATTGTTGGTTTTCGTCTTACAAATTTATTTGTTCAAAAAAAAATTAGATAATATTGGGAGCTTCTATTTCAATACCTAACTTTCTCTCGGTTAACAAACTATGTTTTGTTCAAAAATTTATTTCTAAGCTAAACAATGTACTTTGAATGACCAAAATACACTTCCTCTGCAACCATCCTTCTCCATATACACCACTAGAATACCCTCCAATGCAACCCCCAAAGGTGACCATAGTGATTGTGGCAAAGGTGGAGGACAGGCTAAGGGCAATGGGAGAGGGCGTTACATTCAACCCCCAAAGGTGACCATATTTTCCTTCTCTCACTTTTCTTAGCAAAGTAGGCTCATTTCATATTTTTGACTTGCTACAAGTTCGGCATAGAGGCTACAATCAACTTATGAATTTCTTTTATATTTACATTATTTTCAGGAGTATCGTCATACAAATTAACAAATTTCACAAATTTTTTTATACCAGAACTATAGAGTTATCTCTATCATACTATCTTAGTTGTCACTACATAAACACATCCATCTACATATAAGAGAAATCGGTAAAAAAATGTTTGTAAAGCATTTTCCCTTCAAAAAAAGACCTTTCAAACCATGCCTAATTAAAGTTCTATTTGTTTTGACGTAAAATATTTTATTCATTTTCCGTTATTTGATTAAACAAAAACTAAGTAAAATATTTTTTAAGAAAAATATTTTTGCATCATATTTCCAAAAATAACTTACCTTTAAAAATTCCTTAAATCAATTTTTATAAAGTCAACTTTCACTCACTACCTTTTCAATAAATTTAACGTTTTCAAATAAGTATCTTAATTCACTAAAAAATCATAAATAACACTTTCTTTAATCAAAATTCCTCGTTTAAGTAATAAAATATTTTTGTTTCAGATATCAACCAAATGGCAAAAAACAAAAACAAAAACATCTTTTTTTGTGTAAAATATTTTGCGTCGAAACAAATGAAGCCTCAAACAAAGACTTCATAATGGGTTATGTTACAGAACTCGACCTTTGTCAAAGCAAAATAAAATTACAGGTGTTTATTGCTTTGGCTATAATAGAGCTTCCATTACTAATTTGAACATTCAAACATTCAATTGAACATGTGACTTTCCATTCAATATATAAACATAAATATATGAACTACAAACAATAGGTGACATGACATCCAACAGCTCTCTTCATCAGTCACTCAACAAATACCATCTTGCATTTGCCTCATTCCAAAACTAGAAATCAAAATTGAAGTTTATGATATACACCATTTAGTTAGAACTCTGCTAGTCATCAAATTCACTACCCATATCACATTTACCGTGTCTTCTCAACTGTGTTTCCAGACATCCTTGCGTCGGGTTCTGGCAGCTGAGTTCTGGATGGAGAAAGAAAACCAAATCAACTGATGAAGGCAAAACCCCAAACGGGAAAGCGATTGCATGACCAAAACAAAGGGCCTTTAGTTAACTACACTGCCAAAGAAAGGCAACCTTATAGCTCTTTTAACGCATCCATTTCGTCATCTTCATTGTCCCTATTTTTCGTTTCTTGTTGGCTCGATTCTTAGCTGCAACTCTCAGCTTCCTTTTGGCATTTCGCATTGGATTGACCACAGCCATCAGCTTTTCTACCTGTTTCCTTTTTTCCCTCTTTGCCTTGAGATTTTTCCTGATCTGGCTATAAAGTTGTACGAAATTATTCATCCCTAATGTATCTCTAATACTTTGAAGAGCCTCTTGCGCTAATTGCTTTGCATCATCTGAAATATAAAGCAAATTCATCAATCAAATATTAATATTCAGATAAATGACACATACATATTTCTTATTGATAACCAAACAAAAAAAATGATTTTTTGGCAATTACAAATTAATTTTCTTCTCATTGCTCTAACCCAACCCTAAAACAAAAAATTAAAAAAAATAAAGAGAAATAATTTAGCCTCTATTTCTTTTCCTATCTTTTTCTTTTTTCTCTAGAAATCCAAAATCCAAACATAGCATAAGAAAATTATAAATGTTAATAAAGAAAACTTAAACGAAGAGCATGTTCTCAACTTTGATTTTGTAATTTTATAATTTCATTAAATATAAAATCAAAAAGTTGAAAATAGTTTCTTTTGATACCTACACAGCTCAAGTTAAAATCACACTCGATTCAAAAAAAAAAAAAAAAGGGTTAAAATCACACCTCTAACAAACAAGCCATGTCATACTTAATAAAATACTAGTAAAATATAAAATAAAATAAAAAGCCTGCACACACACCTTGAATTTTAAGATTTTGAAAGATACGAGTTTTTCTTTATTAGGTCAATTGCCTAATGCACATTTGATGAAATTCACCAATATTATCAAAATTCAGTATGCTTTTATAAGCTATGAAGAAATTTTCCCCCAACTATTGGGGCATCTATTACAAAAACTATTCACTGTTAAGAATAAGAAAAGCTGCAACACTCCTATTTATAATATAAAACACTTACCTGGAATAACTTTGCCAGCATATCCTTCACAAACTTTGTACAATGGTAACAGCATTTGATACGCATAACCCTGGAAGTCATCGGTTTGTGATGAAAGCTTTTCCGGGTCGATGATTTTTGGTGTGATTGACTTGAAAACGTTGAAAACGATTTTCATCTGCATAAAGAGTTTAATTTATCGTGAACAATATTATGAATTTTTCAAAAATCATTATCGAAAAAGGAAGTGAAATAAGCAGGGATTACATAAAATTATCACAAATATTACTCAAATAAGCTTAGCAAACTCAGAACAGTTCTCAGAGAAGCCACTGTCTAGCAGACCCACCTGAACAGCCTCCATCTGAAGGGCAATCTTTCCCATTCTCTTCAGCAGGTAAGAGACAAGCAAAGATTGATGATGACCACTATTTTCTTGATCATTTTGATTATTATCACCAGATGTCAGGGATGCAAACATACTTCTTCCTTTTCGTGAGTCAAGCTTTTGAAAAGCTTTGAGGAAACAACCTTCCTCATAGTGTTCAAGGGTATACCCAAAACTTTGGCCATCAATCCATTTCTTTGGTACTAACAAAGAATGTATTCCACAAATTGTGAAGGTGAGGTTTTGTGTAACTATGGTGCTGGCAGTGTTGTCAATTAGTGGGGCCTTCAATTGGCAGCAGAGAGATGCAGCTATGAGAAAAAGTCTACTAGGTCTCATTAGAAAAACTGTTTCTAGTGACTTTTCATGGTTTTCTCTGTTGGCCTCAGTTACTGAGGCAAAGTATAGGGCCACCAGGCGGTTCGATACATCACGTAACCACATATGCGGGTGCAACAGAAGCTCTGAAATCATTTCCCATATATCCTGTAAATTAAAATTAGAATTTTAAAAAAAAAATGAAGAAAAAAATAAGCCCATCAAAAACTCAGTAATGAAAGGAAAACAGTAACAAATATTAGCAATTAGTTTACAAATGATCTTTTTGATTTTATGTAGGATTAGGATACTTCCCCAGAATCCAAGACGGCCCAACTACCCAAACCATGCCAAAGAGATGTTAGATTCACAAGTAAACTTTTGGGGCAACTAGTTACCTACTATGAAATACCGACATGTTGCATGAGGTCACGTATCAGTGTCCCAGATGAATGGGGCATGGATGCATCCAGATATGTTGTTGACAAGCAAAAAAGGGTATCTGATTTTTGATATTTTTAAAACAAATTCCAAACACGTGATGGACAAGGCGGGACATGGCACCACACAACTGTTTTTCTTTCTGACATTTTTTTTTTCCTGAAAGAAAGAATTTATTAAATGAAACTAATCATAGATAGAGTGAACCCGTCATTGCGATTGTTGCCAGCCTCATTGAAACCCTAGATTGAAGGCTTCAGCGACCACAATCACAGCCTTTGTTGAAGCCCTGGATATCAAAGCATCCATCGCAATTGAAGAATTTGCCAAATCCCCCATTGCAGTCAAAGCCCCTCACCAAAGCCCCAATTTTCATCAAATTAGACGAAATTCTTAACAATAAGGATGTGAACTACAAAAGGGCCCAAAACCACATAAGGCAATTTTTGTTATTTTTTAATGTTTGGGAGGTGCAATGCAAATGGGCAAATCCACAGCAGGGGATAAGGAGAAAAGTGGATTTTGCCCAAATATACTTTATAATTAACCAAGGAATTGTACTGCAAATGCATTTAGCAATAATTTATGATTCAAGACACGGTGATCAGGTCATTGTAAATTGTTACACTCATCAAACTGACCCACAAAACTGGTTCAAATTGCCAGCCCAATATTGGAAGGCTCATTACTTCAATTAGTCCCCATACCCGACAGCCCTTCTCTTTTGTTAATTAAAGTAGTTTTCAGGCTACCAATACGACCCCACCTACAGCCTTATCCCAACAAATGATGGCTCTCACACTCACGAAGGTTTGAAATGCTATGTTGCATGTGTTACAAACATTTTAATATAGAATAAATATACACAGAAATGAAGGAAATAATTATCATGCATGTAGACACATACAATGAATAGGCTTATACCTCAAGATCCTTTGCCAAGAACAAATCATGGAACTGATGCAGTATCTTCTCCAACAAGACTAGTGAGTAATATGCCTCTTTCCAAAAGGGAACTGTAGCTTCAACAGAAAGATCTAGCTGTCCATTTGTAAGAACATTGATAGCAGACTGGAAAATGCTTCTCATCACTGGCAGCACACCATTGACATGTTTTTGAAAGCCTTTCCTCATTACTTCAACCAATAATCCCAAGACCTACACAAAAATGTTTTAAAGCCAAAAAACAAATAAACAAAACCCATGTAGTACAACTTCAAAGCAAAGAAAGCAAACACACAACTTGCATTTCATGACTCAAATTAGATTCCAGAGTTCATACTACTGCATAATTATACAAAGAATGTGTGTGCAAGAGAGAAACAGGGGACAAGGGGAGGGAGGTGAATATGGATTCCATCACATTCAGCATCCAATTATTAAGGGCCCGTTTGGTTCCAGTTGTGTTTCATGTTTTCATGTTGCTGTTTTCAAAAATTTTGAAAACACAAAAGAAAAATATGTTTGGTGCTTGCTTTTGTTTTTAATTTTTTTGAAATCTGTCTTCAATACAAGGTTCAAAAAATGACAACACAAAAAGGATGTTTTCACCTTCACCAAATCAAGTGAAAACATGTGAATGAACAGTAAACAAAACCCAATTCCCACTTTGAATTCTCTTAGAAAAAAACAAAAACATGTTTGATGTTATATCCTTCGGTCTTTTTTCAAAAATTAATGTAATTTTTTCACTTCTGTTAAAGCATATGATCAAACTTTAATGTGTTTAATGTTGCATATGGTCAAAATTTAATGTGAATGCAGGCTCACACATGCTAGCTAAAAATCTGCAAAATATACAACTTGCAGACCAGTTTTGATTACTTTACCTGGGCTGCAGCACTCCATAAATGCTGCTTTCC
Organism: Camellia lanceoleosa; assembly: GCA_025200525.1. Taxonomy (NCBI): domain Eukaryota; kingdom Viridiplantae; phylum Streptophyta; class Magnoliopsida; order Ericales; family Theaceae; genus Camellia; species Camellia lanceoleosa. The sequence goes on along the minus strand of CM045766.1, from coordinate 141,539,611 downwards.
ACCTAAGTACCAAGAGAGACTATACTCGAGAATGGAATGAAGTGAAGGCGGGCTCACATGCCCAATCAGAAGCTTTACAGCAGCGCCAGTCATGGAGCGGACTTTGTTGTCATAATCATTAGCCAAACAAACCACCAAATGAACAAATATGGTCTGGGAATGCTCATCTATAATGGCTTTTGGGAACTTGATTACAATTGCATGGAGCATTTCAAGCACAGCTTCTCTTCCCGTCGAATGTTCATACCTGCAAGAAAATTAAATCACTGTAAGAGAAATTAAAAATAATAGAGGTAAATGATATGTGGATAATTACTATATCCTTGCCTCAGATTTGAAAGCAAGAAATCAAGATGCTGCTGCAAACGTTTCTCTGAAAGATGATAGTCAAGTAAGAATTGCAATAGAATTTGACTGCATTTTTTGCGAATTGGTTCCACTTGACTTCTTACCAGAAGTTCTGCAACCCGAGTCACAAGATCGTATATCTCATGGACTACAAGTTTGCGGTTCACTATAGCCTTTAAAAGTGAAAGAGCAACAAACGAGGGATTTCTTTCGAGATCAATAAATAAAGGAAACTGGATCACCATATGCAATTGATCTGTGGAAAGCGTAATCCTAGTGCTCCGCAGAAGCACTGTTAGCAAACTTAGACATGATTGCATCACAGGGCTGCCAGCATTTACAGAGCCTTGAGCTATAACCAACAGAGAGGTCTTTATCTTGTCAGCTTGTGATTCAAGAGATGGTAGAGGCAGCCTCACCAGTGGAGCAAGGCACCTGAGCGCTGCAGAAATGATATCTTCGTATTTGGAAGTCAAGCAGTCAGTGAGCAATCTTACAAAAGGATCCAACATTGATAACAGTTGTTCGTCCTTTTTGTTAAGTTTAGTATTCTTCATGGAATTGTGCAGCACCCCAAGAGCAAACACTGTAATAAGATGTGAAGATTGTGAGCCAGAGTCAATTAACCTGCCTGATGTAATAGTTTTGCAGCTTGCCTCATCTCCAGATTGCTGATTGGCCTTTGCACGAGTTTCATGGGTAATGCCATCTTCTATGAGGCCATATAAAAAGATAAAGAGATCTGTCTGATTAACTGATGGATTGCACTCAATACCAGCAGCTATGTTGTTTAACATAGTTTCCAATTTTGATTTCATTTTTGGGGTTAAATGCTTCTGCAGACAAGTTGTAACAGGTGAAAGCAACTTCAAGGCATGTGTTTTGAATGTGATGTTTTGGGCAATTAATTTCAGGGTTTCGAAAGACTTGCGCTTTCTAGTCTCTTTCATTTTTGAAGCAATCTTTTCCACTTCCTTTTCCTCAGAAACATCTCCAAAAATATCATTCTCCACCACAGAAAGAAGTTCTTCCAAACAATAATCCAACTTCCCACTAATTGGATTCACAAGACACTTAGACAAAATAAAATTAAGAGTATATCCCAATACATGCAACTCATATCCTCGTTTTAAGGTGGCTCTCAAGACTTTGACAATGAACTGCAGGTACTCCAACCCCAGCTCCTTCAAACAGGCAGCCAAAGCAGTCCTAGCTTCGTCACGTATACTTTCCAAACGATTTTTGAGGAAGTTTGAAATGCGATGGACAATACTTGGAAGATGTAATTCCATGACATCATCAGGAAGTAACTTTAGCAGTTTCAGTGCAACAAGACTGATATTGACATTGACATTATCAGAATCAGATGTCAACAATTTCTGTATCTTAGGAAGCACTGTTTTATGGAGACATGATTGAATCTCAGAAACCTCAGCAGAACTCGTATATGTGTGCAACACAGATGAAGTCAACGCAGTGGTGCCAGCTTTTGATACATTGACAACAGAATCATTGGATTCTTGACAAGAATGAGTTTCCATAAAATGAAAGTGGTCCAGAACTGCGCAGACAAGCCGCATTAAGACCTTCTGCTTGTCTGATTTCAGGGTCATCTCTCGGAAGCATCTCATGAGAAATGCATAGTACGACTTCCATTCCATGTTACCAGAAATAGATGCAAGAGCCTCCAAACATCCACTCCTTATATTTTCTGCCTTTCCATGTTGAACATTAAATAACATGTTGAAAAAGAGAGGCACGAACACTTTATTTGTGATAACCTGAAAGCGCATAGCAGCATTGCATGTTAGGAGTAAAAAAGCATTAAAAAAATTGTTTGCTTAAACCAAAAACTAGAAAAAAGAATTACCTCTGACAAATTCCCTGAACTAACAAAGTTCCTAAAGCGTAACAAAGCCCTTCCTCTCCTGTGTTTCTGGAGGAACAAGAATGAAGACATGAAAAGAATCAGTAGGTGCCCTGTGTGCACATATTCCTCTGATATGCTTGTACATAGAGAAAATTGAAGGACTTGTGTTTTCACGTTGAAACTATGAAAAGTTGTCACGGTACAAGTTACAAGTAAACAGTTGTGAGTATGTTTTGCAACACATTTCAGCATTCTGAAAGTGAATACAAACCAATTTCCATATTAACGTATTGACTGTACAAAAGAACACAGAGCTGACCTGTAAATGTATAATATTGTTAAAGAAATCTTGTTCTGCATCTTCACTGCACAGAGGCCTAAATGATTCAAGGCTTGAGACCTTTGGAAGCTTCAACACCATTTCTCGTAGTAAATCAAGCCACACCTGAAACCAAACAAGTCTAAGATGAAATCATGCTAACATTTATTACAAATTATGCTTGAAAAATTATTTTCAAAAATATGACGTACTAAAACTTTAAATGAGAATACAAACTTCTCCAAATTCTGTGGATAAGCTCTTCCAAGTCACCTGAACAAACCCTCACCCCAATAATAAATGATATTTTTAATTTTATAAATACTTGTTTGTGTGTACATGTAAAATCTACGTAAGGGACATGCAAGACTTCCTCACCTCGTCGTATTTTTCACTCTCTGAATTAAGGTTATACTTGTTTGTGTGTAAAACTAGTTAAGAGGTATGCACAACTTCCTTGCCTCATGTATCTTTTACTATTTGAATTTGAATTCAAGTTACTTTCCATAATCACCTCGAGTTATCGCATCAATTTTAGTTCCAAATGACAGAAATTTTATGAACAAGAGGAAGGAAAAATGAGAAAATATAGAAGCAAATAAAACTGATCAAAGGAGGTGACCATAGTTTTAGTTAATACCTTTTGAATAGGAGTTTCTTTGTTCATTGCATCTCCCATATGTTTGAAAAGGAACTTGTTAATTATCCGTTGAATGCACGCTTCAGACCAAAACTGGTCATCAGACTTCAATCCTCGATCAACAATTCCAGCAGAAAATTCAACAAATGAAAGCAATAATCTATATCCACTTTGCCTCAAAATTAGTTCTCCGGATGACATGTCATGCACAGCATGAGACAAAATGACTAATGCATGCTTCTCTCTAACTGTGTAAAAGAAGTCTTCGTTGATCTTGTCATAAGCACTAATGATACTGTCATAGTCAAGACCACCCATTTCCATAGCAGAGGTTGCATTCAGTTCACGAAGAAGTGTTGCCTGCATCCCAGTCGAAAAATAAGACAAAATTGAGAGATCAAAGTTCTGCTAATAACAACACTCAAAAAATAAGTGGACTTATTATCCAATAGGTCCTATGATAATTAATGGCATTTTTCATCAAACACTATTAAAAAACATCACTAATTGTTAATTTTCAGCTACAGTTTGAAAATTGTCACAAAAAATGTCATTAATTATAAGTTTTAGTGACAGTTTAAAAAATCGTAACAAAAAAAGGTCACTAATTTTCAACTTCAGCGTCAGTTTGAAAAAGTCACAGAAAAATGTCACTAATTGTAAGTTTTAGCGATAATTTATCAAAAAACGTGACAAAAAAGTCACTAATTGTCAATTTTTAGCGACATGCAAAAAATCGTCACAAAAAATTATTGTTAGCAACTATTTTACTATGACTTATTTTCAATACAACTTGATGGAAATTAAATCCAACTATTAGAACCTATTGGTAGTTTACTCAAAAAGAAAAAAACAGAAAGATTAGTTTACCACAGAAATTACGGAAGAATCACTTCCAGCAAGAGCATCAAGAAGATCACATATAGACATCCGTACATCCAGACCAACAGAAATAAGCAGTGGAGAAACTGCATTCAGAATTTCTGTTGTGCTTTCAGTCCCTAAAACTGGTATTATATGTCGAATGGCCTGCAAAGCTTCCACACATGCATCTGCAAGAAAAATGATTTCACGGATGGAATCAAAAGCTTGATAAACCTAGAAGGCACATAACAAACATCAAGATCAATATTCATGATATACTAACCAGAATTTTGAGCTCCCTTTATTAGCATAGGGAGCATGATATCAACAAATTTACTTGCTGATGAAGGATCCTTTATATACTTTGATAATAACTTGAAAATATTGAGCTCTCTTTCCCCAGGGCTTTTCACCAATTTCCTAGTAAAACAAATTGGTCATTCAAAGAAGGTTAATTTAAGACAAATCTGATCTGCATAGGTTTTTGCAGACAAAAACAAATTAAGGCGGCAAAAAACCAAAAGCAAAAAGAAAAATATTTAGTGATAGAACTACCTCTAAAAGTGAACTAAAAAATGTGTTACGTTAGTAGTTATCAACTTCACAAACAAATCTGATATGCTGGGTTTTTGCAGACCAAAACAAATGAAGAAGCAAAAAAAGAAAAATAATTAATCAGTGTAGTGATAGAACTACCTCTAAAAAAGAACTAAAAAATGTTACGTTATGAATGGGTAAAATTCATTTAAATTTCCCGATAGATGCCAAATCCAAGCTAAAAGTAAAAGCCAAAGGATCTTAAGTAATCATATCCAAATATGAGTCTAATTTACATTTGGACCCATTGGCTACAGTGACATCAACTTAGATGCACACCAACCTCACCAAATTACGTATAACATTACTGAATTATCCCTCAAGAAACTCTTACCAAATTCCACCCCCTAATCAAGGTACATTAGTTTATTTGCAAGAAAAGATTCTTCAAATCATTGTTGCTCCCTGATAGTACCAAGCCAGAAGAAGCAAGCCTCATAGGTAAAAAAAGACCCATCAAAACTTTTCATTACATCTACAACTGGCTCTCAATTGGATGAAAACATACTTTAATTTCAAATCAAAATTTTAAAATGCTTCTCAGTGGTAAGAAAGAACCCTGCTGCTCAACATATGATCCTTTAATATTTATGCATGTTCCTTGCAGATTTATTTATACTCAATGACTTAGCTTCGGAGAGAGAGAAAGAGTGGCCAACCCAAACAATACAATGAGCATGATTCAATAAACAAAAACAAACAACATCCCTGCAGGACATATGTCATGTAGCAGTGTATCACCTAAATAAAAGGAGGAAGAAACTGGGGAATCACAATCCCAAATCAATACTCAAGTCATAGTCAGAAGTCATATAATTGCCAAATAAAACATTACATAAGGCCTATGCATAAGCATTCTAGGAAACCCTAATGAAAAGTTTACTAAAAATAAAACAGTACAATAATTAAATCTTAATAAAAGAAAAGAATCCAATAAACATAAATATTGCCAAAGTAAATCATTAATCTTTATTCAATGCCTTCACAATCCCCATCACTTCTCCCCGATTGAGAAAAACTCTCCTCCTAAGAGTTGTGAAGATAAAGTACTCCAACAGGTGTAGCTCATGCTAGTGAAACTGTTCTTAAACCCATACAGAGTGAGATCGGTGAAATACTTCATTTACCCTGATAACAACAAAAATCCGCACTCCCATGAAATACCACAAATGACCGAATTGATCTTTATGAACGAATTGTCACTAACATAAAAAGTCCTCACCAATAATACTTTGAAACTGAAATACCCAACAAAATCTCCACCAGCAAAGCTAAACCACAAGAAGCAGATCTAGGGTAATTTTACACCAACTTCAATCAAGCCACTACAGGTTGTTACCCTGTGAAACTGTCTCAACACTAGCAACCCGTAACGAGCTCATGAGCCTCCAAAACTGTAACGATAGCGGCCATTACATCACAGAACAGCTGATTTTTAAGACCTCAGGTGCATAGTGAAGTTTTGAATTAAGCATAACAACTTGACAAAACATAAACAATTCAAACAATGCAGACAGTATTGCATGTACGTTAAGTAACAGCATATGACACGTATTATAAGTAAAAGCGTAGTTGATAAGGCAAGTTTCCCAAAGGTATTCCATCCCAGCATGCAAGGAATCCAAAACAATGAAAGTCAACCATAAGTATAGTATACAGCACTTCAATTGTGACATTTCAAATAATATTAGATAAACACTCAAGCATATTATGGGCACAGGTCATACCTCCTTGCAGCATTATTGAACTTAAAAAGACCATGCAAACTGCAGATTAGTGCATCAAGGTTTGAAAGCAGTACTGTCTTGATAGCATTGTCTTCATGGTCGAGTTCACTGTCAAGATTCAATAGGTTCTCAACAAACTTCAAAACACTAGATAGAATGGCTTCAGAAGCTGTTGTGACACTAAGGATTGAAAAAATGTCGGGGACAAGATTCTTTTCTTTACAGAACAATGATACAAGCTTGTAGCTTCTGCTCATAGCAAGAAAGCAAGAAAATAATGAACTTGGCTTCTCACTACTAGCACCTTCTTGCTTGAAGCCATCTATCAAAGGTTTCACTGAAGCAAAGAACAGGTCCCAAAATTCACTACCAAACTCATGGTCCTCATATTTATTTAGAACCAAAGAAATGATCTTCAAGCACAAAGACCTTAGCTCCTTAAACTGCTTCATAGCTATGCTAGTCTGCATACAGTAGGAGATTTTTGTTTAGGAAGTTGACATGTTTTATCCCAATCTATGCCACTGATGAAATCTTTCATAATTTAAAAAAGAATATGCAATATAAACTTAGTTTCTAGGTTGTTAAGAATTTGGTTAAAATCCTATTAGAAGTTCCCATAAAACTAATAAAATGAGCACTGAAAATGTATACATAAATTGAAGAGACAAGAGAGTACTGATCTAGATTAGCATGTCAAATCATTTGAATCTGAGTGGTCATTCAGCATCAGCCTTAGCAGTGGCAATAACACTAACAGTTTCTCTTAAAACCAACTTCATAAACAAAACATAATGAGACAGAGTGAATGCAAATTATTAAAATTTATGCTGTTCCTTTCCTTTTTTGGGTGTACGTGCATCTTAGCCCCTAGGGGCATGTCAATTCATTCGTTTTTATTTTCCTCTGAAGACGAATTTTTCTACAATAAATCAAGCTCAGCAATTTCAACGTAATATAAAGGTTACCGTGATCTGATTTTCTGCTCCACCACCTTTCTCATGCATAGTTAGTTTAAAGCTAGAATCTGTTTCCACTGCAGCTAATCCAGTACTCTTCCCACTCTCAAGAATTGATGTGCAGCTCCCCAATATGCGGACAACACATCCCATTAACAAATCAAGGTATGGTTTAACATGAAATTCATCAAAAACACCAAGAATATTTTCAATTACATGCAAAAAACCATATCTCTTCTTCCAAGAGATGGCCAATATGTTATCCATGGTGAAGTAGTTCAAAAGACCAAATGAGTCAAATTCGTCTTTAGACCATTCAGACGAACTCCAAAACCATTTACTGATCCCATCAAATCTTTCTGAAATGCTTAGCAATGGCTTGAGTAGCAGGGCAAAAAACAGAGGAAGCTCATTGATGTTGAGTTGAGCTAGGAATCCAAGGACTGCCTTTCGAAGATGTACACTTGTATGCTGGAAAATAAATAAACAAAAGAACAAAATGTGTTATCTAGAAATGGTTAAAAAAAATTAAATTAAATTAAAACACAAATATCATGGAGAATTCTGACAGCTAAATTATCAAGTCTGAAGATCTAATAAACACACCTTTCGAGATGCCAGTGTTTTCAGTTTTCGGACTTTTGGTATCAAAATTCGGGTAACTAAAGGTACAAGATAAGTTCTATGATGTTCTTCAATGTGATTAGATTCTTTCGACAAGCTCCACGTTGTTAGTTCCTCTCTCAGACTCTTTGAACTGATCAGATTTTTCAGATGCTGATCATAGGGGAGTAAAAAATCATCTTTCCAATTCAACAAGCAATCAAGAACCTTCATCTGTATCTCAGGATCATTTTCATCAAGAAGCCTGGAAAAACAAACCAAAATGAAATTGATTGCCAAGTCACGGACCAACTAATAAGTTGGGTTCTAAGGTTTGAAATACCTAAAAAGCATTGTTATTGGAACTCCTTTTCCCAGTAGTTTAACTGTATCCACGGGATATGACAAGGGTAAAGATATGATATATATGTGTCCAACCCCATACCCGAATCATACACTTGGATCCTCTTAATTTTTTATGATCTACGAACTTTTAGAGATGAGCTTATAGAATGGGGAAAGTCAAACTGCTCAGTAACCTAAAGGAAAGGTCATTGCAAAATTGAATAATAAGTTCACAATTGACAGTAAAGAAAAAAAAAAAAACAGCCTTTCATATGGATGGGAGATAGAAATCCCCATCTTCTCTTAAATCCCATTAAATTTAAAGTACATTCCTAAATGGTAGCATCTCATGCCGGAATAATATACAAGATGCAATATATATTTAAAAGTTCAGGATGTGTCCACGTAGCCATAGTCAACTTTAGGATACATGTCTCAACATTTTAAGATTTAGGGATTGGGAAAGTCCAATGTCACAGCACTCGGCACCAACATTCGGCACTCAAACCCAGCTCTATGTAACATAGCAATGAAACAATATAAGAGGAAATCATTAGATGGATTACAAAAAATGCAGCACCCAGAATTTTACAAACCTATATTGCAGAACTTCCTTAAGAAATTGACCCTTGTAGAAGGACCTGGGATTTCGCATCAATTTCAACAAGTTCAACCACTCCTTAAGGACACTCTTCCATTCTTTCCCTTTACAAGCATGCGTGTTGAATGATCCTACACTGCAATTTTTATGTAAAGAGCAAGACCAATTCAAATTAGACAATATGAAGGGAAGACCTGCATAAGTTCAAATCTTCAAAAAAAAATTGAAACATTTGAGGAACAAAAACCACAAAAAAGTACCTCACAACATCATTCATATTGTAACCCATAAACATCAAGAACAAAGGTACAATTTGCCGAGATCGAGATTCTATGACAGTTGGAATTTTTTGTAAAGACTGGATCAACAAGGACCAAACTGTTGTGCCAGGGTTGTTGTCAGATGGCGGAGAGACAAATAAATTGAAACGTTCAACCAAATCTGAAAAGAAAAACCAGGTAAAAGTCAAATTCTAAAATATGAATCACATAAATAATCATTGATGACAGAGTAGTTTGAATTCAGTAGTCATTTGTTTGAGAAGCGGTGTAAACATATTAACTTTTTTTTTTTAATTTCTGTTTAGGCTCAAGACAAAAATATTTCAATAAAAAAGTGCAGTAGGACTAGCATTTATATTTATTAATATGCACCAAATGGAAACAACTGAAATCAAAACATGATCTGTAAAAAGTCATTCATGCATGGATTTAAAAGAACTCGCCAGAAAGAGCCACGGAGAAAAGACGGCACATACCACTGGACTGGCTAGTAGATACAGTTTTGCTTCCGTCAGATTGATCATGAGATGACACAAAACTATATTCACATTGTTGCAGATACTGAACAAATATATCCCATACCATTTCAAAATACTTGCTTGTCAAGACTGCAAGGCACTCCATTGCTGGGTTCCATAGATAGCTAAATCGGTTATGGAAGATGCCAATTATCCCATAAAAAACAGAGGGCAAATATGCTTCAGATATATTTGTAGAAGAGAGGCCCATCTGTATTCTTGAAATCGATAGGATAACTTTCCTGCTGGTAGTAACTGAAAGAGGTGTTTCCTCAATGGAGAGAAGGAGTTGAAGAACCTGATATTTGAACAAAAATCAATCTCAAATTCACTACTTATTCAGCTTAATGAAAGCAACAGCGGCAAAGAAGAAAAGTACATACATTACTGCCCCGGTCATCAGCAAACCAAGATTGAGAAACTTCAGTTCCCATTTTTTTCTCAGCATGCTGATCCTCAGAAGCATGCTCACTATTTAGAAGTTCATAATGGCACAATATTCTTAGGGTGGAATGACGGATCAGTTTGTCTGAGTGGCACAAATTTTCAGCAAAAATGGCCAATGATTCCATAGCCTTCTCTGCTTTGAGATCTGGATGCAATACAACATTGCTAGGCCTTCGTTTGCATAATTTGTAAAAAGGTTAATAAAAACATTCAGCTCTTTTTCATAAACAAAAAATAATCAACAAATACTACAACATAATAAAATAAAAGAACAGATGAAGAAGGGAAAAAAAGGTTTCAAAAATTTGTCAATTTTGGAGACAAAAACCAACTTACCCGTCCATGGAATCCAAAAAATCAGCTACAGAAGATAATATTTGTGATGAGAACGTGTATCTCCTAGCAAGTTGCAAAAATTTGCTCACTTCTTCATCTCTGATGTTACCAGAACGCATTTTGTTATAGGAACTCAAAGCAGCACCAATTAGGCTTTCCCAAATGTGTTTGTGATACCCTGCAATATTGTCTGAAAAACCTGACATAAATCACCAGCTACAAACCAAAAACATATCTAAGAGCTGGTACAACTAGATTGAAGAAACCACAATTCAAAAAATATATATTATAATCGAACACCAAATAATGTTTCTTGGCAAAAAGGCAATAAAAAAAATTACAAAACAACCATTTATTTTTATCAAATTCTTTCATATGGCCAAAAAATAACCAAAGGGAGATTAAATATCCAGGAACGAAGGTCTATGATTCCAAAAAGAAGCCCCTTTGTGGGATTGAGGTACACAAGGATCTTAACAACTCTTTGGCACTTAATTATTTCATGTCTATATGCCACCAAAGACAGCATACCACATTACATTGGGTTCTCCAAAAGTATGCTGTTTCAATGTCTTAGTGAACCATGACAAAATGCTTACCAGATTCAATCGCCAGAAGCCGACTAAGTGTATCTACAAAATCAAGTAGTAAGGATGGGTCTGCTTGGATGTCTTTCATGTAAGGATAGCAACTAATGATTCCCCACAGCAAAGCCAATTTAGTCTCCTGAAGTTGAATGGCTGATGAATCACCATGCACAATTTGATTGATAATCCCAATCCAGTAGCCAATAGCATCCGGCAAGTAACTGCAAATCCTCGAAACCTCTTCTTTGGATGTTCCATCTAAGAAGCTGGAGCTTTGAATTTGAACTTCTAGTCTTTCACAGAAGGCAAGTAGCAAAGGTACAACTTCTTCCTCTGAAGTTTCTATTAAATCATTCAATGCACTGGAATCCAATTGGAGCGGCCAAATAAATAAGTACCAAGAGAGAAAACAACACAAACATCCATGTAATATGCAATGGTAATTGAAATGTTACCATATGGTATTCTGTCTGAAGGCATGGACTACACGAGGATCTTTCAATAGCAATTGTTTGATAAAAGTCAGTAAACTGAAAATCAAGTCACACATGTCAAAGATAACCATTGAAACAAAGACAAGGTGGAAGGGAGCACTGTAGAATGAAAAGAGAACCATGTCAACCATTACATCAAAGGGAATACCTTGAATTCCTTAAATCAAACACAGGAGCCCACTGCACAGAAACACTAGAAAGAACTGGCACATTATCGGCTAGATGGAGCCCATCAAGAATGCAAAGCATTAATTGCAGAACCTTATCAACAACTTCAGTAGACTGGTCTTCCGTCTTCAGTATTCTCGCAGGCAATATAAACTTCTGCATAAGCACCCCAACTACTTGAAGCATAAGTTGGTAATCTGTACAACATATGAACAATTACATGACAGGTTAATAAGCACACATATCTAAACAATATAATTAAAGCCATTACAAGCAAAACAAAGGAACAAATAATCAAAACTAATTATAGCCCACCAGAAATTTTCCGGACATAATCGATTTGAACAGTAGAAATCAGCAAGGATAACAGGCGACTGAGGTGCAACGAGCATCCATTAGATACAGCATCAGTTATTTCCTCGTATAAACAACCCCACATCAAATTCAACTCAGTAGGCTCAAGTTCCTCACATAGCCTTTGAAAGGCAGCAGTTACAACTTCAACCACAGAGTCTGAGCCTGCACACAAACAGCACTCAGAACCAAGTACAACTTACTTTTGGTAAAATTCATGAAATTTTTTTAAAAATTGACCTAGAAAGGAAAGAGAAATCAAACAATTCACCAACATACTTTGACAAATGTCTATTCAAAATGTTCAAAAGCACAAGATGGAAAATGTTTTAAATCCATAAGGAGCATTGAAGTTCATCTGATCGTAAAGTTACATAATTTTATATTGGTTTTGCATTCAGTTCCACAACCTACTTCTCTTTAGTCAGTCACCGAATCAAACCAAACTAAGCCTTGTGTCCCAATCAAGTGGGATCAATTATATGAATCTTTTTCTGCCATTCTGCTTTATCAAAGGATATATACTCGGTTTAATTAAACAAATCCATATATCATTTTTTACTACCGCATCTCATGTCAGTTTAGGTCATTCCCTCCCCCTAACATTTCCATTTATGATGATCATATCACTCCCGTAAAGCATCATTGGCCTTATAATTGTACTATAAAAATAATTTCTTTTTTGTCGGTATTTGTCGATTACATAATATGTCAGACACACTCATCCACTTGAGCAAACCTACTTTGATTCTATAGATCACATAATCTCCAACCTCACCATCCTTATTAATTATCGAACCTCGGTTAAAAAATATTCACTATTTATTATCTCCTGGTTTCAATCTTCTCTTCCCCAGTATTTCTACTTCTACTAACACTAAAGTTGCATACCATACATTTAGTTTTATTTCCACTAATTATAAACCCTTTTGGCCCAAGTGCTTCTCTCCAGATTTTTAATTTAGTTTTAATTCCTTCCTTAATTTATTGACTAGGGCAATATCAATTGTGAACAACATACAACATGGGACAAGGAAGTAAACAAATGAGAAATGTATAAAACAGCAAATATAAAAGTTGTCTCAGAAAAAGACCTTACCTTGGGCAAATTTATCACCAATACCAATTATCGAGTTGTCCACCAATAATCGTAACACTTGCTCTGCTCTTGAATGCAACTTTGATGAAGTTCCTCTCAAAACATACCATAGTAAAGCACTGACTCCAGATTTTCTAAACACCAGTGGTTTCTTTGCAACTTCAACCATGACTTTTCTAGTACCTGTTTAACTCAAATATTAGTCCTTGATAGTCTTCATTATATAACAAAAACCCACTAAACAAAGCAATATGTAAACCATTGTCCAAATATGAACTAATAACCTACATAAACATATGTGCATCTATCTTGTACATACTTCCACATGTAAACTTAACACAGGTTATCTGAGCAAGCTGAGCCCACAGCCAACAAAGACAAATAAGAGCATGCGAGCAAAGACGAATAAGAAGATAAAATAGAAGTATAGACTATTAATGCATTAGATAATGTCGGCTTAAATCAATATGGTATGCACATGTTGATACAAAGCATGGAAAAAATAAGAAGGGAAAACATGGAATTTCACACGGAGAACCCTTAAGGCTTTACACAATCATATTTAGGGTTAATTTGAGTCTTGTTTTACAATTTTATAAGAAAGTAAGCTGCTAGTATGATTTATTCATGTTTTATTAAGTTTGACTGGTTAGGTACGTTTTGATAATTTTGCAATTTGTTGGAGATGGGTAACACTACAACATGCTCAGTAAATCCAGAGAGTAACACTACAACATGTTTGTCTTAGACACTCCCAATCCGCTTTCCCCCACCCTAATATATATATATATATATATATTAAAAAAAGAAGACAGAAAGAAAGAAAAGAAAACACTGGAAGCTTGCCATGAACCCTCCAGATATCAGCAAACTTTTAATGCATTCATCTAACAAAAACTAAAAATTAAAAGTAAATAAATAAATAAAACAATGGAAGCCAACTATGAACCTTCCAGCTATCAGCCAAATTTAAATGCATTCATCAAATAAAAAGCAAATATTTCTAACCCTAGAGCAAAGTTGGTCATTCCATTTAACCAAAGATTCATAGTACATAAAAAAATAAAAATAAAAAAACTACATGCACACAAGCCTTAAAATCAATGTTATACTTAGAAGCTTCAACCAGTTGAAGCTGTATATGAAGATATTTTCACTAGGTACAAAATTCAAATAAAGCATGATAATACCCTTTATAAGCTGCTCAATAGGTGCATTTCTCAACAAGAATGACACTGCCTCTGCCATAAATTCTTGAACATAATTCTTGGGATAATATCTTAGTTTGCCTGTAACCCTTCAAAAAAGTAAGAGCATTACATATCAGCAACTCAATACATACAAGTCCTCATAGACATTCATATGTATGGAGAGAGTACATCAGACCCAATACACATCACAGACAGACCCCCCAAATAGGGAACATGCAAACACAACACCAGAACATCAACAAGACATCTGAATTCTTCTCAGAGTATTCTTACAGGATGATTCAGCTGAGTCATAACAGTTAGATTTGAACTATCACCAGTTAACTGCTTTTGTCAATGACAATTTGATGGTAAATAATTGATTCCGAAGTGTTCAAGACAGATTCTAAGTTCCTGTTTCTCATGAGCTATATAGATTGACAAAGATAGGGTGCCATTAAAAACAAAGATAACAGTCATCTAGAAGTGATATATCAACTCAGTCAGTATCCACAATAAATCTAAGTGGTATTCTACTGAACCAAACCAATACTAGCCCAAACAATTGTTTAGAATAGAAGAGCTAAAATATGGTATCTTAAAGTTCATAGAATCAAGAAGAAAAAGAGCATAATTCAAATATGGTTCCCCAATAGATTTCTGAGGATAAGAACAAACCAAGGACTTGAAGCGGTTTGTATCTTACTGTAGTGCAAAAAATATACCAACCAAGGACATCAACAAAAGGCGTTTACACAGAAGCCATAAAAACCCGTAAGTAAACCATATTTAACATTAAGTGTTTCATACAGATAAGCAAAAGAACATACATGTGCCTGTGAATTAGCCGTAATCTAAGAAGCACAGACATGGACACGCAGACACATAAATTTTCAAAAAATGCAGGACACGACACGTTGGGGACACATGCAAAAAAATATTATTTTATATATTTATTATGTCATATTTTTAAATATTTAATATGTATTTTATGTCAAATATTTAATTTTATTAAATTTATCAACTTCAGATATGTTATTTTAGTAAAAAAAATTAAAACTTACAAGCTTTTTAAAAAAAAAATAGTCCGTGTCCGCAGTGTGTCCCAAATGTCCCAGCGTGTCCAACTCTTTCCAATGTGTTTGACATGTGTCCAGCACTTGTCCGTGTCCGACACATGTCGGACACTCATATGTGACCTCCAGAGAGGTGTTCGTGCTTCATAGGCCATAATTAAATGCATAACTATATTTTTTCTTCATGAGAACATCAAACTACCCTATTGGGTTTTCGAACGCCCAATTAAAACAGTAGAGGAAGTGATAATTTTGTCATTCAGCACTTGTTCTGCACTTGCTATAGTAAACTTAGGTGGATACATCATACAAGTTTATGAAAGCGGCGAAACATGCATCACAGTCAGACACCATTGAGAACAAGTATAGAGTTGAAAAGAATCTGCCACGCCAATGCTGACAGGGAGAAATCTCATAAAAATACCAAAGATAAATTTGGAGCAGGGAGGGACCCATCTTGGTTATGAGTACTTAAAACAAAAATTTCATTAAAAATAAATAAATAAACTTTGGGAGCACCCTGTTGGACCATTTTTGAGGTGTTTAAAATGATTACACTTTTTACTGATCTCTTCAGTTAATGCAACAACTTAAAGACCATCAACTTGTTTCTCATTAATTTGTTCAACACGCTAACGGCTACTGAAGTGTTCTTTTAGGGGATATCTCATGTAGTTTGATCAATGCCAACACAACCACACACACCTTCCCAAAACAATTATCATATTGGTGTTCAATATTGAAATGATTTAAGGTTATTTTCTTGCTCTTACCTACAATTCTTAACTTCCAAATAATATCTAGAACATTCTTAGGTCTTGTTTGTAATAATCCACATATGTTTTACATTTTGTCCACCAAACAATGAGAATTGAAACACACCTGAGAACATGGACAACATCCCGTACAAGATATTTCTGCAAATACATCATGATATACGACCATGATGTAAAAATCTGTCACAAATCCCACATTTTTAGTATCAAAATAATTTCCAGATAGATATAAAAGACTAGAATTGACAAGTAAAAAACTTCTCAAGATCATTCCAGCTTAGACCTGCTCAATTATCTCTGGTTCTCTATCAGCTCCACTTTTGAGAAGAGATACTAGAGAATCAGCTACCCTCTGCAGGAAGCTGAAAACATTTTCAAGTGCAAACATTTTCAAGTGCACAAGAATGCATTACACAAAGAAAAAATCCATATCCTACAGTACTATAAGCAACAACTCTTTATTCATAAATTTTTTTTTTTTTTTGGATAAAAAAATTTATTCATTACATCACAGGATGAGGATTTCATAGACCATCAATAATAAGAATCAAATGCCTACCAACTAACAGTAAATGTAAAAATAAGTAGCAGTGAATGAAATACAATGCTCAGTAGCCTTAATGATATAATCAATTTAAGTCAAGAAGGAACTCACGGGGGAAAGTCCTCCAGAAGATCTCTAGACAAGGCTGCTATCAAGCTGTAGAAGGAAACCACCAATTGCCCACAAAAAAAAAATGTCATAAGAAAAGAATGCGTCGAATCGAGAAAGCACAAATATGAGCAAAAATATAATTATACTTAACATCAGAAAAAATAAAAAGAAAAAGTTTACCCCATTCAAGACTTGACCAAAATAATTTCTTTTAAGCATATTAGCAACTTTTATAACCATTTGGTACAAAACTTGAGAAATGAAAATACCACTTTGAGGAATCATATGATCTAGATATGAATACATACTATATTGTGGGCATGACATCTAAAAGGTAGTGGTAAATATGGAGGATTCATACATGGCGCTCTTAAAAGTACATAAACTTTGTGTTCATTACTTCAATTAGATTGAATTACCAATTCCCCCATTTTGCACCAAAAAACACAAGCATTGTCCCCAGTCCCCACTAGACTCCAGCATTCACTTCAGCAGCACATAAATTTCTCATTAGTAGCAGACTACGAAAGATAAAAGAGAAGAGGAACATCTAGGATTTTGTACCTCCATCATTAACTGAACAAGGGCCAATGGAAAAGTGCAAATACAATTAAAAAAATCATGAAAAAACTCAAAGACAGAGACATGAAAATTTAAATAACTTTAAGGTAATGCAGCAAATGCCTTCTCTATATGCAGAAAACCACGGTTGATCTGCCTTCCCATTTCATGCTCCCAGTGGCATCACGCACTCATGTTACAACAGGACTTGAACTGCATACTTGCCCCTTTGGAAATGAGTAGCCCAAGATAATAGGTGGCTGCGTTGAAACCCACCACACCCAAATTATCAAATTCTTCTTTTGTTTTGGGAAAATTTAACGTTCCAAGAATTCTTCTTTTTTTTTTATTGGTTTATAACATTGCATGAATTGGTGATAGTCATGGCACAATCGCTAGAAAAAATGAGAGTGACCATTTTTCAGTGATCATTTGCAATCAATAACCAGGCATATTCATCAACTAGAAAAAGAAACATTAAAAAGAAAATAAAGAACAAATAAAACATACAAATTATGTTCCAGCAAACGTTAATATTCCATATTCTCAAACATCAATTTCAATGCACTAAATTAGTTCATAACAATTTGCAATACCTGAGTATGGGCTCAAGTGATAGTCTCCCTTTCATTTGCAATCTAGAAATAAGTTTCGACAATATCAATTCCTTCTGCAGTATTATTTGTGGTAATGTTTGCACCAAGGGCATCATCTCCTCATAAAAGGAAATAAAATCATCCGCAGTGTTTAATTCCTAGATGATGAAGATAAGGAAATTAATAGAAGTTGCACAACAAAACATCAATAAAAATAATGGGTCATTTAGATAACCCAAAAAATGCAGTCCATTGTGTTTTGGATAGCATTATAGCACATAAACTCTAGGGTGATTGGAAAAATCACTAAGATGAAGCACAAATGAAGCCCCTCATGGAAAATCCTAAAATGCCTAACTATAAATGATAAGAATGGCCTTAAGGCCCCGTTGGGAATCAGCAATTTTAGTTGGCTTTTTAAGAAAAGATGTGCAGAAAATTAGAGAGTGATATAACAATTTGTAGCGAATTTTAGGCTAAAAACCAAGGTCCCCAAACGGGGCCTAAGTAAATACATAAATTTTACAAAATGCCTAGGGAAGTGCCTTGATACACTTTTCCTGCATCACTTGGTGGCGAACTAATCTAAGACTAGCACTTGGACCATATTTATTGAGCACAACAAACAATTAAGTTTGACCAAAAATACATAATTGAGCTCACCCAAGCCCACTTACAGCCCAAAATCAAATTATCAGAATGCCGCTAACTCCTAAAAACATAAGAAACGATAGTCTGATAGCAGCATACTAGCCAGACGAAACATACAAATAGTGTCATATTAAACATTAACTTAAACAGGCAATGTCAAAATCAAAGCACCACTGAATGTTACAAGGTTGATTCTTTGCTTGTTATCATGCTATACACCACTATGACAACCAAAATTATAAAGTAGTCAACATCAATCCCATAAGCTTGTGAAAAAGAGCTCAAGCCCTCAACAGTCCTCAAGCATCTCTCTACATAGGAAAAATGTTAAACGTATAGAAGCAATGTTGCACACCTTCCTCACTCCCCTCAACGGTCAACACACGGTCACAAACTGTCTGAATGATTAAACCAATTACACTAATGCACCTTTTGTTTGGTTGTGGACACTGTAACACTTTCTTCCAATATAAGAAGGTGCCGAAGTAATTGGTAGAATTACATCCTTCATTTTTTTTTTTTTTTTTTTCTACAACAAAAGAATTACATCCTTCATTCTTTAACTAATTCATATAAATTTAAGTTTTATGATTTCAAATAAGGGATAGTCTCCTCCAATCTGTCAACTGACCAACACAACATGCCAGACCATATGTGGAAAGGGTGCCCATGACTCCATGAACGGCAAGACAGCTTTGTTTCGCTCTCAGGGGGGGAAAATGGAAAAGAACAAATTCCTTGTTCCTAAAAGCATCCTTAGGACCAAAAAAACAGGTGACTCAAATACCTTCTCACATTCAACAGATGAAACAACCACCATATTCTTTACTCCTGTGTTTCCCTATCGCAACTCTACTTCAATTTTAAAATGGAAAAAGAACAGAACAAAAATTGAATCAGCCAGGTGAACTAGTGGCACTAGTGGATAGTGGCTGAGCATTAGAAGGAAGAAGCATGGGAGAGGTAGCGAACTGTGGAAAGCCTTTAACCCAAATTTGTTATTATAAACATTCAAAAACATTTATTTTAAAATTGAAGTAGTGCCAACATGGCATCTATATCACTCCCAAGTGAATGCTATGGTGGTTTAGTGGGAGGTCAAAAAGTCACTTGAACTTGCCATAAAATGGAAAGCTTCCAATTCAACTACCTTAATTTATATTTGTCTAATAACTTGTACTTAGTAAGTTGTGTTTTTGTTTCATGTTTGAATTAATGTCTCTTCTTTTTTTCCTCTTGAAGTTGGAAGTTGTTGAAGAAATTAATGATTTATAGAGTGATTGCATTTATATTGTTTTGGAAGAGAGGGATGTAATCATTGACTGTTACCACATCTTTGAACTAATTATTCAGTTATGATCTTTTCCTTTCTCCTTATCTGTGTTGTAATTTCTTGTTCGTCATCCTTCTTCTTCATCTCCCTTATTCACCCACATAGGAACAATATTTAAAATTAAACCATATTAAGCTTATCTTTGCGGCATTCTTTGTCATCATATCCAGTACAAATGAAGTGAATAAATAAGTTATAAGTTACTACAATGTGCCCCAGCCCATTTACAGGTAAATTGTGTCATTCTTAACTGCTTCTATCCTCTTAACATTGTAATTTAAACAAAATACAAATTTGAATATGAAGCAAAATTGATGCAACAATTCATTAAAAAAATGTATAATAAAAATAAAATAAAATAACTAAAATAAAGGTTAAAAAAATAAATACCCTCCACTCAACAAGGCAGTCCCGGAAAAAAGAGGACCCTTCGGAAGGCTCGGACTTGAGAGGATCGAGACTTCGGAAGACATCAACATCAATTTCCTCAATACGCTGAGAGAAAGTCTTGAACTGCACATAAAGAATCCAATCCAAACACTTGAGCGCCATATACCAATTCTCAAAAACGAAAGACAGGGATAAAAAATGAAAACTAAAAAGAGTTCTATCCTGGTTCTTTCTGTTTGGTTGCTAAGAAACGGCGGGAAAACCAGAACACAAAAATAAACACCAAGGAAAAATCCTTACCACAAAGCGCCTGCGACCTGGAGATTTGTTTAGAGACTTCACGGCCTGAGCTTCCGCCGCCGTCGCCATACTTCACGGCCTGAGCTTCCGTCGCAGCTTCAATTTGGAGAGAGAGAGAGAGAGAGAGAGAGGCTGCAGCTTCTGCTCCGGCCGGTGACGAAGACGCTAGGTTTTAAGAGTATGCGTATCGTTTATAGAGGGTTTAACAGCCTTTTATAGTTTTCTAAAATTACTCCCTACAATTTTGCTTTAATTTCAATTTGACCATTTAATTTTTTTTATTTTTCCATTTAAATCCCCTAAAATTTATTTGGATATTTAGAGAAATACAGTTAGTCTCAACTTTTAACGTATAGTTACATTAGTTTTTCTTTAAATTTTAATTCACATGATAATTAAATTATTTTTTATCAATAATTCATTAGTTGTATGAATTAAAATATGATATTGTCATATCGTTTTTATTAAAATGTATACTTATTTATTTATATTTGTGTGTCACTTTAATCTTACTGAAATATATGCCAATATAATTATGTCAAAATATAAGACTAACTATATTTTTTACAAACATTTTATCTAACTTATAATTTAATCCGTGTAAATTACATTGGCACCTCTATAGAGGTTTTATCCTAATGCATTAATACACCACTAGTTGTGGAAATCACACCTCTCTCTTCCAAATTTATAATTGCATTATAAACCCCCATTAGTTGACCTTTTAAGTTAATTAATAGATTTTAATTAAGTCATATTTTTTAAATGCCATATCTGCCTTAAATGCCTCTACTTAGAGCATCTACAGTGTACTCTCTAAATGCAATGTTTGTATCAGTTGTTAACTGACTGACACAGTTAACAAATAAATTTCTTTTAATTTTGCACCAACCGTTGAGTTAAAAGGCCTGCAAGCATCTCCAACAGGATCACCAAAATTGTGTGTTAAAGTGTTATATGAAAAAAAGTAACAAAAGTTAAATTTATTTGTATGTGTTTAGTATTTGTTAGTTTAGAGAGTAATATAGTTAAGTGTGTGTTAAAGTATGTGTTATGTAAAAATATGACCCATCAAAATATAAAAATATCTATTAGTATTTTATATTTGTAGAAATAAAATGAAAAAAAAATCTAACAAACTGACAACCTGTGGCACTTCTCTTTCTGTCTCAACCTTCCCCCCACACACACGCGCGCGCGCGCACACACACTCTCTCTCTCTCTCTCTCTCCTCCATTTTCCTTTGTTACTGCGCTAGCTGCAGTTAGCAACAATGTTAATAAACTTGCTAAGAGCATCCCCAATGGACGCGTTAGCAGTGTTGTAAGTGTCAGTGGCCAAATTGTAGGTAGCTACGGTAACATTTAGATGCCACAATGGAAGTGTTTAGTGTGTTAGTGGGTTTTGTTAGCATCAGTTGCTAAATTATTTGTTAATTGCGGCTAGCGTTTTAGCTAGCACAGGGAAGCGTTTTTTTTGTGTTACGGTTTGACCGGTCAACGGGATTTTTTTTTTTTTTTTGACTTGAAATTTAATTTTGGGCTTGAAACTTTTGATTAACTAAATTTTTTATTTATTTTATTTATTATATACACATATATATATATATATATATATATTTAACACACACCTTAACACACCCCTTAACACATCCATTGCACCACCACTCACTCTCTAAAATTAACAAACTCTTAACACATCTTAATAAATATTTTTTGGGCCCCACTTTTATCATTTTTTGTCAAATAACACACTTTAACAAATAATTTTGACTATCCCATTGTGGATGCCCTAACCAACAAGCACATATTTCTCATTTATTTGTTAGCTAACTCTAACAATGCATTTGGTGAATGTATTGGAGATGCTCTACGACAATCAGAAGTTAGCAAAAGCTAACATCTTAACTGTGGAGATCCAGCTAGCAAGAGGAAGAGAGGAGAGAGAGAGAGTGCCAAAGCTCTGCACAAGGCAGAGAGGAGAAAGAGATAATAGATTGTAGAAAATAGTCATAGTTGTTATCCTTCTCTTCTTTTTTTTATTATTATTTTACCTTTTATAAATATATAAATATAAATATATAAGAATCTCACTCTTACACATATTTTATACTTTAATAAACACTTTAACATATTATTGGAGAGCACACTCACTCTCTAGACTAACAAACACTTAACACATATAAGTAGATTTAATTTTTCACATTATTTATCATATAAAACATTTTAACATACTTTTTTAATTATACTATTGGAGATGCTATTAAATGTGTTTCTTTTCCTGCATTAAATGTGTTTCCTTTATGCTGTGTTTGGTTGGGGGATTTGGGGAGGGAAAGGGAAAGGGAAATGGAAAAGGTAGGTGAAATGTGAATAAAATATGTATATATTTCACATAGTTTCACACACCTTTTCCCTTTTCCTTTCCAAATCCCTCCCCAAATCCCTCAACCAAACACACCATTAATGCATTAACTTGTGGGTTTCGAGAGATGTCACCCATTGGTTTTGATAGAAACAGTACCTAGAAACGCTGCTTTTTGCAACTAATTTTGATTGAGATATTGCCCCGTTTCCATTAGCATTTGGGATTTATTTATTTATTTTTGAACTAGGCATTTGGGATTGTTGATAAGGAAAATTATGACAACTGGACGTGGAGTTGTTGATTGACTGCATAATCTACTTGACCTATACATAAAACATGTCAAGGCTTACAATCTTGTCTCAAGAGATAGAAGGGCATTGTCAAGGGCGTGTAAGCAAACATCCTGCAATAAGGGCAGTCCCTCAAAAGATTGTTTAGTGTTTATTATGTTGGACAATTTTCACTGTATTTAAATAAATAAATTATATTTATGTATTAAGTGACAAACAGAATACAAAAGAAAAATAAGAAAAAAGAGAGATTGTTTGATTACAAAAATCAAACCAATAAAATTAAATAAATAAAAATATATTTTATTTTGTTACAAAAATAAAATCAAAATCTGATATAAATAAATAAAAACAAAAAATAAATAAACAACTTACTTGATTAAATTCTTGAACAAAACTCTGATCAAGTCTAGTGTTAGACATTGTGTCCTTAAGACAGATTCGTCGTCTCCACGGTGATTTCAGAATATGGACGTCTATCTCCCAAGATAAAATGATCAATCAACGAAAAATAGCAACACTATAAATTTTTCGTACAACGTACACACAAAGTGTTTATACCCTTTTCTCATAGAAATTTAGATGCAGCAAAATGCAAAGAAGACAAACAATATTTTGGACGAAAAAATTGAATGAAACATCAAATGAGGGCTAGTCTATTTATAAATGTAGTGGCACCCTTTTATTTTGAATTAAACAGGTAGCATACCTGTTTGAACAGGTACTATACCTGTTAGATTTAAATTGGTACTGTTTGGGTTCAAACTTGAACAGATTAAAACCGAATTGCACAAATTTGAATTTGTCCGGGTTTTTTGAATTTTAATTATGTTCGGGTGGGAAAAAAGGACCCAATTTTGAATTTAATTTCCAAAATTCAAATTCAAAAAATTAGAAAAATAAAATTCAAATGTTTTTTGCCCAAATAAATAGGTATTGAGCCGGACAAGCCCAACCCAACCCAACCTCACACCACTTGCTTCCACTCCCCACCCCACTCGATTGTATGACCATGGTGCGGCCAAGACGTGTAGTAATTTTTAGGTCCAATGGGTCTAGCCCATAACCTCCTCTACAAAATTTGAGTGCCCTTTGGGGCCTACCCCAAGTTCCAACTCCAAGCTTTATAAACCCACTCAAAGTTTTCCACAAAATCAATGTGGGACAAGTCAATATTCAAACATTAAGGAATTTTCACCAAAAACTCCATTTCCATGGAGCTCACTTTGGCTTCAATTTTCCATTCATCCGATAATGGTTTTGAGCTACTAAATATACCACGTGAATCATAACACGTCATAGAACGCATTACCACTTAGACCTACCAACTTTGGTGCACGGGTCCTACCTAAAAAATAGACCAAAGTTAAGAAAAAAATTCTGTTTTTATCCAGATTTTTTTTTCAAAATATTTCTAACAATCCCCCACATGAATGGAATTTGATGACAACGGAAATGCAACAATATACAGACTTTGTCGAAAAAGTATCAATCGAAAATATCTTGTATCAAGATAGGTAGCTTTCGGCATTGAACATTCCCTAGTGATAACCTATCGGACTTACTAGCTAACCAATGGACGCGATGCCTTGAATTGTTCAATCGTTGGTGTAAGCCAAGACAATAGATTTCACACAAAATATCTTCTAACACATCGTTGTTCTCACTGTTGTGTTCATTTTGGCCTTGAACGCTCCTGGTTTTTATGAGTGCTTTCTAGAGAATTTAGCTTCTTCATTCTCATAGAACCGGTTCCAGTTCAACACTCATATAGGTGATTCTTATTGTGAGTATCTCCTTATACTCGTCTTAATTTTTATGCTTAAATCAAGATATAAGTAATCATTAAAAACAAAATTTATCCTTAAACCCCTACAGACAACACATGTTGCAAATATCACTCTCACCATATGAATGGGTAGAGAATTTGAATCCCTTGGTGATTTCTGGCGAGCCACAGATAACTTAGTTGTCCCATTGAATTTAGTTCTTGGGATCTCCAGTCATATAAATAGGGTTACCATTATGATGACTCTTATGTAATAGGTTTTAATCTCATCCCCTTCGATGAACTATACACTTGCTCTTTTGTCAAACCTTTTGTTAACGGATCCACAATATTCTCTTTAGATTTTATATAATCTATTAAGATTATTCCATTTGAGAGTAATTGCTTTACGGTATTATGTCGAAGACGAATATGTCGTGACTTACCATTATACATATGATCTTCTGCCCTACTTATTGCAGATTGACTATTACAATGAATGCAGATAGCTGGCATAGGTTTTGACCACATTGGAATGTCTTCTAAGAAGTGACGACGCCATTCTGCTTCTTCTCCTACTTTGTCTAAATCAATGAATTCAGATTCCATTGTGGATCATGCGATGCATATTTATTTCGTGGATTTTCAAGAAACAGCAGCGCCTCCCAGAGTAAAGACATATCCAGTAGTGGATTTTGAATCTTTAGTATCCGATATCCAATTGGCATCACAATAACTTTCTAGTACTGCTGGATATCGAGTAAAGTTCAAACCATGAACATGGGTAAATCTTAGGTATCTAAGAACCCGAATGATCGCTTTCTAATGGTCTTCTACAGGATTACTAGTGTACCTACTCAATTTACTGACAGCATAAACTATATCAGGACGAGTACAATTCATTAGGTACATTAGACTTCCAATGATTTGGGAGTATTTTAACTGAGACACCGCATCACCTTTATTTTTTGATAAATAAAGACTGATGTCTACAAGTGTTCTAGCTACATTCATATCATCCTTGATAAATTTACCAAGAATTTTCTCAATATAATATAATTAAGATAATGCATATCCGTCAGATGTTTTAGTAATTTTCATTCCTAATTGTAGACGCGCCCCGAGGGCTTCATGCTACAGTTCAGACTCAAATGTCACGGTTCTTAGTCTGATCTCACAATGTGCGATGTGAGATTGATAAATCACCAAAGAGTCCAAATCCGGCAAATCATTTTGGAAAACTGATTTTTGTAAAGAAGTTAAACATAGACTGCTTTGCCAGATACAGAGTCGCCACATAAATATTTTATTTTTGGAAGAATTTAAGAAACCCTGACTCGTGCCTAAGGCCACGTGTTCGTCATCACCAAAGTTACCTCGACTTGGGAACTTGGATACGATTGGGGAAGGTCATTTATGAGCACCCCCACTCGCCCGATCAAAGATCGGCCTGTACTAAACATGATATTTTGTTTTTGAAAACACATGTGTTCTTATCTCGATTAATTAGCTAGAATTACTATGTGATGCGCACAACACACAAGTATAGACTAGATCGCCTAATTTGGAACAAAGTATCGCATATCCGTTTGTTTGGAAATTGTTTGAAGTTTGCTACTCATAAGTAGGCTAAAACACGAATTTCAATGAATCGTTCCAATTCAAGTAATCTAACCTTCACCCACAGGCATTCAGGCAGTTATATCAAATAAGCAAATAGCCTCATGGCAAGCATGCTGTCATGGCAATATTAACACACATACGGGGATGCTAAAGCATAAACACTCATCGTATACTCCGAGCCAAAACAAAGAACTAGTTAGAAATCATGCATGATCCTAGTTCATGTTTAAAATGGCTAATGCAACATATACAAAATGCAACTAGAAATAGGCTCGGCTATTCTATGATGACATATGAGATGCGATAATT
Source organism: Camellia lanceoleosa (assembly GCA_025200525.1). NCBI lineage: Eukaryota > Viridiplantae > Streptophyta > Magnoliopsida > Ericales > Theaceae > Camellia > Camellia lanceoleosa. The sequence continues at coordinate 141,512,569 of CM045766.1, read as the reverse complement.
GATAATCATGTATTCAATTTGGAATTAAAATACAATGCAGTTAGTATGATGCGCCGAGCCTGGTGCATGTAATACAGATGAATGATGCAAACATGCATAGCATAAGGATGCTAATCTGTCACGACCCAAACCCGGCCCTATGGGTTTAGCATCAGAATGTGGCGATGTCAAAGATTACCAAAGGCACGCCAATCGATACTGATAATCTGAGTTCAGGGCCTAGCGGAAGCCAAAACAGTAAATAACTAGTGTCCGTTGAGCTGTGATTATCTGTATGCCAAAAACATTTTTCATACATTTATGCATTCAAACTAGTACAGTATACACAATCATTACAGACATTCAGTACGGGGACTTGATCCCTCGATTACAGTCTTGATAAAGCAGTCTATCTGATAGAACGTTACAAATTACAAAACAGTAGGAGACTAGTGGGGACACAAAAACACCCCAAGCCATGGCATGGCGTCTCGGAACCTCACAGTGAGGCACATTGGCTGGCTTGACAAAACTGGGGACTAACCCACGCTCCTAGCTCTGGTTCGGCTGCTGAGAACCTACATATATATATAACAGTGAGCTAAAGCCCAGTGAATAACATAAAGCGTAAAGAGGTTATGAATGAATGTCCTTACAGTAATGAAATCAGTTCATTTAAACAGTAGTTCAGTCTTGCAGTATTTCAGTCAAACAGTCATATGTGGTACATCCAATAGCCTATAAACAGTAGGTCCAAAAGGACCGAGTCTTAACAGACCCAACAGTAATGATGGCCAATCATTCAGTAAACAGTATGGTTCCACAAGGAAACCGACAGAGCTCAGATACCAATAACATGAGGTGCTAAGGATGCCTGTCTGATTCAGGAAATAGGACATACATTCATTCAGTAAATAATATCGATTCGATGAATTCAGTAAACATTATTCAAAAGATAACCATTTTGAACATATCTTTACATCTGTTACTCACGAGATTAGGCTTATAGCGGCTAGGCGGCGTCCCCAGAGCCAACCTAAGCGATGTGAATAGAACACACACTAAGTCTACAGTTGGAAAGGATGATAATTAAATCCCTAAACTTCCTCGGTGTGGTTCTATGTCTAAATCCTCATTAAGATGTCTTAAACTAGGCCTAAGAATTCCTAGGATGCGATGAGGATGCAAAAATACAGTTGGAAGGCATTTTCAAAAGTTCTTTGGCAGGGGTCTCGCTCGGCGAAGCCTTCCTTCGCCGGCGAGCTTCCAAAATCAAAGGCTTCGCTCGAGCGAACAATCCTTCGCTCGAGCGCTCTTATGAACAGTAAAAGTACTGGTTGTAGATTTTCCTCGCTCGATGCTCGCTCGATGCTCGCTCGAGCGAGGTTCGAAAATCAAAAGGGTTCGCTCGAGCGAGCCTCCCTTCGCCAGCGATGCGATGAAAACGATAAAAATCTTGGATGTTTAATTTTTCTGTAGCGATACCACGCTCGATGTCGCCGGCGAGCTTGCAAAATCGCAGGGCTCGCTCGAGCGAGGAATCCTTCGCTCGAGCGAGGAAGCAAAATCTGGAATTTCCAGATTTGTCTCCCAAGTTCGAACCAAGTATTCAACCATCCAAAACTCAACCTCTTGGCCCCAAATTCTGGAAAAACACTTCAAACTCAATGTATAACAAGTTTCAAAAGCTAATTTGCACATGCAAGGGCCAAGGGTTGGTCAATTCAAACCATTTTCCAAGAACAATCCAAGAACACTTTAAAACATGCAATGCATGAGTTTCAAACCAATTTCAATCTTTAAATCTTGCTCAAAAGAGCTCAATAGTTGGCAAAAGAAATGAAATCATGGGTTTAATATGAATATGAGCTTGCATGTACCAATTGACCATGAATTCAACCTCAAGAACCAACAAATTCAACATGCATGCAACAATTCTAACATAATCCAACCTCTTAGCACTCTAACTCCACAATTTGGCATGGATGATGCAAGAGACAACATGAAATCAACATTTGAAAGGTTATAATCCTTACCTAAGTCTTGTATTCAAGATGAACAAGCTCAATTATGCCAAGTCTCAAGCGATTTCCACAAGTTCTTTAGCAATTCTTCAAGGTGAGCTTAAACTCTCTTAATTCTCCCTCTCTCTCACTCCTATGGTCGGTTATGAGCAAGGATAGGGGCTGATGAAATGATGCTCAACATGTAAGGCTCATTATAATTGTTTAAACAAAAAGGTCCACTAAGGTGGCAATTTAGTAATTAAGCCCAAGTCCTCAATTAACTCATTTTAATTTAGTTTAATCATTCCTAATCAATTTTCAGATAAAAATATCATTAAATCACAAATATTATGCTGATTACAAAACATCAAACGGTTTCTAAATCGGCCGCCGATAAGGCCTTCAATTAGCAGTTTAAACATAAAATGCAAACAGATAATCATACACTCAAACAGATAGAAATGCAATACAATAGGTTAACTCATTCAATTTCAATTTGATTTATTTCATTGATGCATTCAAGAGTTCATCCAGTTCACTTATCAGTCATTAGCAGTTCAGTTTAACGGTAATCAGTATATAATTTAGTGGTTTAACGGTAATCAATACGAGGGTCGTTACATAATCAAAACATGACCTAGAACTAACCATCAAAAGCAGGTAAGTAAAAGGAGGAAAGACGTGGGGTTGGAAGACATTCACACACTCATGCACACTTATTACAAAATTCGCCCTCTCGACGGAGGGTCCAAATGAATAATATATGCCAACTAATTAACTAACTAACAAGCTAATTAATTATTACATATCCGAATGAATAACTAGCTACAACTAATTATTAGAAAACTTAACTAATTAACAAATGAATTAATTAATTACAAAGTAAACACTTAAAAGTAAGCTGCTCCAGCTCTGTTTGAAGAAGGAAAGTATGCATGCTCGTATTCGGTTTCTCGCCTCGAAACGCCTTCTGATTGCTCTTTAGAGGCTCTGTCTGCAGGGTGTCCTCAAGGAATTCCTGCTGGACCTTACCAAAAACATGTTGGGGAGTGCATCAGTGGCCTGCCAGCCATGGGGAGCCACTGCTGACCAAAAATGAAGGGGTGCCGGCCAACAACAAGGCATTGCCAGCCATCTGCAAGACACTGCCGGCCACTGATGTGCTGGGACACCAAGCTACAGTAAGGCACAAAACAGAGAAAATTGAGGGTCTCTTAAGGATATGTACGCACTATGCCACTTCCATATCATCTCAAAACATCAAGGGAGAGGTATAGTCGGATCTACGACCATCAATCACGCATCCCGATGCATGATGGCCAAAGATCCAACTTGTGCAAATCAATATGAAATGAATGCACGAATAAACACATAAAGCCTAAAACTCTATCGTGGATCATCAAGAGTGTCGGCGACCCAGAATTGAGACATGTTTCATCACTTGAAGTATGAAACGTCCCTCGTTTCTCGTGCTCGGATTAACACTTAATCCAACCAACAATACAATGCAAGGATGGCATACATAATGCTAACTCGAACATGCAATCACGCAATATGACTAAAGTATGGAAAATACAATGTAATAAATATGCAACAACATGTAATGGAACTAGCATGCGACAACATGCAAAGATGGTGCAAGCATATAACATATATGCAAGACAAGCATATAACAACATGCAGGGATGGACTTAAACCAAGATGGGCAGCTCTCAAATAAGCCCAAATCAGTAGCCAAAAGGTGCTGAATTGATGGTACAAAATGCTAGACAAGCATGCATGCCAAATGGGCCCAAGAATTAAGGCATAAAGATGCAACTCTTAAGCACACTTAAAGAGTGAAAAGCATACAAGTATGACAATACCACATGCTCTGAAATGATGTTAGGAATGATGCCAAATCACACACATAACACAAGCATTTCATGCATGAAGCTCAAAAGCTAAGAACTAGCAAAGGGACTTAAGTCATGGCCATACAAAGCAAGCCCCAAAGGGCTAAGGGAACCTAAAACAGTCTCTAGGCAGGTCCAAACAAGACCAAAAATAAGCTCGATGCTAGCTAACACAAGCTAGAACACAATGCCAAACCAATGGAGCATGCAAGGCTACAAAAGAGGCAATGCACTAAACCTATTGAAACCAAACATGGCATGACTGGGATAGCATAAAATAGAGTTACATCATGGTATAATAAGACCCAAAATGCACTAATATGATGAGCCGAAGGCTTAAGCTTAATGACATGCACAAAAGTTCATTCTTGAGGCATAAAGAGCCAAGGCTCCAAGACATTACAAACATGGCAAATGCAAGTGTATGGCCACATTTCATGGATTGAAATAATACTTAGAATGATGGCAAAGTATGCAAACATCACATGTATGGCATGGTAGGGGCCTCAAAACCTAAGACTAGCATAAGCATTTACACTATAGCTATACAAAGCATGAGTGATATGGCCATGGAAGCCCAAAAAAGTCCAAGAATAGCCCAAAATAAGAATAAAATTATGCTAGAGCAAAGCCAAAATATGCTAGGATGATGGGTCAAAACATCATGCACATAAAGCTAGTAAGCAAGATTTGTTCTACAAGTATATGGAGCATGCAAAGGATGACCAAACCAGCTATGGAGAGAGTCATAACATGGCAAAACATCACTAAAAACATGCTAAAATGGACTCATCATAAGCTAGAATGACAAGTCAAAGCATGAAGCATGTGAAGCTAGTTTAAGAGATTTACACTACAAGTGTATCATGCATGCATGGAGTGACAAAACCAACCCAAAATAGATCTAAGGCATGGTAAAACATCACCAAAAACCTACTAAAATGGATTCAACACAAGCTAGGCAAACATGTTACTTTGATGAGCTACAAATGGGATTACACTACACATATAAGATGCATGCAAAAAGTGACCAAACCAGCCATGGACAGAGCCAAGGAAGGTCCTAAAAGTCACAAAAAAAGGGCCTGAACCAAGCCTCAAAAGTACAGAGAGGCATGCTCCTTTGGAAGGCCAAAAATGCAAGCAAACAAAAATCAAAAGATATGGGGTCACCCCCTCTGATTTGAGGCCTCAAAATCACATGTCTACCACTAAAAATTCACTGGATTTCAGTGGTTAAAAGGCCAAACCAAGGCTAGCTCGAAGGCCTTAAGGCATGACTCAAAACAAGGCCAAACAAGGCAAACAAGAGAGTTGAAGACCCTCAACTGCACAAAGACCTTAAACAACTACCAAAAGCACTTAAATAAAAGACTTTTTTTAGTTGAAAGCAAGGCCTAAAACAATATGCAAGAATGGCCAAAATGAGATATAAAAAAGTGCTAAAATGGGGACGAAGCTCACCCTTGACGTCCAACTTCGAAACCAGCAACCTCAAGGGGTAGAACCTTACTTTCAGAGCTCAAGAAGTCCTCCCAAGAACCTTAATCCAAAGATGGTGGTGTATCTCTAAGTGTTGTAGTGTGAAAGTGCAAGGAAAATGGACTTCAAGGCACAAATCAACAACAATATAGAGTGAAAGAGAGATATTTCTTCTCAAAATGCTCAAACTCTGCTAAGGAGAGAGGCTCTTTTCTTATATAGAATAAAATCAATACAAAGCTTCTTCAAGAAGCTTGGAAAGAGCTTCATCCCTCCATACACGTGTATGGAGGGCAGATAAAAGGATTCCAGCTGGCTCAAAAGATCTAGAGTGAAACCGCTTTGAGACAAGGTGCTCTGGCCATCAAAGATGGCTTCAAGTTCATTGATGGTCGGTGCTCAATCAATGGCCGGCAGCAACAAAGTGGGGGCTGGTAGGTCCAAAAGGGGGCCAGCAGTGCACCAAGAAACACATTCTGAAATGACCAAGTCATGGTCCAAGAATGGGGCAGAAATGATACAGGGTCTAGAAAGCTCGAACCTATGACGTTCCGCCGCAAAAGTCGAATGCCTGACGAGCAATCGAACTTGTGTCCGGATGTACCTGCAAGCACAACCGAATTTTGAGGACGGTTAAAAATGGGGTGTCTACACTAATATAACATTTGCGACCCCCATATCTTTCATATCAAATCTTTTATTAAGCATTTGTTTAGTTGATTTAATCATGTTTTGACTACTTCCAATAATAAGCAGGTCATCCACATAAAGATAAACTATGACATATCCTTGGTCAATGTTTTTAACATAGACGCACTTATCACATTCGTTTATCTTAAACCCATTAGTAAGCATAGTATGACCAAATTTTTCATGCCATTACTTAGGTGCTTGTTTTAATCCATAAAGAGATTTTACAAGCCGACAAACTTTCTTTTCTTGCCCCGGTACTACAAACCCTTCAGGTTCCTCCATATAGATCTCTTCATTTAGATCACCGTTTAAGAAAGCTGTCTTAACATCCATTTGATGTATTTCTAAATTAAACAACACTGCTATAGCAATTAGCATGCGAATGGATGTTATTCTTGTTATAGGAGAATATGTGTGAAAATAGTTCAGACCTTCTTTTTGTCTGTAACCTTTTATTACAAGTCTTGTTTTATACTTGTCTATTGAATCATCTGCTTTCATTTTTCTCTTGAATATCCACTTATATCCAAGGGGTTTAGAATCAGATGGAAGATCCACCAATTCCCTAATATGATTTTGTATAATGGATTCAATTTCATTATTAATAGCCTCTTTCCACAAAGGTGCTTCAGAACCTGTCATTGCTTCCTTAAAGCTTTGAGGTTAATTTTCTAACAGGTATGTCAGAAATTTTGGACCAAAGGATTTTGATGTTCTTACTTTCTTACTTCGTCTTGGTTCATCATCAGTTAAATCCTGTTGGTTGAGACCATTACTAGTCTCTTGTGTTTGATTGTCATTAGTCTCTTGACTTTGTGTACAACCATAAAGTTTTTTATGTGAACTTAATTCCTGTCATTTCTTATAGGGAAAGACATGTTCAAAAAACACAGCATTCCTTAACTCTATAATAGTGTTCACATTTATATTAGCTATTTCTGATTTATAAGTCAGGAACCGATATGCATTACTATTTTGAGCATAACCAATAAACACACAATCCACTGTTTTTGGTCTAATCTTAGTCTTTTTAGGAACATGAACTTCAACTTTGGCCAAACACCCCCACATTTTTAAGTATTTGTAGGAAAACGGTCGACCTTTCCACAATTCATAAGGAGTGTTATCCAGTGTGTTTGATTTGAGTTTTTTGGATTGAGTTTATTGAAAATTGAGTTTTTTGGTTTTCGTATTTTTTTTTTTTTTTTAGTGAATATTTTAAAATTTTAAAAACAAAAATTACTTTTTTAGATGCACCTTACTTAGATGTATCTAGAAAGTAAAAAAAAAAATTGAAAAAATATTTTAAAAAATTAATAAATACATAAAAATACAAAAAATATATTGAATTCTCTTTCTTTTTTTTTTTTGTATTTTTGGTGTTTAGTGAATTTTTAAAAGATTTTTTTCACAAATTTTTTACTTTTTAGAGATATTTATGTTAGGTATGTCTAAAAAGTAAAAAAAAAAAATTGCGTAAAATATTAAAAAAATTCAGTAAAAACAAAAAAAATGAAAAACAAGAAAGTAGAATTTTTTGAAAAGTGTAACCAAGCAAGCTAGTTTTCTTGTGAAGTATTCTGTTAAGAACATAATTAGCAGACAATATTGCTTTCCTCCCACAAGTTCTGCTGTAAGCCCGAACTTAGTAACATGGCATTAATCATTTCTTTAAGGGTTCTATTCTTCCTTTTAGCAATTCTATTTTGCTGTGGAGAATAGGGTGCTGTAGTTTGATGAATAATGCTATGTTGTGCACAAAATTCATTTAATGGTGTATCATATTCACCATCCCTATCACTTCTAACCATTTTAATGGTTTTTCAAAATTGATTTTTAATTTCTGTTTTGTAGAGTTTAAACATTTCTAAGGTTTCATCTTTACTTCTAAGTAAATAAACATAACAATATCTTGTGCAATCATCGATAAATGTTATGAAATACTTTTTGCCTTCTCTAGTTTGAACAAATTTAAGATCACATACATCTGTATGAATTAATTCTGGAGGTTCGATTTTTCTTTCAACCAATTTAAATAGAGCCTTGGTTAATTTTACTTCTACACAAATCTCACATTTGTGATTAGGATCAATTTCAAATTTTGGTATATAATCCAAACCAATTAATCTACGCAAAGCATCAAAATCCACGAGTCCTAATCTACCATGCCATAAATTTGACTCAAGAATATAAGTAAAAGATGTGCTATTCTTATTAATAGCAACTTTTGGTACAACTGTCATTACATTTAATTTGAAGAGACCATCACTCATGTATCCCTTACCAACATACATACCACTCTTTGTTAATACAAATTTATTAGACTCAAAGACAAGCCTAAAGCCATTTTTACTTAACAAAGAACCAAAAACTAATTCTTCCGGATATCTGGTACATGCAGTACGTTGTTGAGGGTCAATTCCTTCCCTGATGTCATCTTCAAGATCACCTTTCCTTATCCAGCCACAGTAGAAATAAAAGAATTTCTCATAAAAAGTTGTTCACCATTTGCAGCCTCATTGTAGGTAGTGAATATCTTATTGTCTGCACATATGTAATGAGTTGCTCCAGTGCCAACCCACCACTCCTTGGGATTTCCAACCAAATTAGCCTCAGACACCACAGCAGAGAGATTGATGTCATTTACCCCGTCAGAGATGTAATCTAATTCTGTCACATTGGCTTGATTGGTGGTCTTTTTACTTGTACTTCCGTGATCCTTCTTAGGGCAACAGTAGTCAGAAGTTCGATATCCAGTCTTGCCATAGTTATAGTATTTTCCTTTGAACTTCTTATTGCCATTGTTGTCGCCTTGTTTAGGACCATCTCCAGTAAACTTCCTCTTTTTGTTATACAATTTGTGAACTTGTTCAACCACATTAGCCTTGGACTCAATGGGATTTTTTCCATTCCTCTTTTCAGCCTTTCGGTTATCTTCCTCAATTCTCAGTCTTAAAATCAATTCATCCATGGTCATCTCTTTGCGTTTATGTTTTAAATAATTTTTGAAATCTTTCCAAGCCGCTAGCAACTTTTCCACTAAAGCAGCGACTTGGAAAGACTCGCTAAGAGACATACCTTTTGAATGAATATCATGCAAAATTATTTAAAAAATTTGAACTTGAGAAATTATCGTTTGGGAGTCTACCATAACGAAGTCCAGAAATTTACCGACAATAATTTTTTTCGTGCCAGCATCCTCTGTCTTGTATTTCTTTTCCAAAGAATCCCACAATTCTTTTGCTGACTTCAGAGGGCTGTAAACATTATACAGCATGTTGTCAAGGCCATTGAGAATGTAGTTTTTGCATAGGAAATCTGAATGTTTCCAAGCATCTGCAACGACAACAATTTGCTGATCACTTTCATCCTTTCTTAGTACTGGAGCCTCTTCATGGAGAAACCGGGCCAAGTTTAGAGTTGTAAGATAAAACAACATTTTCTACTGTCATATCTTAAACTCAGTACCATTAAATTTTTTCGATTTTTCTCTACGATTTATTGGAACTTAAATATGGTTCTGGATAAGGACCGGAGTTGGTGTAACAATTAGAGTACCACTTCTAGTTGCAGTAGTTATAATATCTGATTACAAAAATTAGAAAAAACTAAAACACAAATTAATTTTCTAGTTATTAAAACCAGAAAATACATTATAACACAAAATAATTTTATTTTCCTTGTTACTAAAAGTAGAAAAATAAAATACTACAATAATTTTCTGTAACACAAATTAATATTCTATAATTGTTAATGATACCAGTATATTACTACTAGTTGTCAAAAAAAATAGACAGTATATTACTACTATCTGTCAAACAGTATATTGCTACTATTTGTTTTCCAACCAGAATATCACTTTTGTGAAAACACAGAAAATTAAATACAATAAAGATACCAAAAATTGGTCTGTCTTGAGATTGTTGGACAATCTTCATTGTATTTAAATAAATAAACTCTGTTTGTGTACTAAATAACAAACATAATACAAAAGAAAAATAGGAAAAGAGAGAGATTGTTTGATTACAAAAATCAAACCAATAAAATTAAATAAATAAAAATAGATTTTATTTTGTTACAAAAACAAAATAAAAATCTGATATAAATAAATAAAAACAGAAAATAAATAACAACTTACTTGATTAAATTATTGAACAAAATTCTGATCAAGTTTAGTGTTAGACACTGTGTCCTTAAGACAGATTCGTCATCTCCACAGTGTTTTTAGAATATGGACGTCTATCTCCCAGGATAAAATGATCAATCAACGAAAAATAGCAGCACTACAAATTTTTCGTACAACGAACACGCAAAGTGTTTATACTCTTTCTCACGAAAATTTAGATGCAGCAAAATGCAGAGAAGACAGACAATATTTTGGACGAAAAAATTGAATGAAACATCAAATGAGGACTAGTCTATTTATAGATGTAGTGGTACCCTTTTATTTTGAATTAAACAAGTATTGTACCTGTTAGATTTAAATTGGTACTGTTTGGGTTCAAACTTGAACATATTAAAATCGAATTGCACAGATTTAAATATGTTCGGGTTTTTTGAAATTCAATTTTGTTCTGGTGGGAAAAACGGACCCAATTTTGAATTTAATTTTGAAAATTCAAATAATTAGAATTTAAATGTTTTGGCCCAAATAGATAGGTATTGGGCCGGACAAGCACAACCTAACCTTACACCACGCACCCGCGCTTAAGCCCAATTAACTGGATGGACGGCAGCGGTGGCGCGCGCGTGTGGTAATTTTTGGGTCTAATGGGTCTAGCCCATAACCTCCCTCTCTACAAAACTTGAGTGCCCCTTGGGGCCTACCCTAAGTTCCAACTCCAAGCTTTATAAACCCACTCAAAGTTTCCCACCAAATCAACGTGGGACAAGCCAATATTCAAACCTTAAGGAATTTTCACCAAAAGCTCCATTTTCATGGAGCTCACTTTGGCTTCAATTTTTCATTCATCTGATAATGGTTTTGAACTACCAAATATATCATGTGAATTAAAATGCGGCATAGAACGTGTTACCACTTAGACCCACCAACTTTGACGCATAGGTCTTACCTAAAAAATAGACCAAAGTTAAGAACAAAATTGTTTTTACTTAGATTTTTTTTTCAAAACATTTCTAACACATTATAGTGCTAAAAAATTGCCCTCTAGTTTTTCTTGCTCATCATTGAATAATTCGATCTGCGTTTTTTCATAGGAACAGATTGATTACAATATCTGAGCTGATCTGAAAAATTTTAAAGAATTTCAATAAGTTGTTGCTCTCCTATCTAGAATCGACTGTGTAATGTTTTTATCAAACTTCTCTAGTTGCTTTGATGTATGTTGAACAATAATCTCTATCACCAGGATGGAACTAGGAGTAAATTATAGGGAGCATAGCCTCTCTGTTTGTGTGAAAAATTTGTTTGCCAATAGCCAAAAAAATATATATCTTATTTCATAAAATAAAAAAAAAATGACTTTTTAGTGTAAAAGATATATATCTTATTATTCTCCTATCTTACATTCTCTTTTTATTTTTTATTAAAAAAATTTCTTCATCTTATTAGAGATTGTTTCTATGGTATTTGATTTTTTTTTTTTGTATATATATAATTCATATATAATATTATACATATATATGTATTTATATATACAGTGAAAAATATTATTTGCTTTCGGGCCCTTCCAGTGATAAAATCTTTCGTCCCTGCCTATCACTGGTATTGAATTTATAGGTTGGAGTATATAATGGAATTTTGTGACTTTGCTAGTTATGCCATTCATTCAAGATTAATATGATCGGTTGAAGTCTGATGAGTTTTCAAGTAAATATACACTTTACAACTAGAGAGCTATTCTGTTTAGTACGATCGGTCTTTAAGTAAATTTTTTTATCAAATCAATAATGTTGATTTTATTATTTTAAATATCGATACAAACTGTTTTTTTTATCAAATCGTACTAAACCGAGTCGATTGAAACGGTTTGGTTCGGGCAATTTAATCAGTTTATGACCTTTTAAATCTGAGTCACTTTTAAATATAATCACTAATCTATATATAAATATTAAATTAGTTATTTGTCCACAATTTCAAACATATTCAATCAATTCATTTAATAAATACTTTTCAATTCTTAGATTAACAAAAAAAAAAAAAAAATTACTAAGATTTCAAGAATAATGAGCTAGAATTAAAATTATATAACAAGAGTTTACAAACTTAAGTTATAAAGATGATAAGATTAATTAATTAAGGTTAATAATTTATTATATTTATTAATATGAAAAATTTAGCCAAAACTCTTCTATTAAATCCTTATTTAGTGAAAATGACAGTCCTATTTATTTTACTTCATAAACCCTCTAAGGAGAAAACACATAATTAAGTAAAGACAAAGTAAAATATATATTTTTTTTCTTGAACAATATTACCAGAGTAACATATTACTTTAAACTAAGATAGAGTAACATGTTACTGTTTACATCAATTTCGAAGGTAATAAATTTTTTTTTTAAAGAATTTTATAGTCAATATTGATCTTATTTGATAAATCTTAATGAGAAAATTTAAAAAATGCAAATTTTATTAAAAATCCACATTTAAATTAAAAGTTATATTATTTAAAGTTTAATATTGGTAATAGTGGTACGTGTTGGATTTTTTAAGTAAAATTTTTAAATAATGCTATGCATACCAATTAATATACACACTACTAACAGATGATGTGACATTATTGGTACGGTTTTGAGTATTTGTACTTTGTATAATAAATGTGATCAATAATAATATCATAACACTAGTTGATACAATAGTGTGTACACTAATTAGTGCATATAGCACCATTGAATTTTTTTTGTACTTGTCTTTAATGCATTAAGGTTTTATTATGAGAAGGCCTTGACCAAATCCCCCTATTAATATTATTATATTATTAGATTTTATATATATATATATATATTATAAATATAATATATGTTGAAGCGGTCGGTTTTTGTTTAGTTCGGTACACAAAGTGCTTGAACTGATACCGAATCGAAATTTAAAAAAAAAAAAATTTAAAAACAACACATTCCGATTTTGTTAAAAAAACATATCAAACATAATCAATTTGGTCCGGTTCAATCAGTTTGATCAATTTTTTCAGTTTTTCTTATATTTCTATTTACAAGTAGGATAGGGATTTGCATTGCATGCCAAAAATTTGCACTTGTTTATAATCTGAATAATCTGCTACATTTATATGTTATTTGTTATTCGTTACTCTAGGTTTTTTTTTTTTTTTTTTTCAGAAAGTATATTCTCTTATGTCCATTAGTTCTATGTTTGATTTTTCTTGTTTCCTTATTTTCTAAAAGTTTATTATCTCAAGATATGCCGTGGCGTTCCCAATCTGAAAACAAACTTACTTCTTTGCTCACATGTGTTTTTGTTTGTTTATTTGTTTGTTTTTTTTATTGAAAAAAAAAAAAAAAAGTTTTGTACAAAAGAAAACAATTGAGATCTAATTAGGGGAAATTGAAAAAAACATGATGCCAAGACAAAACAAATGGTATGGAAGTATAAGTAATTTATGCATTCAAATATTGTCATTATAATGAAATAACCACATTGTACTTCCATGACATTACATTACATTGCTTGTCATTATAATGCATTATGCATAATGGAAGGGTAAATTATACTAACATATTTGAAATTTGATTCAATTACATCTCACCTCTCTTGAAGTTTTAAAAATTACATTCTCACTAGCAGGATTAATAGTCTCATTTCATAAACCCTTTGTTTATATAGGCCCCGTTTGGGAAGTGGGTTGGCTTTTTGGCTTTTTTGGCTATTTTAGCCTAGGCTAAAAAGTTTGGTTTGGAAAGGGCTTTTTGACTTTTTGGCTTTTTTGACTTTTTTTGTGAGAGAAGAGTGTAATGATTATGGGTTGAATGTGATGTTTTGTTTTTTTGGGGCTAAAATAGCCTGTTTTTGTCTTTTATGGCTATTTTAGCCCCAACCTTCTTGCCAAACGACCCCTATAGACAACAACTTTTAGTAGAAAAATATAAAAAAATTATGTTGAAAAAAAAAGTAAAGCAAAAGAAAGAAGAAAAAAAAAAGAAGTAAAATAAAGCAATAAAAGAGAAAGTGAATGAGTTCAATGTTTTCATTCTGTCTAAATAATTACAATGACAAAGGGTGTAATTTTTCAAACGTCATGGGTGATATGTATTAAATCCAAATCTCAGGATATAAGTGTAATTTATCCCATAATGAAATTTTTAGGGTATTTTTTGTCTTTACATATTTGGTAGGCTGAAAGAATGTGATTAAAATTAAAGGCTGAATTGCATTTGTACCATTGCCTAGGAACATCAAAAGTTGAGGAAGATAATTTCACGGATTGGGCTTATATGTGGACTAAAAGTTGTTATCCGGGCCCACGGGACTCATCACCTAGTGGTAGGCATTGATGGGGTCGGACTTACATTATCAGTTAAGAGACTTTAGAGTCTACTCAAGTTTGGCCCAACCCAAACATCGGGCCAATACGGTCTTTCTAAGCCCAAACCTAAGCCTACAAAAATTCCATTACCAAGTGGTTTGATTTTTTTTTAAGAGAATTAAAAAAATAAAAAATTTGCAAGGAAACTGGTTATCCGAAAAAAAAATAAATGCATAAACCATTCAATGCAACCTACAATAGAGATTAACCCAAAAAATTATCCATAGACTAATGTAGGAAAAAAATCACAATAATATTGTTGTTCGAACAACAGTTCCATACTACGTCACAATAAAAATAAAAAGTAAAAAATAAAAAAATTCAAACAATTAAATAAATCCCTACCGACATAATACCCATTTCGGCACAGTAACTGATTGAATCCTACAAAGATGAGGAAACAAAACAAAAACAAAAAATAGAATTTAAATTTTTATATTTTCAAACTATTGGAGTTTATATATTTTAAATATATTTCATCAATAAAAGAATAATTATATTTTTTATGCAGGGCTATGAACTTAAATCTCAATATATTCGGCCTAATGATAGTGTAATATCCTTTATAGCGTGAGGTTGCGGGTTCAACTCTTCCATTATGATGAGATTTGTATGCAATTAGTAGTGGTTGTTAGCTTGTACTTGTTTAGTTTAGTAGGTTAATGCGATAATCATAATATATTCAATTTATTACTGTGTGGGTGAAAATCTGATCACACTGCAATCTTAGTATCCAGCTGGAGAGCACCGGCAGAATAGATGGCACCTGACTAACTTGCAACAGAAAGAGAAGACTCCGGTGGTGGTTCGCCACCCGGGGGTACTCCGACGATCAAGTCAGTACTCAATATCTCTCAAAGATAATCAATAGTGCTAAACTCACTAGCTTGAGCATAAAAAGCATACCTTAGACTCATGGGGGTGCCTCTCTTTTATAGCCAATACAATCCTAGTCCCAATAGGAGCCTAGCCCTAATGGACTTAGGATTATTGCTAATCTGGGACTCCTAATGGGATTATGATAAATTCTCTAAGAGTCTTATCTTTACCCAAACTGAAGTCTTCTCCCAATTTAGGACTCTTGTCCCTCATCCATGTTGAGTTCCCTCTTCATTCTAGGACTCTTGTCCCTTATCCACTTATCTCGGATTCCGATATCTTCGGAGATAACCTCGGCCTTGCCGAGATCACCTCGGCATCACGACTAGGACACGTGGCACCTCGGCTGACACGTCGGCGTCACCTTGCCACGTGTTGATACTCAGAAAATATATCCCCACAACTACCCCCTAGATTCTATTACCTCGGCATTCTGAGGTGATGAAACCTACACTGTTCGTTCATCTGTGCCCCTCTGCCCGAGATCAAACTCGCCGACCTCAAAGTTCCTGTAACGACCCAGAAATTCTTTCCTCCGCTCGAGCGGAGGAGTGGCCGCTCGAGCGGACTTTTGGGGTTTCCAGCAATTTTTCAGACGGCCTAAGATTCTGGGAGTTGTGGTTCTCCGGTCGGGCCGGGGAGTTTACGCCGAGCGGGCGACTTTGTTGGTCTCAAGGCGCAAGGTTGGGTGCTCGAGCGGGTCGCCTGGGTAAGTTTGGTTCTGAAGCATGTGGATTCATTTTTGATGTTCTTCTTAGTGTATTTGAAATGTTCTTACCCTATTTTGGGATATTAATCGAGATGATAAGATGATGGTAATGTAAGATGGGACTAAAAACTTTAATTGGAATAATTCGTTTGCGACCAACCGTCATTCATTTTCCCTTTTCTTTTTCCTCACTTTGAATTTGGATGTGAGGTTAGAACTATTGGAAAGCTTATTTCCGGGGCTTCAATTTGAACACAAGAACGACCTAAAAGCGGTCATGGGAGAGTTACACCTATTTGAAGTTTTGGGAATCTGTCTTTGAACAGTCCGCTCGAGCGGGAATATGGACGCCGAGCGGGAATTACGGACAGCGACTCTAAAAACGAGATTTTGAGATATTTTTCCACATCTTCTTTCCCTTTCTTATTTCCTCTTCTCCTAGGTCTGAAACCCTTGAAACCCTAGCCCAAAACCTTGATCTCCTCTAGTTTGAGCAACAATCTACCATGATTTTGGCATCAAGGATGGAGAATAAGAGAAGAGCAACGCGTTTTTAACCGATTGGAACTTGGATTTGCGGGGGTTTCGTCTCAGGCTTGCTCCTTTGATGATTCTTGAGGTAAGGGTTCTAATCTCCTTCAAGATTTACATTAAGAGCTAGAGTGGTGGTAGTTCCATTGTATTAATGTATAAATTTGCATTTTTGAAGCATATTGAGTAACTTATAAGATTTGGGTATTTCGGATTTGAGGCATGGAGGGCCAATTGATGGGTTTAAATGATGAATTATGGATCCTAGATGTTTAATCAATGGAAAAAATAAGAATATAAAGTGTGGGGTTATAAGTTAATCATTTCTTGAATTTTCACTATTTTCTTGGAACCCTAGATCGATTAAGGTTGATAACCAAAGAGTTGGTCCAAATCGAAAGTAGAATAATGAAATTAGGGTATTGAATTAGATATATACAAGTTTAATTGGAATTTGGTGAGACTTGGAAATTATGGTTGAAATTCTGAATGAACTTCAATTAGGGACATGGTGAATCATGCTATTATGTGAGATGAAAATTAAGGAACAAGATCATTAATGTTAAGGATGATAAGAGTCTTAGGATGAAATGATGAAATGGGATTTAAGACTTCACTTTGAAGGATGTTGAATTATATTTAGGGGTGATAAGTTGAATTGCCAAATGGTACAGCTTATATTGGCTTGTATTGAGATATGAATGAATTGAGATATGAATGAAGAAGTGTGTTGAGTTAATGATGTGAATTGCAACTTGATATGTATTTTAGTATAAAGAGAATAACAAGTTAAAATCGGAAGAACCTATATGTGACCCGATTTTTATGTGTATTCGAATTGTGTAGGGTCAACTACAAAGCGGACCAAGCATCCAATGCCTTCGTGAGTAATAGTCACGAAGATTTATTTATTTTATTTATCATTGACAATTATTATCACTAACGTTTTGTTTATTGTAAGTATTACATGAACATGTTACACAACCAATTGAGATGATTAAAAGTCGGTGAAACGTTGAAAGACGGCAAACATCGGTATGACTTTAAATGGACCTATGTTCGTCCTTAAACCAAGTATCCGTATGAAATTGAGATGATTTGTGTATCCTATGGTTTGACGATATTGAGATGACTTTGGGATTAATCTACTCTGTTTATGTATTCTGCTTATATATTTGTCTTTCGATCCGCTCCGTTTATGATGTAGCATGATATATATTGTTGGTTTTAAAACTTATTACTTCGCTATTTCGTACCCTTACACTTTATGCATTCTCGTTATCTACGGGCCGATAAGCCATTCTGTTATATTTGGGCGAAAGGCTATTTTGTATCTTTTGGGATGATGGCTATTACATTATTTGAGCATATGAACATTTTGGATCCTCTGTACATACTAAAGCGCTTTGTTAAAAGCTGGACTCATGATTGTTGAGTTATATTTACAGAGTAATTAAACATATACTTATGCAGTTATATACTTTATTGTTTGAGTTGAATATTACATGACTTACGTACAATTATTCACTGAGCTTGACTCACTTTATTTTATGTCTGTTTCTGTAGGCACTCATCCTGGAGGTCAACCTTAACCTGTGGCTTCCGTTACCAGTTGCCTTGAGTGTCTAAGCTGTTAGATGTTGACCGTTTAAGTTTTGGAGTTTTGTTAAGTTTTAATTTGTACCCTAAGTGTTTATTAAGCTCGATGTATATGTATATGTATTTAGCTATCTCCAAACACACGTCAATGTATATTTATCTGCATTATGTCTGCTGTGATCTGGCATAGTAGTGGTAGCTCAATGGATATTATTTTATACTATTATGATATTAAATGCTTCCGTTCAGGCCCCATAGGTAATATTTATCAGGTTTGGTGTCCAATTTCGAATGGGTCATGCCCAAAATTTTAGGGGCGGATTTGGGGCGTGGCAGGTGGTATCGAGCACGAGTTGCTATCTCACACCGGATCCATTGAAATGAGGGATGTCTAGAAAAGACTTAGGCTTCATGCATGACATCCTTAATGCATATGAAAAGACCGATATAGCGTTAAGAGTAATTTTTTTTACGTTAACGATTATGAACCATGTCTATTTTGAAAAGCCTGTTTTGATGACATTATGGTTGTTCCGCTATGATACTCGTTTTGCTTATAATATGACATGATGAGACTTATTGACTTCTGGTGTGGAGCAAAGTGCTGTACGGAACTAAGTGCTACACTTTAGTGGGAGCCACCTCTAGAATCCGTACGAGCCACCTCTTGAGTCCATACACATTTCTGTATGTTTCTGTTCTGTATGTTTCTGATATATCTGTGCCAAAGGGCTATCTGTGCCAAAGGGCTATCTGTGCCGAAAGGCTATCTGGGCTTAAAGGCCAATCTGATAATTCTGGGCCAACATGCCAATCTGTTAAAATGGTATAAGTAATTGTGGCACCCTTAATTTCTATGGCCCTCGCCCGGGGGTAACAATACCGTGGCCTATGGCCGAATAATCTGTGTCAAGTGGTATCAACTTTGTGGTCATTAGACTCCTGTTGTGGTCTTCGGACCTACTGTTGTGGTCATTAGACCTGCTGCTTGTGGTCTTCGGACCTACCTGTTGTGGTCATTAGACCTACCTGTTGTGGTCTTCGGACCTACCTGTTGTGGTCTTCGGACCTACCTGTTGTGGTCATTAGACCTACCTGTTGTGGTCTTCGGACCTACCTGTTGTGGTCTTCGGACCTACCTGTTGTGGTCATTAGACCTACATTTGTGGTCTTGGACCACTGTTGTGGTCATTAGACCTCACTGTTGTGGTCTTGGACCTATGTTGTGGTCATTGGACCTATTTTGTGGTCTTGGACCTACGATCGATAGTTAGCCATATATGATCGATGTGAAATGTAAATATGAATATGATTATGAGCATGTATCTGAATCTGTTTCAGTTGTCATAAATTGCTTCAACACTAAGCATGAAAGATTTAGTTATGATATAGTGATGCCTTTCTTATCATGCTATTGTTTGGACCTATGATTTAAAAAGGTATTGTGGTATGTATTTTGATAAGTTGTGTTTTGGATAATAGTTGGACCCATGGAAGAAATGACTTATTCTATTCTGTTAAGTGCACGATAATGACATGATATGACAAGCACTGTTTCATTTTCTGATACGTTACGTTATGAATTAAAGAATGATGATCCATGTGTGTAAAAATATTAAGAACCCTTGCCCGGGGGTAAAAATACCGTGGTATAAGTATGTTACAAGATATCTCTTGCCACCGACGGTCTTATGCGGTGGATTATGATCAAGTATAAGTTCGATTTTTGTTTCGATTCAAGTATAACTAAGAATCGCACAAATATGCTTCTATTTATCTGTTTAGTTTATGCTATGTCATAACATGATGTGGATTGATAGTGTCGAATGAGTTCAGTTTACGTGTAATTAAGATCTGGTTGTGAAATCTGTGATTTGTGATATATGAGGGTGATAAAAAAAATATATAATAATAATAAATGAAAGAAAAAGGCTATTATTGACTACTTCAAGTCAACCTAAATGATCAATAACTAGCTAAGCTATTGCAATAATTCAAATTCTGTCTTTGTATATTAAGTGACTTAGGATTGAGAAAATCATTCCTGGGAACTATTTTATGTGACTATGCAAATGTTAGAGGTTGTGACATTGTTACGTATCACCTATATGGAAGTTATGATGTGAACTGTTTTGCACGATCTCGTGGATTCCGTGAAAACAAAAGGACATGAAAATATTTCGTTTTGATAATGGGTTAGCAATACATATTGGCCATTTACTTTCTCTTACATGTTTAGACAACTTTGGACAATATTCACTACATAATTATAATTGATTGACTACGCATTGAGTTATTCTACCACGAATTACGTTTTATTAAGAATTATGAATTTTGATGTTGTGAAATCAAATTACTCCTTTGTTATACTATTGCATATGTTTTGACACTCTGAATCTGGAAGGATTTGATTCTTATGGTTCTTGATTTATGATCCTATGAATGAACTTGGTAGAATTCTGACGAGGAATAACTGGAAACGCTATTTATGTTAGCGATTGAGCGGATGGTCGGGTCTCTAAATTCAGTATGACCGTTCTTTGACCCTCGATAATTACAAGTGGTGAATCTGAAACCATGTGATTGACCTCGTGTTTTCCAAAGAAGAAAAAGAGAAGAATTGTTTGAATGATAGAAAAAAAAGGGTGTTACCTTACGATTAAGAATGATTAGTCAAGTATGATTTTGAATTCGATTTCTGGCCTTGTTTTGATAATTGTCTTTGTTATTTAGATTCCCACATATGATGACGTGATCAGGTGTCTATAATGGGGATTTTTTTCTTTCTGCTCAGATCTTGTTAAAAAGTAGAGAGGTGGGTTAAATCTACATAATGATGTGATTTTGATATGTTTTCGTAAATGGAAGATATGGTACCTCTCAGGCAGGCAGAACCTTATTTGGTAGGGTCTAAGATCTGATTCAATGTTGCCTAATCGGATTTAAGTCTAACCATGTAATTAAGCTACTTGGGAACTACGTCATGGTCAGGGACCACCGAGTAAACTGCATTAGAAGATAAGTTCGAACATATACTCTCTAATTAAAATTGTGTAAGGAACTATTACAGCTCGGCTGACTTAGTTAGAGACTTTGTGGAGGGTACTTTCATTACGAGGGAACTTAACGCATGCTATGGGAACTCATTTTGCATAATTGAATAAGAAATTTGAAACTTTAAAGGTTTAATTATCTGAAATTGATTATGTATTTGTGACCAGCATAATTCTTATGTAATCTTAAGTATGTTTACGAGATTTCCATTTTGGAATGCTTAAGCGATTGGATTGTATCCCATATGTTTTATGTATGACCATCTATATATATATATCCAAGTCTTCTTACGCCTAGAAAGAAATAAGGATTGAAAAGAAAAGAAGTAAATGAGAAAGTGAAAAAGGGTGTATAGATTTTAAAGTTTAAGGAATGTTGAGCTTTTGATTGACCTCTCTTGAAGTTGAGTGGGAGCCTCTATGTGAGTGTCTTTAAGAAGTAATTGTATGATGGTCCTCACTATTCTATGTTTTTAGTGTCAATGAAATAAAGAGTTGGTGATGCCGTTAATTGAAGTACAATATGAATTGTCTTTGAAATTGAGAAGTTGTTATGGGCCTTGGGATTATAACTGGTTAGTGTTGTTCTTTGCCTGTTGAAATTTTGATGCGTATATGTTGATCGAAAGTATTTGTGATCCTTTCTATCCCAAGTGTGGATCTAGTTTTGGAACATTACAGGGTGTGTTTCTGTATATGTTTGACCTATTTTCTATTTGGTTTTCTCAAATTTCGAGGACGAAATTTTTGTAAGGAGGGAAGGATGTAACGACCCAGAAATTCTTTCCTCCGCCGGCGGAGGAGGACGCCGGCGGACTTTTGGGGTTTCCAGCAATTTTTCAGACGGCCTAAGATTCTGGGAGTTGTGATTCTCCGCTCGAGCGGGGGAGTTTACGCTCGAGCGGACGACTTTGTTGGTCTGCGCGCTCGAGCGCAAGGTTGGGCGCTCGAGCGGGTCGCCTGGGGAAGGTTGGTTCTGGAGCATGTGGGGTCATTTTTGGTGTTCTTCTTTGTGTATTTGGAATGTTCTTACCCTATTTTGGGATATTAATCGAGATGATAAGATGATGGTAATGTAAGATGGGACTAAAAACTTTAATTGGAATAATTCGTTTGCGACCAACCGTCATTCATTTTCCCTTTTCTTTTTCCTCACTTTGAATTTGGATGTGAGGTTAGAACCATTGGAAAGCTTATTTCCGGGGCTTCAATTTGAACACAAGAACGACCTAAAACGGAGTCCGGATGGGAGAGTTACACCTATTTGAAGTTTTGGGAATCAGGTTGAACAGTCCGCTCGAGCGGGAATATGGACGCTCGAGCAGGAATTACGACAGCAGCTCTAAAAACGAGATTTTGAGATATTTTTCCACATCTTCTTTCCCTTTCTTATTTCCTCTTCTCCTAGGTCTGAAACCCTTGAAACCCTAGCCCAAAACCTTGATCTCCTCTAGTTTGAGCAACAATCTACCATGATTTTGGCATCAAGGATGGAGAATAAGAGAAGAGCAACGTTTTAACCGATTGGAACTTGGATTTGCGGAGGTTTCGTCTCAAGCTTGCTCCTTTGTTGATTCTTGAGGTAAGGGTT
The DNA here is from genome assembly GCA_025200525.1 of Camellia lanceoleosa. Taxonomy (NCBI): domain Eukaryota; kingdom Viridiplantae; phylum Streptophyta; class Magnoliopsida; order Ericales; family Theaceae; genus Camellia; species Camellia lanceoleosa. Next base: position 141,489,651 of record CM045766.1, on the reverse strand, counting down.
CTAATCTCCTTCAAGATTTACATTAAGAGCTAGAGTGGTGGTAGTTCCATTGTATTAATGTATAAATTTGCATTTTTGAAGCATATTGAGTAACTTATAAGATTTGGGAATTTCGGATTTGAGGCATGGAGGGCCAATTGATGGGTTTAAATGATGAATTATGGATCCTAGATGTTTAATCAATGGAAAAAAATTAGAATATAAAGTGTTGGGTTATAAGTTAATTATTTCTTGAATTTTCACTATTTTCTTGGAACCCTAGATCGATTAAGGTTGATAACCAAAGAGTTGGTCCAAATCGAAAGTAGAATAATGAAATTAGGGTATTGAATTAGATATATACAAGTTTAATTGGAATTTGGTGAGACTTGGAAATTATGTTTCAAATTCTGAATGAACTTCAATTAGGGACATGGTGAATCATGCTATTATGTGAGATGAAAATTAAGGAACAAGATCATTAATGTTAAGGATGATAAGAGTCTTAGGATGAAATGATGAAATGGGATTTAAGACTTCACTTTGAAGGATGTTGAATTATATTTAGGGGTGATAAGTTGAATTGCCAAATGGTACAGCTTATATTGGCTTGTATTGAGATATGAATGAATTGAGATATGAATGAAGAAGTGTGTTGAGTTAATGATGTGAATTGCAACTTGATATGTATTTTAGTATAAAGAGAATAACAAGTTAAAAACGGAAGAAACTATATGTGACCCGATTTTTATGTGTATTCCGAATTGTGTAGGGTCAACTACAAAGCGGACCAAGCATCCAATGCAATCGTGAGTAATAGTACGAAGATTTATATATTTTATTTATCATTGACATTTACTATCACTTACGTTTTGTTTATTGTAAGTATTACATGAACATGTTACACAACCAATTGTGATGATTAAAAGTCAGTGAGAACGTTGAAAGACTGGCAAACATCGGTATGACTTTAAATGGACCTATGTTCGTCCTTAAACCAAGTATCCGTATGAAATTGAGATGATTTGTGTATCCTATGGTTTGACGATATTCAGATGACTTTGGGATTAATCTACTCTGCTTATGTATTCTTTATATATTTGTCTTTCGATCCGCTCCGCTTTATGATGTAGCATGATATATATTGTTGGTTTTAAAACTTATTACTTCGCTATTTCGTACCCTTACACTTTATGCATTCTGTTATCTCGGTGATAAGCCATTCATATATTTGGGCGAAAGGCTATTTTGTATCTTTTGGGATGATGGCTATTCTGTTATTTGAGCATATGAACATTTTGGATCCTCTGTATACTAAACGCTTTGTTAAAGAAATCGGACTCATGATTGTTGAGTTATATTTACTGAGTAATTAAACATATACTTATGCGATTATATACTTTATTGTTTGAGTTGAATATTACATGACTTACGTACAATTATTCACTGAGCTTGACTCACTTTATTTTATGTCTGTTTCTGTAGGCACTCATCCTGGAGGTCAACCTTAACCTGTGGCTTCCGCTATTGCCAAGCCTTGAGTGTCTAAGCGTTAGATGTTGACCGTTTAAGTTTTGGAGTTTTGTTAAGTTTTAATTTGTACCCTAAGTGTTTATTAAGCTCGATGTATATGTATATGTATTTAGCTATCTCCAAACACACGTCAATGTATATTTATCTGCATTATGTCCTGTCTGTGATCCTGGCATAGTAGTGGTAGCTCAATGGATATTATTTTATACTATTATGATATTAAATGCTTCCGTTCAGGCCCCATAGGTAATATTTATCAGGTTTGGTGTCCAATTTCGAATGGGTCATGCCCAAATTTTTAGGGGCGGATTTGGGGCGTGACAGTTCCCTGGACTTTACTCTCCACTGCTGTCAAGAATCAAGTTTCATGCTTTCCAAGCTGCTTGAAATCGCACCTCCTAGCCAAGGTTCTGGTTCCATTAATTTGTAAACTCCAAGAGCTTTGCAACTGCTCCACTCACACTCTCTGGTGAGTTCCCGATTTCCAGTCATCTATTTGACTTCGGCGATTTTCATATCGGCGTTCATTTCACTTGGTAGGTTCACAAACTCTTTACTTGCTATTAAGCTCAATCTTTTATAACTCTTCTGAATCTGTTTACTTGCTATCTGTTGCCTTCTATTTTCGTCTGTTTTCAAGTTTTGAACTGTTTGAATGTTTGGCACTGTTATTGTCATATCCGCTTTCTGTTGTGTCACGACCCAAACCCGTCCCTAAAAGTTTGGCATCGTAACCGGCCAGTAATCCTAGATTACCACAAGCCTTCCTGTACAAAACATAAATAAACGGGGCTCACGGAAGCGAAAACTAAATACAAATGGTCCAAAGAGCTGTGCATTTATATGAGCAAACATTTACATGCCAAAAATATTAATTTACCCACTGACAATACATAACAAGTAACCAAAAGATCATATACAAAACATAGGCTCATGCCACAGCTATACAACTAAAAACAAAGCTCGTACGGCCTTCCAGGTCTAGCCCCAACTCGGAGGCACTCAAAACACTGGTAGGCTTTAAAATGGCGGCTCGGTATAAGACCCCGCCTAGGCTTGACTCCTAGAGTGTTCATCTATAAATATATATATACAAACAATGAGCTAAAACTCAGCAAGTAACATTAAAGTAAAGGGGGTAGTGAACGAATTCCGAACATTTCATATAGCCATAAATCAAATCATTCATAAACATACTCATCTCATATCAGAACATACATAATGGCATACTCCATAGAACATAACATATATTGTCTTCTGACTAGAGTAACCGGTCCCGGACACCGATTAATTACATACCGAGATCTCGTAAACTGGTCCACTTAGGACTATTTATGGATGCCATACTAGATTCGCAAATCAGGACTTTCGTTCACGGGTTTAAAATCACATTTCAAAAACATATCGTATCATATAGCATTCCATATAACATTCAAATACATTGCATATCAACATAACTTTACAGAAATGTTACTCACAGTGGGTTTCCAAAACCGGTTGCACGGTCTTCAAGGTTTGACCTGCAAATATAAACATTACAGCATAATCTCTTAACACATAAAGTAAACACATATTTGTAATCTCATCAACATAACTTAATTAAGCCTTAGGAATGCCTAAAATGTAATAAGGATGTCCAAAACATGCATTGAAAAACTCTGCGAAATTTCTGAAAAGTAGGTCCCCGCTCGAGTGGCAAAACCCTCGCTCGAGCGGACTGTGAACTAAGGCAGAGATACTGGATGCATGAAATCCCCGCTCGAGCGGCAAAACCCCCGCTTGAGCGGACTGTGAAAATCTAGGTTTTCCAGGTTGCAGATTCAAGCTTCAAACCGATTTTCAACCTTTACAAACTCATTTCAAGAAACCATAGCTCAAAGGCTTGAAAACAACTTTCAAAATCATCAAATTCAAAGTCCAAAACACTTGAAAATCACTTAATCGCAACTCATGATTCTAAAACAAAACCCACATGCATCATATAAGGAATCAAACCTTGAATCAAGATGAAAAACTATAATCATGCACATATAAGCTTTCTTAGATCAAAACACACATAATACTTTCCATGAACCATAATTTTCCTTTAAATCCACTTACTAGTCATGAGATCATGCAAGAATTAACCTTATTCAAGAACTTAGAAGGGAAATTCTTACCTTAACTACTTAAATGAAGAGGGTTTGATTTGATTTCCCTTCCTTTCTCTTCTTTCCCTTTGCTTCTCCCATTTTCTCCCGAATGTTCCTTTCTCTCTCTCTCTTAGATATTTTCTTCTTTTGTTTTTGAGTCAAACAATGGGTCAATATCCTTATCTTAAAGCATATATATAAAATTGTGCCATAAACTCAAGCCAAACGGGGCTTAGCGAATCGCATTTTAAATCGTGTCTTAATTAAATGTCCCAAATGGTTCTAAAAATTCCCGGTATCACATAAGCGTGTTCAATTTCATTTTCTGAACCCATTACGGTCGTCAATTTCAGTCTCGAAGTTGTAATTCCAACAGATATTTTTCTAATTCAAACAGATATTCTCCAATTAATTCGTCTGAACACATAATTAATTACTGATAAATATGACACATGTTTTGGGGTCATTACATGTTGTTAGCATCGTGTCTGGGTCATTACTTTCTTGTTCTTCACATACTTACTTAGTGTCTGTGCACTTGGCTTTATTCTTGAACTTTGTCGTCTTCTTGACTATTTTTCTCTTTTTTCATTCAATCCTCCGCTTTTTCTCTTTCGGCTCTTTTGCTTAAATCCGCTATTGTTCCAAGCTTTCAATCAAGCTTCGTTCCTCTCCTTCGGTGAAGCTTACGTCATTCTGTCATTGTCGTCAGACTTCGACAATTCTCATTCCGGCTTCCCTCTTTTTGGTAAGCCACTGTTCCTCCTGATTTTATTTCTTGTTGCTTTTCAAGAAGCTCTGCTTCATTGTTAATCACCATTGCTGTTTTCCCGTTGTTTCCAAATCATCTTCTTGAATACACATCTGTTGATTTCGCCATTGTTCTTGGCTTGACACACTGTGCAATCTTTTGTCTTAATTTCTGATAGCTTCATCACCATTCTTGATTACGAATTACATTCTTGTTTCTGTTTTCTGTGTCTTTTTTCAGATTCTTGCTTTCAATCCTTGCCTTCAAACTCCGAGGTGCCAATCGCCGAGAAGAGCCTTGATCAAACTCTTCGGGAGATCGATGCTGAGCTCGAGGTGAAGGTCACGAGAAGTCTTCCCAACTGTCTTCTATATCCTGCCATTGATGTCGAGTAGTTTTGTTTCCTTCTTTTACTCATTGTACCGTGTACCTTGTACTTTGTCCGTCTTTGTATGCTTTTAATCCGGCTGACGTGCCATTTTTGTAGTCTGAATAATTTATTTTTCAATATTCAGGCCGAAGTGCCTTTTTTCTTCTTTAAATGTATTTCTCTGATTTCTTCTTTGAATGTATGTCTTCTTTTTTTTGCTCTTGTATGATTCTATATTTAGAATAATTTGCATGCCTTCAAAGTACACCTTGATTGTGCAATCTCTTCGGGTAAAATACCTCTGTCACAACTTCTAATCTTGCTCATCTCGGCCTTGTCCTAACACTTGAAAATATTGTAACAAATATTTTCACAAGTGTTGCTTAGAACTTGTCACTTTCTCAATGTCTTCTATCAAAACTTTAGTTTTTCATATTTCAAGTTTTGACAACCTGGTAGTCTCGGCAAGTACGAAGATATTGCTTGAGCTTGACTTTAACTTGTAAATTTTTCTCAAAAATTTCAACAAGTGTTTAACTATCATCCTTTATCATAACCTTGGTTTTAACTATAACTTGTAAATTCACACAGAATTTCAACAAGTGTTTAAACCAATCTTCTTCTGATACGACCTCGGTTTAACTTCAACTTGTAAATTCACACAGAATTTCAACAAGTGTTAAATATCACATCGGTTTAACTTTAACTTGTAAATTCACACAGAATTTCAACAAGTGTTAAACATCATCTTGGTTTAACCAACTTGTAAATTGCTACAAATTTCAACAAGTGGTAAACATCATCTCGGTTTAACCAACTTGTAAATTGCTACAAATTTTAACAAGTGGTAAACATCATCTCGGTTTAACCAACTTGTAAATTGCTACAAATTTTAACAAGTGGTAAACATCATATCGGTTTAACCAACTTGTAAATTGCTGCAAATTTCAATAAGTGGTAAACATATTCTTCTTCTCTTTGCTCCCTGCATGGCTTCCACATACTCCTTTGCGAACCTTATAAAAGGTCTTCAACCTGGCTAACTGCAGTCCAACCTTGTATGTTTTCTTTTTTATCTTCTAGGATCTGAGATTTGCTCACTGAGCTCTTCTCTTTTCGGACTTAAGTGTTGAGATCTTGTCTGCTAGAATCTTGGATTTGCTCACTCAGGTTGAGCTTTTCTCTTCTCAGACCTACTCATCTAGGCTGAGATCGTGTCTTTTAGGATCCGGGATCTGGAATCTAGGATCTGCTCACTTAGGCTGAGCTCTCGTCTTCTCGGGCCTACTTGTCTAGGCTGAGATCATGTCTTCTCGGATCCGGGATCCAGGATATGGAATCCGGGATCTGCTCACTCAGGATGAGTTCTTCTATACTTGAATGTTATCTCATTCGGAGCGCTCATGCCCCCTGTCTTTGCATCCCTTCTGGAAGGGTCTTCGTTCCTCCGTAGGTATCTATCTTTCCATACCTGGAGGTCATCTTCGTTGTAGTATCCGCTTCGATCTGTTGTTTTTGGTGCGTCACTTTCCTAGCCAGCGTCTTTCACTTCATGACTCTGGTCACGAGTTTCTGTGTTGCGGTTGTCCCCTTCAACGTCGAGGTTGATAGGTCTCCCATTCCCAGCAGGAGCGTTGTCTCCAGTCTGATCCTCCTGTCCGTCATTGGCCATCTATTCTTCTTTCTTTCCCACAAATGGCGCCAAATTGTGTGGGTGAAAATCTGATCACATTGCAATCTTAGTATCCAGCTGGAGAGTATCGGCAGAATAGATGGCACCTGACTAACCTGCAACAGAAAGAGAAGACTCCGGTGGTGGTTCGCTACCCGGGGGTACTCCGACGATCAAGTCAGTACTCAATATCTCTCAAAGATAATCAATAGTGCTAAACTCACTAGCTTGAGCATAAAAAGCATACCTTAGACTCATGGGGGTGCCTCTCTTTTATAGCCAATACAATCCTAGTCCCAATAGGAGCCTAGCCCTAATGGACTTAGGATTATTGCTAATCTGGGACTCCTAGTGGGATTATGATAAATTCTCTAAGAGTCTTATCTTTACCCAAACTGAAGTCTTCTCCCAATTTAGGACTCTTGTCCCTCATCCATGTTGAGTTCCCTCTTCATTCTAGGACTCTTGTCCCTTATCCACTTATCTCGGATTCCGATATCTTCGGAGATAACCTCGGCCTTGCCGAGATCACCTCGACGTCACGACCAGGACACGTGGCACCTCGGCTGACACGTCAGCATCACCTTGCCACATGTTGATACTCAGAAAATATATTCCCACAATTACATTCATTGAAAAAAAAAAAAATGATTTATTTTTAAAAACATCAATAATCTATTTTTCAGAAAATAAATACGATAAATTCAACAATCTCTCTCATAAAGCCATAATGTTGTATTTAGTTATGAGATTTTAAAAGAGATTTTTAAAAAAAAATGAAAATATATCTAAAATTAAGTAAAATATAAATATATTTTATTCACATTTTACTTCTTTTTTTTTTTTTTTTTCAAATATTTTCTCAATTCCCAAAACCAAACCCATCATAAAAGTTTCACATGCATATATTATGCTTCACCCTCAAGCTTGTCAAAGGGCAATAATAATAGGACCGCAATGCAAATTGTGTTTGGCTGTTCTAGGGTTGGAAGGGCCACAACTCCTACAATTCAACTCACATAATCTTTTCTAGAAGTTTAGTGGTCCTCATATACATATATATATATATATATATATATGCATAGAGTGTATCCTCCATACATGCCACATGCTTAATATAAAATAATTTTTGTTTGTTTTGTCTACGTTTTGGTTAATGAAAAGCACTATACTACCAAAACCCATCAAATGACTGACTTGAATGAACAAACATTGGAAAAGATAAAGTTGGTTAGTGGTTTACTTTTGGGAGCATTGCTTCATAAAGTTGGTTTGTTTAGGGATCTGGCCCTTCAAAAGGATAGGACTTGTCCAATTTAATTATGTAGGCTTGTCATAGGGTTTATTTTCTTCATCTAATTCATCCATTTCTTTTGATTCTACCTATAGAATCTAGATAATCTATGAAGAAAAAAAAAATTAAATCAAGTAAGTAATTTTAATCACATAATTTTATTATATTTGTTTAGGGACAAGATTGTCTCCGGTCTTTGAGTGAGACAAAATTCATCCAATCTGACTATATAGTCTCATTACAAGGCTCATTTTGATGATTTAATCTATTTAATTCCTATAGTCTTAATATGTAAATCATTTATGATAAAAATTAAATTAATTTGATAATTATAAACACATAATTTCATTAGTTTTGATTTTAAAAATAAACGACAAATATGAATATAAGAAGAGTAGTGTTATTTCAATAAACAATAATCAACCAACTAAGTACTTTTCTTTTTTATGTCTTTTTTAATTATTAATTAATTATCTTACTTACATATTATTGTGTCTAAAATGTAAACTTATATATCATTTTTATATGGGAATATAACATCCATTTGTTTGAAAAAACAGGTAGTGAAATCATATAAGTACGATATGTAACGTTTTTTTATATATAATTTATCAGCAATGTTAGGTATCATAAAATTTTTTTCATGAAAATAATCATGAAAGCTTTGTAACCCTTGGATTACACTTAGAATAAAGCACCACACACTAATCAAGGTAATCCAAGGATCATAAATTTTTTATGATTATTTTCATGACAAAATTTTCATGTTCTCTAACTTTTTCCATAATTTATACCTAAAGACTTTAAAAATAACATATTGATTATCAAAGTGAGCCTTTATGATTAAATTGGACTATTCCGTTTCCGTCACTCGTGTCTAAATTTATTTAGGCCTCGTTTGGAAATAGATTTTTTTAATAATTTTTTAATTTTTTAATTAAAATATGATGTAAAAAAACTAGTATATTGGAATATTTTTAAATTTTTTACGAAAAATATGCAAAGAGTAGAAAGAAAATAAAATATTGACTTTTTTTGTATAGGTTGTAAACTTTTTAATTTTTTTAGTGACTTTTTTGTTAAAATCATCACTTTCTAAACGCGGCCTTAATCATAACTTGATTAGTGATTTTAAAATTCCATCATGATACGATCTTATATCAATTAGAAATCCTAAAAAAACAGATTGAGCGGCATCAGACCAATTTATGCCTATACTTATCGTTAGCTTCAAGCTGTTTAAATTTATCATAAGGTTAGACATATTAAATTTAAGATACGTGAGTTTGACACTAACCCGATTTATTAATTGTTCACATTATTGTGTCGTGTAACTTTCATGTTCATATCAATGGTTCATGTCATATTAAGTTATCGTGTCAAAAAATTCAACTCTTAAATTTAATAATTCAACTCTCCCATATATGTGGTAGTTCTTTTTTCTTTTTTTCTTTTTTGTATTTGTTAAGTTTCTGGAATACTTATGACTATATATTGATTTTAATTTATAGTTGAATCTTTAATTTGATATATTCTTCTTTACATTTGTAATTTATCTCTTATCAATTAACTATAAAAAAAACATAGATATTAATACAAATATATAACCACCAGTAATAATACTTTGCCTAATCCATACTCAACTTTAGATATTTGTCCCAAAAAGACAAAAAAACAAAAATTGTCCTTGGATATATAGATAGATACAAGCAATAGTAATTAATGATAAATGGCATGTCAAATTCATATTGAACTTTTTTCAATCATAGTCTTATCGCCCTTTCCAATTGGCATGAGAGTCTGTCTCATTGAACAAGAAAAGTGCTTGGCTTGGTTTGATTTTTAATTTTTTTTTTTCAAAAATAAAAAATTAATTAGGTGAAAAAAATAAAAAATAATTATCATTTTAACATTATTTTATGTTTTGGGAGGCCAAAATTATTTTTTTAATATTTTAATTTTTTTTAATTAAATTATTTTTCATTTTTAAAAAAAAAATCTCAAAAACTTCCTGAAAAACCAACCAAACAACCTTCCTGCATTTAATTAGCATGTTAGTTGTATGATTCAAAATCAAAACAAATACCGAAATGCCACTTGATTCAATGGTTATACTGTGCCTCAAATCATTTGTCATTCGTAAGAGACATGATTTAACAAGTAATTGAAAAATTTGTTACACTAATGCTTAAAATAGATATAAAAAGAAATGTCAAGTCTTCACATTTTTCTCCTCCATAGTATTTTAATCATGAATAATGCTTCGGATCTCAGTGGGGGTACTGAGGTCGACTGTGATTGGCCCAAAAAATTATTATTATTATTATTATTTTTTTTTTTCAACTAATGAGAGACTGGCACATCACTGGAAATGCCACTTGGGAGTCGGGTCAGAAGGATTGTTGTTTAATCAATTTGACAGAAAATATATATATATATATATATATGTATACAAGTCAATGATTATACTGTGCCTCAAATCATTTGTGATTTGTAAGAGACATGATTTAACAAGCCATTAAAAGATTTGTTACACTAATACTTAAAATAAAATAAAAAAATGTCAAGTCTTCACACTTTTCCTCTGCATAGTATTTTAATCAATTTGATAGTACAAAAGAGATGGGAAAAAAATTTAAAAAATTATATACGAGTGATTAATTCGGCTCTTTACCATTTTTGAGAAATTATAAATGCAATGATAATTATAATAACAATCTAGTCGTGCAATTATGAAAGAAAAATTAATGCAAGTATTTAACAAATTCAGCAAATCTAAAAAATATATACAAGAAGGATCCAAGTAAATGCAAGAATAAAAATATCCACATCTACGCTATGTTTGTTTTGTTGATAAATGTTCTTAAAAATGTGTTTCATAAAATGAAAAAAAAACATTATGATAAAAAAGCAAACAAACAAGCAATAACCTCTGCTACCAACTTATTAGGTGTCGTTTGGGAAGTAGGTTGGCTTTTTGGCTTTTTTGACAATTTGTCACGACCCAAACCCGACCCTATGGGTTTAGTACCGTAACCGGCCAGTAATCCGAGATTACCAAAGGCCTCATCGATAAGAATACAATCAATCAGTCTGAGGGCTGGCGGAAGCCAATACAAGAAATAACTAGTGTCCATTGAGTCAGGAAAATCAGTATGTCAAAAACATTTTTCATACATTTATGCATTCGCATCAAGACAAAGATATACAATCATTACTGAGACATTCAAGACGGAACTCAATCCTCAATAACAAGATACAAAACAAGAGGAGACTAGTGGGGACACAAAACACCCCAAGCCATGGCATGGCGTCTGAACCTCACAAAGGAGGCACATAGTTTGGTGACAAAATCGGGGACCAATCCCACGCCCTAGCTTCGGCACGGCGGTGAGAACCTACATATATATATATAACGATGAGCTAAAGCCCGATGAATAACATAAAGCGAAAGAGGTTATGAATGAATGTCCTGCAAGAAATGAAATCAATTCATTAAACAAGAGTTTCACTTTTCAAGATTTCAATCAATCACCATATGTGGTACATCCAATAGCCTAAAACAAGAGGGTCCAAAAGGACCGGCCTTAAGAGACCCAACAAGAATGATGGCCAATCATTCAAGAACAAGATGGTTCCACAAGGAAACCGACAGAGCTCAGAATACCAATAACAAGAGGTGCTAAGGATGCCACAATACAGCTCAGAAATAGGACATACATTCATTCAAGAAATAATATCGACCAAGAACAGTTGAAACAAGATTCAAAAGATAACCATTTTGAACATATCTTTACACATCTGTTACTCACAAAGGATTGGGCTATCAAGAGCTAGAGCGCCCCGAGAGTCAACCCTAAACAAATAATCAATTGAACACATGCTAAGTTTAACAATTGGGGAAGTACATTAATTAACTTCCTAATATGCCTCGGTGTGTTCTATGTCTAAATCCTCAATAAGATGTCTTAAACTAGGCCTAAGAATGCCTAGGATGCGATGAGGATGCAAAAATACACTTGGAAGGCATTTATCAAAAGTTCTTTGAAACAGGGTCTCGCCGGCGAAGCCTTCATTCGCCGAGCGAGCTTCCAAAAATCAAAGGCTTCGCCGAGAACAATCCTTCGCCGGCTTCGATGAAACAAGAAAAATCTTGGATGCTCAATTTTACGCAGCGATGCTCGCCGAGCGAGCTAAAATCAAAGGGTTCGCCGAGCGAGCCTTCTTCGCCGAGCGGTCCGATGAAACAAAGAAAATCTTGGATGTTCGATTTTACGCCGAGCCACCAATATCTCGCCGAGCGTAGCTCGAGGAAACCTTGGTCGCCGAGCGAGAATTCTTCGCTGAGCGAAGAAGCCAACTGAATTTCAGATTTGCCTTCCAAGCTCAAACCAAGTGTTCCAACACTCAAAACTCGACCTCTTGGGCCCAAAATCGGGAATACATCCCAACTCAATAAATAACAAGTTTCAAAAGCCAATTTGAGAATTTAAGCCCCAAAGGTGAGTCTATTCAAACCATTTTCAAGAACAATTCAAGAACACTTTGTAAACATGCAATGCATGGGTTTCAAACCATTTACAAGCTTTAAATCTTGCTCTATTGAGCCCCAATCTTTGAAAACAACCTGAAAACATGGATTAATACATGAACATGAGCATGCATGTGACAATTAGCCAAGAATTCAACTCCAAACTCACTAAACTCAACATGCATGTAACAATGGAGCTCCAATTCATCTAGATTACACTAAAACATGGCCTAGCTCTCTATTTGGGCATGAAACATGTAATATCAAGCTCAAGAACAACAAGAAGATGGTGATTTCCTTACCTAGAGTGCCAATTCAAGGTGTGGAAACTAGATTAGCCAAGTCTCTATCAATTTCTACAAGTTCTTCAAGAGTGTGTTGATTTCACTCCAAGCCTCTCTCTCTCTACTTTCTTGGTGGGTTAGATACAAGAATAGGGTTGATGAAGAATTGTTTTGATCAAGTATGAGGCACCAATAATGAATAAACAAAAGGGTCCACTAAGTGGTTCATTGGTAATTAAACCCAAGTTCTCAATCAACTCGATTTAGTCTAATTTAATCATTCCTAATCAATTTTGATAAAAATACCATAAAATCACAAATATTATCTGATTCCAATACTTCAAACGGTTTCTAATTCGTCACGATAAGGCCTTCAATTAGCAATTTAAACATACAATGCAAACAGATAATCATTCAAGTCAACAGATACAATATGTAATTAAATAGACAAACTCATTCAGTTTCGGTTTCAGTTTCATTCAGTTTGTTCAGTAGTTCATCCAGTTCACTTATCAGTCATTAGCGATTCGGTTTATCGCTGATCAAGATTCAATTCGGTGGTTATTCAGTAATCGGTACGAGGGTTATTACAGTCCCCCCTCCTTATAAGGAGTTTAGCCCTCTAAACTCGAGTTACCTTCAGTTTGGAAGAAAACAGGATTCAGCGGGAACAAATCTGGATATCGCCTAGCCATGTCATCTTCCTCTCCCAAGTGGCATACACACCACCATGGTTTTGCCGGTCTACTTTCACTAGCGGAATCTCTTTGTTTCTCGGTTTCTTGATCCGCTTTATAATCAGATAGGCCGCTCGTAGGTGTAGTCATCACTCAACACGATACGGGTAGGCTCAATCACATGAAACGGATCTCGAAGATAGTCTCTCAACATCGAAATGTGGAAGACGTTATGCATATGCTCCATTTCAGGAGGAAGTGCAACTTGATACGCCACCGGATTGATTTTCTCAATAATCTGATACGGTCCGACATATCTCGGTGCTAACTTGCCTTTGACTCCAAAGCGAGTCTGGCCTTTCATTGGTGTCACTTTCACAAAAACGTGATCACCCACTTCATACTCTCTATCCCGTCTTTCCGACATCGGCATAACTTTTCGACGGGCAGGTGCGCTTTTGTCAGACGCTTTTACCTTTCCAGTTGTTTCATATACAATCTCGGGCCCAAGCAATGGCCCATCTCCAACTTCTGCCCAGCAGATTGGAGATCTACATTTTCTGCCATACAATGCCTCAAAAGGCGCCATTCCAATACTCGAATGGTAACTGTTGTTGTAGGCGAATTCAGCCAACGGCAGATGACTTTCCCAGTTTCCCTGGAAGTCAAGAACACACATTCTCAATAGGTCCTCTACAGTCTGGATGGTCCTTTCTCGATCTGTCATCTGTTCGAGGATGATAGGCGCTACTCACCTCAATTCAAGACTCCAATGCGATCAGAGGCTCTGCCAGAACCTCGATGTAAACTTCGAATCCCTGTCAGAAACAATAGACACAGGCACTCCGTGCAGTCTAACAATTTCATCAATATAAATAACAGCCAATCTATCTGCATTATAGATTGTCTTGACAGGTAGGAAGTGTGCAGATTTAGTCAGTCTATCAACAATAACCCAAATTGAAACCATACCTTTCTGAAGCGAGGTAATCCAACGATAAAATCCATCGTGATGTGCTCCCATTTCCACTCGTATGGGTAAGGGTCAAAGAATCCAAAGAGTCGTTGATGTTCAGCTTTGACTTGTTGGCAATGAAGACATTTAGACACAAAGTCGGCAATTTCTTTCTTCATCCCTGGCCACCAAAAATTCCGTTTTAGATCTTGATACATTTTCGTATTCCCCGGGTGAATAGAAAACTTTGAATTGTGGCCTTCTTGCAGAACTCTTCTTTTCAATTCAGCATCATTTGGTACACACAGTCTGTCTTGAAATTTCAGTACATTGTTCTCAAATTTGAACCCCGGTTTCGGTTTTGAATCTCTTTCCTCGATGATTTTCTTCAAGTAATCATCCAGTTGCTGTTTCTCCTTAATTTCCTCAATCAAGGCTGGTTGAGCAGTAATGGCAGCTATTGTCCCGCCCTGTTCTTTCAAAACAATTTCAATCTCAGACTTGATCAAGAAGCAACTCTTTCTGTCCAGTCAGCAAACAGGCTAAGTTGGCAATCGATTTTCGGCTCAAGGCATCGGCAACGGTATTGGCTTTTCCTGGATGGTACAGAATCTGTAAGTCATAGTCTTTGATCAATTCAAGCCATCTCCGCTGTCTCATATTCAGTTCTTTCTGTGTGAAAAAGTACTTTAGGCTCTTGTGGTCGGTGTAGACTTCACATGTTATTCCATACAAATAGTGTCGCCAGATTTTCAATGCAAAAACTACTGCGGCAAGTTCAAGATCATGGGTTGGGTAATTCTTTTCATGCGGTCTCAACTGCCGGAAGCATAAGCAATAACTCTCCCATTCGCATTAAAACACATCCCAAACCCTTATGAGAGGCATCACTAAAAACAAAGGTAACCATCAAGATCAGGTAGAGTCGAATTGGTGCAACCACAAGTCTAGTTTTCAACTCCCGAATGCCGATTCCTCTCGATCACCCAAATCAAATGGTGTCCCTTTCGAGTCATTGAGTCGGTGGTAAGGCAATTTTGGAGAAATCTTTGACAAATCTTCAGAGTATCCGGCCGGTCCCAAAAGCTTCGGACTTCACATTTGTTGGTCTAGGCGATTCACTACAGCCTTCAATTTTCTGCGGATCAACAAATTCCATCTTTGCTAACAACATGCCCCAAAAACATAACATGGTCAAGCCAAAATTCACACTTAGGCAGTTTAGCATACGATTTCGTTCTCTTAAGGTTTGCGGGGCAAGTCTCGATGTCGTTCATGTTCTTCTACGCCTTAGAATATATCAATATGTTATCAATAAATACTACAATGAAGTCATCAAGGTATGGTTTGAAAATTGCTCATAAGGTCCATAAATGCAAATTGGGCATTCGTGACTCGAATGGCATAACTAAAATTCATAATGGCCATACCTCGCTCGAAGCGCTTTTATCAATGTCTTCGGTTTGACTTTCAATTGATGGTACCCGATCTAAGGTCAATTTTGGAAAACACTTGTGCACTCAGAATCGATCAAACAGTCATCAATACGCCAGAAAGGATATTTGTTCTTACGGTTACCTTATTCGCCATGTAATCGATGCACGATCTCGATGAGCCATCTTTCTTCTTCACAAATAAAACAGCGCTACCACGGTGAAGTACTAGGCACGATAAACTTCTTGTCCAAAGTTCCTCGCAATTGTACCTTCATTCTTTGATTCGGTTGGAGCCATTCAGAGGGAGCTTTTCGATACTTGGTATACGATACCCAGACTACATCAACAATGAACTCAATCTCCTGTCAATCAAATCCTCGGTAGATCATCCGAAATACATATGGGAATTCTAACTATAGGAATGCAATTCACATCGCTTTTAACATTATCAAGAAGCAGTAATCTGACGCAGAACTCTTACACCCCTTTCTTTCTAATCGGTTTGACGGCCTTTTACAGAAGAAATCGATATGGAGGAGGTACTACTCCAACTCCACTAAATACAAATTCGGGTAAACCCTGGACGGAAAACAACTTGCTTGGTCACACAATCGATAGTAGCATGATATTTTTGTAACCACCCATCCCCAATATCACATCAAAATGATCTATGTTCAATGGCAAGAAATCAATAAATAGGTGCATATCCCCAACAATAATCTCACAAGGATACATATATGCACATGTCATGGATCCCCAGTGATGATACTAGCAAATAATTCATGGGTTCTAAGGGTCTATTCAATTTTCGTGAGAAAGCATGTGACACATAAGAATGTGTAGACCGAATCAATCAATACATAAGCATTACGAGCACAGATAGAGAGGATACCGACACAACGGTCTTAGTATTCGGACGGGCCTCCCGCATACTAAGGCAAACACTCGCCTCGCCTCATGTGCTCTTTCCCTAGCTTTGGGGTTCGGTTTTGGTGCTACATTTGATGTCGCAAGGCTGCGGCTTTTTACTACCGCTTCATGGAGTAGAGGGACAATCTTTAATTTGTGGCCCATCTTGCCACACAGAAACAAGCTCGAAACCCGGTAGCAAACCCTTTGTGCTTATTGCCACATGTGGAGCAGGTGGAGTAAATCCACTCCTTGGCCGGGCTAGTTGTCGACCCCGTGATTCTCGCTTTCTTGTTTGCCGGGTTATGCTTGCCTTTCTTAAACTTAAAACCTGTCTTTCCTTGCCACTCACTTGTCGGTGTTTCAGATTGTTTCACGTTGCAATATTTGACTCGCCATCAAGGCTCGATCGAGAACACCCACAAAAGTTGGCATTTTCGTAACATTTATTCGATCCTCGGATAGCAAGACTAAGGCCGCCTCAAATCTTCTGGCCTTCTTATATTCTGCATCCACCATATGTGGTGCATACCTGGCAAGCTCGGAGAATTGCTTCTCATATTCGGCAACGGACGTCTTGCCTTGCCTCGCTTGTTCAAATTCACCACCTTTCTATCCTCGATGCCTCGGGGAAAATATTTTTCAAAGAATGACTCCTTGAATCGAGCCCAAGTCACTACAAGATTTGCATCACGGGTCAACATCCACCACCTTCTAGCTTCTTCTGCGGTAAAGGTGGCTAACGATTTTGTGTGCTTCGAGCACGGAAACACCTCAAATAACTTTTTCGCTTCAAGGACCCATGCTTCACCTTTAATGGTTCTAAGCCTCCCCGAAAGGACGGCGGTTTCATCTTCTTGAATTTCGAGTCGGTGCAATAATATCCACCTCATTAACATTCACATTCTCAGACATTTGGTGCATTACATTGTTGAACCGGAGAGGAGGAGGTGGTTGGTTCTGTTGTTGGTCGATCTTTTCAATTACCATCCCATCATTTGTTCAAGTCCGCCATTCTCGCCTCGAGGATGATGATTGATTTCATTTGCATTATCCATTTCACTATAAAGCGCTTATGACAGCTTATCATTATGAGCGATTGTATCTTTAAACAGCTTTAGCGATTTAACATAAAATCGATACCATAGCACACACTTTTCAAATTCATGAGATGCCCTAATTGCTTTTCTAGGACACCCTATAGCTCATTTGGACACGTGTATGCGATATAACTCGTGGTTAAGTATCGCTCGATACCACTGTCACGACTCCAAACCCGGCCCTATGGGTTTAGTATCAGAATCGCCAAGAATCCGAGATTACCAAAGGCCTCTTGAACAAGAATACAATCAATCAGTACGAGTTCGGAAGCCAATACAAGAAATAACTAGTGTCCATTGAGTCAGGAAAATCAGATGTCAAAAACATTTTTCATACATTTATGCATTCGCATCAAGACAAGATATACAATCATTACAGACATTCAAGACGGAACTCAATCCTCAATAACAAGACAAAACAAGAGGAGACTAGTGGGGACACAAAAACACCCCAAGCCATGGCATGGCGTCCGGAACCTCACAAAGGAGGCACATAGGTCGGCCGACAAAACTCGGGGACCAATCCCACGCTCCTAGCTTGGTCTGGCGGTGAGAACCTACATATATATATAACAAAGTGAGCTAAAGCCCGGTGAATAACATAAAGCGAAAGAGGTTATGAATGAATGTCCTTGCGATAAATGAAATCAATTCATTAAACAAGAGTTTCATCTTTTCAAGATTTCAATCAATCACCATATGTGGTACATCCAATAGCCTAAAACAAGAGGGTCCAAAAGGACCGCCTTAAGAGACCCAACAAGAATGATGGCCAATCATTCAAGAACAAAGATGGTTCCACAAGGAAACCGACAGAGCTCAGAATACCAATAACAAGAGGTGCTAAGGATGCCACAATACCTTCAGAAATAGGACATACATTCATTCAAGAAATAATATCGCTCAAGAAATTGATGTAAAACAAGATTCAAAAGATAACCATTTTGAACATATCTTTACACATCTGTTACTCACAGTGATTGGGCTATCAGTAGCTAGAGCGCGTCCCCGAGAGTCAACCCTAAACAGTCAATCAATTGAACACATGCTAAGTTTAACAATTGGGGAAGTACATTAATTAACTTCCTAATATGCCTCGGTGTGTTCTATGTCTAAATCCTCAATAAGATGTCTTAAACTAGGCCTAAGAATGCCTAGGATGCGATGAGGATGCAAAAATACACTTGGAAGGCATTTATCAAAAGTTGCTGAAACAGGGGTCTCGCTCGAGCGAGCCTTCATTCGCTCGAGCGAGCTTCCAAAATCAAAGGCTTCGCTCGAGCGAACAATCCTTCGCCGAAGGTCGATGAAACAAAGAAAATATCGGATGCTCAATTTTACGCGCGATGCTCGCCGGCGAGCTTAAAATCAAAGGGTTCGCCGAGTGAGCCTTCCTTCGCCGAGCGGTCGATGAAACGATAAGAAGTATCGGATGTTCGATTTTACGCCGAGCCACCAATATCTCGCCGGCGTAGCTCGAGGAAACCTTGGTCGCCGGCGAGGAATTCTTCGCTGAAGCGAAGAAGCCAACTGAATTTCAGATTTGCCTTCCAAGCTCAAACCAAGTGTTCCAACACTCAAAACTCGACCTCTTGGGCCCAAAATCTGGGGAATACATCCCAACTCAATAAATAACAAGTTTCAAAAGCCAATTTGAGAATTTAAGCCCCAAAGGTGAGTCTATTCAAACCATTTTCAAGAACAATTCAAGAACACTTTGTAAACATGCAATGCATGGGTTTCAAACCATTTACAAGCTTTAAATCTTGCTCTATTGAGCCCCAATCTTTGAAAACAACCTGAAAACATGGATTAATACATGAACATGAGCATGCATGTGACAATTAGCCAAGAATTCAACTCCAAACTCACTAAACTCAACATGCATGTAACAATGGAGCTCCAATTCATCTAGATTACACTAAAACATGGCCTAGCTCTCTATTTGGGCATGAAACATGTAATATCAAGCTCAAGAACAACAAGAAGATGGTGATTTCCTTACCTAGAGTGCCAATTCAAGGTGTGGAAACTAGATTAGGCCAAGTCTCTATCAATTTCTACAAGTTCTTCAAGAGTGTGTTGATTTCACTCCAAGCCTCTCACTCTCTACTCTCTTGGTCGGTTAGATACAAGAATAGGGCTGATGAAGAATTGTTTTGATCAAGTATGAGGCACCAATAATGAATAAACAAAAGGGTCCACTAAGTGGTTCATTGGTAATTAAACCCAAGTTCTCAATCAACTCGATTTAGTCTAATTTAATCATTCCTAATCAATTTTCAGATAAAAATACCATAAAATCACAAATATTATGCTGATTCCAATACTTCAAACGGTTTCTAATTCGGCCGCCGATAAGGCCTTCAATTAGCAATTTAAACATACAATGCAAACAGATAATCATTCAAGTCAACAGATACAATATGTAATTAAATAGACAAACTCATTCAGTTTTGGTTTCATTCAGTTTTGTTCAAGAGTTCATCCAGATTCACTTATCATCATTAGCGATTCGGTTTATCGCTGATCAAGATTCAATTCGGTGGTTATTCAAGAATTCGAGACGAGGGTTATTACGCCTCCTCCTTATAAGGAGTTTAGTCCTCTAAACTCGAGTTACCTTCGCTTTGGAAGAAAACAGATTCAATGAACAACCGATATCGCCTAGCCATGTCATCTTCCTCTCCCAAGTGGCATACACACCACCATGGTTTTGCTACCACTTTCACTAGCGGAATCTCTTTGTTTCTCGTTTCTTGATCCGGTTTACATAATCAGATAGGCCGTTCCTCGAGGTGTAGTCATCACTCAACACGATACGGGTAGGCTCAATCACATGAAACGGATCTCAAGATAGTCTCTCAACATCGAAATGTGGAAGACGTTATGCATATGCTCCATTTCAGAGGAAGTGCAACTTGATACGCCACCGGATTGATTTTCTCAATAACTGACACGGTCCGACATATCTCGGTGCTAACTTGCCTTTGACTCCAAAGCGAGTCCGCCTTTCATTGGTGTCACTTTCACAAAACGTGATCACCCACTTCATACTCTCTATCCCGCCTTCCTCGACATCAGATAACTTTTCTCGACGGCCTGCGCTTTTCGTCTTTTGTCAGACGCTTTTACCTTTTCGTTGTTTCATATACAATCTCGCCCAAGAATGGCCCATCTCCAACTTCTGCCACAGATTGGAGATCTACATTTTCGCCATACAATGCCTCAAAAGGCGCCATTCCAATACTCGAATGGTAATCTGTTGTAGGCGAATTCACCAACGGCAGATGACTTTCCCAATTCCCGAAGTCAAGAACACACATTCTCGAGAGGTCCTCTAGAGTCCGGATGGTCCTTTCGACCGGCCCATCTGTTCGAGGATGATAGGCGCCATCAAATTTCAATTCAAGACTCCAATGCATCAGAGGCTTTGCCGTAACCTCGATGTAAACTTCAATCCTCGTCGAAACAATAGACACAGCATAATTCGCGCCTAACAATTTCATCAATATAAATAACGACCAATCTATCTGCATTATAGATTGTCTTGACAGTAGGAAGTGTGCAGATTTAGTCGATCTATCAACAATAACCCAAATTGAATCCATACCTTTCTGAGCGAGGTAATCCAACGATAAAATCCATCGTGATGTGCTCCCATTTCCACTCGGTATGGGTAAGGGTTGCGAGAATCCAAAGAGGTCGTTGATGTTCAACTTTTGACTTGTTGGCAATGAAGACATTTAGACACAAAGTCGGCAATTTCTTTCTTCATCCTCGCCACCAAAAATTCCGCTTTTAGATCTTGATACATTTTCGTATTCCCTAGTGAATAGAAAACTTTGAATTGTGGCCTTCTTGCGTAACTCTTCTTTTCAATTCAAAGATCATTTGGTACACACAAATCTGTCTTGAAATTTCAAGACATTGTTCTCAAATTTGAACCCCGGTTTCGTTTTGAATCTCTTTCCTCGATGATTTTCTTCAAGTAATCATCCATTCTTGCTTTCTCCTTAATTTCCTCAATCAAGGTCAAGCGAGCAAGAATGGCACTATTGTCCCCTCGTTTCTTTCAAAACAATTTCAATCTCGACTTGATCAAGAAGCAACTCTTTACTCGTCAACAAGAAACAGCTAAGTTGGCAATCGATTTTCGGCTCAAGGCATCGAACGGTATTGGCTTTTCTGGATGGTACAGAATCAGAAGTCATAGTCTTTGATCAATTCAAGCCATCTCCGCTGTCTCATATTCATTTTTCGTGTGAAAAAGTACTTTAGGCTCTTGTGGTCGGTGTAGACTTCACATGTTATTCCATACAAATAGTGTCGCCAGATTTTCAATGCAAAAACTATCATGCAAGTTCAAGATCATGGGTTGGGTAATTCTTTTCATGCGGTCTCAACTGCCGGAAGCATAAGCAATAACTCTCCATTCTCGCATTAAAACACATCCCAAACCCTTATGAGAGGCATCACTAAAAACAAGTGTAACCATCAAGACTGTAGGTAGAGTCGAATTGGTGCAACACAAGTCTAGTTTTCAACTCCGAAATCTTGATTCCTCCGATCACCCATCAAATGGTGTCCTTTCTCGAGTCATTGAGTCTGGTAAGGCAATTTTGGAGAAATCTTTGACAAATCTTCAGAGTATCCAATCCCCAAAAGCTTGGACTTCAACACATTTGTTGGTCTAGGCGATTCACTACAGCTTCAATTTTCATGGATCAACAAATTCCATCTTTGCTAACAACATGCCCCAAAAACATAACATGGTCAAGCCAAAATTCACACTTAGACAGTTTAGCATACAGTTTCTGTTCTCTTAAGGTTTGCAGGGCAAGTCTCAGATGCTGTTCATGTTCTTCTACAGTCTTAGAATATATCAATATGTCATCAATAAATACTACAATGAAGTCATCAAGGTATGGTTTGAAAATTCTGTTCATAAGGTCCATAAATGCAGCTGGGGCATTCGTGACCCCGAATGGCATAACTAAAAATTCATAATGGCCATACCTCGTTCTGAAAGCAGTTTTATCAATGTCTTCCGGTTTGACTTTCAATTGATGGTACCCCGATCTAAGGTCAATTTTGGAAAACACTTGTGCACCTCAGAATCGATCAAACAGTCATCAATACGCTGTAAAGGATATTTGTTCTTTACGGTTACCTTATTATTCAGCAGTAATCGATGCACGCCTCGATGAGCCATCTTTCTTCTTCACAAATAAACAGCGCTTCACGGTGAAGTACTAGGCCCGATAAACTTCTTGTCCAAATAGCCTCGCAATTGTACCTTCAGTTCTTTTCGGTTGGAGCCATTCTCAGAGGAGCTGATAACCAGTTGTATACCCAGACTACATCAACAATGAACTCAATCTCTCACAATCAAATCTCGTAGATCATCCGAAATACATATGGGAATTCTCTAACTATAGGAATGCAATTCACATCAGTTTTAACATTATCAAGAGCAGACATACCAAGACAGAATACGATGCCCTTACACCCCTTTCTAATCGGTTTGACCTTTTACAGAAGAAATCGATATGGAGGAGGTACTACTCCAACTCCACTAAATACAAATTCGTAAACCCTGGACGGAAAACAACTTGCTTGGTCACACAATCGATAGTAGCATGATATTTTTGTAACCATCCATCCCCAATATCACATCAAAATGATCTATGTTCAATGGCGAAATCAATAAATAGGTGCATATCCCCAACAATAATCTCACAAGCGGGATACATATATGCACATGTCATGGATCCCCAACAGTGATGATCTGACTAGCAAATAATTCATGGGTTCTAAGGGTCTATTCAATTTTCGTGAGAAAGCATGTGACACATAAGAATGTGTAGACCGAATCAATCAATACATAAGCATTACGAGCACGATAGAGAGGATACGACACAACGGTCTTAGTATTCGGACGCCTCCGCACTAAGGCAAACACTCGCCTCGCTCACGTGCTCTTTCCTGTAGCTTTGGGGTTCGGTTTTGGTGCTACATTTGATGTGCGCCAAGGCGGCTTTTTACTACCGCTTATGGAGTAGAGGACAATCTTTAATTGTGGCCCATCTTGCCACACAAACAAGCTCTAAACCCGTAGCAAACCCTTTGTGCTTATTGCCACATGTGGAGCAGGTGGAGTAAATCCACTCCTTGGTCAGCTAGTTGTCGACCGTATTCTCGCTTTCTTGTTTGTTTGGGGTTATGCTTGCCTTTCTTAAACTTAAAACCTGTCTTTTCCTTGCCACTCACTTGTCGGTGTTTGATTGTTTCACGGTACGCAATATTTGACTCGCCATCAAGGCTCTCGAGAACACCCACAAAAGTTGGCATTTTCGTAACATTTATTCGATCCTCGATAGCGACTAAGGCCGCCTCAAATCTTCTCGCCTTCTTATATTCGTATCCACCATATGTGGTGCATACCTAGCAAACTCGTAAATTGCTTCTCATATTCGCAATCTGACGCCTTGCCTTGCCTCGCTTGTTCAAATTCACCACCTTTCTATCCTCGATGCCTCGGGGAAAATATTTTTCAAAGAATGACTCCTTGAATCGAGCCCAAGTCACTACAAGATTTTGCATCACGGGTCAACATCCACCACCTTCTAGCTTCTTCTGCGGTGTAAAGGTGGCTAACGATTTTGTGTGCTTCGAGCACTAAACACCTCAAATAACTTTTTCTGCTTTCAAGGACCCATGCTTCACCTTTAATGGTTCTAAGCCTCCCCGAAGGACGGCGGTTTCATCTTCTTCAATTTCGAGTCAAGGTAATAATATCCACCTCATTAACATTCACATTCTCGTACATTTGGTGCATTCTCGTCGGTTGAACCGAGGAGGAGAGGAGGTGGTTGGTTCTGTTGTTGGTCGATCTTTTCAATTACCGGTCCCATCATTTGTTCAAGTCCGCCATTCGCCTCGAGAGGATGATGATTGATTTCATTTGCATTATCCATTTCACTATAAAGCGCTTATGACAGCTTATCATTATGAGCGGTTGTATCTTTAAACAGTTTAGCGCTTTAACATAAAATCGATCATAGCACACACTTTTCAAATTCATGAGATGCCCTAATTGCTTTTCTAGGACACCCTATAGCTCATTTGGACACGTGTGTGCGATATAACTCGTGGTTAAGTATCGCTCGATACCACTGTCACGACCCAAACCCTACCTATGGGTTTAGTATCAGAATCGCCAAGAATCCGAGATTACCAAAGGCCTACGAAACAAGAATACAATCAATCGAGTACGAGTTCGGAAGCCAATACAAGAAATAACTAGTGTCCATTGAAATGTGAAAATCAGATGTCAAAAACATTTTTCATACATTTATGCATTCGCATCAAGACAAGATATACAATCATTACAGACATTCAAGACGGAACTCAATCCTCAATAACAAAGACAAAACAAGAGGAGACTAGTGGGGACACAAAACACCCCAAGCCATGGCATGGCGTCTCGAACCTCACAAAGGAGGCACATAGGTGGCCGACAAAACTGGGGACCAATCCCACGCTCCTAGCTTCGGCGGGCTGAGAACCTACATATATATATAACAGTGAGCTAAAGCCCAGTGAATAACATAAAGCGTAAAGAGGTTATGAATGAATGTCCTTGCAGTAAATGAAATCAATTCATTAAACAGTAGTTTCAGTCTTTCAGTATTTCAATCAATCAGTCATATGTGGTACATCCAATAGCCTAAAACAGTAGGTCCAAAAGGACCGGGCCTTAAGAGACCCAACAGTAATGATGGCCAATCATTCAGTAAACAGTATGGTTCCACAAGGAAACCGACAGAGCTCTGTAACAGTCAATAACAGTAGGTGCTAAGGATGCCACAATCTGATTCAGAAATAGGACATACATTCATTCATAAATAATATCGATTCGATGCAGTTAAAGCAGTATTCAAAAGATAACCATTTTGAACATATCTTTACACATCTGTTACTCACAGTGATTGGGCTATCAGTAGCTAGAGCGCGTCCCCGAGAGTCAACCCTAAACAGTCAATCAATTGAACACATGCTAAGTTTAACAATTGGGGAAGTACATTAATTAACTTCCTAATATGCCTCGGTGTGTTCTATGTCTAAATCCTCAATAAGATGTCTTAAACTAGGCCTAAGAATGCCTAGGATGCGATGAGGATGCAAAAATACACTTGGAAGGCATTTATCAAAAGTTGCTGAAACAGGGGCCCCGCTCGAGCGACCCTCCATCCGCCCGAGCAACCTTCCAAAATCAAAGGCTTCGCTCGAGCGAACAATCCTTCGCTCGAGCGGTCTGATGAAACAGTAAAAATACTGGATGCTCAATTTTTACGCGCGATGCTCGCTCGAGCGAGCTTCCAAAATCAAAGGGTTCGCTCGAGCGAGCCTTCCTTCGCCGGCGATGAAACAGTAAAAATCTTGGATGTTCGATTTTACGCCGAGCCACCAATATCTCGCCGGCGTAGCTCGAGAAACCTTCGCTCGGCGAGAATTCTTCGCTCGGCGAAGAAGCCAATCTGGAATTTCAGTTGCCTTCCAAGCTCAAACCAAGTGTTCCAACACTCAAAACTCGACCTCTTGGGCCCAAATCAGGAATACATCCCAACTCAATAAATAACAAGTTTCAAAAGCCAATTTGAGAATTTAAGCCCCAAAGGTGAGTCTATTCAAACCATTTTCAAGAACAATTCAAGAACACTTTGTAAACATGCAATGCATGGGTTTCAAACCATTTACAAGTTTTAAATCTTGCTCTATTGAGCCCCAATCTTTGAAAACAACCTGAAAACATGGATTAATACATGAACATGAGCATGCATGTGACAATTAGCCAAGAATTCAACTCCAAACTCACTAAACTCAACATGCATGTAACAATGGAGCTCCAATTCATCTAGATTACACTAAAACATGGCCTAGCTCTCTATTTGGGCATGAAACATGTAATATCAAGCTCAAGAACAACAAGAAGATGGTGATTTCCTTACCTAGAGTGCCAATTCAAGGTGTGGAAACTAGATTAGGCCAAGTCTCTATCAATTTCTACAAGTTCTTCAAGAGTGTGTTGATTTCACTCCAAGCCTCTCACTCTCTACTCTCTTGGTCGGTTAGATACAAGAATAGGGCTGATGAAGAATTGTTTTGATCAAGTATGAGGCACCAATAATGAATAAACAAAAGGGTCCACTAAGTGGTTCATTGGTAATTAAACCCAAGTTCTCAATCAACTCGATTTAGTCTAATTTAATCATTCCTAATCAATTTTCAGATAAAAATACCATAAAATCACAAATATTATGCTGATTCCAATACTTCAAACGGTTTCTAATTCGGCCGCCGATAAGGCCTTCAATTAGCAATTTAAACATACAATGCAAACAGATAATCATTCAAGTCAACAGATACAATATGTAATTAAATAGACAAACTCATTCAGTTTCGGTTTCAGTTTCATTCAGTTTGTTCAGTAGTTCATCCAGTTCACTTATCAGTCATTAGCAGTTCAGTTTATCAGTGATCAGTATCTAATTCGGTGGTTATTCAGTAATCGGTACGAGGGTTATTACACAATTTTAGCCTGTGTTAAAAAGTCTGGTTTGGGAAAGACTTTTTAACTTTTTTGATTTTTTTTTGAGAGAAGAGTATAATAATTATGAGTTGGATGTGATATTTTATTTGTTGTGACTAAAATAGGTTATTTTATCTTTTATGACTAAAATAACTCCAAACCTATCCAAACCTACTTGCCAAACCTTGCCTTAGTTTGAATTCGCTTAAGCAAAGCCTTGGCTTTTTGACAAGCTTGAGGGTCAATTGTACATAAACAACAAGCTTATTAGACCATTTATATTCTTTATTTCATTATGTATATGGTATGTGCATATGTGCATGTATCTAAGGAGTTATTTAGGATGTCTTAAATAAATATATTTCTTATCTTTCTAGACTAAAAAGTTGAAGAAAAAAATATAGATGTTTTGGTTAATTTTTTGACTTTTTATAAAAAAATTTGTATTAAAAAATTGTATAAATAAATGTGTAGGAGAAGATAGTGTACTAGGCTGTACGGATTGGCATTGTAGTCGACTGGGTGGGTAGATGGGAAAAAATTGCCTCATTTTCGGGTTTTGATTGGACGGTGTTGTTCGGCCCGTGGGGGCCCCACGGGTCTCATTTTTCTAATTGGAACCGTTTAATGTGTAGAACTCGTTGAGTACTATATATTTGTAAAAAATTACGTTGATTGGATATCGATAGTTATCTGATCGTGTTAATTTTTTTTGTCAGCTGTTAACTATAACACAATCCATTTTTTATACAAAACTAATTTGATCATGTAGTTAGCGATATCCGATAGACGTGATTTTTTATAGGCATATAGTATTAGACAAGTTCTACATATTTAACGGTTTAGATTATCAAAATGAGACCCATACCATCCAACTTAATAAATGTACACATGTAATTTTTTTTTTTCCCTTTCATTGCAGTTGCTTTGGCATCAGTATGTTGATGGGCCAAAAAGTTAATTTGTATTTTAATATTTGTACATTAATTTTTTTTATATTTTTTTTAGTGAATAGTGATAACTTTTTAACTGTTTTGATAACTTTTTGACTTTTTTTAAAGTTGTCAAACCAACTCTTAGGGTGTGTTTGATTGGGGGGTATAAGAGGGGGATTATTTACTGTGCGGATTGTAATCCGCACAGTAAATCTAATCCAGTGTTTGTTTTTTTTTTAGTCCGCCGGACTCCATGTCCGGCCGGACTCCATGTCCCCTATATGGGGGACTATTGTGTCCTGGGGGAGGGGGTGGGACAGAAAGTGGTGGACTATCCACTGTTGGGATTAGATGCGAAAATAACTATTTTGACCCTCTACTATTTAATTATGTATTATATTTAATAAAATTCAATAAAATTTAAATGTTTCAATTTAAAAATAAAATAATTTTATTTAATTTTTTATTGATGTTTTATTTTTTAAATTTTTTAAAATAATTTTTTATAGATATTTTATTGATGTTTTATTTTAAAATTTTGTTTATAATTTATTTAATTTCATTATTTAAATTGTCATAGGTGTTTTATTTAAAATTTTAATTCAAAAAATAATATAAATTTTTTATACAGGTTATACAGTATTTTATTAAATCAAATTTAGTGGTTATTTATTTATTTAATTGTGTAAAAAAATAAATTTATTTAATTGTGTAAATAAACAAACACAGTAAATTATTTATTGTGTAAATAAACAAACACAGTAAAGTTTTGTCTGTAAAAAAAAATAATGATTTGTTATACAGTAATGATTTAAAAAAAAATTATTGATATTTTATTTATTTATTTATTTAATTTTAAAAAAACAAATTTATTTAATTAAAAATAATTAAAATATTAAAGATATGTTTAATATTGCTATTACTTAGTAAACAATTGAAAAAGGGCAAAATATTCTTTTGTTCATTTATCCTATTTAGTCCGTCCAACCAAACGTTGGATTCACTGAAAATAGTCCTATCCAGACATCTAATCCCATGAAAAAACAAACACAGGATACATATCCAATCCAACTAAATAGTCCGGGAGATTCACAGTCCCAGGACTCAAGTCCGATGGATTCTAATCCCTCATTTTCCAGTCCGTCCAATCAAACACACCATTAGGGTGTGTTTGATTGGGGGGATTGGGGGGACTATCCACTATTTGGACTTGAGTCCAAATAGTACTCCTAATCCGTCGTTTGATTTTTTTTTAGTCCGTCGGACATGGAGTTTGGCCGGACTCCATGTCCCCCATATGGGAGACTATCCTGTCCTGAGGGGGTGGGACAGAATGTGGGGGATTAATCACTGTTTGGATTAAATGATAAAATGACCATTTTGACCATCTACTATTTAATTATGTATTATATTTAATAAAATTCAATAAAATTTAAATGTCTCAATTTAAAAATAAAATAATTTTATTTAACTTTTTATTAATGTTTTATTTATTTAATTTTTTATAGATATTTTATTGATGTTTTATTTTAAAATTTTGTTTATAATTTATTTAATTTCATTATTTAAATTGTAATAGGTGTTTTATTTAAAATTTATTTAAAATTTTAATTAAAAAAATAATATAAATTTTTTATACAGGTTATACAGTATTTTATTAAATCAAATTTAGTGGTTATTTATTTATTTAATTGTGTATGTAAAATTTTTTTTTTTTGTAAAGTTATGTATGTAAAAAAAATAAATTGGATTCACTAATGATTTGTATGTAAAGTTGGACCACACAGTAAAGTTTTGTATGTAAAAAAATAATGATTTGTTATACAGTAATGATTTAAAACAAATTTTATTGATATTTTATTTATTTATTTAATTAAAAAAAAACAAATTTATTTAATTAAAAATAATTAAACGTTGGATTCATTTGTCCAAAAATAATTATCCTATCCAGTCCAAAAATAATCCGACCAAATAATTATCCTATCCAAAAATAATTTATTTAATAATTATCCTATTAAAAATAATTAATTGAAAAAGGGCAAAATAGTCTTTTGTTCATTTATCCTATCCAGTCCGTCCAACCAAACGTTCGATTAACTGAAAATAGTCCTTTCCAGACATCTAATCCCATGAAAAAACAAACACAGGATACATATCCAATCCGACCAAATAGTCCGGGGGATTCACAGTCCCAGGACTCAAGTCCGATGGATTCTAATCCTCCCTTTTCCAGTCCGCCCAATCAAACATATCCTTAATGTGTATATCAAGGAATGAGTTTTTCTCTAGTTTACAAAGTGAATTAGACTATATTATTGGGCCTGTGAGGCTTACTATAGATCTCGTTTCAATAATCTGAACTGTTTAATATGTAGAGTTCGTCGAGTACTTTATTCATATAAAAAATTACATTGATTGGATATCGATAGCCTCTTGATTGGAGCATATTTTTGTTAACAATTTATTTTTAAAATCACATTTACCATTGACAAAAATATATTTTGATACTATCAATATCCGATCAAAATAATTTTTTATAAGAATACAATACTCAACAAAATTTATATATTACATAATTTAAATTATCAAAATGTAATCTGTGATGGGCTCCACGAGTGATTTATTCCGTTCTGTGGACATGAAGGGAAGCCCACCACTTTAATCACATGTTGATTTGCATTCCCATGCCGAGAGGTCACTCTCCTTAATCTCATTAAATATTTGGTTGGCAAAGAGTTGTACAATCAACACTAACAACTAAGCTTATACCTAATTGATTGAAATCACCCTTTCTACAATTTAAATTGTTGAAACATTTTTTTTTTGGGACACATCCAGCTGTCGTTGAGTTTAAAGATATTGAATGATATTCTGATTTTAAAATAAATAAAAAATAAAAAAAGTTAGTTCATATATAATTGTTTTGTCATTGACAATTTTTAAATAAATTATAAATACATTTTCTGAAATTTGTGTAAAGTACAAATTGACCCGTGTAGTTTAAAAAATTACAAATATTTTCTTGTTAGATTTTTTTATTTAACAAAATTAATTAAAAAAATGAAATTCATAATTGTACTCATATAAAATAATAAAATTATCTAAATTATTAATTGAAACATATTTCTAACATCATTAATAACTATTAATTGACTTGATGATTTATTAATAAAATGAGCAATTTTTTATAAAATTAGAAACCTCAGGAGATGAAATGTAATTTCTAAAATCACAAGAAATAATTCGTATTTTAATTAAATCTTAAAAGATATATTTATAATTTACCCACAATTTTTTTAGCTCCCATTACGTGCCATATATGTTACTTTCAATTGTTTTTTTAATTTTGCTTTTCCGGTAATAAATTTTTTTTATTACTTTTATAAGGAAAATAATTATTGTTTTTAGGAAATATTTTTAGAACCAATAAATGCTTTTAGTTTAGCTCTCAAATACGAAACTAGGTGTTTTCAAAATGCCAAACAAGCAATATAGCCAAACTTAAGGTCTATGATTTCTTTTGAAGGACAACCTTGAAGACTTTTCTTTTCTTTTCTTTTCTTTTACTTTTCCACTTTCACTGATTATCTTGATGGAGATAGAAACCTACAATTTCTTGCACGACGGAGCTTAATCAATCAATAAGCCTTAAATTTGGAGTTTGGTTAGTGATGTAGGCATACGTGTACAAAGATATTGAACATCACAATTTTGAGCCTCATCTATAACGACAAACCAAGATGTTATTGTCAGAGAGACCAAAAAATAAATTAAAAAATTTAATCATATATGCAAATACATATATTTATACAATATGATATATAAACTATACATATATACATAAAAAAAAATTCAAACACCGTGGAAGCAAATTTTGATTGGATAAAGAAACTTTTTTGGTAGAAAATAAAAAGATAATGAAAGATAGGAGTATAATGGGATATATACTTTTTATACTAGAAGATCATTTTATATATAAAATGAAATACATACTTTTTTAAAGGCCATGGCTTTGGTCCAGTCCGCCATCGGACTGGACGGTGCTGTTGGGCTCGTGGGAGCTCACCACGGGTCCCGTTTTAAAAATCTGAACCGTTTAATGTGTAGAACTCGTCGAGTACTATATGGCTGTGAAAAATCACGTTGACCGGATATCGATAGCTATGTGATCAAAACAGTTTTTTATCAACCGTTAATTAATTCACCGTCCATTTTTTTTATACAAAACTGATTTGATCACATAGCTATCGATATCCGATCAACGTGATTTTTCACAGGCATATAGTACTCGACGATTTCTACACATTTAACGGTTCAGATTTTTAAAATGGGATCCGTGGTGGGCCTCCACGGGCCCAACAGCACCGTCCAGTCCGATGGCGGACTGGAGAGAAGCTAGGCCCTTTTTTAAAGTATTACAGAAAACAGTATCTTTCACAGAAATAAGAAGGTTATGGCCCCTCATTATCTTCTCATAACTCCATCCATGTTTCTCTAATTCACTAAGGTGTAGAATAAAAACATCAACAATGGTTAATTAACAACTCAATTTTTCATAATTATCAGCCTTAAGAATTACAATAACTATTTAGAATAAACCTAATTCTTGAAAAAAAATAAGAAAACAATCAAATAAGAAACTAGCTAAATTAACACAATTTAAGAAATATAATAATTCTTCAATTCTATACTAAATTGGAATATTCTTAAAATACTAAGATCAACATAATTAAAATTAAAAATATAAGAATCATGAAATCTCCTCAGCCTCACATTATTTGTTTCTTTATTTTTGTGTGTGTAATGCATATGTATATGTTTATGTATCTTAAAATCAACAAGGGTTGGCTGAGTTGATAAGGCTTGTTTCCTTCGCTTATTTAACTTAGATTTGAATCCCGCTGTCAACAATCCTTTGTTGGTAGGTAATATTTCGTAAAGTTTTTTCTGACTTTGGAGTGGTGATAGCCTCACCCGCTCCTAAACTTTTTATGAATCAAAAAAAAAAAGTTTATGTGTCTTAAAATATATTGTAATCAAATGTTGGTAGAATTGATATTCACAGAGGTATAACTGTATCTTTAATATTTGGATGACAAAGACTTTTTGTACACTTATTTTGTCATTAACTGATTATTTCAATCATGCTTTCAAACAACAACGGGACTAATAATCATGAATGTTCAAGATCACTTTTAAAGGTAGATGAATTTGTTTGTCTGCCACAGATAGAAATAGTAATGCTCCTGCAAAACATGTTTTACGCTTCATTTAGAAATTGATTTTTTTAATAATTTTTTGATATTTTAACTTTTTTATCAGAGTAATGTTAAAAATTATGAAAAAAATGTTATTAAGAGGTAGTTTGGAATGTTCTAAATAAATGCATTTTTTGACTTTTTATGAAATATGAGTTGGGTATAGGTTCGGTTTGAAGTGATGTGGTAGAGAACAGACGTGACTTAAATAGGATAGTCACTTTTGACTTTTTAATATATGCCAAACAAGACCTAAATATTTCATGGAGAATCTCCACCCTTGGATTATACATACAATAAAATATCATACACAAATCAAAAGATAAAAATTTTTCATTAAACATTTTAATATATTTTTTTCAAGAACCCTATCATCACTCTCTTTAATCAGTTGAAAAAGTTAATAACCTTGTTTGGTAGGGCTTATTTCTAGCTTATTTTAGCTTAATTTAAGCTATTTTGATGTGTTTGGTTCAGCTTAACAATACAACTTATAGCTTTTTGTAAGTCAAAAATCAACTTATTCTTTGAGTGGGGGAGGAGAAGCTTAATTTATAAGTCACAAATCAGTTTATGTTTACAGCTATAAGTTATAAGCTGTTAGACTATAAGTTATAGGCCCTGTTTGGTAGGGCTTATTTCCAACTTATTTAAGCTTTTAGCTTAATTTAAGCTATTTTGATGTGTTTGGTTCATCTTAACAATGTAGTTTATAGTTTTTTGTATGTCAAATTCTTTGAGTAGGGGAGAAGAAGCTTAATTTATAAGTCAAAAATCAGCTTATGTCCACAACTATAAGCCATAAGCTATTAAGCTATAAGTTATAATCATTTTCCCACAGCTCTATCAAACGGAGTCATAATTACTTTCCCACAGCTCTACCAAACGGGGCCAATGTATCGAAGAATTGATTTTTGAGAAAATTATAATTTGGTGTAATTCTAAAAAAGTAATTATAAATAAATGAAAAAACTTATATATTTAATCATTAAAATTGATGTTAGTTTTTTTAGTTGTATCGAACATTATAAATTACCAAGACGTTTGAGTTTTTTAATAGATTTTCTTTACTTTTCAATTTTTTAAAAGGATATCTAATTTTTTTTTCACTTTTTAACTATTTAAATAAAAAAAATTAATGTCAAACAATATCTTAGAATTCAATTTATTTATTTTTACGTTTACAATCTCCACTAGCTTTTGTTATGTTTCTATGTGCCATTTTGGAAAGAAGCCAAAAACGAACACTTGCGTTTTTGGCTTGTGAAAAAAAAACTGTCTTGCCGAAAACGCCAGTTGTTGTATTTGGCAAGTGACAAAAAAGTTGCCTTGTGAAATTACCTAAATACCCTCCATGTTAACAAATTACCTAAAATTCCAAAGTTTGGCAAGGGTATATTGGTTATTCTATTTTGATTTGATGTCATAAATAAATATTAAATCAAAAATAAAAAAAGTCGACTTTTTACAAACTTCCCAAATCATCTCCAAAAAAGTTAAAAAACTTGGTAAAAAATCCAAAACTAACTTTTTACCAACTTCCCAAATTATTTTCAACTGTTTCTTTTTTCACTCATTCTTGCCCATAAAAAAATGTGTAAATCAAACTTATTACTGAAGTTAATATATTTACAATTTAAATGTGTTTTTGTTAGATTATGGTCGATTACATTGAAACTAGTTTTTTTGTTTTCAATTTTTGTGAGTGAAAAGTAATTTATACAACAATAATATCACATGTCATTAGCGACAGGTGATATCAATAATAAATTATTATTTCAATAAAAAATAAAATGACAAAACTTCAAATGGGGGATAGAGCCCTTCATAAGACAGTATAGATAGATACATATCCGATTTTTTAATCAAGAGGTGGATTAAATAATGTTGGTATAGGTTAAATTTGGTACTTCAATAATAATTAAACATTTTGTTTGATATACACTTGTAAGTTTATTGGTATCTTCCACATCCTTTTCACACCATGGGATATATTTTTTTAAATCATATCTTTTTTGTTAGAGTATATGCAAATGTTGTCATGTCTTTCGTATTGAATGACATGTACAAGATTTTTGAGGTTAGTTGCGGCTGTTTGTCCAGGTTGCACAAAATTATATTTATAACCTTCTTTTTAATTAATATTTAAGAAGCGATTGTGTTATTAATAAGATTTTAATTTTTAAAACGTCATTTTAATGAGTTTGACATTATAGTGAAAAAATATATCAAAATATTAAAAGATTTAATATATTTTTCAAATATTATATATATATATATATATTTGTATATATATTGAGGCTGATGAATATTTATTAGGTACTGTGGTGTTTTAGGAAGTTGGTAAAAAATTGACTTTTTTAGTCCACTTTTTTTTTGGATAAAAAATGTGAGAGGTGATATATCTTAAAATGATTAAAAAGTTAAAAATTGGCTTTTTTTTTTTTTTACTTCCCAAAAGACCCTACTCATTAACATTTTTCTTTTTATGAAAGTTATGTCTGCTTAGATTTTTTTATTTTTTATATTTCATGTATAATCAGGCTTTTTTTTTTTTAATGTTATTTTTCTAAGAATATATGAAAATGAATGGTTGATCTACGTAGTTAAGGTGTTTATTTACCAACTCAATTCGAAAAATTTAGGCTGCGTTTGGTAGAATTCCTGAAACGTAATTTCACACCGTCATTTGAGTGCCATATTTGGTTAGTGATTTCAAAAATTGATTCCACACCTACTTTTGAAAATATGTCTACCTGGTCATCCTCCCAAATGTCCTCCAAATGTCCGGCAGGTTGACCGGAACAGTATTTTTTTTTTTGGTACCTATTATTTTTATATTTTAAGTAAAAAATATTTTAGAATTTTTTTTTAAAATTTTTTTATAAGCTTTGAATAAAATTTTGGGTTGTTTGTTTAGTTTTGAGTTGTAAATTTTTGAATTAAATATCGTATGTCACATCACTCAATTCAAAACTCATAACCAAACAAATTTTTCACACTCAAATCATAACTCTTAAATTCACAAACTCACAAACTCAAAATTCAACTCTATTATCAAATCATAATTCTAAAATTTTACCAAACACAACCTAAATTTTTCCCAAACCAACCCTGTGAACAAGAAGAAGTCCAAAAATCTCAAAGAGCTCTCTCTTACTCTTTTTAACAGAATTGGGGTGTTTATTGTGCGAGAGACACATAAGCCACTATTATACTACAATATCTGCTTATTTTAGGGTCCATTTCGATAATCCAAACAGTTCACTGTTTATAATACATTGAGTAGAACATACCTAAAAAAAAAAAAAATTGATTAGATATCAATAACCCTTTCATCAAATTATATTTGTATTTAGCTTTATATTTCAAATCAAATTTGCTTTTCATTTTTTGTAGATATAAGATCAACTTAATTTTTTACAAATATATTTGTGCGAGTAATTTTCCGATCACACTGCCAACTCAGTGATCAGCTGGAGAGAACTGGCAGAATAGATGACATCTGGCTAACCTA
The DNA here is from genome assembly GCA_025200525.1 of Camellia lanceoleosa. Classification (NCBI taxonomy): domain Eukaryota; kingdom Viridiplantae; phylum Streptophyta; class Magnoliopsida; order Ericales; family Theaceae; genus Camellia; species Camellia lanceoleosa. Next base: position 141,452,723 of record CM045766.1, on the reverse strand, counting down.
CAACAGAAAGAGAAGATTCCGGCGGTGGTTCTTCCATCCGGGGGCACTCCGACGATCAAGTCAGTATATCTCTCAAACATAATCAAGTACTAAATTCACTGCTCAAAGTATAAATTGTGTACCTTAGACCCATGGGGGTGCCTCCTTTTTATAGTTTACTTAATCCTAGTCCCACTAGAAGCCTGACTTCTATGGACTCCCATTCAGTGCTTACTTTGGACTCTACAAGAGATAAGGATAGACTTTCTAAGAATACTATCATTATCCATCTTGAAGTCTTTCCTCATTCTAGGACTCTTGCCCCCTCATCTGCTCATCTCGGATTCCGACATCTTCGAAGAAAACCTCGGCAACACCGAGATCACCTCGGCATAATGACCAGGACACGTGGCATCTCGGCTGACACGTCGGCGTCACCTTGCCACGTGTCGATTCTAAAAAAATATATCCCTACAACTGCACCCTAGGTTCTATTACCTCGGCATTCTGAGGTAATGGAACCTATATCGGTACTTCTTTCCAGTACGTCGGCTTAAAGTATCTCAGCCGTGATCATTATCATAGGCCGACATGTCTTCAAAAAGATCAAAAACTCTAAGAGCTCCCTCATGCGTATGAGCTGTCTTACTCGTAACAGTTCAACCGTTTCCAGCCACGCGTCTTTTTCTTACTGGATCGTACCTGACACGCGTCTGTAAGCTGTCTTATTTCTCACGTACGCCGTCTGACGTATACGTTCTTCTAGGTTTTCATTAATGATTTTTGCTGCCGTTTCAAGTTAATCAAAACTTTTCCCTCTTTTTCGTCTCTTCACTTTGCACTATCGAGTTCTTTCTCTCCCTTGTCTTTCTTCCTGAATCCGCCATTATTTCAATTTCGAGTTCTGCAACTGCCTTCCTTTCTCCCTTCCAGTGAAGCTTTCGTCGTTTTGTTACATCTGTAACTGTCGTCTGACTTCGGCAATCTTCTTATCGGCTCCATTTTTTCTGGGAAGCAACTGTTCCTTTCGTTTTCAATTCCTTTGATATTCTTCATTACTTGTTGCCATTACTGTTTTGTTCAAACATTTATCTTGCGAACCACATATCTGAATGTATTTATTCCATGATTCTGCTTTTGCCCAAATCCTGAACACACGTACTGTTTCACCACTTTCTTGCACTTTTGTCACTGTTCTTGACCATATACTCCTTGTATTCTCTGTGCTTTTGATAGCCCCACCTCTGTTCTTGATTCTGAAACTTCGTTCTTGTTTTTTTTGTTTTCCAGATTTGTGCCTTCAATCTTCGTCTTCATAGATTTAGGTTTGGGATTTGACTGTAGAACCCATCAAAACTAAAACAATCTTCACAAATTCTTGCACCAATATACACCTAGGTCTTAGCCGAGGTTCACAAAACCTTATTAGATCATCTCTCTTCTGAAACCTAGTCCTTCTAATTTAGGCCGACGTTATAGGTATGTGGAGGCATAGGGTAAACACCCCATCCAAACTAGAATACTTTAGACAGGAGTTTGAAATCCCAGCCGACGTACATCTGAGGTTGGCTGGAGATAATGACTCTATCATGCCTACTGACGACTCCATGCCTTTCCCTATAGTTGCCTTTATTGAGTGTGGATTTCAGTTTCTACTCAACATCCTGTTTCGCGAGATTCTCCATTATTATAAGTTGAACCCCATGCAACTTGTTATCAATTCTTATCGAGTGATCAACGGTATCATAGCCTTAGCTAAACAGGAAAACACTAGGATCACCTTAGCCGACGTTCAATACTGCTATACCATATGCAGCCTTAACTTGAAAGAAAAAGGCTACATTTATTATCTTAAGCCGAGATCCACAGAGTTCAAAATCGTAGCCGACCTCCCAGACTCCAACAAGGGGGCTGGAGACGATTACTTCATTACCTCAGGAAATTGAGAGTTTGCTCCAGATGAAGATCTCCATCTCTTCTCTCTTTCTCGATCAATTTTAGAGGGCAACGGTAATAGCCCAGTGTTAATACTTGGTTGTTTCTTTTCAAGTCTTTAATACTTTACCTGTTTCTAATGTCTGTTTTCCCTTGCAGCTCTCCGTCAACCACCAAAGAACTTTCGCCAATCCTTCATTTTTAGCAAGGATTTGAAGAAACTCTTGGACTTGCCAGTCCAAAAACGGAAGGCGCCTCTGCTTCTTAATTTCATTCCGACATACAAATCTACTCTTCCCGACGCTCCCAAGAGAAAAAAGAAGAGCTTATCTCCTCCCTCTGCCACAACTCCACAAGCCGCATCAACATCTCGCATGCACTAAGGATCAACATCGATCCAAGCGAATGCCCATCTACTTCTACCAATACCGATCCCACTATCTCAACGTAAACGTCGTCGATGTCTTGTTCTTGCAACCGAGATGGGTCTCGCAAAACCAGTGGCCAAAGATCTCTTAGCCAATATCCCAACTGATGTTGATGCTCAATCAATACAAGCCCTGCCTCCACAGAAGCCAAAAAGAGTTAAGAGGGCTCAACCAAAGGCCAAAGTGACTCAGGTTAAGACTGAAGACACTTTGCCAATCTCCAAGCTGGCTCCAAGTGAAAAGGCTGCCTCTGTCCCTGCGAAGAGGTCTGTTGAAAGCCTTCCTTCTGAATCTACCAAGTCCAAGAGGCCGAGGTCATCTGCAACGACCTCGAGGTTTATGAAGCCTGATACCCCCTAGGCCCTGAAATCACTTTGGAAGACAAGCCTGTAATAGCTAGTAACAGAGCCGACGATATAAATGTCAACGTTGCACTTAGTACTGTATTGCTTCTTCCAGGCGACATGGAGCGAAATGCCGAATTCAGTGAGTATGAGAACTACGCTCTCATGCTTCAACGCTCCGTTCAGGTAAGTGCTGTTGTTTGGTACTTTTTTTTCTTTCTCTTCATTTCACACTTAGAATATTTTCTGATACTTTTGTTTCCTTTTAGGCCATCCAGCATGCCCATTCTTTCTTAATGCAATCTTTTGAGAATCATGAGAAGCTTGCCGAGAAGACGAGGGAGGTCTCTACACTTCAGAAAACCAACAAGAGCCTGCAGTCAAAGATGAAGATGCTGGAGGACCAGGCCGAGGTCGTGATCAAAGAGAAAGATGAGGCCGAAGAGAAGGCCGGCTCCGCTGAGGCAATAAACAAAGTTCTTCAAGCCCAGCTGAAAGAGGCTGAGGACAAAATGGCCCAGGCCCAGAGGGAGCTTCAAGATGCCCTGGCCACCAAGGAGGCCGAAATAAAAGATGCTGATGAAAAGGCGTATGCTCAGGGCATAGCCGATGTGACAGAGGCTTATGAAAAATAAGTCAGGCAAGCATGCAACAAGGGTTTCTCCCTTGCTTGGATGACTCTGCTGAAAAAACTTGATGTCCCTAAAGACTCCTCCCAGAGGAACGTTGATGCCATTCCCCTGCCATTTCCTCCAACTCCGCCTTCTAGTAAATCTGATACTGAGGATGAGGCCGCGGAGGAAGTTTTGGTAAGGAAACAAAAAGAGGCCACTGTGACTAAGTCCCCTCCTCAAAATAAGCAAGTCCTAGACTTAACTCAAGATGAGGAGGTTGAGGAGGTTCTCAAGGACGTGATTCCTCCAAAGGCATCATTGGATTCACTCCTTGCTAATAAGAGTATTGATGAGACCCTTGCCCAAATTGATGTTGAGATCACGGCGGAGAAGGCAGCCGAGGTATCTTTTCAACAGTCCTCCGACGTCCAAACTCAGCCTGCTGCCGATGTTGGGAAATCTTAGTTTTGATGTCATGTCTTTTCTTTTCTTGTCTTTTGTACTCTTTTGTTTTGTTAGGCAATGTAAGCTTCTTCACATGGCCGATGTACCATTGTTTTCAACTTAATGCTTAATACAACTTTCCTCCTTTGAGTGCTTGTACCTTTGTCTTCTCTTGACTGTTTCTGCATGATTCTATACTTAGAATATTTTGCAAGTCTTTCCTTCTTTGTGCAATCATCTCGGGGTGACATACCCCGGGTATAAAAACTGATGATTTACCTCGATTTAATTTCAACTTGTAAATTGTTACAAATTTCAACAAGTGAAGATAAAAAATTATCTCGGTTTAACTTTGTCACGACCCAAACCCGCCCCTATGGGTTTATTATCAGAATAACAGCCAAGAATCCGAGATTACCAAGGCCCGCTAATAAGAAGACAAGATAATGTAGAGGTAAAGCAGAAGCCAATACAGTAAATAAACAATGTCCAATGAGCTGTGACAGTCTGTATGCCAAAAGATTTTCATACATTTATACAGAACAGTATACAAAACATTTACAAACATTCAGTACAGGGATCAAGTCCCTATTAACCAGTACAGTGCAGTCTATACAGTAAACAAAACAGTACAGGAGGGGGAACACTAAACACCCCTAGCCTTAGCTTGGCAGGCTCGGAACCTCGCAGTGAGGCACATAGGTTGGCTTGACAAAACTGGAAATACCCCGACGCTTCTAGCATTGGTCCAGTGCCTGTACACCTACATATATATATGAGCAGTGAGCTAAAACTTAGTGGATAACATAACGCGTAAAGGGGTTTAGAATGAATGTCCTTACAGTAATGAAAACAGTTCATTAAATCAGTATTTCAGTCTTTCAGTCAATCAGTCATATGTGGTACATCCATTAGCATAACAAGACAAGATGGCGAGGTCTTAAAGACCAACAAGAATGATGGCCATCAATCAAGAATTGCCAGGTTCCTCGGGGAACCGACGGAGATCTCTAGATAACGATAAGAAATGAGGTGCTAAGGATGCCACAATACAGTTCAGAAATAAAGTACATACATTCATTCAGTAATCAATATCGATTCGATGCTGATTGATTCAAGATTCGTAAGATAATCATTTCAACATATCTTTACACAATTGTTACTCACAAAGTTAGGGCTGGCTGATGAAGCTAGAGCGGCGTCCCGATCACCAACCCTACACAGTTTATAGATTGAACACACACTAAGCCATACAGTTGGAAAAGATAATAATTTAATCCCTAATTTGTCTCGGTGTGTTCTACATCTATATCATCTTTAAGATGCCTTAAATATGTCCTAAGAATGCCTATGATGGAAAGAGGATGCAAAGATGCACTTTTGAACACTTAACAAAATTTGCTGAAAATAGGGTCTCGCCGGCGTGATTTCACGCCGGCGGACATCTGAACAAAGGATCTCCGCTCGAGCGTGAACTCCGTTGCTCGAGCAGACTGTGTGCTATAGTAAAAATACTGGATGCTCCAAATTTACGCTCGATGGACGCTCGACCCTCGCTCGAGCGTAAGACACAAGTCTCGCTTCGGCGTGAGTTCCTCGCCGAGCGATCGTGAACTCATACAAAGTACTGGATGCTTGCATTTCACGCTCGAGCATCACTTTTCTCGCTCGAGCGGAAGGCAGGATCACAGATTGTACGCTCGAGCGTGGACTTCCTCGCTCGAGCGTAGGCCCAAAATCTGGAAATTCCAGATTTGAGTCCCAAGCTCAAAATCAAGTTATGCAAAATTTTCCATTCTCTTGGGCTAAAAACCTAGAAAACACTTGTAAACACTTAAAACAACATGATTCAAAGCTCAACTTGAGAAATCAAAGCCCAATGGTGTTTAATTCAAACTCAATTTCAAACTTATTTTCCATGGACAATACTCAAACATAATATGCAAGACTTTAAATCAATTCAAGGCTTCAAAACATGCTCTATTGAGCTCATTCTTTTCAAAACAAGTTGAGAACATGAACTCAAGCTTAATTATGAACATGCATGTGACAATTTGCCATGAAATCAACTCAAAATTCAACAATGCAACCCTGCATGCATGAATTCTAACATGATCCAACATGTATGAATTAAAATATGACTTAGCTCTATAATTTGACATGGACCAAGCAAGAATGAACATAGACTCAACAATAAGAGGTTAAATTTCCTTACCTAGGCCTTGAATACAAGCTATAGAAACTCAATTGTGCAAAAACCCCTTCAATTCTACCAAGTTCCAAGCAAAATCCACAAGACCAAGTCAAGTCACTCACACTCCCTCTAATTCTCTTCTCTATGGTTGGCTATAGCAATGAAATGAGGCTGAGGAAATGTTTTTTTTGAGTGTAAATTGGCTCAATGTGTTTTGTAGATGGTGGGCCACTAGGTGGCATTCTAGTAATTAAGTCTAACTTTGCAATTCATCAATAATTAATCTAATTTAATCATACCAAATCAGTTTTTGGATAAATACACAATAAAATCACATAAATTATGATGATCATGACATACCAATCGGTTTCCGGTTCGGCCGCCGATAAGGCCTTCAATTAGCAGTTTAAACATAAAGACGTGAACAGATAATCAAACAAGCAACAGATAGATATACAACTAAACAGATATATTCAATCAATTTAGTTCTAGATTTCGGTCAGTCAATTCAATATTTCAATTAGTTCCATCACTTGTCATAATCAGTTTCAGTTTAACGGTAATCAGTGGTTATTCGGTAAACAGTAACGAGAGTTGTTACAGTCTCCCCTCCTTAAAAAGAGTTTAGTCCTCTAAACTCGAGTTACCTTCATTCTGGAAGAAAACGGGGTTCAGTGGAAATAGTTCAGGATATCTTTTAGCCATGTCATATTCTCTTTCCCAAGTGGCATACACGCCACCATGGTTTTGCTAGTCGACTTTTACTAACGGGATCTCTTTGTTTCTCAGTTTCTTGATCCGTCTGTTCACAATCTGTATAGGCCGTTCCTCGTGAGTGTAGTCGTCAATCAACACTACCCGAGTAGGCTCAATCACATGGAATGGATCCTGGAGATAATCTCTCAACATCGAAATGTGGAAGACGTTGTGCATATGCTCCATTTCAGGAGGAAGCGCAACTTGATACGCCACCGGATTGATTTTCTCAATAATCTCATACGGTTCGACATATCTCAGCGCTAACTTGCCTTTGACTCCAAAACGAGTCTGGCCTTTCATCAGTGTTACTTTCACAAAAATGTGATCACCCACTTCATACTCTCTGTCTCGTCTTCTGACATTTGCATAACTTTTTTGTCTACTTTGTGCGTTTTCGACATTTCAGATTTTACTTTCTCAGTCGTTTCATAAACAGTCTTGGGCCCAAGCAAAGGCCCATCTCCAACTTCTGCCCAGCAAATTGGAGATCTACATTTTCTGCCATACAATCCCTCGAAAGGCGCCATACTAATACTTGAATGGAAGCTATTATTGTAGGCAAATTCAGCCAATGGCAAATGGCTTTCCCAGTTTCCCTGAAAATCAAGGACACACATTCTCAATAAATCCTCCAGAGTCTGGATGGTCCTTTCTGACTGTCCATCTGTCTGAGGATGATAGGCACTACTCAGTCTCAATTCAGTACCCAATGCAGTCTGTAGGCTTTGCCAAAACCTCGATGTAAACTTCGAATCCCTGTCAGAAACAATGGATACAGGCACTCCATGCAGTCTAACAATTTCATCAATATAAATTACAGCCAACTTGTCTGCATTATAAATTGTCTTGACAGGTAAGAAGTGAGCAGATTTGGTCAGTCTATCAACAATAACCCAAATTGAATCCATACCTTTTCTAGAGCGAGGCAATCCAACGATAAAATCCATCGTGATATGCTCCCATTTCCACTCCGGTATGGGTAAGGGTTGCAGTAAGCCTGCGGGTCGCTGATGTTCCGCTTTGACTTGTTGGCAATGAAGACATTTTGACACAAAGTCGGCAATTTCTTTCTTCATTCCCGGCCACCAAAAGTTCTGTTTCAAGTCTTGATACATTTACGTATTCCCCGGATGAATAGAAAATTTTGAGTTGTGGCTCTCTTGCAGAACTCTCTTTTTCAGTTCAGTATCATTCGGTATACACAGTCTTTCTTGAAATTTCAGTACATTATTTTCAAATTTGAACCCTGGCCTCGGTTTAGATTCCCTTTCTTCGATGACCTTCTTCGAGAAATCATCATGTTGCTGTTTCTCTTTAATTTCTTCAATCAGTGCCGGTTGTGCAGAAATAGCAGCTATTGTCCCGCTTTGTTCTTTCAAAACAACATCAATTCCAGATTTTTCAAGGTCACAAAGCAACTCTTTCTGTCCAGTGAGCAAGCAAGCTAAATTTGCAATCGACTTCCGACTCAGTGCATCGGCAACGGTATTGGCTTTTCCCGGGTGATACAGAATCTGTAGGTCATAGTCTTTGATCAATTCTAGCCATCTCTGCTGTCTCATGTTTAGTTCTTTCTGGGTGAAGAAATACTTCAAACTCTTGTGGTCGGGATATACTTCACATGTTGCCCCATACAAATAGTGACGCCAGATTTTCAGTGCAAACACTACAGCGGCAAGTTCCAGATCATGGGTTGGGTAGTTCTTTTCATGTGGTCTTAGTTGTCGGGAAGCATAAGCAATAACTCTCCCATTCTGCATTAAAACACATCCCAAACCCTTATGAGAAGCATCACTAAATACAGTATAACCATCCGTACCTGAAGGTAAGGTAAGAACTGGTGCAGTCACCAATCGAGTTTTCAACTCTTGGAACGCCGATTCCCTTCGGTCAGTCCAATCAAATAATATCCCCTTCTGTGTCAATTGAGTCAATGGTAAGGCAATTTTGGAGAAATCTTTGACAAATCTTCTGTAATATCCAGCCAATCCCAAAAAGCTTCGGACTTCTGTCACATTTGTTGGTCTAGGCCAGTTCACTACTGCTTCAATTTTCTGTGGGTCGACATAAATTCCATCTTTGCTAACAACATGCCCCAAAAACATAACATGATCAAGCCAAAACTCACATTTAGACAGTTTAGCATACAGTTTCTGTTCTCTTAGGGTCCACAGGGCAAGTCTCAGATGATGTTCATGTTCTTCTATACTTTTGGAGTAAATCAATATGTCATCAATGAATACCACAATAAAGTCATCAAGGTACGGTTTAAAGATTCTATTCATGAGGTCCATAAATGCTGCAGGTGCATTGGTGACTCCAAAAGGCATAACTAAAAATTCGTAATGTCCATACCTCGTTCTAAAAGCAGTTTTATCAATGTCTTGAGTTTAACTTTCAGTTGATGGTACTCGATCTGAGATCAATCTTGAAAACACTTGAGCGCAGAATGGCGATCAAATAAATCATCAATACGCGGCAATGGGTATTTATTTTTCACAGTTACCTTGTTCAGTTCACGGTAATCAATGCACAGTCTCAGTGAGCCGTCTTTCTTCTTCAAAAACAAAACCGGTGCGCCCCACGGTGAAGTACTGGGCCTGATAAACTTCTTGTCTAACAGTTCTTGCAATTGTACTTCCAATTTCTTCAGTTCAGTCGGAGCCATTCTATAAGGAGCTTTAGATATTGGTTGTGTACCCAGAACCACATCAACGGTGAATTCAATCTCCCTGTCAATCAAATCCCCTGGTAGATCATCTGGAAATACATCTGGGAATTCTCTAACTATAGAAATACAGTTCACGTCAGTTTTAGTATTATCACCAGTAGATACAGTCAATACAGAACACAGATATCCTTTACACCCCTTTCTAATCAATTTAACAGCTTTCACAGAAAAGATCAAATACGGAGAAGGTACTACTCCACTTCCATTAAATACGAATTCAGGTAAACCAGGTGGACGGAAAACAACTTGCTTTGTCACATAGTCAATAGTAGCGTGATATTTTTGTAACCAGTCCATCCCCAATATTATATCAAAATGATCAATGTTCAATGGCAGTAAATCAATAAACAGATGCATATCCCCAACAATAATTTCACAAGCAGGATACATATATGCACATGTCTTGGATCCCCCAACAGGTGATGATACAGCTAACAGATAATTCATAGGCTCTAAGGGTCTATTCAATTTCCGTGAAAAAACATGCGACACATAAGAATGTGTAGACTCCGAATCAATCAGTACATATGCATTTTGAGCACAGATAGAGAGGATACCTGACACAACGGTTTCAGTATTTTGCACGTCTTCCAGTACTAGGGCGAACACTCGGCCCTGCCTCATGAGCTCTTTCCCGGTAGCTTTGGGGTTAGGCTTTGGTGCTACAATTGATGCTGCTGTGCTTGGTGCAGCTTTCCCACTGGCCTGCGGAGCAGAGGGGCAGTCTTTAACCATGTGGCCCACTTTGCCACACCTGTAACAGGCTCCGGATATTTTGTAACAAACCCCTTTGTGCTTCCTGCCACATTCAGAACAAGATGGAATGAAACCACTCCCTTGGCTGGGGCTAGTTGTTGTCCCCGTATTCTGTTTCTTATTCAATTGGTTATGCTTGCCTTTCTTGAATTTAAAATTCTGTCTTTTACCACGCCATTCAGACGTCGATGTTTCAGATTGTTTCACAGCTTCGATGTTCGATTCGGCCATCAAAGCTCGGTCAAGAACATTTACATAACTCGGTAGCTTCAAAACACTAATTCGGTCCAATATAGCAACATTAAGGCCGCCTTCAAACCTCCTGGCCTTCTTATAATCGGTGTCCACCATGTGTGGTACATATCTAGCAAGCTCAGTAAATTTGGTCTCATATTCAGCACTGACATGATGCCTTGTTTCAGTTGCTCAAATTCGGTCACCTTTCTGTCCCTGACACACTGAGAAAAGTACTTTTCAAAGAAGGCTACTTTGAATTGAGCCCAAGTCGTAACAGTATTGTCATCACGAGTAAGCATCCACCACCTTCTTGCTTCCTCTTGCAGAGTAAAGGTAGCCAACATCACTTTATGTGCCTCAGAACATGGAAAAACCTCAAACAATTTTTCGGTCTCAAGAACCCAAGCTTTAGCCTTTAACGGTTCAAAGCCTCCCTGAAAGGATAGCGGTTTCAGTTTGCTGAACTTCTGGGTGAGAGCAATTATGTCCCCATCATTCACATTCACATCGGTTCGGTATCTGGAGGAGGAGGTAAACATTGGTTACATTGTTGCTCTAATCTTGCGATTATCAGTTCCATCATTCTTTCCATTCTTGCCATTCTTGCCTCAGTGGATGAGGACTCAGATTCATTCGCATTATCCATTTCACTATAAGCAGTTATAACAATTATAAGCATATACAGTTGCATACTTAAACAGTTTAACACGTTGGCATATATCCAGTCATGTCATAACCACACATTTTTCATGCTCATGTAATGCCCTAGTTGCTTTTCTAGGATGCCCTATAGCTCATTTGGACACGTGTGTGCGATATAACTCGTGGTTAAGTATCGCTCTAATACCACTCTGTCACGACCCAAAACTGCCCCTATGGGTTTAGCATCAGAATCGCCAAGAATCCGAGATTACCAAGGCCCGCTTAATAAAGAAGACAAGATAACAGAGAGGGCAAGACGGAAGCCAATATAGTAAATAAACAATGTCTAATGAGCTATGACAGTTTGTATGCCAAAAGATTTTCATACATTTATACAGAACAGTATACAAAACATTTACAAACATTCAGTACAGGGATCAAGTCCCTATTAACCAGTACAGTGCAGTCTATACAGTAAACAAAACAGTATAGGAGGGGGAACACTAAACACCCCTAGCCTTAGCTTGGCAGGCTCGGAACCTCGCAGTGAGGCACACAGGTTGGCTTGACAAAACTGGAAATACCCCGACGCTTCTAGCATTGGTCCGATGCCTCTACACCTTCATATATATATGAGCAGTGAGCTAAAACTTAGTGGATAACATAATGCGTAAATGGGTTTAGAATGAATGTCCTTGCAGTAATGAAAACAGTTCATTAAATCAGTATATCAGGCTTTCAGTCAATCAGTCATATGTGGTACATCCATTAGCATAACAGTACAGTAAGCAGTAGGTCTTAAAGACCGAACAGTAATGATGGCCATCAATCAGTAAACAGTTGTGGTTCCACAAGGGAACCGACAGAGATCTCTGTAACAGTAACAGTAAACAGTAGGTGTTAAGGATGCCACAGTACAGTTCAGAAATAAAGGACATACATTCATTCAGTAATCAATATCAGTTCAGTAAACAATTCAGTTCAGTATTCAGAAGATAATCATTTCGAACATATCTTTACACAATTGTTACTCACAGAGTTCTGGGCTACAGTAAGCTAGAGTGCGTCCCCAGTCACCAACCCTACACAGTTTATAGATTGAACACACACTAAGCCATACAGTTGGGAAAGATAATAATTTAATCCCTAATTTGCCTCGGTGTGTTCTATATCTATATCCTCTTTAAGATGCCTTAAATATGTCCTAGGAATGCCTAGGATGGAAAAAGGATACAAAGATGCACTTTTAAACACTTAACAAAATTTGCTGAAAACAGGGGTCTCGCTCGAGCGTGGATTTCTACGCTCGAGCGGACATGCAGACAAAGGATCTCCGCTCGAGCGTGAACTCCGTCGCTCGAGCGGATCGTGGTGCAACAAGAAAATACTTGGATGCTCCAAATTTACGCTCGATGGACGCTCGACCCTCGCTCGAGCGTAAGACACAAGTCCTCGCTTGAGTGTGAGTTCCCTCGTTCGAGCGTAAGATACAAGTCCTCGCTTGAGCGTGAGTTCCCTCGCTCGAGCGGACTGTGAACTCATGCAAAGTACTGGATGCTCGCATTTCACGCTCGAGCATTACTTTTCTCGCTCGAGTGGAAGGCAGGATCACAAATTGTACGCTCGAGCGTAGACTTCCTCGCTCGAGCGTAGGCCCAAAATCTGGAAATTCCAGATTTGAGTCCCAAGCTCAAAATCAAGTTTAAATGCAAAATTTTCGATCCTCTTGGGCTGAAAACCTAGAAAACACTTGTAAACACTTAAAACAACATGATTCAAAGCTCAACTTGAGAAATCAAAGCCCAATGGTGTTTAATTCAAACTCAATTTCAAACTTATTTTCCATGGACAATACTCAAACATAACATGCAAGACTTTAAATCAATTCAAGGCTTCAAAACATGCTCTATTGAGCTCATTCTTTTCAAAACAAGTTGAGAACATGAACTCAAGCTTAATTATGAACATGCATGTGACAATTTGCCATGAAATCAACTCAAAATTCAACAATGCAACCCTACATGCATGAATTCTAACATGATCCAACATGTATAAATTAAAATATGACTTAGCTCTATAATTTGACATGGACCAAGCAAGAATCGACATAGACTCAACAATAAGAGGTTAAATTTCCTTACCTAGGCCTTGAATACAAGCTATAGAAACTCAATTGTGCAAAAACCTCAATTGTGCCTAGAGTACATTGGGCAATTCGTCTACCCACTTCCCTTTTGCTGCCTGCAGCTCCTTCTTTATTCCATCCAGGATTACTTTGTTGGATGCTTCTGCTTGTCCATTGCTTTGTGAAAAACTTGGGGTTGAAAAGTAGTTCTTGATTTTGAACTTTGCACAGAAGTTTTTGATTAGTTTACTGTCAAATTGAGTTCCATTGTCTGCAATAATTGCTCTTGGAATCCCAAATCTGGTGATGATATTTCTTCATATGAAGTTCTTGACATCCACATCTCGGATCTTGGCAAGAGGTTCTGCTTCTATCTACTTTATGAAGTAATCTGTTGTTACCAGTAGGTACTTCCTTTGCCTAGTTGCTTGGGGCAATTGCCCAATGAGATCCATCCCCTATTGGGCAAACGACCAATGACTGGATATAGGATTTAGGTCAGCAGCTGGCTGGTGTATCAAAGGTGCAAACCTTTGGCATTGTTCGCACTTCTTCACGTAGGCTTCTACATCTTTTTGCATGTAGGGCCACCAATACCCCTGGGTAATGACCCTGTGAGCTAGCGATCTGTCCCCAGCGTGGCTTCCACAAATTCCTTCATGAATTTCATATAGGAAATCTTCAACCTGCAGAAGGTGTATGCACCTTAAAAGGGGTTCAGTGAAGGACCTTTTGTAAAGATATCCTTTCGCTGTTAGACTGAATCTTGCCGACTTCAATCTGACCTTGTATGCCTCTTTCCGGTCTGCTGGCAGCTTTCCTTCTTTCAAGGAAGCAACAATTTCGTCCATCCAGCTTGGTCCCATGTCTACGCACATTGCTTCACGTTTTGTGATTACTGGTTCAATGCTCGAGCCCGACAAGTATTCAATCATTATTGTCCTTGTTTTTCCTGGTTGTATTACACTAGCTAGGTTGGCCAATGCATCGGCATGGTTGTTATCATCTCGGCTGACTTGAAGCAGTCTGCAGTTCTGGAATAAGGCTGCTAGCCTGATGACCTCCTTTGCGTAGGCCGACATTATTTCATCTCGGGCTGCAAACTCGCCCGTTGTCTGGTTAACTATCAATTGTGAATCACAAAAACTATTACCTCATCTGCTTGTACTGCTGCTGCTAGCTTCAGTCCTGCAATCAATGCTTCATATTCTGCCTCATTGTTTGGGGCCTTGAACCCCAATTGAATGGACTGTTCTAATATTTCTCCATCTAGAGATATCAGTACTACTCCTGCCCCCGCTCCTTGTCGATTTGAACTCCCATCAACGAACAGTTGAAAGGAATCGCCGATGTAAATGCTGCAGGGTCTGGGTTTCTCTTTTTTCCTTTGTTCTTTAGCCTTTGGCTGGGCTTCTGCTTGCTTGTTTGGACATTGTCTGTCTTAGCTCAACGGAGCCCAATGTTGGATGGACTCTGGCATGAATTCGGCCAAGAAGTCGGCCAAAACCTGGCCTTTGATTACAGTTCTGGGCCTGTACTCTAGATCATACTGGCCTAGGGCGACTGCCCATCTGGCTATTCTTCCTGTTAAGTCTCCCTGCTGCAATAAGGACTTCAATAGATGCTCTGTCAGTACCACAATTTTATGGACCTAGAAGTAATGGTTCAACTTCTTTGAAGCCATTACTAGAGCCAGTGCCAATTTCTCTAAGGGTAGATACCTTGTTTCTGCGTCGGCTAGGGTTTTGCTTACATAGTAAACAGCCTTTTGCTCTCATTTTTCTTCTCGGATTAGTACTGCACTAATCGCATGTTCTGAAACTGCTAAGTACAGGAACAGCTCCTCCCTAGGTTCTGGATTTGAAAGAACTGGCGCTGTGGTCAGGTACTTCTTCAGATCGGCTAATGCTTCTTCTCACTCCTCTGTCCAAAGAAAGTTTGTGGCTTTCTTCACTAATTTGAAGAAAGGTTTGCACTTGTCTCAGCTTCTGCTTATAAACCTGTTCAGGGTTGCGACCCTTCCAGTTAGCATCTGCACCTGTTTTGCCGACGTCAGGCTCTTCAGCTCTAGGATGGCCTTGATCTTATTTGGGCTGGCCTCAATGCCCCTCCTGGTCACCAGGTATCCTAGAAACTTACCAAATCCAACTCCAAATGCACACTTCGATGCATTGAGTTGGAGCCGATATGTTTTACGGATTTCAAAGACTGCTTTTAGATCGGCAAGATGACCCTCAGGCTCCTTGGTCTTAATAATCATGTCGTCAATGTAGACTTCTACTGTTCGGCCAATCAGGTACTTGAAAATCTTGGTTACCAATCTTTGGTAGGTGGCTCCTACGTTTTTTAATCCAAAAGGCATCACTCTGTAGCAGTATAGCTCTTTGGGAGTGATAAATGCCGTCTTCTCTTCATCTGCTGGGTCCATAGCTATCTGGTGATACCCCCTGTAGGCATCCAGGAAGCTCATCCTTCCATGCCTCGAAGTGGTATCCACTAGCTGGTCAATCTTGGGTAGAGGGAAGCTGTTTTTGGGACAAGCCTTGTTTAAACTGGTAAAATCTACACAGACCCTCCATTTACCATTCTTCTTCTTTACCACCACTGTATTGGACAGCCATGTCAAGTAGTGAACTTCTCTAATGGCCCTAGCCTCTAGAAGTCTGTCTACTTCTTCTTCTACCGCTTTGACGTGCGTCAATGTTGGTCTTTTGGCTCATTGAATTACAAGTTTGGCCGACCTGTCAACATTCAGTTTGTGGCAAGTGACCTCGGGGTCGATGCCAGGCATTTCGTAAGTTGTCCAAGCAAACACCTCAATATTTGCTCGCAGAAAAGCCTCCAACTCTTTTTCCTCTTCTTCGGCTAAGCCCGAGCCGAGAAGAAAGAAGCGTTTTTCATTCCTATCCTGGACAAGGATTTTCTTCAGTGCCTCTTCGCTTTTCTCGGCTGGCTACTTGCCGATGTCTTCTAGGACTTCCACGTCCTCATCTTCAATTTTTGGCTTTTTTGGCTCTCATATGCTACAGGTTGATTTCCATTGGGAATCGCAATAGTTGATGCAATGTTGAGGGAACTGCCCCCCATTGCATGCAACCATGGCCTTCCCAAGATGATGTTGTACGGGGAGGGTGCATCAATGATGGTGAATTCTGTCTTGATCTTCCTGGTGCCAGCTTGCACCTCAAAGTTTACTGCTCCCAGTGGCCATGTCGGCGTTCCATTGAACCCAACCATTGGGCCATTGGATTGTTCCATTTCGTCCGGGTGAAGGCCGAGCTCCTTGTAACATCGGACATACATGATGTCACAAGAGCTGCCTTGGTCAATCCGGATGCATTTCACTTGGCACTCTCCAACCTGGAGGGATATTACCAACGCATCATTATGCGGATGCTGGACCATCTCGAGGTCAGCTTCAGTAAAGGTTATCATTAGTCCCTGGCATTCTTCTACTCGATGTCTTTTCTCCCCGACTTGATAGACATGTTGTAGGTGTTTTACCTTCTAGGTCTCCCCTCTAATTTCGTTCTCGTTGACCTTTGAGTGAATCACATTGACTACCCGAGGTCCTCCTGCTGAGGTCATTTGTCTTTGGGAAAGGCGGAGCTGCTGGTGCTTGAGGCAATCTTGGCCGTTCTTCTCTTGTTCTGGCCTCGTCGACCAGATCTCTCAGATGGCCTTGCCTTACCAAGTCTTCTAAGTGTGCTTTCAGAGCTCTGCAACCCTGGGTTATGTGCTCCTCTTCATTGTGGTAGGCACAGCGCCTGTCGACGTTCCTCCCCATGAATTCCCCTGGTGCCCTTGTTGGTGCCCTGAAATAGGGTTGGTTCCAAATTTGTTCCAGGACTTTGTGAATTGGGACCCGGAACACAGTCGTCACCACCTGTGCAGCCCTCAGTTCTGTTTCATGCTTGGTCGATTCGTTGTTACCTCGGCCTCGCTTCAGTGAGCCATTTCCTTTCTCTTGCTTTACCTCCCTAGTCCCCGATGTATCTTCCTCGGCTCTGGTATACTTCTCGATTCTCGCCATGAGCTCTTTCATGCTTTTTGGCAGAGTTTTTGCCAAAGACATCTGTAGTGGACAGTTGTCTTTCAGGCCATTCTTGAATGACACGACCGCCACTTCTTGATTACATTCTGGTATTCGGTTGAATACCTCATAGTAGCTTTTTGCATAGGCTCTAAGGCTTTCATCCTTACTGATCTTCAGAGCCATTAATGCGTCTACCCTTAATGGCTGCAGCTTGTTTGTCATGGAGAGAGTCATGACATGGCAAAACATCACCAAAAACATACTGAAATGGACTCATCATAAGCTAGAATGACATGCCAAAGCATGAAGCATGTGAAGCTAGTTTACGAGATTTACACTACAAGTGTATCATGCATGCATGGAGTGACAAAACCAACCTAAAACAGATCTAAGGCATGGTAAAACATCACCGAAAACCTACTAAAATGGACTCAACACAAGCTAGGCAAACATGTTACTTTGATGAGTTACAAATGAGATTACACTACACATACAAGATACATGCAAAAAGTGACCAAACCAGCCATGGACAGAGCCAAGGAAGGTCTTAAAAGTCACAAAAAAAGGGCCTGAACCAAGCCTCAAAAGTACAGAGAGGCATGCTCCTTTGGAAGGCCAAAAATGCAAGCAAACAAAAATCAAAAGAGAGGGGGTCACCCCCTCTGATTTGAGGCCTCAAAACCACATGCCTGCCATTGAAAATCCACTGGATTTTAGTGGTTAAAAGGCCAAACCAAGGCTAGCTCGAAGGCCTTAAGGCATGGCTCAAAACAAGGCCAAACAAGGCAAACAAGAGGGTTGAAGACCTTCAACAGCACAAAGACCTTAAACAACTACCAAAAGCACTTAAATACAAGACTTTTTTTAGTTGAAAGCAAGGCCTAAAACAATATGCAAGAATGGGCAAAATGAGATATAAAAAAGTGCTAAAATATGGATGAAGCTTACCCTTGAAGTCTAACTTCGAAACCAGCAATCTCAGGGGGTAGAACCTCACTTTTAGAGCTCAAAAAGTCCTCCCAAGAACCTCAATCCAAAGATGGTGGTGTATCTCTAAGTGTTGTAGTGTAAAAGTGCAAGGAAAATGGATTTCAAGGCACAAATCAACAACAATATAGAGAGAAAGAGAGATATTTCTTCTCAAAATGCTCAACTTCTGCTAAGGAGAGAGGCTCTCTCCTTATATAGAAGAAAAGCAATGCAAAGCTTGTTCAAGAAGCTTGGCAAGAGATTCATCTCTCTATACACGTGTATGAAGGGTAGATAAAAGGATTCCAGCTAGCTTAAAAGATCTTGAGTAAAACCTACTGAGATAGGGGTGCTGCCGGCCATCAGGGATGGCCGGCTGTGGCTCATTGATGGCCGGCAGCAACAAAGTGGGGGCCGATAGGTCCAAAAGGGGCCCAGCAGTGCACCAAGAAACACATTCTGAAAGGACCAAGTCATGGTCCAAGAATGGGGCAGAAAGGATACAGGATCTGGAAAGCTCGAACCTGTGACGTTCCGCCGCAAAAATCGAATGCCGGAGGAGCAATCGAACTTGTGTCCGAATGTACCTGCAAGTACAATCGAGTCTTGAGGACGGTTAAAAATGGAGTGTCTACACTAATATAACATCTGCGAACCCCATATCTTTCATATCAAATCTTCTATTAAGCATTTGTTTAGTTGATTTAATCATATTTTGACTACTTCCAATGATAAGCATGTCATCCACATAAAGATAAACTATGACATATCCTTGGTCAATGTTTTTAACATAGACGCACTTATCACATTCGTTTATCTTAAACCTATTAGTAAGCATAGCATGACCAAAATTTTCATATCATTACTTAGATGCTTGTTTTAATCCATAAAGAGATTTTACAAGCCGACAAACTTTCTTTTCTTGCCCCGGTACTACAAACCCTTCAGGTTCCTCTATATAGATCTTTTCATTTAGATCACCGTTTAAGAAAGCTGTCTTAACATTCATTTGATATATTTCTAAATTAAACAACGTTGCTATAGCAATCAACATGTAAATGGATGTTATTCTTGTCATAGGAGAATATGTGTCAAAATAGTTCAGACCTTCTTTTTGTCTGTAACCTTTTACTACAAGTCTTGCTTTATACTTGTCTATTGAATCATCTGCTTTCATTTTTCTCTTGAATATCCACTTATATCCAAGAGGTCTAGAATCAGATGGAAGATCCACCAATTCCCTAGTATGATTTTGCATAATGGATTCAATTTCATTATTAACAGCCTCTTTCCACCAAGGTGCTTCAGAACCTGTCATTGCTTCCTTAAAGCCTTAAGGTTAATTTTCTAACAGGTATGTCAGAAAATCTGGACCAAAGGATTTTGATGTTCTTACTCTCTTACTTCGTCTTGGTTCATCATCAGTTAAATCATGTTGGTTGAGACCATTACTAGTCTCTTGTTTTTGATTATCATTAGTCTCTTGACTTTGTGTACAACCATAAGTTTTTTTCTGTGAACTTAATTCCTATCTTTTCTTGCAAGGAAAGACATGTTCAAAAAATACAGCATTCCTTAACTCTATAATAGTGTTCACATTTATATTAGCTATTTCTGATTTATAAGTCAGAAATCGATATGCACTACTATTGTGAGCATAACCAATAAACACACAATCCACTGTTTTTTGTCTAATCTTAGTCTTTTTAGGAACAAAAACTTCAACTTTGGCCAAACACCCCCACACTTTTAAGTATTTGTAGAAAGGCGGTCAACCTTTCCACAATTCATAAGGAGTTTTATTCAGTGTGTTTGGTTTGAGTTTTTTGGATTGAGTTTTTTGAAATTTGAGTTTTTTGGTTTTCGTGTTTTTTTTTTTTGGTTTTAGTGAATATTTTAAAATTTTAAAAACAAAAATTACTTTTTTAGATGCACCTCACTTAGATGTATCTAAAAAGTAAAAAAAAATTGAAAAAATATTTTTAAAAATTAATAAATACATAAAAATACAAAAAATATACTGAATTCTCATTTTTTTTTTGTATTTTTGGTATTTAGTGAACTTTTAAAAGATTTTTTTCACAAATTTTTTACTTGTTAGAGATATTTATGTTAGGTATGTCTAAAAAGTAAAAAAAAAAAGTGCTTAAAATATTAAAAAAATTCAGTAAAAACAAAAAAAAAAACGAAAAACAAGAAAGTAGAATTTTCTGAAAAGTGTTTTTTGAAAAGTGTAACCAAGCAAGCTGATTAGTTTTCTTGTGGAGTATTATATTAAAAACATAATTAGCAGACAATATTGCTTTCCCCCCACAAGTTCTGCGGTAAGCTCGAACTTAGTAACAAGGCATTTATCATTTCTTTAAGAGTTCTATTCTTCCTTTTAGCAATTCCATTTTGTTGTGGAGAATAGGGTGCTGTAACTTGATGAATAATGCTATGTTGTGCACAAAATTCATTTAATGGTGTATCATATTCACCACCGCTATCACTTCTAACCATTTTAATGGTTTTTCCAAATTGATTTTTAACTTCTATTTTGTAGAGTTTAAACATTTCTAAGGTTTCATCTTTACTTCTAAGTAAATAAACATAACAATATCTTGTGCAATCATCGATAAATGTTATGAAATACTTTTTGCCTTCTCTAATTTGAACAAATTTAAGATCACATACATCTGTATGAATTAATTCTAGAGGTTCGGTTTTTCTTTCAACCGATTTAAATGGAGCCTTAGTTAGTTTCGCTTCTACACAAATCTCACATTTGTGATTAGGATCAATTTCAAATTTTGGTATATAATCCAAACCAATTAATCTACGCAAAGCATCAAAATCCACATGTCCTAATCTACCATGCCATAAATTCGACTCAAGAATATAAACAAAAGATGTGTTATTCTTATTAATAGCAACTTTTGGTACAACCGTCATTACATTTAATTTGATGAGACTATCACTTATGTATCCCTTACCAACATACATACCACTCTTTGTTAATACAAATTTATTAGACTCAAAAACAAGCCTAAAGCCATTTTTACTTAACAAAGAACCAGAAACTAATTCTTCCGGATGTTTGGTACATGCAGTACGTTGTTGAGGGTCAATTCCTTCCCTGATGTCATCTTCAAGATCACTTTTCCTTATCCAGCCACAGTAGAAATAGAAGAATTTCTCCTAAATAGTTGTTCACCATTTGCAGCCTCATTGTAGGTAGTGAATATCTTATTGTCTGCACATAAGTAATGAGTTGCTCCAGTGTCAACCCACCACTCCTTGAGATTTCCAACCAAATTAGCCTTAGACATCACAGTAGAGAGATTGATGTCATTTACCCCGTCAGAGATGTAATCTAATTTTGTCACATTGGCTTGATTGGTGGTCTTTTGCTTGTACTTCCGTGATCCTTCTTAGGGTAGCGGCAGTCAAAAGTTTGATATCCAGTTTTGCCAAAGTTATAGTATTTTCCTTTGAACTTCTTATTGCCATTGTTGTCGCTTTGTTTAGAACCATCTCCAGTAAACTTTCTCTTTTTGTTATGCAATTTGTGAACTTGTTCAACCACATTAACCTTGGACTCAATGGGATTTTTTCCATTCCTCTTTTCAGCCTTTCGGTTATTTTCTTCAATTCTCAATCTTACAATCAATTCATCCATTGTCATCTCCTTGCGTTTATGTTTTAAATAATTTTTGAAATCTTTCCAAGCCGCTAGCAACTTTTCCACTAAAGTAGCGACTTGGAAAGACTCGCTAAGAGACATACCTTTTAAATGAATATCATGCAAAATTATTTAAAAATTTTGAACTTGAGAAATTATCGTTTGGGAGTCTACCATAACGAAATTCAGAAATTTACCGACAACAAATTTTTTCGTGCCAGCATCCTCTGTCTTGTATTTCTTTTCCAAAGAATCTCACAATTCTTTTGCTGACTTCAGAGGGCTGTAAACATTATACATCATGTTGTCAAGGCCATTGAGGATGTAGTTTTGGCATAGGAAATCTGAATGTTTCCAAGCATCTACAACGACAACAATTTGCCGATCACTTTCATCCTTTCTTAGTACTGGAGCCTCTTCACGGAGAAATCGGGCCAAGTTTAGAGTTGTAAGATAAAACAACATTTTCTACTGCCATATCTTAAACTCAGTACCGTCAAATTTTTTCGATTTTTCTCCATGATTTATTGGAACTTAAATATGGTTCTGGATAGGAACCGGAGTTAGTGTAACAATTGGAGTACCACTTCTAGTTGCAGTAGCTATAATATCTGATTACAAAAATCAGAAAAAATCAAAACATAAATTAATTTTCTAGTTACTAAAATCAGAAAATAAATTATAACACAAAATAATTTTATTTTCCTTGTTATTAAAAGTAGAAAAATAAAATACTACAATAATTTTCTGTAACACAAATTAATATTTTGTAATTGTTAATGACACCAGTATATTATTACTAGTTGTCAAAAAAAATAGACAGTATATTACTACTATCTGTCAAATAGTATATTACTACTATTTATTTTCCAACCAGAATATCACTTTTGTGAAAACACAGAAAATTAAATACAATGAAGATACCAAAAATTGGTCTGTCTTGAGATTGTTGGACAATCTTCATTGTATTTAAATAAATAAACTATGTTTGTGTACTAAACAACAAACATAATAGAAAAGAAAAATAGGAAAGGAGAGAGATTGTTTGATTACAAAAATCAAACCAATAAAATTAAATAAATAAAAATAGATTTTATTTTGTTACAAAAACAAAATCAAAATCTGATATAAATAAATAAAAACAGAAAATAAATAACAACTTACTTGATTAAATTCTTGAACAAAATTCTGATCAAGTCCAATGTTAGACACTGTGTTTTTAAGACAGATTCGTCATCTCCACAGTGCTCTTAGAATATGGACGTCTATCTCTCAGGATAAAATGATCAATCGGCGAAAAATAGAAGCACTACAAATTTTTCGTACAACGAACACGCAAAGTGTTTATACTCTTTCTCACGAAAATTTAGATGCATCAAAATACAGAGAAGACAGACAATATTTTGGACGAAAAAATTGAATGAAACATCAAATGAGGGCTAGTCTATTTATAGATGTAGTGGTACCCTTTTATTTTGAATTGAACACGTATTGTACCTGTTAGATTTAAATTGGTACTGTTTGGGTTCAAACTTGAACAGATTAAAATCGAATTGCACAGATTTAAATATGTCCGGGTTTTTTTGAAATTCAATTTTGTTCAGGTGGGAAAAACGGACCCAATTTTGAATTTAATTTCGAAAATTCAAATAATTAGAATTTAAATGTTTTGGCCCAAATAGATAGGTATTGGGCCGGACAAGCACAACCTAACCTCACACTACACACCCGCACCTAAGCCCAGTTGACTGGATGGACGACAGCGGCGGCGCGCATGTGTGGTAATTTTTGGGTTCAATGGGTATAGCCCATAACCTCCCTCTCTATAAAACTTGGATGCCCCTTGGGGCCTACCTCAAGTTCCAACTCCAAGCTTTATAAACCCACTCAAAGTTTCCTACCAAATCAACGTGGGACAAGCCAATATTCAAATCTTAAGGAATTTTCACCAAAAACTCCATTTTCATGGAGCTCACTTTGGCTTTAATTTTCCATTCATCTGATAATGGTTTTGAGCTACCAAATATATCATTTGAATTACAACGTGGCATAGAATGTGTTACCATTTAGACCCGCCAACTTTGGCACACGGGCCCCATCTAAAAAATAGACCAAAGTTAAGAACAAAATTGTTTTTACCCAGATTTTTTTTTCAAAACATTTCTAACACATTATAGTGCTCAAAAATTTCCCTCTGGTTTTTCTTGCTCATCATTGAATAATTCGATCTGTGTTTTTTCATAGGAACAGATTGATTACAATATCTGAGCTGATCTGAAAAAATTTAAAGAATTTCAATAAGTTGTCGCTCTCCTATCTAGAACCGACTGTGTAATGTTTTTATCAAACTTCTCTAGCTGCTTTGATGTATGTTGAACAATAATCTCTATCACCAGGATGGAACTAGGAGTAAATTACAGGGAGCATAGCCTCTCTGTTTGTGTGAAAAATTTTGTTTGCCAATAGCCAAAAAAATATATATCTTATTTCATTAAAAAAAAAAAGAAGACTTTTTAGTGTAAAAGATATAAATCTTATTATTCTCCTACCTTACATTCTCTTTTTATTTTTTATTAAAAAAATTTCTTCATCTTATTAGAGATTGTTTCTATAGTATTTAAATTTTTTTTTTGTATATATATAATTCATATATAATATTATACATATATGTGTATTTATATATACAGTGAAAAATATTATTTGCTTTCGGGCCCTTCCAGTGATAAAATCTTTCGTCCCTGCCTATCACTGGTATTGAATTTATAGGTTGGAGTATATAATGGAATTTTGTGACTTTGCTAGTTATGCCATTCATTCAAGATTAATATGATCGGTTAAAGTCAGATGAGTTTTCAAGTAAATATACACTTTATAACTAGAGAGCTAATCTGTTTAGTATCGGTCTTTAAGTAAATGTTTTTATCAAATCAATAATGTTGATTTTATTATTTTAAATATCGATACAAATCACTTCTTCTACCAAATCATACTAAACCGAGCCGATTGAAACGGTTTGGTTCGGGCAATTTAATCAATTTATGACCTTTCAAATCTGAGTCACTTTTAAATATAATCACTAATCTATATATAAATATTAAATTAATTATTTGTCCACCAATTCAAACATATTCAATCCATTCATTTAATAAATACTTTTCAATTCTTAGATTAACAAAAAAAAAAAAAAAATATTACTAAGATTTTAAGAATAATGAGTTAGAATTAAAATTATATAATAAGAGTTTACAAACTTAAGTTATAAAGATGATAAGATTAATTAATTAAGGTTAATAATTTATTATATTTATTAATATGAAAAATTTAGCCAAAACTCCTTTATTAAATCCTTATTTAGTGATAATGATAGTCTAATTTATTTTATTTCATAAACCTCTTAAGGAGAAAACACATAATTAAGTACAAACAAAGTAAAATATATATTTTTTTTCTTGAACAATATTACGAAAGTAACATATTACTTTGAACTAAGACAGAGTAACATGTTACTGCTTACATCAATTTCAAAGGTAATAAAAAAAAATTATTAAGAATTTTATAGTCAATATCGATCTTATTTGATAAATCTTAATGAGAAAATTTAAAAAATGCTAAATTTATTAAAAATTCACATTTAAATTAAAAGTTATATTATTTAAAGTTTAATATTGGTAATAGTGGTACGTGTTGGATTTTTTAAGTAAAATTTTTAAATAATGCTATGTATACCAATTAACATACACACTACTAACAGATGATGTGACATTATTGGTACGGTTTTGAGTATTTATACCTTCTATAATAAATGTGATCAATAATAATATCATAACACTAGTTGATACAATAGTATGTACACTAATTAGTGCACGTAGCACCATCGAATTTTTTTTGTACTTGTCTTTAATGCATTAAGGTTTTATTATGAGAAGGCCTTGACCAAATCCCCCTATTAATATCATTATATTATTAGATTATATATATATATATATATATATTATAAATATAATATATGTTGAAGCGGTCGGTTTTTATTTAGTTCGGTACACAAAGTGCTTGAACTGATACCGAATCGAAATTTTAAAAAAAAAAAAATTTAAAAACAACACATTCCGATCTTGTTAAAAAAACAAATCGAATATAACCAATTTGATCCGGTTCAATCAGTTTGATCAATTTTTTCGATTTTTCTTATATTTCTATTTACAAGTAGGATAGGGATTTGCATTGCATGCCAAAATTTTGCACTTGTTTATAATCTGAATAATCTGCTACATTTATATGTTATTTGTTATTCGTTACTCTAGGCTTCTTTTTTTTTTTTTTTTTTTTTTTCAGAAAGTATATTCTCTTATGTCCATTAGTTCTATGTTTGATTTTTCTTATTTCCTTATTTTCTAAAAGTTTATTATCTCAAGGTATGCCGTGGCGTTCCCAATCTGAAAACAAACTTTACTTCTTCTTTGCTCACATGTGTTTTTGTTTGTTTGTTTGTTTTTTTTTTTATTGAAAAAAAAGAAGAAAGTTTTGTACAAAAGAAAACAATTGAGATCTAATTAGGGGAAATTGAAAAAAACATGATACCAAGACAAAACAAATGGTATGAAAGTATAAGTAATTTATGCATTCAAATATTGTCATTATAATGAAATAACCACATTGTACTTCCGTGACATTACATTACATTGCTTGTCATTATAATGCATAATGCATAATGGAAGGGTAAATTATACTAACACATTTGATATTTGATTCAATTACATCTCACCTCTTAAAGTTTTAAAAATTACATTCTTACTCTCGGGATTAATAGTCTCATTTCACAAACCTTTTGTTTATATAAAAGACAACAACTTTTAGTAGAAAAATATCAAAAAATTATGTTGAAAAAAAAAGTAAAGCAAAAGAAAGAAGAAAAAAAAAAGAAGTAAAATAAAGCAATAAAAAAGAGAGTGAATGAGTTCAATGTTTTCATTCTGTCTAAATAATTACAATGACAAAGGGAGTTAGTGTAATTTCTCAAACGTCAAGGGTGATATGTATTAAATCTAAATCTCAGGATATAAGTGTAATTTATCCCATAATGAAATTTTTAGGGTATTTTTTGTCTTTACATATTTGGTAGGCTGAAAGAATGTGATTAAAATTAAAGGCTGAATTGCATTTGTACCATTGCCTAGGAACATCAAAAGTTGAGCAAGATAATTACACGGATTGGGCTTATACGTGGACTAGAAGTTGTTATCCGGGCCCACGGGACTCATCACCTAGTGGTAGGCATTGATCGGGTCGGACTTACATTATCAGTTAAGACACTTTAGAGTCTACTCAAGTTTGGCCCAACCCAAACATCGGGCCAATATGGTCTTTCTAAGCCCAAACCTAAGCCTACAAAAATTCCATTACCAAGCGGTTTGATTTTTTTTTAAGAGAATTAAAAAAATAAAAAATTTGCAAGGAAACTGGTTATCCGAAAAAAAAATAAATGCAATAAACCATTCAATGCAACCTACAATAGAGATTAACCCAAAAAATTATCCATAGACTAATGTAGGAAAAAAATCACAATAATATTGTTGTTCGAACAACAGTTCCATACTACGTCACAATAAAAATAAAAAATAAAAAATAAAAAAATTCAAACAATTAAATAAATCCCTACCGACATAATACCCATTTCGGCACAGTAACTGATTGAATCCTACAACAAAGATGAGGAAACAAAAAAAAACCAAAAACAAAAACAAAAAATAGAATTTAAATTTTTATATTTTCAAACTATTGGATTTTATATATTTTTAATATATTTCATCAATAAAAGAATAATTATATTTTTTATGCAGGGCTATGAACTTAAATCTCAATATATTTGGCCTAATGATAGTGTAATACCCTTTACAGCGTGAGGTTGCGGGTTCAACTCTTCCATTATGATGAGATTTGTATGCAATTAGTAGTGGTTGTTAGCTTGTGCTTGTTTAGTTTAGTAGGTTGATGCGATAATCATAATATATTCAATTTATTACTGTGTGGATGAAAATCTGATCACACTGCAATCTTAGTATCCAGCTGGAGAGCACCGGCAGAATAGATGGCACCTAACTAACTTGCAACAGAAAGAGAAGACTCCGGTGGTAGTTCGCCACCCGGGGGTACTCCGACGATCAAGTCAGTACTCAATATCTCTCAAAGATAATCAATAGTGCTAAACTCACTAGCTTGAGCATAAAAAGCATACCTTAGACCCATGGGAGTGCCTCTCTTTTATAGCCAATACAATCCTAGTCCCAATAGGAGCCTAGCCCTAATGGACTTAGGATTACTGCTAATCTGGGACTCCCAGTGGGATTATGATAAACTCTTTAAGAGTCTTATCTTTACCCAAACTGAAGTCTTCTCCCAATCTAGGACTCTTGTCCCTCATCCATGTTGAGTTCTCTCTTCATTCTAGGACTCTTGTCCCTTATCCACTTATCTTGCATTCCGATATCTTCGAAGATAACCTCGGCCTTGCCGAGATCACCTCGGCATCACGACCAGGACACGTGGCACCTCGGCTGACACGTCGGCGTCACCTTGCCACGTGTTGATACTCAGAAAATATATCCCCACAACTACCCCCATAGATTCTATTACCTCAGCATTCTGAGGTAATGGAACCTACACTGTTCATTCATCTGTGCCCCTCTGCCCGAGATCAAACTCGCCGACCTCAAAGTTCCCTGGACTTTACTCTCCACTGCTGTCAAGAATCAAGTTTCATGCTTTCCAAGCTGCTTGAAATCGCACCTCCTAGCCGAGGTTCTGGTTCCATTAATTCGTAAACTCCAAGAGCTTTGCAACTGCTCCACTCACACTCTCTGGTGAGTTCCCGATTTCCAGTCATCTATTTGACTCCGTCGATTTTCATATCGGCGTTCATTTCACTTTGTAGGTTCACAAACTCTTTACTTGCTATTAAGCTCAATCTTTTATAACTCTTTTGAATCTGTTTACTTGTCATCTGTTGCCTTCTATTTTCGTCTGTTTTCAAGTTTTGAACTGTTTGAATGTCTGGCACTGTTCTTGTCATATCCGCTTTTTGTTGTGTCACGACCCAAACCCGCCCCTAAAAGTTTGGCATCGTAACCAGCCAGTAATCCTAGATTACCACAAGCCTTCCTGTACAAAACATAAATAATTGGGGCTCGCGGAAGCGAAAACTAAATACAAATGGTCCAAAGAGCTGTGCATTTATGTGAACAAACATTTACATGCCAAAAATGTTAATTTACCCACTGACAATACATAACAAGTAACCAAAAGATCATATACAAAACATAGGCTCACGCCACAGCTATACAACCAAAAACAAAGCTCGTACGGCCTACCAGGCCTAGCCTTAACTCGGAGGCACTCAAAACACTGGTAGGCTTCAAAATGGCGGCTCGGTGTAAGACCCCGCCTAGGCTTGACTCCCAAAGTGCTCACCTATAAATACATATATACAAACAATGAACTAAAGCTCAGCAAGTAACATTAAAGTAAAGGAGGTAGTGAATGAATTCCGAACATTTCATATATCCATAAATCAAATCATTCATAAACATACTCATCTCATATCAAAACATACATAATGGCATACTCCATAGAACATAACATATATTGTCTTCTGACTAGAGTAACCGGTCCCGGACACCGATTAAACACATACCGAGATCTCGTAAACTGGTCCACTTAGGACTATCCATGGATGCCATACTAGATTCGCAAATCAGGACTTTCGTTCACGGGTTTAAAATCACATTTCAAAAACATATCGTATCATATAGCATTCCATATAACATTCAAATACATTGCATATCAACATAACTTTACAAAAATGTTACTCACAGTGGGTTTCCAAAACCGCTTGCACGGTCTTCAAGGTTTGACCTACAAATATAAACATCACAGCATAATCTCTTAACACATAAAGTAAACACATACTTGTAATCTCATCAACATAACTTAATTAAGCCTTAGGAATGCCTAAAATGTAATAAGGATGTCCAAAACATGCATTGAAAAACTCTGCGAAATTTCTGAAAAGTAGGTCCTCGCTCGAGCGGCAAAACCCCTGCTTGAGCGGACTGTGAACTGAGGCAGAGATACTGGATGCATGAAATCCCCGCTCGAGCGGCAAAACCTCCGCTTGAGCGGACTGTGAAAATCTGGGTTTTCCAGGTTGCAGATTCAAGCTTCAAACCGATTTTCAACCTTTACAAACTTATTTCAAGAAACCATAGCTCAAAGGCTTGAAAACAACTTCCAAAATCATCAAATTCAAAGTCCAAAACACTTGAAAATCACTTAATCGCAACTCATGATTCTAAAACAAAACCCACATGCATTATATAAGGAATCAAACCTTGAATCAAGATGAAAAACTATAATCATGCACATACAAGCTTCCTTAGATCAAAACACACATAATACTTTCCATGAACCATAATTTTCCTTTAAATCCACTTACTAGTCATGAGATCATACAAGAATTAACCTTATTCAAGAACTTAGAAGGGAAATTCTTACCTTAACTACTTAAATGAAGAGGGTTTGACTTGATTTCCCTTCCTTTCTCTTCTTTCCCTTTGCTTCTCCCATTTTCTCCCGAATGTTCTTCTCTCTCTCTCTCTTAGATATTTTCTTCTTTTGTTTTTGAGTCAAACAATGGATCAATATCCTTATCTTAAAGCATATATATATAATTGTGCCATAAACTCAAGCCAAACGGGGCTTAGCGAATCAGACGGAAATCAGGTCTCAATTAAATGTCCCAAATGGTTCTAAAAATTCCCGGTATCACATAAGCGTGTTCAATTTCATTTTCTGAACCCCTTACGGTCGTCAATTTCATTCCCGAAGTTGTAATTCCAACAAATATTTTTCTAATTCAAACAGATATTCTCCAATTAATTCGTCTGAACACATAATTAATTACTGATAAATATGACACATGTTTTGGGGTCATTACATGTTGCTAGCATCGTGTCTGGGTCATTACTTTCTTGTTCTTCACATACTTACTTAGTACCTGTGCACTTGGCTTTATTCTTGAACTTTGTCGTCTTCTTGACTATTTTTCTCTTTTTTCATTCAATCCTCTGGCTTTTTCTCTTTCCAGCTCTTTTGCTTAAATCCGTCATTGTTCCAAGCTTTCAAGCTTCTGCAACTGTCTTCGTTCCTCTCCTTCGGTAAAGCTTACGTCATTCAGTCATTGTCGTCAGACTTCGACAATTCTCATTCCGGCTTCCCTCTTTCTGGTAAGCCACTGTTCCTCTTGGTTTTATTTCTTGTTGTTTTCTAAGAAGCTCTATTTCATTGTTAATCACCATTGCTGTTTTACCCGTTGTTTCCAAATCATCTTCTTGAATACATACTGTTCACACATCTGTTGATTTCTGCCACTGTTCTTGGCTTGACACACCTGTGCAATCTTTTTGTCTTAATTTCCTGATAGCTTTATCACCATTCTTGATTACGAATTACATTCTTGTTTCTGTTTTCTGTGTCTTTTTCCAGATTCTTGCTTTCAATCCTTGCCTTCAAACTCCGAGGTGCCAATCGCCGAGAAGAGCCTTGATCAAACTCTTCGGGAGATCGATGCTGAGCTCGAGGCCGAGAAGGCTGCTAAGAAGTCTTTCCAACTGTCTTCTATATCCTGCCATTGATGTCGAGTAGTTTTGTTTCCTTCTTTTACTCCTTGTACCGTGTACCTTGTACTTTGTCCGTCTTTGTATGCTTTTAATTCGGCTGACGTGCCATTTTTGTAGTCTGAATAATTTATTTTTCAATATTCAGGCCAAAGTGCTTTCTTTCTTCTTTAAATGTATTTTTCTGATTTCTTCTTTGAATGTATGTCTTCTTTTTTCTGCTCTTGTATGATTCTATACTTAGAATAATTTGCATGTCTTCAAAGTACACCTTGATTGTGCAATCTCTTCGGGTAAAATACCTCTATCACAACTTCTAATCTTGCTCATCTCGGCCTTGTCCTAACACTTGAAAATATTGTAACAAATATTTTCACAAGTGTTTCTTAGAACTTGTCACTTTCTCAATGTCTTCTATCAAGACTTTAGTTTTCCATATTTCAAGTTTTGACAACCTGGTAGTCTCGGCAAGTACGCAGATATTACTTGAGCTTGACTTTAACTTGTAAATTTTTCTCAAAAATTTCAACAAGTATTTAACCATCATCCTTTATCATAACCTCGGTTTTAACTATAACTTGTAAATTCACACAGAATTTTAACAAGTATTTAAACCAATCTTCTTTTGATACGACCTCGGTTTAACTTCAACTTGTAAATTCACACAAAATTTCAACAAGTGTTAAATATCACATCGGTTTAACTTCAACTTGTAAATTCACACAGAATTTCAACAAGTGTTAAATATCATCTTGGTTTAACCAACTTGTAAATTGCTACAAATTTCAACAAGTGGTAAACATCATCTCGGTTTAACCAACTTGTAAATTGCTACAAATTTTAACAAGTGGTAAACATCATATCGGTTTAACCAACTTGTAAATTGCTACAAATTTCAACAAGTGGTAAACATATTCTTCTTCTCTCTGCCCCCTACATGGCTTCCACATACTTCTTTGCGAACCTTATAAAAGGTCTTCAACTTGGCTAACTGCAGTCCAACCTTGTATGTTTTCTTTTTTATCTTCTAGTATCTGAGATTTGCTCACTGAGCTCTTCTCTTTTCGGACTTAAGTGCCGAGATCTTGTCTGCTAGAATCTTGGATTTGCTCACTCAGGTTGAGCTCTTATTTTCTCGGACCTACTCATCTAGGCCGAGATCATGTTTTTTAGGATTCGGGATCTGGAATCTGGGATCTGCTCACTTAGGCTGAGCTCTCGTCTTCTCGGGCCTACTTGTCTAGGCTGAGATCATGTCTTCTCGGATCCGGGATCCAGGATCTGGAATCCTAGATCTGCTCACTCAGGATGAGTTCTTCTATACTTGAATGTTAGCTCCTTTGGAGCGCTCATGCCCCATGTCCTTGCATCCCTTCTGGAAGGGTCTTCGTTCCTCCGTAGGTATCTATCTTTCCATACCTGGAGGTCATCTTCGTTGTAGTATCCGCTTCAATCTGTTGTCTTTGGTGCGTCACTTTCCTGGCCAGCGTCTTTCACTTCGTGACTCTGGTCATGAGTTTCTATATTGCGGTTGTCCCCTTCAACATCGAGGTTGATAGGTCTCCCATTTCCAGCAGGAGCGTTGTCTCCAGTCTGATCCTTCTGTCCGTCATTGGCCATCTATTCTTCTTTCTTTCATTGGCTATCTATTCTTCTTTCTTTCCCACAAACGGCGCCAAATTGTGCGGGTGAAAATCTGACCACACTGCAATCTTAGTATCCAGCTGGAGAGCATCGGTAGAATAGATGGCACCTGACTAACTTGCAACAGAAAGAGAAGACTCCGGTGGTAGTTCGCCACCCGGGGGTACTCCGACGATCAAGTCAGTACTCAATATCTCTCAAAGATAATCAATAGTGCTAAACTCACTAGCTTGAGCATAAAAAGCATACCTTAGACACATGGGGGTGCCTCTCTTTTATAGCCAATACAATCCTAGTCCCAATAGGAGCCTAGCCCTAATGGACTTAGGATTACTGCTAATCTGGGACTCCCAGTGGGATTATGATAAACTCTCTAAGAGTCTTATTTTTACCCAAACTGAAATCTTCTCACAATCTAGGACTCTTGTCCCTCATCTATGTTGAGTTCCCTCTTCATTCTAGGACTCTTGTCCCTTATCCACTTATCTTGGATTCCGATATCTTCGGAGATAACCTCGGCCTTGCCGAGATCACCTCGACGTCACGACCAGGACACGTAGCACCTCGGTTGACACGTCGGCATCACCTTGCCACGTGTTGGTACTCAGAAAATATATTCCCACAATTACATTCATTGAAAAAAAATAAATGATTTATTTTTAAAAACATCAATAATCTATGTTTCAGAAAATAAATACGATAAATTCAACAATCTCTCTCATAAAGCCATAATGTTATATTTAGTTATGAGATTTTAAAAGAGATTTAAAAAAATATATATATCTAAAATTAAATAAAATATAAATATATTTTATTTACATTTTACTTACTTTTTTTTCTTTTTTCTTTTACTTTTCAAATATTTTTTCAATTCCCAAAACCAAACCCATCATAAAAGTTTCACATGCATATATTATGCTTCACCCTCAAGCATGTCAAAGGGCAATAATAATAGGACCGCAATGCAAATTGTGTTTGGCTGTTCTAGGGTTGGAAGGGCCACTACTCCTACAATTCGACTCACAAAATCTTTATCTGTCTGGTTAATGTCGCCACACCTCTGAAAAAGATAATCTTTTCAAGAAGTTTAGTGGTCCTCATATATATATATATATATGCATAGAGTGTATCCTCCATACATGCCACATGCTTAATATAAAATAATTTTTGTTTGTTTTGTCTACGTTTTGATTAATGAAAAGCACTATACTACCAAAACCCATCAAATGACTGACTTGAATGAACAAACATCGGAAAAGATAAAGTTGGTTGGTGGTTTACTTTTGGGAGCATTGCTTCATAAAGTTGGTTTGTTTAGGGATCTGGCCCTTCAAAAGGATAGGACTTGTCCAATTTAGATTAAGTTTGACATAAATTAAATAATATAAAAAATTAAAAAGTAATTATTTTATTTAAATTATATCATTTTATTTAAATTACATCACTTCTCTAACACATCACATCAAATCCAACTCAAACTCAACTCATATAAGCTAATAATTCAAAAAATACACTTTTTTAGAAAATCTCAAACCAACCCTTAATTATGTAGGCTTCTCAGAGGTTTTATTTTCTTCATCTAATTCATCCATTTCTTTTGATTCTACCTATAGAATCTAGATAATCCATGAAGAAAAAAAAATTAAATTAAGTAATTTTAATTACATAATTTTATTATATTTGTTTAGAAATAGGATTGTCTTCGGTCTTTGAGTGAGACAAAATCCGTCCAATCTGACTATGTAGTCTCATTACAAGGCTCATTTTGATGATTTAATCTATTTAATTCCTATAATCTTAATATGTAAATCATTTATGATAAAAATTAAATTAATTTGATAATTATGAACACATAATTTCATTAGTTTTGATTTTAAAAATAAAAAACAAATATGAATATGAGAAGAGTAGTGTTAATTTAATAAACACTACAACATTTTCTTAGTTTAGTGATATTTGAAAATGTCACAAAACTATTCTTTTAATGACATTTTTTGGTCTTGTGGCATTTTCAACAAGTGCTACTTCTATCGGTGCCATGGTAGATACGAGTGCCACGGTAGATACTTGCAAGTGCCACTGCACCATCATGGCTGAAAACTTTCAATGACATTTTAATGTCATGGTAGATATTATTTGTGGCACTATCAAGCGCCATTAAAAAAAAGTTAGTGACACTTGTAAGTGTCATTACACCATCAAGACTAAAACCTTTCAGTGACACTTTAATGTCATAGTAGGTACTATTCGTGACGCTATCAAGTGCCATTCATAACGATAATTCGTTGTAGAACAATTTAATCCGCTCTTGCGGAGACTCGAACCGCCAACCTTCCGCACCATAAACCTTTTACACCCACACTCTTCCCACTACACCTCTATAGCACCACATGATTATATATGCAACATATATTATTTATATAGTACATACATCCATATTAATATAAAAGTATATGTATAAACATAATTATTTTATTGAACATAATTTATGTAAAATAAACTATTTACTACCAAAATAAAAAAAAAGATCACTTTTGGCAACTAAAAATATTTTTTAGTTGCCAATTCAATACTTTTGGCTACTAATTGTTTTTTAGTTGCTAAAAAATTTAACTTTTGTCGACCAAAATCGGATTTGGTCGCCGAAGATGCACTTTCAGTTACCAAAATTTTGGTCACTAAAAATTTTTATTCCCGCCTTAGGATTTTAGTTCTCCCGCGTTAAAAATGACCACTTTTGGCGACTAACCTTATTTTTTAGTCACCAATTGTAAACTTTTGGCTACTAAAATTTTTTTTAGCACAAAAAAGCTTTACTTTTGGCTACTAAAATTTTTTTAGTCGGTAAAACCCATATAATCAGCGACCAAACTTATTTTCAGTCGCCAATTATAAACTTTTGGCTACTAAATTTTTTTAGTCGCCAAAAAGCTTTACTTTGGGTTACTAAAAATTTTTTAGTCACTAAAACCCATATAATCAGCGACCAAACTTAGTTTTAGTCGCCAATTGTAGACTTTTGGCTACTAAAATTGTTTAGTCACCAAAAAATTTTACTTTGGCAACTAATGCTGTTTTGGTCATTGAAAACTATACTTTCAGCAACCAAATTTTTTTGGCCAGGAAATTTAGTCGCCGAATATGCTTTTTCCTGTAGTGTATATTGAGTTTAATTCATTTATTTTAAATCATTTATTGCATTTTAAAAATTTAGAAAATATATTGGCATTTTTTATTTTTTCAAAAATGTCATTATAAGCTTGGAAAGTTTTTGGTTTAGTGGCATTTCTTAAAATGGTATAAAATATTTGTTTATGACACTTTTCACCTAAGTGCCATAAAAAGTAATTTGCACCTATCTAGTGTCCTGACATTTTTTAAAAAAGCCATTACAACTAAAGTTTAGTGGCATCTGTTGGTAAATGTCACGAACATAATTTTTTGTGTCATTATTTTATAAAATGTCATAAAATTGATGTAACATTTCTTTATTGAAATGCCACTAGAGCCTTATATGTTTTGTGATTCTGTGGCATTTTTCTAAAACATTTAATGCCAATTTTTATTTTTGTGGCATTTTCTAAAAACATGCTACTAGTGTAGTGTCACTAAAGTGTAAATTTGTTGTAGTGACATTTTTGTTGTAGTGAAGTGACACTTTTTTTAATTGAAATGCCACTAGAGCCTTGTATGTTTGTGGCTCTATGACATTTTTCTAAAAAATGCCACAAAATATTATTTTTGTGACATTTTTTAAGAACATGCCACTAGTATGGTGTCACTAAAATATGTTTTTGTTGTAGTGTTGTGACACTTGTTCATTGAAATGTCAATAGAGCCTTTTATGTTTGTTATTTTGTGACATTTTTTAAAAACGTGCCACTAAATATCATTTTTGTAGCATTTTTTAAAAATATGCCACTAGTGTAGTGCCACTAAAGTATGTTTTTGTTGTAATTTTGTGACACTTGTTCATTGAATGTCACTAGAGCCTTTTATATTTGTCGTTTTGTGACATTTTAAAAAAAACGTGCCACTAAATATCATTTTTTGTGACATTTTTTGAAAATATGTCACTAGTGTAGTACCACTAAAGTATGTTTTTGTTGTAGTGAAACAATAATCAACCAACCAATTACTTCTCTGTTTTAGGTCTTTTTTAATTATTAATTAATTATCTTACTTACATATTAGTGTGTCTAAAATGTAAACTTATATAGCATTTTTATATGGGAATATAACATCCATTTGTTTGAAAAAACAGGTATTGAAAATCATATAAGTACGATATGTAACGTTTTTTTACATATAATTTATACCTAAAGACTTTAAAAATAACATATTGATTATCAAAGTGAGCCTCTATGATTAAATTGGAATATTCCGTTTAATCAATTTCGAAAAGAAGCTTGAGTGTAACTCGTGTCTAAATTTATTTAGGTCTCGTTTGGGAATAAATTTTTTTAATAATTTTTTAATTTTTTGACTAAAATATGATATAAAAAAACTAGTATGTTAGGATGATTTTTTAATTTTTTACGAAAAATATGCAAAAAGTAGAAAGAAAATAAAATCTTGACTTTTTTTTGTATAAGTTGTAAACTTTTTAATTTTTTTGATGACTTTTTTGTTAAAATCATCACTTTCCAAACGCGGCCTTAATCTTAACTTGATTAGTGATTTTAAAATTCCATCATGATACGATCTTATATCAATTAGAAATCCTAAAAAAACAGATTGAGCGGCATCAGACCAATTTATGCCTATACTTATCGTTAGCTTCAAGCTGTTTAAATTTATCATAAGGTTAGACATATTAAATTTAAGATACGTGAGTTTGACACTAACCCGATTTATTAATTGTTCACATTATTGTGTCGTGTAACTTTCATGTTCATATCAATGGTTCATGTCATATTAAGTTATCGTGTCAAAAAATTCAACTCTTAAATTTAATAATTCAACTCTCCCATATATGTGGTAGTTCTTTTTTCTTTTTTTCTTTTTTGTATTTGTTAAGTTTCTGGAATACTTATGACTATATATTGATTTTAATTTATAGTTGAATCTTTAATTTGATATATTCTTCTTTACATTTGTAATTTATCTCTTATCAATTAACTATAAAAAAAACATAGATATTAATACAAATATATAACCACCAG
Source organism: Camellia lanceoleosa (assembly GCA_025200525.1). NCBI lineage: Eukaryota > Viridiplantae > Streptophyta > Magnoliopsida > Ericales > Theaceae > Camellia > Camellia lanceoleosa. The sequence goes on along the minus strand of CM045766.1, from coordinate 141,414,389 downwards.
TAATAATACTTTGCCTAATCCATACTCAACTTTAGATATTTGTCCCAAAAAGACAAAAAAACAAAAATTGTCCTCGGATATATAGATAGATACAAGCAATAGTAATTAATGATAAATGGCATGTCAAATTCATATTGAACTTTTTTCAATCATAGTCTTATCGCCCTTTCCAATTGGCATGAGAGTCTGTCTCATTGAACAAGAAAAGTGCTTGGCTTGGTTTGATTTTTAATTTTTTTTTTTCAAAAATAAAAAATTAATTAGGTGAAAAAAATAAAAAATAATTATCATTTTAACATTATTTTATGTTTTGGGAGGCCAAAATTATTTTTTTAATATTTTAATTTTTTTTTAATTAAATTATTTTTCATTTTTAAAAAAAAAATCTCAAAAACTTCCTGAAAAACCAACCAAACAACCTTCCTGCATTTAATTAGCATGTTAGTTGTATGATTCAAAATCAAAACAAATACCGAAATGCCACTTGATTCAATGGTTATACTGTGCCTCAAATCATTTGTCATTCGTAAGAGACATGATTTAACAAGTAATTGAAAAATTTGTTACACTAATGCTTAAAATAGATATAAAAAGAAATGTCAAGTCTTCACATTTTTCTCCTCCATAGTATTTTAATCATGAATAATGCTTCGGATCTCAGTGGGGGTACTGAGGTCGACTGTGATTGGCCCAAAAACTTATTATTATTATTATTATTATTTTTTTTTTTCAACTAATGAGAGACTGGCACATCACTGGAAATGCCACTTGGGAGTCGGGTCAGAAGGATTGTTGTTTAATCAATTTGACCGTACAAAAGAAATAGAAAAAAAAAAAATATATATATATATATATATGTATACAAGTCAATGATTATACTGTGCCTCAAATCATTTGTGATTTGTAAGAGACATGATTTAACAAGCCATTAAAAGATTTGTTACACTAATACTTAAAATAAAATAAAAAAATGTCAAGTCTTCACACTTTTCCTCTGCATAGTATTTTAATCAATTTGATAGTACAAAAGAGATGGGAAAAAAATTTAAAAAATTATATACGAGTGATTAATTCGGCTCTTTACCATTTTTGAGAAATTATAAATGCAATGATAATTATAATAACAATCTAGTCGTGCAATTATGAAAGAAAAATTAATGCAAGTATTTAACAAATTCAGCAAATCTAAAAAATATATACAAGAAGGATCCAAGTAAATGCAAGAATAAAAATATCCACATCTACGCTATGTTTGTTTTGTTGATAAATGTTCTTAAAAATGTGTTTCATAAAATGAAAAAAAAACATTATGATAAAAAAGCAAACAAACAAGCAATAACCTCCGCTACCAACTTATTAGGTGTCGTTTGGGAAGTAGGTTGGCTTTTTGACTTTTTTGACAATTTTAGCCTGTGTTAAAAAGTCTGGTTTGGGAAAGACTTTTTAACTTTTTTGATTTTTTTTGAGAGAAGAGTATAATAATTATGAGTTGGATGTGATATTTTATTTGTTGTGACTAAAATAGTCTATTTTATCTTTTATGACTAAAATAACTCCAAACCTATCCAAACCTACTTGCCAAACCTTGCCTTAGTTTGAATTCGCTTAAGCAAAGCCTTGGCTTTTTGACAAGCTTGAGGGTCAATTGTACATAAACAACAAGCTTGATTAGACCATTTATATTATTTATTTCATTATGTATATGGTATGTGCATATGTGCATGTATCTAAGGAGTTATTTAGGATGTCTTAAATAAATATATTTTTTATCTTTCTAGATTAAAAAGTTGAGGAAAAAAATATAGATGTTTTGGTTAACTTTTTGACTTTTTATAAAAAAAATTGTATTAAAAAATTGTATAAATAAGTGTGTAGGAGAAGATAGTGTACTAGGCTGTACGGATTGACAGTGTAGTCGGCTGGGTAGATAGATGGGAAAAAATTGCCTCATTTTCGGGTTTTGATTGGACAGTGTTGTTCTGCCCGTGGGGGCCACCACGTGTCTCATTTTTCTAATTGGAACCGTTTAATGTGTAGAACTCGTTGAGTACTATATGTTTGTAAAAAATTACGTTGATTGGATATCGATAGTTATCTGATCGTGTTAATTTTTTTTGTCAGCTGTTAACTATAACACAATCCATTTTTTATACAAAACTAATTTGATCATGTAGTTAGCGATATCCGATAGATGTGATTTTTTATAGGCATATAGTATTAGACAAGTTCTACATATTTAACGGTTCAGATTATCAAAATGAGACCCATACCATCCAACTTAGTAAATGTACACATGTAATTTTTTTTTTTCCCTTTCATTGCAGTTGCTTTGGCATCAGTATGTTGATGGGCCAAAAAGTTAATTTGTATTTTAATATTTGTACATTAATTTTTTTTATATTTTTTTTTAGTGAATAGTGATAACTTTTTAACTGTTTTGATAACTTTTTGACTTTTTTTAAAGTTGTCAAACCAACTCTTAGGGTGTGTTTGATTGGGGGGATAAGGGGGGAGATTATTTACTGTGCGGATTGTAATCCGCACGAAATCTAATCGATGTTTGTTTTTTAGTCATGGGACTCCATGTCCGGCCGGACTCCATGTCCTCCATATGGGGGACTATTGTGTCTTAGGGGAGGGGGTGGGACAGAAAGTGGTGGACTATCCACTATTGGGATTAGATGCGAAAATAACTATTTTGACCCTCTACTATTTAATTACGTATTATATTTAATAAAATTCAATAAAATTTAAATGTTTCAATTTAAAAATAAAATAATTTTATTTAATTTTTTATTGATGTTTTATTTTTTTAATTTTTTAAAATAATTTTTTATAGATATTTTATTGATGTTTTATTTTAAAATTTTGTTTATAATTTATTTAATTTCATTATTTAAATTGTAATAGGTGTTTTATTTAAAATTTTAATTCAAAAAATAATATAAATTTTTTATACAGGTTATACAGTATTTTATTAAATCAAATTTAGTGGTTATTTATTTATTTAATTGTGTAAAAAAATAAATTTATTTAATTGTGTAAATAAACAAACACAGTAAATTATTTAATTGTGTAAATAAACAAACACAGTAAAGTTTTGTATGTAAAAAAAAATAATGATTTGTTATACAGTAATGATTTAAAAAAAAATTATTGATATTTTATTTATTTATTTATTTAATTTAAAAAAAACAAATTTATTTAATTAAAAATAATTAAAATATTAAAGATATGCTTAATATTGCTATTACTTAGTAAACAATTGAAAAAGGGCAAAATAGTCTTTTGTTCATTTATCCTATCCAGTCCGTCCAACCAAACGTTGGATTCACTGAAAATAGTCCTATTCAGACATCTAATCCCATGAAAAAACAAACACAGGATACATATCCAATCCAACCAAATAGTCCGGGGGATTCACAGTCCCAGGACTCAAGTCCGATGGATTCTAATCCCCCTTTTTCCAGTCCGTCCAATCAAACACACCCTTGGAGGGATTGGGGGGGGACTATCCACTATTTGGACTTGAGTCCAAATAGTGCTCCTAATCCGTCGTTTGATTTTTTTTTAGTCCGTCGGACATGGAGTCTGGCCGGACTCCATGTCCCCCATATGGGGGACTATCCTGTCCTGGGGGGGTGGGACAGAATGTGGGGGATTAATCACTGTTTGGATTAAATGATGAAATGACCATTTTGACCCTCTACTATTTAATTATGTATTATATTTAATAAAATTCAATAAAATTTAAATGTCTCAATTTAAAAATAAAATAATTTTATTTAACTTTTTATTAATGTTTTATTTATTTAATTTTTTAAAATAATTTTTTATAGATATTTTATTGATGTTTTATTTTAAAATTTTGTTTATAATTTATTTAATTTCATTATTTAAATTGTAATAGGTGTTTTATTTAAAATTTATTTAAAATTTTAATTAAAAAAATAATATAAATTTTTTATACAGGTTATACAGTATTTTATTAAATCAAATTTAGTGGTTATTTATTTATTTAATTGTGTATGTAAATTTTTTTTTTTTTTGTAAAGTTATGTATGTAAAAAAAATAAATTGGATTCACTAATGACTTGTATGTAAAGTTGGACCACACAGTAAAGTTTTGTATGTAAAAAAAATAATGATTTGTTATACAGTAATGATTTAAAACAAATTTTATTGATATTTTATTTATTTATTTATTTAATTTAAAAAAACAAATTTATTTAATTAAAAATAATTAAACGTTGGATTCATTTGTCCAAAAATAATTATCCTATCCAGTCCAAAAATAATCCGACCAAATAATTATCCTATCCAAAAATAATTTATTTAATAATTATCCTATTAAAAATAATTAATTGAAAAAGAGCAAAATAGTCTTTTGTTCATTTATCCTATCCAGTCCAAAAATAATCCAACCAAATAATTATCCTATCCAAAAATAATTTATTTAATAATTATCCTATTAAAAATAATTAATTGAAAAAGGCAAAATAGTCTTTTGTTCATTTATCCTATCCAGTCCGTCCAACCAAACGTTCGATTAACTGAAAATAGTCATTTCCAGACATCTAATCCCATGAAAAAACAAACACAGAATACATATCCAATCCGACCAAATAGTCCGGGGGATTCACAGTCCCAAGACTCAAGTCCGATGGATTCTAATCTTCCCTTTTCCAGTCCGCCCAATCAAACATACTCTTAATGTGTATATCAAGGAATGAGTTTTTCTCTAGTTTACAAAGTGAATTAGACTATATTATTGGGCCTGTGAGGCTTACTATAGATCTCGTTTAAATAATCTGAACTGTTTAATATGTAGAGTTCGTCGAGTACTTTATTCAGATAAAAAATTACATTGATCGGATATCGATAGCCTCTTGATTGGAGCATATTTTTGTTAACAATTTATTTTTAAAATCACATTTACCATTGACAAAAATATATTTTGATATTATCGATATCCGATCAAAATAATTTTTTATAAGAATAAAATACTCAACAAAATTTATATATTACATAATTTAAATTATCAAAATGTAATCTGTGATGGGCTCCACGAGTGATTTATTCCGTTCTGTGGACATGAAGGGAAGCCCACCACTTTAATCACATGTTGATTTGCATTCCCATGCCGAGAGGTCACTCTCCTTAATCTCATTAAATATTTGGTTGGCAAAGACTTGTACAATCAACACTAACAACTAAGCTTATACCTAATTGATTGAAATCACCCTTTCTACAATTTAAATTGTTGAAACATTTTTTTTTTGGGACACATCCAGCTGTCGTTGAGTTTAAAGATATTGAATGATATTCTGATTTTAAAATAAATAAAAAATAAAAAAAGTTAGTTCATATATAACTGTTTTGTCATTGAAAATTTTTAAATAAATTATAAATACATTTTCTGAAATTTGTGTAAAGTACAAATTGACCCGTGTAGTTTAAAAAATTACAAATATTTTCTTGTTAGATTTTTTTATTTAACAAAATTAATTAAAAAAATGAAATTCATAATTGTACTCATATAAAATAATAAAATTATCTAAATTATTAATTGAAACATATTTCTAACATCATTAAAAATTATTAATTGACTTGATGATTTATTAATAAAATGAGCAATTTTTTATAAAATTAGAAACCTCAGGAGATGAAATGTAATTTCTAAAATCACAAGAAATAATTCGTATTTTAATTAAATCTTAAAAGATATATTTATAATTTACCCACAATTTTTTTAGCTCCCATTACGTGCCATATATGTTACTTTCAATTGTTTTTTTAATTTTGCTTTTCCGGTAATAAATTTTTTTTATTACTTTTATAAGGAAAATAATTATTGTTTTTAGGAAATATTTTTAGAACCAATAAATGCTTTTAGTTTAGCTCTCAAATACGAAACTAGGTGTTTTCAAAATGCCAAACAAGCAATATAGCCAAACTTAAGGTCTATGATTTCTTTTGAAGGACAACCTTGAAGACTTTTCTTTTCTTTTCTTTTCTTTTACTTTTCCACTTTCACTGATTATCTTGATGGAGATAGAAACCTACAATTTCTTGCACGACTGAGCTTAATCAATCAATAAACCTTAAATTTGGAGTTTGGTTAGTGATGTAGGCATACGTGTAGAAAGATATTGAACATCACAATTTTGAGTCCTCATCTATAGCGACAAACCAAGATTTTATTGTCAGAGAGATCAAAAAATAAATTAAAAAAATTTAATCATATATGCAAATACATATATTTATACAATATGATATATAAATTATACATATATACATAAAAAAAATTCAAACACCGTGGAAGCAAATTTTGATTGGATGAAGAAACTTTTTTGGTAGAAAATAAAAAGATAATGAAAGATAGGAGTATAATGGGATATATACTTTTTATACTGGAAGATCATTTTATATATAAAATAAAATACATATTTTTTTAAAGTACTACAGAAAACAATATCTTTCATAGAAATAAGAAGGTTATGGCCCCTCATTATCTTCTCACAATTCCATCCATGTTTCTCTAATTCACTAAGGTGTAGAATAAAAACATCAACAATGGTTAATTAACAACTCAATTTTTCATAATTATCAGCCTTAAGAATTACAATAACTATTTAGAATAAACCTAATTCTTGAAAAAAAATAAGAAAACAATCAAATAAGAAACTAGCTAAATTAACACAATTTAAGAAATATAATAATTCTTCAATTCTATACTAAATTGGAATATTCTTAAAATACTAAGATCAAAATAATTAAAATTAAAAATATAAGAATCATGAAATCTCCTCAGCCTCACATTATTTGTTTCTTTTTTTTTTTTGTGTGTGTAATGCATATGTATATGTTTATGTATCTTAAAATCAACAAGGGTTGGCTCAGTTGATAAGGCTTGTTTCCTTAGCCTATTTAACTTAGATTCGAATCCCGCTGTCAACAATTTTTTGTTGGTAGGTGATATTTCGTAAAGTTTTTTCTGACTCTGGAGTGGGGATAGCCTCACCTGCTCCTAAACTTTTTATGAATCAAAAAAAAAAAAGTTTATGTGTCTTAAAATATATTGTAATCAAATGTTGGTTGAATTGATATTCACAGAGGTATAACTGTATCTTTAATATTTGGATGACAAAGACTTTTTGTACACATTAACTGATTATTTCAATCATGCTTTCAAACAACAACGGGACTAATAATCATGAATGTTCAAGATCACTTTTAAAGATAGATGAATTTGTTTGTCTGCCACGGATAGAAATAGTAATGCTCCTGCAAAACATGTTTTACGCTTCATTTAGAAATTGATTTTTTTAATAATTTTTTGATATTTTAACTTTTTTATCAGAGTAATGTTAAAAATTATGAAAAAAATGTTATTAAGGGGTGGTTTGAAATGTTCTAAATAAATGCACTTTTTGACTTTTTATGAAATATGAGTTGGGTATAGGTTCGGTTTGAAGTGATGTGGTTGAGAAGTGATGTGACTTAAATAAGATGATATGACTTAAATAGGATAGTCACTTTTTGACTTTTTAATATATGCCAAACAAGACCTAAATATTTCATGGAGAATCTCCACCTTTAGATTATACATACAATAAAACATCATACACAAATCAAAAGATAAAAATTTTTCATTAAACATTTTAATATATTTTTTTCAAGAACCCTATCATCACTCTCTTTAATCAGTTGAAAAAGTTAATAACCTTGTTTGGTAGGGCTTATTTCTAGCTTATTTTAGCTTAATTTAAGCTATTTTGATGTGTTTGGTTCAGCTTAACAATACAACTTATAGCTTTTTGTAAGTCAAAAATCAACTTATTCTTTGAGTGGGGGGGGAGAAGCTTAATTTATAAGTCACAAATCAGTTTATGTTTACAGCTATAAGTTATAAGCTGTTAGACTATAAGTTATAGGCCCTGTTTGGTAGGGCTTATTTCCAACTTATTTAAGCTTTTAGCTTAATTTAAGCTATTTTGATGTGTTTGGTTCATCTTAACAATGTAGTTTATAGTTTTTTGTATGTCAAATTCTTTGAGTAGGGGAGAAGAAACTTAATTTATAAGTCAAAAATCAGCTTATGTCCACAACTATAAGCCATAAGCTATTAAGCTATAAGTTATAATCATTTTCCCACAGCTCTATCAAACGGAGTCATAATTACTTTCCCACAGCTCTACCAAACGGGGCCAATGTATCGAAGAATTGATTTTTGAGAAAATTATAATTTGGTGTAATTCTAAAAAAGTAATTATAAATAAATGAAAAAACTTATATATTTAATCATTAAAATTGATGTTAGTTTTTTTAGTTGTATCGAACATTATAAATTACCAAGACGTTTGAGTTTTTTAATAGATTTTCTTTACTTTTCAATTTTTTAAAAGGATATCTAATTTTTTTTTCACTTTTTAACTATTTAAATAAAAAAAATTAATGTCAAACAATATCTTAGAATTCAATTTATTTATTTTTACGTTTACAATCTCCACTAGCTTTTGTTATGTTTCTATGTGCCATTTTGGGAAGAAGCCAAAAACGAACACTTGCATTTTTGGCTTGTGAAAAAAAAAACTGTCTTGCCGAAAACGCCAGTTGTTGCATTTGGCAAGTGACAAAAAAGTTGCCTTGTGAAATTACCTAAATACCCTCCATGTTAACAAATTACCTAAAATTCCAACGTTTGGCAAGGGTATATTGGTTATTCTATTTTGATTTGATGTTATAAATAAATATTAAATCAAAAATCAAAAAAGTCGACTTTTTACAAACTTCCCAAATCATCTCCAAAAAAGTTAAAAAACTTGGTAAAAAATCCAAAACAAACTTTTTACCAACTTCCCAAATTATTTTCAACTGTTTCTTTTTTCACTCATTCTTGCCCATAAAAAAATGTGTAAATCAAACTTATTACTGAAGTTAATATATTTACAATTTAAATGTGTTTTTGTTAGATTATGGTCGATTACATTGAAACTAGTTTTTTTGTTTTCAATTTTTGTGAGTGAAAAGTAATTTATACAACAATAATATCACATGTCATTAGCGACAAGTGATATCAATAATAAATTATTATTTCAATAAAAAATAAAATGACAAAACTTCAAATGGGGGATAGAGCCCTTCATAAGACAGTATAGATAGATACATATCCGATTTTTTAATCAAGAGGTGGATTAAATAATGTTGGTATAGGTTAAATTTGGTACTTCAATAATAATTAAACATTTTGTTTGATATACACTTGTAAGTTTATTGGTATCTTCCACATCCTTTTCACACCATGGGACATATTTTTTTAAATCATATCTTTTTTGTTAGAGTATATGCAAATGTTGTCATGTCTTTCGTATTGAATGACAAGTACAAGATTTTTGAGGTTAGTTGCAGCTGTTTGTCCACGTTGCACAAAATTATATTTATAACCTTCTTTTTAACTAATATTTAAGAAGCGATTGTGTTATTAATAAGATTTTAATTTTTAAAACGTCATTTTAATGAGTTTGACATTATAGTGAAAAAATATATCAAAATATTAAAAGATTTAATATATTTTTCAAATATTATATATATATATATATATTTGTATATATATTGAGGCTGATGAATATTTATTAGGTACTGTGGTGTTTTAGGAAATTGGTAAAAAATTAACTTTTTTAGTCTACTTTTTTTTTGGATAAAAAATGTGAGAGGTGATATATCTTAAAATGATTAAAAAGTTAAAAATTGACTTTTTTTTTTTTTACTTCCCAAAAGACCCTACTCATTAACATTTTTCTTTTTATGAAAGTTATGTCTGCTTAGATTTTTTTATTTTTTATATTTCATGTATAATCAGACTTTTTTTTTTTTTTAATGTTATTTTTCTAAGAATATATGAAAATGAATGGTTGATCTACGTAGTTAAGGTGTTTATTTACCAACTCAATTCGAAAAATTTAGGTTGCGTTTGGTAGAATTCCTGAAACGTAATTTCACACCGTCATTTGAGTGTCGTATTTGGTTAGTGATTTCAAAAATTGATTACACACCTACTTTTCAAAATATGTCTACTTGGTCATCCTCCCAAATGTCCTCCAAATGTCCGGCAGGTTGACTGGAACAATATTTTTTTTTTTGGCACCTATTATTTTTATATTTTAAGTAAAAAATATTTTAGAAATTTTTTTTAAAAATTTTTTATAAGCTTTGAATAAAATTTTGGATTGTATGTTTAGTTATGAGTTGTAAATTTTTGAATTAAATATCATATGTCACATCACTCAATTCAAAACTCATAACCAAACAAATTTTTCACACTCAAATCATAACTCTTAAATTCACAAACTCACAAACTCAAAATTCAACTCTATTATCAAATCATAATTCTAAAATTTTACCAAACACAACCTAAATTTTTCCCAAACCAACCCTGTGAACAAGAAGAAGTCCAAAAATCTCAAAGAGCTCTCTCTTACTCTTTTTAACAGAATTGGGGTGTTTATTGTGCGAGAGACACATAAGCCACTATTATACTACAATATCTGCTTATTTTAGGGTCCATTTCGATAATCCAAACAGTTCACTGTTTATAATACATTGAGTAGAACATACCTAAAAAAAAATAAATTGATTAGATATCAATAACCCTTTCATCAAATTATATTTGTATTTAGCTTTATATTTCAAATCAAATTTGCTTTTCATTTTTTGTAGATATAAGATCAACTTAATTTTTTACAAATATATTTGTGTGAGTAATTTTCCGATCACACTGCCAACTCAGTGATCAGCTGGAGATAACTGGCAGAATAGATGACATCTGGCTAACCTGCAACAGAAAGAGAAGATTCCGGCGGTGGTTCTTCCATCCGGGGGCACTCTGACGATCAAGTCAGTATATCTCTCAAACATAATCAAGTACTAAATTCACTGCTCAAAGTATAAATTGTGTACCTTAGACCCATGGGGGTGCCTCCTTTTTATAGTTTACTTAATCCTAGTCCCACTAGAAGCCTGACTTCTATGGACTCCCATTCAGTGCTTACTTTGGACTCTACAAGAGATAAGGATAGACTTTCTAAGAATACTATCATTATCCATCTTGAAGTCTTTCATCATTCTAGAACTCTTGCCCCTCATCTGCTCATCTCGGATTCCGACATCTTCGAAGAAAACCTCGGCAACACCGAGATCACCTCGGCATAATGACCAGGACACGTGGCATCTCGGCTGACACGTCGGCGTCACCTTGCCACGTGTTGATTCTAAAAAAATATATCCCTACAACTGCACCCTAGGTTCTATTACCTCGGCATTCTGAGGTAATGGAACCTATATCGGTACTTCTTTCCAGTACGTCGGCTTAAAGTATCTCAGCCGAGATCATTATCATAGGCCGACATGTCTTCAAAAAGATCAAAAACTCTAAGAGCTCCCTCATGCGTATGAGCTGTCTTACTCGTAACAGTTCAACCGTTTCCAGCCACGCGTGTTTTTCTTACTGGATCGTACCTGACACGCGTCTGTAAGCCGTCTTATTTCTCACGTACGCCGTCTGACGTATACGTTCTTCTAGGTTTTCATTAATGATTTTTGCTGCCGTTTCAAGTTTAATCAAAACTTTTCCCTCTTTTTCGTCTCTTCACTTTGCACTATCGAGTTCTTTCTCTCTCTTGCCTTTCTTCCTGAATCCGCCATTATTTCAATTTTGAGTTCTGCAACTGCCTTCCTTTCTCCCTTCCTGTGAAGCTTTCGTCGTTTTGTTACATCTGTAACTGTCGTCTGACTTCGGCAATCTTCATACCGGCTCCATTTTTTCTAGTAAGCAACTGTTCCTTTCATTTTCAATTCTTTTGATATTCCTCATTACTTGTTGTCATTACTGTTTTGTTCAAACATTTATCTTGCGAACCATATGTCTGAATGTATTTATTCCATGATTCTGCTTTTGCCCAAATCCTGAACACACGCACTGTTTCACCACTTTCTTGCGCTTTTGTCACTGTTCTTGACCATATACTCCTTGTATTCTCTGTGCTTTTGATAGCCCCACCTCTGTTCTTGATTCTGAAACTTCGTTCTTGTTTTTTTTGTTTTCCAGATTTGTGCCTTCAATCTTCGTCTTCATAGATTTAGGTTTGGGATTTGACTGTAGAACCCATCAAAACTAAAACAATCTTCACAAATTCTTGCACCAATATACACCTAGGTCTTAGCCGAGGTTCACAAAACCTTATTAGATCATCTCTCTTCTGAAACCCAGTCCTTCTAATTTAGGCCGACGTTATAGGTATGTGGAGGCATAGGGTAAACACCCCATCCAAACTAGAATACTTTAGACAGGAGTTTGAAATCCCAGCCGACGTCCATCTGAGGTTGGCTGGAGATAATGACTCTATCATGCCTACTGACGACTCCATGCCTTTCCCTACAGTTGCCTTTATTGAGTGTGGATTTCAGTTTCTACTCAACATCCTGTTTCGTGAGATTCTCCATTATTATAAGTTGAACCCCATGCAACTTGTTATCAATTCTAATCGAGTGATCAACGGTATCATAGCCTTAGCTAAACAGGAAAACACTAGGATCACCTTAGCCGACGTTCAATACTGCTATACCATATGCAGCCTTAACTTGAAAGAAAAAGGCTACATTTATTATCTTAAGCCGAGATCCACAGAGTTCAAAATCGTAGCCGACCTCCCAGACTCCAACAAGGGGGCTGGAGACGATTACTTCATTACCTCAGGAAATTGAGAGTTTGCTCCAGATGAGGATCTCCATCTCTTCCCTCTTTCTCGATCAATTTTAGAGGGCAAGGGTAATAGCCTAGTGTTAATACTTGGTTGTTTCTTTTCAAGTCTTTAATACTTTACCTGTTTCTAATGTCTGTTTTCCCTTGCAGCTCTCCGTCAACCACCAAAGAACTTTCGCCAATCCTTCATTTTTAGCAAGGATTTGAAGAAACTCTTGGACTTGCCAGTCTAAAAACGGAAGGCGCCTCTGCTTCTTAATTTCATTCCGACATACAAATCTACTCTTCCCGACGCTCCCAAGAGAAAAAAGAAGAGCTTATCTCCTCCCTCTGCCACAACTCCACAAGCCGCATCAACATCTCAGACAGACCAAGGATCAACATCTGATCCAGCAGAACAGCCATCTACTTCGGCTCAATACCTGATCCCACTATCTCAACGTAAACGTCGTCGATGTCTTGTTCTTGCAACCGAGATGGGTCTCGCAAAACCAGTGGCCAAAGATCTCTTAGCCAATATCCCAACTGATGTTGATGCTCAATCAACACAAGCCCTGCCTCCACATAAGCCAAAAAGAGTTAAGAGGGCTCAACCAAAGGCAAAAGTGACTCAGGTTAAGACTGAAGACACTTTGCCAATCTCCAAGCTGGCTCCAAGTGAAAAGGCTGCCTCTGTCCCTGCGAAGAGGTCTGTTGAAAGCCTTCCTTCTGAATCTACCAAGTCCAAGAGGCCGAGGTCATCTGCAACGACCTCGAGGTTTATGAAGCCTGATACCCCCTAGGCCCTGAAATCACTTTGGAAGATAAGCCTGTAATAGCTAGTAATAGAGCCGACGATATAAATGTCAACGTTGCACTTAGTACTGCACTGCTTCTTCCAGGCGACATGGAGCGAAACGCCGAATTCAGTGAGTATGAGAACTACGCTCTCATGCTTCAACGCTCCGTTCAGGTAAGTGTTGTTGTTTGGTACTTTTTCTTTCTTTCTCTTCATTTCACACTTAGAATATTTTCTGATACTTTTGTTTCTTTTTAGGCCATCCAGCATGCCCATTCTTTCTTAATGCAATCTTTTGAGAATCATGAGAAGCTTGCCGAGAAGACAAGGGAGGTCTCTACACTTCAGAAAACCAACAAGAGCCTGTAGTCAAAGATGAAGATGCTGGAGGACCAGGCCGAGGTCGTGATCAAAGAGAAAGATGAGGCCGAAGAGAAGGCCGGCGCCGCTGAGGCAATAAACAAAGTTCTTCAAGCCCAGTTGAAAGAGGCTGAGGACAAAATGGCCCAGGCCCAGAGGGAGCTTCAAGATGCCCTGGCCACCAAGGAGGCCGAAATAAAAGATGCTGATGAAAAGGCGTATGCTCAGGGCATAGCCGATGTGACAGAGGCTTATGAAAAATAAGTCAGGCAAGCATGCAACAAGGGTTTCTCCCTTGCTTGGATGACTCTGCTGAAAAAACTTGATGTCCCTAAAGACTCCTCCCAGAGGAACGTTGATGCCATTCCCTTGCCATTTCGTCCAACTCCGCCTTCTAGTAAATCTGATACTGAGGATGAGGCCGAGGAGGAAGTTTTGGTAAGGAAACAAAAAGAGGCCACTGTGACTAAGTCCCCTCCTCAAAATGAGCAAGTCCTAGACTTAACTCAAGATGAGGAGGATGAGGAGGTTGAGGAGGTTCTCAAGGACGTGATTTCTCCAAAGGCATCATTGGATTCACTCCTTGCTGATAAGAGTATTGATGAGACCCTTGCTCAAATTGATGTTGAGATCACGGCGGAGAAGGCAGCCGAGGTATCTTTTCAACAGTCCTCCGACGTCCAAACTCAGCCTGCTGCCGATGTTGGGAAATCTTAGTTTTGATGTCATGTCTTTTCTTTTCTTGTCTTTTGTACTCTTTTGTTTTGTTAGGCAATGTAAACTTCTTCACATGGCCGATGTGCCATTGTTTTCAACTTAATGCTTAATACAACTTTCCTCCTTTGAGTGCTTGTACCTTTGTCTTCTCTTGACTGTTTCTGCATGATTCTATACTTAGAATATTTTGCAAGTCTTTCCTTCTTTGTGCAATCATCTTGGGGTGACATACCCCGGGTATAAAAACTGATGATTTACCTCGATTTAATTTCAACTTGTAAATTGTTACAAATTTCAACAAGTGAAGATAAAAAATTATCTCGGTTTAACTTTGTCACGACCCAAACCCGCCCCTATGGGTTTATTCAGAATAAAGCCAAGAATCCAAGATTAAAGGCTCGCTTAATGATAGAAGACAAGATAATGTAGTGCGAGGGCAGGTAATACAAGATAAATAAACAATGTCCAATGAGTTTGTGATAGTCTGTATGCCAAAAGATTTTCATACATTTATCTGAGCGATTATACAAAACATTTACAAACATTGAAGACAGGATCAAGTCCTATTAACTTGATCTGCAGGTCTATACTGATAAACAAAAGCAGACAGAGGAGGAACACTAAACACCCCTAGCCTTAGCTTGGCAGGCTCGGAACCTCGCAGTGAGGCACATAGGTTGGCTTGACAAAACTGGAAATACCCCGACGCTTCTAGCATTGGTCCGGTGCCTGTACACCTACATATATATATGAGCAGTGAGCTAAAGCCCAGTAGATAACATAATGCGTAAAGGGGTTTAGAATGAATGTCCTTACAGTAATGAAAACAGTTCATTAAATCAGTATTTCAGTCTTTCAGTCAATCAGTCATATGTGGTACATCCATTAGCATAACAGTACAGTAAGCAGTAGGTCTTAAAGACCGAACAGTAATGATGGCCATCAATCAGTAAACAGTTGTGGTTCCACGGGGGAACCGACGGAGATCTCTGTAACAGTAACAGTAAACAGTAGGTGCTAAGGATGCCACAATACAGTTCAGAAATAAAGGACATACATTCATTCAGTAATCAATATCAGTTCAGTAAACAGTTCAGTTCAGTATTCAGAAGATAATCATTTCGAACATATCTTTACACAATTGTTACTCACAAAGTTCTGGGCTACAGTAAGCTAGAGCGCGTCCCCAGTCACCAACCCTACACAGTTTATAGATTGAACACACACTAAGCCATACAGTTGGAAAAGATAATAATTTAATCCCTAATTTGTCTCGGTGTGTTCTACATCTATATCATCTTTAAGATGCCTTAAATATGCCCTAAGAATGCCTATGATGGAAAGAGGATGCAAAGATGCACTTTTGAACACTTAACAAAATTTGCTGAAAATAGGGGTCTCGCTCGAGCGTGGATTTCTACGCTCGAGCGGACATGCAGACAAAGGATCTCCGCTCGAGTGTGAACTCCGTCGCTCGAGCAGACTGTGTGCTATAGTAAAAATACTGGATGCTCCAAATTTACGCTCGATGGACACTTGACCCTCGCTCGAGCGTAAGACACAAGTCCTCGCTCGAGCGTGAGTTCCCTCGCTCGAGCGGACTGTGAACTCATACAAAGTACTGGATGCTTGCATTTCACGCTCGAGCATCACTTTTCTCGCTCGAGCGGAAGGCAGGATCACAGATTGTGAACTCATACAAAGTACTGGATGCTTGCATTTCACGCTCGAGAATCACTTTTCTCGCTCGAGCGGAAGGCAGGATCACAGATTGTACGCTCGAGCGTAGACTTCCTCGCTCGAGCGTAGGCCCAAAATCTGGAAATTCCAGATTTGAGTCCCAAGCTCAAAATCAAGTTTAAATGCAAAATTTTCGATTCTCTTGGGCTAAAAACCTAGAAAACACTTGTAAACACTTAAAACAACATGATTCAAAGCTCAACTTGAGAAATCAAAGCCCAATGGTGTTTAATTCAAACTCAATTTCAAACTTATTTTCCATGGACAATACTCAAACATAACATGCAAGACTTTAAATCAATTCAAGGCTTCAAAACATGCTCTATTGAGCTCATTCTTTTCAAAACAAGTTGAGAACATGAACTCAAGCTTAATTATGAACATGCATGTGACAATTTGCTATGAAATCAACTCAAAATTCAACAATGCAACCCTGCATGCATGAATTCTAACATGATCCAACATGTATGAATTAAAATATGACTTAACTCTATAATTTGACATGGACCAAGCAAGAATGAACATAGACTCAACAATAAGAGGTTAAATTTCCTTACCTAGGCCTTGAATACAAGCTATAGAAACTCAATTGTGCAAAAACCCCTTCAATTCTACCAAGTTCCAAGCAAAATCCACAAGACCAAGTCAAGTCTCTCACATTCCCTCTAATTCTCTTCTCTATGGTTGGCTATAGCAATGAAATGAGGCTGAGGAAATGTTTTTGTTGAGTGTAAATAGGCTCAATGTGTTTTGTAGATGGTGGGCCACTAAGTGGCATTCTAGTAATTAAGTCTAACTTTGCAATTCATCAATAATTAATCTAATTTAATCATACCAAATCAGTTTTTGGATAAATACACCATAAAATCACATAAATTATGATGATCATGACATACTAATCGGTTTCCGGTTCGGCCGCCGATAAGGCCTTCAATTAGCAGTTTAAACATAAAGACGTGAACAGATAATCAAACAAGCAACAGATAGATATACAACTAAACAGATATATTCAATCAATTTAGTTCTAGATTTCGGTCAGTCAATTCAATATTTCAATTAGTTCCATCACTTGTCATAATCGGTTTGGTTTAACGGTGTCGGTGGTTATTAAATGCGATAGAACGAGAGTTATTCTGATCTCCTTAAAAAGAGTTTAGTCCTCTAAACTCGAGTTACCTTCATTCTGGAAGAAAACGGGGTTCAGTGGAAATAGTTCAGGATATCTTTTAGCCATGTCATATTCTCTTTCCCAAGTGGCATACACGCCACCATGGTTTCGCCAGTCGACTTTTACTAACGAGATCTCTTTGTTTCTCAGTTTCTTGATCCGTCTGTTCACAATCTGTATAGGCCGTTCCTCGTAAGTGTAGTCGTCACTCAACACTACCCGAGTAGGCAATCACATGGAATGGATCTTGGAGATAATCTCTCAACATCGAAATGTGGAAGACGTTGTGCATATGCTCCATTTCAGGAGGAAGCGCAACTTGATACGCCACCGGATTGATTTTCTCAATAATCTCATACGGTTCGACATATCTTAGCGCTAACTTGCCTTTGACTCCAAAACGAGTCTGGCCTTTCATTAGTGTTACTTTCACAAAAATGTGATCACCCACTTCATACTCTCTGTCTCGTCTTCTGACATTTGCATAACTTTTTTGTCTACTTTGTGCAGTTTTCAGTCGCTGCTGTATCAGTTTTACTTTCTCAGTCGTTTCATAAACAGTCTTGGGCCCAAGCAAAGGCCCATCTCCAACTTCTGCCCAGCAAATTGGAGATCTACATTTTCTGCCATACAATCCCTCGAAAAGCGCCATACTAATACTTGAATGGAAGCTATTATTGTAGGCAAATTCAGCCAATGGAAAATGGCTTTCCCAGTTTCCCTGAAAATCAAGAACACATATTCTCAATAAATCCTCCAGAGTCTGGATGGTCCTTTCTAACTGTCCATCTGTCTGAGGATGATAGGCACTACTCAGTCTCAATTCAAGACTAATGCGGTCAGAGGCTTTGCCAAAACCTCGATATAAACTTGAATCCTCGTAAAACAATGGATCTGAGCACTCCATGCGGTTTAACAATTTCATCAATATAAATTACTGACCAACTTGCGCATTATAAATTGTCTTGACAGGTAAGAAGTGAGCAGATTTGGTCAGTCTATCAACAATAACTCAAATTGAATCCATACCTTTTCTAGAGCGAGGCAATCCAACGATAAAATCCATCGTGATGTGCTCCCATTTCCACTCCGATATGGGTAAGGGTTGCAGCAAGCTTGCGGGTCGCTGATGTTCCGCTTTGACTTGTTGGCAATGAAGACATTTTGACACAAAGTCGGCAATTTCTTTCTTCATTCCCGGCCACCAAAAGTTCTGTTTCAAGTCTTGATACATTTACGTATTCCCCGGATGAATAGAAAATTTTGAGTTGTGGCCCTCTTGCAGAACTCTCTTTCTCAGTTCAGTATCATTCGGTATACACAGTCTTTCTTGAAATTTCAGTACATTATTTTCAAATTTGAACCCTGGCCTCGGTTTAGATTCCCTTTCTTCGATGACCTTCTTCAAGAAATCATCATGTTGCTGTTTCTCTTTAATTTCTTCAATCAGTGCCGGTTGTGCAGAAATAGCAACTATTGTCCCGCTTTGTTCTTTCAAAACAACCTCAATTCCAGATTTTTCAAGGTCACAAAGCAACTCTTTCTGTCCAGTGAGCAAGCAAGCTTAATTTGCAATCGACTTCCGACTCAGTGCATCGGCAACGGTATTGGCTTTTCCCGGGTGATACAGAATCTGTAGGTCATAGTCTTTGATCAATTCTAGCCATCTCTGCTGTCTCATGTTTAGTTCTTTCTGGGTGAAGAAATACTTCAGACTTTTGTGGTCGGGATATACTTCACATGTTGCCCCATACAAATAGTGACGCCAGATTTTCAGTGCAAACACTACTGTAGCAAGTTCCAGATTATGGGTTGGGTAGTTCTTTTCATGTGGTCTTAGTTGTCGGGAAGCATAAGCAATAACTCTCCCATTCTGCATTAAAACACATCCCAAACCCTTATGAGAAGCATCACTAAATACAGTATAACCATCCGTACCTGAAGGTAAGGTAAGAACTGGTGCAGTCACCAATCGAGTTTTCAACTCTTGGAACGCCGATTCCCTTCGGTCAGTCCAGTCAAATGATATCCCCTTCTATGTCAATTGAGTCAATGGTAAGACAATTTTGGAGAAATCTTTGACAAATCTTCTGTAATATCCAGCCAATCCCAAAAAGCTTCGGACTTCTGTCACATTTGTTGGTTTAGGCCAGTTCACTACTGCTTCAATTTTCTGTGGGTCGACAGAAATTCCATCTTTGCTAACAACATGCCCCCAAAACATAACATGATCAAGCCAAAACTCACATTTAGACAGTTTAGCATACAGTTTCTGTTCTCTTAGGGTCCACAGGGCAAGTCTCAGATGATGTTCATGTTCTTCTATACTTTTGGAGTAAATCAATATGTCATCAATGAATACCACAATAAAGTCATCAAGGTACGGTTTAAAGATTCTATTCATGAGGTCCATAAATGCTGCAGGTGCATTGGTGACTCCAAAAGGCATAACTAAAAATTCGTAATGTCCATACCTCGTTCTAAAAGCAGTTTTATCAATGTCTTCAGGTTTAACTTTCAGTTGATGGTACTCCGATCTGAGATCAATCTTGGAAAACACTTGAGCGCCCTGTAACTGATCAAATAAATCATCAATACGCGGCAATGGGTATTTATTTTTCACAGTTACCTTGTTCAGTTCACGGTAATCAATGCACAGTCTCAGTGAGCCGTCTTTCTTCTTCAAAAACAAAACCGGTGCGCCCTACGGTGAAGTACTGGGCCTGATAAACTTCTTGTCTAACAGTTCTTGCAATTGTACTTCCAATTCCTTCAGTTCAGTCGGAGCCATTCTGTAAGGAGCTTTAGATATTGGTTGTGTACCCAGAACCACATCAACGGTGAATTCAATCTCCATGTCAATCAAATCCCCTGGTAGATCATCTGGAAATACATCTGGGAATTCTCTAACTATAGAAATACAGTTCACGTCAGTTTTAGTATTATCACCGGATGAATCTGATCAATCTGAGAACATATATCCTTTACAACCCTTTCTAATCAATTTAACAGCTTTCACAGAAAAGATCAAATACGGAGAAGGTACTACTCCACTTCCATTAAATACGAATTCAGGTAAACCAGGTGGACGGAAAACAACTTGCTTTGTCACATAGTCAATAGTAGTGTGATATTTTTGTAACCAGTCCATCCCCAATATTATATCAAAATGATCAATGTTCAATGGCAGTAAATCAATAAACAGATGCATATCCCCAACAATAATTTCACAAGCAGGATACATATATGCACATGTCTTGGATCCTCCAACAGGTGATGGTACAGCTAACAGATAATTCATAGGCTCTAAGGGTCTATTCAATTTCCGTGAAAAAACATGCGACATATAAGAATGTGTAGACCCCGAATCAATCAGTACATATGCATTTTGAGCACAGATAGAGCGGATACTTGACACAACGATTTTAGTATTTTACACGTCTCCCGGTACTAGGGCGAACACTCGGCCCTGCCTCATGAGCTCTTTCCCGGTAGCTTTGCGGTTAGGCTTCGGTGCTACAATTGATGCTGCTGCGCTTGGTGCAGCTTTCTCGGCTGCATGGGCGAAGGCGATCTTTAACCTTGTGGCCCACTTTGCCACACATGTGAACTCAGGATATTTTGTAACAAACCCTTTGTGCTTCCTGCCACATTCAGAACAAGATGGAATGAAACCACTCCCTTGGCTGGGGCTAGTTGTTGTCCCCGTATTCTGTTTCTTATTCAATTGGTTATGCTTGCCTTTCTTGAATTTAAAATTCTGTCTTTTACCATGCCATTCAAACGTCGATGTTTCAGATTGTTTCACAGCTTCGATGTTCGATTCGGCCATCAAAGCTCGGTCAAGAACATTTACATAACTCGGTAGCTTCAAAACACTAATTCGGTCCAATATAGCAACATTAAGGCCGCCTTCAAACCTCCTGGCCTTCTTATAATCGGTGTCCACCATGTGTGGTACATATCTAGCAAGCTCAGTAAATTTGGTCTCATATTCAGCAACTGACATGATGCCTTGTTTCAGTTGCTCAAATTCGGTCACCTTTCTGTCCCTGACACACTGAGAAAAGTACTTTTCAAAGAAGGCTACTTTGAATTAAGCCCAAGTCGTAACAGTATTGTCATCATGAGTAAGCATCCACCACCTTCTTGCTTCCTCTTGCAGAGTAAAGGTAGCCAACATCACTTTATGTGCCTCAGAACATGGAAAAACCTCAAACAATTTTTCGGTCTCAAGAACCCAAGCTTTAGCCTTTAACGGTTCAAAGCCTCCCTGAAAGGATAGCGGTTTCAGTTTGCTAAACTTCTGGGTGAGAGCAATTATGTCCCCATCATTCACATTCACATTCGGTTTCGGCTGTACCGGAGGAGGAGGTGGGGGCTGTTGGTTCTGTTGTTGCTCTAATCTTGCAGTTATCAGTTCCATCATTCTTTCCATTCTTGCCATTCTTGCCTCAGTGGATGAGGACTCAGATTCATTCGCATTATCCATTTCACTATAAGCAGTTATAACAATTATAAGCATATACAGTTGCATACTTAAACAGTTTAACACGTTGGCATATATCCAGTCATGTCATAACCACACATTTTTCATGCTCATGTAATGCCCTAGTTGCTTTTCTAGGATGCCCTATAGCTCATTTGGACACGTGTGTGCGATATAACTCGTGGTTAAGTATCGCTCTAATACCACTCTGTCACGACCCAAAACTGCCCCTATGGGTTTAACATCAGTAACGGCGATTCGAGATTACCGAAGGCACATATGATAAAAGATATAGATACGGGCAAGGCGGAAGCCAATATAGTAAATAAACAATGTCCAATGAGCTGTGACAGTCTGTATGCCAAAAGATTTTCATACATTTATACAGAACAGTATACAAAACATTTACAAACATTCAGAACAGGGATCAAGTCCCTATTAACCAGTACAGTGCAGTCTATACAGTAAACAAAACAGTACAGGAGGGGGAACACTAAACACCCCTAGCCTTAGCTTGGCAGGCTCGGAACCTCGCAGTGAGGCACACAGGTTGGCTTGACAAAACTGGAAATACCCCGATGCTTCTAGCATTGGTCCGATGCCTGTACACCTACATATATATATGAGCAGTAAGCTAAAACCTAGTGGATAACATAATGCGTAAATGGGTTTAGAATGAATGTCCTTACAGTAATGAAAACAGTTCATTAAATCAGTATCTCAGGCTTTCAGTCAATCAGTCATATGTGGTACATCCATTAGCAAAACAGTACAGTAAGCAGTAGGTCTTAAAGACCGAACAGTAATGATGGCCATCAATCAGTAAACAGTTGTGGTTCCACAAGGGAACCGACAGAGATCTCTGAATATGATAACGAAGCTTGAGGTGTTAAGGATGCCACATGCAGTTGTAAATAAAGGACATACATTCATTCAGTAATCAATATCGATTCGATAAACAATTGATTCAAGATTTGAAGATAATCATTTCGAACATATCTTTACACAATTGTTACTCACAGAGTTCTGGGCTACAGTAAGCTAGAGCGCGTCCCCAGTCACCAACCCTACACAGTTTACAGATTGAACACACACTAAGCCATACAGTTGGGAAAGATAATAATTTAATCCCTAATTTGCCTCGGTGTGTTCTATATCTATATCCTCTTTAAGATGCCTTAAATATGTCCTAGGAATGCCTAGGATGGAAAAAGGATACAAAGATGCACTTTTAAACACTTAACAAAATTTCTTTGGCAGGGTCTCGCTCGGCGTGGATTTCTCTTTCGGCGGACATGCAGACAAAGGATCTCCGCTCGAGCGTGAACTCCGTCGCTCGAGCGGACTGTGTGCTACAGTAAAAATACTAGATGCTCCAAATTTACGCTCGATGGACGCTCGACCCTCGCTCGAGCGTAAGACACAAGTCCTCGCTTGAGTGTGAGTTCCCTCGTTCGAGCGTAAGATACAAGTCCTCGCTTGAGCGTGAGTTCCCTCGCTCGAGCGGACTGTGAACTCATGCAATGTACTGGATGCTCGCATTTCACGCTTGAGCATTACTTTTCTCGCTCGAGTGGAAGGTAGGATCACAAATTGTACGCTCGAGCGTAGACTTCCTCGCTTGAGCGTAGGCCCAAAATCTGGAAATTCCAGATTTGAGTCCCAGGCTCAAAATCAAGTTTAAATGCAAAATTTTCGATCCTCTTGGGCTGAAAACCTAGAAAACACTTGTAAACACTTAAAACAACATGATTCAAAGCTCAACTTGAGAAATCAAAGCCCAATGATGTTTAATTCAAACTCAATTTCAAACTTATTTTCCATGGACAATACTCAAACATAACATGCAAGACTTTAAATCAATTCAAGGCTTCAAAACATACTCTATTGAGCTCATTCTTTTCAAAACAAGTTGAGAACATGAACTCAAGCTTAATTATGAACATGCATGTGACAATTTGCCATGAAATCAACTCAAAATTCAACAATGCAACCTTACATGCATGAATTCTAACATGATCCAACATGTATGAATTAAAATATGACTTAGCTCTATAATTTGACATGGACCAAGCAAGAATCGACATAGACTCAACAATAAGAGGTTAAATTTCCTTACCTAGGCCTTGAATACAAGCTATAGAAACTCAATTGTGCAAAAACCTCAATTGTGCCTAGAGTACATTGGGCAATTCGTCTATCCACTTCCCTTTTGCTGCCTGCAGCTCCTTCTTTATTCCATCCAGGATTACTTTGTTGGATGCTTCTGCTTGTCCATTGCTTTGTGAAAAACTTGGGGTTGAAAAGTAGTTCTTGATTTTGAACTTTGCACAGAAGTTTTTGATTAGTTTACTGTCAAATTGAGTTCCATTGTCTGTAATAATTGCTCTTGGAATCCAAAATCTGGTGATGATATTTCTCCATATGAAGTTCTTGACATCCACATCTCGAATCTTGGCAAGAGGTTCTGCTTCTATCTACTTTATGAAGTAATCTGTTGTTACCAGTAGGTACTTCCTTTGCCTAGTTGCTTAGGGCAATTGCCCAATGAGATCCATCCCCTATTGGGCAAACGGCCAATGACTGGATATAGGATTTAGGTCAGCAGCTGGCTGGTGTATCAAAGGTGCAAACCTTTGGCATTGTTCGCACTTCTTCACGAGGCCAGATCTTTTTGCATGTAGGGCCACCAATACCCCTGGGTAATGACCCTGTGAGCTAGCGATCTGTCCCCAGCGTGGCTTCCACAAATTCCTTCATGAATTTCATATAGGAAATCTTCAACCTGCAGAAGGTGTACGCACCTTAAAAGGGGTTCAGTGAAGGACCTTTTGTAAAGATGTCCTTTCGCTGTTAGACTGAATCTTGCCGACTTCAATCTGACCTTGTATGCCTCTTTCCGGTCTGCTGGCAGCTTTCCTTCTTTCAAGGAAGCAACAATTTCGTCCATCCAGCTTGGTCCCATGTCTACGCACATTGCTTCACGTTTTGTGATTACTGGTTCAATGCTCGAGCCCGACAAGTATTCAATCATTATTGTCCTTGCTTTTCCTGGTTGTATTGCACTAGCTAGGTTGGCCAATGCATCGGCATGGTTGTTATCATCTCGGCTGACTTGAAGCAGTCTGCAGTTCTGGAATAAAGCTGCTAGCCTGATGACCTCCTTTGCGTAGGCCGACATTCTTTCATCTCGGGCTGCAAACTCGCCCGTTGTCTGGTTAACTATCAATTGTGAATCACAAAAAACTATTACCTCATCTGCATCGCTGCTAGCTTCGATCCGCAATCAATGCTTCATATTCTGCCTCATTGTTTGGGGCCTTGAACCCCAATCGAATAGACTGTTCTAATATTTCTCCATCTAGAGATATCAGTACTACTCCTGCCCCCGCTCCTTGTCGATTTGAACTCCCATCAACGAACAGTTGAAAGGAATCGCCGATGTAAATGCTGCAGGGTCTGGGTTTCTCTTTTTTCCTTTGTTCTTTAGCCTTTGGCTGGGCTTCTGCTTGCTTGTTTGGACATTGTCTGTCTTAGCTCAACGGAGCCCAATGTTGGATGGACTCTGGCATGAATTCGGCCAAGAAGTCGGCCAAAACCTGGCCTTGATTACAGTTCTGGGCCTGTACTCTAGATCATACTAGCCTAGGGCGACTGCCCATCTGGCTATTCTTCCTGTTAAGTCTCCCTGCTGCAATAAGGACTTCAATAGATGCTCTGTCAGTACCACAATTTTATGGACCTGGAAGTAATGGTTCAACTTCTTTGAAGCCATTACTAGAGCCAGTGCCAATTTCTCTATGGGTAGATACCTTGTTTCTGCGTCGGCTAGGGTTTTGCTTACATAGTAAACAGCCTTTTGCTCTCCTTTTTCTTCTCGGATTAGTATTGCACTAATCGCATGTTCTGAAACTGCTAAGTACAGGAACAGCTCCTCCCCAGGTTCTGGATTTGAAAGAACTGGCGCTGTGGTCAGGTACTTCTTCAGATCGGCTAATGCTTCTTCTCACTCCTCTGTCCAAAGAAAGTCTGTGGCTTTCTTCACTAATTTGAAGAAAGGTTTGCACTTGTCTCAGCTTTTGCTTATAAACCTGTTCAGGGTTGCGACCCTTCCAGTTAGCATCTGCACCTGTTTTGCCGACGTCAGGCTCTTCAGCTCTAGGATGGCCTTGATCTTATTTGGGCTGGCCTCAATGCCCCTCCTGGTCACCAGGTATCCTAGAAACTTACCAAATCCAACTCCAAATGCACACTTCGATGCATTGAGTTGGAACCGATATGTTTTACGGATTTCAAAGACTGCTTTTAGATCGGCAAGATGACCCTCAGGCTCCTTGGTCTTAATAATCATGTCGTCAATGTAGACTTCTACTGTTCGGCCAATCAGATGCTTGAAAATCTTGGTTACCAATCTTTTGTAGGTGGCTCCTACGTTTTTTAATCCAAAAGGCATCACTCTGTAGCAGTATAGCTCTTTGGGAGTGATAAATGCCGTCTTCTCTTCATCTGCTGGGTCCATAGCTATCTGGTGATACCCCCTGTAGGCATCCAGGAAGCTCATCCTTCCATGCCCCGAAGTGGCATCCACTAGCTGGTCAATCTTGGGTAGAGGGAAACTGTTTTGGGGACAAGCCTTGTTTAAACTGGTAAAGTCTACACAAACCCTCCATTTACCATTCTTCTTCTTTACCACCACTGTATTGGACAGCCATGTCAGGTAGTGAACTTCTCTAATGGCCCTAACCTCCAGAAGTCTGTCTACTTCTTCTTCTACCGCTTTGACGTGCGTCAATGTTGGTCTTTTGGCTCGTTGAATTACAAGTTTGGCCGACCTGTCAACATTCAGTTTGTGGCAAGTGACCTCGGAATTCGATGCTGCATTTCAGAAGTTGTCCAAGCAAACACCTCAATATTTGCTCGCAGAAAAGCCTCCAACTCTTTTTCCTCTTCTTCGGCTAAGCCCGAGCCGAGAAGAAAGAAGCGTTTTTCATTCCTATCCTGGACAAGGATTTTCTTCAGTGCCTCTTCGCTTTTCTCGGCTGGCTACTTGCCAATGTCTTCTAGGACTTCCACGTCCTCATCTTCAATTTCTGGCTTTTTTGGCTCTCATATGCTACAGGTTGATTTCATTGGGAATCGCAATAGTTGATGCAATGTTGAGGGAACTGCCCCCCATTGCATGCAACCATGGCCTTCCCAAGATGATGTTGTACGGGGAGGGTGCATCAATGATGGTGAATTCTGTCTTGATCTTCCTGGTGCCAGCTTGCACCTCAAAGTTTACTGCTCCCAGTGGCCATGTCGGCGTTCCATTGAACCCAACCATTGGGCCATTGGATTGTTCCATTTCATTCGGGTGAAGGCCGAGCTCCTTGTAACATCGGACATACATGATGTCACAAGAGCTGCCTTGGTCAATCCGGATGCATTTCACTTGGCACTCTCCAACCTGGAGGGATATTACCAAGGCATCATTATGCGGATGCTGGACCATCTCCAGGTCGGCTTCAGTAAAGGTTATCATTAGTCCCTGGCATTCTTCTACTCGATGTCTTTTCTCCCCGACTTGATAGACATGTTGTAGGTGTTTTACCTTCTAGGTCTCCCCTCTAATTTCGTTCTCGTTGACCTTTGAGTGAATCACATTGACTACCCGAGGTCCTCCTGCCTGAGGTCGCTGTACTGGGAAAGGCGGAGCTGCTGGTGCTTGAGGCAATCTTGCCCGTTCTTCTCTTGTTCTGGCCTCGTCGACCAGATCTCTCAGATGGCCTTGCCTTACCAAGTCTTCTAAGTGTGCTTTCAGGGCTCTGCAACCCTGGGTTATGTGCTCCTCTTCATTGTGGTAGGCACAGCGCCTGCCGACGTTCCTCCCCATGAATTCCCCTGGTGCCCTTGTTGGTGCCCTGAAATAGGGTTGGTTCCAAATTTGTTCCAGGACTTTGTGAATTGGGACCCGAACACGTCACCACCGTAGCCCCGTTACATTTCATGCTTGGTCGATCCGTTGTTACCTCGGCCTCAATTGAGCCATTTCCTTTTTGCTTTTACCTCCCTAGTCCCCGATGTATCTTCCTGCCTGTATACTTCTCGATTCTCGCCATGAGCTCTTTCATGCTTTTTGGCAGAGTTTTTGCCAAAGACATCTGTAGTGGACAGTTGTCTTTCAGGCCCTTCTTGAATGACACGACCGCCACTTCTTGATTACATTCTGGTATTCGGTTGAATACCTCATAGTAGCTTTTTGCATAGGCTCTAAGGCTTTCATCCTTACTGATCTTCAGAGCCATTAATGCGTCTACCCTTAATGGCTGCAGCTTGTTTGTCACGAACTTGGCCACGAACATCTCGGCCAGGCCTTTCCAAGTCTTCACGCTTCCCTTCGGTAGTTTGTGGAACCAGTCTGATGTAATCTCCTCGAAAGATGAGGGGAACACTTTGCAGAGCAACGGCTCGTTTCCACTATATAGTGCCATTAAGTTCAGATATAATCCGACGTGGAAGTTGGGGTTTGACTTCCCATCGTATATTTGAAACCTCGGCATACTGAATCTCTTCGGCGCCTCAAACCTGTCCAATTTCACCAAGAATGGTGTCCTCGGTTTATCTGGGGAATTTACCTCGGCTTCGGCATTCTGTTGCTTCCTCTTGAGGTAATCTCGTAAGTCCTCTTTTGTCCTCCCAAGAGCTCGGCTATCTCTTGCTTTTAGTCTTTTTGGTGCACTACTTTCAGCTTCGTGGTGAGTCCTTTTCAACCCCTCTCCATAAGTTGTGTCGAAGCACAACGCCTGCCCCTGAACATGCCGATGTCCCTTGGGGTCTGCTTCCTTTGTATGATGTGTCCTCCGTGATTCTTCTTTTCTTGGCTTCCTTCGTCCGACCTCCCTGGAAGGTCGGTGAGAGTGTCTTTCGCCCCCGTTGTGCTGAGGGACTATGGGGATTGTTCTTTGCCCTCCCTTCTGGGCATTGGCTGCTGGAATCGGTGTGTCATGCAGCGGGAACAGCGGCTGCATGACATTATTTTGCATCATGAAATTGACAACCAACTGCAGGTCTGCCAATTTGTTTGCCATCTCCTTCATCTCTTCGTCCCTTCGCAAGCATCTATCCTTTCATACCTGGAGGTCGTTTTCGTTGTAATAGCCACTTCGATCTGGTTTCTTTGGTGCGTCGCTAGTCTGGCCAACGTCCTTTACTCCATGATTCTGGTCACGAGTTTCTGCGTTATATTCGTCTCCTGTGACATCCAGGTCAATAGGTCTCCCACTCCCAGCAAGAGTGTCGTCTCCAATCTTTTCCTTCTGTCCGTTGCTGGCCATCTATTCTCCTGTCTTTCCCATAGACGGCGCCCAATTGTGTGAGTAATTTTCCGATCACACTGCCAACTCAGTGATCAGCTGGAGAGAATTGGTAGAATAGATGACACCTGGCTAACCTGCAACAGAAAGAGAAGATTCCGGCGGTAGTTCTTCCACCCGGGGGCACTCCGACGATCAAGTTAGTATATCTCTCAAAGATAATCAAGTGCTAAATTCATTGCTCAAAGTATAAATTGCGTACCTTAGACCTATGGGGGTGCCCCTTTTATAGTTTACTCAATCTTGGTCCCACTAGAAACCTGACTTTTATGGATTTCCATTCAGTGCTTACTTTGAACTCTACAAGAGATAAGGATAGACTCCCTAAGAATACTATCCTTATCCATCTTGAAGCCTTGCTTCATTCTAGACTTTTGTCCCTTATCTGCTCATCTCGGATTTTGATATCTTCGGAGAAAACCTCGGTAGCACCGAGATTACCTCGGCATAATGACCAGGACACGTGGCACCTCGACTGACACGTCGGCGTCACCTTGCCACGTGTTGATTCTCAAAAAATATATCCCCCACAACATTCTATTAAATATATCTTAAAAATAAATAATTTAAATTATCAAAACAAACTCCAAAATAAATCTAAACGGCCACAGCAGTAATTACTATGTCTCCCCGACAGCACCTACACCATATCCCTATATAACAACCAACTGTTGAAAGTTTATTGTCCTCATAATTGATACCATTAATAACCATGAGAGAATCATCTTCAAGCTAAGTGGTCGCTCGGTAATGATTTGTTTAGTTAATTTTTAAATTTTTTTAGTCTGACAATTTTTTTTATTTATTTGGATTTTTTTTTTTAGTTTTTTTGACTTTTTTATTTTAAAATGACAAGTGTTTTATTTATTTTTTTGATATTTTAACTTCTTTTTTAAAATTTTTTTTTATAATTATTTAGTCCAAATAATTTGCCAAACAACCCCTAAATGTCAATGAGACCCAAATCTTCTGTTCAAACCACAATCGCCAGGCACTAACAACTTCCACCAAATTCACCCCCAAAACCCCCGCAAATACAGCCCCTTGAGAATTTCTGACAATAATACCAGCACCTGCCGTCACGTTTTTTTTATTTTAATTATTAGGTTCATCTATTTTTTATGTTGATGTGCGTATATTATCTACAAAATATTATATTAATGTGACAATTTAAGAAAATTAATTGAGAGAATTACAACTTAGTAGACTTTTAAAAAAAAAAAATTCAAATATATGCAAAATTTTAAAATTAAAATTATTAATATTTATAAAATTTATTACTGATATGTAATTATTTTTAAAATCTGCCATTGATGTGTAATTTTTCAAATCATTTCATTATATTTATTTTGTACAGAATTCTCGAAGCGATGTTGATTTTTTAATTTTTGTTTAATATAAAAAATTTATATATTTTTAGGTTCTACTCAATTAGGCATATCATAAAATATTTTTAAAAAAATTATAAAAAAATCAAAAAAAAATTTTTTCTTCATCTTTAGTGATTTTTTTTTTATTTTTTTATTTTTACAGTAGACAGATTTAAAAAATAACAAATTTAACGCGAATTATTTTTTAAAAAACCACTAAAACCAAAGCAATTACCCTTTTGAAGTTGAAAAATGAGCACACGTGGATCGACTCACAATTGAAAAAATACTCAAAAAAAATAGAAACACAGATAAAACTAGCGACACAAATGGGGAGTTTGGGGTTGCTACGCATGGAATTGCGAAATAAGCTTATTTCGGAGTTCATTTTGAAAATTCAAATCGTTCATCTTTTAAAATATATTTATTCATTCATTTATTTATATTTATATTTATAAAAATAAATAATAATTGTAATTAAAAATATTAAAACGAATATAAATGTGAGTGGATGAATAGGTAAACGATATCCGATTAACTTGATTTTTTGAATGCATATTCTACTTGATATATTCTAAAATATAAATGGTTCGAATTATCAAAATGGACCCATTTCTCCGCATAACAGTTGTTATTGCACAGGCTGCATAACAGAATCCCCAAATCCGCTGCGCATGGTGTGCAGTAGCAACCGTTGCATAGGGTTGAGTAAAAAATTTGAAAAATTCGTAATTCGATCCGGTCCAATCTAATTCGGTAGGTTTGGATTAATTTTTTTAAATCCGTGGTTCAGTTTCGGATTGAAAAATTAAAAATTTGTAATCCACGGATCGGTTTCAGATTGTACCCTATGGTTCCGGATTGAAATCGATCCGAACCATATATAAATAACCTATATTTATATTATACACCCTCCCGCATAGTAATTTTTTCTTATTCTATATAAAACTTAAATCTGAATCTAAACCCACATAACATCTTATTTTATTATTTTTGTTTGTTAGTTTTTAATTTTAATTTGTAATGATCTAAATACTTATAGTGGAACTAGTTTTTTTATAATTGTTTAAATTCTAAAACAGTATATCGCTATTATGGGAAGACATATTGCTATTGTAGAACTAATATGATGCTATGTTTATATTTTTATGAAATTAAAATGTTCTATTTTTTATTATTATTTAATTATATGAATCTGTGGTCCTAAACCAATCCAATTTGTGTGTTAAATGAATTGGTTCGAATTGGTTCCACAATTTAAACGGATTGGATTAGTTTCAATTTTTCGGAAACCGTAAATAACGAATTGGTCTTAGTTTTACCCCAATCCGGACCATGCTCACCCGTACTGTTGCACATCTTATTGGGCCCATTTTAGGACCTAATTTGATAATTTAAACTGTTCAAATTTTAGAAGTTATCGAGTAGAATATACTAGTAAAAAATCACGTCAATCGGATATCGTTGGCCCTTTCATCAAATCACATTTGTATTTAAAAAAAAAAGAAAAGAAGATAAATGTGATTTGAAATAAAACTCAATACGAAAGTGATTTGATAAAAGGGCTAATGATATCCAATTGACATAATTTTTTATTAATACCTTTTACTCGATAACTTTTAAAATATAAATAATTTAAATTATCGAATTAAGCTCTCAAATGGGCTAATAAGGTGTGTAACTGTTGCACACCTTATTAGAGCATCTCCGGAAACTTCTCTATTCCTCTATTTTTGTTACTATAGCTTGCTAAAAGTAGAAAATTTAACACCAGCAACCTCGCCGGTGGCTAGTTACTTCGATTTTCAGTTACAGTACCCTGTCAGGGAAGATGAGGCACTGTTCAGTAGCCTCTTAATTTTTTATTAGTTTCTTTCGAGTACTCCAAGCTTTGCTTACAATCAACAATTGACGCCGGAGGAAGAGGAGGAAGCCAAAGGAGGAGGATCGACGCTGGACAACTCATGATCGATGTTGGAGGAGGATGGCCAAGCCGGAGGAGGAAAATCAACACCAGAGGAGGACGATCGAGCCGGAGGAGGAGAATCGACGCTAAACTAGTCACAATCGACGACGGACGAGAATGCAACGAGGACGATCGACGCCGACCTACTCACGATCGCAGACGAAGCTCTCTGTTTCTCTTTCCTTGTGCTTGCATTTATTAATATTTTAAAGGGAATAGTTAAAGTAGAGAGTGTTGGAAAAAATGGTTTAATATAGGCATATTTTGGGCCAACTTTGAGCCCAAAATTGAGTGGGCCTTGAACGTCTTTTGGGGCGAGTCCGAAGAGGTGAGGTGTTCCTTGTCGCGTGGCGAGTCACACGGTGAAGACGATTCGTCAAAACCATTTATGAGTGAATGGGAACATAACATCGTTTTCGAGTTCGTGGAATTGAACATTTAAAGTTTTAAATGTGGGTTTCTTTGTGAGGCTTGTCCCACATTGAAACTTTGAGAGAGTTTTGTTGAGTATATAAGCTCTAGCCTACAACACTTGGGTTAAGTCCCAAGGGGCACCCCAAGTTTGTAGAAGGAGGAGTTATAGACAAAGTGAACCTTAGCCTAAACCACTCCACACACGTGCCCGCGCCACCGCCCCGGTTGTGGGTTGTGTTGGTTCTAATATTAATTTTTTTGACAAAATTTATTTGAATTTTTTCCTAATTTCTTGCGGGAAAAATTTAATTTAAATTTTGCACTTTTATAATTTGAATTTGAATTCAAATTTTTGTCCAAATTTTTGCCTCCTTTAGTTCAAATTCCTTACAGAATCTACCGAACAGATTCAAACAGAAACTGCCCTGGCAGTTACAGTTTCAACACGGCAGTTACAGATTCAAACATATTTCCAGATCTGTTTGAATTTAAACTTGTATTTGTTCAATTCAATTTTGCACCTATTCGGTTTAAAATGATACCTGTTCGAGTTAGCATTTTGTGCCTATAAATACTTGGTATTTCTAGCAGTCTTGATGATCCAAAAATCAGTCTAAAAAATTCCTTTTGCTGTTCAAACTTTTATTATTGGTGCATTATTCTTCATTTTAGTTTTAGAATAAAATTTAGAGAGTTAGAATACAGGTTTGGTTCGCCGTACAAATTTGTTTGGAGTGCTACTACAAATTTGTGAAGATCATTGTATCTTGGGAGATAGACGCCATTAGTCCGTAAGCACCGAAGCGGGGCGAATCAGTCTTAAGGATAGAATGTCATACACTCGACTTGGTCTTTTATTTTTCATTCAATTGGATAAAATAAATTCTGTAACTTATTTATTTTATTTATTTGTTTCAGTTTTAATTTATTTTATTTATACAAAAGATTGTTCTAACTGAGAGTGCCGTTGAAATGTGTATTGAAAAAATGGTTAACTAAACTAATGAAGTGGAACTTTGGGCAGCTAATTTGAAGATGGTTGCTGGAGATGCTCTTTGATGGTGGTAAAGTTGCTCGTCTTGAATCGAAAAAGGCCAAAAAGAAAAAGAAGGTGAAGTTGCTCTTCCAACCAAACAAGCTTTCTCACCAATTTGGCAAGGCAATACGCAATTGAATTTTAACACCCCCCATCTCATTATTTTTATTTTAGAATAATGTTATATAAAAATATATATATAAATATATATATATAATTTTTATACATAATGATATGATTTATTGTGAATTTTCATTTCAAAACAAAATACATTTAGAATAATGACATTAGTATATCATTCTTGTTACATTTTTGTTGTTTTAAAATTATATTTTTTATTTTTATTTTTATTTATTTTTTGATTTGAATCATACTAAAACTTTACGAATTATAATAAAAAAAATCAAATATAAGTTATAATTAATACAAAGAAATTTCAAAGTGGGTCTCAAAAAAAAAAAAAAAAAAAAAATTTCCCCAACTTTTAAGGCATGTTTGATTAGTAAGATTATAGCATATGATTGGAATTATTAGTCCATAGACTCAAAATTCCATATTTGATTATAAATTTTAATAATCGGATTACATATATGGCAGATATTCAATCTAACAAAATTAACAAATTTTTAATATTAAGAAAAGTTGGGATCATAATTTCAAGTATGAAAGGGAAAAAACAAAATGAATAAATAATATATAATTATCTTACTAATTTAATTGGGTGACTAATTTTGTACTAATTCATGAAATTATTAATTATTTTACAATTATTTATGTTAATCAAACAAGACCTTGAGGTTGTACTTGAATATTAAATTTGTAAAATTAAGTCATACGATGTATTTTTTTTTTTTAAATGTTTTGTTAGTTGCGAATTTAGCACTGTTGGTTTTCAAAGCATAATTGTCTTTCCAATATTTGACCATCACAGTAAAGAATAAAAAATAGTAATCAGAATAGTGATTTTTTATTTTTTATTTTATTTTTATAGATAGTAAGTGTTTTAACTTTTAAGTTTGGGTAAATTACACTAACACCCTCTGAATTTTATGTTTATTACAATTCTCCCCTCACATTTGAAAAATTACACTGACTCCCTGTTAATTTAATTTTATGTATGATGATCATTACGGTGAGGGAGAGAACTGTTATGAAATTTTAAATCTCAGAGGACAATCTGTAATAAAATTTTAAACCTCAAAGAAGGAGATGTAATTTGTGAGGGATGTGATGATAATTATCTTTAAACCTGTATGATGATAATTGCCAAAATTACAATTTGGAATAGCGCAGCACTATTCTGATGATAATTGTCTTTAAACCTGTATGATAATTTTGGCAATCTGTATGATGATAATTGTCTTTAAACCTTAAGAACAACTTTTTAATGTTGTGCTATTCTCCATGTTACGGTTGACACCTTACAAGTTCCCATCTGCAAAAAATCCCTAGGGAGATTGTCACCAACAGGAAACCACCGAAAAAAGGCTAGTTTAAACTCAATAAGGATGGAGTTTCAAAAGGTAATCTACGAAAGGCTCTTGCATGTGGCTTCATTAGGGATCATTTAGGTCGGTGGATTGCGTGTTTTAGCATAAATGTCGATGTAGTAGCTGAAATCTGGGCAATGAAGGATGGTATTTCGAATAATTACCAATTGGTTGTTGGCCGAGTGGTGATTGGAGCTCGGCTTGGAAGGACGGACTACGGTTCGATTCCCCGCAACGCCAATTGGGAGGGGACTTGAGCCTATTTATCCAGAACTGCTCCCCGAATCCGGATTAGTCGGCCAGTGGGTCGGATACCGGGTGGTTGAACCTAAAAAAAAAAAAAAAAGATGTTTCGAATAATTTATGAAAGGTAAAAAGTCAAAATATTATTAAAAATATTAAAAAGTTCATACTATTTGGGAGAAGCTTGTGGGAAAAATTTAAAGGGCAAAATTATTATTTTTCTCTTTAAATTCAAATACCCCGAAGTCAAAAAGTCAATAAGAGTAGGATGGTCATTTTGATTTTATTACAATATTTTATTATACATCTTTTTGTGAAAAATTAAAAAATTATCCTACACAAACATCTTTTTTCGCTACTTTTTTAACTAAAAAATAAATTTATATAGATCATCCCAAACAATCTCTTAGCCTTAGATAAGAACCTAAAGAACTTAGATATTGAAACTGATACAACTCATTGAAACAAGGCTCCGTTTGGCAAGGAGATTTGAGGCTATTTTAGCCACAAAAGATAAAATAGGCTATTTTAGTCACAATAAATAAAATATCACATCCAACCTATAATCATTACACTCTTCTTTCATAAAAAAAAGTCAAAAAAGTTAAAAAACTAAAAAGTTCTTCCCAAATCAAGTTTTTTAACTCACGCTAAAATAACTAAAAAAATCAAAAAATTAAAAAATTAACCCACTTCCCAAACGGAGGCTCATATTAGGTGCAATAGTCAACCCAAACCAGCTCAACAATCTCATTGATGATTACAGGTACTTCTTGAGTAGCTTCGGAGCACCAACAATTATGCTGTGTTTGTTTGGTTGGGGAATTTAGGGAGAGATTTGGAAAGAGAAAGGGAAAAGGTATGTAAAATTAGGTAAAATTTAGACATGTTTTATTCACATTTCATCTACCTTTTTCATTTCCCTTTCCAAATCCCTCCTCAAATCTCCCAACCAAACACTGCATTAAGGTTTTGCTTGGGAAGTCAAAAGGTAAGTTTTTTTTTTGGTTATTTTAATTACAAAAAACAAAATAAATCTTTTAGTCTAATAAGATAAAACATCACATTCAATCCATAATTATTACATTTTTCCTCTTACAAAAAAGTAAAATGCCAAAAAATCCTTCTCAAACGAGACTTTTAGCCGAGTTAAAATAGTCAAAAAAGCCAAAAAACCAACCTACTTTCCAAACGAAGGTTAAGCATATCTTTCAGAAAGTCAATTAGCTTGTTTGGTTTGGATTTTCAAGATTCGCTTTTTTAAAAAATTTAAATTTTTTAATTTCCGTGTTTTTTTTTTATTTTTACTGCATTTTTTTAATATTTTAAGTAATTTTTAAAATTTTTGGATACACCTAATATAAATACACATAAAAAGTATAATATTTATGAAAAAATTGTAAAAAATTCACTAAATATTAAAAATACAAAAAAAAAAAAAGAGAATTTAGTATGTTTTTTATATTCTTATGTATTTATTAATTTTTTAAAATATTTTTTATAAATATTTTTTTTTAGATATTTCTAAATAAAGCTTATCTAAAAAAGTAAAAGAAAAATTACTTAAAATTTTAAAAATATTTACTAAAAATAAAAAAATACGAAAAATAAAAAACTTGATTTTTAAAAAATTAAATTTAAAAAATTAAAACCAAATACACTGAATTGTGGTACGGATTTGCTTGCAAACTTAGGAGAGGAGCTACATTTGAATTTTTTTTATCAATCCCTATCCTGCTGTTTGTAATCAATTAATTATGTAGTATTTTGAGAAGTTGATAAAAAATTAATTTTTTGACTTTTTTAATTTATTTATCTTTCTACTAATAAAAAATATAAAAAATATTATGATTCAAAATAAATTAAAAATTAAAAATTAACTTTTTATTTGGTTTTGAGAGCATGAGTTCGGATTCTCTACCGTCATTTCCTGCAACCTCCAAAACGACGTTGTTTTGGGAGCAAATTTTCAAAAAAAAAAAAAACGTAGAGGAAGAGGGAGGGAGGAGGAGGAGGAGGAAGGGAAGGGCCGGACTGAAGGGGGTCATAATCACAGGGGGAGGAGGAGGCGGAGGCGGAGGCGAAGACGGGGTCGAATGGCGGTCGGAGCTGCTACGACGAGCGACGGCAGGCGACAATCGGGAGGCGGTGACGGCGAGCTCGCAACCTCCTTCCTCCTTCCTCCCTCTTCCTCTCCTTCCTCCCTTTTCCTCTGTGTTTTTTTTTTTTTTTTTTAAATTTACTCTTAAAATGACGTCGTTTTAAGAATTGTAAAAAAAAGCCGCCGAGAAGCGTAGTCGAAGATCCGGATTCGCGAGAGCACCCCATATGATGATGCTAAGGGTATGATGTGATGTTGTTTTTTTTTATTTATTAATTAACATTTAATAAAAGTGGGATTAGAATTTAATGCGGTAGACTGGGGGTGGTTGGTCTATACTCTTGGGTCTGCTGATTTTGTATGGATTTATATATTTTTTCCCATTAAAAAAAAAAATTTAATGCGGCAGTAGAGTAAAAAGTTAACTTACTTTTTAATTTTTTCTAATTTTTTTTTTATATGGTGTGTGCCAATTTATGTTATTAAAAAATTTATTTATTACAAATGATAAAATTTAATATTATAAGAATTATAATTAAAAAAATTAAATTATAATTAAACACCATAGGAGGTATAACAAAGAATTCTTGATTCATAATTAAAATAATGTCATAACTAATATTACAATATATCATAATTAACATCACCACAACCATAGGTCATCACTAAATACATAAAAATAATAATAACAAAAGGTGTATATGATACACATCTTAAAAAAAATATGAGATTTTTATTGATAAATTTATTTTAGAGTTGTTATAACCCATTAGGCCTACAGAGGATTATTATAACTTGATTAGTTCCATATACTTTTCTTTTTATTCCACAAGGTCCATTTTACTAATTTTATATTTTTAACTGGACTATTATGCCCTTATATATATATAGGGCAAATTACACAAATAGTCCTTATAGTTTGAGACTTGTGTCACTTTGGTTTCTGACTTTTCAATTGTGACACATTTGACCTTGAATTTTGAATCTTATTCCAAATAAGGACAATTGAATATATAATTAGATTTTTCAAGGGTAAAATTGTCAATTTGATAAAATATAAACTAATTTAATAAAAATAAATGTCAAACAAGTATTTTTGAATTTTAAAAAATTATTTCTACCTACTAAAAATAAAATTATGTAAAATTGATAAATCTTTTAGACATTTATTTATTTTTTTACCAAATTAATTTTTATTATGTATTTAGATGATGATCATGTAAAATTAATTTTAAAAAATTAATAATGTAATTTTTATTAATTTTACATAATTTTATCATTGGTGGATAAAAATAATTTTAAAAAAATTAAAAATATTTTTTTGACATTTATTTTTGTCAAATTAGTTTATATTTTATCAAATTGACGATTTTACCCTTGAAAAATCTAATGATATTTTCAATTGTCCTTATTTGGAACAAAATTCAAAATTCAGGGTCAAATGTATCACAATTGAAAAGTCAGGAATCAAAGTGACACAAGTCCCAAACTGCAGAGACTATTAGTGTAATTAACCCATATATATATACACATACCATGTTGCCTCTTTTTTCGTTTATTCTATTTTAGTAGTTTCTATCTTCACACTTTTAATTATCATTCCAATTCAGATGGATACGTTTCTATTTTGCATGCTCGTTTTAAGGCTTTGATGTGCTAAGGTTTCATTGTTGCTGTTGTAGTATGGTTCGATGATTTTCGAGTGAAGACGACAGATTGGACGGTGTTCGGTTGTGACATTTTCTGGAGTATAGCTAATTGAAATCAACTGTTTTTGAGTTATAGGACGAGTGTAGGATTGCATGATTAAGGTTAATATCATTTTGGATATGAATACATGTTCAGTTTATGTTTTGATTTGTATGATGGATGAGATGCTCTGTTTTTTA
Organism: Camellia lanceoleosa; assembly: GCA_025200525.1. Taxonomy (NCBI): domain Eukaryota; kingdom Viridiplantae; phylum Streptophyta; class Magnoliopsida; order Ericales; family Theaceae; genus Camellia; species Camellia lanceoleosa. The sequence goes on along the minus strand of CM045766.1, from coordinate 141,374,513 downwards.
ATTGATATGGATCGGATGCTCTGTTTGTTCAATTATATGCATTTTACGCGGTTTTGTGGCAGGGGGGTCATTCAGATTATGTGAAGAATGTGGATGTTCTCATTTTATTTTGATGTTTGCTTAATGAGGCTCCATGTGGGCGAGATAATTCAAAGTATATGTAACAACATGAATGTTCACATCTTGTTAATATGAAGTTATGGAGAGTTGCTTGCATGTTGTGTACTGTCACCTTATTGTGGTGGGGTGATTTTGATTTTGTAAAATGTTTTATGTTGTGTAAAGATGATGGTGATAGTTTTCATTATAGATTTAGCACTTGAACTGTATACATAGGCATTTAATTTTGCACAATGTGAATTTTCATATCGTTTGGATTATTGTTGACTGTTATATTGTTTTGTTTTTACAAGAGATGGATACCTTTATTATATTGGTGTGCACATATGGTTGCAGTACAACTGTAATAAATGTTGCCCGCGCATTGTGTAATTTGCGTTTGGTGGAGTGTTTGTGTGAAAAATGGGGTAAGTTGTCTGCTGGTTCTATTCATTGTTCTGTCAGCTACTTAGGATTAATAGGCGTGATTTGGATAATGAGGAAGAATTTCAGAACATGTTATTGCTTGCTAAATCAATGGGGGTACAATATGTAGAAGTTGTTGTTGAGTTGAAAAGTGATATTGGTCAATCGAGTAGCTCTGAGCCGCTGCATGTGGAGGGTGAAGAAGAAATTGATGCACTACGGAGATTTTGCCACCATAAGGAGAAGGTGTTGTTGTCAACTCCTTGGGCAAATGGTATTACGCATGCGGGATAACGATTTGTTGGAGGTGCACAAGAATTTTGTTATGTTTTATGTAAGTATGCTATCCAATGTGGGTTTTGGTTTACGTATGTCAAGAACAAGACAACAAGGGTTACTGCGGTGTATGCGATGCATGCGATGTGCGAGGAGAGAGGCTGCTTGTGGGCTATATATTGTAGAGTACAACGAGCAAATGGTTTTTTCTATATCAAGAGATTTATTGATGTACATAGTTGTGGTACGGATGTCCGAACATCGAAGAATCCAAGAGTTAGTTCTAATTTGGTGTCGAGTACTATATCTGAAATTGTGAGGGACAAGCCGTTGACTCAGCTGTGTAAGGTGGTGACTATTTTGAAGAGGGATTATGGGCTAGATGTGAGTTATCACGTGGTATGGTTGGGTGTGGAGAAAGTAAAGGCTGTTATTCATGGAAATCACTCATTATCGTTTGACCAGTTGCAGTGGTATTTGGATGTTATGATGCGTTACAATCCGGGGAGTTATGTCAATATTGACTATGATGCAAGTAGTCAACAGTTTTGTCGTTTCTTTGTATCATTCACTACGTATATTTCTGGGTTCAATTCTTGTTAGCCTTTATTATTACTGGATGAAACATTCCTCAGAGGAAAGTACAAAGATTAGCTTCTTGTGGCAACGGCGAAAGATGGAAATAATGGTTAGTATTTTTTTGTAGCTGTCTATTCATGTAAATATTCACATTGAGTGGCATAGTGTGGACATATAACAGGCGATTACACAATGTGTTCCATATTTACATTGGTGTCAATGTTTACATCAATACACATTGATGTGAACAACAACATAATATGACTGATTGAGAAATTAATAGTAATGTGAACATTCACATTATTATATACTGATGTGAATGTTTACACCAGTGTCTACTAATGTGAGTTTATCCATTAATGAACAGTAATGTGAATGTTCATATCATTGATGTTTACGAAATCAAATCCAAAAACAACAATAGGAATAGGGCAATGTAAATATAAACATTCACATGACCTGTTTCCTTTATAGTGTGTTTGTAAACTACTCGTGTTACTATTCACATTGGAATATTGTGAACAGTTGTTTAATAGTGTTGTGTTGTATGTCTATTTCTTATTGCATTTGCGATTGTTGATTTAGAGACCATGGCCAATTGGTCGTGGTTCTTGCACGAACTTGGCAAGGTTGTTGATGGTAAGCGTCAAATTACTTTTATTTCAGACCGTAATCTTGGTCTATTATAAGTGATGCCGAAGGTGTTCCTATATGTTCACCACGATTATTGCTTACAACACTTGAAGAACAACTTAAGAGACTAGATAGAGGAAATTGATAATGGATTTAGGGACCACCTCGTTAGTAGTTTGGGTGACTATGCTTACGAGCTAACTGTGGTAAGGTTCCATGAAAAGCTTAAGAAATTAAAAGCGGATGATAAGCAACAAGTACATAATTTTTTCAAGGACTTGGCACCTGAGCACTAGGCAAATTTATACTTCAAGTAATACTAGTTTCCTAATGTATTCCATTTGTCAAGTTTAGAATAGTAACGATGTAAATTTTCAATTATGTTTTGTGGCAATATGAAATTTCATATTCAGTTTCGAAGAAATTAAATTCAGTATTGTACAATGTTTGTAATGTTGTGCAGGGACATGCGTTATGGGAAGATGACATCCAATGTGGCAGAGTCATTTAATAATTGGATTAAAGAAGCACGCAATCTTCCTATCACTCAAATGGTGGACACAATTCGTACTCAGTTGATGCGGTAAATGTCTGCATGGCGTGACCAAGCAAACAAGTGGAATGAGCTTATTTGTCTTATATTCGAAACAATGCTTCTTGATTCATTCAACGACAGCAGGTCATGGCAAGTTAGCAAAGCCAATGAGGATTTGTTTGAAGTTCATTCGATACCATCTGTTACAGTTGATATTGCAATGTGCATATGTTTTTGTTTCAGATGGCAAATCAACGGATTCCCATGTCACCATGTTGTTATTGTTATTCAGAAAAGTTGCTACAATCTTAATGATTGTGTGGAACATTACTTTCATGTAGAGACATATCGTGCAGCTTATTCGGGTGCCATATTCTCTATACCATCGGTGGAAAAGCCGTCTTTTGATCCCACAGACTTCACTATATATCCACCAATTGTGAAAAGACGACCCAGAAGGCCGAAAAAGAATAAAATCTCATAAAGAGGTGAGAAACTGAAGCAAATAAGGTGCGAGAGATGTGATAAGTTGGGAAATCACAATTGGAAATCATGCAATGAGCCGATATAGGGTGTACATTTTTTCATTTCAACATTGTATTTTACATGCGATTTTTATATTGATTTTTGAAATAAGATTGTGTTATGTTGACAAACATTGGTTGCAATAAGATTACATTACGTTGGCAAACCTAATAATGCATTGGCAAACCTAATAATGCATAGTATTTGATTTGTGTTTTTTTTTTTTTAGGTAGCAAACTGACATTTTTTGTTGGTGTGTTAAGGATGAATATATGATGTAAACATTCACATGTGTAAGATAATCACATTATGCCTCCGTTTGGGAAGTGAGTTGATTTTTTGGCTTTTTTGACTATTTTAGCCTGGGCTAAAAAGCTTGGTTTGGGAAGGGCTTTGTCACGACCCAAGCCCGCCCCCTATAGGTTTGGTATCGTAACCGGCCAGTAATCCGTGGATTACCCAAGGCCTCTGAACAAAATAACAAATATTAAGGGGTTGCGGAAGCAATTACATAAAGTAAACAAGGTCCAATGAGCTGTGATGACGTACATGGGACAGAAAATTCAAAACTTATTTATATACATAAACATGCTAGTCAGATACACCCATATGTACAAAATATTTACACAAAGTACGACCCAAGATTCAACTATATAACAAGCACAAAGACTAGCATGAGGTGCAAAACTGCCAAGGCTTTAGGCTTCAGGCGGAACCTCCTCGGTAGACACAACAGGTGGCTGACCAAAAATAAAAGGGAGGGCCATCAACTCTGGCCAGGATCTTGTGTCGGCTCACCTACATATATATATAAATTATGAGCGAAAGCCCAGTGAATAATAACAGAGTAAAGGGTTTAATGAATGATGTCCATCACAGAATCAGAAATCAAAGTTCATATCAGAAACGCAATCTTATCAAAAACAGAGTCTTATGCATATTCAGATTTCAAATCAGAAACAGATTTAGGTACATACTCATATTCATATTCATATTCAGATTCAGATTTTGCATAAGATCATATGTGGTATACCTATTAGCTAACAGATCAAATTGGTCTAGAGACCACAAACAGAGTTGGTACCAACAACCATAAAGGTCCATATCTTGCCTTAAGTAACCACGTATTATTACCCCCAGGCAAGGGCCATATGCCACGGTATTGTTACCCCTGGGCGAGGGCCATATGCCACGGTATTGTTACCCCCGGGCGAGGGCCATAGGGACTAAGGGTGCCACAATACTTTTCAGGAAATTGGACATTCATTCATAATTCATAACTTAGCATTTCAGAAAGTAGATCATATCATATCAGTTAGAAAATACTTCAAGTTAAACATAACTTTATAGAGTTGTTACTCACTGTGGGCGTTGATACAGGTAGACGGAGTCAAAAGGGTCAAACAGATTACGGCACGTGACCTACATAACACATCATGGATACACACTTGAAACATGCAATCCAATTGTACAAAATCCACATCAATGATTCTAAGTGTGTACCTAACCTCTTATCCTTAGTATGGAGCCTTAAACATGGCCTAGGAATGCCTAGGATGGAATGAGGATGCAAAAATGCACTTTTAAACACTTTACAAAATTTTCGAAAAACAGGGGTCTCGCTCGAGCGTTGATTTCTACGCTCGAGCGGACATGCAGACAAAGGGGCTCCACTCGAGCGTGAATTCCGTCGCTTGAGCGGAATGAGTGCTACAGTAAAAATGCTAGATGCTCAAAATTTACGCTCGATAGACGCTCGACCCTTGCTCGAGCGTAAAACACAGGCCTTCGCTCGAGCGTGAAATCCTCCGCTCGAGCGTACTGTAAAATAGTGAGAGATGTTGGGAGCTCAATTTCCCCGCTTGAGCGCCACTTTCCCCGCTCGAGCGGGAGACAAAAATCTGGAATTTTCAGATCGAGCTCCAATGCTCAATTCCAACTTTTAACCATTCAAAACTCAACCTCCTGGGCTCAATTTCTGGGAAAACATTTCAAAGTCACAGTACAACAAATTTCAAAAGCCAATTTGTGAAATCAATGCCCATGGGTGAGACAATTTGATCACAATTTCAATAAATCATCAAGAACAAAGTTTAAACAACCATGCATGAGTTCAATTTCATTTCAAAGCTCCAAAACATGATTCAAAACAAAATTAAACTTAGAATCTCGATGAACTCATGGACTTTAGCAAAAATATGCACATGTATATAGAGATTTGATACCAAACAACTTCAATTGTTATGAATATGCACATGTATGCATGTTACACCACCCAATTCACAATTTCAAGCTACATTTAGACTCTAATCCTCAATATGTCAAGGAATATGCAAGAGCTAGTTCAATTACATGAATGAGAGGATGTATTCCTACCTTAAACCTTCAAATCAAAGTGTGCTAGCTCAATTTGTTGTTATCCTCCAATTTCTCCTAAGTTTCCAAGTTAATTCTTGTTGAAACCAAGTTTTCTCTTCCCTCTCCCTCTTGCCTACGTTTTTCCTCAGCCAAAAAATGATGAAGTGATGCAATGACACCTCACCCAAGATGAAACAAGGGAGCCCACTCACAATGGCAAAAGGGGTAAATACCTAGGTTCATTAATATAACATTATTTAATCTGATTTAAACATTCCCAATCAAATTTTAATTGAACCTACCATAAAATCACATAAAATCTAACTAGTCCAAAACATTAATCAATTTCGGAATCGGGAGCCGATAAGGCTTCCAATTTGCAGTTTAAAGTTTAAAACACGAATAGATATTTCGACACCGAACAGATAAAAACACATAAATCATGCAACACACGTGCAACTTAATTCCAGGTTTCCTCTTAATTACTGTTAAGCATAATTAAGTGCCAATTAACGTTAATCAGGGTCGGGGTTATTACAGGCTTTTTTGGCTTTTTTTGTAAGAGAAGAGTATAATGATTATGGGTTGGATGTGATGTTTTGTTTATTGTGGCTAAAATAGCTTATTTTGTCTTTTGTGGCTAAATTAGCCCCAAACCTCTTTGCCAAATGGAACTATGTAAATAATTGCACATAGGTTGAACTTTTTAACATTATTGTGGTGTGAATGTTTACATTCTTGTTATCGTTGATAACATCAAAGTAAATGACCTAAACATTTACATCAATGTAACCATTCACATCATCAAATCAGAAGATGTGAATATTCAGATATGTATTATGAAATGTAATTGTGAGTGTTTGTTGCTAGCAAAAATAAGATATTCTTGTGTATATTATGATGCCTGCATGGGTGTGGTGTGAATATTGACATCATTGCTGCCATTTATATCACCAAAAGTTACGATGTGAATATTCACATCATTAAATTATTAGCTGTGAATATTGATTTATGTATTAAGAAATATCATATTCACACCTGTCATATTGTGTTACAATAACACTTTAAGCAATATTCACATCCATGTAGTAGGGCTTTTAAACATAAGAATGTGTATGATCCTTCTGTGATGTGAAAATTCACATTATGTCGTGTGTCAAAAAAAAAAAAAATACAATCTCAATGTGTATGATCAACATGAAATAGGCCTCAAAATACATACACATATATTGAATGAAAAATAGCACTACAAGTAGTGATATATAATTAATTTACAATCAAGTTAGTCTGCTCCAATATGTCAAATCTATTGACACTAAATTGTCTTAAAAGTGGATAACAGTTTCGGGTAACAGTGATAGGTAGACACTGCCCACCTGTAGGTTTTCACATTGCATTGTCTTTCTATGATTTAGAAAAAAGGTGTACTAATGAGTCTTTTATTTGACACAATTCAAAGCGATTTAGGCTGTCAACAATTTCTTCACGGTATATATGTGCCCTCATGATGTAATATACTGTGAGCCCGCAATCCACCCTAAAAATGCAAAGTTGTTGTTGTTAGATTTTGAAATTTAGGTGTGTATAATAGTTGTGGAAGATGTGTACAAATTGATTTCAAGCTTATGAATCTGATACTTGCTGAGGACAGACGTCTACTGATATGATTGGTTGTAATGGATTCGGCCTGATAATTTGGTCTATAGTGGTGATGATGGTTCGATGTTGCGCACCATAGCCTCGATGTAGTCCCTCTGCTATGGGGGGAACAATGAAATTTCATATTAGGCACAAAACAACATAGTGCATACGTCTAAGTTCAAATATTACACATCATGACAAGTATTATATGTATCAACCACTTACCACTATTTGTGCTTTATCAATATATGGGTTATGTATGTTTGGTCTTGGTCGTAGCGAGTTATAATGCCTCCATAGATTGTCTTTGATGTCATACACAACAATCGTCCAGTGGAAATTGTGGTGTATTGGGAAGATGAAGTATCTTTGGCCTTGAAAGTCATTGATATGTACATTAATCATTTTATTTCTCCTGTGGGGGGTACTCTTGCATGACTTTTGTCACGACCCAAACCCGCCCCTATAGGTTTGGCACCGTAACCGGCCAGTAATCCGAGAATTACCTACGGCCTCTGAATAGATTAACGAGTAGTAAGGGGCTGCGGAAGCAATAATATAAATTAAACAAGGTCCAATGAGTTGTGAGGACATACATGGGACAGAAAATTCAAAACTTATTTATGTACATAAACATGCTAGTTAGATACCCCAATATGTACAAAATATTTACAACTTGTATTCCCAAGATCCGACATTACAAAACACAAACATTGACCAGCATGACGACAAAACAGCCATGGCGATAGGCTTCAGGCGAAACCTCCCCGGGAGGCGCAACAGGTGGCTGACCAGAACGGAACATGAGGCCATTAACTCTGGCCCGGGTCCTGTGCCGGCTCACCTACATATATATAGTAAACTGTGAGCGAAAGCCCAGTGAATAATAAACAGAGTAAAGGGGTTGTAATGAATGTGTCCATAGAGACTCAAAATTCATATCAAAGCCATACTTGTACAGATCATTTACAGAAATCAGAAGTCTTCCATAAATATGCGTGATACATTCATTAGCCCTCACAGATACAGTTGACCAAAAAAGGACGGCCATAAAGGCAAACAGTTGACTCACGTGCGCGGAGACGATACAGTTGGCTCATGAGACGTACAGTTGGCTCATAAAGGGACGTAAGGATCCATAAACAGTTGGCTCATGAGACGTACAGTTGGCCCATAAAGGGACGAAACAGAACATATTTGAGGCTAAGAATGTTACGAATACATTTCAGAAAACATTGGACAACCATTCATTCATACAGAAATATCATTTCAGAAAACAGATCTTGTTTCATCACACAGAAAGTAGATACAATTGAACATAACTTTACTAAGTTATTACTCACAGATGATTGATAGTTCTAACTAGGTGGGAAGGCGGCACTCCACTTGTTTGAGATGCGTGACCTACATAAACACACATACATCGTACACACTTGAACAACCCTTCGAATAACGCATAACTTGTTTCGTTTGTTCTTAATGTGTTTCTAACCTTTAGTTCTCATTAAGGAGTCTTAAACATGGCTTAGAAATGCCTAGGATGAAATGAGGATGCAAAAGAATGTCTTGGAAACATTTTCAGAAATTTTAGAAAAACAGGGTCCCGCTCGAGCGTATGTTTCCCCGCTCGAGCGGACATGCAAACACAGTTCCCGCTCGAGCGTCAACTTCACCGCTCGAGCAGACCAAAAAGTACTGGATAGGTGAAATTTCCGCTCGACGCCCGCTCGAGCGTGTCACCCAGTCCTCCGCTCAAGCGTCCAATACTCCGCTCGAGCGGACTGATGCACAGTGCAAGATGTTGGGAGCTCGATTTTCCCGTTCAAGCGGCACTTCCCCCGCTCGAGCAGACGACCAAAATCTAGAAATTCCAAATTTGAGTCCTAAGCTCAAAACCAAGTTTTGATGCATAAATTTCGATCCTCTTGGGCTAATTTTCTGGAAAACATAAGTAAACTCATAGGGCAACATGTTACAAAGGTCAATTTGAGAAATCAAGGCCCAAGGGTGTTTCAATTAATCTCATTTTCAAACCCATTTTCAAGAACATGCTCCAAACATGACATGCATGAATTTTACACCAAATTAAAGCTTCAAAGCTTGTTTATTTGAGCTCATTTCTTTCAAAACAAGTTGAAAACATGGTCTACTCTCAAAATATGAACATGCATGTAACACTTTGCCGTGAAAACAACTTAAAACTCAATAATACCAACATGCATGTAACAATTGAGCTCTAGCTCAACACTATTGAACCAATTCATGCCTTAACTCTACACTTAGATATGGATCATGCAAGAATTAACTTAGACACAACAATGAGGAGGTGAACTCCTTACCTAAGTCTTCAATTGAGAGTCTAGGAGATCAATAATGCAATCAACCCTACAATCCTCTCAAGTTCCAAGCATAATCAAGCAAAATGTGATTAAAATCAACTCTCTCCCTTTTCTCTCTCTCTCTATGGCTGGTTGAGTTCTCAAAATATGGCTGAAGAAGTGATTTGATCAATATATGATAAGGCTCAATATTTTACTCTAAGTGGCCCACTAAGGGTGGCATGTTGGTAATTAAGCCAACTATTGTGATTTACCAATATTTAATCTAATTTAATCATGCCTAATCAATTTCCGGATAAATATATCATAAAATCACATAAATTCTAATGAACACAGAACATCAATCAATTTTGGGTTCGGCCGCCGATAAGGCCTTCAATTAACAGTTTAAAGTTTAAAACATGAACAGATATTTCGACACTAAACAGATAGAAACACATAAATCATGCAATACTCATGCAACTTAATTCCGGATTTCCTCTTAATTACTGTTAGGCATATTTAAGTGCCAATTAACGTTAATCAGGGTTATTACTGATCTTCCCGTTAAAAGAGTTTGGTCCCCAAACTCGGTTTACCTTCGTTCTGGAGCAACACTGGTTTCAATGGAAACAAATCCAGATATCTTTTCTTCATATCTTCCTCTGTCTCCCAAGTCGCATAAGTTCCTTCGTGGTTTTGCCAGTCAACTTTCACTAGCGGTATTTCTTTGTTTCTCAGTCTTTTGATCTGGCGATTTACAATCTGAATAGGTCTTTCTTCGTAGGTGTTGTCATCTTTCAAAAGTACATGCGTCAGTTCAATGACGTGGAGTGGATCTCGCAAATATTCCCGAAGCATCGATACATGAAAGACGTTGTGCATATGTTCCATGACAGGAGATAAGGCTACCCGATATGACACCGGATTGATCTTTTCGAGAACTTCGTAAGGTCCAACATACCTTGGCGCCAATTTTCCCTTCACACCAAACCGAGTTTGACCCTTCATTGGGGTCACTTTGATGAACACATGGTTCCCCATTTCATATTCCCTTTCTCTTCTCCGAACATCGGCATAGCTCTTTTGCCTACTCTGTGCAGTTTTCAGACGCTATTGTATCAGTTGCACTTTCTCGGTTGTCTCTTGCACAAGTTCTGGTCCCAAAGAAAGGTCTCATCACCTACTTCAGCCCAACATATTGGAGATCAACACTTTCTTCCATACAAAGCTTCGTAAGGAGCCATTCCAATGCTTGAGTGGTAACTGTTGTTGTACACAAATTCTGCTAATGGCAAGTAGGTTTCCCAATTTCCCTGGAAGTCTAACACACACATTCTGAGCATATCCTCCAGAGTTTGGTTAGTTCGTTCAATTTGGCCATCGGTCTGTGGGTGATAAGCACTGCTCAGTCTCAACTCTGTTCCCAAAGCCTGTTGCAAACTTTGCCAAAATCTTGACACAAACTTCGAGTCCTTGTCAGACACAATAGATACGGGTACTCCATGCAATCGCACAATCTCAGTCATATAGATATTGGCCAATTTATCAGCATTATATATGGTTTTGACAGGCAGAAAATGTGCAGACTTAGTTAAACGGTCAACTATAACCCAAATAGAATCCATACCTCGAGACGAACGAGGCAACCCCACAATGAAGTCCATGGTGATGTGCTCCCATTTCCATTCTAGTATTGGGAGTGGTTGCAGCAATCCGGCAGGTCGTTGATGTTCGGCTTTAACCTATTGGCAATGTAGACATCTGGCCACAAAGTCCGCAATACCCCTTTTTATTCCGGGCCACCAAAAATTTTGTTTCAAGTTATGGTACATCTTCGTATTCCCCGGATGCATAGCAAACTTACTACTGTGAGCTTCGATCATAACACGTTTCCTCAAATCATAGCAATCAGGCATACAAAAACGGTTCTGAAATTTCAACACATCATTTTCAAACACAAATCCTGGCCTCAGTTTCGAATCAATCTCCTCTATAATCTTTTTCAAGTATTCATCTTCACATTGTTTTGTTTAATTTCATCAAGAATAGTAGGTTGAGCAGAGATAGCAGATATCAGTCCATCTTGTTCAAAGTCAGTTGACAAGTCCTTCCGGTGGGATAACAAACACGACACGGTTGCACCAGATTTTTGGCTCAAGGCATCCGCTACCGTATTAGCCTTTCCTGGATGATACAAGATTTGCAAGTCATAATCTTTGATTAGCTCCATCCAACGTCTCTGTCTCATATTCAACTCCTTTTGGGTAAAGAAATATTTCAAACTTTTATGGTCTGTGTAGACGTCACAAGTTACCCCATACAAGTAGTGACGCCATATTTTCAAGGCAAACACTACGGCTGCTAGCTCAAGATCGTGTGTTGGGTAATTCTTTTCATGTGGCCAGAGTTGTCTTGAAGCATAGGCAATCACCTTTCCATTTTGCATTAGTACACACCCCAAGCCTTTATAAGAAGCATCACTGTACACTTGAAACCCATCAGTATCATTAGGCAGAGTTAGGATAGGTGCAGTTACTAACCTGGTTTTCAACTCTTGGAAAGCTGCCTCTCTTTGGTCGTTCCATTCAAATGGCACATTTTTCTGAGTCAATTGAGTTAATGGTAAGGCAAACTTAGAAAAGTCTTTCACAAATCTCCGGTAGTAGCTTGCAAGTCCCAGAAAACTTCGGACTTCCGTCACATTTGTAGGTCTAGGCCAATCCACAACAGCTTCAATTTTCTGAGGGTCAACAGAAACACCATCCTTGTTGACGACATGACCCAAAAATGCCACACTGTCAAGCCAGAATTCACACTTGGATAACTTAGCATACAATTTCTTCTCTCTCAAAATCTGCAAGGCGGTTCTCAGATGATTCTCATGTTCCTTTCTGTCTTTAGAATATATCAGAATATCATCAATAAACACAACAATAAAGTCATCCAGATATGTTTTAAATACCTTGTTCATAAGATCCATGAAAGCAGCAGGTGCATTGGTCATCCCAAACGGCATTACTAGGAATTCATAATGTCCATATCTAGTTCGGAATACAGTTTTCTCTATGTCCTCGACTCTAATTTTTAATTGATGATACCCAGACCTGAGGTCAACTTTAGAAAACACTTGGGCACCTTGAAGTTGGTCAAACAAGTCATCTATTCGGGGCAGAGGGTATTTGTTTTTGATAGTCACCTTGTTCAATTCTCGGTAGTCTATACACAACCTCAAAGATCCATCATTCTTTTTGACAAACAAGACGGGAGCACCCCAAGGTGAAGTACTCGGACGGATAAATTTCTTATCTAACAGTTCTTGAAGTTGGGTTTTCAATTCTTTCAGTTCGGACGTAGACATTCTATAGGGAGTCTTGGAAATAGGTTGTGTCCCCGGTAACACCTCAACAGTAAATTCAATTTCTCTATCAACTAAGTCCCCCGGTAAATCAGTTGGAAACACATCAGGAAAGTCACAGACAATAGAGATTGTTTCTACAGTAGGACTTTCAGATGGTGTAGTCAGTATGCAACACAGATAACCTTTACATCCTTTCCTAAGCAGTTTTACAACTTTCATAGCTGAGATTAAGTATGGGGAAGGAACTACCCCATTGCCACTAAAAGTAAATTCAGGTATACCCGGCGGTCTAAATACAACAGTTTTGCTTGCACAGTCTATGGTAGCACAGTATTTAGTTAATCAATCCATCCCCAAAATACAATCAAAATGGTGAATGTCTAAGGGTAATAGGTCCACATATAACATCATATCACCAACCCTAACATCACATGTTAGATATACATAAGTACACATCATAAAGTCCCCAGATGGCGTAAATACAGATAGCACATATGTCATGAGTTCTAATGGCCTAGTCAATTTTCGAGAAAAAGCACGTGACACAAAAGAATGTGTAGAACTAGAATCTATCAATACACATGCACTTTGAGAACAGACAGGAAGTGTACCTGATACCACAGTATAGGTGTTCAGTCCCCGGGCACTAAGGCAAACACTCGGCCTTGTTTCAAAGTTTCCTTTCCTGCATTGGCTTTAACATTGGTTTTGGCCACTGAAGCGGATCTCGCTGAACTCACTGCAGGACGGCTAGTGCTCTCACTCCTGAAAGGACAATCTCTCACTACATGGTCTGGTTGGCCACATCGATAACAAGCACCGGATACTCGGTGGCACACACCCATGTGTCTATTACCACAATCAGAACAAACTGGAGGAAGCCCACTACTCTGACTTGAGTTGCTCCAACTCCCTGTGTTCTGCTTCTTATTACTAAGGGTTCGGCCTTTCTTAAAACTAAACCCAGATCTTTTTCCTCTCCACTCATTTGCTGTAGATACCGGAGCTTTGCTTTGTTTCATAGCAGCTGGGGTAGCCTCTGCCATCAAGGCTCTGTCTAAAACTTCCACATAAGTAGGCAATTTCAGGACGCCTACTCGATCAAACACATTAAGGTTCAATCCTCCTTCGAACTTTCGGGCTTTTTTGTAGTTTGTGTCCACCATGTGTGGAGCAAATCGGGCTAATTCAGTAAACTTAGCTTCGTATTCTGCCACTGCCATTCTTCCCTATTTAAGTTCCTGGAATTCAGACACTTTTCGATCTCTGAAACACTGAGGAAAATACTTGTCATAGAAAAAGGCATTAAACTGTGCCCATGTTATATTCCCATTGTTGTTTCGGATTAACAACCACCATCTGCGGGCTTCATCCTTCAGAGTGTAAGTAGCTAACAGGACTTTCTGAGTTTCAGAACAAGGGAACACTTCATACAATTTCTCCATTTCAAGCAACCACGTCTTAGCTTTCAAAGGTTCAATTCCACCGTAGAACATTGGCGGTTTCATTTTCAGGAATTTCTGTGTCAGATTAATGATGTCTTGTTATCTACCTCAGCTTGTACCGGTGGAGGCGGAGGGGGTAAAGGTTGCTGTCTTAGCTGCTGTGTCAAGGTCTCAGTCAAAGCGGCTAACATCTGTTCCATACGGCCCATACAAGCCTCCGAAGATTCACCCTCACCAGTTCTCCTTGCATTTTCCATCTTATACTACAGATATCAAATGATATTAAGCATAGGCAAAATCTTATTCATTTCCTTCAATTCATTTTATTTAAATGTACTTTCAAGTTTAATATTCAGTTGTATTACTACATACTCACACATGCAGATGGAATGCCCCTAACTCTTACTAGGACATCCTAAGCTCATAAGGACCTGTGTGTGCGGTATAACTCGTGCTCTGATACCACTCTGTCACGACCCAAACCCGCCCCTATAGGTTTGGCACCGTAACCGGCCAGAATCTGAGAATTACCTACGGCCTCTAAATAGATTAACGAGTACTAAAGGGCTGCGGAAGCAATAATATAAATTAAACAAGGTCCAATGAGCTGTGAGGACATACATGGGACAGAAAATTCAAAACTTATTTATATACATAAACATGCTAGTCAGATACCCCAATATGTACAAAATATTTACAACTTGTATTCCCAAGATCCGACATTACAAAACACAAACATTGATCAGCATGACGACAAAACAGCCCTGGCGATAGGCTTCAGGCGGAACCTCCCCGGGAGGCGCAACAGGTGGCTGACCAAAACGAAACATAAGGCCATTAACTCTGGCCCGGGTCCTGTGCCGGCTCATCTACATATATATAGTAAACTATGAGTGAAAGCCCAGTGAATAATAAACAGAGTAAAGGGGTTGTAATGAATGTGTCCATAGAGATTCAGAATTCATATCAAAGCCATACTTGTACAGATCATTTACAGAAATAAGAAGTCTTGCATAAATATGCGTGATACATTCATTAGCCTTCACAGATACAGTTGACCCAAAAGGGACGGCCATAAAGGCAAACAGTTGACTCACGTGCGGAGGCGATCTGATTGGCTCATGAGACGTACAGTTGGTCCATAAAGGGACGTAAGGATCCATAAACAGTTGGCTCATGAGATGTACAGTTGGCCCATAAAGGGACGAAACAGAACATATTTGAGGCTAAGAATGTCACGAATACATTTCAGAAAATATTGGACAACCATTCATTCATACAGATATATCATTTCAGAAAACAGATCTTGTTTCATCACACAGAAAGTAGATACAATTGAACATAACTTTACTAAGTTATTACTCACAGATGATTGATAGCTCTAAGTTGGTGGGAAAGCGGCACTCCACTTGTTTGAGATGCGTGACCTACATAAACACACATACATCGTACACACTTGAACAACCCTTCGAATAACGCATAACTTGTTTCGTTTGTTCTTAATGTGTTTCTAACCTTTAGTTCTCATTAAGGAGTCTTAAACATGGCTTAGAAATGCCTAGGATGAAATGAGGATGCAAAAGAATGTCTTGGAAACATTTTCAGAAATTTCAGAAAAATAGGGTCCTGCTCGAGCATATGTTTCCCTGCTCGAGTGGACATGCAGACACAATTCCCGTTCGAGCGTCAACTTCACCGCCGGCGGACCAAAAATCTTTGGATAGGTGAAATTCGCTTCGGCCTTTCGCTCGGCGTGTCACCCTCCTCGCTCGGCCGAAGGCCCAATACTCCGAAAGTGATCTGATGCAAGATGTTGGGAGCTCGATTTTCCCGCTCGAGCGGACGACCAAAATCTAGAAATTTCAGATTTGAGTCCTAAGCTCAAAACCAAGTTTTAATGCATAAATTTCGATCCTCTTGGGCTAATTTTCTGGAAAACATAAGTAAACTCATAGGGCAACATGTTACAAAGGTCAATTTGAGAAATCAAGGCCCAAGGGTGTTTCAATTAATCTCATTTTCAAACCCATTTTCAAGAACATGCTCCAAACATGTCATGCAAATTTTACACCAAATTAAAGCTTCAAAGCTTGTTTATTTGAGCTCATTTCTTTCAAAACAAGTTGAAAACATAGTCTACTCTCAAAATATGAACATGCATGTAACACTTTGCCGTGAAAACAACTTAAAACTCAATAATACCAACATGCATGTAACAATTGAGCTCTAGCTCAACACTATTGAACCAATTCATGCCTTAACTCTACACTTAGACATGGATCATGCAAGAATTAACTTAGACACAACAATGAGGAGGTGAACTCCTTACCTAAGTCTTCAATTGAGAGTCTAGGAGATCAATAATGCAATCAACCCTGCAATCCTCTCAAGTTCCAAGCATAATCAAGCAAAATGTGATGAAAATTAACTCTCTCCCTTTTCTCTCTCTCTATGGCCGGTTGAGTTCTCAAAATATGGCTGAAGAAGTGATTTGATCAATATATGATAAGGCTCAATATTTTACTCTAAGTGACCCACTAAGGGTGGCATGTTGGTAATTAAGCCAACTATTGTGATTTACCAATATTTAATCTAATTTAATCATGCCTAATCAATTTCCGGATAAATATATCATAAAATCACATAAATTCTAATGAACACAGAACATCAATCAATTTTGGGTTCGGCCGCCGATAAGGCCTTCAATTAACAGTTTAAAGTTTAAAACATGAACAGATATTTCAACACTAAACAGATAGAAACACATAAATCATGCAATACCCATGCAACTTAATTCCGGATTTCCTTTTAATTACTGTTAGGCATATTTAAATGCTAATTAACGTTAATCAGGGTCGGGGTTATTACAACTTTCTGCACATAATGGGCATACAATGATGTACCAAGTATTTATATCAATACTCACTATGAATGATGTGAATGTTCACATCTGTTAATTTGTCAAATAGTCCTATAATGTATTACAGATGTGAATGTTCACACCTGTTAATTTCTCAAACTTCCCAATACATGAATGTTCACTGTAAATGATGTGAATGTTCATATCTGTTAATGTGAATGTTTACACATATTATATTATGTTGTTGTTAACATTCACATTTTTCTAACATTTAAGTTGACAATATAAGCATATAATGTTGAGATGAACATTCACATCTATTGAACATGCAAATCAAATACTGTTCATGTGAACATTCTCATTAACATCCAACATAAACAAACAAAAAATGTAGTTATTACCAAACATGTGCTTGTAAAGATGAATGCCGAATCCTCCAAAGTTGGGTTAACCAGCCCTTGTAGTTCGAGTAAAATTTTACTATATGCATCTATCACCTGCACAAACAGAGGGGTGGTAGTACATTATTTCTAGTGTCTTTACAGTGTGTTATATACATTTACGAGTGCCACACGTAGTTGTGTATTGATTCTTCCTTGATGATATGTATGATGTCATCGAAATATACGTTTCTAGTCTTTGAGTCCCCTCACGACGCAAGCAACCTATACATTGTGATTACAGAAAATGTGAATGCTAACATTGCACAATTATAAAATGATCTAATCTATTAAGTACATATGTGAAGCTTAACATCATCATAAAAATAAATTCAATCTGAATATGTATGATCACTTACTCATCACTGGCGTTCTTGCAAAAATTTTGGACCTTCCGCTTGTTGAGTTTGCTCATGTTGGCCCAACCCTTCAGTTTGTTGGTCAATGTTAACTTCTTGTACTTTGTTGGGTGCTTTTTCTGTGGATGTTTGTCTAAATCTTGTACATTTGGACTCCATGGGATTGCTCTTCAGCTTCCTATTTCCCTTTCTTTTGACCAAGCAACTCGAGGTATTGAAACTCATCTAAGCGGTGCTCTTTCCTTAACTTCTGCTTGATGCACTTTACCTTAGATGGTGGGTTAAGAATGTGTTCCAGTACTATAATGAGATGCTTCTTAAGGCTGTCATGAGCCTTTTGTGCTTCGACTTGCATGATAATGTGGACAGACTGATCATCGTAAAGGTCTTGAAGAATTGTTTTTTCACATTCCAAGTTGATGACCAATTTTGTCAACCGCTGAATTTCTGTATCTTTCCACTCCATGCAATTCTTAATATCTATGTCCATATTGGATGGGCCCAATTGGTTGAATAATTTGGCTTCAAGAGCAGCAATCACCCTTACCCTCAACTTCCACGATTCTTCTAACTGTTTGTATTTTGTTTCTCATTGTCATATGAGACCCCAAGCTTTTTGATTTTCTTTTATAAGCACATCCACAATAAAATCAAAACAACAATAGTAATACGATAATGTAAATATATACATCAGTGATCACATTATGACTGAAAAATAGAAGGTGGAATGATGTTGCTTACTTTTGTTCCTCAGTGTGGGTGGGTATGGAAATCGATGGACCACACTCAGTCGACTGACGGGAAACACAGACAATGAACCACCTTCCTTCCGATATAAACCTTCGCAGCGGTGAGATGAAGTGGAATAGTAGTGGTCGACGATAGTAGACGGTGGACGACGACGGTGGTGAGACGATGTGAATCTAGGGTTACGATTTGAGAGTTTTTTGGGGCCGACGATGATATTTTCTTTGGGAAATCAGTGTTTTGTGGATTGAATAGATGTAATAGAAATGGTTTGTTTTCAGAATGGAGTAGACGAGGAAGAAGTCGAGGAGGGTAATTTTATCCTATTACAATGAATGGACCTAATGGAATAATAAAAAACGATTTTGGTTTTATGAAATAAAACTGTTAAGAATAGGATTTATGAAAAAAGAGCCCAAAAAATATGTACTAAAACTTTATTCTTTATTTTAATTATATGCCAATTAATGAGTGAAAAAATATATATCACGTGATTTCAATTACGTGACATATCCGTTATATAAAGTTGGCTTTTGACAATTAATTTTTTTAGTTGATTTTTTAATTTTTTAACTATGTTAGTTTGGGATTAAGGGGTTGTTTGGGATATCCTAAATAACTGCACTTTTTGAATTTTTGGACTAAAAAACTGAGGGAAAAAATATGGTTGTTTGGAATAACTTTTTGACTTTTTACGAAAAAATGTGTATTAAAAAATTGGATAAATTAGTGTATAAGAGAAGATTGTGATAGAATAGGTAGTATGGTGGGATGTCCTAAAGGCAGCGTGTGCATAAGTTAGGAGATGGTTTCCTCATTTTCAGGCATTGAATTGGACAGTGCTGTTCTGCTCGTGGGGGTCCACCACGTGCCCTGTTTTACTAATCGAAACTGTTCAATGTGTAGAACTCGTCGAGTACTATATGTTTGTAAAAAATCACATTGATCGGATATCGATAGCTATCTAATCGGATTAGTTTTTTTTTCAACCGTTAACTATAACACCATTCATTTTTTATACAAAACTAATTTGATCATGTAGTTAGCGATATTCGATCAACATGAATTTTTACAGAGAAAAAAACTCGATGAGTTCTACACATTGAACGGTTCAGATTATCAAAACGGGACCTGTGATGGGCCCTCACGGGCCGAACAACACCGTATTGTTTGTACACCTCGCCTGTGCAATTTTTGTATATTTTTTTGATAAATAGTGATAACTTTTTAACCTTTTTAGTAATTTTTTAACTTTTTAAATTTTTTGGGGAATGCCAAAGTTTATTCGGTTTGACTTTTTAAATTTTTGTGAAAAAAATAAAATAATTATTGTGATATTTTATCTTATTAATTTATTTAACTTATTTTATTTTTTGTATTTTTTAAAGAAATATTTATCAATAAATATCATTTCACAAACGACTAGTCTAATTAGTGCTAAATGTTTTCTATTCATCTGTTAAGTTCTATAAGTGGAGAATTCTTTTCATGTGGTTCTATTTTTTATTTTCGTAGTGTTTTGGTGGACAATTATACCTTATTAATGTGACAGTTATGATGTGATACTCTAATATGACATGTATTAATGTGATACTCCAATGATGTGACACTCCAAAAAAAATTAAAAACTCCTTAATATATATTATTTTTCTAAATGTGACAACGTAGCAGGTATGATATGATACTCTAAAATTTTTACTCAAAAAAAAAATTCTTTAAAGTACTTTCCCTAATGTGACAATATGACGGATATGATGTGACACTTTAAAAAAAATAAAAACTCTTTAGTGTACTTTTTTTAAATGTGACAACGTGACGGGGTATGATGTGATATTTTAAAAAAATTAAAAAAAAAATTGGTGTACTTTTTTTCAAATGTGACATATAACACTCTAATATGACGGGTATGATATGACACTCTAAAAAAATTAAAAATCGTATAGTGTATTTTTTTTAAATGTGATAATGTGACAAGTATAATTTAACATTAAAAAACTCTTTATTATATATATTTTTTAAATATGACACTCTAATATAACAGATAAATGAGTCATTACACATTTAAAAAGACTTAAGCCTCCGTTTGGGAAGTGGGTTGGCTATTTGAATTTTTGGTTTTTTTGGCTATATGAGCCTGGGCTCAAAAGTTTGGTTTGGGAAGGGGTTTTGGCTTTTTGACTTTTTTAATTTTTTTGTGAGAGAAGAGTGTAATGATTATGGGATTGGATGAGATATTTTATCTGTTGTGCCTCATGAGCCTATTCTGTCTTTTGTCATAAAATTATATAAATTACAAATTTAAATAGGAAATTTATTGACCAATTTTTTTTTAAAAAAACCAAAAAATCAATGCTAAACGAAGTTAAAATATTAACCTATAGACGAGAGTGAGAGGTAGGGTCATCCAAGTTGGCATAGGATAGCATAGCATAGGTTGGTTGATCCAAGGCAAGAAGGTACTACACTCCAGTCAAGATTGATTGATTGATTGAAATTGAAAAGAAAATTAAAAAAAAATAAAAACAGAGTGAGACCTTTTTTTTTGGATCTCGTAATTTTAAAATGATTGATATTAAAGTGTAGATTCCATTATATATATATATATATATGGTTCACATCATAAGTGGAATTGTAAGGGTCTCCGAACAAAAAAGTCCTCATTATTTTCGAAAAAGAAAAGCCAATCGCAATCGCAATCGCAATCGCAATCGGATAGGTCTTGCTTAGCCAATCGCAATAAAATAATTCAACTTGTTTGTTTTTATTTTTTGAAAAATATTTTTTAAAAAATTTTACATTCTTATTTTCTGTATTTTTTGTTTTTATTTAATTTTTTTAATATTGTAAACAATTTTTTTACTTTTTAGACACACATAACATAAATACACTTAAAAAGTAAAAAAATTATAAAAAAAATCTTTTAAAAATTCATTAAATACCAAAAATACAAAAAATAATATAAAAATTCAGTATATTTTTTATATTTTTATGTATTTATTAATTTTTTAAAATATTTTTTTCACAAATTTTTTACTTTTTAGATACATCTAACTAAGGTGCATCTAAAAAAATAAAAAAAATGTTTAAAATTTAAAAAATACTCACTAAAAATAAAAGAATACGAAAACTAAAAAACTTAATTTTCAAAAAATTTAATCCAAAAAATTTAAACCAACCACACTGATTGCCTTTTGTCTCAAGGGAAAAGTCTTTTAATCGCAGGTTCTTTATCCAACTTTCCAAGTTGCAAAATACTTTTTGGGTCAAGTTTGATACAACCCCCAGTCCAACTAACTAATTATTACTTTATTGAGATGTTCTGTATTTTCATGACATACAATTTTCACTCCTATTCATTCAGATCTTTATAAATTTGTAATAATATTTATCTCAATTTTTAATTTATAATTTTTCTATATATATATATATATTATTAGAAGGGTATCTCTACACTAGAGCTTTGATTGGAATTAATCCGTAGATAATTTTTTTATTTGTTATGAGGCATAAAGGCAATCTTAAGGGCTTAATTAAGTTTTTGGTCAAAGAAATGGTCCCAACTTAAGTATTCAAAGCTAGATTGTAAGAGAGAGAGAGAACATCTACTATAAATCTTGCCTAAAGTCTTCAAAGAATTTTTCAAAGTCGTAAATTGTTGAAGCAATGTGGTGGCTGCTATTTTACTTTTCGAGTTGTGGGAGTGCATGTATGTATGTATAGTTTGTTCCCTCTAGACTGGGTTTTGATTTATGTTTTCACATTTATTTTATTTTGTTTTGCTTTGAGCGGGTACTATTATTTTACAAATTAGTCTTCTTTTAAATTTAAATATGAAATTATAATAATTTGAGGGGCTTATGAGTCTTATTATGAGTTCTATTTTATGATCTGAATTATTTATTTCGTATTATTGTTTGTATATATCATTTATAAAAAAAATTTAAAAATAATCGATTTAATAATCGCAACATTTTCATTTAATTGCATTTCTCTATGAAAAATAGACGACAAATACGTTTTTCAAAATAAAATCATCTATTTTGTTGGAGACAAATATAATAAAATAAAAATACTACGATTATCAGATCAATTTAATTTTTTTCATAAATGATATACACAGAGGGACTTACAAAATGAACAGTTATGATTATCGAAATGGAACATGTGATAGATCCCACGAGCCTCTCAAATCCTCTCAAATTAACCCCAAGAAGTTTGGCTTAGTGGCAAAAGAGGTAACTAGACTTATTACACAAGAGATCGAAAAGTCAAATCTCATGAAAGTCAAACATACTAAATTGTGGGGTCATTGAAGGTTTGTCCGGTCGTTAATTTCAGAACCTTCAAATAAGTCGAGATGCACGTAAACTAGTTTTGACACCAAATTATAAAATAAAAAAGAAAGCTCTCTCAAATTTGAACTCGAAAGAATCTAACTCTTATTTTATAAATATATTGTGTCAAATTATTTTTAGGGTTGAATTTGGGTTCCATCAGATTATATACATTATAAAAGTTTAAGTATGTTTGGAATAATTTTTTAGATTTAAAAAAAAAATTATAAAAAATAGAGAAAATTTTTTTTTTTAACATTTTTGTATAATTTTTTATTTTTAAAATTTTTAATGACTTTTTGACATTTTAATTTTTTTGAATTTTTCTAAACAAACCCACATATTAACGGCAACAAGGCAGATAATTTGCTTGGTCATATGGCCATCCAAGTGCATGAACAAAGTATTTGGATGGAAGGTCTCTCTCTCTCTCTCTCTCTGCTTTGACTAATAGAACCATATTTTTGTAAGTTGTTTGGCTGGTGCCTCCCATCAAAAAATAAATAAAAAATTACACCATCGAAGCCACGAGGGGAGTTTTTTTTTTATTTTATTATTTTTAGAATAATATTTTTGTGCTTGAATTTCTCCGCTCCAAATGTTCTTCATGTCCAAAACGACATTAATTTTTTTTTTTTTTTTTCCCTTCTTCTTCTTCCATTTTTGGACTGAACCAGAGAGGGAGAGGGAGAGGGAGAGAAGAGAGGAAGAGAGAGAGAGAAAGAGAGAGGAGGAGAGGAGAGAAGGACCCTCACAGTGCTTCGCCGATCGCCAAAGACTGCGTGATCGCCTCCTCCCGCCTCCGCCTCCACCCGGTTAATATGGCCCCCTCCAGTCCAGTTATTCTCTTTTCCTCCTCCTCCTCCCTCCACCGTCTTCTTCTTCCTCCTTCTACTTGAAAAAAAAAAAAAAAAAAAAAAAACATTAGGGGCATTCGGGAAGCCCAGATTTGGGCTCCCAATCAAAACTTTATTTTTAAGTGGATGTATTTCTTTAATTCTATTGTTTGGAAGCGTACAGCTTTTGCAAAAAAAAAAAAAAAACATTAGGGGCATTCGGGAAGAATTGGGATCCTCTAGAGTGATTTTTTTTCTAAAGTTTCCTAGAGTGTTACATTGTGTGGTTGAGATTTACTTGATGTGACTTGCCAGTAAATCTCAACCACACAATGTAACACTCTAAGAAACTTTAAAAAAATTTCACTCCAGAGAATTCTTACTCATTCGGGAAGCCCAAATTTGGGCTCCCAATCAAAACTTTATTTTTAAGTGGATGTATTTCTTTAATTCTATTGTTTGGAAGCGTACAGCTTTTGCATACCATGTGCTGCTTTTCATATTTTTACAATTTTATAACTAGTCCAAACAGGGCTAGAATTAGCCTTTTATCTGAAGGGGTGCCGATGCATACACACTAAGAGCATGTTTATTTTGAGGGATAAGAGGGTGGGATTGGACTATTAGTTTCATCAGACTAATAGTTCATTGTTTATTTAAAAAATTTTGTTCCGAATTAATAGTCTCCCCGGACTATTAGTCCCACAAACATAGGACTATCCTATCTCATAGGGGGTGTGGGATAGAAACCATGGAATTGGTATCCCATGAGATTATTTTGTGAAATGTCCATTTTACCCTTCATGCTATTACTTAATAAACAATTAGAAAAGGTTAAAATAGTCTTTTGAACATTTATAAATTATTTTTTTAGTGTTGTTAATTTAAAACTATATATTAAATAAAAATTTAAAATTATAAATTATAAATTAAATTTAATTAAAAATAATAAATTATAAATTATGGCCTTATAAATTAATTTTTTTTAGTGTTGTTAAAAAATTAAATTTACATATTAAATAAATTTTTTTTAGCATTGTTAATTTAAAATTATATATTAAATAAAAAATATAAATTATAAATTAAATTTATTTAAAAATAATAAATTATAAATTATGGCCTTATAAATTAAATTTTTTTAGTGTTGTTGAAAATTTAATTTATATATTAAATAAAATTATTTTTTTATTGTCGTTATTTAAAATTATATATTAAATAAAAATATAAAATATAAACTATAAATTTAATTTAATTGATAATAATAAATTAAAAATTGTGGCCTTATAAATTAATTTTTTTTAGTGTTGTTAAATTATAAATTATAGATTATAAGGATAAAATAATCTTTTGAACATTTATCATTATCCAGTCCATCTAACCAAACATTGAATTTACTAAAAATAGTCCAATCCAGACATCCAATCCCATGACTAAACAAACATAGGATACAAATTCAATCCAAATAGTTCCGGGACAATGTATCCCGGGACTAACAGTCTGATGGATTACAATCCCCTCTTTACTGTGCGGATTGTAATCCGCACAGTAAATTCAATCCGATGTTTGTTTTTTTTAATCTGCTGGACATGGAGTCCGGCCGGACTCCTTATCTCCCATATGGGGGATTATACTATCCTAGTGGGGGGGGGTGTAGGACAATATTGGTAAGATTATTTACTGTTTGGATTAGAGGGGTGAGATGACCATTTTGCCCTCTATGATTGTGGCACAAATCATTTATCCTGTGCTGCTACTGCTGTTGTGTAATAAGACCATGAAGTGATGCTGCTGTTGTGTATATGTTTCAAACATTGAAAAAAAAAAATGGTGCTAAAAAAAAAAAAATTGAAAAAATTAAATTAAATTAAATATTTTATTGATATTTTATTTAATTTCATTATTTAAATGTTAATAGATGTTTTATTTAATTTCATTGTTTAATTATTATTATTTTTAAAAACAAATTTATTTAAATTTTTAATTAAAAAAATAACATATATTTTTATTGATATTTTATTTATTTAATTTAAAAAAATAAATTTATTTAATTGTGTAAAAAAAAATAATAAATTTTTATTTAATCTACCTAAAAATAATTAAAATAATAAAGATATGTTTAATATTGCTATTACTTAGTAAACAATTGAAAAAGTGTAAAATAGTCCTTTATTCATTTATCCTATCCAGTCCGTCCAACTAAACGTTGGATTTACTAAAAATAATCCTTTCCAGATATCTAATCACATGAAAAAAACAAACACAGGATACATATCCAATCTAGTCAAATAGTCCGGGAGATTCACAGTCCCAGGACTCGAGTCTGATAGATTCTAATCCCCCCTTATCCAGTCAGTCCAATCAAACACACCCTAAGACCCTGTTTGTTTGGAGAGTTAGAGAGGGGAATAGAATTGATAGTGAGGTAGAAGACACTAATATTCTGTTTGTTTTGAGAGATGAGAAGGAGATTGATAGTGAGTTCCGGATTCGGATGGGTCTCCTGGACTTAGTATTAGAAAAATAGTGCGGCGGACTAGAAATTTTATTTTTTTATTTTTTTTTTAATTTTTTACATCTCGGGCATTTTTTTTAAAATAAATGTTTAATTTTTTTTGTATTTTTTGTTAAGTAAAAATATTATTTTATTTGTTTTATTTTTTTCTGAAAATTTTTTATTTTATTTTTATTTTTTAAAATTTTTTTATATGTTGGGCATTTTTTTAAAAACATTAATGTTTAATATTTTTGTATTTTTTTTATTTGTTTTATTATTTTATATTTATTTTATATAAAAATAATTTAACAATCCCTACACTAACAATTTTCATCAAAATAAACACAATTTTACTTAATTTCCTTATTAACAATCCCTCACTATTAATCCTTTTCATTCTACCTCTAAAAAT
Organism: Camellia lanceoleosa; assembly: GCA_025200525.1. Taxonomy (NCBI): domain Eukaryota; kingdom Viridiplantae; phylum Streptophyta; class Magnoliopsida; order Ericales; family Theaceae; genus Camellia; species Camellia lanceoleosa. The sequence continues at coordinate 141,347,835 of CM045766.1, read as the reverse complement.
AAACGGGACCTAAAATAGTCAACAAGAGTGGGTGACTAGTAAATAAAAAAAATTGTAATACTTGTGGCGAAAGCGTTGAAAGTCAAGGTAATCAAATAAAGTTTCTCTCTAACATTTGCATCAAATGAGATCAAATAGTAAAAATGAACAAATATCAAACCTCAATATATTTTACCTAGACATGCTCTATAGCCGATCATTTTGGCTTCTGCTTGCAGTATGAGCACGAGTACTTGTTGTGCGTTTGAGATTTTCATAGTTTTATACATGTGTGTTTGTTTGATCTGATTTGTCTTTGCTTGGTATAAACTTATCTTTTGGATGGTTTTCATTTGTAAGTGTCGTTTGGCTTGAGTAATGAACATTTCTTTTTGATCGAAATAAATATATTTTACTTCATTTTCTTTTTATAAGTCCTAATGAAATTGAAATACTAAAAAAGCTTATTGGTATCAAGAAAATCAAATAATTACAAAAAAAATTAAAGGAGTCTTTTCTTCTTCTTCCTCCGCTTCTTTAATCACAATGGTAAATATCAAAACAAAAAAAATTTCAAGATCAAGAAAATCAAATAACTAAAAAAATATTAAATGAGTCTTTCCTACCGCTACTTTAGACTTGGTTTGGCATCATCTAAATAAGTCAAAAAGTCATTATCTTATTTAAGTCACATCACCTCTCTAACACATCACATCAAACCCAACTCAAACCCAATCCAAACTCACCAATAAATTAAAAAGTACAATTTTTTTTAATACATACCAAACCAACCAATCACAATGGTCAATCTAATCACAACTACTTGACGTTGGGGATGCCAATAGCTAAGCGGCCATGAGTCCAAGATTCTTAATTCTTTGTGTAATTATTTTACATTTTTATTTGCTTGGAGCTTAAATGGGAAATTTCAAAATGATGTCTTTTATATTTAAAGGTTAATTTAAATAATATTATATTTTTAACATAGTACTATTTTATCTAAAAATCAAATAATTCCTTTACATCTTTAAATCTTTCTTCTTCTTCTTCTTCTTCTTTTCTTTTTTTTTTTTAAAAAAATAAAACTTTTAAATTGATCTGTAACAACATTAATATGCATGGTTTTTTACTACAAATTTTTACTAACATAATTGACAACAAATAATATATCATGCGACAACATACCTAACAAAAATCTAAAATTTTCAATTCATATATAGTCAATAGGTTTTTCATTTATTGTATTAGGCTTTTTATTAGTTTTTATTAAATGCAAAATAATATAATAAAAAAATCATAAAAGTGGAATCAATTTTAAAATTTTGAAAAAGGGAGCTTTTTTAGTAAATCCATTATTTAAGAGTGTTGTTCCATAAAACACATAGTATTTTATAATATTCCATTAGGTCCATTTCATACAGAAAGACCAAAACATCCCTGAACAAAACACGCGCCTTTCTCTCTCTCTTTGAATCTCATAATCGTCTCTCTTACTCTCTCTATTCTTGCGCAGGAAATCACGCACAGTACCTTTACAGTCCAGAAATCGAAACCCATATTCCACATCGCCTCAACTCCCACAAAACTGTATTCCTTCCATCGTAGCATCGGCGCATCATCTCATTGATCTTCTCCTTCGTCCCTACGCCGAGAAGACTGTCTTCGTTCCATTGTCACATCGTGTGAACATCTTCTGCGTCGTTCATACGCCCGGAATACTGTATACATTCCTTCGTCGCATCGTTCCTTCGTGCGAACATCTTTTTCGTCGAAATGGGCACAAAACGTAAGCATTCTACTCATTCGTGTATTTAAACCCTAATCCTGTTTATCAACAACCATTATTCTGAACTTTGACAAATATCCCCTTTTCGTATGCGTACAATATATAGGAGTCCATATTGTTCATATCCTAACATTTATTCTGAACCCCTCCATGATAATCCTTAATTTTATTGATCTTTGTAGTAAAAAACATTACAGTTGCATTACATTGTGTTCACAACTGTGAACATTCCAAAATATTTTTGTTGTAGTCGTTGTTATTGCAATATGTGAACATTCACATTGATTGAAAATGGTTTGATAATCAAATTATTGCAGATGTTATATGGTTGTTGTTCAATGGTGTGAACATTCACACGGTTTCAAAATGTTTTGGCCAATTCTGTTTTGTTGTAGTTGATTAAAAATGTGAACATTCACATTGAGTTAAAAATGTTTGGGTAATCAGGAAGTTATGGTGTTGTTGTTTTATGATGTGAACATTCTTATGGATTGCAAAATATTTGGCCAATTCTGTTGTTGTTATTGTTGATGAAAGATGTGAACATTCACATTGCCTGCAAATTTTAAGAGAATCAAATATTATTGGTCCTTTTGTTATTGGCTGTGAACATTCACATTGCCTGATAATTTTAGGAGAGTCAGATATTACTGGTCTTGTTGTTCTATGCTATCAACATTCACATTGCCGGGAAAATTTAGTAGAGTCAGATATTGTTCGTGCTGTTGTTCTAGGCTGTGAACATTCACATTGCCTGAACATTTTAGATCAATCAGATGTTGTTGGTGCGTTAAGCTCAGGTCAGTGAACATTGGCATTTCCTAAACATTTTAGGAGAGTCAAATATTATTGGTGCTGTTGTTCTAGACTGTGAACAATCACATTGCCTGAACATTTTAGTACAATCAGATATTGTTGGTGATTTTGGTCTAGGCTGTGAACATTCACATTGCCTGAACATTTTAGTAGATTTTAGGACAATCAGATATTATTGTTGCTGTTATTCTACGCTGTGAACATTCACATGGATTGCAAACATTAGGCCAATGACTAGGGATATTTAGATTTTTTCCCCCTATTGTGAATGTTTGCCTTGTTCATATTCTTGATTGTTAATGGTGATCCAATAAGTTGATCCGTCATTTTATATGTTCGTGTTAACATGCACATGTTCTTCAATGGTGTTCATAGTTGTATAAAAATACATTGTTTTCCACACAGTGACACAATATGCACATTGTGTTTGTGCTGACACAATCAACATGATGTGAATGTTCACAACCAGACACAAACTCTGGGCATTCACACCCACGCACACAACTGTGAACATGCACATCAGTGGAAATGCTGTGAATGTTCACATCTGTTCCACTACGCTAATCACATGAGCGTGGACTTAATTTTTTTAAACTGCTCCATTTTGCAGATGTTGCACACAAGAAAACAGCAAAGAGGAAGAGAGATGAGTACCATGTGAAGGAAGAAACCCCAAAAACAAATCCTAGCACCAATGTGGACATGAGAAATGTGAACTACAGATCTAATATGACCGGACTGGTCAAATTCATGAAAACCACCAAGTTCACACAAGCACAGCTGCGGTGCCTTCAACAAACACCTTTTTGGAATTTGCTTGATGCATTAAGAAACAATCAGATTGACCTGGACAAATGCATGAAGTATGATGACGTCGTTGTGTATGTACTACAAATGTACAAAGCTTCAAAGGATGTATTCTACATTGGGGAGAAGAAGATGAGCATACACAACAGCAACATCAAGCTGATTTTCGGTGTGGACTGTGGCAGCAAGCCGATAGACATATCATACGGTGCGAAACCAAAGACTGGCATTGTAAACAAAATATGCAAAAATGTCAGCCGGTTGACTTTAAAATGGATACGCACCCTTTTGATCGAGGCGTTGAAAGGCAAAAAGAAAGCTGACAACGAAGAAGTTGCCCGACTAGTGTGCATGTATGCTTGCCAAAAGCTTTTTTTCACAACAAGTGGAGAGACGATAGGATGGGGCTACTACACACATATGGTCCCATTGGAAACCATGCGAGAATATGATTGGGCCAAGCAAATTAGAACAACGTTGACATCGTCTATTTCCCAAAATGACAAAAATCCAGTAAAAGTCACCGGCTGTGTCATGTTATTGATGGTAAGTACCCATGTTGTCAAATAATAACATTCACATGTCCGCTGTTGTGCATCTAAGCCAACCGTGAACATTCATATACGCACCATTGATGTGAATGTCCATAGGCAATTACCTTTGACAGATGTGAATGTCCACATCCGAATCAGCGATGTGAATGTTCACATTCACTCATACTATATCTTTGTGAATGTTCAAAAGCAGTTCTGAGATGTGAATGTTCACAACACTGCCACTTCACTTATGTTTCATAAATGTGAATGTTCACATCTGAACCAGTGATGTGAATGTTCACATGCACTCATAATCTACTACTGTGAATGTTCACAACACTGCCACTTCACCTATGTTTCACAGATGTGAATGTTCACATCTAAACCAGTGATGTGAATGTTCACATGCACTCATAACATACTACTGTGAATGTTCATAACACTGCCACTTCACCTATGTTTCATAGATGTGAATGTTTACATCTGAACTAGTGATGTGAATGTTCACATTCACTCATTACATACTATTGTGAATGTTCACATCTACTCACATCTACTTATGACATTACTATGCAATTCCTAAATAACACTGTGTTTGTTGTTTTACTGAAGTATTGGTTGTGTGAGCACACAACCATCCTACAACCTCACAAACCCAATGCTTTTCCACGCTGTGTGAAGTGGGATCTGACTGCTTTACAGAAGAAGATGAAAACCACCTCTTTGGCAGATTTGGGTTTTAATGAGGTAGGGCCTTCAACTGCTGATTAAAACATTCACATTATAACACCACCCAAATATATACGTTACATAACCTGTTTTTTTCATTGTCAGGTTAATGCCGACGAACTCTTTGCAATCCCAACAGAAATACAAAAGTTCAAGCATAAAACATTGAAGGTGGAGTCTGAAATTTCTGAACCAGGCACAACATCTCCCAACCCCTTTGACATCAAGGATGAACAACACAATGGCAGCAACTCCGACTTTTCTGGAGATGGGGTTGAACAACAGGACAGTGATGAGGACATTCACATTCCATTTAGCAGCCAACATTATGACACAGCTATTGTAATACCAAACACAAACCAACCTGATTTGATTGACATGCTTATCAAAGAAAATCGGAAGGCCTGGGGCGTCATAAGGCAATGGGAAGCGAAGTACAAACACCTTCAATTTTCATGGGAGTTAAGGGCAAGAGTCATAGCTGATCTTGAACATAAATTGTTCAACCAGTCCAGCCCACCCAACATAAATACCGAAATACAGAAGTGCATACAGCAGAAGGATGAAGAAATCAAACGCTTAACGCAGCTGGTCATCGACTTGGAATGCGATAAAACAATTCTTCAAGATCTTTACGATGACCAGTCAGTCCACATTATCACACAGGCTGTGGTAGAAAAGCAACCCCCTAGCCCAATGCAACACAATATCAGCCCACCTTCTAGGGTCAAGCGTATAAAGGAAAAAGATCTCAAAGAACATCGCTTGCCTGAATTCCAGTACCCAGACTTACCGGGCCAAAAGCAACCACATCCACTCAAAATGGTTGAAGATGTGGAGAAACACCCACCAGCGAAGCAGCTAAAAAAATTATCCTTGATCAACAAGTTCAAAGTGTGGAGCAAGATGTCCAAACAAGACAAACAAAAGGTCCAAGCTTTACAAAAAAGTGGAGGCGATGAGTAAGTGACTCTACAAACATCTAACGTTAACATTCACATTCCATAATTGTCTATAATCATCACTGTGTTCAATTTTCTGGGTTTGTTCAGATCTGTGCAATGTAAATATTCACATTGGTTTGTTTATAATGCACAGGTTGCTAGTGTGGAAAGGAGATTCAAAGGCTACACATATGTATTTTGATGACATTGTTAACCTTATCAAGGAGGAATCAATACACAGCAATGTATGCCAGTACAAACATAAGTAGCTCTTCATGCATATGCACACACAGACACAGACACACTCACAACCACAAATCTATATAATATGACCCTATGTTTGTGCAGCTCATAGATGCATATGCTGAACTGTTGCATGAACAACAAGAGGTGGTCAACCCAACTTCGGATGAAGCGGCATTCATCTTCACAAGCATGTGTTTGGTAATCTATCATTCCATTATTTGTAATGTGAATGTGAAACTTCACAGTCCATTACTTATTTGTACTGTGAATGTGAAACTTCACAGTCCATTAATTATTTGTCTAATGTGTACAGAAAGTGATACGAGAGTACCATCCTTGCAAAAGGAGTAAACACATTGATGCACATGTCAAGAACTACCAAGGAGAGAGATACCTACTATTCCCATTGCATCATGAGTACCACTGGACGATAGTTGTGTATGATGCTAAAGACAATTTGTGGAGGCATTACAACTCATTGCGCCCAAGAACAGGAATACATGACCCGCATATCGACCAAGCACAAGAAGTTGTAAGTGGCTATTTTTGAACACAAATATGACTTGTTGTCATGCATTACATGATTGTACACACACTAATGTTTGTTGGTGCTTAATTTGAAATTCCATACACAGAGGAAGTACATTGAGCATGTTGTGAGCGTTATTGGCGAGTCATCACCCCTACACACTAAGCTAGCAGGCCAAAATCCAGCACAACCAATCAACAGTGTGGATGTCTGTCCTCAGCAACGCGCCGACTCGTAATCCTCAATACATTTTTTACAAACCCTCCATAACAATTATGCAAATATTCATGTCAACTGCTAATCAAAACCATTTCTTTTTTACAGAGTGGACTGTGGACCTGCGGTATGTTACATCATGCGGGCGCACATATTCCATGAAGAAGTTGTGGGCAGCCTCACTAGTTCAGAATGGTGTGGACTACGAGATTTGTTAGTGCATAGTTTTTTGAATCATAAGAAATCAGAGCTTCATTAAAACCTATAGGTGGGGGGTGTCCACCTACAAACTAAGCAAGACTCGATATGAATGTTAATATGGAATGCGTTAACATTTTGACACAACAACTGATTGTAAAACATTGATACAACATCTGTTAATGGGAAAAAGCCAACTGGGAATTTTGAACTACTTTTGGTGTTGTTATAGCTTCTGGATGTGAATGTTCACATTCACTTACGATATCCATACTGTTGTGTTGTTATGAGTGTAATTTATGCGAATGTTTGAACCTGAGTGTTCTATAATACACATACTTTGTGTAGGAGTGTACACTTGGTCTACATGACATAATTATGGATCTCTTACACATGTGTGAACATTCACATCTGTTCTTGCTCATAACAGTTGTAAATGTCATTCATGTCTGCCATATGTGAACATCAATTATGACATTCATATGCACTAATGTTTACAGATGTGAATGTTCACAGTTGCAACACTGCTCTGAATGTACATAGTCACTTATGACATTCGTAATGCTGTGTTGTGATGAGCATAATTTTTGCACTAATGTCTGCCAAATGTGAACATTCACTTATGATATTCATATGCACTAATGTTTGAAAGATGTGAATGTTCACAGTTACAACACTGATGTGAATGTTCATACTAACTTATGCTAACAGCTTATATTCATGTCAACATTGATAACAAGAAGGTAAAGAAGTTCAACCCATGTGCAAGTTTTGACATAATATAATTCGTTTACGTAAATGTGAATATTCACATCATAACTTCTGATTATGTGAATGGCAACAACGATGTCATGAATATTTAGATCTTATGAGTTGATGATGTGAATGTTTACATTGATGTAAACATTCATGTTATCTACTTCGATACTGTTAACAGTAACAACAATGTGAACATTCCCAACACAGAAATGTTTGAAAGATCAACAATGTGAACATTCACATAATGTGATTATATTACACCAGTGTTAATGTTAACATCATGCATTCATCCAAAACACAACCAACATAAATGTCAGATTGGTACCTTAAAAAAGTGAAAATAAAGCACAAATCAAATACTAATGCATTATAATGTTTGCCAACGCAACGTAATCTTATTGCAACCCAATGTTTGCCAACACAACACAATCTTATTTCAAAAATGAATATAAGAATCCAATGTAAAATACAATGTTGAAATGAAAAAAAGGTACATCCTATATCGGCGCCGTGCATGATATGTCTCTACATTTTCGGCCCCAACTTATCACATCTACATGATATGTCTCAATGATTGTGTTGAAATGAAAAAGGTACATCCTATATCATTTCGCCCCAACTTATCACATCTCCGCACCTTATTTGTGCTTTCACCCTTGATGGGATCCTATTTTTCTTGACTTTCCGGTGGTCTTTTCACGGTTGGCGGGTATATAGTGAAGTCCGTGGGATCAAAAGGGCTTCTCCACCGATGGCATAGGAATATGGCTCCGAATAGGTCTGCGATATGTCTCTACATGAAAGTAATGTTCCACACAATCATTGAGATTGTAGCGGCTCTTCTGAATGGCAATAACAGCATGGTCATATGGAAATCCGTTGATTTGCCATTTGAAGCAAGAACATGTACGCCTCGAAACATCAACTGTAACAGATGGTATCGAATGAACTTCAAACACATCCTCATTGGCTTTGCTAACTTGCCAAGCCCTGCTGTCATTGAACGAATCCATAAGCCTTGTTTCAAATGTCGGACAAATAATCTCGTTCCATCTGTTTGCTTGGTCACGCCTTGCAGACATTTGCCGCATCAACTGAGTATGAATTGTGTCCACTATTTGAGTGATAGGAAGATTACGTGCTTCTTTAATCCAGTTATTGAATGACTCCGCCGCATTGGATGTCATCTCCCCATAACGCATGCCCCTGCACAATATCACAAACATTGTACAATACGGAATTTAACAGGTCTGACCATTAACGCATGATGTGAACATTCATAGTACTGACATTAGAATACACTGATGTGAACATTCACATCAGGGTATAATAATGTGACTGTTTACATCTGCTACCAGTTTATAATAATGTGAATGTTCACATCATATACTTATTATGTTGTCAACTTAAACGATGGACAATATGTGAATGTTAACAACAACAACAACAAAATATGACACGTGTCAACATTCAAATCTGTAATACATTGCACGTCTACTTGCCAACTTAACAGATGTGAACATTCACATCAGTCGTCATTAGCAGATGTGAACATTCATATCATTTACATTGAACATGAAACACAATTCGAAGATTGTTACCATTCTAAATCGAAAATTCACATCGCTACCATTCTAAAATTCACAAAGATAAACACCTTAGGAAACTATTATTACCTGAAGTATGAATTTGCCCAATGCTCAGGTGCCAAGTCCTTGAAAAAATTATGAGCTCGTTGTTTACCCTCCTCTTTTAATTTTGCAAGCTTTTCATGGAATCCTACCACAGTTGGCTCGTAGGCACAGTCACCCAAACTACTTACTAGGTGATCCCTGAATCCATTATCAATTCCTTTCATCCGGTCTCTTAAATTGCTCTTCAAGTGTTGTAAGCAATAACCGTGATGAGCTGATGGGAACACCTTTGGCATAGCTTCTAACAGACCAAGATTACGATCCGAAATGAAAGTAATATGGCGTTTACCATCAACAACCTTCCCAAGTTCATGCAAGAACCACGACCAATTCGTCATGGTCTCTGAATCAACAATTGCAAAGGCAACAGGAAACAGACCTACAACACAACACCAATACACAACTGTTCACAATATTCCAAAGTGCATAGAAAACAGTATAAACGAAACAGGTCATGTGAATGTTCATATCTACATTGCCCTATTTACTATTGTTATTTTTGGATTCTAGTTCGTAAACATCAACAATGTGAATATTCACATTAACGACCATTAATAATTCATTGTTGATTGTTGAGTCACTGACAATGTTAACATTCACAGTACTGTTCATTAATGGATCAACTAACATTAGTATACACTAATGTGAATATTCACATCAGTGTGTAATAATATGAATGTTCACATGACTGTCATTAGCATACACAGATGTAAACCTTCACATCAGTGCATACTAATGTCAATCTTCACATTACTTATAATTTACCAATCACTCTTTTGTCCGCATAATCGCTCACGGTGAATATTGACATGAATAGGCACTAAAAAAAATACTAACCATTGTTTAGTCTTTTCGCCGTTCCGTAAGTAGTCGACCTTTGTACTTTCCTTTGAGGAATGTTCCATCCAGAATAATAAAGGCCGACAAGCATTGAACCCGAAATACACGCGAATGACATAAAGAAGCGACAAAACCGTTGACTACTCGCATCATAGTCAATATTGACATAACTCCCTGGATTGTACTGCATCACAGCATCCGAATACCACCGCAGCTGGTCAAATGATAACAAGTGCTCTCCATGAATAGCAGCCTTTGCTTTCTCCACACCCAACCATACGACATGGTAACTAACATCTAGCCCATAATCCCTCTTCAAAATAGTCACCACATCACACGGCCGAGTCAATGGCTTGTCCCTCACAATTTCGGATATGGTACTCGACACCAAATCCGAACTAACTCGCGGATTCTTCGATGTTCGGACATCCGTACCACAAGTATGCACGTCACTAAAACTCTTGATGTAGAAAAAATCATTTGGTCGTTGTGCTCTACAATGTATAGCCCACAAGCAGCCCCTCTCCTCCCGCATCGCGCACACAGCAGTAACTCTTGTTGTCTCGTTCTTCACGTATGTAAACTGAAACCCACATTGGATGGCATACTTACACAAAACGTCACAAAATTCTTGTGCACCTCCAATAAACCGTTGTCCCACATGCGTAATACCATTTGCCCAAAGGGCTGACAACAACACCTTCTTCTTATGGTGGCAAAATCTCCGTAGTGCATCAACTTCTTCCTCAACGCCCACACGCACCAATCCCAAACTACTTGACTGACCAATATCACTTTTCAACTCAACCACAACTTCTACATGTTGTACCCCCATTGATTTAGCAAGCAGTAACATGTTCTGAAATTCTTTCTCATTCTCCAAATTACACCTATTAATCCCAGGTAATTTACAAAACAATGAAATAGAACCAGCAGACAACTCCCCCCATTTTTCACACAAACAGTCCACCAAACGCGAATAACACAATGCGCGGGCAGCATTTATTACAGTGGTACTGCAACCATATGTACACACTAACATCATGAAGCTATCCATCTCCTGTAAAAAGAAAACAATACAACAATTAACAATAATCCAAACCGATATGAATATTCACATTGCGCGAAAATTAGCAGCATACAAGTACAGTTCAAGTGTTAAATTCAACAACCATCATTAAACAAGATGTGAATATTCACACCCACACAAAAGCCTCATTAAGCAAACATCAAAGTAAAAGTGAAAACATCCACATTCTTTACATGATATGAACACAATGTAAACATTTACATTGACACATACTCTGAATTATAGAAGATCGACATTCATCACTAATCTCATGACCTCCCCTCCAAAGGACCACGATGTAAACATTCACATTGATCCATATACTCTCAATTATATCACTCACACAGAGCCTCATTAAACAAAACTTAAAGTAAAATGCAAATATCGACATCCTTCGCGTAATACTAACACGATGTAAACATTCATATTGTTCCACATACTGTGAATTATAGAGGAAGCACATTCATCACTAATCTGATGACCTCCCCTCCACATGACCACGATGTAAACATTCACATTGATCTATATACTCACAATTATATCACTCAGACAGAGCCTCATTAAATTAACATCAAAGTAAAATGCAAACATCCACATGCTTCACGTAATACTAACATGATGTAAACATTCACATTGTTCAATATACTCTGAATTACATCACTCACACAGGGCCTTATTATACATACATCAAAGTAAAAGGAATATTATAACATTCAACATATATCTGAATGTCCTCCCCTCTAATGACCACGTATGATGGATGTAATTGAAAAAACAGAGCATCCAATCCATATCAATCCAAGAACAAAGGATCTGATCCATCCTACAAATCAAAACAAAAAGTGAACATCTATTCATAACTACAATGATACTAACCTTAATCATCCAATCCAACAGTCGTCCAAAACTCAAAAAAAACTGCTTCGAGGCAGTTATACTCCAGAAAATGACAGAACCGAACACCTTCAACTTCGTCCTCTTCACTTGAAAATCGCCATACCAGACTAGAACAGCAACAATCAAACCCTAGGACATCAACGCCTCAGAACGATAGAACGATAGCATGCAAGGTAGAAACGTAACGATTTGAATTAGAAATATAGAAACTGCCAAAATTGAATACCGAAATCACAGGAACGTGTGTTACGTATTAACACAGTATATATATATAAGGGCATAATAGTCCACGTATAAATATCAAATTTAAAAACTGGACTTTATGGAATAAGAAAAAAATTATATGGGACTTATTGGGATATAATTTTTCTTTGTGGACTTATTGGGATAAAATATCTCTAAATGGGATTTATCAATAAATTTTCCTTTGAAAAACTTTAAAAAAATATATAAATTATTATTATTATTTTAATTTTTAAAACAAGTTTTCACTCATTCTTTTCACTATTTCGTCACTTTTGTTCTTTTTTTTACTGTCTCATTATTTTTGCTCACCACTCACGACCATTGGCCGATGGTCTTCCGATCACCCTCTATAAGATTTGACAACTCTTCGGGCACTCCCGATAACATTCTACCACCTTTGGAGACATTCTGACCACCACTTTAGTGAACTACCACATTGGATTACACATTGTTGTGACTTATGGCAATTCACAAACATAATAATTTACATTATTTTTAATTATTTTCAAAATGTATATATATTATGAAAGTTTTTCTTCATTGTTATTTTTTTTGTAAAAATATATAAAACTAAGAAAACTTACAAGGTTATCAAATGACCCTTTAGTAGTGCAAATGAAGATTAAAAAGGAAAAAAAATAAAATAAAATAATGGTTATCACTCACTAATTCATATATTTTAACAAAAATTATTATGAGCTCTAATAAATGAGTTCTAATAGAAGTGGATTCCACTGTGATATAATGTTTTGACCTTGTATTTTTTTATTTTTTATTTGTTTATCGTTTGTCACATCATTAAAGCTCAATTATAACTCTAAAATTAGAGGATGTATCATTGCTCATATTTTAATTGGATTACACTTTTCTCATGTTTGTATTTTAACATAAGAGAACTTAAAGGGCTTGTAGAGCTCACTGCAAGTCTTGTTTTAATAATTTAAACCATTCATTTTTTAGAATTCATTGAGTGGAATATTCATGTCAAAAATTAAGATACTTAGATATCAGTAGTTATATGTTTAAATCAAATTTGTATTAGAAAAAAATGAATAGTTATTCTTCAAATTATATTTATCGTCCATTTTTTTTAATGCAAATATGATTCAACAATATAGTTATCAATGTCTAATCATCTTAATTTTTTACATAAATATTCTATTCAATGAGTTCAAAAAAATGGACGATTCAAATTACTAAAATCGATTAAGAAATAAACCTACCAAATTCAAATATTCTCTCCAATTAAGATAATAACTTTAAAAAAAATCAAACCCATTTTAATTCACCGAAAAATTGTAGGCTTGATTTTTTATTTATTTATTTAAATTTTATAAGTTAGTATATGTCGGCATATCTAATTTCCATTATACCATAAATGAGATAAAATATTACATTCAATTTACAATCATTACATTTTTTCTCTCACAAACAAGTCAGAAAAGCCAAAAATCTTTCTCAAACGTGACTTTTTAGCCCCAAGTTAAAAAAGTTAAAAAAGTCAACTCACTTTTCAAACGAAAGCTAAGCATATCTTTCGGAAAGTCAATTAGCTTGTTTGGTTTGGATTTTCATGGTTCACTTTTTAAAAATTATTATTTTTTATTTTCCGTGTTTTTTATTTTTACTGCATTTTTTAAATATTTTAAGCAATTTTAAATTTTTTTGGATACACCTAATATAAATACACATAAAAATTATAATATTTGTGAAAAAAATTGTAGAAAATTCACTAAATATTAAAAATATAAAAAAATATGAGAATTTAGTATATTTTTATATTCTGGTGTATTTATTAATTTTTTAAAATATGTTTTTATAAATATTTTTTTTTACATATATCTAAATAAGGTGCATCTAAAACCTAAAAAAAATTGCTCAAAATTTTAAAAATATTCACTAAAAATACAAAAAATACAAAAAATAAAAAACTTGATTTTAAAAAAATTAAATTTAAAAAATTGAAACACTGAATACTGGTACGGATTTGCTTGCAAACTTTGGAGAGGAGTTACATTTGAATTTTTTTTTATCAATCCCTCTCCTTCTATTTGTAATCAATTAATTATGTGGTGTTTTGAGAAGTTGATAAAAAATTAATTTTTAAATTTTTTTAATTTATTTTATCTTTTTATGAATAAAAAATATGATAAATAATTTGATCTAAAATATATAAAAAAAACTAATTTGATCTAAAATATGAATATGATGCTAAGGGTATGTAGTTGTTTATCATTTTATATACCTTGATCAAAATGATGTGATGTCGTATTTTTTTATTTATTAATTAACATTTAATAAAAATGAGATTAGAATTTAATGCGGTAGAATGGGTTGGCTGGTCTATGCTCTTGGGTCTGCTGGTTTTGTATGGATTTATATATTTTTCCCCATTTAAAAAAAAAAAATTCGGCAGTAGAGTAAAGAGTTAACTTACTTTTTAAGGCACCGCTTGAAAAGTGATTTTGTAGGTTTTTTTTGACTATTTTAGTCACAAAAGATAAAATAGATTATTTTAATTACAACAAATAAAACATCACATCTAACCCATAATCATTACACTCTTCTCTCACAAAAAAAAGTCAAAAAAGATAAATTTTATATGGTGTGTACCAACTTATCTTATTTATAAATTTATTTATCAAAAATGATATAATTTAATATTATAAGAATTATAATTAAACATCATAAGAGGTATAATAAAGAATTCTTAATTCATAATTAAAATCACCACAACCGTAGGTCATCACTAAATACATAAAGATGATAATAACAAAAGGTACATATAACACACATCTTAAAAAAATATGTACTAAAATTTTATTCTTTATTTTAATTACATTTCAATTAATGAGTAACAAAATATATCTCGTGATTTCAATTACGTGACATATCCGTTATATAAAGTTGTCTTTTGACGATTAATTTCTTTAATTTTTTTAACTATGTTAGTTTGGGATTAAAAGTTTATTTAGTTTGGCTTTTTTAATTTTTGTAAAAAAATTGCAATAATTATTGTGATATTTTATCTTATTAATTTATTTAACTTATTTTATCTTTTGTATTTTTTGAAGGGATATTTATCAATAAATATCATCTCACAAACAAGTAGTCTAATTTGTTAAGTCTTATTAGTAGAGAATTTCTTTCCGTGTTGTTTTATTTTTTATTTTGGTAGTATTTTGGTGGACAACTATACTTTTTTATTATTGTGACAGTTATGATGTGATACTCCAATGTGACAGGTATTAATGTGATGCTCCAATAATGTGACACTCCGAAAAAATTAATATATATTTTTTAAATGTGACAACGTGGCAAATATAATGTGACACTCCAAAATTTTTACTCTAAAAAAAATAAAAATCTTTAGTGTACTTTTCCTAATGTGTCAATGTGACGGGTATGATATGACACTTTAAAAAAAATAAAAACTCTTTAGTATATTTTTTTAAACATGATAACGTAATGAGTATGATGTGACAATTTTAAAAAAAAATTAAAAATTTCTTAGTGTACTTTTCCCAAATGTGACATATGACATTCCAACGTGGTGAGTATGGTGTGACATTCTAAAAAAATTAAAAACCGTTTAGTATACTTTTTTCAAATGTGACACTCTAATGTGATGAGTATAATGTGCCACTAAAAAAAAATTTATTGTACCTTTTCCAAATGTGACACTCTAGTGTAGCGGACAAATGAGTCATTACATATCTAAAAAGACTAAATGAATCACAAAAAAAATACAAAATTATATAAATTGTAAATCTAAAATATGAAACTTATTGGTTAATCTTCTTTTGTTTTTTTAAACCAAAAAATCAATGCCAAACGAAGTCAAAATATTGCGCAAGGATCCTCTAGAGTGATTTGGTGAAGTGATCCTCTAGAGTGATCTTCTAAGGCTTGACACGTGCCCCACTAATAAAATCAAAGGTTGAGATTACTTTGGTGAGGAAAAAAAAAATTCCTTCATTTTCTGCTATTCTTCTCTCTATCTCTGCTTATCGATTTTTGCCTTCACCGCTAGAAACTTCACAGAGGCGATCAACCTTGGTGCGGACAACTATGTTATCTACTCCAATCAATCCCCCCCTACGCCGTCGAGATCAAGTCTGGTGTCAGCCACGAACAACACAATCGACAGATCTTGGGAAATCGCTCAAACTCTTGACATCGCTCTCTTTTTCTCGCTCACCCATCGTTGCACAAACTCTCGACATCGCTCTCTTTTTCTCGCTCACCCATCGTCGCACAAACTCTCGACATCGCTCTCTTTCTCTCGCTCACCCATTGTTGTCTGAAGGCCTATGGGGTCTATTTGAATTTATTTTCTTTGAAATGGGAATTTGAGAATTAAGAATTTTTGTGAACTTTGTGTTTTTTGGGTCTGGAAACCGATCATCGAATTTCCTTGAATCAATCGAGATTGTCGAATTCACCGACCAAACAATCCCAACGAATATTCACGAATAAACCAAACAATATTCTCCCAAATGCTTTTTTTTTTTTTTTCTTTGGGATTATTTTCCTGTGGGTTTGTAGGGAAGGTTGAAAATAATTGTTGTGTTTGGATTTGGATTTTTTAATTTTTATATTAATAAGTTTTTTTTTTTTTTTTTGATTTGGGAGTTATGGTTAGATGGGGTTTGATAAATTGAAGATCGAAGAGGAGGAATTGAGTTTGAGTTGCATAAACTAGGTTTGAGTAATTGTGTTTGAGTTGGATAAATTGGGTTTGAGTTTCAATTCAAGAGGAAGAGCTCAGCTGGCCGGAGATAGTTCTGCCAATGCCTGCGAGGAGGGCGCTTCTTTCTCAGCCCCTCTGCTTCTTACTTTAGGGTTTTGCTTTAGCAAATGTAAGAGAAAAATAGCACCACTGTAGGGAGAAATAGAGTGATCTCTCAAAATGTGTGGAGAGAAACAGAAAAAAAAAAAAAATTAGAGAGAGACGAGGAAATAAAGAAAAGCTTTAAGAGTTTTAGGCAGAGTTGGGTGGCTGTGGGCTACCATGTATCATGTATCATGTATTAAGGAGAAGAAGAAGAGATGAGAAGAGGAGGGGTGAGGTGGGGTCACCGGGAGGGAAGGAGAATGCACCGGAGATGGAGAATTATTCCGATGGTTGTGTGTTCGCTCTCTCTTTTCATTTCTATTTTCACCCTTTATTTTATTTTTTTTTATTTTTCAAATTACTAACCAAAATGACGTCGTTTTGGTTAATTTGCATTTCAACCGTTGGATGGATCTCTCTAGGGCCCCTTTTGTTTTCAAAGGTAGAATGGAGGGGATTCATAGTGAGGGAATTAAGTAAAATTGTGTTTGTTTTGATGATAGTTGTTAATGGAGGAATTATTAAATTATTTTTATATAAAATAATAAAACAAACAAAAAAATATAAAAAATTAAGCATTGATGTTTAAAAAAAATTCGCAGGCCCCGTTTGTTTTCAGAGATAGAATGAAAGAGATTGATAGTAAGGGGATTAATAGTGAAGAGATTATTAGTGAGGGGATTGATAGTGAGAAGATTAAATAAAATTGTGTTTGTTTTTGATAATACAGTTTTTTCCTGTGGATGGATCGGACTTGTCCAAGCTCCTCAAGCCCACGTAGAAACGGTCTAGCCCACTGAATCACCTGCAAACAAGTTCAACAGGGAACGGGGTAGTCCCCCAGTGAACCCTTCGACGAGCAAGTAAGAGAAAGGAGTAGAATATAGAGAGAGAGATTGGAAATAGAAAAGCTTAACCTTTTTCTTGTCTTCAACGTTTGCTTATATCCTTTGGTAATCATTTCGCTGTCTCTTTTGACCTGCTCTCCTCGCCGAAAGTCTATGCTGTAGCTTACCTTGTTCAAGGTAAGGGGGTCCTGTTCCGACGGGGAGGTGTTGTCATAATAAATGTTGTGACAGGCTGCATTAATGGTGATATGTAATGGCAATAACTTTGCAGATCTTTGTCTGCTGATGTGGCTCATTCTTCACCAGTCATGTGTCTAAATGCCATTGGCTCTTTATGCCATGTTGGATTCCAGCTGTTCTGGACTTCACCAGCTGGGTTATGTATTGGGCTTCGATTGATGGGCTTGGGTTGTTTATAGTGGTTCATGGCCTTTGTGGGCCTATCCATGTCAGTAGTCCCCTATTCTCGAGTGCAGCTTCAGTCCAATGAAGGGAATATTTATGAGGAAGATGAGTCCGACCGGGATGGGCGGCCGAGTTGGTGGACCGAGCGTGAGATGGTTCGACCGTGAAAGGGGGACTGACCATGAGGTGTGCCGACTGCGAAGGGAGCCGAATGGAAGGACCGACTGTGGAGAGGGCGGACCGCTCGAAGGCCGAGTGAAAAAGAAAACCGCGAGGAGGGCTGACCGCACGAAGGTCGAGCGGAAAGGAAAACCGTGAGGAGGACTAACCACACGAAGGCCGAGCGGAAGGGTCGACCGTGAAGAGGGCTGACCGCGCGAAAGCCTAGCAGAATGGCTGACCCTGAGGAGGAATGACCGCACGCGGAGGCCGAGTGGAGGGGCGTGGGGCTCAAGAGTTAGCGTGTCAGGTGATGACTTGAAGTGAAAAAGACAGGGTAAGGGAAGGAGACAATGCATCGTGGTCGTACACGTGGCAATATCTTGGGGGGAGGGTTAGGCGTTAGAACAGAAATGAAACGATAGGTCATTATGGGTGTTGAAAAGACAGTTTTGGCGGATGATTTGAAAAGTTTTCAAACTGGCGAAAATTAATTTGGATCCTTGGAATACGAGCAAACCGTGGGCTTTTGGCATCATTCGATTCACCTACTTGTTTACAAAAACTCAAAACATCCCAAGTGTTAATTCCTTCGTTGCTTACGATACACCTCTGCAACACTTTTTTAATTTCCTTGCACCTGCATCAGAAGCGATTCGCAGACATACCATAGAAATGGCCCGAGAAGAAGCTGTGAATGTGAGGGTGGATCCACTTGATGATGACGATGCAGTGGAGCTATCGGCGCAGTATAGGACAGAGAGGGTGAGGGAGTCGGTGGTACGATTCCATGGTTCCACCATGATAGTAACTCCAAAGCCAATCAGCCAGGCGGAACCAGATCATTGGCACACGTAGGCTGACAAATCCACAATTACTGCGGCGGAGTTGGAGGCTATTCGCGAAAAATACCAGATCCTTGTGGAAGTAGAGTTATTGCTGCCGACATCAACAGAAAGGCCGTCTGGCGCTAGGCCAGGGGATTTTTCCCTTTATGAGAAAGCTCTGAAGGGAGGACTGAGGTTGCCATTGCCGCAAGTGATGGTGGATGTGCTCAACCGTCTGGAGGTAGCACCGGGCCAACTAATGCCCAATGTATAGAAGATCTTGCTGGCCTGTGCAAGTGCGTGGCAGAAGGCGAATGGAGGGGAGGCCATGACAGTAGACGAATTTTTTGCATGTTATAAGGCCTCAGGGCAGCAAGAGACGTGGGTCACTCTTCAAGCAGCAGCGGGGAAAGGGTTGGTGGCGGGGCTGCCGTCGTCGATCAAGGGATGGCGACCACGATGGTTTTACGTGTTTGCCAATGGGGGGTTTGGAGTGCACACCATTTGGAAAGTACCCATTAGGTCTGTGGCACCAAAACTGGGAGCAGTCGCAGAGGGGAGGGTGAAGAGGGTAAAGGAGTGGAGGAAGAAAGAAAAGGCCAAATGGGACGAGCTCATTCAGCCGTCTGCATTGTTTGAGGCAGGGTTGGGTCCAAAGCCAAGTAGTGGGGACCTCGACCGAGCAGAGTTGGAGGCGAGGAGAAGGGCTCAAGAGGCGGAGGATCAGACCATCCTTGCTAAAGCCCAGAAATTCAAAGAGTCCCAGGCTGACCGACCACCAAAACCGGTTGCAAGGGAGAGGATTCGACCTTGCCCCAAACCCTTGGGAGAGAAAAACCTAGGCGAATTTGTGCCACGGCCGCCCCCAACAGACCCTTTGAAAGAGAGGTCTTTGAAGGAGATGGAGGCGTTGGGCGTGGAAAAGAAGAAGAAGAGGGTGAGGCGGAGTGAGGAAGAGCCTGCCTAGAAGAGGAGGAGGGAGACAAGTGTAAAGGAAACCAGTGCTGCCAAGGGGGCTGAGGGGGGAGAAGTGGAGGACACCCCAGGAAGGGTGGGTGGCCCAGAAGTGGTGGATGTTGCTTCAGAGGGCATGGAAGTGGTGCCAGTGGTGGCGGCGATCGCCGCAGGGGTCGCGAGGGCCGGCCCTGAAGGGCAAGAAGAAGATGGGGCAAGCGGCCCTTGCACAAGAAGAGAATAGCAGCCCCAAGGGGGACCTGCACCCCAAGGAGGGGGGGTCAGTCTGACCACGGCGATCTACCACGCCATGATGGTGGTATTTGGAAGGAGAAGAAGGCCTAGAGGCGAGGCAGAACCGCCTGGTGGGGATCGTAGAAGAGGTAGCCCTGCGCTCGGCATCCAGATTCAACGAGGCTGAACTGCTAAGGGGGTTATGCTCCGCCCAAATGGAGGTAACCACCTTAGCAGGGGCTCTGCTGAGGAAAACGGGGGCTGCCAAACTCAAGGCAGACGAGGCCAAAGCCCAGCTTGCAAAGTTGAAGAAGGAGAATACAAGTTGGGAGACCACCTATGCCGATCTGTAAGTGGTCAAGGTGGAGCTGGAGAACACACGCGGCCAGGTTGTGTTGCTCGAGTTCCAACTGGCTGGCGAGCAGAAGAAGTTGGATGAGGCCCAAAAAGCCTGCGCCGTTGCGGTCGAGCGACATGAAAAAGCCATGAGCAGTAATGAAGAGCTGGTCAAGCAAAAAGATGAGGCAAATGTCAAAATTGACGATCTGCAGAAGAAACTGGAGGGCGAGCGGGCCAATGCAGTGGAGGAGAGGGGGAGGCTACAGAAGGAGTTGGAGGCAGAGAGAGCAAAGGTGACGGTGGAGAAAGAGAGCCTGAGGAAGGAATTGGAGGAGGAAAGAGCAAAGACTGCGTCTGAAAGGGCGATCCTGCAAAAGGAGCTGGACGAAGAGAGGGCAAAGGCAGCCTCTGAGAGGGCGGCTTATCCCGATCTGTGCGTTGCAGCAGTGGAGTAATTCAAAGGATCTGCTGAGTTTCAGATGGTAGTTGATGCCACCGTCGCCAGCAGCTTGGCTAGGCAAGAATCTGGAAGGGCGGGCCCATCAAGGACGACTGCTGGAGGCAGAACTGAAGCAGAGGTTATTAAAAGCTTCCAGCAGTCAGACTTCTATAAGCACGAAATGGTTGAGTTTTGGGACAGTGGCTGGAAAATGTTCAAACGTAGAGCTGAAGAACTGTTCCCAGACTTAGACCTCAGTAGTGTGACAATTGGTGAGAACGATGTGGCCCAAACCCCCCTAGATGAGGGCATTGAAGAAGAAGACCTCATTTCCAGTGAGGAGGAGTAACTGGAGAAGAAGAGGAAAAAGACTTTGTACAAACATTGTTTTTGTTTTGTGTTGGTTGTTTGCTTTCTTTCTTTCTTCTTTTTTTTTTCTTTTTTTTTTTTTTTTTTTTTATTGCTGTAATGAGCTTATGTACAAAGTTGTGAATAAATAAAATTTCAGTTGTGCTTTGCCTTTGGCTGTGTTTGCTTGAGTGGTTGAAATGGATGAAAACTTGTGATAAAAACTGAATTTAGGAATTCCTCAAGACAGAGTGGGATCGAAATTGTAATAAAAATAAAGTTAAGGACTCCTTAATGCAGAGTAAAATTGAACTTGTAAAAAACTCAATGCAGAGTAAAGTTAAGAACTCCTCAATGCAGAGTGAAATTGAACTTGTGACAATGCAGAGTGAAGTTGAACCTGTAATAAAAACTCAATGCAGAGTAAAGTTACGAACTCCTCAATGCAGAGTAAAGTTACGAACTCCTCAATGCATTGTTTGAAATTTAAAATGTAATAAAATTGCAAGTTTGCATTTGCCGCATTGCTTAAGTAGGTTAGTGGTTCATGGAGTGAGACTTGTGTAGACACCCCATTTTTGACCGTCCTCAAGACTTGGACGTCACTGCTTGAACACTCGGTGATTATCCATGTTTGTGTTTGTTTGGAGTTCCCGGAGTTCTCGGCTACGCGTCTTGCCTCAGGATCTCCGAACTCGACTGTTTTGTGTCTGGTTTTGCACCAAACACTTGTGTTTTTCCTTGGAGGGGCAGGGAATGCCTTGTGAGGCCTCCCCACACACCACCGGCACTAGCTAGAGGCCACCGGCTGGTTTTTGTTGCCACCGGCAATATATATTGCCGGCCGGCACTCTTTGTTGCCGGTCGGCAGTCATTTTTGTCAAAATGACATTTTTGGCTAGCCGATTATTGTTTAGCTGCTTTTTCAGATATTTTGAGACAGCTGTTTGGCATTTGCTTCCCCTCCATACACGTGTATGAAGGGATGCCCCTCTTGTTTGCTTACTAGTTAAGCATTACAAGGTTGCCTCCTCTATAAGAGGAGGCCTTCTCTCCCTTGTTCTAGGGTTAGAGAGTTGAAAAAGAGGTTAAAGAAGCTCTGGTTTTAGGGTTCCAAATTAGTGTATCTAACTTGTATCTATATCTCTCCCTCTCTTGCCATTCTAGGTATTTTAGTCCATACTATTGCACACAAACACCTAGTCTTTCACCTTTTCTTGATTCCTTGAAGGATCAGAGCTTGTTCTTGGTGTTCTTGGCTAGATTTGAGCCCAAGGAAGCAACAAGATCAACATTTGTGAAGAAGTTCTTCAAGGGTAAGAAACTAGTCTTTTTTTACCCCATTTTTGCTTTGTATTTTTGCCTATCTTAGAATTGTTTTTAAGCTTAGTGTTTAATACAAAAAAGTTCTGTTTTTAAGCCCTCTTAATTGTTTGTTAAGGGTGTTTTGTGGTTTGGGTGTGTTTGACCACCCTTAGGCCTTGAAAGGCCTCATTTTGTGCGAGTTTCGAGACTTTGGTGTTTGGGCCTCTTCACCACTGAAATCTTGAGGGATTTCAATGGTGGAGATGGTGCCTTGAAGTCTCCAAAAGGGGAGGGCCACCCCCTCTCCTTGTTGTCCTTGAAAGGGACCATTTTTGGTCTCTTAAGAAAGCCTTTGTTCAAGTGTGTGTTGATCATGTCTAGGCTGCATTTCATGCTTATTATTCCATAATATAATCATGTTGTGTGTTGGTTTTGGTGCTCCATACATGTTTAGTATAGTTGCCATGTAATACTTCCTTAATCCCTTAACATGCCTTAGGTTGTTAGCCTTTGTTTGAGCATGATTTAGGCTTGGACTTATGAATGTTTTGTACTTATTTTGCCATGCTTTAGGTCTGTCCATAGTTGTTTGGATTGATTTTGGCACGCTTAGTATAGCTCCTTTGCATTTATGGCTTGTCGGGCTTGTATGCCTCAAGTATGTGAATGTGTAGCTTGTGTTGCTTGCATCATTTTAGTGGTTTGGAACCGCCCAACATGTGTAGACGTCCCCGAACGCATCCGGGAGGGTTAGGTCCCGTTCCGTTCATATTGGGTTTACTACAGTTCGGACTCAAATTGTCACGGTTCTAAATCTGAACCAAAGAGTCCACATCCGGCAAATCGTTTTGAGAAAACAGATTTTTGAAAAGTAGTGCCAAACATGGACTGCTTTGCCAGATTACAGAGTCGCCACCTAAATATTTTTTTAAAATGGGAAATTTAGGAAACCCTGACTCGGTGCCGAAGGCCACATGTCCGTCATCACCAAAGTGGTCTTGGCTCGGGAGCTTGGGTACGATCGGGGAAGGTCAGCTATGAGCACCCCCTTTCGCCCGGTCCGAAAACCGGCCTCTACTAACCGTGATATCCGATTTTGAAAACATTACATGCTCTTATTCCAATTATTAGCCTAGAATTACTATGTGATGCGCACAACACAAAAGTATAGACTAGATCGCCTAACTTGGAAATAAACATTGCATATCCGTTTTGTCTCGAAAAACGTGTTGTTTTCTTTTGCTACTCGCAAGTAGGCTAAAATACGGATTTCAATGAGTCGTTCTAACTCAGGCAATCCAACCTTCACCCACAGGCATGCAAACAGTTTATAACACATAAGCATTTAGCCGCATGGCAATCATACTGTCATGGCAAGACATTCACACGCATGTGATATGCTAAAGCATAAATACTTACATCGTACTCCGTGCCAAAAACAATAACCCGGTTAGCAAACATGCATGACCTAGTTCATGTTAAGTGGCTAATGCAACACAGGCATAGATGCAATCTAGAGTAGGCTCGGCTAACCCTAAACGTGGCATGTGAAATGCGCGAGTAGCACGTATTCAATTTGAATTTGAAAATTGCTATGCAGTTTGTATGATGTACCAAGCCCGGTGCATGTAAACAAATGCGTGAATGCACACATACATTGCATAAAGTATGCTAAATAAACGTGCCCTAATCTACCATCATAAGCGGGTAAATAAAAGGGAGAAAGAAATGGGGATTGGAAGACATACACCCACTCACCCACACTTATTACAATTACGCCCTCACTCGGAGGGACCGAAAGAATATACAAATTAATTAACTACGCAAGCTAATTAAAATATTACAAATTGCCTAATTTAATTAATCAAATTAATTAAACTAAGAAAAGCAGTAAACCGCCTCGGGGGGGGAGAGCCAAATGCAGTGCATGCCCGGGATTTGCTCGGAATCGCACTGCCATGCTTAGATTGCCTCTGTTTTCCCTGCTATCCTCCTTTGAAAATTGCCAAATGTCCCAGGAGTGCCTCTCGAGACCGGAGAGTACCACCGAGGCGAGCACCACCGGTGAAGAATGTGACCACCGCACTATATGAAGTTATCGGTGAAATTGATGCCGTCGGCACTAAATAGTGCTTGGCACTAACTTCTTCGAGACACGCAACTCCACAGCAGAGGACAACAACATGCATGGCAATGTGATTCAAGGTATTTATGCACTATACACACCCCTTATCATGTTATTGACTCAAAAGGGCATGTGCCTCGATTCCCGGACCACCAATCGCGCATTTCCATGCGTGATGGTCCAAGGAATAAAGTATGCAACTTTGGTTTCAAATGCATGCAAACCAAACAAATCAAAGTCCCAATCCCTATCACCAAGTCAAGGGACAAGGAAAGCATGTTGATGCGATGCAACCTAGCCATGTTATCTAGCATGCAACATGGATTATGCAATATACCTATGCAAGTGTACAAGCAAGCATACAAGACAAGCATGCAAACTAATGAAAGGATGGTCTTATACATGACTTAGGCAACTCAAATAGGCCTAAAATCAGTGGCCAAAATATCTAGACATGAGGACTAAACAAACACACACATATGCAAGGGTTATGATCCAAACCTCAAGCATGAACATAGCGACTCTCAAGCACACTTAAAGAGACCAAACATAGATAGTGAGCATGCATTGTAAAGCTCTGAAATACATGCAAAACATGGTGCCAAACCAAGTCGAAGATAGGCCAAACAAAGCATGCAAATGGTCTAGGGCTTAAAGCTAGTCAAAGAGGCTTTGAACCAAACTTATGCAAGGCGATTATGGCATGCACTAAACAACTAAAACAGGTTTTTAGTATGCCAAAACAAAGCCAAAAGGCTACTTAGATGGCATCTAAGAGGCTTGAAATCAAAGGCATGCAAAATGGCCAAAACATGAGGGTATTCAAGACATACTTTCAAAGCATTAAAGAGGCGACTAAGGTAAGCATACAAGTACACCAAAGGGACTGAAATAGCATGCTAGGTGGTTCCAAACCATCAAAAGTGAAGCCAACATGGCATACTACACATTCATACTCTTAAGGCTAACAAGCCAAATGCAAAGAGGCTACAACATACATGCTAAGGTTGACCAAAATGACTATGGACAGAGCCAAAACATGTCAAAATAAGCATACAAGCTTCATGGATCTAGGCCTAAAACATGCTAGAAAGAAGGCATACAAACCTAGAGCAAGTTAAGGCAATACAAGGCATTACAAAGCATCTATGCAAAGCATGCAAGGAGTGCTAAAACCAGCTTGAAATCATGTTATAACATGACAATATAATCATGGAAAACAAGTCAAACATGCTCAACACACACTCAAGCATGAAGCTCCATAAGGGAGCAAAACTTGCCCTTTTCAAGGACATCAAGGAGAGGGGTTGGCCCCCTCCTTCTTGAGACTTTATGGCACCATCTCCGCCACTGAAATCCCTCAAGATTTCAGTGGTGGAGAGGCCCAAGCACAAGAATCTCGGATCTCCACAAAATAGTACAAAATAAGGTCTTTTCAAGGCCTAAGGGTGGTCAAACCTACTCAAACCACCAAGCACTCTTAATAAACAATAAAGAGGCTTAAAAAAAAGAACTTTTATGTGTTATGGACTAAACACAAAAACTGTTTTAAACTAGGCAAAAATGGAGTGCAAAAATGGGGTAAATAAAGTAAGTTTCTTACCCTTGATGATCTTCTCCACAAATGTTGAAGTTGTTGGTTCCTTGAGCTCCAAACCAGTCAAGAACAACAAAAACCAGCCCTTAGAACCTCAGTTGCAAGGAGAAGGTGAAACACTAGGTGCTTGTGTGCAATAGTAAGGCACAAAACACCTAGACACACAAGAGAATGATAGAGATAGAAGGTGTATGCAACTCAAACCCTAGAAAAACTAGATCTTCTCTCTCTCTTTTTCTCTCTAACCCTCTAAATTTGCTAACCCCTTGAGCCAAGAGAAGAGCCTTCTCTTGTATAGGCACAAAACTTACAAGTTAAGGCATTCAAAGGGCTCATCTCTCCATACACGTGTATGGAGGGGAAACAAAAACATCTGGTATGCGAAAATATCTCGTAGCATTGTAAAGTGGTCGGCAGGGCAAAATGGTCATTTTGCCAAAATGAGTGCCGACTGGCACAATATAGTGCCGGTGGCAACTATAGCCAGCCGGTGGCCTCTAGCCACAGCCGGTGGTGTGTGGGAATGCCTCACAAAGCATTCCCTGCCTCTCTAAGGCAAAACACAGGTGTCTGGTGCAAAACCGGACACAAAACGGTCAAGTTCGGAGGTCTTGAGACAAGGCGCGAGAGCCGAGAACTCCGGGAACTCCAAACGAACACGAACATGGATGATCACCGAGTGTTCAAGCGGTGACGTCCAAGTCTTGAGGACAGTCAAAAATGGGGTGTCTACAACATGTAATATCAGTCCCTTTGGCATGCTCATACGCTTGCCTTAGTTGCCTCTTTATTGCTTTGAGAGCATGTGTTGTATGCCTTATGTTTTGACCATTGTGCACGTCTTTGAATTCAAACCATTTAGATGCCATCTAAGTGGTCCTTTGGGCTTGATTTTGTGTGCTAAAACTCTGATTTTAGTTGCCTAAGTCTTGCCATGTTAGGTTTTGCCAAGTGTAGTTCAATGCCCCTTGGCTTGCCTCAAGTATTTGGGCCAATTGCATGTTTTTGCTTGTCTTGTGTGAGTTGGTTTGGCACCTTTTATAACATGATTTCAGGGCTTAACTTGCATGCTAATTGTTCACATTTGTGCCCTCTTAAATGTGTTTAAAAGTCGTTCTGTTATGTTTTAAGTTTTGGACCATGATCGCGTGCATGTGTGTGTGCATTTTTGTTTTCATTTCCTTGGTTTTGGCCACTGTTTTAGGCCTAATTAGAGTTGCCTAGAACATGTTTAAGACCATCATTTGTTTGGGTCACATGCTTACCTCATGTTTGCTTGTATGCTTGCATTGTTTGTTCACATGCTCATGTTGCATCCCTAGCTAACATGATTAGGTTGCAATGCATCTTGCATGCATGCCTTGTCCCTTGATTTGGTGATGGGGATTGGGCTCTTTGATTGTTTAGTTTGCATTTCATTTGACATGAAAATTGCACACTTGATTCTTTGAGCCATCATGCATGAAAATGTGTGATTGGTGGCCCGAGAATCGAGGCACATCCTCCTTTGAGTCACAAACATGATAAGGAATGTGTTTGGTGCATACATTGCTTGAATTGAGCTGCCATGCAAGATTCTGCCCTCTGCTGCTGTGAGTTGTAGGTTCTGCAGGAATTCATTGCCGGCCGGCAGTATTTAGTGCCGACCGGCAGTCGATCAATGGCCGGTGGATATGTCTTGTGCCGATGGGCCACATCCTAGTGCCGGTGGTCATTTCCTCCAGCCGGTGGGATTCTCCAGTGTCCAGAGAGGCATCCTTGAGACTTTGGCAGATTTCAGAGGAACAAAGCAGGGAAAACAGAGGCAGGCTAGGCATGGCAGTGCAATTCCGAGCGGAATCCGAGCGCGCATGCATTGAGCCCTCGCCCCGAGGCGGTTTACTGTTTTTCTTAGATTAATTAATTTGTTAATTTAATTAATTTGTAATATTTAATTAGCTCGCGTAGTTAATTGATTTGTATTATTCTTTTGGTCCCTCCGAGCGAGGGCAAATCTGTAATAAGTGTGCGTGGGTGTGTGCATGTCTTCCAACAACCACTTCTTTCTTCCCTTTTATTTACCCCCTTACGATGGTAGATTAAGGCACGTTTATTTTAGCATACCTTATGCAATGCATGCGTGCATCCATGCATTTGTTGACATGCACCGGGCTCGGTACATCATATAACCGCATTGCATCTTCAAACCCAACTTGAATACGTGCATCAAATGATTGCATTTCACATGCCATTTTAGGGTTAGCCGAGCCTGTCCTAATCACATTCTGTATGCGATGCATTAGTCATTCTAACATGAACTAGGGCATGCATTTTTGCTAACTAGTTTATTGTTTTGGCACGGAGTACTAGGTGAGTTTTTTTTTATGCTTTAGCATCTCGCATGCGTGTGAATGCTAACATGATAGTAGGCTTACCATGCGGCTAGTTGCTTATATGAGATAAACTGTTTGAATGCCTGTGGGTGGAGGTTGGATTGTTTGAGTTAGAAAAACTCGTTGAAATCCGTGTTTTAGCCTACTTGCGAGTAGCAAAATCCAAAACGCTTTCAAAACGAGCGGATATGTAATGTTTATTTCCAAATTAGGCAATCTAGTCTATACTTGTTTACTGCGCGCATAACATAGTAATTCTAGGCTAATAATTGGAACAAGAGCATGTAATGTTTTCAAAATCGGATATCACGGTTAGTAGAGAGGTCTTGCCCAGGCGAAAGGGGTGCTCATAGTGACCTTCCCGATCGTACCCAAGCTCCCGAGCCAAGACAACTTTGGTGATGACAGTATATGTAGCCTGGAACCGAGTGGGTTCTAAATTTTTCATTTTAAAAATATTTAGGTGGCGACTCTGTATCTGGCAAAGCAGTCCATGTTTGGCACTACTTTTCAAAAAAATCTATTTTCTCAAACGATTTGCCAGAGTTGGACTCTTTGGTTCAGATTAAGAACCGCAACAAACAAAACAGGGGAGTCCGAACTGTAGTAGCAGTCGAGGTCCCTCGCGGGCGCTGTCTACAGCTTGGCTTGTTAGGAGGAAGGTTGACTTGTGAGAGTTTGATTGAGAAGAAAATAACTTGAGTCTGACCTTGAAACTGTGGTGCTCGGTCTGGCTAAAACTTGTTAGGCAAGTCGAATGCTTCATGCTCGGTCTGGCAGAGGCTCTTAGCGCTCGGTCTGGCCGAGGCTTCTGGTGCTCGATCTGGCTGAGGCTTTTTTAGTGCTCAGTCTAGCTGAGCCTTTTAATGCTTAATCTGGCTGAGGCTTTTAGTGCTCAGTCTGGCTGTTGCTTTTGATGCTTTTGATGCTCAGTCTGGCTGAGGCTTTTGATGCTATTGATGTCCAGTCTGGTTGAGGCTTTTGATGCTCAGTCTGGCTAAGGCTTTTGATGCTCAGGATGACTGAGGCTTTTGATGCTAAGTCTGGCTGAGGCTTTTTATGCATTTTATGCTCAGTCTGGCTGAGGCTTTTTATAAGTGCTGCAGATAAAGATGCTATTGAGACAACACGCAGATAGCTGAGATATAAAATGCTTATCATGGACAGTGTAGTCCGATCGATCAAAATTTATATTATGCATCAAAAAGAAAATACAACAACTGAGCAATACAAAAGTTGGAATTCATTGATAGTAGCGCTTCAAGTGTTCAGCGTTCTAGGGGTGGGGGAGGTCTCGACCTTCTATGTCCTGAAGTCGGTAAGTACCTGGACGTGGTCAGGCTTTCACAACGTAAGGTCCCTCCCATTTGGTCGCCAATTTACCCTCGGTTGGATTCTTGGTGGCAAGAGTTGCTTCTCTCAAGACAAGGTCCCCTTCAACGAACTGCTTTGGTCGGACTTTGCGGTTGTAGTGTGTTCTCATTTTCTGTTGGTATGAGGCCAATTTGACAGCAGCGGTCTCTCTGAGCTCTTCAATTAGGTCCAGGTCTGCCTGATGGAGCTTTTCAGTTAGTGCTGGATCCGGATATAAAATCCTAGGAGTAGGCAGACCGACTTCCACCAGAATAACCGCCTCAGCACTGTATGTTAAGCGGAAGAGGGTTTCCCTAGTGGGAGTCCGAGCTGTAGTTCGGTAAGCCCAGAGTACATTCGGTAATTCCTCAGCCCAAAGTCCCTTAGCAACTTCTAGCTTAGTTTTGATGATATTCAGAAGAGAACGGTTGGTGACCTCAACTTAGCCATTGGCTTGGGGATGACCGGGGGAAGAGAAGCATGGTTGAATCTGGAGGTCTACACAGAACTTCCTGTACTTGGCGTTGTCGAATTGTTTGCCGTTGTCGGAGACGATGGCCTGAGGGATGCCAAACCTGCAAACGATCGATTGCCGGATAAACTTGGTTGTGTTCCGCTCAGTAATGGTGGCAAGGGGTTCTGCCTCTACACACTTGGTGAAGTAATCAATGGCGACAATCGTAAACTTGGTCTGGCCTCGGCCGGTGGGAAGTGGACCGACCAAGTCGATTCCCCATTTGACGAATGGATAAGGATTGTAAAGTGTGATCAACTCTGTAGGAGGAGCATGGGGGATGTTGGCAAAACGTTGACACTTATCACATTTGAGCACGAAATCTGTCGCATCTTGATTGAGAGTTGGCCAGAAATAACCAGTACGGAGTATTTTGTCGGCTAGAGACCTGCCGCCCGAATGATTACCACAAACTCCCTCATGGATTTCCCGCATTACATAGGTTGCTTGAGCCGAATTGAGGCATCGCAGATACAGGCGTAAGAAGCCACGTTTGTACAAGATGCCACTGACGAGGATGTAATTGGACGACCGGGCCTTGACTTTGGCGGCTTACTGTAGGTCGTCTAGAAGTTCCCCTGTTGTGAGCAATAGGAAGATGTCCGACGCCCAAGGGATGGGCTCGTTCTGGAGGAACTGTACTTCTTGCTGATCGGGGGTAATGGCAAGGTGAGACAGGTATTCGAGGCGGACACCATGGCTGAGGTCGGTGACGGTTGCGAATCGGTGAGCCATCTTATCTGCCTTGGAGTTTTCTGCCCGAGGGATGTGCTTGATGTGGAAGGTATTGAAGAGGCGAACAAGGGGAAGTGCAATGTCCCTGTAAGCCGGCATTGTGTCCTCCTTGGCATCAAAGTCTCCCGTGATCTGTCCGACAATGAGCTGGGAGTCACTGAACACTCTGATGTGGCTGACACCAATATCCTTGGCCAGGCGAAGACCTGCAATCAATACCACATATTCGGCCTCATTGTTACTGGCCTCAAACAGGAAACGGAGAGCGCATTTGAAATAACCGCCCTCAGGGACGGTGAAGATGAGGCCAACCCCACTACCTTCCCTGCAGGATGATCTGTCGACGTTGAGAGTCCAAGAATGATGGTCTTCTAGTTCGATGGGAGCTTGTGGGGGTGGAGAGGCAGTGGTTGGGATAAGGTTAGTGAATTCCATGATGAAATCTACGACAGCCTGTCCCTTAATTGCTGTTCGTGGCCGGTAGGTGATGTCAAACTGGCTGAGTTCCACTGACCACTACATGAGTCTGCCGGAGAGTTCTGGTTGCTGCATGACCTTCTTCAAGGGTTGGTCAGTGAGAACTACTATGGAATGGGCTTAGAAGTAAGGACGGAGCCGTCTAGAGGTGGTAACCAAAGCCAAGGACAATTTTTCTAACAGTGGATAATTCTGCTCCGCTCCCCTGAGAGCTCAATTGATGTAGTAGACCGGCCGTTGGACAGAGCCGTCTTCCCTGATAAGTGTCGCACTGACTGCGGTGTTTGACACGGCTAAATAGAGAAAAAGGGGCTCGCCCGTGATTGCCTGTGCAAGGAGAGGGGGATTGGCCATGCACTGCTTCAACTGCTGAAAAGCCTCTTCGGATTTAGTTGTCCATTCAAAAGTTTGTTGAATGACTCTGAAGAATGGTAGGCACTTGTCTGTTGCGCGGGAAATGAAGCTGTTGAGGGCTGCAACTCGGCCAGTGAGCCTTTGAACCTCCTTAACCGTTCTGGGTGACTGCATCTCAATCAAGGCCTTGATCTTTTCGGGGTTCGCTTCAATGCCGCGCTGGCTGACCATAAAACCCAAAAACTTCCTAGATCCTATGCCGAAGGCGCACTTCTCTGGGTTGAGCTTCATTTGGTACTTACGGAGGGTGGTGAAAGTTTCTCGTAGGTCAGTCAGATGATGAGTGGAGAGTTTACTCTTGACCAACATGTCGTCAACATATACTTCTATATTCCGATCTATCTGGTGATGGAAAACGGCATTGACCAACCGTTGGTAGGTGGCCCCAGCATTCTTTAGTCCGAACGGCATCACACGGTAGTGGTAAGTACCTCGGTCGGTAATGAAGGAGGTATGTTCCTGGTCGGACGGGTGCATCAAGATTTGGTTGTACCCAGAGAAAGCATCCATGAAGCTAAGCATCTGATGACCGGCCGTGGCGTCGACCAGCAGATCTATGTGGGAAAGATGATAGCTGTCTTTGGGGCAAGCTCAGTTCAAATCAGAGTAATCGATACAGAGTCGCCATTTGCCATTGTTCTTGCGGACTAGGACCACGTTTGACAACCATTTGGGGTAGTCTACGTTTGTGATGAACTGGGCCTCAAGGAGCTTGTCGACCTCTGCTGCAATAAGAGTATTGCGCTCCGGATGGAAGATGCGCTGCTTCTGGCGGTAGGATCGGAAATGGGGTTCGATGCTGAGGCGATGGGTTATGAAGGAGGGGTCAATACCCGGCATGTCCGAATGCGTCCAAGCAAATACATCGTTATGCTCGATCAAAAGGGCAGTAAGGTCGGCCTTGGCTTGGGGGGATAGTTGGCTGCTGATCTTGGTAGTTTTGGTTGGGTCAGTGGGGTCGATAGGAACCTTAACGAGTTCCTCCACAGGTACTCCTCTAACCAACTCGCCCTCATCTCGGACGTCAAATCCTTCGATGATCATTGCCTCATTCAGCTTGACTTCTTTGAGTGAGGCAATATAACACTCCCTGGCCACGGTATACTCACCTCTGACTGTTCTGACCCCGAGATCGATGGGAAACTTGATGGCAAGGTGATAGGTGGATGTGATGGCTTGGAAGGCATTTAGGGCAGTACGGCTAAGGATGATGTTGTAGGCAGATGGGCATTCGACCACAAAGAAGGTGAGCAACTTCGTGGTCTGCCGTGGGTATTCGCCGATCGTGACAGAGAGGTCAATGAAACCGATGGAGGTCACACGATCGCCAGTGAAGCCGACCAGAGGGGTTTGGAGGGGAGACAAACTTTCTTCCCCAATCTTGAGCTGGCGGAAGCAATTAAGGAAGATGATATCTGAAGAGCTGCCGTTATCGATAAGAACTCCTCTGACCTTGTAGTTGGAAAGGATGGCAGAGATGACAAGGGGGTCATCATGTGGGTAACAGATGCCTGTACAGTCGGCGTTCGTGAAGGTGATAGGTTCGGTTCATTGTTTCGGCTATTTAGAGGGTCGGTTCACCGTTGCCACTGCTTTGTCTGAACCCAGCCTTATTTTTCTGAGTTCTTCCTTCTGAGCTGAGCGGGACGGTTCGCCACAAGTAAGGCCGCCTGAAATAACTCTAATCTCTCTAACTGATGGAGGATTACTGGCGAGGGCTTGTTGTGGAGGTGATCATGGCCTTAGTTAGGTTGGTGGCTACAGGTGGGTGCGCCGGCGGTTGTTTCTGGGGGGCTCGGTTCTTTGCCTCTGCTATGGACAGGTGTCCGTGAAGCAGCTGAGACGCCCCTGACGTATTAGGGCCTCGACCTGATCCTTGAGGTTGATGCAGTCATCAGTGTTATGGCCATGGTCCTGGTGGAAACGGCAATATTTGGACTGATCTTTCCGATTGGAAGGGGTCCGCGAAAGTAAGAGCCATTTGAGAGGGTAGTCCCGTTGGATCTGGTTGAGTACTTGTTCCATGGGAGAATTGAGGGGTGTGTACCGCTTGAACCGACCGGGCTATCGAGCGGGTGCCGACCGGTCAGCTTGGGGGGGTCGGTCGTTATAGTGGGGTGTTTGGCTATTATACTGGACGTTCCTGGGTTCTGAATCTTTTCTCTTGTCTTTGGGGATCGGGTTTTTAACTATTGGGTCCTGCCGAGCGGCCAGCAAATCTTCAGCATTCATGTATTTTTGGGCTTTGGAGAGTAGGGCTGCCATGGAGGTCGGGGGATTTTTAGAGAGGGAGAAAAGGAAATCGGACGACCGCAGGCCGGCCATGAAGCCGTGAGGATGACCTTGTCGTCGTTTTCCGCTACTTGTAGGGCTTCGGTGTTGAAGCGGGTAACGAAGCTGCGCAGCGATTCCCCCTCGGTCTGACGAATGTTAAGGAGTTGGGTCGCCGGGCGGCGTTGGTGCTGGGCTCCAATGAAGTGGCTAAGAAAAAAGTCGCTGAGGTGCTGGAAAGTGGCAATAGAGTCTGCTGGTAACTGACTGAACCACAGTCGAGCTGACCCTTTCAATGTCATGGGGAAAACCTGACACATGATCTCGTCAGGGAAGGCATGAAGGATCATGAGGGTGCGGTAGGTCTCCAGATGGTCAACGGAGTCCGTCGTGCCGTCAAAAGAGTCAATGGTGGGCATCTTGAACTTGGCGGAAAGAGGTTTGTCCCAGATAGAGGCAACAAATGGTGAGTTTGCCGTGGTAGAGGGCTTGTGCTGAATGTTCTGCATGACCCTTTGGAGTTGGAGCTTCATAGCTCGTAGTTCAGCGTCCTAGAACGGAATGTTGTCACCATGGTCAGTTAATGGGGACTGGACGCTGCTGGCTTCCCCTTCAGGGGCTGGTACCACGACTGACGGGCGTGGAGGTGGAGGTGGTAGATTTATATGTGGGGGAGGAGGTTGCAAACCTTCCAGGTTGGGTGGATAAGGTTGCGGGACAGTATCGCCCGGGGCTCGTTCTTGGTTGGGTGGAATATCTGGAGGTGGTGGAGGAGGGATGTGGAGGTTTCTTTGAAGTAAAGCATTGATCATGGCCTGGTTTTGCTCGGCCATGCAGTTAATGTTGTTAGTAAGTTCGATGAAATACTGTGGTGGGTTGTTTGGATTGGGAGGGTCGGTTTGATGATTGGCAGCATTATGGTGAGAAGCCATGGATCTAGTCATAACCATACACTTTGACGGGTGAGAGGATACTGGGACAGGGTCTCCGGCAACAATGAACATATCTGGCGCACGGATAAACCACTTCCCATAGACGGCGCCAACTGATAATACAGTTTGTTCCTGTGGATGGATCGGACTTGTCTAAGCTCCTCAAGCCCACGTAGAAACGGTCTAGCCCACCGAATCACCTGCAAACAAGTTCAACGGGGAACGGGGTAGTCCCCTAGTGAACCCTCCGACGAGCAAGTAAGAGAAAGGAGTAGAATATAAAGAGAGAGATTGGAGATTGAAAAGCTTAACCTTCTTCTTGTCTTCAACGTTTGCTTATATCCTTTGGTAATCATTTCGCTGTCTCTTTCGACCTGCCCTTCTCGTCGAAAGTCTATGCTGTAGCTTACCTTGTTCAAGGTAAGGGGGCCCTGTTCTGACGGAGAGGTGTTGTCGTAATAAATACTGTGACGGGCTGCATTAATGGTGATGTGCTGCATTAATGGTGATGTGTAGTGGCAATAACCTTGCAGATCTTTGTCTGTTGATGTGGCTCGTCCTTCACTTGCCATGTGTCTAAATGCCATTGGCTCTTTATGTCATGTTGGATTCTAACTGTTCTGGACTTCACCAGCTGGGTTATGTATTGGGCTCCGATTGATGGGCTTAGGTTGTTTATAGTGGTTCATGGCCTTTGTAGGCCTATCCATGTCAGTTTTGATGATAGTTGTTAGTGTAAGGATTGCTAAATTATTTTTATATAAAATAAATATAAAATAATAAAAGAAAATACAAAAACATTAAACATTAATGTTTAAAAAAAAATGCCTAACATGTAAAAAATTTTAAAAAAATAAAAATAAAATAAAAAAATTTCAGAAAAAATAAAACAAATAAAATAATGATTTTTACTTAACAAAAACTATAAAAAAAAAATAATTAAACATTAATGTTCAAAAAAAAATGTCCGACGCGTAAAAAATAAATAAAAATAAAAAATTTCTAGTCCGCCGGATTATTTTTCTAATACCAAGTCCTAAAGGCCCATCCGAATCTCCTTGGGGAGGCCCATCCTAATCCGAAGTTTACTATCAATCCTCTTCCCATCTCTTAAAATAAAAATAATATTAATAGGTTCCACCTCACTACCAATCTCAATCTCCCCTCTAACTCTCCAAATAAACGGGGGGTCAACATATAAAAATTAAAAAAAAATTATAATCCTCTCACTATTTTTCTAATACCACCTCTAACTCTTTTATCCCAATCCCGCTTTCAACCTTCATCTTAATCTTTTCCTTCATCCTAATTCTTTCTCTAACTCTACAAACAAACACAAATAACCTCGCCTCTATTCTAATTCACTCTCATCTGTTGCACCCGAAAATAAACGGGCCTAGGAGATCACTTGATGATCTTTACTCTAGAGGATCCGAATGCCAAAAGATTCAGCTATAGATGAGAATGAGAGGTAGGGTCATCCAAAGTTGGCATACGACAGCATAGCATAGGTTGATCCAACTGGCAAGAAGTTACTACACTCTAGTCAAGATTGATTGATTGAATCTGAAAGGAAAAGGAAAAAACCAAAAAGAAAATGACAAAAGACTTTTTTTTATTTTGGGTCCAAAAATTTTAAAATGCTTCGCCTTCTTATATAAAAATGACTTAAACCATCAGTGAGTGACTCCACCACTTTCATTGATTTTTAATTGGTTGAAATTTTTTTTTTTTTTTTTTGAGTCTTCCTCTCACAGATCCCTATGTGGAGATGGAGATGGAGATGCGGGGGTCACCCCAACTGAGTGTCTGGATCAGCGTTGCTATTTATATATGTATAGAACTTACATAATTGGTGTGGATTACTTTTAAAATTGTGAGGATCTCAAAGAAAAAAACAAAAAAGAGGTAAAAATTTTTTGGAATGTTTTAAATAAGTGTATTTTTTAATTTTTTAAATTAAAAAAAAATATATGATTGTTTGAAATAATTTTTTGTCTTTTTACAAAAAAATATGTATTAAAATATTGTATAAAATAACAAAATTACGTTTTTACCCCTACGTTCTAGACTCCTTAGTGACAATGCTGCAGAAGGACCGTACAGAATGGTTGAAATGGTGAGAAGAATCTGAACCATATGCATATATAGCATGAGGCTTTACAGATATTGTTGTCCTTGTGGGGGCCCACCACGGGTTCCGTTTTAATAATCCAAACCGTTCAATGTGTAGAAATCGTTAAGTACTATATGTTTGTAAAAAATCACTTTGATCGGATATCGATAGTTATGTGATCAAAACAGTTTTGTATGAGAAAAATGAACGGTGAAAAATAAACAGTTGGAAAAATTTTGATTTGATCACATAGCTATTCATATCCGATCAATGTGATTTTTTTCAGATATATAATACTCGACAAGTTCTACACATTGAATGGTTCAGATTAGCAAAACGGGATTCGTGGTGGGCCCCACGGGCTCAACAGTATCCTCAAACTTAATAAATATATATATCTAATTTTTTTTTTTACCATTACTACATAAATTTTCCATTATTTAAATACCATTATTGTGTAACTTTTTGAATTATATTAATATTAATTTTTTTTATATTTTTAATTTATAAATAGTGATAACTTTTTTTTATTTTTTAAATAACTAGAAAAGCCAATCGCAATCACATAGGTCTTGTTTACCCAATCGCGATAAAATAATTGCCTTTTGCCTCAAGGGAAAAGTCTTTTAATCCCAGGTCCTTTATCCAACTTTCCAAGTTGCGAAATACTTTTTGGGTCAAGTTTGATACAACCACCAGTACAACTAATTAATTATTACTTTGTTGAGATGTAATAAGTGATTTTGTATTTTCATAACTTTACAATTTTCACGCCTATTCATTCAGATCTTTATAAATTTGTAATAATAATTATTTCAAATTTTAATTTATAATTTTTCTATATATATGTATATATTTTATTAGAAAGGTATCTCTACCGTAGAGCTTTGATTGGAATTAATCCGTAGATAATTTTTTATTTTTCATGAGGCATAAAGGTGATCTTAAGGGCTTAATTAAGTTTTTGGTCAAAGAAATGGTCCCAACTTAAGTATTCAGAGCTAGATTGTAAGAGAGAGAGAGAGAGAACATCTACTATAAATCTTGCCTAAAGTCTTCAAAGAATTTTTCAAAGTTGTAAATTGTTGAATTGAAGCAATGCGGTGGCTGCTATTTTACTTTTCGAGTTGTGGGAGGGCATGCATATATCTATAGTTTGTTCTCTCTAGACTGGGTTTTGATTTATGTTTTCAGATTTGTTTTGTTTTTGTTTTGCTTTGCTTCTCAACTCCTGAACGGGTACTATTTTTTTATAAATTAGTCTTCTTTTAAATTTAAATATAAAATTATAATACTTTGAGGGGCTTGTGAGTCTTATTATGAGTTCTATTTTACAATCTGAACTATTTATTTCGTATTATTGTTTGTATATATCATTTATAAAATAAAGGACAAATTACATATATTTCCTTTGAGGTTTAGCTGAATTACAGATATCCCCTTGAAGTTTCAGAAATTACAGATACTCCCTGAGGTTTATATTTTTATAACAAATTGCCCTGTGAGATTTATATTTTCATAATAATTTGTCCCATAATTTATTATGCAAATAGTACCTTCAGGGGGGTATCTGTAATTTCTTAAACCTCAAGGGGTATCTATAATTTTGCTAAGCCTCGAGGGGGTATATGTAATTTGCCCTAAAATTAAAAAAATTCATATCAATTTGATAATCACAATATTTTTATTTTATTACATTTGTCTATGAAAAATATATGACAAATCCGTTTTTCAAAATAAATCATCTATTTTGTTGGAGACAAATATAATAACATGAAAATATTACGTTTGGTACTATTATTTTATAAATTAGTCTTCTTTTAAATTTAAATATGAAATTATAATAATTTGAAGGGCTTGTGAGTCTTATTATGAGTTTTATTTTATGATCTAAACTATTTATCTCATATTATTGTTTGTATATATTATTTATAAAATTAAAAAAAAAAATTGATTCAATAATCCCAACATTTTCATTTTATTGCATTTCTCTATGAAAAATGGACGACAAATACGTTTATAAAAAAAATCATCTATTTTGTTGGAGACAAATATAATAAAATAAAAATATTACGATTATCAGATTAACTTTATTTTTTTCATAAATGATATATGCAGAGGGATTTACAAAATGAACAGTTATGATCATCGAAACGGAACATATGATAGGCCCATGAGCCTCTCAAGTCCTCTCAAATTAACCCCAAGAAGTTTGGCTTAGTGGCAGAAGAAGTAATTAGGCTTATCATATGAGATCGAAAGGTCAAATCTCATGAAAGTCAAACATCCAAAATTGTGGGGTTTGTTCAATTGTTAATTTCAAAATCCTGAAAAAGTTGAGGTGCACGTAAACTAGTTTTGACACCAAATTATAAAATAAAAAAGAAAGTTCTCTCAAATTTGACCTCCAAAGAAATCTAACTCTTATTTTATAAATATATTTTCTCAAATTATTGGTAGGGTTGAATTTGCAACAGTACTGCAGAGCTCTAATTAGAGCTGCACTGTAGCAGTTCTAATGAGCTGGCCACATATTAAAAAAAAAGAAAACAATGAGGTAAAAGACAAAATATGGGAAAGAAAAAGCAAATTAATGTTCCATTAAAGCTCTCTTTTTAGAAGTCTAAATCATTTTTTTTGAATTTGGGTTCCATCAGATTATATACGTTATAAAAGTTTAGGTATGTTTGGAATAATTTTTTAGAATTTTTCAAAAGAAATTTGTAAAACACAGAGAGCAAAGAAAAATTTTGACTTTTTTGTATAATTTTTTATTTTTTAAATTTTTTAATAAATTTTTGACATTTTGATTTTTTTAAAATTTTCCAAACAAACCCACATATTAACGGCAACAAGGCAGATCATTTGCTTGGTCATATAGCCATCCAAGTGCATGAACAAAGTATTTGGATGGAAGGTGTCTCTCTCTCTCTCTCTCTCTCTCTCTCTGGATGGAAGGTGTCTCTCTCTCTCTCTCTCTCTCTGTGTTTTGACTAATGGAACCATATTTTTGTAAGTTGTTTGGCTGGTGCCTCCCATCAAAAAATAAATAAAAAATTACACCATCAAAGCCACGAGAGGAGTTTTTTTTATTTTATTATTTTTAAGTGGATGTATTTCTTTAATTCTATTGTTTGGAAGCGCACAGCTTTTGCATACCTTGTGCTGCTTTTCATATTTTTACAATTTTATAACTAGTCCAAACAGTGGTAGAATTAGCTTTTTATCTGAAGGGGTGCCAATGCATACACAAAATGGTCAACAAGAGTGGGTGACTAGTAAATAAAAAAAATTGTAATACTTGTGGCTAAAGTGTTGAAAGTCAAGGTAATCAAATAAAGTTTCTCTCTAACATTTGCATCAAATGAGATCAAATAGTAAAAATGAACAAATATCAAACCTCAATATATTTTACCTAGACACTATAGCTGATCATTTTAGCTTCTGTTTACAGTACGAGCACGAGCATTTGTTGTACGTTTGAGATTTTCATAGTTTTATACATGTGTGTTTGTTTGATTTGATTTTTCTTTGCTTGGTGTAAACTTACCTTTTGAATGGTTCCCGTTTGTAAGTGCCGTTTAGCTTGAGTAATGAACATTTCTTTCTGATCAAAATAAATATATTTTACTTCATTTTCTTTTTATAAGTCCTAATGAAATTGAAATATTAAAAAAACTTATCGGTATCAAGAAATTCAAATGATTACAAAAAAATTAAAGGAGTCTTTTCTTCTGTTTCTTCCGTTTCTTTACTCACAATAGTAAATATCAAAAAAAATTTCAAGATCAAGAAAATCAAATAATTTAAAAAATATTAAATGAGTCTTTTCTACCACTACTTTAATCACAATGGTCAATTAATCACAACTACTTGACGTTGGGGATGCCAATAACTAAGCGGCCATGAGTCTAAGATTCTTAATTTTTTGTGTAATTATTTTACATTTTTATTTGTTTGGAGCTTAAATGGGAAATTTCAAATTGATGTCTTTTATATTTAAAAGTTAATTTATGTAATATTATATTTTTAACATAGTACTATTTTATCTAAAAATCAAATAATTCCTTTACATCTTTAAATCTTTCTTCTTCTTCCTCTTTTCTTTTTCTTTTTTTAAAAAAAATAAAAATTTTAATTGATCTGTAAAAACATTAATATGCATGGTTTTTTACTACAATTTTTTACTAACATAATTGACAACAAATAATATATCATGCGACAACATGCCTAACAAAAATCTAAAATTTTCAATTCATATATAGTCAATAGGTTTTTCATTTATTGTATTAGGCTTTTTATTAGTTTTTATTAAATGCAAAAAAATATAATAAAAAAAATCATAAAAGTGGAATCAATTTTAAAATTTTGAAAAACTTTAAAAATATATATACATTATTATTATTATTTTAATTTCCAAAACAAGTTTTCACTCATTCTTTTCAC
This sequence comes from Camellia lanceoleosa, assembly GCA_025200525.1. Lineage (NCBI taxonomy): Eukaryota > Viridiplantae > Streptophyta > Magnoliopsida > Ericales > Theaceae > Camellia > Camellia lanceoleosa. Next base: position 141,305,497 of record CM045766.1, on the reverse strand, counting down.
TATTTCATCACTTTTGTTCTTTTTTAACTGTCTCATTATTTTTGCTCACCACTCACGACCATTGGCCGATTGACTTCCGATCACCCTCTATAAGATTTGACAACTCTTTGGGCACTCCTGATGACGTTCTACCACCTTTGGAGACATTCTGACCCCCACTTCAGTGAACTGGCGCATTCAATTACACATTGTTGTGACTTATGGCAATTCACAAACATAATAATTTACATTATTTTTAATTATTTTCAAAATTTATATATATTATGAAAGTTTTTCTTCATTGTTATATTTTTGTAAAAATATATAAAACTAAGAAAACTTACAAGGTTATCAAATGACCCTTTGGTGGTGCAAATGAAGATTAAAAAGGAAAAAAAAAAATGGTTTATCACTCACTAATTCATATATTTTAATTGGATTAGACATTTCTCATGTTTATATTTTAACATAAGAGAACTTAAAAGGAGCTCACTGTAGGTCTTGTTTTGATGATCTAAACTGCTCATTTTTTAAAATTTAGTGAGTAAAATATTCATGTCAAAAATTAAGATAATTAGATATCGGCACTTATATGTTTGAATCAAATTTGTATTAGAAAAAATAAATAATTTTTTATTAAAATTATATTTATCGTCTATTTTTTTTAATGTAAATATGATTCAAACGTATAGTTATCAATATTTAACCATCTTAATTTTTTATATAAATATTTTATTCAATGAGTTCAAAAATATGAACGACTCAAATTATTGAAATCGATTCAAAAATAGAAATACCAAATTCAAACACTCTCTCCAATTAAGATAATAACTTTAAAAAAGATCAAACCCATTTTAATTCACCAAAAAATTGTAGGCTTGATTTTTATTTATTTTTATTTAAATTTTATAAGTTAGTATATGTCGGCATATCTAATATACCATAGCACCTTGTGTATGCCAAGTGTGCATTGTCCACCTCATTATAAATAAATGTATCGCGATTCTTCCACACCCCCCAAAATCAAGTTTCATCTAACCTCCACTTCCACTCCACCATTGAATAACCTCTACCTTTCTCACCTTCCAAACAAAACCATTCACACACACAGAAAGAAAGGGCATATACATATACATACCATATACAGAGAGAGATCTACACACAAAAATTGAAAAGAAAAGAGATGTGTTGCAGCAATGGAGTGATTCCAAGAAGCGACCCTCGCTTCTCTCTCCTCCCAGCCAACCCTTCCCTCCCCTCCATCACTACCACTCGGCCCAACCCTTTTCTCCGCCTTTCCTTCCCCACCACCACCCACCTCCCCAGACCCCATGTCTCGTTACCAACCCGGGTCGGGTCATTCACAACCAAGGCCGCCTTCAACGATGGCGGCTCCGTCGCGTCGCTGCCGGTGATGGATACGATGAGCTTCTACGACCTTCTTGGCATATCGGAGACTGGGTCGCTGGTAGAGATCAAGCAAGCGTATAAGCAGTTGGCCCGGAAGTACCACCCGGATGTGTCTCCCCCGGACCGGGTCGAGGAGTATACACAGAGGTTTATTCGGGTCCAGGAGGCATATGAGACACTGTCGGATCCGGGTCGGAGGGCTTTGTACGACAGCGACATGGACAGAGGGCTTCACCTCGCGTTCTCGGCTCGCAGGCGATACCAGAGCGATGAGGTAATTATTTGGGTATTTCGGGATTAATTTGGTGGTGTTCACTGTGTGTTTTGATTTGGGTTTATGCGTTTTTTTTTTTTTTTTTTTTTTAATATCTGATTTGTAGTTATTTGGTGGTAATTGATTTTGGGTTTTGGTTGGATTGCGTTTTTTTTTAATTCAAATTCAAATTCAAATTCTGTGTTTTTGCTTGCTTTGCTGTGTTTTTTTGGGGATTGAATTTCTGGAGTACCAAACGGCCTGTGTGTTAGTAAACTTTATGATCTATGCATGCACATGTGTAGGTGTTTATGGAGTTTATTACACAAAAATTTAAATTCAGCTTTCCATTGGTTTATAACATTTGTGGATTTCTTTCATTAGCAACTATATTAGGTTCATATGCGGACTCTTTAAGTACTGAAGTTATCATTTGGTTGCCCCAATTTTCAACTCTTAATATACTTTCATGAGATTTTGAATGTTTATGGGTGATTTTTTGCTTATGTTCTCAATAGAACTTCATTGTTTTACAAGAATTATTACTTATTTTATTAGTATTTTTTTTCTAGTGTAACTTGCTTATGTATGGGTTGATTTGGAAGAAGTTAGAGCATCTCTAATGCATCATCATCAAATTTGATAAAAAGTTTGATCTCATATAACGGATTCCAATGGTAAATTTAAAATTTTCATCAAATCTTGTTAGAAGCCCAGTTGTCTTGAAGGACATCCGGCCATGGGTGGAAATTGATGTTCAAATAAAGAAAGGCCGGTTGTCTGGACGGATGTACAGCCCAACGCCCCCTACAAAATTTAATGAAAGGATGAACTCCCTTGATTTGATGAAAAGTTTAGCTCTCCCTTGATTTGATGAACGGTTGGAGCTTGGTTTTAACGCGTAAATTTGATGAAAATTTTGATGAATGATTGGAGATATCCTAATGAAAGTTTAGTTCATCAATTTTGGGGGTTATCAAGATTTTACATTTTATTTAATGATTATTTGTTTCTCTATTTTCTGTCTTTTGTTTATATTGGATATCATAACTTTTTTGCCCTAGGGGGGAGGGGTATGTTTGTCAACTTCATCACTTTGCCTTGCATTTAATTGATCTCTTTATAAATAAAATAAAAAAAAAGAGAATTTTTATTTAGATTAAAAATATCCAAGAATAATGGGGTGTTGATGCATCTTTTGTTAAGGAGTTCAAAAAGTAGTTATTTCTCATATATGTATTGGTGTCCTTGGCAGACAGAAGATTAGAATAAGTTTGTTGTGCTTTACAAACCATTTGAAATCAGATTATTTTATTTTCATCAGCATGCAACCATTAATCTGATTGTTTCTTTTTTCTGAAATATTTTAAGTTGAGTTTGGTGGCATGACTTTCTTTTGATGTTTTGTGATTGGACTATTTTCTATTTTTTATTATACTATGGAAAAGGGTGCCACAAATTTCATATGGTCTCTAGTAGAGGGTGGATTTTTGCATCCAATTGCTATTAAAAATGAAATGGATATTTCTCATATTTGATTATTGAATGATGGTTCTGTATTTGTATGGATCTACGGTACGTGGTTGATGTTTATTGATAATGAAATTGATATTTTCCGTTTACATTTGTCTTTTCTTGGTGTTTCTCTTCCCCTTCCTTTGTAGAAGTTCTCTTTTTATTTTAATAATTCAAACTTTTGTTTTATTATCTCATTTTGTATTGATTTCGGCCTTTCTTTTTCAACCAGCAAATGGAGGAACGGTGCGAGTGGAAGAACCGGTGGCAGGTCCAGTTGTCAGAGCTGAAGAGAAGAAGCATGAATAAGAACGCTCACGGGAATATGTCGTGGGGAGCACGAATGCGGAGGCAAAGGACCGACTCATCATCCACCGAATTATGAACGAGTACTTAAAATTTTTCCTTGTACATAGCCTTTAACCTTATACGTGGTTTTGATGGGAAAATACTTGAGTACTGTTTGGTTAGTATTGCCTTTTTTTTTTTTTTCCCTTTTTTTGATGGGGGTTAGAATTGCCTTAACTGGCAAGATCAGTACTTCCAAAGTGTTAATCCAGCAGTATTATTAAGATTAAAGATAGTTTATATACCTGACCGGGCCATATCAACCTCAACTGTGGGAAAGATCTATATTGTACATGTAGGATCAATAACTGTACTTGTTTTTGTTTTTGTTTTTGTTTTTTGGGTGTAAAAAAATATCTTTGCTTTGTTGCTTGAGATGAAATTAGCGTTGGCTCGATGTGATTCAGACCTTTGGCATTATTTGATGATTGGTATTCCCATGTTTGTGCTTGTACTTTCGGGCCATGCTTTCTGGGAATCCTAGGCACAACACAACCCTTCTGCATTTTTATGTTCTTATTGGTAGGCCTCATTGGGAACCTTCATTCTTTTCAATTATAAATTCATGTTCTGGACTGTCTCCAGTCCAAATCTGGGGCAGTCCAGTTCAGTCCGGCCCATTGGGCTTATTTTTGGGCCCCTTTTTGATAATTCAAACCGTTCATATTTTAGGATTCGTTGAGTATATTATCCCTGTAAAAAATCATGTCGATCAGATAACAGATACTATGTATTCGGATTACTTTTGTTTGGAAAAAAATGGACGGTTAGAAATTAACGGTTCATAAAAAAGTGAACCGAATACATAGTATCTGTTATCCGATCGACGTGATTTTTTACAGGGATAATGTACTCAACGAACCCTAAAATCTGAACGGTTTGGATTATCGAAAAGGGGCCCAAAAATAGGCCCAATGGGCCGGACTGGACCCTCCAGTCCAGATCTGGACTGGAGGCAAGCCACTGCCTTTCCTTATCATTGCCTCTGATTTAGATCATGTTCCTTCTAGCTATGGTCTGCACTGAAGGCCCGTTTGTTTTGGGTGATTGAGGTGGGAATTGGATTAAGATAGACATGGGACTTACTGTAATGGTGTTTGTTTGCAAAATAGTCTAAGGTCTTGTTTGTATTTAGAGGTAAAATAGAGAGAATTTATAATGAGAAGATTAATGCTGTGTTTGGTTGAGGGATTTAGAGAGGGATTTGGAAAAGGAAAAGGAAAAGGTATGTGAAACTATGTGAAATATAAGTATATTTTATTCACATTTTACTAAAAAAAAAATTTTCTTTCCAAATCTCTCTTCAAATCCTCTAACCAAACACAACGTAAGTAAAATTGTATTTGTTTTGATGATAGTTGTTAGTATTGGATTGTTAAATTATTTTAATATAAAACAAATAAAAAAAATACAAAAACATTAAATATTAATGATAAAAAAAAAATGTATGTAAAAAATAAAAATAAAAATAAAAATAAATAAATAAATTTCAGAAAAAAATAAAACAAATAAAACAATGATTTTTATTTAACAAAAAATATAAAAAATTAAACATTAATATTTATCAAAAAAAATGTCCAATATGTAAAAAATAAAAAAAGTAGTCTGGCAGATTAAAATTCTAATACCACCTCCACCTCCTCTATTCAAATCTCTCTTCTAAGGCCTATCCTAATACCAAGGATTATGAATTCCTTCTCTATCTCTCAAAATAAATATGACATATAATGCGTCTTATTTTACTATCAATTTTAATCTCCTCTCTGTAATCCCAAACAGACGGGGCTCAAGGGATTTTAAAAAGCCCTCATGGTGGGATTAATAGTATCCTCCAAGGGAACTGGTATTGGAAAACAATTAATTTAATATTTTGCCCAATTGTTACTCTTTTCTCTATTATTTTTTTAATCATTTTACCATTTTTTACTCGCATCATTCTTTATATCAAAATAATTTTTAATATTAAAATATAATAATATTTATATCAAAAAAAATATTATAGTATCAAAAAAATAATATATTTAGGAAATATAATTTTAATATTAAAATATATAAAAAAATATTAAGGATATTTATGAAATTTTATATAGTTAATCTCATCATATAATGATAATACAAACACAAATTTTTCTTAATCCAATGATTATTAAACAAACATAATTTTATTTTAATTTCCAAACTAACAATTCTACGTAACCTACTTTTTAAAAACAAACAGCGCCCAGAGTATAGCCCAGTTCAAATCTTGACTTTTCTTAGAATGTTCTCATAGGGGAACACATCCATCATTGTACTCCATTTGTCTTTGTGGAAATTTAAAATAATATACAAAGAATGAGAACTTACTAACTATTTATATGTGGCATAAAATAATGAAGTTCTGGTATTTAAGGCACCATAAACTTTTTACTAAAGTAAGTTGGTTTAAGCATTTTGAGTGGTGCTTGTTGGCTATTTAGGTTATTTGGGTCTATAAGCGGTGGGATCTCACAAAATTGAGAGGGTAATTTATATTCATAAATTGGACTAAGCCGGAATAGTGGGCCGATCTGTGGGCCGTGTTGAAGAGGTTGAGAAGATGGGTCGTGGACAAGTGATGGTCCGGTCCTAATTGAAGTATTCTTGTGAGTACTTACTATTAGGCGCTTTATTGTTAGACCGTGGAGTACACTTCTGCTATGTTATATCGGTCCGTGAAGCTAGGTCGGTCTAGTGGTGTTTGAGACCTCGGTCTTGGATTGACTCCTCTTGACGCTGTGGTTGGGTTGCGGCCTAGTCCGGTTGAACTCTCTTATGGTTGTTTGGGTTGTGTGAGAAACCAAGGTAAGAGAAGTGAGAAGTCCTGACTATGGGTTACTTTATTAATAATGGAGTTCGCCATAATGAAGCCATCTCACTTGGCTTACGTGATGGGGTGTTGAAGATAAGCATTATCTTCTAGGAGGAGTATGATTCCTAGAAGGACTCTACGTAGAGGAATGTGAGTTCTAAGAGGACTCTTTGAATGGAGAAGTTAGAGTCCTACTAGGGTGTCGTCTTGAAACCTATATAAGCTCATCAATGCCACCTTTGCCAAGGTAATACAATTTTGCTTCACGAATACACGTAGCTTTTGCCTTCTTGTCTTGTTTATTGACTTAGGCATCGGAGAGGTTTCAAGACACCCCACGGCCAGCTCACGTTTGTGTTTTCAGGTGGAGGAACGACGACGTATTGAGGAACGCAGACTTGGTCAACAGGATTATACGAGAAGGTGAATTTCTTTCCCGTACAATAATATATTAGAATTACATGATAGGAACATTTCAAATGAGCAGGAAACCATAATTCTACAGATATAGAACTTATTATAGCAAAAAAGAATGGTGTCATACATATTAGATGTTGAGATTCGGGATTAATGAGGATGCTTTACTCTTGTTGTTTCACTTTTATTTTTAGTGGTAAGTTTTGTGGTTAGACTTTTTTTAGAAGTTAGTTTATTGATTAAAAATAAGCTAACAAAAAAATTAATATTAAAAAAAGTCATTTATTTGGTCTATTATTATTATTATTGTTATTATTTTGACTTTTCTAATAATTTTTAGAATGGCAAAAGTTATTCTTTTGGCAGGAAATAAATAGTGGGTGGCCTATCAACTTTAATTGTGATGGTTCTGGCTGTCGTCCAGTCCGTCATCTGACTAGAACGTGTTGTTAGGCTTGTGGGAGCCTACGACGGGTCCCGTTTTGAACATTTGAACCGTGTAATGTGTAGAACTCGTCGAGCACTATATGTCTTTAAAAAATCACGTTGATCGGATATCGATAGTTATGTGATCAAATTAGTTTTGTATAAAAAAATAGACGGTGAATAAATTAACGGTTGATAAAAAACTGTTTTGATCACATAACTATCGATATCCGATCAACGTGATTTTTCATAGGCATATAGCACTCGACGAGTTCTACATATTACACGGTTCAGATTTTCAAAATGGGACCCGTGGTGGGCTCTCATGGGCCTAATAGTACGGTCTAATCCGATGGTGGACTGGACCAAAGCCAGGCCCAATTGTTATCGTGGATGAGTTAGCAGTTAGTTTCAGTATAATACATGAAAGTGAGTGATGGTATGTGTGTGGGGGTTGAGAAAATGAAAATGTGGGGGTGTGTTTGGTTTGATTTTAGGAGATAAATTTATAAAAAGTGATTGAGAATGAGAGAGAAAAGAGAAAAAGTAATTTATTGATGTGTAGAAGAGAAAAAGTGATTTTGAATTTTTTTCAAAAAATTTCTAACCAAATAAAATTTTAATTTTTTTTTCAAAAATTGTGTTCTTGAGAGTTAAACCAAGGTGTGGACACTATTGTTGGATTCTTTTATTTATTTATTTATTGTTTTTTTTTTTTTTGGTATGTGTGTTTTGCTTCTTGTTTTTTTAAAGTCACAAATAATTTGAATAATATTTCACTTAATTTTATCACTGGATACAATAAAATAAAAATAATTAAATAAACTAAATTTAATAAGCACACATTTATGCACTATATTTGTTTGAAAAAATATATATGTTCGGTAAATTACAGTAAATCCTTTTAAATTATATTTACTTTTTATTTTCTTAAACTTTAAAACTCAATAATTAAATTATGATCTATTTGTATTTTATCCCCTTAAATTTTAAACTCAATAGTTAATCATTTCAAAGTATTATCTTGTTACAGTTAACTTAAAATCAGATAATGTATAAAACACGTGACATATTTATTAAATTTTTAAAGTAATAATGCCCTTATTTGATAATTTCATTTAAAATTTGCGAAACAAAGTACAAATGAGATCACCTAAAATTGTATTATTATCTCAAAAATCAATAATGGAATTATTATCTTAATTGTGTGTCATGTATTTGATAGATAACCTGATTCTATTTAAATCCCTAACGAAATCTTAACGAAGTGTAACAAAATAATAGTTTGAAATGATTAATTATTAAGTTTTGAAACTCAGAGTAATAAAGTGCAAATGCATCATATATAATTGAAGTTCAAGGAGGTTTACTATAATTTACCCATATATATTTACACATAAAATAATTATAGCATGAATCACAAAAGACTGACAAGTAAGTTATCCAAATCCGACATGTGATTATTGTATTAATTTAATAAATCACGTCATTTATATATTATTATTATATCTCATGATAATAAATAAAAAAAAATTAAGTAAAACATTATTCAAACTATTTGTCATGGGACAAGGAAAAAAGAAAAGAAAAAGAAAGAATAGCAAAACGATGCCGCATTGAGCTCACAGGGGTGGTGTTGTGGAACAGTCTAGTTGATATAGCTCAAATAGAGAGTAATTGGTAGCCCCACAGACACCAATACATATAGCTGCCTATATATATGTCATAGAAAAATACTTGGAGTGCTAAAAATAGAGTATTAGGAGGAGTATTAATGATGTGACAGTAGGTTTTGCTCACTTTCTATGTTTTGTTTTTTTTTATTTATTATTTTTAATATATTAGTGTTATTAGTAATGTATTTTTTAATGGTGTAAATCATTGTTGTTATGTCATATGCATGTGTGAGAGAAAACAAAAAGCCCAGGGCATTCTCATCTTGTCTCCTGTCTCCTTCACTGGTCCCCTTTTTCCAGATACATATGATATGATTCATCCTTAGCCACTCTGAGTCACCCAAACCTTTGTTTCTCTCTCCATATATTACAGAGATTATTTCAGATTTGTTTGGAATGTGGGTTATTTTTTAATTTTTTTACTATTTTAAATCTCATTTAGTAACTTTCAAAAAGTAAAAAATTTACTATAAGTTGTCATATTTTTTTTATTTTTTTACACATCTTTTTATAAAAAATCAAAATATTATTAAAATAGTATGTTCTCAAACGAAGCCAAAGTTTGAGATAGACTTTTTAATTTTTTTGACTTTTGTGAGAGAAAAAATAAAATGATTATGGATTGAATATAACATTTTATCTTATTTAGTTAAAATAGCCTATTTTGTCTTATATGATTATTTAAACCCCAATCTTTTATCCTAAATGGGGGGCCTCAGTATGTTTGGTTTTAATTTTTTAAATGTAATTTTTTAAAAATTAAGTTTTTTGTTTTTTATATATTTTTTTATTTTTAGTGAATATTTTTAAAATTTTAAGCAAATTTTTATTTATAAAAAAAATTAATAAATGTACAAAAATACGAAAAATTTATAGAATTTTTATATTTTTTTTGTATTTTTGATATTTAGTGAATTTTTTAAAGATTTTTTTCCACAAATATTTTACTTTTTAAGTGTATTTATGTTAAACGTGTCTAAAAAGTTTAAAAAAATACTTAAAATATTTTTAAAAAATTCAGTGAAAATAAAAAAATATAGAAAATGAAAAAAAAAAATTTCTAAAAAGTAAATTATGAAAAATGAAACCAAATAGAGTAATTATTATTTTTTATTTTTTTCATTTTCTTATTTGATGATTATCACTCCAACATCTCCGGTGTAATTTGATTTTTTTTTTAAATTTATAAATTCAAAATTTAAACACAATAGAAGATTGATAGTAGAACTTATTGGCCAACACAATTATATTTAAGTCATTTGTGTTTTGAATATTGCGAAGCAATTACTTGAATGGTCGATGTTCATCTTGAAAGATTTTTGTTTGTTTTTTTCTTATACAAATTTATAAATAGTTTCACAAACTAATCTTGCTCCCATATTATATATGTAATAATAATATCTAATATTTAAGATAAATTTATTAAAAATAATATGATAGAAGCAACTTAACTTATATAAAGTTTCACGAACTAATGTTGCTCGCATAAATATATTTTTTTCATTCTCATATTTAATGATGATGTAGCAACTTAACACTCCGTGAGTATGTTTGATTGGGTGGATTAAGACATGGGATTAGGATTATTAATCCGTGAGCCCAATTATCCTATATTTGTTTTAACATTTTGGTTTAGGATTATTAATCCAACAGATTATTAATCTAACAAATTTGTAGGATTATTAGTAATGGGGTAGGGGTGGGATTATTAATCCAATGAATATTAATCCAATTGGATAGTGAATACTACACTAATTTAATAAGATTATTAATACTTCACTATTAATTTTGTGAATCAAACATGACCTGTAAGTATTTGATAGCATATTCGGTAATGTAATTGGCGTCACTAACATTTATGTTTTTTCTTCAAAACATTAGCTAATAATCACATGAAATTGCTTAATTTTCTAATGGAAACATAGCTATCTTCCCCAATCTAAATTTATTGAGACAAGTTTCAATTCAAATTCAGTGGAATTTATAGACGCAAAACTTGACATAGATGTAATTGCAATACCCCAATGCCATTTTTGTTTAGTTGAATAAAGTACCAACCAATACCAATTACTTTGTTCAACAAATGACAATTCTAAGCCAAAGCCCAAATGGGTCTCCACTTGGGCCTCATAATGGGCGTCCATTTCGGGTCCTCAAGGTATGACATGGGTGATTCTATTTGCACTTAAAAAATAGTTTAGTACATTTAATTTTTTAATCCTCTCTATTAAATTATTTAATTTTATAATTTAATCTCAATATATCCTACATTTTTTCCTAAATTACCCTTCAACATAAAATAATAATTTGTGGTACTCTCAAATAATAAATAAATCAATTAAAAAAAAGATTTCCTCCTCCCTCCTCAACGTTGGGTCTTCTCTCCCCCCATCTCCTCTCTCTCTTAATATATATATTTATATATGTATATATCATATATGGATCTTGGTTAGGTTTCATCAACTTTATTGAGTAAGATTTTTTTTTTAATCAAAAACTGTTCTCTCTCTCTCTCCACAGCTGGGAACTTTTTTTCTCTCTCTAGTGGGTTTTTTTTTTTTTTTTTCTTGTAATGATAATTCTAATGCTTTCTATGGTTTCATGGTTTCTAGATTGATGTTTTTTGAAGTGGGTTTGTAATTGGAGATTGACACAATTTACTTTTTTTAAAAAAAATTTCATCACAAAGATCAAAGAATGATTGACGGGGTTGTTTTATCCCAAAACTTCACTACTCCTCTTAGACTTTCGTTTAAGATTTAGGGTTCCTTTTTTGTTTGATGATAGTGGTGAATTTTAGTGTTGTTTTATCCCAAAATGTCATTACTCCTCTTAGACTTTCGTGCAAGATTTAGGGTTCTTTTTTTGATTGATGATAGTGGTGAATTTTAGTGGAATGGATTAGAGTTTTGATGAGAGGAAAAAGATAAAGAGAAAATAATTAAATTTTGAAGAAGATGGAGAGACTTAGGCCTTATTTGGCAAGTGGTGATTTTAGTTAAAAAGTTACTAAAAAAATATAAAAAAGTCAACAATTTATACCAAAAAGTTAAAGATTCAATTTTTTTTTTTACTTTTTGCATATCTTTTCATAAAAAATCAAAAAGTAATTCCAAATATACAATTTTTTTAACATCATATTTTAACTAAAAAGTTAAAAAGTTACTAAAAAAATCTGTTCCCAAACGAGGCATTAATATGAAAAATATGTATAAGTAATTAGAGTATATCATGAACAAAAAAAAATTTATTTTAAGATTTAAAATGAATTGTCCTTATTAATAAATTTATATTAACATATAATATTAATTAAAATTTTCATTAAACTAAGTTATTATTTGGATACAAATAGAATCCTCCAGTATGACACACAGCATATTATTTGGTACACATTGATGACCACGCCTCATAATGGGCCAGCATTTTGGGTCCTCAAGCTATGATACATCATAATATGCAGTACACATTGATGACCACACGCACCACACATGAATTGGTCTTAGAAGTACATTCAAGCAGTTGAAAATTCTCTTTTCAACTCATATTTCAGCTTCAAAACTTGATTATCTGGCATGATTAGGGTCACAACCTTTCCTCCATTCCCATCTTTGGGCCCTGGAAGGAACAAAACAGCTCCTTCGTCCCCAACCCCATCGATGGCATAGGTTGCGTAAACAGGCTTTTGTCCCTTCAATTCCAACCCATAAAGATTGACATCTTCCAAATCAACAAAAGTCAAGTTTGATCCATAAATAACGAAATCAGACAATCCCTGATCTCTCTCCATTGCCTCTTCGATCTTGCTTTGCTCATCCATAGCTTGATTAACTACCAATTCCGCCAGTTCCTTCAGATTGGCTTCCATTATGGAAAAACTAGCCTCAACCACACTTACAACTTGACCGTTGCTCAAAAGACCATTTTTATGACCATTTTGGGGATTGTTTTTGCAAATCGTCACCACTTTGGGCTCAGGCCCATCTCTAATTTTGGCTATAGTCTTCCAAATAACAGCACATAGGGACTCAAACACTGGAATATTTTTAGTACCAACTTGGCCACACACCTTTGAGTGCAACTGACTTATCTGCTTGGTACTAAGCTGGAAAGAAAATGCTTCCATTTTGCAGTTATTGGGACTTATCCAATGGTCTCCAACTGGGCCGACCCGTTTCACAGAGAGCGGGTCTTCAGACAGTTTAAGTGGGCTTGGGGAGATTTCAATCTTAGTGTGTGATTGGTCTGGTTTGAGTGATCGGGCCGGCTTATGTCCTGCCATGACTTGGCCCCATGCATTCATGAAATCTACGGCTGAAAATGTATCTCCAAGAACATGGGCCCAAGTTACGCCCACCGATATTCCACCGCATTTGAACCGAGTTGTCTGCACAGAAAGCCCAAATAATCACGGTTAAGTTGTGTTTTTAGGTGGTGATGTGACGTTTCATACAACCCCACCCACATACCCAAAAAATAAATAAATAAATAAATTCACATATATATGCTCAAGATTTTAAATGAATTATCAAGTAATTAGATGGAAAAATCCATTTTCCTTTCCCTTATTTAAAATTTTTAATTTTGAGAGTGTCGGATACTTTTAGGCCCCGTTTGTTTTCAGAGATAGAATGGAGGGAATTCATAGTGAGGGGATTAATAGTGAGAGGATTAATAATGAAGAATTGTTAAATTATTTTTATATAAAATAATAAAACAAATAAAAAATATAAAAAATTAAACATTAATATTTTAAAAAAAATTCTCAATATATAAAAAATAAAAAAAATAAAAAAAATTCTAATCCCTTCACTAATCCCCATTCCTCTTTACCAATCCCCATTCCAAGGAGACTACTAATACTAAGGGATTAATAGTCTGCTCCCTATCTCTCAAAACAAACACCTCATTAATAATATTAAAGAATTAATAATTCTAATTCTTCCCTTATAATTCTAAACAAATGAGGCCTTAGAAAGTACTTGGTGCAACTTCAATTCATGACGGAAAAAAAAGTAGATTATTAATAAGCTACAAAAATTAATTATTAAGAAACTTGAAATAAAGACATTCTTAACTTTTGATTTTAAATTACACTTTGTACTGTCATATTTTATATCAAATCTCATTTTGATATTATAACCGTCGAAGGCTTACAGTTTCTGCTAAGGTAATTTTCGGCCCGTTTCTATTTCGTCTATACTTTTTCACAATTTTTTTTCTTCGTTCTAAATTTTCACATATATAAGTAGTGTGCACAGGTCGATTCGGGTCAAGTTTCACCTTAACTCGCCATCCATCGTATAGAGTTCACTGTCTTTGCATTCAATATCGACCGACCTTTTGATCGAAACCATCCGTGTAAAATCATTTGGTTTCACGGTTGAAATCGGTTGGTGTTCACACAAAAAAAAAAAAAAACTCACATCTTATATTTTAGAGAGAAAGAAAGATGAATATTTATATGCACACACATGTTTTTGTCTTACAAATTGCAGCTGCAAAAACGAGACTTTGTGAAAGTCTGAAAAAGAAATGCAATCAAACTCTAAATTGAAGGTTGAGGGGATTAACTGTTAAGGATGCCGAAATAAGATGGCAGAGGAAGAATTGGGAGTAAACATGGAGTGTAATCGTCAAATGGAAGCCATCAAATCTAGATCTCATATTGTTTCTCTTAAGATAGTGAGAGAGTTGTCATGAGAGAGTGAAAGTTGTGCTAATATTGAGAGAAGTTTTTGAGATAGAGAGATGAGAATATCTAAGACCGTAATAGAGAAGCTATAAATGTAATGGAAGAGAGAGAGAGAGAGAGAGAGAGAGAGAGGGTGGTAGAAGAAACGAGTAGAGAGAGTGTAAAACTGTAGTGGAAGAGAGAGAGTTAGGTAGGAGAAAAGAGTAGAGAGGGAGTATGTAATTAATGTTTCAAAAATGATTGACAACTCCCCCAAAAAAGTGCTGTAAAGTGGGCTCTCTTATGATTTGATGTGATGTGTATTTTTAATGGTGTGTTTGGTAACGTTTACGTTTTCAGTATATATTTATAAAAATTTTATAAATTGGTTTTTGTTTATTTTTAGAAAAACATAAACTACAAACGTGTTTGATAATTGACAAAATATTTAAAAAATTTTAAAAATATAAAAAAAAAGTGAGAAATGGCAAGCGGTGGTAAGTGGCGGCGGAAGACGGTAGTGGAAAGTGGTGACGGTGGGTGGTGGGTAGCTGGTGGTGATAGGTGGTGGCGGTGGGTGGGTGGGTGACGGTGGCAAGTGGTGGGTGGTGGTGGTAGTGGTGGCAGATGGGTGGCGGATGGCGGTTGGCAGGTGATGGTGGCGGGTAGGTGGCGGGTGGTGGTAATGGGTAGGTGGGTGACGGTGCGCGGGTGGTGGATGGTAGCGAGTGGGTGGTGGTGTCAGGTGGGTGGCGGATGGCGAGTAGTGGCAGGTGGGTGGTGACGGTGGGTGGGTGGGTGACGGTAGTGGGTGGTAGCGAGTGGGTTGGTGGTGGTGGTGGTGGTGGTGGCGGGTGGTGGGTAACGGTGGTGGGTGGCGGATGGCGGGTGGTGCGTGGGTGAGTGGGTGATGGTGGCGGGTAGTGGTGGGTCGTGGGTGGTGGTGGCAGGTGGGTGGCGAGTGGGTGGTGGGTGATAGTAGTGGTAGGTGGTGGGTGGTAGTGGCGGGTGGATGGTAGGTGGCTGGTGGTGATGGGTGGCTGGTGGTGGATGGCGGTGGCAGGTGGGTGGTAAGTGGTGGTGGCAAGTAGGTGGCGGGCGGTGGATGGTAGTAGCGGGTCGTGGGTGGATGGCAGGTGGGTGGTAGTGGCACGTGGGTGGCAGGTGGGTGGTGGCTGGTAGTGGTGGCAGATGGGTGGTGAGTGGTGGTGACAGGTGGTGGTGGGGGGTGGAGGGTGGTGGCGGAAGACGGTGGTAGAAAATGGTGGCGAGTGGTGGCTAATGTTGGGTGGTAAAAAAAAAAAAAAACTGAAAACTCAAAATGGAAACACATTTTTTGTGTTTTCATTTTATGGCCAAATTTATAAACTGAGACCACTGATTTATAAATCAAAAATTTTACCAAACAAGTTTTTATTTGAGGTTTTAAAATTTTTGTAAATATAAACAGAAAACTAAAAACGTAAGTATTACCAAACGGCACCTAAGTATTTGTTTGTGTTTGTGTTTTTTTTTTTTTTTTCAGTCACATGTGTAGAGTACTCTTGAGAGTTCAAATATTAAGGTTCTGTTTGGTACAGTTTAATTTTAACTTAATTTAAGTTATTTTGATTTGTTTGGTTTAACTTAATAATACAACTTATAACTCTTTGTAAGTCAGAAATCAACTTATTTTTTGAGTGGGGTAGGAGAAGCTTAATTTATAAGTCAGAAATCAGCTTATGTTCATAGTTACAAGTTATAAACTGTTAAGATATAAGGTATAAACACTTTTCCACAACTGTACCAAACAGGGCCTAAAACTCTTTGTGATTGTTATATAGATGTGTACTAAACCAATTTTTTGTATAAGGAGAGACAAAAAGTGTTGTAATGTAATCAATTCAATGTAATGGACAGGTAGAGTTGGGCAGACGAAACAAAAAGATGAGAGAGGGAGAGAGAGAGTAAATTAAGGTATTATTCAGTCCCGATTGGGACCCCCTCAGGATTCCACCCCCTCCACCCCCACACACACGTGGGGGTTGGTGAGTGAGGAAAAAATAAAAAATAAAAAAATAAAAATAAATAAAAAATAAAAATTGGACCAATAGGAGGCAGAGGGGTCATGGAGGTGCTGCCAAAAAGGGGGTATAAGTCTTTTTTCAGTATTATTTGACAATTTTTTATATTAAAATAATTTTTTTAGTTTTTTAGATCACATTATTTTTTATATTTTTTTATAAAAAATCAAAAATATATTTTTTTAGATAATTTCAAACATCCTCTCATATTATATAAGTAGATGAATAATATTATGTGCATCAATTAGTGTACCAACTAGTATATCAATTGATGATGTGACATAATTTAAATTTTTTTTGATATTTATAATTTGTATAATAAGTGAGGTCAATAATAATATCATAACTAATGTTGGTGAAAATGAAGTCACTACTGTACTAAAGGCACAATAGTGACTGTTGTGCCTTAATTTAAGATGTATTATGGACTTATTTTTATGATCTGAACCGTTCAATTTGTAGGGTTTGTTGAGTACTTCATGCCGACCGAAAATCATATTAATCGGATATCAATAACTATATGATCGAATTGTATATTTTTTATGTTATTTCTTAAAAGAAAAATTTATTGTTTATTTTTTTTTGTTATCGATTATATAGTTATTGATATTCGATTAATATAATTTTTGGTAGGCATAAAGTACTCAACAAACCCTACAAAATAAACTGTTCAGATCATAAAAATAAGTCTATAATATACTTCAAATTGAGACACAAAACTGTTATATTTTTAACACAACAATGACCCCATTTCCAATAGATTTGATGCAAAACCCATTTATTATAAAGAAAGAGAAAAAAAGTGACAGTTTGGTTTTTCCAAGATAAAGGGCTAGACGAAATGAGTAGAAAGAGAGACAGTGCAATTAAAGTTATAAAATAGAGGGTAAATTATAAATATTGAGATTTCTACTTTCATAATAAATTATTTATTTTATTAATAAATTATTAAGTTAATTAATAATTTTTAATGATATTAAAAATATGTTTCAATTAATAATTAAAGTAATTTTATTATTGTATAGTAGAGTAATTATGAATTTTATTTTTTTAATTAATTCTGTTAAATAAAAAAATTCTAATAAGGGGATATTTGTAATTTTTTAAATTACAAGGATTAAATTATATTTTAAGCAAACTTTAAGAGTATATTTATAATTTACACTAAAATATAAAATTCATTTCCTGAAAAGAAGGAGAGAGAGAGAGTGTCAGATTTGGTTTTGCAAGCAAGAGTCCGGATCCTCTCCTTAATTTTCCTACTTGACTCCCTACTGGGAACGGTCTAGATTGGGTCAAGGGAGATGGGCGGCTCAGTTCATTTAATTTAAAAAAAAAAAAAATTCAAACCAATTTTTTGCTGAAAGTGTGAAAGAGGAGAGAGAGTTGAGCAATCGAAAAGAAAGAGAGGGTGAGAGATACGCATCGACGAACCACCATCACCGTTTGTCCACCGGCAACCACCGTCTACTATTTTTCACTGGCGACCACCATCCATTGGCCATTGTTGCTACTTTTATGCCTTCCCATAACTTGGAGTAATTGAAAAATAATAATAATAATAATAAAAATAAAATCATCAAACCCAGATTTTTGAAGTTTTGATCAAATGCCAAACAATAATTCAAATTTCACAAAAATAATAAATCAAAATCCAAGAAAACAAAATTAACACTAGCTTATTTCTTTCCTCTCTCTCTCTTACTCTATACGTGTTCCACCCTCTCTCTCTCTCTCTCACTCACTCAATAAATATATATATAGATATATATGCGAATCTATATTTATCACTCTCTTGGTCTCTCTACTTTGTAAGATATGTGAAATCAATCAGTTGAAACTAGCTTTGGTGTATAATATGGGAAAAAATCTTGATGGGTTCTTGGTCTTTTTGCTTAATTTATTGTAATTATATATATACACACATTGGCAACCTAGTTATGGAAAACTTTGGAAGGAATTGAAAGATCTTCTTCTTTAGGCTCTTGTTTTAGGCGATAGAGTGGCCATTAGGGTCGCCGTTGGAAGTGGGTTATCGTAAACAGGGTCGTCGATGAGATGGGTTGCCGATGAGATGGGTTGTGTGAAGTAGAGGAGAAGAGGGTGAGGGTGAAGGTAATACTTTCTCTCCTCTTTCACACTTTCAGCAAAAAATTGGTTTGAATTTTTTTTTTTAATGAAATGATCTAAGTCGCCCATCTCTCTTGACCCAATATGAGTCGTTCCTAGTAGGGAGCCAAGTAGGAAATTTAAGAAGAGGATCCGAACTCTTGCAAGCAAGCCCTCATAAATTAGTGGGATAGACAGGTGTCGTGTCCTCATAAATTCACACTATCAGATCATTCTAAGAATTCACTTTAGAGGAGCCCAACGCCTGAAAAAGTAATAAAAAAGCAATACATGGATGTAAAGCTATATACTTATATATATATATATATTTGTGTGCTATATCGGTCGGTTCGAATCTTTTTATTTTGATTGAGCTATATCCATTTTCAACCGTCAAATCGCCAAATCTGCAGAGTAACACTCGTAGCCGATCCCAACATCATTTGAAACCATCTGGTTCAGTACCAGGTCGAGTCGGACTGAGCGGGTTTATCAGGTTATACGGGTTTGTGCACACTCCTAGTAGTCACTATGATGATATTTGTTTTATTACGTCCATTGTCGAAATTGGAAGGGTGTTGTGAATCCGTAGGGGTGTTTTTTAAATTTATTTCGATAATCTAAATTTTCATATCGTAAAGTTTATAAAATCAATTATCTATAAAAAAAAAAAAATCAAATCAATTAGTCATTTAATCAATAATAAGACTACATTTATGTTTTAAAAAAATAAACTGTTAGTATAATTATGTTGTTGTGATAATGATTGAGACCCCCACCCCACAAGAGCTCTACAAATTTACATTACTCATAATGTGGACCCCACACATATATGGAGGGCCAAAAATCATTTTGAAAGTACGGAGGTCATCTCCAAAAAGGGTCCTAAATATTTTTCATAAATAATATACTCGACAAACTCTTGGGTGCCGTTTGGTAACACTTACCTTTTCAGTTTTCTGTTTATATTTACAAAAATTTTAAAAACTCAAATAAAAACTTGTTTGGTAAAATTTTTGATTTATAAATCAGTTGTCTCAGTTTATAAATTTGGCAAAAAAATGAAAATACAAAAAATGTGTCTCCATTTTGAGTTTTGAGTTTTTTTTTTTTTTTTACCACCCAACACTAGCTACCACCTGCAACCATTTTCCACCACCGTCTTCTGCCACCACCACCCACCACCAATCCACCACCACCACCTGCCACCATACCCACCGCCACTGCCATCCACCACCACCCACCGCCACCACCCACCACCACCCACTGCTACCACCTATCACCCGCCACCCACCCACTACCACCACCACCACCCGCCACCTACTCGCCACCACCCACCACCATCCTCCACTACCACCGCCGCGCCCACTCACTACTACCACCCGCCACCACCACCTACCACTGCCGCCACCACCACGCCACCACCACCGCCGCCACCACCATTACCACTACCACCACCACCACCCACCACCACCACCACCCGCCACCCACCCGCTACCACCACCACCACCACCACCTACCACTACCACCACCACCCACCACCACCACCTCGCTACCACCACCACCGCGGCCACTACCACCACCCACCCACCCACCCACCCAACACCACCGCCACCGCCACTCACCACCCGCCACCGCCACCACCACCACCACTATCCACTCGCTATCACCCGCCACCCGCCACCGTCACCCACCCACCCACCACCCACTGTCACCACTTTCTACCACCGTCCGCCACTTGTCATTTCTCACTCTTTTTTATATTTTTAAATTTTTTTAAACATTTTGTCAATTACCAAACACGTTTATTGTTTATGTTTTTCTAAAAATAAACAAAAATTAATTTATAAATTTTTTATAAATATAAACTAAAAACGTAAACGTTACCAAGCACACCCTTATAATTTGAATAACTCAAGTTATCAAAATAAAATGATACAAATCTCAACGAAACCGTCATAGCGGGGCGGCACCCTCCCCTCGTCCTTTACTTTCACAAAAACATATGCAAATCACTTTCTTTGGTTGTTAGATCTGACTTTCGTTTTTTTTACATGCAAATATGGAATGGTTTATTGTGAGTGTAGAGATTTCAAAGTCTATAATGGGCAAATTCACAAAAAAGGAAAGATATCATTTTCTTTGCATTAATTAGGGTCTTTTGGTAAGTAGTTATTTTAGCTAAAATATTTATATAAAAAAAAGAAGTCTGAAAATTTCTACTCATTCAAAAAACATTTCTTCCTATTTATTTTACAGAGTCAAAATTTGTTTCCCATTCACTCTATTTTTTTGTACTTTTTTTTTTTAATTTTAATTTTTTTAAAATTCTTTACAAACCTATTAATTTTTTTCATCTCACATTTTAATTAAAAAAACCACTAAGAAAGTAACTTTTCAAATGGGACCATAGCCTTTTCACTTTATTTAAATTATTCTAGCTTATAAGTATAGAATTTATATCACAAAAATGTTTTAGAGCTTTAGAGCATGCACTAATGATGTGGCAGCTGTATCAGACCTATTTTGATGTGATATTTTGGTTTATTTTATTTTGGTGGTGTTTGGGAAGAGTTTTTTTTGTTAATTTTTTGCTAAAAGACAAAATAGGTTAAGAAACCAAAAAAAAAAACAAATTCAGACAAAATATTACATTAAATCTATAATCATTTTATTTTTTTCTCACAAATATCACATCCAATTACAAAAAAATCCAACTATCTTTCCAAATACAAAAACTTTTTCCTCCAAAAATAATCAAAAACTAAAAAAACCTACTAAAATAATTATTTCCCAAACACACACTTAATTTTTTTTTAAAAACCTGCCACCTCAGTAGAACTCTAGATCATCATTGTATAAACACTTTTGACACATATTTTTCAAATAAAAAAAAAATTATATAAATAGCAACCTAAGCGACACCAAAACAAGGTCGAGAGAGAGAAAAATACTATTTACACAATTTTTTGTGTACATGTGAGAGTTTCTATGCGTAAAAATTATGTACGTGTGTATCAATGCTGAAAGAGAAATAGCAGTACCTGCAAAAGAACAAGAGGAGAAAGGTAATTCAGGACCAATGACTTGGTTGTAAGAAAGCAACTTATGAAGGTCACCATTATCATCATCATCAACATCCTTCACCATCTCAAGCCACTCATCAATGGTGTGGACACAATGGGCTTCAATGAACCTAACACCACAGTCATTACACTTGATGTAGGGACGTCCCGAGGACTCGGACCTGCGAAACCGACCACATGCGACGTAGAAATAGTTCAACAAGGTGAACGAAGAGTCCTTCATGTTCGTGATGGTTAACCCTTCAAGTGCTTGGCTACTGAAGTAGTAAACACCTCTTAGGTAGTGAAGTTTCATGGCTAAGTCCATGTTTGTTGGCTCATGAACCACGTCTTGTCCTGTTACCTTTCCTGGCCCAACTGATGAAAGTTTGATTCCATAGACAGGGCTTTCTTCTTTGGAAGATACCACCATGATGCGGAGGGAGAGAGAGAGAGAGAGAGAGAGAGAGAGGGGTTTTCGTGAATGGTTGATGGGGTTTCAGAGAAGGATGTAATAGAGAGTCCCTTGTGGTTGTGGTGAGTGGATCATGGGCTTTTGATAAAGATATATATAATAGGGTGATTGTTCAATATTCGTGGAGGATTCACAGTACTCTATAAAAATTTTAATTGATAGAAAGAAGTAGGGCCTATAATTTAATGTTGGGGATAGAGGAATAAAATGGGGCCTAAGTAATTAGTAATGGGTTTGGAGGATAGTCACGTGGTATTTTGAGATTATTGAATAATTTTTATATAATATACTAGCTTATTATTCGTGTTATGCACGGGATACTTATAGATATTTATATTTGTTTTAATTTTTTTAATATATAAATTATGTTTTTTAAGATTTTTTATAAAAATATTTAACAATCTTATCACTAACCATAGTGTGCAGGAGAAATTAAAAAGGCTACTGTAGTAACTATACATGGGCTATATCTATAATTATTTGTATGAGGAGATTTTAAATGCTAATTAAGAATTTTGACCAAATCAATAAATGCAGGCATGTGGATTGGAAAAAATTAATAAATGCTGATAAGGAGATTTTGACCAAATCAATAAATACTGAGTTTTTTTTTTAAATAAAAAATTTAGAAAATTAAAATTGAGAGATTGGAGCTCCCACAAGACTTGGGATTTAGGAACCCCTTTTTCTTAATATATTTACAATTATATATATATGTGAATTGCGATTTTTAAATGTCTTCTTTTTTTCCTTTTTTATATTATATTAAAGTTTAATATTTTGATAATAATTGTATGTGTTGGACTTTTCAAGAAATTAAATGTCTTCTTTTTTTTATTATATTATATTAAAATTTAATATTTTGATAATAATCATATGCGTTGGACGTTTCAAGAAAAAAATTTTATGCTTATTCTTAATGTATTAAAGTGTTATTATGAGGGATAATAATCATACACCAAGGATCCTCTAGAGTGTTTTTTTTCTAAAGTTTTCTAAAGTGGTGTATTGTGTGATTGAGATTTAATGCTGAAAAATTGATGTGACTTGTCATTAAATCTCAACCACACAATGCACCACTCCAGGAAACTTTAGGAAAAAAAAACTCTAGAGGATCCTTGCTCATAATCATATGTGTTGGATTTCAAAGAATTTTTTTTATATTTGTTCTTAATGTATTAAAGTGTTATTATGAGGGTAAGACTTGGGGGTTGAAAGAAGTTAATAAATGCTAAGTTTTTTTTTTTTTTTTTCAAATCAAAAAATCAAGAAATTTAGATTGGAAGATTGAAGCTCCCACAAGACTTAGGGTTAAAAACTCATTTTTCTTAATATATTGTATAGATAGGGTATTTACACATTGGGAGAGGCTTCTCTCCGGTTCATGCAGTGAATTAAAGTGTGTTGTTAGGCCCGTGGAGTTTATCATGGGTCTTATTTTTATAATCTGAACCATTAATATATAGAATTCGTCGAGTACTTCATGTTTGAAAAAACTCACGTTGATTGAATATCGGTAACCTTTTGATCAGAACACATTTTTTTAACAATTTATTTTTAAAATTATATTTATCATTGACAAAAATGTGTTTCGATCAAAGGGTTATCAATATCCGATTAACTTGATTTTTTGCAGGTATAAAATACTCAATGAGCTTTACATATTAAATCGTTCGAATTATTGAATCAGAATCCATGGTATACCTTACGGGCCCAATAATATGCTTTAATCTACTGTGTAGACTGGAGAGAAACTTATCCCTTATACATTACTGGTGAGAAAATAATATTTACAAAATGTGATAAATATTAATAATTAAATTTATAAAGAATAATTTTTTTAAAAAAATTTTGTAAATATTTTTTCAAGTCATACTGAGGTTTAATTCCCCAATATATATTGGGTAATGCTAGTTTAGTTAAAAAAAATTAAACTCATTTTTCAAACTCAATAGTGTGATAGTCTATTAAAATATCTAAAGCAATTCTCTCTTATGTATTTTTTAATTATCAATTAATTATGTCACTTATATATTATTGAGTTTAAAAAATAATCTTACGTATCATTTTTCATATATATAAAATTAAATTAGCGAGATGCAACAAAAATAATATGCGAAGGGAGAAAAAAATTAAGGAATAAGCCTGTAAACGTAAAAATTGATCAAGAATTGGATATGGAATTTATACCAATAGATATATATATATACAGTTTTTTTTTTCTTTAAAAGCAAAAGTAGATTTTTTGAATAACTTTTGTAAAATTTTGTTAATTTATGCATATTTCGTGTTTGATTTTATAGTTAATTTCTGTGTTCATAACATAATTAGATAATAAGCCTAAGGTCACGTTTGGAAAAAAGTTATTTCAGTAATTTTTTACAAAAAGATATGCAGAAAAATAGAGAGAGTAATGTGATAATTTATAATAATTTTTTAATTTTTTAATTAAAATAGTTACTCTCCAAATAAGACTTAAGAATATAAAAATGATCTCAAAATTAAACACATTATATATATATATATTTATTTACGAACTTTTTTTAAAACGAAAAGTGACCTCGTTTACAAATCATGTAAGATTTTATTATTCATAAATATTATATATTTTATTTTTATGGTCATGGCAAAATTGAGAGAGGAAGTGGAGTGGTACAAATAAATATTGAGTATATTATATTACCAACTAAAAACAATAATGAAAACAAATGTTTTTTTTTTTTGTTTTTTTGGCTATGTTTATTGGGTTGTTTGGTTTTTTGACTAAAAAAAGTAGAGAAAAAAAAAATGTGTTTATGATATTTTTTTAACTATTTAAAATATTGTAATAAAATTAAAATGACTATTCTATCTTTATTAACTTTTTGATTTTTGGGTAGTTAAATTCAAAAGGTAACATAATTTTGCATTCTAAGCTTCTCCCAAATAATTTGAATTTTTTGATTTATTTAATAACTTTTTGACTTTTTAATTTTTTTTTTTTTTGTAAATTATCCTCAACAAAGCCATTTATGGTAGTATTTTACTCACCTATAATAGGAGGAGGGGTACTGTTGTGGTTAATGCACAACAGTTATTACTGTGTTTTTTGTAGGAGGTTGTCTTGAGTATTTTTTTTGATGATCTGAACCGTTCATATTGTAGGATTCGTTGAGTAAATCATTCATACAAAAAAATCAATTTGATTTGATATTTGTGACCCTATAACCAAGTACATTTGTTTTATAAAAATTAATAGTTAACATAACTTTTATAAACATTTAAAAATAATTATGACTTAATCATAGAGTTATAAATATTTAATTAATTTAAATTTTCATATAAATAATATTTTTCATGAACCCGGTAATAAAACGGTTCAGATTATTAAAAAAATAATTGAGACATTCTCCCCAAAGGGCGCAGCAGTACCCATTCTCCGCCTATAATACTATGTAAAATGAAGGGACGTGTGTCCGATTTAAGTTTTGGATAGGATCGAGGGTGTAAATGTAGCCCACTCAGAATTTATTTAAATGATTTGATTAGTTGAACTCGTAAGATTAATAAAATAGATATTAAATTAATTAAATATTGATAATTATCGGGTTAAATTACATTTCTCTTAAATAAATGAAAGATAAATATAATTTTAAAAATATTTTTTTTTCTCCGTACAAATATAAATCGATCATGTGACGATCACATGTCTAATCATTTTTTTTATATATACAAATAAATAATTGACTGCAGAAACTTTATAAATTAAATAATTTAAATCATCAAAAACATATCTGAGTCGATCCCCACAGTCACAAAAAAACTTCACACTTGTGTTCTAGTTTAAACTGGAACAATGCCGCGTGGAGTAGTTCCTCTTTGTATGGAGAGAGAGAGAGAGGGGTAGGTGTTTTAATGGGAGAGCGTTGGGAAATTTAATGGTAATGTTGTGGCGTGCTAACATTTCTGTAGCAGGCCCACAGAGAAGTAGTTCTATACTGTGCCTTGCATTCAATGAAATTCAGAATTCGTTTGGAGTATGGATTTGCTTTTTAATTTTTTGATTTTTTGATTTATTTTAATTTGAGGTTAAAAAATTTTATTTGAGATAGATTTTTTAATTTTTTTAACTTTGTAAGAGAAAAAATAAAATGATTATAGGTTGAATGTGATATTTTATTCTATTTAACTAAAATAACATATTTTGTCTTATATGTCTATTTTAACCTAAATGTTCTTCCAAACAAGCTCTTAGGACAACAATGTTATGAAAATTATTAAATCAATCGATAAATATATTTACTAAGGGAATTTCATTGCAAGTCATAAAATTCACATATATATTTTATATTTTAATTAAAAGTATTGTTTTGGACTCACTTTTTAAATTTAGTAATGTGTTAGGAAGATGATAGGTTGATTCTTGACACATCGTCTAAAAAATAGACTTGTTTATCATTTTTCTTTAATTAATATGTTTATTTGTAAAGGTATTAGTATTTGGAAAAAGATTAAGACCCCCACCACCCCCACTGTTTTTTTGATTGGCCCAAATTTTATTTTATTTTATTTTATTTTAAATCTTGGTCTCACAGCCCCCTACGTGGAGGTGGAGGTGCTGGGGGTCACCCCCTACTGAGGGTCCCCAGCACTGCCGTTAGTATTTTTAGTATTACTTAATTTTTTTTCAGCTAAGTAGCTAACTATTCGACATTGAGACTATTCAGTACAATTTATTTGAGTTGTTGTAGGGGGGTTCAAGGTTAGAGAGGTGATTAGAGAGGCAAAACTATGCTGATGGTCCAATAATGGTAGAAGTGGCTTAAGAATGAACAGCAGCAATTATCTGGGAATTAGAGAGTGTGTAGCTGGGTGAGGGTGAAGCAAATGGCTCAAGAAGAAGTGTATGGCAGTGCCAAATTGGGCAGCATCTCCTCCAAATCCCCAAAATTTCTCTTGTTGAACCTTGGGAAATGGGTCCTATTTATAGGCTTTCCCTTGGTGCCAAGAGGACACCAAGTGGCCAAATAGAAAGAAGACATATATCCCAGAGGATCACATGGAATGTTCTGCCTTGAGCCACCAGACTGAAGGTGCCACGTGTCCCTTTGCATGTACTGTGTACTATTTGTT
Source organism: Camellia lanceoleosa (assembly GCA_025200525.1). Taxonomy (NCBI): domain Eukaryota; kingdom Viridiplantae; phylum Streptophyta; class Magnoliopsida; order Ericales; family Theaceae; genus Camellia; species Camellia lanceoleosa. The sequence goes on along the minus strand of CM045766.1, from coordinate 141,278,148 downwards.
TACCTCCGCAACTACCTTTTTTGAGCCTCAGCAAGTGTAGTTAGCAGAGTGTTTGGTACGCAACTCCTTTTGAGCCTCGGCAAGTGCGATTCTGGTGAGTGCTTGCCTCTGTACTTGCCTTCTCAGCTTGAACCTTACCAAGTGCACTTGCAGTGGTGAACCTTGCCGCTGCACCTGCCTTCTCGGTTCTGTTTGACTAGTATATGCATTCTCAAGACTCCGTTAGTCTGCTATCGACTACATTCGCATCCACCTCAACAAAGCCTCCACCCTTAGCCACCTAACCACAAACTCCCCAGCTTTCCAAGGCGAAGGCCACAACTAAGCCTGCTATCAACCATGTTATGCCTTAGTACCAAGCCCAAGGGGGCTTCCTTAGTCCTGCCTGTGCGACTAAGGCAAGTCCATGACCTGGGTAATGGAAAGAGAGTCCCTTATGTTCGGGCTACCTTGCTTCCATCTTCGCAGGATCGCCGCAGTAAACTGGTATCTCTGGGCCTGCTATCAGCTCCAACCAGTAAGTCTTGGGGCCTGTTATTCGCGCTAAGTTAAATGAACTTTGGAGAGGGGGGGCATGCTATCAGCCTTGGGCTAGTAATGCCTTGGGACTTGCTATCAGTGCCAAGCATTAGCCTCTAGTTGCAAAGGGAAGCCTCTCTCAAAGGCTACTATCACATTGGCAGGATATTCCCTCTGCAACTTAGTTGCTGTGGTCGTAGTTGCTACAGTAACCATTTCCCGCGGCAAGTTCAAATAGCAAAACCGAAAATATTAAAAATGGTGGCGCCGACATAATGCCTCCGCAACTTGGAGGCTGCAAGTGCTGCATCTGCAACTTAGTTGCTTCGGTTTTCTTCTTTCCTCAGCAACTCCAGATGGTTGTGGTACCGACATTACTTGGAATGGTGGTGGTACCGAAGATACTTGGAATGGTGACATTGAGTCAAAGTGCCTCCGCAACTTAGTTGCTTCGGCTTTATCTTTTCTTCAGCAACTTCGAATGGCAACAAAACCGAAGATATTAGGAATGGCGGCGCTAAGTCAAAGTGCCTCCGCAACTTGGTCGCTGCAAGTGTTGTCTCGGCAACTTAGTTATTTCGGCTTTCTCTTTCCCTCAGCAACTTCAGATGGCAGCGAAACCGAAGATATAAGGAATGACGGCACTGAGGCAAAATGCCTCAGCAACTTTCCCGCTGCACATGTTCCCTCCGCTACTTGGTCGCTGCAGGTGTTGCCTCTGCAACTTAACTTAGGCATTTTCCTTTGTGGAGTCTGCTTGGATCCTTGGCGGGTTGGACCTGCTTCGGCCCACTGTTGGCCCACTCTCTTGGGCTTCGGCCCATGCTCTTTTTTCATTCCTGGTCGCCTCTTTAGGGGGATCTCAGCACTTAGGCACATATTTAATTTAGGGCTTAATTTTTGACCCTCTCCAGTTGTTTATAATTTTTTTTATTCTTTGAGTTCATACTAGACTAATTAGTGCAAATTATTAGGCAAAATAATCTATAAGCTAAAAAAATTAATTATATAAAAATTAAGCAAAATAAGTTTTTGACTTCTGTTTTATAATTATTTAAATTTTTTTAATTTTTACTTATTAATTATTAATTTCATTAGTATACGAGTATGAAACCTTTAACCAGTCTACTAGACTAGCCCCATTTGGAAGCCTCTCAACTAGCTGGCTATGTAACTTATTGGAGCATTTGCATCAAGCACTTTAAACTTATTTTTTAGTTAAAAATTTTTAAAAAATCAATCGCATTAAACTTATTTGTAACTCGTCAAAATTTACAAACGTTATAGTAACTCATTACAACAAGTGAAGTACTATTCATCAACTTGTGTGTTACCAGATGTCCGCCTGAAAGTCTGGCCGGTCAACCGGTCAACGGCAAAAAAAAAATTTTGTTGCTTTTTTTAAGAATTGTTTAATTAGTAACTTATCAATTTAATAAAAAAAAAAAAAAAGACTAACAAACACAATAAAAAAATATTATTTAATAAGAATAAGTTAGAATAAAGAGTTTGATGCAGTAGATGCTATAAGGTGAGTAGCTAAAATAATGAAATAACTTTAATTTAACTAAAAAATTGAAGAGTTTAGTATGGATGCTCTTAGATTGCCTTATAGTTTTGTACAGAAAATTAATGGAAAACCACAATAGCAAGAATTCTTTATAATAATGCTACCTGTGTTTTGTTTATCATCTCCTATATGACAAATGTTAACAAGAATTCTTTATAAATTGTTTAATATTGGAAAATATATATAAAATGTCTTAAAAATATGTTAAAATATTATAAAATGTATTGATTTCAGTAAAAGTATATTAAATTTAGTGTGAAAAGTGTCTTATATTCTTCAAATTTTTTATTTTTTACTTGTGTCTAAGAACACTTGTTAGTAAGACCCTTATTATATATCATCAAAATATTTTATTATAATTTTTATTTTGTATGTAATTTTTTATATAGCATGATAACTTCTGTAATTTTTTATTATTTTGTTAATGAAACTTATTCACATGCTTAAAATAATTACACATCATTTATGAAAACACGTATAGTAAAAAATGTACAATTATTTTAAATTTTGTTCACTAATGTTTTTAGATATAAGCCAGATTATTTTTTAAAATATAATAAATGTACATATATATATATAATTTTTATTACATGAACACATGCTTGTCTTAAATGAGAATAACATCTTGTCCTCAATTGAAAGTTTAGAATAGTGGTGTTGGAGACGTAGTAATTAAGAAGAATAAAGATACACATACTAATTGATATATCAAATAATACATGTAAACATGAGGTTGTGATTGTAAATTTTTTAAAATCTAACTGAAGTATACTTTGTAGCAACCGTATCAATAATAACAACTATAAATCAAATATCGAATCCACATATATTGGAAACTAAACTGTAAATTGTACACACTAGTATGTATTCATATGGAGAGATAAAGAAACCGATCACATACCTTTTCAAAGGCTATGAATTCTTCATTTTGAAAGTTAGAGAAGTAAGAAAAATTGAAAAAATTGATTAAATTGAATAGAATCGCTTATATTTGATTTGTTTTTTTAACAAGAATCGGTCTGTGTATTTGATTTTTTTCAATTTTTGATTCGGTATCGGTTCAAGCACCTTGTGCATCAAACTAAAACGTAACCGATTGATTCAACATATATTGTATTTATAATATATCTATAATCTAATAATATAATGATATTAATAAGTATCATAAATTATTAGCCTTAGTTAATTAATCTTATTATATTTATAATCTAAGTTCGTAAACTCTTATTATATATAATCTTAATTCTAACTCATTATTCTTGAAATTTTAGTATTTTTTAGTTTTTTTGTTTGTTTGTTTTTTTGTTAATCTATGTATTGAAAAATATTTATTAAATTTTTGGATTTGATATGTTTGAAATGGTAAACAAATAACTAATTCAATATTTTTATATAGATTAGTGATTGTACTAAAAAGTAACTCAAGCTTGAAAGGTTTTACACTGATTAAATCGCACCGAACTGAATTGTTTGAATTAGTTTAGTTTGGTACGGTTTGACGAAAGAATCGATCTGTATTAACACTCAAAATAATAAACTGACATTATGAATTCGGTAAAAATATATAAGAGTTTACAAACTATCAAACCGCACCAATTGCGATTGGTTTGGTACCAGCCAGTTACGTCCCTACTAAAATTGGATAAAAGTTAGATGAACATTAATAATACATAATAATGTTAGAAACCCGTATTTTGTACTTATAAATATATTCATAATGATGTGACAAGGGCGATAGGTCCAATATCATTGAGTGTTTAACTAATCAAAAATTGAAACTTATCAAATTATATCATTGTGAGTTAAATTGTGAAAAATTTATGAGTCTCTAATATATTCCTAATGATACACTTACAGGTTCAATTGGGTAGGAAAAATATTAGGTGTACTGGTGATGAAATGAGAATGGTTGAGATTATGAAACAGTGAGATTCAACGTCGAGAGGCAAGATAAAATATATTTGTTGTGTATTAGTGTAGTTGATTAAAATTAAATTCTTGAAAAGGTTGAATTTCTTTTATATTTATATTTTAATATAAAAGAGTTTGAGAAGTCCGTGAGACTAAAGAGTCTCGTTTCGATAATCTGAACTGTTCATTTTGTAATATATATAATCCATGAAAAAAATTAAGTGAATCCGATAATCGTAATATTTTTATATCATATTTGTCTCAAAAAAATAAATGACCTATTTTTAACAATATATTTGTCATTCATTTTTTGAAAACAAATGTGATAAAATAAAAATATTACAATTATCCGATTAAACTAAATTTTTTCATGATTTATAGATATATATATACATATACATATATATTAAGGGTTTTACAAAATGATGTAACCTTATTGGATCACTAATTTTTTTATAAATGATATATATTGAAGTTTTGACAAAATAAATGATTTAAATTATCGAAATGAAACCTATGATAGACCTTAAAAGTCCCTCAAGTTTTCTAATATTGAGATGTGAATATTAACCCTTTTAAGAATTTAAATTCAATCAACTACATTAGTACACAACAAATGTATTTTATCCAAACACACCCTTAAAAAAATTCATAGTCCGATGAAACTGAAACTGAAACTATTAATTCCGTTCCATTTTATTTCAATTAAACATGATTACAGTAGGATTTATGAATTATTAATCTGATTTAGTATTGTATATAATAAGTTGTGAATAAAAATTACACTAATCAACATAATACAAACTCTCAAATATTCAAAAAAAAATTTAAACAACTCAAATAAACTATACCAAGACAGAAAATTGATAGAGAAATGTATGTCAAATACATTGTACCTCACAGAGTTTTTTTTATTTTATAATCGGGTGTTTGAATCAACTAATGCGTACCTTAACTAATTCTGAAACTCATATAAAGTAATCCCTCTACATGAATTAAGCAAATTTTAGACAGAACTTACGAGGATAGCCCCAAGATGACTTGCATCCTAATCTTATGTTACTCAATACAGGGCCGGCTTAAGCAGGATGCAAGTGAAGCACTTGCTTTAAGCCATATAACAAAAAGTCTCATTTTGAGTTGAAATCTTATAGGTAAAATAAAAAACAAAAAATAAATAAAGAATAAAGAATGTTAGTAGCTTTTCAAACTAAAATAATTTCACACATTGGCTCTACACTCCTGTGTGACCAAATTCATATATGTAATTGGTAAAAAAAGTTAGTGATTTAATGGAGATCCTTATCATTTGTGTACTAGTAAAAGTCTATTTCTCACTCTCTCACACTCATAAATTAAGAAAATAAAATTTAGTTAAAATTAAATATTCTTATGAATAATTTTTTTCAATAAATATTAATTTCACTAAATTTAACTTGTTGGGAAATTTTTTTAATTTTTTCATACACTAACATTTTTAATTAAAAATAAAATTTATTAACAAGACACATGAACACGACATGATAATATGAAACAATAAATGGATTGAATTAGAGCATCTCCAATCCTTCACTAAATCTTTCATTAGATTTAAATTTGAAAAAAAATTAGTAAAAAAAAATCCAATATCCTTTTATTAAACTTGTATTCTTTCATCTAATAAAAGTCTATTTCAATATGTTTTTGACTAAAAAATAATAATAAATAAAACAAAAACATTATTTTAATTTTTTATTTTAGGCCAAACATGTTGAGTCAGTTTTTGTAACCAAAATTTTTTTCATTTTTATGAGAAGTTATTGGTTGATTTAGAGACAGTACCACATGATATTCTATATATATTATGATTGATAAAGAAAATGAAATTTACGATTTTATATCTATATATATATATATATATTTTTCCAGATAAAACCTTCATAAATGGACTAAAGATAAGCATGAATAGTGAATAGGGCAGCCATCCACTTGAAGAGGATTGACCAACCAAGCAGGGGTATAGGGATAGGGACCGCCCACTGAATTCTTTACCCACGGCAGCATCTCTTAGTTACTGTGTGGGCCACATTATTCAAAGCCCGGTGGACAAAGCAAAAAGGTTTTTATGAAAACCATGGCAGAGGCTCAGAATATCTTGAACCAACATTGCAACACTTTGATTCACTGCACGATTTTTTTTTTATCAAGGGGTGTTTTGAGATTATCTAAGTATATTTTTTAATTTTTTATGAAATATAGATTGGGTATGAGTTGGGTTTGACATGATGTGATAGAGAGGTGATGTGATTTAAATAAGATGATGTGACTTAAATAAGATAATGACTTTTTAATTTTTTAACTTTTTTTAGAATATCCTAAATAAGAGTTAAAGTGATTGAAGAATACGGGAGATATAATAATTTATAGTTAGTCGGAGACATAACAATGTGTATCCCAGAACTAATTAAAAAATTTCCTATTTTCATGGGATGTGGATGTGACGACAACAACATACATGCTTCCCTTACATCCATCCAGATCTAGTGCATATGGGCATTTTTAAAAAATGGTATACAAGTTCACTTGTTAAGCTTATTTTTTAGATCTAATAATGATGTGTAAATGATATAATTAGTTAATAATTAAAGAATATATGAGAAAGATGATTGCTTTTAATATCCTAATTAATTATCATATTACTGGACTTAAAAATTAAATCTAATTTTTTACCTTGAATAATAATACTTTTTTTGCTTTTATGTTTGGTCATTTTGCTCGGAAAAGCCTGCTAATCTAGATTTACCTGCTTTAGAATTTTTTAGATAGATAATTGTATGATAAAAATTAATTTGTGTAATATAAAATTTATGTGAAGTCTATAGGGATAGAAATTAATTTTTAAATTAATAAGGGTTTATTTATGGTATTAATTTTTTTTGCTTTTATTGTTGTGTTATGTCACTATGCAACATATGATGGAAATTTGAAGCATTGGACCAATGGAGAATATTTGTAGAAGTTCATTAATTCCCTGTCTAAATACATACAACTGCCAACTGTACTCCTGTTAACACCAAACAAAATTTATGTGATCCACAAGTTGGCGGCAGGTGGCACATCACCATCTAGATTAGAGACAAGAGTTAATTTTATCTTGGAGAAAAAACCTTGATTAAATTAGAACGAATTATACTAATAATTTTTATAGTTTTAGATTTGTATTATTTTAATTTTTAATTTATTAATTATAACATATTTAATTTTAAATTTTGAATCTTAAGAATAATTAAAAATATCATTAATTTGAAGGGTAAAATCGTTAATTTGACAAAATATAAACTAATTTGATAAAAATAAATATCAATTTTTTTGTCTGAATTTTTAAAAATTATTTATATCCACTAAAGATAAAATTATGAAAAATTGATAAATTTTTTAGACATTTATTTATTTTACCAAATTAATTTTTATTATGTGTTTGGATGATGATCTTGTAATGCGTGATTGTTTTTATTTTCATTAAATTAGTTTCTATTTTTTCAAAAGTCAAATATGATAACAATTTTGATATCATTACTAAACGAATCCATTAAATCAAAAAATTCAAAACTAAAAATATTATATATATTACTCATTAACATCTTAACAATCATCTATTACATGATTATCATCCAAACACATAATAAAATTAATTTAGTAAAATAAATAAATAAATAAATGTCTAAAAAATTTATTAATTTTATATAATTTTATCTTTGATAGGTAGAAATAATTTTTAAAAATACAAAAATAATTTTTAAAAATTCAAAAATATTTTTTTGACATTTATTTTTGTCAAATTAATTTATATTTTATCAAGTTGACGATTTTGACCTTGAAATTAAGTAATGGTATATTCAATTGTCCTTATTTGAAACAAGATTCAAAATTCAGGGTCAAATACGTTACAATTAAAAAATCAAGAATCAAAGTGACACGAATCCCAAACTATAAGAACCGTTAGTATAATTTACCTATTAAATTAATACTATAAATTTAGATTTATTTTATATATGAATTCTAGAATATACTCATTTAATTTTCACTACACAATTTAATTCAGGATAGTAAAATGGATATTAGGATCATATTTGGTGCATATTATTGTAATTTTTGTTTTTTTAAAAATTTGTGTAAGTGTTCGGTGTGATTATCCTAAACTTGTAGAACTCATATGGCACCGTTTGGAAACAAGGTTTTCAGACTTTTTTGACTATTTTAATCACAAAAAATAAAATAGGCTATTTTAATCATAATAAACAAAACATCACATCCAACTCATAATCATTACACTTTTCTCTCACAAAAAAAGTCAAAAAAGCCAAAAAACTTTTTTCAAATCAAACTTTTTAACCCAAGCTAAAATATTCAAAAAAATCAAAAAATCAAAAAGCCAATCACTTTTCAAACGGAGGCTAAATTTTTTAAAACTTTGTACCGGGCAATGTAATTTACTTCTTTTTTTGTACTACCCCTTCTTAAGTTAGTATTTACAGAGTCCTCTTGAATATCAAACATTGCACCAATTGGTTGGTGGTCAAGTGGCGATTGGAGCTTGACTTGGTAGGAAGGACCACGGTTCGATTCCCCGCATCGCCAATTGGGAGGGGATTTGAGTCTAACCATCCAAAACTACTCCCCGAATCCGGATTAGTCGGCCTAAGGGTCGGATACCGGGTGGTGAACCAAAAAAAAAAAAGAATATCAAACATTGCTAAAATTGAGTGAATAATATAAATTTTCAAAAACTCATATTTTTTAAATACATCTAAAAAACCAGATTCAGCTTTCTGATAACAATAATGTTGATAAGGTAGGGAATTGTTTCAAAGGCATGAAAAAAAGAAATAAAAAAATACAAATAAAGAACCAAATAGCACAAAAAGTTTCTTGAACTTTTGGTCTGGCGATTGGAATGGACTCGGATGCTTGAGGTGCGGACTTGGGTGTGAAAAACATTGCCCCATTGCCAGGGGTGGGGGTGAAGAACTGGAGCAAGAATTCTCTCCTCGCTTTCTCTACTTGTCCCCTCCTTATAACGGTCAAGATTCATCCTAAGAGAATCCTAAGAGAATCTAATGACCCATATCACTCCCAAAAAAATTACTTAATTTTTTTAATGAAGTGATCTAAGCCGTCAGATTCTCTTAAAGTGAATCTTAATTGTTGCAAGGAAGGGGTCAAATAGAGAAAGTAAGGAAAGAATCCTTACTCGAAAAACTGGGGTTGGGGTTGGGGTTAGGATTGGGATTGGGATTGGGATTGGGGTTGGGGTTTGGGGTTTGGGGTCAGGGAATGCCAAATCCGATAAAAATCCACTTAGTTCTCCTCCCTAATTTCCAGCCAAGGAAGCTGTATTGTATGCAGAGTGGGTATTGGGAAAGTACAACATGAAAGGCAAACAATAGTCTTCTTTCTAGACCTGAAATCAAAATAAAAAATGACTTTTGCACAACAAGAAGTGATATTCACACGACAAAGAATACCCAACAGGCATTTCATGTGTCAAACCCGCCACCACTTCCAAAAAGACTAGTCTAACCTGGAAGACTTTGTCTAAATAACAAATAGCTCAAACACAGGAAATAAAGGCTTCAAAATATAGGGGACAAATGAAGAACTAAAATGCAAAAACTAAATCGTAATAAAACAAAACAAATCAACCTCTCCACCATCCCTGCGGCAGAGAGGGAAAAAGGAGAAGGAAGGAAAAACACATTTACACTGTGCTTGGTTGGAAGATTTGAAGAGGAATTTAAAAAGAAAAAGAGAAAAGGTGAGTGAAACTAGGTGAAATTTAGGTATATTTTATTCACATTTTATCTACATTTTTCATTTCTCTTTTCAAATCCCTCCTCAAATCCTTCAATCAAATATAGCATTAAGCCATAAAAGGAATACAAGAAGAAACCAGTAATATCACGAAAATGGAAATAGTATACCAAATCCATCTAAACCATTGGAAGTCGGTTAACACTGTTGCCAAACACCAAAAACAAAGGGCCAAGAATCCACTGAGAAGAAACTACAGAATATACAGCAGCTATCAGGAAACTTAGAAGTAAATGTGAAGATAAATGACTACATATGACATTAATCAAATGAATGAGGCTACCTCTTTTCTTTCCCTCTATCTTACATTTCTTGTAAATAAGAGTTCTATGTTACAAATCAAAATTGTGGAGTTGCAAAGACCACACCTGGTTTCTTCTACACTCGATTAGAAAGAGCAGCTCAGCTTTAAGGAAATAAAAAAATAAAATAGCACAAGCTTATACCACCTCACATTTTAAACAACTCTCTCCTTTGTTGCCTCTGGGAACTCCTCCTGGCATCTTTCCAATTTCAATGAATTAGTTGTTTAAGTCAAGAAGGCAAAAAAATCACCCTCTATCCTAGCCCCAGCAAATACACACCAACCTACCGCAGAGCAAGCAATGTGTGTAACAGATTTCATTTCACTTGAAATAATTTCAGACAAGGTAATCAGTCACACAATACTTACCGCAACAGAGGAGTGCATAATGAAAGAATGCAGCAATAACAAAACCAGAAATTCATCTCTCAAGTGCTTGTATGCTGCCTATATTCACCTAGTTTGCTTGTCTGAAGAGCTCTCACCTCAGCCAATCATGCCCAACCAATCATTGTGGGCTTCTCTGGTCCTCGGCAAAAAAGCCACCCTTGTCATCAAAATTAGACCATTAAAGTACCTAAGCCAAATACTTGGAATCAAGATGGGGTGGCATCGTTGAAGCTCAACCAATTTGATCAGCTTGTGTAATCGCCGATGGTAACTTTTTGAGATGGACAATGATTGAGCTTCTATCACATCAATACCCATCAGTAAGGAATGACATAAGGCAGAGCAAGAATATCAGCGGATTCTATCTGCAGAGCTTCAGCCCATACATTTGGCATCTCAGTGACCCCACCAGATCCCACGTCAGGCTTCTCTGATGAACAACCTTTGCTGCTAAACAACCACTCCTGGTCATCAAAATCGGACCATTCCTCCATTTTAGGAACTGAGAGTACCTGGCTCAAGTATTTGGAATCAGGATGGGGCGGCTTTGTTGAAGCTTGAGCAATATGATCAGCTTGTGTAGTTGCAGATGATGACTTTTTTGAGGAGAGAGACAATGACTGAGCTTCTATCACACCATTAACTTTGCGCTCCTTATTATCGACCCTGAGACTATTTTGTGGCCCCGGCCTTTCAGAAGTAAATGGGATGGGAGTTTGGCAAGGTTCCAATTTCCTTCCATTCTCTGTTGATGGAAGAGGACTGGGCCTTGGTATTTTATTAGGCCTAATATCAGTTTCTGCAAGGCAATTCAACAAGGAAGCAAAATTAGTAAACTAAGAAGAAGGGTCATAAGAATTGAACAAGCTTCAAAAACTTCATTAAATGTCATGAAATAAACGCAGCCAGTTAGTTGCTACCAAGTTATATAAAAGTTTTCTTTGATCAGAACAAACATGACAAATATCTTATATGACAAATATCTTATAAGAACGGTCAGGTCTGGCACTAGGCCAAGAAACTTGTATCACTACCTCCACTGGTTCAGAACAAAGTGCGTAAGTTGTTTCAAACACACCTAAGAACAGTTATTATCATGGTTAATTGTGTTAAAACTCACCATGTAAAAATCCATTCGCCTCGAATTCTTTTCTTTTCTTGAGATTTCCCGTGGTACCAGTGTTCCTATCACCATCCTTGGCAACATGTGAAGCTTTAATACTCTGAGTGCCCAGAAGGTCATTCTGTTTCCTCTCTTTGGATTTATCCTGATCCTTATTCTTATGTTCACTTTTCTCCTTCACTTTCTCCTCTTTTTTCTTTTCGTTTTCCATGTCTTTATCTTTCCCATGCCTTTTCTTCTCCCTGTCCTTGTCCTTCCGCTTGTCCCCTCGTTTCTCACCGCCCTCCCTCTCTTTGGATTTCTCTTTCTCTTCCATTCTTCTCTCAACATTTTTCTCCAATGGTCTTGGCATTCCTTCAACTCTATTTTGGACCATTCCAGCAAGGTTCTGGACCACTGTACTGCCACTAGATCTTGCTTCACCTCCGATCCCTTGCCCATCAATCTTCCTATTATCAATTCTTTTCTCCTTTTTCTTTTCCTTCCCTTCAGCAGGAATTCCAGTATCCTTGACCACCACTCTATCCGTCCACTCATCATTTTTCTGTTCTGTGCCTGGAAGTCTCTGAACCAACTGGCTCCCAGTTCCTTTTTCTTCATCTCTAATCCTCCTGCCGAATTCCTGCACAAATTTAAAATCCCCAGTCTCCGCAGACAACAAGTTGTTTCGAATAGGCTTCTCTCCACTTTGACCCTGTTTTTTTTCATTTGAAATACTGCTTTTGCTTTTATCCCACTCTCTCTCTTTGTGAACGATCTTTTCTCCATTGGAACTCTCATATTGACCAGCAATTCTCTTATCCTCTGTCGTGCTGCTTTTATCTTTTTCTTTGTCTTTGTCCTTGTCCTTATCCTTCCTTTTGTCCCTGTGTTTTTCTTTCCTGTCTTTCTTTTCTCTATTTTTTCCATCACTTCTATCTTTCTCCCTTTTCTCTTTGCCTTCACTCCTCTCCTTGTCCTTCTTTTCCTTCTTATGCTTTTTTTCTCTGTGCTTCTCCTGAAAAACATAGAAAGGGTGCATTCAATTCAAAAAAAAAATTTTCCAAGAAACAAATTAAGGTCAACATAACAGACTTCAAATAAATTGTTCATGCAACCAACAACCAAAACCTCACATGAATTACAAAATGACTTACTTTAGAAGAAAATTTGGCAAAGGGGAATAAATCTGGACTGAGCTTTGTGAAAAAATGGATGTTAGATATAAGTAGGATATCTCCCAAATTATCCTACTTATCACAATAATAATAATAATAATAAACTCCTCAAAGGTCTTCAAATGATTCTAACTAGCATGAAAAATAACAAGTGAAATAAAAAAACATGAAAGCTGAATTTAGGAGAATTGGAACAGCTACATTATGACATCAAAACTGATTTACAACTTTTTGAAAACAAACCAAGGCAATACAGTAGCAACAGAATTAATTCATCACAATTGATCGCACCAACATAAATTTACTTCACAAACTGAAAGGAAACACCACCAGTAAATCTACAACAAAAACCACCACTGCTATGGATTCAGAAATGATCTGACCATAAAAACGTAAGCTAACTCAGCTGGTAGGGCATGCTGCTGGTGGTAATGCTCAGTTCAAGTCTCCTCAGGAAAACAATAACACTAATATTTCTTCTCCAATCAAATCCAAAAACCCAAAATCCATAATTTGTACTTGTATCCAAAGAAAAGAAGAAAAAGAGGAAGAGAAGGTACCAACTCTGCTAACTACAAAAACAGGTGCAAAACTCACCTGTGAGTTACTTCACCACAATAGGACAAGTAATTATCAAACAAATTGAAGAAATGAAGTGACATCACAAGCACAGCTTCATATGAGCATCCACCATTTCATGGTATCTGAATTTTGGGTCAGAATTTAAATTGAACAGAACCCAACTAGGATCCCAACAAGATTATTTGGTTACGATTTGTAAGAACATAGGTTCTGTTTAAAACAAACTGGACCTCTACATATCAAAAAAAAGTAAAACAAACTGGACCTCTAACTGCACAAAGGTAAAAGTGCACATGTCCATTCATCCTATAAACAATAGATTGACAGTATCACTTGGTTCAAATTAAAGCATTATAATCATCAATATATCACCAGTTTCAGGTGCGACAACAACCTATTGAGCTCATTAGCAGTATGATCAAACAAAAAATATTGTAGAGAACATCCAATCCCCTAATGCTGTGTTTGGTTGGGAAGGGATTTGGAAAGGGAAAGGAAAAAGGTGTGTGAAACTATGTGAAATGTAGATATATTTTATTCACATTTCACCTACCTTTTCCCCTTCCCTTTCCCTTTCCAAATCTCTTCCCAAATCCTCCAACCAAACCCAGCGTAAAGGAAACAGTTATTTCCAAAAATCATAAACAGATAAAGAGAATTCGAGGACAATAATTACGACTGAAAATTAATTGAAGATCAACAGAATCATGTTCCTTGAGAACAATTGGAAACTTTTAAAACTTGACTTTAAGTTGGCAGCTCTAAATTGTCCAATGAAGAAAAAGGGTCTATTTTGTTGGTCAAAATAATACGAAACCTAAAAGTTCTATCCATGCAGTATAAAGAAAATTCAAAGGTTTGAATTCAAGAAAAAATAGAATTTCATAATTACTGTTGAACACAGCCTCCAGATAAAGCATAATTATTTAGCTGCTAAGGAGAACTCCTAATTTTAATCTTCAAAGCTCCTATGAGTTCAAAAGCATCACAACTAGAATGATCTTTCACACAACTAAGCATTCAAAAATATTTGACCATGTGATTGAAATGGATGGGGACAAACAGTGCTTCAAAGCATAATCATAAGGAGCTTTAAAGTGGCTTCATTTCAAATAATTCACTTTTTTAGTCACTCTGAAAGATCTTGACGAATATTTGAGGCCTCAAGAATGTCAAGAATAGATTGTCAGTGAAAAAATAAAGAACAGAGTAGCCATTTGGTTAGGCAATGTTTCGGTGCAAGGTCAAAGAGATGGCAATAAGATGAGTACACAACTTAGTGTATGGTGCCATCAAAACCAGTTGTGTATTATAGGTGGTCTTTTGACAACTAGTGTGGGCAGGAAACATTTAAATATGAAGTACGGACCCGTAAAAGCAGAAAACATGATGCTCACATGCTCTGAAAAGTAGTATAGTATAAGCTAAAATTCAAAATAAAATAATAATAGATGTGGCTGAAGGGTAAATAAATAACTAAATTAAGAATCTCTATAATAATAGCTTCCTTTACGCATATTCCTCACATGCGCTATTGGTTTCCCACATAATTCAATCAATTTCCTTTTTTGGCATCCCTATCAATTTCCAAATCATTAACGTTGTCACATTTCCCATAATTTGACTACAAATCCAATTTCACAAATTACTCCATGCTTTCACTAACCAATTAATGACTACAAATCCTTCCATCTAAAATCCCATGATCTAAAATTTCAAAACCTTCTATACAACACCAAGTAAGGCAATTCCAAAAAATAAAAATGAAATACTTAAGGAAATTAACAATCCTCATATTTTGAATCATTAATTAAAGTAAACGAAGAATGTCAGCTAAACAGGGAAAATACTTATAATCAGTATTCTACTGATTTCTACAGTACTTATTTACAATCTCCTTTACATATAAATAGAAGCCAACATTCTCATATTAAAAAATAGGAGCCAACATTGTCATGCACAAAAATCAGAAGGAAGGTGCACATGAGAAAAGGAAGCCCCCATCTGGAACTAAGCCCTAGTAAATTGGCCCTTGCAGACCTCAAATGCAAGTTATAGGCTATTCAAAATCAAATAACATAGACGAACAAAGTCATATAGATTCTCAAAACCAATTATATGTGTCGGATTCCATTTCAAATTTCACATTAAATATGAAGTATATCTTTAACTCTCATTTTTTTTTATGAGTATCTTCGACTCATGTTTTGTATATTCGATTTTTATTCCTCATGTTGTTCTTCTGTGCTACCCAACAGGTAACTTCAGTTTTCATTATGGACAAAAGAAAATTACAAAGTCAGTACTTTGCTTCCTTGGATACATAAAAATAAAGCAAAAGTTTTTTCTCTCGTGAAAAGTGGAAATTATTTCAAAAAAATTCAAACCTTGTTATGGCATGATGGAAAGTGTTATCCGTTCCAGCCTTGTGGCGTAGGTTTAAGTTACAAAAATCAGCCTCCACAAAAAAAGTAGGGAAAAGGCTCTCTACCTACTACCTCTAACTCTACCTCTCCCAAGCCTTGTTGTAAGCAACCGCCTTGCGCACTTAGAACCATTTGGTCAATCTCAAGCCCAATACATAAAGATTTCTAATGTTTTCCCAAATTTATTAACCTCCCTCATAAATTTAGTTTCATACTATGAAGCACCGATACTTTAAAATGGGTATCGCGTCTGTGTCGAATCCATATAGGACACCAACATGCCGGGGACACATGTCCACGTGTTGGACACACCACATGGTGTGTCAATTTTAAATTATTATTTTTGCAAGACACTTCACGGACATGTGTGACGTGTCCTTTGTTTGGACATGGCTCTAGACACCTTTGTTTCTTTTCTTATAATTTTAGAAAGCTGATTTGAGGTTAAAGTGAAGTATATGAAAACTAAGAGGAAGGAAAGCGAAAATAAAAATAAAAATACATCCTTAATGCCTTTTATATCTCTATGTCATAAATTTAAATTCATATGCATATCAAATATACGTATCAAATAAAATATATAAAAAAAAATTTATCATATCCCCACCATGTACATATCCTAATTTTTTCAATTTTGTGTCCCATGTTTGTGCAAGTGTAAGTGCTTCTTAGGTCTCATACAAATGATCCTCAATTGTTACATTAATTTTCCTTATATTCAAATTAATTTTCCTTTTACGTTTTAAATTACATTCCAAATTCTTTCAATATTATTTTTGAACAGGAAAAAAAATTACTGGCTCGATAATGTCTATAAAATGTAGTCTGGTTTTACCATGTCCTATATGTATTATATTTAAATTTTCCTCACACAATTAATATAGAAAAATCCTTCCACTTTTAAGTAATAGTAGCCCCAAAAATTTTCATCATAACAACAAGCACATTCTAAGAACGAGAAGGAATGGCTCATAGAATGCATAACTCTTTAGCAGTCTTTTCAAATTTGGGTTTTTCTTGTACATATTAATATTTCTCTATTCATTACTTAAACACACACTCCTTCAGCAAATCTACATTGTTTCCTGGCTTAGAATCTTTAAAAGCCTATAGGAACAGAATTACCTCTTGCTTTAATTCCAAAATCCCAAGCTATTTGATAAATAAAAATATCATCTTAGTGAGAACTTTCTATCAATCTAAGCAAGGTTTTATGACAACAGAGTCATGATTAATAACATTTCCATTGCCACAATGTCAGTTCAAGAACAGAAAAAAACAACAACTAAGTTTGCCCAGAAATATTAACTAAAAAGTTTCTTTTTTTTTCCATTACTCAGCCTAATGCCAATACAAAGCACAAACTAGAAAGGCTTTTTTTATACTCTCTTTCTTTTTTCTTTTTTCTTTTTCTTTTTTTTGATAAGTAAAAAAATGAATAGCACTATTATACTAACAAAGATATAATAGTGCTATTACTATACAGTCAAAATTACCCAAATCTCTTTCAAAATTCTCGAGCACTATTAACAAAGATATTGGCAACCTCAACTAAATCACTCACAAGTTCACCAGGTATGTAGAACTCTCATTCACTAACTCAAATATGAATATATTTCGTACAAGTCATAAAGACAGGACTTTGATGCTTAAGCTAAAAACAACTTCATGGTGCAAATAGTGTAGATTGAAAGGAATGCTCAATATCCCTATATCAAATTTCTTTTTTGTTATGTATGAATAGCACCAAAATCATCAAATCATGGTGCTAGAAAGTCCTACAATTAACATAATGATGCACTTCTTACAAGATTGGTTAACTTCTCAAGATTAAAAATCACAATCATGACAACACCCATATATCTTCACCATCTGGAGATTTTGTGAGAGTGAAAATGCAGGAGAGCAACCACTAAAGACGTGTAAATTAGTCATTATCTTTTGCACTGAATGATATTTAATGATCGAAAACCAGCAAAAATCTAATGAGGACAAAATGTGTTAAAGGCTGTAAAGGAAGCAATCACGGATCAATTCATCTAGAGGTAGCTCAAAAGGGCAACTTTCTTAGTTTGTAATGTAAATCTCTGCATATGCAAACACTTTCTATTTTAAAGTTCCTTGAACGTCTTTGTCCCATGTGATATATCAGATTATAACAGCCCTGCAGGTGCAATGAGGTAACTAATAAACAAAAACAATGAATATATATGGCCAATAAACCAAAAGTTCCCTCCCCCAACAAAAAAAGTGAAAACCCAGCACTTCAGCTAGCACATTCGATCTTCGCTTAGGCACATGCAAGAGTTATATGATAATGCGCTAAACTAAAGTTCAACATGAAAGCAAAAGAATAAAGATAAATTCCCATGTCCCATGGAAATGAAGATCAAAATAGACCTCAAATGCTCTGTGCAACACAAGTTCTTTGTATGGGACAGGCATATGATTAACCTTTTTTATGGAAATCACATAAGAATTATGGAAAGTAGGCAAATGAAAAAAGTAGCAAGAACAATAAATATGATTCACCTTTTTTAGCAAGTCGGTGTCATCAGTTCTAGCCTTCTTTTCATATCCAGGCGGCGGAAATGAAAAGCAGCGAGACATTGCACACAATGTTGAAATAAGCAAAAGAGCAAAAGTCCAGCAACACAAAAGCTTCAGTTACTTTCCAGCAGCACTGTTCCGATGATTGAAGGAACCAGCAACTATGCACCTGTCCATGCACCATATCCCCACATTCATTTCCAGCTTCAATGACACTCCATAACTTCCCGGAACTACACCACTCAGAAAGTTCAGAACTCACCAAATTCAAGTTACTTTTTTAGCTCCAAATGTACACAGGATTGTACAGATTAGCTCAGATTTCACTTCAAAGTTAAAAGCTTACTAAAGCACCTAATTGATCCAAAATACTGTATAATATTAATAATAACACTCTGTATGCAAACTCCAGATGCAAAATCACCCAAATAAATGCAACTCTTTGGGTACAGATTCCACTGAAACTAGGTTAATCCAAATGGTTTTCTGAGGAAAGAAGAATGTCCACTACGATCTGATCTTCTGGTTTGCCTGATTAGCCAACACAGAACCATCACCTCCACTCTGTAACCAAAACCCAATTCCAAAAACATTCCCCAATGAAGATCAAACACTCAAAAATGGCAAAAACCCAGAACTGTTTCACCTACAAAGAAGAATTTTATACAAGTGATTCTCTTTAATGCCCAAAACAACCTCTCATGCAATTTCAATGCCCGAAGGCGCAACACCACATCTACTCAATCCAAGTCTGAGTCGATTCTATAAAAGATCGAAGCTTGCGCCCATTACACACTCGCATCACAATTACAGAGCCACTTCAACAAAACCCTAAAATAAACTAAACTTCACCTCCTCAATCCACAATCAGTGCCCTGATCGGAACCCCAATTTGTCCGAAATTGCGAAATTTGAGACCTTCCCAGTGATCGTTGATCCGACGAACAAACCCTAGAAAATCCAACAACAGAAACATGCTAAGCACATCTCTTCAGTAAAAAAAAAAAAAAACCCTAACTGCGAACTTTAAATTTCAAAAAAATAAATCAAAAAAGAAGTGTTTTTATTTTTTCTTCTAAATTAAAGCGAAAATCGAATACCTTTTTCACCAAACTGTCGCTTTTATCAAAAGCGAAAACAAAATCCAGTGAAGCTCGATTACGAGACGTTAATGGCGAAAAAAAGTGTGAATTGATAGAGATATAGATATGTATATATATAGATCGAAAGAGAGAAGTGATAAATTTATTGAACAGAGGTTAATTTACCTTGTCCACTACAAGGTGGCCATTGTAGGAGGGACAAGATCTCAATAATCAATTCCCACCAGAACCCAGTTTCTCTCTTTCCCCCCTCTCTCCCTCTCTCTATCTAGCTTCTCTCCCCACTTTCCATTCTCTTGATTCTCTCTCTCTCTCTCTAGAGTTCTACGAAGTTGTCTCTCTCTCTCTGGGGTTGGGTTGGGGTGTGTGTTTGTGTGTTCTGCAAATGATTTTTTTCAGACCTTCCTTCCCAGTAGGTTTTGTTCGGAAGTTACACGCGAATGAAATAAATGGGGCAAACTGATGAGGACCCAAAAGCCCATAATAGTGCTTCAGATATAAGAATAAATAAATAAAAATAATATTGTTAGGGGACTGTACAACCATGTGATGCATAATGTCCCACTCTATAGCCATTGAAAATCTGTTTTTTTTTTTGGTTCACTTTGGTTAAAATAAAAATATATATATTTATCACTGAACACAAATGTAATAAATTTAACATTAATAATATACTTATTTGAGAATCATGCCTTTATGTCTATTTATTAAGAAATTATGAAAAACCTATTTTATGTATAATATTTTCTAAAATAATAGGATGGATTTTTGTTTGGCATCATCTAGATAAGTGCACTTAGATAAGTATACTTATTTGGATCATATCACTTCTTTATTTTTTGCACAATTTTTTATAAAAAATCAAAAAATACACTTATTTAGATTATTTTAAATAATTTCTTAGATTTATTGAAAATATTATACTCAAAATCAATTGATATTGGGTGAAAAAGCGTCTAGTATATATCAATTAATTGTGACTTAAACAACGATAACTTTCGAAATATATTAACTAAGGGTTGGTTTGGGATGTCCTAAAAAAGTGCACTTTTTGACTTATTGGTGGGTTTGGGTTGGGTTTGGGTTGGGTTTGATGTGATGTGTTAGAGAGGTGATGTGATTTAAATAAGATGATGTGACTTAAATAAGATAGTGACTTTTTGACTTTTTGACTTATTTAGTACATGCCAAACTAGCCCTAAGTTTGAATAATATAATGAGATAATGTATAAACTCATCACATAAATGCACTCTATGTAAAGGTGACAAAGATGAGATATAGAGACAATAAATTATTCTAATATAGTATGAGAATTATGTCTTTAATAGTCTATGATAAGTCAAGTTTTTCTTCCATATCCATTTCTCTCTTCTATTTTTCACCCCTCCTTCATTTATGGATCGAGCCGCATATGTATGCATAAGTTTATCTTTCATTATCTATTTAAATCACTTAAAATTTAGTTAAAATAATTTAGGGTCCTATTATGGTGTGCAACCCTTAAAGTTGCACACCATATGCAACCAACACAAAGAGTGTAAGTGTAAGGTGTAAACATAAAACAGAAGGCAAACAGAAAGACGTAAATGGATTGCATACCATGCGCCTTGCACACTTAAGAAAAGTCCAATAATTTAAAGGCATCTTCACCTAATATTAATTAATTTCGAGTTGAATATTTATAATAATTCTAACCTAAAATATAATCATATATATTTAGAATAATATTTTTATTATTTTAATTAAGGGCTGTGATTCCTACACCCAGTGGGGCGACCTCCACTGACAACCTCCAGTGAGGTGTCGCCTCCACATTAGCCGGAAAAAAAAAAATTACAATTTTTTTTTTCACCAATCACACGCGACCCCAGTACCCCCACTGGGGGTCGGAGGCATTTTCCTTTAATTAATTATAAAAAATTTTGTATTCACTTTCTTGTTAAATGTGTCAGCCAAATTGAACTCTAGCCAAAAAAATTGGTGTATTTTTTTGGGGTTCAAATTCATGAGATATTCATGAACAACTAGTTACAGTACAAGAAATCATAGCATGCCATTATAACACTTATCCAAGGCTAGTTTGTGGATATAAATCAACCCATTGTTAATAACATGGTATTACCATGCTAATCACGACATAGAATAATTTCATAGTTAATTTGTGCTATCACAATGATAGTCACACTAATTTGGATTTTTTTTTTCAATTTTTATCTTATAATTAAAGAAGTTATTTTTTGGTTAAATAAATCAAAAAACAAAAGTCTATTTCAAAAAGGCAAATAAACAAATAAATAAATAAACTTTCCTATTAACAAAATAATAATTTTTTTAACAACTACCAAACAAATAAACTTTTTTAGATCGTTAAAAAAAATTATAAAAATAATTACAAACTTCATCTGTATCCAAACTTATTTGAAAAGTAAAAAAATTGAGTTTGGATTTTTCACAAATGAGTTGTGATATAGGAGTCTTTTGGCAACAAGTTAAAAAAGTTAATTTTTTGGCTGTTTAGTTTTTTTAGCTGAAAAAGTCAATTTTTTGTCAAAGAAACCGTCAAAAAAATTAAAAAATTAACTTCTTATCAGTTTCCCAAAACATCTCATACTAACCCCACATATACACATGAGATTTATAACATAAAGAAGTGAAATAAATAGTATTTATTTTTAAAAATATATTGACCCAAGTATTATGTAAAAGTATTTTAAGAAGTGCTATTTGCACCTTTTTTTAAAATGCACTTCATATTGTTTATTTAAGATAAAAAATTAAATCTAATATAATTTTTAATACACAAAATTTAGAAGGCTGTTATTAAAAATAAAATAAAAAAGAAAAAGAAAAAAGAGAGAGAGTACAAATAGTCATCTCCATTTCTTTTGGCAAAAGAAAAGTCTAGCAGTCAAGGAGCTAACACATAAGTTTCATGGGATTGTATATGTGTCTGTCCTATAAGCCAGGAAGGGGCAGCTTGGTGTTGTGTGGGTTTGTGTCGTAATTATTTTAACATTAATTTAATTAATTTATTATTTTATATTATCGTATTGTCTTAATAAATCATGTCAAAAAATTTAACTATTAATTAAAAATATCAAATGTATAAAAAAATTAAAAATTTCTTCACAGCTAAATTTAATAAAATCAATCTCTATTATTTATAAAAATAGTTAATTTTAACTTAATTTTATTTTCTTAATTTATAAATATTATATTTTATTATTATATTTTTTACTAAATTAACTCAAATAATAGACAAAAAAATATATTAAGTTCAATTAAAGGCACAAACAAAACTTATATTAAACTTAAAATCATATTTTACATACTTTTTAATAAATTGGATATAATTATATAAGAGATTAAAAAAATATCATGATACTTTTTAGTGACAATAATATTCAAATGTATATCTAATTCTTTATTATACGGGTTATCCGTATCCGTCTCGTGTTATACGAATTTAACACTAACCCGATCCATTTTGTTAGGTCCCTTTATTGTCAAATCCGGGTACAAAACTTTAAGTTGTTAAAGTTGTATTTTTCCCTGTATTTTTGTCTTTCCCTATCGAGCGGGATCATTGGCGCTCGAGCGGAGTTTGTGATCTCTCAGTATTTTGACAGGACTGTAAAAGTACTTGAGTGTGTGATTTCGTGCTCGAGCGGACCACTGCTTTGTCACACGCATTTTTTACTAAAGCCGCTCGAGCGGACTGTTGGGCGCTTGAGCGGAGATCGCAGACTCAGTTGCCTATTTATATCTGTTTAGGATGTTTTTAGGATTATTTCTCCTAGATATTGTTTAAGGTTTTGTTTGAGGTCTTCTTCTGGAGATTTTTGAGAGTTTTCTTTGATGTTTTAAGAGAGTTCTTTACTCATGAATTTGTTACCATTGATGGTAGTGACCACTTCTTCAATTTCATCTCTTCATCTCCTACCCACATTCCCTATTCTTTCCCTCATCTATTTTTCTACATCCTTTGTCTTACTCTTTTTTCCTATTCTGTTTACTCTTTTCTATTTTTGGGTTTTTTTTTATTTGAGTCCAGTAATGACAGATGGTGATTGGGTTATAGTGGGGAGACCTAGAATGAAAGACTTGTGGGAACTAAGCTTGGTTGAAGAAGACGCTTTGAGGCTTCTGGAAGTTAGGTTTGGTGGGCCAGCCAAACACTGGATTGATGTTATCCGCATTGAAAGGAGAAGGTGTATAGATCTAGTCATGGAGAAACACACACCGTGTGAGCTCTGTAGATTGCAATTGCGATCGTCCAAGGACGTCGAACGAAAAAACATCAAAATCAACAACGTCGAATTACAAAACCCTTATCTTTGTTTTTTTATTTTTATTTATTTTGATTTTGATTTTCACTTTCACTTTGATTTTGATTTTGATTTGTTATTGGTGGTGTTGTTTGGTGGTTAGATTGTGGCGGTGATGTTTAGTAGTGGCGGTGATGGAGTGGGTTGATGATAGACGGTGGAGAAGAGGGGCACAAATGGCCGTGGGTGTTGCAAAGATGTAATGGAGAAGGGTTAGGATTGAAATGTTTGTCTTGCCCCTACAAATTGATCACATGTTGTGCACATGATTATTTTCTATTAAAGTTTTTAACAGAAGCAATTGATTGGACCAAAATAAAACAAAATTAAAAATTGAGAGTCAAAATTAAGTAAATTAAAAATATAAAAATCAAAAAACATAAGCAATAAAATACAGATGTTATTGTAATTTGCCCAATCTTAATCTATTTGTATTTTTACTTTTCAATTGAATTAAGCTGCCCCGATATTCATAAACACGTGCCAAATTATTGTGCCTCAAATATTGAAAATGAGATTGTTGTTATTATGATTTTTCCTCGAGTGATCATTTGATTTGGTTTAAAATTTGACTTTTTAAGTGATGGTGATTAGGGTGAGTTTTTTTTTTTTTTTTAATCAAAAAATTTAAAGCTGAACCCAATAAAAAATAAAAAAATAAAAAAATTTGGTCAAAAAAACTAAAGTAACATTTGATAGAGTTTTCTAAATATGATTTGAGAATAAAAGTTGTATTTTGAGTTTGTAAGTTTTGGAATTATGATTTGAGTGTGAAAAATTTGTTTGGTGAATGAGTTTTGAAAAGAGTTTTGGATTGAATAGAAAATTTTTGATGTGACATATGATATTTGATATAAAAATTTACAACTCATAATCAAACACACAATTCAAAATTCTATTCAAAACTTATAAAAAAAAAAATTAAAAAATTTTGATTTTTTTTTATTTAAAATATAAAAAATAGGTGCCAATTGTGAAAAAAATAAAATAAAAAAGTATTGCATTCTAGCGGTTAACCGGCCCGACATCTAGGAGGATGACCGGTCAGACGTCCGGGAAGACGACCGGTTAGCCTAAATTTTTCCTCATTTAATAGAATTTTTAAAAATAAATGTGAAATTAATTCTTAAAAATGATAACTAAGCATCACGCGCAAATTAAGAGGTAGAAATATATTTTCAAAACTCTTCCGAACGGAGCCTAAAAATAGTTGGTTGATCTAAGGGACGTCTCGACAATTCAACGCAACATTTATCCATTACTTGAAGCAAATTAGTGAATTTTTTTTATAAGAAAAACCATTTTTATCTAAAAAATAATTTTCTTGTAAAATATTTTCTAATTATGCTTTATTACAATTTCAAAATTAATATGTTAATAATTGTGATAGTAATAATGATAGAGTGGGCTTGGTAGAAATAATAATGGTGAGATGGCAACGAAAATAAAGTGTTGACGATAATAATAGTAGTAATATTAATAATAAGAATATATATTGAGGGATTGATAATATGCCTAACTCATCCAACTTAACTTAATATTTTCAAATTTAAGATAAGTTTTTTTTGACTTAAAAGACTCGGTTGAGTTAAGATTTTGAATCTGGTTATTTTTTCTGATTAAATTTGGGATAAAAATATACTAATTATATGTTTTAATTTTTAATTTTTGTTGTGTGTATGGTGAACATGTGACACGCGCCATATAAGGGGCGTGAGTGAAGCGACTGGAGAAACCGTTTGGGGGTAAGCACACATGTGGATTGGTTGCCTTTTCCAATGTTTGCTGATCTCCACGTGTCACAACCCCATTGTATGTTACTTTATATCTGTCCATACACGTTTCACCACTAATGGGTTGTACTCTCTCTGTCTGTCTCTCTCTCGCGCGCACAACACACACAGCCTTCGTTTGAGGCTTTTTCATTATTTTAGTTTCCGGTTAAAAAATTTCGTTAAATTTTTGATTTTTTTAATTTTTATAAAAATAAAATAAAATAAAAATAATTTTAATATAATATTTTATTTTATCAAATTATTATTATTTGTTTTTTTTTTTTTTTTACTAAAATAACCTCAATCCAAATATTCATACCAAACATAGCCACAGAGAGGTCACGAGACTCATGACTTGACTATTCCTTGTTGAAAGAGAGTGTTTGCAGATTAGGCTTTTATGTGAATGAATAGCCATGTTTCGCCATTAAGGAAAACAATCCCATGACCTTGAAATTTGGATCTATATTATTAGCCTTGTAGTCTTTATTTTATTTTATTTTATTTTTTGATCTATATATATATATCCACAAAAAAATATATATATATAATTGGAAAATATTTATTCGTACAAATTTTTATTCATAAATTTTTTTAAATAATGTGATAAGACAAAGACAAATTAATGATTCATACTTTTAAAAAAAAAATTTATAAAATTTTTCAGTCAACTTTATCACATTATTCAAAAATTTGTAATAAAATTTATGTGAATTTACAACAATTTAGAGCACTAATTTTGATACTCTAATATGACACTAATGATATAACAAGAAAAAAAATATATGAAATCAAAATATCACATCATATTAAATGAGACCTACTATCAACTCATGAAAACTGATTTTAAAATTAAAAAAATAAAGTTCCAAAATATTTTGGGTGAATTTAACCCTATTGATATACTTATTATTGCAATGACCATCAAAGGCTGTTCTTTTTCATGCAGAAGTGGTCACACAAGTGCAGTTTTGCTTGAAAGGTAGGCAACTAACTAAGCCAGCTAGGCATGGATGTATCTCACACTTTTTGGTTGCTGAGAAAAGTAACAAAAACAATTTAAAAAAAAGTGTAAAAATCTTTCGGAAGAGACACCCATGCCACTGTATAGCAACTCAACTGTGAAGACTAAATAGTGTACTTTTTGACTTTTTATGAAATATGGGTTGAGTTTGGGTTGGGTTTGAAGTGATGTATTAGAGAGGTGATGTGACTTAAATAAGATGATGTGACTTAAATAGGATAGTGACTTTTTGACTTTTTGTCTTTTTTCAATCATGCCAAAATTGTTGGGAAACTTTACAATGGTCGATTTGGTAGAGTTGTGAAAAAGTGATTATAACTTATAACTTAATAGTTTATAACTTATAACTGTGAACATAAGCTAATTTTTAATTTATAAATTAAGCTTCTGCTCCTCCACTCAAAGAATAAGTTGATTTTTGACTTACAAAAAGTTATAAGCTGTATTATTAAGCTAAACCAAACACATCAAAATAATTTAAATTAAGCTAAAAGCTGATATAAGCTAGAAATAAACGCTACCAAACAAGACCAATATAGAAGAAAAACTTTGTAAAAAATAGGAAGTTTAGATTCGAGGCTTGATAGATTGCTTTTGGCTTCATTTAATTAGAGTTTGCTAATAGATTCGCATAATATAAGAAACTCAAAATTATACAAATTAATAATTCTAAAGAATTTTTAGAATTTTCATGTGTTAATATTAAAACTGAATTAAGAATAAATAAAATAAAGAGAATGAGAGATGATCTGAATACGGGAGAGAAAACTATAATTTATTAAATTTGTAAAGGTAATTATGAAAAATCATAACTTTTCATTTGAATGGAAATTAATGAAAATTAAAGCTAATTGTCATGTCTATTTTTGGTTAGAAATATTTGTTGATAGTTTATCAACTAATTAATTGTTTATGGCAATTATCAAAAATGAGTTACTAGCGCCTTACGGCTTATACCATGCTTGCATGCGTGAGTGTGTAAAATTATCTTTCTTGTGTATTTTTACTAAAGATAACATATCAAATTGGCTCCTGCTTTTACGACGAAAGAAAGCTTTAAAAACTTCATATTTAGTGCAACATTTTCTATAAAAGAGATGGTTTCTATTTTATTTTATTTTATTATACTTTCTTCATTACAACTTATACCATATATACAACACATTTCAATGTAGGAAAAAAAAAAAGTTAGTTGGCATTCTTTTGGCTATGATGCGATGTTTGAATTTATATTTTGTGAAGAAAAATTGGATTACAAAAGTGTTATTGTAACTAGGTTGATGAGCATGATATCCAATGATATTTGTGTTGCCTGCAGCCACAAAAGAGAGTGAGCAATGCCTGCTGGAATGAACTATTAGAGGGCACTCGAATAGAATTCCATTTCGAAAAGCATTTGGCAAATAAGTAATCCCTATTGCATGGACATTCTAAATTTTCTACACCTGAGTTTCATCCACCAAAGCGAGCTGATTGTCCATGCCAAAATTACCTCTTACAACAACATAATGTGAATGAAATTATGATCCTACAACATTGTATCGTAATTTTAATGACTCACTTATTATAACTTGAAGTTACAATTCAATTTGATTATTATCATAATTTTACATCATGTTATGAGCAAAAAGGTCTTGGAGATGAGCAATTAAGTATTGTTAAATGGGTATTGACGTGATAATATTACAAAATAATTTTAATTATTAATTTGTCTGAATTCAATAAATATCACATATGATCCACACAAATTAATAGGTAAAATTATTTTGTAGCATTGTGAAAGGGGCATGGAATAATTTTTTCTCAAGGGTGAAGCAAACACGAAATCCTCAATAGCCTTGAACATCTAACGTGTCAGCACAGTAGTGAGCCAGAAATCTCTAGTTTGGGTACTAGATTAGTAGGGTGGTAGATATGGTCCTTAATGTTGTTGGGAAAGTTAAAAACAACAACCAAAAGAGAGATTCTTTAAAGACTTTTGCTATGGCTCATCAAACCTCCTAGGTAGAAGTCACGAAGCTATGGATGCGTTTGGTTTGTATTTGTATAGTAATTTTTGAAATAAAAAATATAAAAAATTATTTGATTTGTCTTTTTTTTAAAATAGTTTTGAAAAATTATTTTTGAGAGAGAGTTTTAAAAAAAATAATTAATTTGATGTGTATGAGAGAGAGAGTAATTTTAAAAAGTAGATAATCAAATAAAATTTTGAGATTTTTTTGAAAAAATTTGTTTAATTTAATTATTCTTAAAAATTTGTTTGAAGAAAATTTTTTCTAAAAATTTTTCTGAAAAATAAATCAAACAAGCCCATGAAATCCTCCAAGTTGACAAGACATGAAACCTTTTTCTTAAATAAGCTATGTTTGTGTTGGAGAATTGAATGTTTTCTTTTGTTCTTTACTGACATTAATGTTTTGTTTATTTTCTTCAACACCACGTGTGTAGTGCTTTCAACTGCATATTATTATTGGACTTTCACATTTGGGTTTTATTTTTTCGACAGAATGCAGTTTATAATTAGTCCTCCAAGAGGGCTGGGTGATCCTGTTCAGGCTTGTGAGCTCACCCTGACTTTACTTTGATCCGTTAATGATCATTTGCATATAAAAAAAATTACAATCAGTTGACTCAATCACAATTATCTTTAAACAAAATTAATGATTTGTTTTTAAAATTGTACTTACTATTTATTTTGTTTAAATGCAATAAAATCACGTGATTGTAATTATAGAAGACAAAAAAAATACTATAATATATGTTGTGCTAAAATAGTATAGTGTTATTTTCCACACTAAATTTGATATAGAATATAATAATGTTATTTTATACTACCCTTGACCAATTGTCTTTTAAAAATAAAATAAAAATTACACCTATGTTATTATAATTTAAGTTTAAGGGAAAATTACTATTTGGGATGGTTTTTGAAAAATTATTACAGTGAAAAAATTTGTAATTTTAATTATTAATATTTATAAAATTTATTATTTTTTTTGTAAATATTTTCTTCTGACAATATTGATGTATAGTTCTCCTTAAGTTTAATTTATCACTAATTATTATGTTATTAATAATCCAATAACAAAGAAATTGAAATCATCTTTTATCCATTCATAACCAAAATTAATTTTTCTGTTAGTAATCAACTAAATTTGATTTTTATTGGAATCTTGATTTTTCATAATTATGTATTATGTTTGTTTTGTTTAATGATTTTTTTTTTTTTTTGGTTTGGTGGGTGTGGGTGTGGGTGTGTGTGTGTGTTGGGGGTTCGGTGTGGTGTTGTGTATGTTTAACTTAACACTTATTGAATGGTAGTGTTGTGTATGTTTAACTTAACACTTATTGAATGGTAGTGAAGACAAAATGGCACAGACAAATATTACACCATTACTACTGCACAGTTACACACACTCTTGAATAGTAGGATTGAGTATAGGCCCCGTTTGTCTGGGTTATAAGAGGACAAGGGGTCACTGCTGTGGTTAAAACACAGCAGTGACTGCTGTGGTTCAATTTTAAGGTGTATTATGTATATATTTTTATGATCCAAACCGTTCATTTTATAGGGTTTGTTGAGTATTTCATTCCTACCAAAAATTATATTAATCGGATATCAATAAATATATGATCGATAACCAAAAAAATAAACAATAAATTTTTCTTTTGAAAAACTGCATAAAAAATATGTTAATCGATCATATAGTCATTGATATCCGATTAATATGATTTTTGGTAGGAATGAAGTACTCAACAAACCCTATAAAATGAATGGTTCGGATCATAAAAATATATACATAATACACCTTAAAATTGAACCACAGCAGTCACTGCTGTGTTTTAACCACAGCAGTGACCCCTCTTCCGTTATAAGAAATGAATTGGGTTGGTAAGGAGGTTTGCTCTTTTCCATACGGACCTGGTTTCGTATCCCTTAGTTGCTGTGCGGCTAACTCTCCCAGTTTGGCTTGTAGAGTCGGCTCCTAAGGGACCGGCTTTGGGGGTATTCTGGGTATCAAAAAAAAAAAAAAAAAAAAAAAAGAAAGAATTGGAACTATTAATACTTTGGTATTATTAATACTTTGTTTGTTTTGAGAGATGGCCTTGGGATTATTAATATCTTGGTATTACTAATATCTTTAGAAGGGGGATTCATAGTGAGGAGGTAGAGATGGTATTAGAAAAATAGTGAGGGGATTAGAAATTTTTTTATTTATTTTTTATTTTTTATATATTGGGATTTTTTTAAAAAATATTAATGTTTAATTTTTATATATTTTTATTTGTTTTATTATTTTATATAAAAATAATTTAACAATTTCTCACTATTAATCCCCTCACTATCAATCTCTTCACCATCAATTCTCTCATTAACAATCCCCTCACTATCAATCCCCTCCATTCTATCTCTGAAAACAAACGGGACCATAGGGTTATTCGAATCACACAATTCGTTCAATCCGAATCGATCAGCATATAAATGGGCGATTTTGTAGACACAATGAGGATGGATGCAGTTTGGAATATGACATTATTGCAGATTGCGGATGAGTTGTGGGTTGTACCTGCACCTGCAAGAATCCGCCGCACTTAGACTTTTTTTTTATTTTATTTTTTATTTTAAAACTTGAACCATTGATTTCATTCATCATATATTAGATATTTTTAGATTTTGAATGATTTTACTTTAATTGTATTATTAGGTAGTAAATGATTTTGATGATTTAGTTTAGAATTTTGTGTTTTTAATTTTAGAAGTTTTAATTTATTAATTATTAATGTTGTGAGTTTTATAAAATAGGAGGAAAATGACCCAAAATAAATATTTACAAAATGGGGAAAAAAAAGGCCCAAAAATAAATTTTTAAAGAAAAAAGTCCAATTCGCAAACCGCCTGCAACCGCCTGCATATCTGTGAACCTTATCCGCACAAACAGAAACCTGCACTGCGAGCGGTTGCGGGTTCAATTTTCCCTAAATCGCACATATGCGGGTGGGTCCAAACTGCAAACTGAACCGGCTAAAACCGAACCGTGGACACCCCTATTGTATAGGGTGTAGCCAGGTTCGATCGGGTTGAAATTCAAGCCTAACTCAAATTGTGTTGAGATCTGTCGAGATTTAAATTGTAATTTGAGATTGTCTGTTGAAGTTCGACCCAAGTTAAATTCAAATTGTTTGAGTTGCCTGAATTGTACATGAATTTTTATTCTTTTGTTTTCCAACTAAATTATTAATTTATTAAAATTATAATATATTTATATATATATTTTAGAAAATCATTAATAATATCAAAACAAATAATTTATATAATGTAAGAGAGATAGCTATGATAGTATTTACAATTTATGAATGAAAATAAAAAAGATAAAATTTTGTGTTACTTTTGTATATAATATATATTTAATATGATTTAATAATATAAATTACTTTTTTTTAGATGGTAATAATCTAAATTATTTTAATATCATGTAATAGTTAATAATATATATGTATATTTAATATTTTTATATATCTATATATGTATAATTCGGGTTGCGAGTTGGTCGAGTTATTTGATGTCATTGTCTAAGCCAGTCTAATTTAATTCGAGCTTTTGAATTTTTGCTCAAACCTATATCGGATTCAAATATATCTTGTCAAAGTTTCAAAAAAATTCGAATTGAGCTTAAGATTATTCTAGTTGAGCCTGTTGGGCAATTTTCACTGTGTTTAAAAGATTTAATTCTATTGTGTACAAAATAACAACTAGAATTTAAAGAAATAAAGAAAATGAGAGAATTTGTTTG
The DNA here is from genome assembly GCA_025200525.1 of Camellia lanceoleosa. Lineage (NCBI taxonomy): Eukaryota > Viridiplantae > Streptophyta > Magnoliopsida > Ericales > Theaceae > Camellia > Camellia lanceoleosa. The sequence goes on along the minus strand of CM045766.1, from coordinate 141,245,743 downwards.
ATTACAAAAATCAAACTCGAAATAATAAATAAATAAATAAATAAATAACAGATTTTATTTTGTTACAAAAACAAAATTAAAATCTGATTAAATAAACAAATAAAAACAGAATAAAATTAAACAACTTACTTGGTTATTTTCTTTGACTAACTTATCTGATCAAGTCCAGTGTTTAACACTGTGTCCTTAAGACAGATTTGTCCTCTCCACGGTGCTTTCAGAATTTGGACGTCTATCTCCCAGGATGAAATGATCTTACCACAAACAATAGCAGCACTACAAATTGTTTGCCTTACGAACACACTAAGTGTTTACACTCTTTCTTTCAGAAATAAAATGCAGCAAGATGAAGAATAGAATTAGCAGAAGTGAAATACGAAATTTCTGAATGAATTAGATCAAATGAGGGTGGTCCTATTTATAGATGTGAAGGTGACTCTTGGTTTTGAATTGAACAGGTATAATACCTATTGGTTTTGAATTTGAATCTGTTTATAATTCAAACAAAAGCAGGAAGGGCCCTGTTTGGGTGTGCGTTAATACCAAACTAGTTTATTTAGGAAAGGCCTGTTTGGATGAGCATTAAATCCAAACCAGTTCAATTGCTTGAAAAGGAAGGGCCTGTTTGGATGAACACTAAATCCAAACCGGTTTATTTGAATTAAATTCAAATATTTTTGGCCCAAAAGATTAGTATTAAATTTGAACAAGCCCAACCTGTCTCACACCACGCACTGTTGTGTGGTGATTTTGGGTCCAATGGGTCTAGCCCATTTGCCCATAACCTCTCCTTCTAAAACACTTGGTACTTCACACCCCCAGTACCAAACCCATGCCTTATAAACCCTTTCAAAACCTCCCACCAAATCAATGTGGGACAAGCCTTATTCAAACCTTTAAGGAATTTCCACAAAAACTCCATTTCCATGGAGTATACTTTGGCTTCAATTTCCCATTCACTCGGTAATGGTTTTGAGCAACCAAATATACCACGTGAATCACAACGCGGTAAAGAACGCGTTACCACTTTGATCCGTGTAAATCGATGCACGGGGCTCACCTAAAAATTAGACCAAACTTAAAAAAAATTCTGATTTTACCCAAAATTTTATAACCATTTCCAACAGAGCCTGCCGATTTTACACCCCTACTACTGAAAGAAACTTGTAGTAAAATTTATATAAAGTACATTTGTACTGGGTTAAAATAGTATAAAAAATGGCTACAATTTTATAGTAAACTTTTATGTAAAAAACGAGAATAAGTAAAACAAAATAAGAAAAACAAAAATCTTTGAAGACACTGACGTGAATGGAGGCTAGGATTGGAGGAAAAAGCGATTTTCTTTTTTTTTTTTTTTAGTTGACAACCGAGCAAGCGTCACTGAGGCGCGACCTTTGAGGTACATAGCAATGCTCATAAGAAAAATTATATTCACACATAAAATTTACACAAATAATGAAATTGTGTGAATGACATTTTTTTAAAAAAAATTTATATAAATTTTCTGTTAATGTTAGAGACCCACAATTTAAATACATAAAAAGTAAACATATATCATATCACATCATTATAAATCTAATTGTAATTTTTTTTTTTTTTTTTAGGTTATGGGTCTTAAACATTTTCTGTATGTATTATTATTCATTACACATGGAATCAAGTTTCAAATTCAAGCCCATTAGGCTTGGGTATACATTTTCGGGCCGAGTTCGACCTATCAAAAAAAGTAGACTAAGACATTGGGTCGGCCCGATGCTTAAGCCCCACCACTGATAAGTATATCATCAAACCGATACTTCAGCGGTTGCACGATAAAACAACCGCAGACGAGCCACACCCAGCACTATATAAAAGACAAAAGATATTTTATAGAGTCAAATTGAAGTATCTATCTACTAGAAGAGAGAGAGAGGCATAAACCCTAGCCGCTCAATATTCTCTCTCTCTTTAAACCCTACTCTCAGCTTCTGTTTTAGGTATAATCTTTTCATAAACCCTGTAAAATCTAGAACTAATTTTCTGTGTTGAGCTAATTTTCTGTTGATTTTGTTGTTTATTATATTATTTTGATTTGATGTTGTTTTATGTGTTATTACTTACTTTGTTTTGTTTAGATATGAAGTATGAGTTGGAGGGTCTATTAAATTTTGGGTTTCTTCTGCATGATGTTGAAGAATTGGGTTTGTGTAGTTAGTAAAGTAAACTCTGTGTGGGTAGAAAGTAAGCATTTTTAGCTCATGGGTTGATAATGGTTTCTGCCCAAAAGTAAAAATGATAATCTCATTAAAGAAAACTATTTTTGGTTCTGCAATTTCATTGTCACATTCTACACAATTTTTTTTTTTTTTTTTTTCATTCAGCATGATATTTCAGAATGTGATTTCTGAAGTAAAGTTGCAAAATGTGAAATAAACTTCTCTTGCACCACTCATGAGGTTTGTTATGATATTAAGCTGCAATAAGTTGATATTTTTGTTCCACTAAAATTGGAGTTGTATCTGTTTTCTTTGTTGGGTGGAAATTGCTTTCCTAATAATTGTTTTGATGTGAATGACAGCAGAAACTCTTAGTAGCAGAACATGATCTTTCCCCAAGTGGAAGCGTTTGCTTGGGGAATGGGAAATATGGTCTATTTCCTTCTCTTCTAAATAGTGCTTCTTGATTATGAGCTAAATTGTCTTCATGACTATCATTGTGAATCCCACTGACAACGTTTGGATAATTATTAAATTACTCCAATGTTGTCATAATTTATTAAATTGTTTCATAAGAGACACTATCCTGTTTGTTTTGACAATCTGGAACGATTTGTGAACATTCTTATACTCTGAATACATTGAGACTTATTCCATTGTTCTAAGATCATTTTGAACAAGATGTAACCATGGTTCTGTTATTCTGGCTTGCATCTCTTTCTTGTTCACAAATTCGTACTACGGTTGCATGAAGTTCTCCATGCAACTACAGAAATCTGATTTATCCTAAAGTTGAATAGTTTCCAAATTTGAATTTGTGGGCATTGCTGATGGTAATTGCAAGCAAAAGAATCTCTTGGGGTAAGATCAGTGAAGATTGGTTGGATTAAACTTGTGAACTTTCTAATTAGCCCATACCGTATTGCCCATGGTTGAATTTTTCAGCTAACATTTGTTCTGGGCAACAATTGCTCTGATTGGGCATTTTTGACTGCAAGAAATATTATTCCAGCTCTATAGTTTTTTTATTTACCTTTTTCTCTGATATATGATTTCAAACTTGAAAACTTAGAATTGAAATGCAATAACTGTTTTTTACATCATATGAAATGCAGGTTTGTGGAGTGCAAAGTATAGTTTGATTGTCAAAATGGCTTTCTGCAATAGATTTGCAAGTATAATGAGGCAAACCATTTCCCAGAACAGTGCATCAATTGGGCAGGTTCCAACGGCATCTATGCTGAATGCCATTCGTTGCATGTCATCTTCCAAGCTTTTCATTGGAGGTATGTGCTTGAGTTTTGTTTTGTTTGGTGAGCTAAATATAATGCAAGTTGTTTTGGTTCCATAATTGTTTCTGAAGCACCATCGATTTATCTATTTACAGGTCTTTCGTATGGAACCGATGACCAGTCTCTCAGGGATGCATTTTCTGGCTTTGGTGATGTTGTGGATGGTGAGTTTAAATCTACCATGGATTTATTTACACTATATAATGCATACATGTTATCCTGTCCAAGTTCATAAAAAGCATGTCAAGTTAATAAACTTGTATTGTCTTTGGTTGGCAAAAAATGTATTTGGCCAAGTTCTAAATTCATCTAATACTAAGAAAATATTAAGAAAATATTTTTTCGGGTTTAATGGAGGAGTTTTTGTCATATTTTGTTTTCAAAAGGTGGAATTTATGTAGTATCTTTTATATCTGCCATATTTATCCATTCTTCTGTATGATAGATTTTACTTCATTTGCTGAGGCAACGTGTTCTCTAATTACTCACTTAAGCTGTCCGATTTGGTTGATTGGTTTGCATATGCCTGTTGAATATGATTGATCAAATGTTCTGATGATGACCCCCATATGCCCACATTCTTGCTAGTTGATGCCAATATAAATTTGTATCTTAATAGGCGAGAATATTAAGTTGCATTTAGTAGAGTTTTCTAAATATGATTTGAGAATAGAGGTGTATTTTGAGTTTGTGAGTTTTGGAATTATGATTTGAGTGTAAAAAATTTGTCTGGTGAATGAGTTTTGAAAAGAGTTTTAAATTGAGTGGGGAATTTTTAATGTAACATATGATATTTGATACAAAAATTTACGACTCATAAACAAACACACAACTCAAAATTCTGTTCAAAACTCATAGAAAATTTTAAAAAATTCCGAATTTTTTTTTTTATTTAAAATATAAAAAATAACAGGTGGCATTTGTGAAAGAAAAAAAAATGCATTGTTCCGGTTAACCGGCCGGACAACTGGGAGGACGATTGGCCGGACATCTGGGAGGACGACCGGTTAATCCAAATTTTTTCGCCTTGTACAGTTTTCAAAAGTAAGTGTGGAATTAATTTTTAAAAATCGTAAATGGTAGAATTAAGTTTAGAGAGCTCTACCAAATAGAGCCTTCGTTTCTTCCAGATTCCAAACTCACCCCCTTCCAATTTACAAGTTTTCTATGGCGTGTGGTATTGTGGTAGCTTGTATACTCAACTTTCAGTGGTTCTGGTGTGCAGCAAAGGTCATCACTGATAGAGAAACAGGGAAGTCTAGGGGATTTGGGTTTGTGAACTTCACTAGTGACGAATCTGCCACCTCGGCAATGTCTTCTATGGATGGACAGGTGAGAATTAAACGTGGTAGGAAATGTTTCATACATATATTTCAGTGTTATTGTTTTTGGTAACTCTAACTTGCTCTTTGCTTCCAGCCACTGGATGGGCGGACCGTTCGTGTGAGCTATGCCACCGAAAGACCATCATCTGGTCCCAGAGGTAATTTTGGAGGCGGCTATAGTTCTGGAAATTATCGTGGTGGGTATGGTGATGCTAGAGAGAATGATCGTTTCTAAGCCATTGTTGGATAGTTTTGCTGTCTATCGCGTCGGCTATGTTAAATTGTTTACCCTTCTAGGATCATGAGGTGCATTGCTGTGATTTTAAATTTATTTTGCAGACCTAATTTTGTTATGGTATGATTTCAATACAAGTTCGCTTTTTACTGCCTATATCTGTAGTTCATGTCGTACTCGCTCTGTTTGCATTATTTTGCTGGAAGGCTGGAATCATATATCTCAATTACAAGAAATTGGAATGAATCTTCAGTGACATTACAAATTACAATTACATATATAAATTTCTACAATGGGAGATAAAGATACTCCAAATAAAAAAGAGTAGATTCGATTCTCTTCTCTTCTTTTCCTTTCATTTATTTTATTTTATTTTATCCGAGTTGCAAAAGGGCTCGGGAATGATTTTTTTGAAAACCCATCAACTAGAACTAGAAATAGAAGTTCTCGAAAAAAAGAAGGGGCACTTACCGATGAGTTTAAGTTTTCGTTTGACAAGTGATTTTTTTAGTCACAAAATTATTAAAAAAATTAAAAAATTAACAATTCATACAAAAAAATTAAAGATTTTATTTTCTTTTTATTTTTTATACATCTTTTCGTAAAAAGTTAAAAAGTCATTTTAAACATACTAATTTTTTTTATATTACATTTTAGTAAGAAAGTCAAAAAATTATTAAAAAAGTCTGTTCTTAAACTATACAAAATTCAAAATCTATTTAATTTCAAAATAAAATATTTGCATCAATTACTCTTATATATTTTTAATTGTTATTAAGAACTCTTTTACTTTTATTTTTATAATTTTAAAAATATTATTACATCCAACGGCTTCCATCAGACTCACTTAAGACGTGCTTGAATATTCAACATCATGGGGAAATTGTCGGAGCATCACTGGAAGTTCGCTGGAGTATTCTGAACATCACTGGAAAATGTCAAGAACATTATCAGGTGATTCATCGGAATATTCAGAATATTGTCGGGGAAAAAAAAAAGAATAAATGGAGATATTATAGTTAAAAAACATAACAACAACAAACAATAATGGGAAAAAGCATATATTATTTTTCAATTTTTGTAGGGTTTAAGTAAATAATCTGTAATGTTGATCAAACTCAAAAGTAAGGGGTTATTTGGGATGATCTAAATAAGTGTATTTTTTGTCTTTTACGAAAAGATGTGCAAAAAAGTAGAGAGATGATGTGATGGAAAAAAGATAAAAAGATAAAAAGATGGATTATATTGGGGATGCCAAACCACCCCTAAGTTTTGAAACTGTAAAATGTTACAGTTTCAAAACATTATTCCATTAAGTTAGAAAACATGCTATTAAACTGTAAAATTTTACAGTTTTAAAGGATGTTATGAAACTGCAAAATTTTGCAGTTTTAAAACATGATTCATTTCATCACAAAAAAGAGCTGAAGCAGTAAAATTTTACAGTTTTCACCATCTGTAATTAAAACTTAAGAACAACTTATTCAAAACTTGAAATTTTTCTCTATTAAAATAGAAAAATAGTCGTGTGTAACAGAGAAAAGGTAGAAAAATTGAGTGAAAAATCTAGAAACCTCCTAGATATTGATTTGTGATTATGTAACAATTTTAAGCAGAATATAACAATCCTAATCAAACAATCAAGAGAAAGAGACACAACGATTTTACGTGAAAAAACCACAATTGGACACCTCCAACTGTGATAAAAAAAACCACGAGCAACAGCCATAAGAACAATCCACTAAGAATATTTAAAGGAATTACACAGGTATACTCTCAATTATCTAGTGAATCCACAACGCCTAATTGAACCAACCTCTATGTGCCTCTTTCAACCCCATCTTCACCATGGAATTGTCTTTCTGATGAGCCACTTCAGAATCCACCGAAGCTTCAGGCTTGAATTTTTCAGAATCCACTGAAGAATAACTCTCTCTTTTGTTTAACAAACAAAACTTTTGATGTACTCTCTTTTAAACCATGAGTTGAATACTCAATAAAAACATCAAAAAAACTAACAAAATATCTTCAGATATAAACCTTAAGAACCACAAAGAAGATCTGGAGGAAAAATTAATGAGTCATCTAGTTTTGGGAAAAAACCAACTACTTATAGAAAATCCAAAGTAATCATGTTTTTTGAAGAAAACCAACTTCTTAAAGGACTCCAAAGTAATCCTAGTTTTGGAAGAAAATCAACTTCTTAGAGAAATCTAAAGTAATCCTAATTTGACCAAACATGTGAATTTAAAAAATTACAACCTTCGGTTTGATCCATGGAATTTGACAACAAAGAGTCCTAACATTGAGAAACCAATTGAAAAAATAGATATAGAAAGAATATTATACTCTGGCAACTATTTTTGGTTTAAATCTGGTCGGATCTCATGTAGATCTACTCAGATTTGATGTAGATCTGTCAGATCTAAGAAGATTTACGCATCTTCTTCAGCGTTGGTGAGGATGAAGTAATGAGTTGATGTCAGTGGTTAGTGGTTGCTGGTGAACCTCAATCAATGGTGGTCTTCGGTCATCGATAACCATATATTAGAAAGAGAAAGAGAATAAGGAAGGTGTGGTTATCAGTCGTCGGACATAACAAATAGAAGGAGAGGAAAACGTAGAAAAAAAGAGAGGGGAAAACGTAAAGAATGAGAGAAAACGCAAAGAGAAGAAAACGTGTAGGACTTTTGAGTCCACTCAAAAAGTTATTATTTTTTTTCTAAAAAAAAAAACTAGAAATAGAAACCTGCTTTGATTGATTTGATATCCAATTATGATGGCCCAATAACTTGTTGGCCCAGCAATTTAAGTTAAGTGGATCTATTAATATGATTTAAAAGTTTAAACTCCAAGTCATTAGTAATAATCTATTTGATTCATTATATACCATGCTAAGAGCATCTCCAACGTTGCACTTCTTTTTTCATCAAATTTGAAGAAGAAAATGACGATTTTCTCAATTTGATACGAGGCGCTCCAACGATGAGCATCAAAGTGAAATTGGGGAGGTGGTCGACTGGGTGGTCAACCGGCCGGTTGACCAATCGGTCGACCGGCAAAGGCAAATTTATTTATTTATTTATTTTTTAACTGTTTTTGACCGGTTTGAACCCATGTATTTCAAAGAGAACCAAGCGACCGGTTGGTTAACCGGCCGGGCAACCGGTTGGTTGACCGGCGTACCACCTTCAACGGTCAGTAACAGTGATTTGGTAAAATCTGTGTTTTGGTATCAGTTTGATGTTTTGTTTGCTGAATTGTCATTTTGATATGAGTTTGGTGCAACGGTTGGAGCTTTAAAAAGTGAGTTTTTCATCAAATTTTGAATCTGATGTTGGGTTTGGTTCTCCGTTGGAGATGGTCTAACCTTTCATATCCAATCAATCTGGATTATTACGAGTACGACTCATATTTATCACAATTGTTTTCATAAACTCAGAAAAAATTTAATCCAGATAACTTGGCAAATGCAATAGATAGAGTGGGCCTTCTTATTCACTCGCGTGCATGTTAGACAAAAGTTGTTCCCAAATTTTTTTCACATTTTTTTCACTAAAAGACAAAAGTTTTGCAAAACCAAAAAAAACACATCCAAACAAAATATCACATCCAATCCCATAATCATTTCACTTTTTCTCTCACAAACATCACATCCAACCACATAAAAACCCAACTATCTTCCCAAACACTAAAATTTTTTTATCTCATAAAAACTACATCTACTAAAATTTACATAAAAACTCACTTCCCAAACACCCACAATTTAAATGGGTTTAAGTGGATATTCATGTCAACCCATCTAGGTCTAGTTTTAGGTCCCTTTTAGGATAAGTTTTTTTAGCCCAATTTTTGTTTTTTTTTTTTTTTGGTGTGTGCGCGTGCGCGCTCGCGACTATTTAAGCCTAAATAAAAAAGTTTTGTTTGGGTTAAATTTTTAATTTTTTATTGTAATTGATTTGATGATTGTGAGAGAAAAAAATGAAATAAATTATATTATGAATACAACATTTTGTCTTATTAACTAAATTAATGTATTTTATATTTTTGTTGGCTAATTTAACCTCAATTCATATGCCAAACTTGCCTTTATGTGCAAGTTTCTTTTTTAAAGTAAGCCTTATTTCTCTCCTTTCTGATTCATCACTCTGTAATGTAATTGTTGCATGTGATTTCTCAAATAATTACTTTAGCTTGTTTAGTTTGGATTTTCAGGTAGAAAATTGAAAATTTTTGTTTTGTTTTGTTTTGTTTTTTTTTTTTTCTGGTTTTTTTTACTGATTTTTTTCAATATTCTAAGCAATTTTTTTAAAAATTTTTTTAGACACACTTAACATAAATATATTTAAAAAGTATAATATTTATGAAAAAATATTTAGAAAATTCACTAAATACTAAAAATACAAAAAAATAATATTAAAATTCAATACATTTTTCATATTTTTGTGTATTAATTGTTTTTTTTTATTATAAATATTTTACTTTTTAGATACAATTAAGGTGTATCTAAAAAAGTTTAAAAAATGATTAAAATTTTAAAATTATTCATTAAAAATATCATAAAAACACGAGAAATAAAATATTTAATTTTTAGAAAATTAAATTCAAAAAATTAAAATCTAACACTATTTAGTGGACATGATTTGAGTCCAGTCCACTAAGCTCAAGCTCATATAAATCACTAGTTCTCCTACCGTGAGCCCACTTAGCTTTATCAAAACGGGCCTACTGATTCTATTACTTTCCTCTTAAGGATGGATTTTGAATTTATAAAATTATTTATAGAAAATAAAAAATCTTAATTTATTTTATTTTATCTTCGTAAATTTAATATTTAAATGCCGAGGCCCTTGTGGCCGAGTGATATGTAACCGCGCATCGTAAGGAGCAGTGAGTGGAAGGTCTGGGATTCGAATTGATAAATTAGCAACAACCTCTTTAAATTGTAACATAATTTTACTAATATACAAACATTCTATCTTTGACCCCAAAAAAAAAATAAATAATTAAATACAGTCATAACATGATATAGTGAAAGACAATAACACCGATTGAGACTCTGTTAAATTCATACTCAAGCCACAAAGAAAATACATGGGAATAATTTGTGGAGAAGAGTAGTATGTGACAGTATGCTGAGAATGTAAATAAATAAAGTTGTCAATTTCTCTATTAGCATATGATTTTAAATGAGTCGATGATTAATAATTCATCAGGGTATCAGAATAAAATCACTCTTTATAACGGGGAGCTTTATGAAAAACATATAATAAAATTATTCTTCTTTCTAATAACTCAAGTTTTAAAAATGAGTTAATGGTTGGCATTTGTGAGTCTCTGACCAAATAAAGTTTGATTTAATATTAAAAAAATAACATACATAACATATAGTAGATAGATATGCATTAGTTCACAAATCACAAAGTATGGCATTTAGGGTGTGTTTGATTGGACGGACTGGAAAAGAGGGGATTAGAATCCATCGGACTTGAGTCATGGGATTGGAATTCCCCGGACTATTTGGTAGGATTGGATATGTATCCTGTGTTTATTTTTTCATGGGATTAGATGTCCGGACTGTGAATCCCCCGGACTATTTTTAGTGAATCCAACGTTTGGTTGAATGATTTGGAGATAGAATAAATGAACAAATGTCTTTTTTACCCTCTTTTATTTGTTAACTAAGTATTAGCAATATTAAACATATCTTTAATATTTATATTATTTTTAGTTAGATTAAATAAAAAATTATTTTATTTTATTTTTTACACAATTAAATAAATTTATTTTTTTTTAAAAAAATAAAAATAAATAAAATATCAATAAAAATATATATTATTTTTTTAATTAAGATTTTAAATAAATTTGTTTAAAAAAAATAATAATCAAAAAATGAAATTAAATAAAAAATCTATTAAATTTAAATAATGAAATTAAATAAAACATAAACAAAATTTTAAAATAAAACATCAATAAAATATCCATAAAAAAATTATTTCAAAAAATTAAATAAATAAAACATCAATAAAAAGTTAAATAAAATTATTTTATTTTTAAATTGAGACATTTAAATTTTATTGAATTTTATTAAATATAATACATAATTAATAGTAGAGGGTCAAAATGGTCATTTCATCATCTAATCCAAACAGTGATTAGTCCCCCACTTTCTGTCCCACACCCCCCCAGGACAGGATAGTCCCCCATATGGAGGACATGGAATCCGGCCGGACATGGAGTCCGCCTGACTAAAAAAAATCAAACGACGAATAAGAAACACTATTTAGACTCAAGTCCAAATAGTGGATAATCCCCCCCCCAATCCCCCAATCAAACAAGGCCTTATATTCATAAACGTGTTGTAGTGTTAAAAACCCAAACTGTCTACTATTCATTGACTTTAATATTAAATGTTTGCAAGATTTCTATAATTAAAATAAAAAATTAAGTCACGGAAAACATTATTATAATTTAAAGTCATATTTTATGCATTTAAAATTACTTTTAAAGTTGAATTGATATCACAAAGTGTGACACAGTTTATATAGCACTAATGTTTTGGTACTTCCCCAAAAGCGACACACCTTTGGATTCCTCCCAAACAAGTGGGCTTGCATTCAGACTTGCTGACTCAATTCCATGAGTATATTATTTTGACTTATTTAAATATAATTTCTTTGTAATTGTAGCTTCTATGAAATTTCTATTACATGTTATTGTAAATAAAATAATGTAATGCGTTTAGTCAAATTGTAATTTTTTTTTGTTGATATATTATATGAATTTAAAGATGTCATTTGACTTTGGAATGTTCTTATTATAGGGCTCTTTGACAAGTTAAATAGAATTGGGTTGTTCAGTGTAGATATATAAATCATGTTAAATGTAATTTTTGTAATAATTGAATTTTAGCTGAAAGCAATTATTCTCTGAAAATGTTTTCTTGTTGCATTCAATTTCATTGTGACTCTGATAAACCATCCATTAATTTATTAAAAAAAAATCTTAATCTCAACATTAATTTATTAAAAAAAAAAAATTCAATTCATTGTTGACATATATATGTATTGATGGATACCATTTGATTTTGAATTTTTTTTTTCCCCAAATATATTACTTGTGAACTTTGACCTTCTAATAAGGTGCTGACATTCTAGCCAAATGAGCAATCCCCCAATTGGTTGAGATGTTCTCAATTTTTATTCCAAATTATCCAGTAGAAAATCAGGAAACACTGCAATTTTTAATAGTAAAATTAGTAGCATATATACACACAGCCTAGGAATCTTACTGAAATTCTATATTGATAAAAATGAGATAAAGAATCCCAACATCTTCCCCATATGACCCCAAATTATCACTAAACCTAAGGCATTAGCTTAGGATATATTAAGCTGTTAATTCAGTATTGCCCACTTATAATGTTTTCTTTCTTGCATTCAATTTCACTGAGGCTGTTGTAGGCCATCCATATTTATAATAATAATAATAATAATAATAATAATAATAATAATAAGGGACATTTATAGACAAGTTTTAATTTATGAACTTTATACTTCATTAAGTCGTAACTAAAATTTATTAGACTTTTAAGTCTCATTAAATTTTTAATAGTCAGAATTATCTTTCAAAGAATGATTATTAATCATTTATGATTATCTATGTAGGAATATGATGATTTGACATTTATTTTTATTTTTAAAATTTTAAAATATCAACTTTCAAATTGAAAAAACTAAAAAAAATTGTGTGCAAAAAAAAAAAAAAAACTAGATTTTTTTTTGAAAAAATTGAAAAAACTTTTTTTTTGGTTACAAAACTAAAAATTTTGTGTCTATAAATGAGTATGATGATGGAACATTGATATGCAATAGTGAAAAAAAAAAAAAAAATTTAAAAATGAAAAACTAATAATGTTCTCAGTTTTAAAACTGGAAAAAAATTGTTAATATTCTCGGTTTTATTGGACAGTTGAATCAAACCAATAAGTAAAAAGACAAAAACGTTTAATCTCATACTCTATTTTTTTTCCCATTAATTAGTAAAACAATTATCTGAAATATTACTATGCAAAATTGATAATATTCTTAGTTTTAAAATTTGAAACAAATTGATAATATTCTCAATTTTACTAAATAGTATTTATTGGTTTAAAAAATCTTAAATAGAACCTAAATTATCATAATATTTATAAATAAGATTTTTAAGTAATTAACTCTAATAATAACAACACGGATGTCAACATTGAGGCTTATGTTTATTTATTTTAATTTTCATGCTGCGAACACACCAATTTATACCGTAACTTCGCAGTCACAATGGGAGTGAGTGAGACTATCTTCTAACATAAGGAGGAAAAAAAAAGAAGAAAAAAAAACAAAAAGGAAGAGAATTCTGGGAAGGTAGAAGATAAGATGAGATAATCCTTGTTAGTGAGTTAACATTGTTTTCCCCCCAGCCTACAACAACCACTCTGATAGATAATAGCAAGACTACAAATTTAGAATTATTTACTTAGGATTTATCTAGAAATAGGCATTAATGGTTTAAATTTAGTCCACCACATATATCCATTCTGGGTAAATTCCCAGACTCTAATTCTGAGATCATAGTTTTTTTGATAATTAAAGCTTCTTATCAGTGTATGTAGCAGGATAGCATACGTATACCAACTCTGATAACAGCTTTTGTTTTCACTTTTATCAGCTTTCACATTAATCTTTTAGCCTCTCATTAATGAATAATCTGACTCCTCAATATTCATACTTTGCTTGAGATTCATTCACAGAGGGAGCACCCAGAAACTGATGAACCCTTTGTACATCACTAACTCAACTTTTTTTTTTTTTTGTGAAAAAAAAAATGTTTAACTCTAATTTCATTTTATTTTTTTTAAAAGTAATCATTTATAACCAGAAAAAAAGATACATAGGACACTAGAATGGCCAAAAAGCTCGCTACCTCACAAACGAGACAGCTCAAAATTGATCCAGCCTAGGAACAGTACCGCTCACAAGCCTACGAGATTAGACTCCACTTGAAAATTTTCTATTTATGTCTCTCGTGTTATTAGACCTATTTATTTGTGTCTAAAAAAAAAAAAAAAAATGCAGCACATTCCAATTTCAAAACCAATTTTCTAGATAGATAATAATTTTATTCTACTACTTGGATTGTTAGGTATTATTTAGATCCGGACTCTATTAGGGATCCAATTTTGGTGATTCAAGTCAGATTGATATGATAACTATAACTATGTGATTTAATCATATTTGTTTTAGAAAACGATATCTAGTAAATTAAATTTTTTTTATATAAATGATCTAAACTCAAGATTTATCAAAATAAATAGTTCCGATCATGAAGTGGGACCTATAGTAAATCCTACATGCAAACAGCCTGGAGTGGAGGAGAATTCAAAAGAGTGGACTGTGATTGAGCTATCCTCGCTGTTTTTATTGTTCCCTCCTTTTTCACCAATCAAATTCACTCAATTCCATAAATATAAATAAAAGACAAAAATAGACGAATAAATGGACTCATAATTGTTGGGACAAATCAATTAGAATCAAGTAGGCAATGGTGCCACTGCAAGTTGTGTACCTAATAATAATAATAATAATGTCGACTTTTTGACATTGGAGGACTTGAGAGATTTAGACCGACTTCCCCAAGCAATTTTTTAGTGTCGGTGACCAACGGCCTGGCCTGCCCACATGTTGAGATTCTTGCAATCAATAGTACCACTTTGGTTTTTATTTTTTATATAATTGGTGATATGCTCAAATATATTTCACACACATATATTATACATGTAATTTATGAGTTGTTGAATGTGTTTAAAATTTACTTTATAAGAAAGTTTAATGTAACTCTATTTTCGACGGTCATAGTAAAAAGAATCATGTTATTGGATTTCTTGTTGGTTTATTAGGAAAGTAATTTGCTAATCTAAATTTATCATCTTATAGAGTTTTTAAAGTAAATTATTTATGTAAAAAATTAAATTAATCAAATAATTGTAAACACTTGATTAGATCACTTCTGTCTTCAAATAATAGATTGTCTATTATTAAAATCATATTTATTATCCATTTTTTAATAATAAATTGATCATGTGATTATGCCTATTTAATAAATTTATTTTTTTTTTATGAATAATTTACTTGTAGTAACTTACAAAATAAATAATTCAATTTTTCGAGATAAATCTCGTGATAAGTTTATTGAGATCTAACAACATGATTCAATTGACAAAGTCAATTGGGGAGAACATGTAAAAAAACACAATAAAAATTATATGTCAAGAAAATATTCATTCTGTAGTAAATATTTATTTGACTTCTCACTCAATGGTAATTTTTTTTTTTTAAAAGAAGAAGAAAAAAAAAGAAAGAAAGAAAGAAAGTGAAAAAAAAAGAGTGTCGGTGAGGCATGAAATTGGTGAGATATGATAACTCTCAGATTTTGACTAATGTATTTTGATTGATAATGTATGTGAGGAGTGGACCCACTTACTGATTATAGAGTTAAAGAAAAATAATATTATAATTTATATGAATGGTAAATGTGAGAACATGATTGTTGGGATGTCCCTATCCCAAAACAAAGTTATCCAAATTAAAACATACAGTTGTATAAACAAACAAAGCCACTTTCTGCACTAAAACTCATTTAATTGAAACACCATATTGCCAATGCTATGGTGAAAGATAATGACCCCTCTTTCTCTCCTAGCTAAACCTTTTTATATGGTGAAAGATAATGACCCCTCTTTCTCTCCTAGCTAAACCTTTTTACATTTCTTTCATCATCCCATCCCATCCCATCCCATCCCATCCCATCCCATCATTTCCTTAGAAATTCTCATCATTTTCTTTTTATGGGTGTAGGGGGTAAAATTGTAACTACGAGGGGGTTAGCATTTATAGATCATTTTTTCTATTAACCAAAAAAAATTATTTTATTAAAAAGACATTTCACTAGTGTGTCGTTGTTTACACCTATTTTCGTAAAATTTCTATCGATAGGTGGATTAATCGGATGAGGACATGTGACAGTGAAGTCAAAATGAAGTCTTTCAGCAGTCAAGGGGTAGATGGCATTAGAGAGGTTGATCACATGCATTGGATGGTTCAGATGATGGAGCAGTTATCAGACTAGGTCCAGATGATGGAGCATTTATCAGGTTAGGTCATGGGCTTAGTGGGCAACTTGCAAGAAGAGTCATGTGCAGAATATAAGTTTTTCTCTGTCGATGGAATGTCCAAAGGACTGAAGGACATGTGGAAACATGAAGAAGAGGTGGTTCGACAGATAGAAAGGAAGAATTGGCAAAGTTTAAGGGTTGCGAAGTGAAAGAGTAATTGCAGCAATTGTGCAGTAGCAGTAGCAGGATTTAGGAAAATCATGCAGTCATAGGCTAGAGAAAAATGGGGAGGTATAAAAGCAGAAGGTGCCAAAGAGAAAAGGACATCAACAAAAACATCAAACTCATCAAAGTCTTTTATTTAGGAGTAGTCTACCTTAATTTACGAGTAGCTTATCTTAATTTAGGAGTAGATCAACAGTTAGTTCTTGTAACCCGTTTAATACCTATTGATTGTGTAATAAAGATTGTGCTTGTTGTTTGATTAATACAATTGAGTGACAAGTTTCAATTTTATTACCAATTTTAGTGTGTCTATACTTTGTTTCTTCACATTACAACCTCTAAAGAAGTCCTTGAATCTGTCAAAGCATAGGACACTTACCTGTTGTTTGTGAAAATTGGTTTGTTTGTTGTTTGTCGATATTACACCCAAACCAGATTTTTGTTAACATTTTTTGGCACGCCTGGTGGGACCTGTCTAATTTGGAGTTATGGCGATGAAGAAGCAAACTAATGCTTATGGAATCATGCCTTCAAGTGGCATGTCCATGTCTTATACACCCATAGATGCAAACCGTCAATGGAATGGTAGCATTCCCATAGATATAAATTATTAGTGAAATGTCTCATCTTCCATGTCTAAAGATTGCTAATATTATGGCAATGATTCTATCATTTGGTATTGTAAAGATGAAATTTATTGGCATGAGAGTGAAAGCTTGGCCATAAGAAGAGAAATTAATTATTTTTATCAGCAAAGATTTCAGATAATTTCATCATCTCCATATTATTTGATGCAGAGAGATTTAAATTATTTTGGTGAAAAAAATTATCAACTTGGAAGCCAAATTTACTTAATTGATGAAGAAATTCGATATTAGAAGCATAGTTTAGAAGGCTTAGTGGCCAAGAAAAAATTAAGGCATGAAAATAATGTGGCTTGGGAGGCTAAAACCCGTATTCTTAAGGAGCCAATTATTTATGAAAAATCAAGGTATGTGGCTTGAAGGGTTAGTACACCAAGTCGTGAAGATAACATGATTTTAGAGAATTCTTATAGGCCAATAGTGGCTAAAATAGAAAAATATCAAAAAATATTAAAATTCATCACAAAATGGTGGTGAAAATACGCTTGGGGGGCATGGTTTTTTGCCAAACATGGCAAAGAGTGAAAAGCCATTAATACCTAAAAAAGAAAAACAACCCTTTTGACAAAAAATGATGAAAATCTATCACAAAATGATAGTGAAGATTTACTTGGGGAGCATGATTTTAAGCTAAACATGGCTGAAAATCATGAACAACCCGCATTTGCTAAATTTGAAAATTTTGACATTGTTGATTTTGTTAAAAGTTTTGATTTTCTAAAACTATTTGATATTATGGTTTTTGTTACCCAACAACTACCATGGGTCTGTGGTTCACATCAAAAATTGATTTTGATAAATTGGTTAACAAAAATAATATCTTATTCTTGTAAGTTTGATGGAATAAAAAATGATCATATAAAACAACCCAGGCTAACCAATAATGGCCAATGACCAATTATTTGTACTTTGCATGAATGCCAATTTAATGGCCAGTTGTTTAATGTTGACACATCGACAAAAGGCTAATTTAAGGGCTAATGGCGAATTGATTATACTTTGCATGAATCGACAAAAGAAAGAAAAAAGTACATTTTTTTTTTTCCCGGTTGGTTATGGCCAAAACTAGTCTATGAATTTTAGTAAATATGGATTGGTCCAGATTTTATCCTTTATATCATTTAAGGCAAGATTTACTTTTTACCTTAAATATTTCTAATATGCTTTGTCGAATGTAGCTCACTTGGATTGAGTTGTGATTTTGCCAATTATGTGGTATATGATTATTAATAATGTGGTGTTTGATCACTAGATTTCTTGGCCCTAAGCATATATTTTTTAGATTTTTGTTTGTTGAAAGGGTTGTTACCAATTTAATTGTTTGTACAACTCTTCAAGAATTCAATACTTCTCATTCTTAAAGAGTTGTGGGGTATTGTTTACACCCATTTTCATAAAATTCCTATTAATAGGTGGATTAATCGGATGATGACACGTGGCAGTGAAGTCAAAATGAAGTTTTTCAACAGTTAAGGGACATGTGGCATTAGAGAGGTTGATCACATGCATTGGATGGTTCAGATGATGGAGCAGTTATCAAACTGGGTCCATATGATGGAGCAGTTATCAGGCTAGTTCGTGGGTTTAGTTGGCAACTTGCAAGAAGAGTCATGTACAGAATAAAAGTTTTTATTTGTCGATGGAAGGTCCAAAGGACTGAAGGACACGTGGCAACATGAAGAAAAGGTGGTTCGACAGATAGAAATGAAGAATTGGTGAAGCTTAAGGGTTGCGAAGTGAGAGAGTAATTACAGTAGTTGTGCAGTAGTAGTTGTAGGATTTAGGAGAATCATGCAGTCATGTGCTAGAGAAAAATGGGGAGGTATAAAAGTAGAAGGTGTCAAAGGGGAAAGGACATCAACAAAAACATCAAACTCATCAGAGTCCTTTATTTAGAAGTGGTCTACCTTAATTTAGGAGTAGATTAACAGTTAGTTCGTGTAACCCTTTTAATACCTGTTAATTGTGTAACAAAGATTGTGCTTGTTGTTTGATTAATGCAATTGACTGACAAGTTTCAATTTTATTACCAATTTCAGTGTGTCTATGCTTTGTTTTTTCACATTAGAACTTCCAAAGAAGTCCTTGAATCTGTCAAAGTATAGGACACTTAATCACATTGCTTGATCATGTTGTTTGTAAAAATTGATTTGTTTGTTGTTTGTTGTTTGTCGGTATTACACCAAACCCAAATTTTTGCTAACATTCATACACTAATTGGGTAGTCTTTGTCCATTCCATCACTTACATGACTTTAAAATTTTAAAGTTGCATTTAAATTTTAAATTTATAAAGACGAATAAAAAAATGAAGGTAAAAGTGAAAGAACATCAAAGTTAAAAAAGTTTGTAAGTATACAAAATCAAATTACACAATTCTCAGTCATGGGGTAAAACCCAGAAGTTTAGTAGGCCGAATTTATATGAAAGAGTTGTGCTTAATTTTATAATTGAATTATTAGAAGGACAAATTAAATATTTTTTACTTTGTATTTCCTTTGTTTTTTACTTTTATAAATTCAAAATCCAATTGTAATATCATTTCACTAATTAATTTGTGTTCATAGGAGCATGCAAATTGGTTTCAATGTTATATGATCTAATTTTTAACATAGGGGGCCACAAGCCATTGTCAAACAATGCAATTTTTTTAATTTTTTATTTTTTGGTAAATACTTGAATAAGAGATTTTGAGAATGATGGGTGAAGAAAATCAACTTGAATCTGTACGCTTATGGACAAGGCAATATCATTTAATACAACAAAATTTCAAAAATTTTGACAAATTAAAGTAAATAGTTCATCTAATATATATTAAGACTCATCTCTTTTACTCTTTATTTAATGTGCGACTCTACCTTCACACATGCTCCAACAATCTCCCCCTTATGTGTGAACCAAATATTGGGCCTCTCCATACTTGATCTATCATTAGCAAGTGTCACGACCCGAACCCGCCTCTATAGGTTTAGCGTCGTAACTGGCCAGTAACCTTTGGATTACCGAAAGCCTCTTAACAAAATAACATGAAATTAGGGGATGCTGAAGCTATAAACGGAAATATATATAGTCCATTGAGCTGTGAAGATATACATGAGATAGATATTCTTAAACTTTAATAAGGTACGTGTGACGTCAAAAGATACGGTTGACACACGTCACTCCATGTACTATACATATAAACAGAAATTTGTTCGTAATCAAAACAAAAGAACCAAAGTCTTAAATATTCACAAAAACATGGCCACGTGACTTGACATGATCCTGAACCTCTTCGGGAGGCACAAAGGGTGGTTGACAAACACAAAACCCTTCAAGCATCATTTTAAGCCTGGTCGCGTGCCAGGTCACTTACATATATAATATAAATAGTGAGCGGAAGCCTAGTGAATAATAACAAGGTAAAGGGGTTTTAATGAATGATGTCTATCATAGAGTTAGAAATCAGAGTCTTATATATATTCATATTTCAAATCAGAAACAGATTTATATACATGTTCATTTTCATTTTCAAAGTTCATACATTTGACATCATAGTACGTAGCACATCTATTACGTTAGTAAATTTGATGACTCATAAAGGGACAGTCGTGAAGGCATTCTGATGACCCATAAAGCGACAACCATAAGGCATTCCGATGACTTGTGTGCACAGAGACGCTTTCGATAATCTATAAAGGGACGGTCGTAAAGGCATTTCGATGACCCATAAAGGAACGGTCGTAAAGGCATTCCGATGACCCATGAAGAGATCTGGTGACCTATAAAGGGACGCAAAATATCACATAATACTATGGATGCCACGAGTATATTTCAAAAACTTGGACGATCATTCATTCGCACAAAACATAACATTTTAGAAAACTAATCATGTCATATCACTAGAAAATAATCAAAGTCTAACATAACTTTACAGAGTTATTACTTACAAATAAAAAATGGCTCCAAATAGATGAGTAGAATAGGCAATTCAGATATCTTATGGCGCGTGACCTATACAGGTACAAAACGAATACATACTGAATTACACACCCGGAAACATTTACTTTGTTCTTTCTTATCTTGGTGTGTCTCTACTTTAATCCTCATTGTTGTGCCTTAATCTTGGCCTAGAAATGCGTAGGATGGAATGAGAATGCAAAAATGTACTTGAAAACACTTAACAAAATTGAAACAGGGTCTTCACTCAAGCGCAACTTCCTGCACTCGAGCGGACATGCAAAATGTCAATGGTCGCTCGAGCGCAAGATTTGTCGCTCAAGCGGTCTATAAACTTTTGCAAATTGCTAGTTGCTTGATTTTTTTGCTCGGTGCTTGCTCGACGCTTGCTCGAGCATGAGAGACATGCCCTCGCTCGAGCGCAACTTTTGTCGCTCGAGCGGCCTGCAAAACAAAAGAACTTCTAAAAGCATGCATTTCACGCTCGAGCGGACTTCTTTTCGCTCGAGCAGAAGTGCATGTACTCAGAGTGGTCACTTGAGCGTGGATTTCTTTGTTCAAGCGTAGGAGTAGAATTTTAGGATTTCCAAATTTGCTCCCAAGTTCAAAACTCAATTTCAAAACCTTCAAAACACATTCTTTTGGACCAAAACTTAGTAAAACATTGAGAAACTCATAGTACATGATGAATTACAAACTATTTTACAAAATCGAGCCCAAAGCTATGCTAATTGTAGTAAACAAAACTTGAAACTTAGATAACATAACTTGCTTGTAATGTCATGAATTCCAATCTTCTAAAACATGATCAAATAAGTCATTAAGCTCAAAAACAAGTTGAATTCTTTGAACAAAACTAAGATATGAACATACATGTGAGAATTCTTGTATTAACAACTTCAAAACTTCATGATATGCACATGCATGCATGATTTAAGCTACAATTCTTTAATCCTAGCTCATTCTCATGTTAGTCCACCTCATTTACTTGAATTCTTACAAAAACTAACTCATTTACACACCTAAGAGTTGGACTTCTTACCTTAGATGCTCAATTATGGTCTCTTTAGAGTTATTTGGTTGAAATTCCTAACCAAATCTCCAAATTCTCAATCAACTCTTATGTTGAAGCCACTCTCCTCTTAGTCTCTCTCTCTCTCTATACGTTTGAACTCAATCAAGAGGAAATGAGAGTGCAAAAAGTGTATATGAGGTGTTGAGGTGGCCTCATAGAGGCTTGGCTAATGGCCTAGTTACTTTGTTGATCAACTAATCAATTAGGCATTAATTTATTCTAATTTAATCGTTCCGAATCGAATTTCAATTAAACTTACCACAAAATTCTATAAATCCAAAATAACACATAAATCAAGTCAATTTCTAAATCGGATGCTAATAAAGCTTTTAATTTGCAAACCAAAACGGAAACATGAACAGATCTTCCTACGAGAGTTAGATTAAAACGCAAATAATACAACACACATCCAATTAATTTAGAATTTGATCTTAATAACTTATGAGGCATAGTAAATCATGGATTAACGTTAATCATGGGTCGGGGTTGTTACAACTTTCCTCTCTTAAAAAGTTTCGTCCTCCAAATTCGAATTACCTTCATTTTGGAAGAATACCGGGTCCAAAGGAAACAGTTCAGGGTATCTTTTCATCATATCTTCCTCTGTCTCCCAAGTCGCATAGGTTCCTCCATGACTCTGCCAGTTGACTTTCAGCAGTGGTATTTCCTTGTTTCTCAATCTCTTGATTCTTTAGTTAACAATCAGTATTGGTCTCTCTTCGTACGTATAGTCAACTTTTAGAAGCACATGAGTTGGTTCTATCACATGGAGCAGATCTCGTAAGTAATCTCAAAGTATTGAGACATGAAAAACGTTGTGCATGTTTTCCATCACCGGAGGTAAGGCTACTCGGTATGTTACTGAATTGATCTTCTCAAGAATTTCATATGGCCCAATGTATCTAGGTGCCAACTTGCCTTTTACCTCAAACTGCGTTTGCCCTTTCATAAGAGTTACTTTTTTGAACACATGATCCCCGACTTCATATTCTCTGTCTCTCCTGCGGACATTTGCATAACTCTTTTGGCGGCTTTGTGCGGTTTTCAATCTCTGTCGAATCAATTTCACGTTTTTAGTGGTTTCCTACACAAGTTCTGGGCCCAACAATGGTCTGTCACCTACTTCAGCCCAATAAATAGAAGAACGATATTTCCTTCCATACAGAGCTTCATAAGGAGCCATTTCAATACTTGAATGATAGTTGTTATTGTATACAAACTCGGCTAAAGGAAGATAAGTCTCTCTATTCCCTTGGAAGTCTAACGCACACATTCGTAGCATATCTTCCAAAGGCTGATTGGTTCTTTTGGATTGATCGTTTGTTTGTAGATGGTAGGCACTACTCAATCGCAATTCAGTTCTCAAAGCCTGTTGCAAACTCTGCCAGAATCTTGATGTAAGCTTCGAATCTCTGTCTGATACAATAGATAATGGTATACCATGTAACCTCACAATTTCATTCACATACATGTTAGCTAACTTGTTCGCTTTATAAATAGTTTTAACAGGCAGAAAATTGGTAGATTTAATCAAACGATCAACTATAACCCAGATAGAATCCATACCTCGAGAAGAGCAAGGCAATTCCATAGTGAAGTCCATCGTGATATGTTCTCATTTCTATTTTGGTATTGGAAATGGATGTAGCAAACCAGCGGGTTGTTGATGTTCGGCTTTAACTTGTTGGCAACGTAAACATCTAGCCATAAAATCTGCAATGCAATTTTTCATTCCTAGCCACCAGAAGTTCTATTTTAAGTCATGGTACATCTTTGTGTTTCCCGGATGTATAGCAAACTTAGAATTGTGAGTTTCAGTCATAATGCGTTTTCTCAAATCAAAACACTCTGGTACACAAAGGTGATTCTGAAATTTCAACACATTATTGTCAAGTATAAATCCTGGTGTCGGTTTTGAGTCAATTTCATCCACAATCTTTTTCAAAAATGTATCTTGCAACTTGCAGGTTGAGCAGAAATAGTAGTAAGAATTCCACCCTGTTCACGCAAAACCACTTCAATTTCATTCCTTTCCAAGTCACATAATAACTTTTTCTGATCGGTGAGCAAACACGACAAATTCCCAGTAGACTTTTGGCTCAGTGCATCCGCAACAATATTTGCTTTCCCTGGATGGTATTAAATTTGTAAATCATAGTCCTTGATCAACTCTAACTATCTCCTCTGTCTTATGTTCAGCTCTTTTTGGGTGAAGAAATATTTTAAGCTTTTATGATCTGTGTATACTTCACAAGTCACTCCATATAGATAATGGCGCCAAATTTTTAAAGCAAAAATTACAGTGGCTAATTCAAGATCATGAGTCGGGTAATTCTTTTCATGTGGTCGGAGTTGCCGAGAAGCATAGGTAATTACCTTTCCATTTTGCATTAACACACACCCTAAACCTTTGTAGGAAGCATCACTGTAAATTTGAAACCAATTAGTACCATTAGGCAAAGTCAAAATTGGTGCAGTTACTAACCTGGTCTTTAACTCTTGGAAAACAATCTCTCTTTGATTAGTCTAATCAAATGATAGAGCTTTCTATGTCAATTGAGTGAGCTGTAGAGCAAGTTTGGAAAAATCCTTTACAAATCTGCGATAATAGCCTGCAAGCCCTAGAAAATTTCGAACTTCTGTTACATTTGTCGGTCTGGGTCAATCCATAATAGCTTTAATTTTCTATGGGTCAACGGAGATACCGTCCTTGTTGATTACATGTCCCAAGAATACCACATTGTCAAGCCAAAATTCATATTTGGAGAATTTTGCATATAATTTCTTTTCTTTTATGGTTTGTAAGGCAATTCTCAAATGATTCTCATGTTCTTCCCTACTTTTAGAATAAATTAATATATCATCTTGATAAACACAACAATAAACTCATCAAGGAATTGTTTGAACACTCTGTTCATTAAGTCCATAAATGCTGCAGGTGCATTAGTTACCCCAAATGGCATGATTAGAAATTTATAATGCCCATATCTAGTTCTGAATGCAGTTTTCTCTACATCTTTTGCCTTGACCTTTAACTGCCGATATCTGGATCTAAGGTCAATTTTAGAAAACATTTGGGCTCTCCGAAGTTGATCAAACATGTCATCTATTTGGGGGTAATGGGTACTTGTTCTTGACAGTTACTTTATTCAACTCATGGTAATCAATACATAGCCTTAAGGACGCGTCTTTCTTTTTGACAAACAACACTAGAGCACCCCAAGGTGAAGTGCTCGAACGAATAAACTTCTTGTCTAGTAGTTATTGGAGCTGAGTTTTTAATTCCTTCAATTCATAAGTGAACATTCTATAAGGAGTCTTGGAGATATGTTGTGTTTTAGGTACTACATCAATAGTAAACTCAATTTGCCTATCAATTAAGTCCCCAAGTAGGTCAGTAGGAAATACATTAAGAAATTCACGGACTATGGGTATTGTTTCCACTTTAGTACCATCCGAAGTGTTAGGACCTTTTGTTGTCAAATTCCATGGATCCAAACCAAAGTTGTAACAAGAGTTCTTTAAGAAGTTGGTTTCCTTCAAAAACAGGATTACTTTGGAGTTCTGCAAGAAGTTGGTTTTCTTTCCTAACTAGGATTGCTTTGGTTTTCTATAAATAGTTGGGTTTCTCCCAAATCTAGGCTATTCATTGATTCATTCATTGAATCTCTCCAGATCTTCTTTTTGGTTCTTAAGGGTTATATCTGGAGATATTTTTTTAAGTTTTCTTTGATGTTTTTATTGAGTATTCAACTCATGGTTTAAAGAGAGTACATCAAAGGTTTGTTTGTTATACACAAAAGAGAGAGTTGTTCTTTAGTTGTGAATTCTGAAGAATTCGAGCCTGAAGCTTTGGTGGAATCCGGAGTGGCTCATCAGAAAGACAATTCCGTGCTGAAGATGGGGTTGGAAGAGGCACATAGAGGTTGGTTCAATTAGGCGTTGTGGATTCGCTAGATAATTGAGAGTGATACTTGTGTAATTCCTTTAAATCTTCTTAGTGGATTGTCTTGTGGCAGTTGCCCGTGGTTTTTTGATCACAATTGGAAGGTGTCCAATTGTGGTTTTTTCACGTAAAATCTTTGTGTCTCTTTCTCTTGATTGTTTGATTGGGATTATTATATTTTGCTTAAAATTGGTACATAATCACAAATCAACATCTAGGGTTTCTAGATTTTTCAATTGGTATTAGAGTAGGTCGTTCTATTTTTTTTTTAAAAAAAAATTTATTTTAGAACGAGATCTTGTTTGATTTGTGTGCATGTTCGTTTTTTGTCTTGCTTTGTTTAAAAAAAATAAAAACCCAAAAAGATTTTCTTAGTATGGTTTTGTAAGCTTGAAATTTTTGAGATGTCCTTGGTGCATATTGGAATTGATGAGAATATCCATTACATGTTAATATGTGTGTGCTTTCTATGGTCATTACTCATTTTGGAGTGTGTGTTCCTTGATTAGTATGTCTCATTCTGTACACACTCTTGGATTAGCAAATATTAGAGTCTTCCGCCTTAGTGATTATTTTTTTTTGGACTTCTGGCAGTGTATCTTTTGCTTTTCTAGAGGAATTGACCTATACTAGCATATCATGGGTGATGTTGAGTCTCTTAACCATCTTCCATCTTTCTGTATCTCCACGGCTTTCCCTTCTGTTCTTTGTAGTCCAGGCATGAGGAAAAGGCTACCTCAGAGTCACCAACCAGGCTATCCTTAATATATCCATGCTTTTCTGGTTCGGTTTCCATACTCTTGAGCGTGTCAGCCGCCAATGAATGTGCAAAAGAAAGAAAAGAATGTGCAAAAGAAGAAAAAAAAATGTGCAAAAGAAAGAAAAAAAATGTGTAAAAGAAAGAAAATAAAAAGATGTGAAAAAAGAAAAAAGAAAAAGGGATTCATTGTTTGAGGGGGAGCCTCCGCCTTTACTCACTAAATACCCCTTGATTCCTAGTGGTTTGACTTTCCTTTGTTGTGCTTAGATTCTCTTGTCGGAGGTTCAACTTTCAAATCACTACTAGGATTGAATCTAGTGTTTGTCGAAATCCAAGAGTCACACATACACTTTTCTCATGGGATCTATGCTTTTCACATAATGCATCACTTTCTTTCATGAGGAATTTTCTAGAGGCTGTGCACATTGTATTTTCAAGTAATTGTGCTTCTTGGATAATCTTGTGTGTTTTAAGGTACAAATCTGAAATTCCTTACTTGCTCCACCATATTATTTTTTGTCGTTTTTCTTCTTGTTCACTGTTTTCAGTGTTTGTGGTTGTTTTTTTAATGAGGGGGAGTTTGGTTCATCATTACCAGTGTTTGATGTATATTGATGGTACAATAGTTTGGTTGATGGTACAGTGTTTTTACTTTTGCTTATATCCTTCTTTGGTACAGTTGGATTGTTAGTATTTTGTTTATGGATTGATTTATATTTTGTTTATTTAATCAAATTCCACATATTTTGGTTGGCTTGTGTGTGGTTATTTTATTTCAGGATAATTGTTCAAGAGCATGGATTTGAGTATTGGTTCATAGTTGGTGGTGCTGCTTGAGAGATTTTGTTAGGAAATTTGTTTTACATTGGTTTTATCCAGGATTTGACAAAGGGGGAGATTGTTAGGACCTTTTGTTGTCACATTCCATGGATCAAAACCAAAGTTGTAACAAGAGTTCTTTAAGAAGTTGGTTTCCTTCAAAAACATGATTACTTTGGAGTTCTGCAAGAAGTTGGTTTTCTACAAGAAATTGGTTTTCTTTCCCAACTAGGATTGCTTTGGTTTTCTATAAATAGTTGGGTTTCTCCCAAATTTAGGCTATTCATTGATTCATTCATTGAATCTCTCCAGATCTTCTTTTTGGTTCTTAAGGGTTATATCTGGAGATATTTTTTTAAGTTTTCTTTGATGTTTTTATTGAGTATTCAACTCATGGTTTAAAGAGAGTACATCAAAGGTTTGTTTGTTATACACAAAAGAGAGAGTTGTTCTTTAGTTGTGAATTCTGAAGAATTCGAGCCTGAAACTTTGGTGGAATCCGGAATGACTCATCAGAAAGACAATTACGTGCTGAAGATGGGGTTGGAAGAGGCACATAGAGGTTGGTTCAATTAGGCGTTGTGGATTCGCTAGATAATTGAGAGTGATACTTGTGTAATTCCTTTAAATCTTCTTAGTGGATTGTCTTGTGGCAGTTGCCCGTGGTTTTTTGATCACAATTGAAAGGTGTCAAATTGTGGTTTTTCCACGTAAAATCTTTGTGTCTCTTTCTCTTGATTGTTTGATTGGGATTGTTATATTTTGCTTAAACTTGGTACATAATCACAAATCAACATCTAGGGTTTCTAGATTTTTCACGAAGACTCTATCACCACACAACACAAGTAGCCCCGACAACCCTTTCTTAATAATTTTCTGGCTTCATAGATGAAATCAAGTATGGTGGAGGAACTACCCATTTCTAGTGAAAAAAAATTTAGGCATACCAGGTGATCTAAACACAACAGATTTACTTGCACAGTCAATGGTAGCATAGTATTTTGTCAACCAATCCATACTCAAAATACAGTCAACATGATCAATGCTTAGGGGCAGTGTGATGCCCCAAATTTTTGGAACATCAAGGGAAATTAAATAAACAAAATGACTTAATAAACTAAAAAGTTGATATCTTAATAGGGCATTCCAACTCTCGCACATAACCAAAGGTTCGAATAATATTAAATAAAAACTTAAAATTATCCAAATACAACATCAAATGAAATTATAAGGTCCTTAATAGCTAATATATAAGATAATAAAGTTATTCGACTTTAGTCATGATTTCAAGTTAGCCAAGGCTCTACGTTAGCGTCAACTCCATTTCAGCTTCAATTATTTCCTCGCCAAAACCTAGCATAAAACGCCAGGGCAACAAAAATATATGCCATGAGTTTTGCAACACAGCAAGAAAACATAACCAACCTACCATTCTTTTTAAGAGAAAAATAATGAGATTATAAACATGAAATAACAATATAATTGTAAACATAAATTACAATCATTAAAGTAATTTTAATAATTTTAATAAGTTAGGTGACACTCGAAATCTCACCAAAGAGATTTAACTTACCAACCACTAAGCATGGCAACGGTTAATTTGAAACCCTCCCTTGGTCAAATATTTAAGTGTTACCAACCGTAACCACCAGGGATGCCCACGTCCGGAGTAATATACCTAAGTAGTGGCATCCGTGGTCTGCCCCAAGGAAACGGTCTGCCAGGGGTACGTAAACTCCCTGTGTGCCACCGGCACATCCATCCATATTCCAAAACCGAATATCGAAAAGGGTTCGAATAAGTCCCGTGCCATCTTAGAGTTTCGCAACACAATTTACGTAAGAATTCTCAAAACCAAGGCTCACCCTGAACAATCGGTATTGACCGTCAACCCTTAATTTCGTACTCTTTAAAACCAAGACTCACCCTGAACAACTGGTATTAATCCTTTATCAGTAACTTTATATATTGAACACAAATTATTCAAATCTCAATCACCAATAATGTTATACCAACTAAAAAAAAAACTCCCAACATAAAACATTATACATGTCACACAATAATAATTCAATGTCCAAAATTTAACAGACAATTAATTTAAACAATGGTATGGACATAATAACTTAGATATTAAAATTATAAATAAATTATTTACACAATCCTAAAATTCGTGCAATTGAACAGAATACTCAATGTGGATGTTTAGGTTACTTTTCAGAAAGAATTTCAGAAAAATAAAATGTAAATAATCCTGTAAAATTTCCAGCAATCTTTATGACACAGATTTGTCACATTTCCTTACATTAATTCCATGCTTAATTTTATAGATCAAATCCATAATCTAAAAATTTATCATGGAAATAGACTTCTCAAATTTCATCTTTTAGTTAGAAATTACCAGATTTGGCTTAGTGTAGAATTTTAAATAAATTTTCAAATACATATTAAAATCTGTCTCACAGTTTCAGATTTAGTTAAAAATTTGTATAAATTCGTAGAAAGCTCAAAAATTGTTTCCAAAATTCTTGGATGAACTAGACATCATCATCAACAACTTTGTAGAAGAAATAATCTCGAAATTTTGATTATAAAATTGTCTAAAAATTCGGGCAACATTCTGGCAGATTCAAACAATTTATTTTCAACACAGTTTTAGATTTAGTTAAAATTTTGTATAACTTCGTAGAAAGCTCAAAAATTATTGCCAAAATTCCTGGATGAAGTAGACATTATTATCAATAACTTTGTAGAAGAAATCATCTTGAAATTACGAGTATAAAATTGTCTAAAAATTTGGGCAACATTCTAGCAGATTCAAAACAGATTAATTATTTTCAATCTTCTTTTTAAATGTATAAACTACACATGCAAGCTTATTTCTTTACAATAATAAGTTGATTTTAAGACTATCAACATCTTCAAACACTTGATATACACATCACAAAATTCCTACACATATATATAAAATTTCTATTTATGAGTAGTTATTTTAATCACAAGAACATAATCTGAAAACTTCACTAATAAAAAAAATGAGAGGGTTGAGAGGGTTTTCTTACTTAGTAATAGGGTGACAAAATGGTTGAGAATTTTGGCTTCCTTAATCTCCTACTCTTCTTCCTCTCCTATCACTAAGCTTGGTTGCTTCAGGGATTTCTATCTTTTTTTTTTTTTTTTTTTTCTCACCGAATGCTTGCATGCACCCTATAGACAATGAAGGCTTGCATGCATATATATATATACAATGCTTGTTGCACAAATCTCTCTCTCTCTCTCTCTCTCTTTCTTTCTCTTCATTCTAAGTTTTCTTTCTCTCAATTCCAAGAGCATCATTAGCTCTTCTTCCCTAAACAAGCATGCAAATCAACATGTGGAAAGCTTCCACCAAATTTCTACAAAGGTTTGATTTTTTTTTTTTTTTTTGTATTTGTATTTGTGTGGATTTCTGAAAATTGATACACTAAGATTTTTAACTAAGGTATTTAGTAAGAATAATTATTATATTGAATCCTAATTAAAATAATTTATAAACAACAAATATTGAACACCCACAAAATTATTATTCTTAATAATGTCTTTGTTAGTGATTGAATTGACTCAATTTAAAACTAACTTTTACACTAATATACAATTCAGATAGACTGTAGACAAAATTAATTAATTAATTAATTTTCTTTTAAGAATAATTAAATGTGGGGTTTTCACAGGCAGCAAATCAAAATACAGTGTCATTTCACCAATTTCAATATCACATGCTGGATACACATAAGCACATATCATAGAACCCCCAGTCGGTGTAAACACAGATAGTAAACAATTTATAGGTTCTAACGGTCTAGTTAATTTTCGAGAAAAAACATACGATACAAATGAATGCGTGGAACTAGAATCAATCAGCACATAAGCATTCTGAGCATAGATAGAAATTATACCTGACACCATAGATTCGGTGTTTTGTACATCACCAGGCACAAGAGCAAATACTCGACCCTACTTTAAGGTTTCTTTCTTGGTGTTAGTTTTTGTGTTCATTCTTGATGCCGAGGCGGATCCGACTGAACTTGTTGTGGGGTAATTGGTATTTTCGAGCCTCATAGGACAATCTTTCATAATATGGCCGGTTTTACCACACCTAAAACAGGCACCTGATGCTCGATAACAAACCCCTTTGTGTTTCCTATCACATTCTGAGCAAGTCGGTACAGATCTTCTACTTTAGCTTGAGCTATTGTAAGATCCTGTATTTTGCTTCTTTGAGAATGACCGACCTCTTTTGAAACTAGACCCCGATCTTTTGCCTCTCCATTCACTTGTTAGGACAAGAGCTTGTTTCTTTACTGTCAAAATGGCTTTTGCCATCAATGCCCTATCCAGTACATTTACATACGTGGGTAGGTTAAAGACTCCTACCCAATCTAATATATCTAAATCCAATCCACCTTCAAATTTGTGGGCTTTCTTATAGTCCGTATCCACCATGTGAGGAGCAAATCTAGTTAACTCAGTAAACGTAGCCTCGTACTCAATCACGAACATTCTGCCTTGCTTGAGTTCTTGAAATTCTGAAACCTTTCGGTCCCGAAAGCATTGCGGAAAGTACTTGTCATAGAAGATTGAATTAAATTGAGCCCATGTCATGTTCTCATTACTACTCCGGGCTAGCAACCACCATCTACGGGCTTCATCCTTTAAGGTATTGGTGGCCAAAAGAACCTTCTGAGTCTCAGAGCAGGGAAAGACCTCGAATAATTTTTCCATCTCAAGTAGCCATATTTCTGGCTTTAACGGTTCAATGCCACCTAAGAAAGTTGGTGGTTTCATTTTCATGAACTTCTCAGTCAAGTTGATAATGTCATTGTTGTCTGGCTCAACTTGTACCAGCGGAGGCGGAAAAGGTAAAGGTTGTTGCCACTGTTATTGCGTTATTGCCTCAGTTAGAGCTGTAAGCATTTGTTCCATTCTGTTCATTCGGGCTTTGGATGATTCAGCTGTTTCATCACTTCTTGTATTTTCAATTTGCTATATGTAAACAAAACATTATAAACATAGGCAAATAGTTCTTTTACAATATTCAGGTCGTTTATCTCCATATCTTGTGGTTATAGTCAAATTTAGTTTTCACTTTCAATGAACACACACTTACACATACAGATGGAATGCCCCTACTTCTTACTAGGACATCCTAAGTTCATATGGACTCGTGTGTGCAGTAGAACACATGCTTTGATACCACTCTGCCACGACCCGAACCCACCCCTATAGGTTTAGCATCGTAACCGATCAATAACCTTTGGATTATCGAAGGCCTCTTAACAAAATAACATGAAATTAGGGGCTGCAGAAGCAATAAACAGAAATATACATAGTCTATTGAGCTGTGAAGAGATACATGAGACAGATATTCTTAAACTTTAATAAAGATACGTGTGACGTCAAAAGATACAGTTGATACACGTCACTCCATGTACTAAACAGAAATTTGTCCATAATCAAAACAAAAGAACCAAAGTCTTAAATATTCACAAAAACATGGCCACGGGACTTGACATGATCCGGAACCTCCTTGAAAGGCACAAAGGGTGGCTGACAAACACAAAACCAGTCAGGCATCATCGTAAGCCTGGTCGCGCATCTGGTCACCTACATATATAATATAAATAGTAAGCGGAAACCCAGTGAATACTAACAAGGTAAAGGGGTTTTAATGAATGATGTTCATTATAGAGTTAGAAATCAGAGTCTTATACATGTTCATCTTCATTTTCAAAGTTCATACATTTCCCATCATAGTACGTGGCACATCCATTAACATTAGTAAATCTGATGACCCATAAAGGGACAGCCGTGATGGCATTCTAATGACCCATAAAGGGACAGCCATAAAGCATTTCGATGACTCGTGTGCACAGAAACGTTTCCGATGACCCATAAAAGGACGGTTGTAAAGGCATTCCAATAACCCATAAATGGACGCAAAATATCACATGATGTTATGGATACCACTAGTACATTTCAAAAACTTGGATGATCATTCATTCACACAAAACATAGCATTTCAGAAAACTAATCATGTCATATCACTAGAAAATAATCAAAGCCTAACATAACTTTACAGAGTTATTACTCACAAATGACAGATGACTCCAAATAGACGAATAGAGTAGGCAATTCAGATATCTTGTAGCGCGTGACCTACACAGGTACAAAACGAATACATACTGAATTATACACCCGGAAACATTTACTTTGTTCTTTCTTATCTTGGTGTGTCTTTATTTTAATCCTCATTGCCTAGGATGGAATGAGGATGCAAAAATGCACTTGAAAACACTTAACAAAACTTGCTAAAAACAGGGTCCTCGCTCGAGCGCAACTTCTTTCGCTTGAACGGACATACAAAATATGAGTGGTCGCTCGAGCGGTCTGTAAACTTTTGCAAAGTGTTGGTTGCTTGATTTTTCCATTCGATGCTCGCTCGAGCGTAACTTTTGTCGCTCGAGCGGCCTACAAAACAAAAGAACTTCTAAGAGCATGTATTTCACCTTTGAGTGGACTTCTGGTCGCTCAAGCGGAAGTGCACGCACTCAGAGTGGTTACTCGAGCTTGAATTCCTTCGTTCGAGCGTAGAAGCAGAATTCTGAAATTTCCAGATTTACTCCCAAGTTCAAAACTCAATTTCAAAACCTTCAAAACACATTCTTTTGAACCAAAACTTAGTAAAACATTGAGAAACTCATAGTACATGATGACTTATAAACTATTTTGCAAAATCAAGTCCAAAAGCTATGCCAATTGTAGTAAATAAAACTTGAAATTTAGATAACATAACTTGCATGTAATGTCATGAATTCCAACCTTCCAAAACATGATCAAATGAGTCATTAAGCTCAAAAACAAGTTGAATTCTTTGAACAAAACTAAGATATGAACATGCATGTAAGAATTCTTGTAAAAACAACTTCAAAACTTCATGACATGTACATGCATGCATGATTTGAGCTACAATTCTTTAATCCTAGCTCATTCTCATGTTAGTCCCCTCTTTTACTTGAATTCTTACAAAAACTAATTCAATTACACAACTAAGAGTTGGAGTTCTTACCTTAGATGCTCAACTATGGTCTCTCTAGAATTATTTGGTTGAAATTCCTAGCTAAATCTCCAAATTCTCAATCAATTTCTATGTTGAAGCCACTCTCCTCTTAGTCTCTCTCTTTCTACATGTTTGAACTCAATCAAGAGGAAATGGGAGTGCAAAAAGTGTATATGAGGTGTTGAGGTGGCCTTATATGAGCTTGGCTAATGGCCTAGTTCCTTTGTTGATCAACTAATCAATTGGGCATTAATTTATTCTAATTTAATCGTTCTGAATCAAATTTCAATTAAACCTACTACAAAATTTTATAAATTCCAAATAACACATAAATCAAGTCAATTTCTGAATCAGATGCTGATAAGGCTTCAATTCGCAAACCGAAACGGAAACATGAACAGATCTTCCTACGAGAGACATATAAAAACACAAATAATGCAACATACATGCAATTAATTCAAAATTTGATCTTAATAACTTATGAGGCATAGTAAATCATGGATTAACGTTAATCATGGGTCGGGGTTGTTATAGCAAGTTCATCATAGATCATTTACATACTCCTCCTTAATCTTGATCTATATAACTCTCCAATATCAAGTTTGGATTGGGCCACCCGCACACACTCCATCGTGAGCCACCATACTCCATTAAAACCTACTTTGTCGCGGTCCAACCTTGCCACGTGCACTAGGAATTTTTTTTACTCCATCAAGAGTTATCATAAATTTTTCGCTTCAGAAGAATGCGTCCATAAATCATTTGCCATCTCCTCTGATACCAGTTATTAGGGAATTAGGGAGCTTACAAGCGCACAGCAATACCGGCCCAGAAACCAGTTATTAGAGAGCCCACAAGCGCACGGCAATACCGACCCAATCCATTAGGGAGAAACTCTAGAGTCCACAAACGTCATGTCATGACCCAATATACATTATTTGGAACGCATACTCACTTATAAGCTTATAAGTGAAGAGTTCATCTGGTGCTACATGTACCAATTAATGTACACACTAGTTTTATGCCATTATTACTGACCTCACCTATTATACAAATTACAAATACCCAAAACCTCTAAAATTCTGCCATATCATCTATTAGTATATTAGTTAGTATATTAATTGGTACATATAACATTATTCTATATATTATTAGACTCATCTCTTTTACTCTTTATTCAATATGAGACTCTATCTTCACACATACTTTAACACTATACACTTTTATTTAAAATAAATAAATAAATAAATAAATAAATTGAAGAAATTCACTCATTTTCTCGTAGGCTTGGTGAGTAGAAAGAAGATTGAAGTCATAAAAATAAGTTATTATGGGTGTGTTTGGTTTGTGTTTTGAAATAAATTTTAAAAAAAAAATTGGAAAGAGAATTTAGAAATTTTTTTAGTTTGTTTGGTTGTATATTTTGGAAAATAATTTTGGAGTTTGGGAGTTTGGAATGATTTGATATTTTGTTGTAGTTGAATAGATATGTGTGAAAGAAAAAGTGATTGAGAGAGGAGAGAAGAGAGATGATTGATTGATCTGTAGAACAAAAAAAGTCATTTTGAAAAAAGATTTCAAAAAATTTGAACCAAACAAAATTTTAAAAAAATATTCTCAAAAATTATATCTTGAGATACAAATCAAACAAGCCCTATGTGTTTGTTAGAAATAGTTAAAATAAAGAAATTCTTAATTTATGTTATTTGATTCACAAGCTTTTCAATTAGCACAACATTGGATTTAATGCGTGAAAGATGTCAATTTGTTTCTACCAGCCCTTGACAGTTGGCTCGTGTGTTCAAACACGAGTTATATAGATCCATGTTTTTTTAAAAAAAATAATAAATAAATAAAATATCTATATTGATTTGGTAACACCCTCTGCAAGTTCGAAAGGAGCAATTAGGTGCTAGTAATATAAAGTTTCAAGTTTGAGTCAATTACGTAACATGAATTTGTTGCGGTAATGAAACTCAAAATTACTGGATCAAAAAAGAAGATTTATTTATTTATTTTTTTAGACTAGTTTTTGGAAATTATACGATAGACTCCATAGACCAAATTAGACGAGTCTAATTGCTTTTGTGATCGGAGACAATCCGTCTTATATTAAAAACCTTTCAAACTAATACGACCATAAGATATCGCAAATGATTCATCCAAATTCTATATTAAACCAACAAAGTTTTTTTTATTTGCCATCTTTTGTTATTATAATTTTAATTCTTGGAAGGGAGGTCGGTGGGTGGCGAGGGGGGTCACAATAATATCTGCCATGCGCTTGGAGTCAAATTTTGTGAATGGGAAACTTGAGATATTTGGGGGGAGCTTTGATCTAATCTCATCATAAAGTGTTCAAGGATAAGGTGGACCTCATCATACCAAGTATCTTCAAATGAAAATGGGTAACAAAATGTTTGTTCTCATTAAATGATCGACAAGCCAATGAGTATAAAGCTATTATATATTTATATTCAAATAGGATATATAGTTCTATAATAAAAAATGAAATATTTGGTGACTGTTTCATTTGTTTGGATAGAAAATATTTTCAAATGAAAAATATTTTCTACGAAAAACTTTTTTCAAAAAATATTTTTCTATATTTGGTGGTATAGTAGTGAAATGAAGGTAGAGATGTGGTGGCATGGTGGTAGGGCGGTGGCAGTGATAGCAATGGTGATGGTGGTGACTGTGGTGATGGTGATGTGGTGGTGGAGGTAAGAATGACGGTCGTAATGTAATGACATTGATAAGATTTTAATCCATAAAATAGTTTTTGCCTTTTAAAAGTAAAAAATATCTTCTTCCTATATAGGTTTGTTTTTTTTGTTAAATATGAAAAATACTTTTTGTTGACTTTCATTTTTTATTATACCAAATACTAGAAAATACGGTATATATTTTTCAGAAAAAAATTTCTATCCGAACAAATGGGCCACTACTAAACCTACTGGGGAAGGGGTGATTGATGGTGGTGAGTTTAAAAAATATAGTAAAAAAAAAAAAATGACAAAACGCAGAATAAATAGTAAAAAGAATAAAATTACAAATTTGTCTTAAAAAATGTGTCGCTTGAGGGTAACTTGACAATTTCTGTTAAAAAATTTAATACTAAACTAACAGAAGGGTCATATTGTAATTTGATCAAAATTACAGTGTAATGAAGTAAATGTACCTGTAAATTGAAGAAGCACCCTTGTATTAATTAATTTTATAATTCACCAATTATATTCTGTTGGCAGCAATAAAGATTGTCTATTGTGTTTGCATAAGCCCAAAAAACCTTAAAGGCTTATATGATAGATGTAACCAATTCTCTCCTATCTTGGGAAACAGATTGGACCACAATAACAGATTGGAAGCCAGTTCTTTGACTTGAATTATGTTGATCAATTGTACTTCAAAATATTTTAAAATGTACTTACAAAATTGGTTGATCAATTGTATGATACGAATTATCAAATCTCTAAATTGATAGGTAGGTAGGTAGGTAGGTGTCTAATTACTGATCAACAAAATATCACAAACTTGTGTGAAAAAATAATCAATTAAGATTATCTAAGCAATGGAGAGAACCAAATTTAGATGAGGATGCTACATTTAGGTTTTATGTTCTAATTGCCTAGATTAAAATAAACATATAGACCTTACACAAATCACTATAGTATTTGATAGTCTAAGAATAAATTTCTGTACCACTTAAATTAGTCATATATATTTGTTTTAGAAAGACTAATAGAGGTTTTTTAAAATGATTTAAATAAGTATATATTTTTTAATTTTTTACGAAAAAATGTGACAAAAAATAAAGAGATGATGTGATTAAAAAAAAAAAAAAAGGTGTGCTACAGTAAATCATGCCAAACAAATTCTAAATAATTTTTCCAGAAACCACATAAAATACACAAACGAATGAATGTGATGTGTACTTTCCTCTATATGCAGCATTAATGTAAAAAAATGCAGTGAATATGACATGCACAAGCATTTGTAAGCCGTTGCATTTGACAGCAAATATGAGATTTTTATTGTATAGCCCAAAGAAAATCAATCAGCAAATAATGTCACTTCCATGTTATTAAAAGAACAATAATGTTTGGTAGTTTGAATTTTCATGACTTGAATGGTTTAAATGTATTAAAATGACGTCGTTTCAGGTATAAAATGATGTAATTTTGATACATTCGAGCCATTCGGGTCACACAATTTCAAGCTATCAAATATTTTTTTTAAAAGAATATATATGCATTAATGATGATGATGCAGAAGAAGCCACCACCATGAAGAGAGGGAGGCACACCATGTTGTGGAACCATGTACCATGTGATTTTATGTTAAATGGTTTCCTCCATGTGGAATTGTGGTTGTTTCCGTATTAAGCATTATAATAATGTACCCTATAATATCACTAGTGCTTTACAAAGCATTTCCAATGACTTTGTTATTTATAAAAAAATAAAAAATAAAAAAACTTACATTTTTGGTCAATTGGCTACTTTATGAAATGGGCAACTTGGCTAGCGATTCATAGTTCATTTTTTATTTTTTTTAATTTTTGGTGGGTATAATCCACCCCCATCTTACAAACAGTCAAATATGAATTGAACCGTTTCACTCTTCTTTCTTTCCTCATCACGTGTTGCATGATTCTACTGTGTTTTTCGCAATTGACTAGGTGGACAGCTGACTAGAAAAGAACTTTGATTCGCCAAACTAATAGATCGATGTGCTTATTTGTCTTTAAATTTTTAGGACAATTACAACAAAAAAAAAAAAAAAAATTTAAAGTTTGAGAGTTGTAATAAAATAAATTCTGAATTTTAATTTTGTCAATTTAAAATTTAATCTTTTGATTTGCTTTCAACTTAAATCATTTATCTATTTTTGTTAAGTAAAATCAACAGAAAAATAATATTTTAATTGTTAAACTCAATATAAGTATATATAAAATGTCTAACATATCATTTTTTTTAATTGATTTTAATGACTAAAATACCATTTTTTCCATTGATTTTACTTAACGAAAATAAACAAATTGTTTAGATTGAAAACAAATCAAAAGTTTAAGATTTAAATTGACAAAATTAAAAACTTAGGGTTTATTTTATTAAAAGGATCAAACACTAGGGTTTTTTTTTTTTTTTTTTTTGTGGTAATTTTTTTTGTCCCTTTGTTTTAATGTAATTTAAGCCACACGATGTGGTAAGAATTTAGAAAACTGAGAATCTCAAGATATGATTGTATAATTGGGAGTGTATTGAGATGAAAGAACATATATTTAAGGGCAAAAAAAAATATGTACATTAAAGTCTCCTAAATCCCCAGCTCTAAACTCCCTTCATGAAGAAGCAATTGATACCAGATTTTTGGAATAATTAGGTACACAGAGATCTTGCAAAGTTGGTTCAATTTCCAGCTTCTTAAATCTGTTAAATAAGTTTGTTTAGTATAATCTAAGCACACCAACCAGTTTTTGACTTTGAAATTTTAAAATATCGTTTTGTTTACAAAACTTTCACAGTTGCATCATGCCAAGCACTGGGTCAAATACATCCATCTTTAAAAAAAAACACTAGTTCAAATACCTTAACACATTATACTAAAATATAAAATAAGGAAACTAAAGTCTTTGACATAATAATAGATTCATGTGCATTTTGACAACCCATCCAGAGATTCTTTCAAAGTCAGAATTGATGACACAATGCCAAACTATTATTCCCTTTGGTAGTTGCTTAAGAAAAAACAAAAATCTAAGTCGTTTAATTGAAACAAATCTAAAAAAGTAAAATAAATAAATAAAATTGACACAATTTAAAAAAAAAAAAAAACTTAGAAAAACTTGGAATTATTACTTAGACATCATTGGAAGTAAAATAATGTTGTGACATAAAACTGTCATTTCATACTTCTCTTGAATAATTTTTCATCTTTTACCAACAGGGTCTTTTGGGAAGTGAGTTATAATCCACTTCCCAGCTTATAACCCACTTCCCCTCTCTCACAAAAAGCAGTTTTTAATTAGCTTTTAACCAAAAAACTGATTATAACTATCTTCCCAAAATAATCTTTGTGAGTTGAAAGCGCTCTTTTGACCTTGCAATGTGCTTAATTTATTGTCAAAAATTAGGAACCACTAGTTTAAAGAAAATTATACAATAATCTCGAAATATCACGTGGGATACTCTCTCATCGATTATTATTCATTATGTCCCTTACATTCCTTAATCACCTAATAGAAATAATTAATACTCCATATTCTTCACTAATTATACTACTATGAAATATCACGTAATCGTATTTTCAGACTACTGAATGATCCATAAAGTGATTTTAAAAGATTCGAAATCATCCCCTATTATTATTGTTGTTATTTATTACTCTGACTAAACACTTAGAATTCAAATCTGGTAAGTTATTTAGTATGGTAGTTTGCAGAAAAATAAAAAATAAAGAAAAAGAAAAATAAAAGCTAAATCATTAACTCAAAGCATTTGGCTTCTTAAAGTGATTTCTTTAATGTTTTCAACTTCACCTTCCCTGGTTTCTGAAAGAAAAATGCCTAAGACCCCAGTGGGGGTCATGGATGTAACGGTGGGATTGGCCCAAAAAAAAAAACTATCTTTTATTTTTTTTTTTCAATGAATGGGATGGTGCCAATTATCAGGGGTCGACTTCAGGGTCTCAAGCACGTTATGCTTTGAAATTAAAATGAATTGTTTTTAACATTTTCAGGGTGGATACATATCGGTACAATAGTTGAACGGGTTATGCTATAATGCACATTCTTTTTAATGCATGTTATATACTTTAATAAATTTGGACATAGTC
This sequence comes from Camellia lanceoleosa, assembly GCA_025200525.1. Lineage (NCBI taxonomy): Eukaryota > Viridiplantae > Streptophyta > Magnoliopsida > Ericales > Theaceae > Camellia > Camellia lanceoleosa. Next base: position 141,204,207 of record CM045766.1, on the reverse strand, counting down.
ATCACCATTTTAAGGTATTACCTCAAGATCACATTGAAATATAAATAAAATAACATTATCATTTGAATCATAATTAAACACTAATTAAGCAAATATTACCACCACTTAAGTCATAATTAAAACATTATTCTACAATATATTCAATAGAGTGTAACTTACATATAATGCACCTCTTTGCCTAGTTCAACTAGTTTAGAATAACATTAAAATGAAAACAAAATGTGACAAACTATGACACAAACAAAATCACACATATGTAAGGCGTATTTGAGAATATCCATCAAGAAATTCCTTCAAATTTGAAAAACCTAGAATGATTCGTCATTTTAGAGCCACTCGAATTTGACTTGTATTCGACATAGTAAAAGTTTACTTGAGGTCAATTCTTTATATAAACAAGTAAAATTTGATCACATTTTAAATCTCATTAAGTTTTCATGTAAGATTTAAACAGCCTACTATTTGATTCAATAAGCATATATGCATTATAAAAAATTAAGTTACTTTAACTCGATTTGTGTTCAACTCATTAAAATTTCATTTGAAATTAGCTCATTAAAACCAGCCAAAGTTAAATAAATTTTAAAACTTAGTAAAATTTTAAATTAAATTTAAACTATTTATTCAATTCAATTTATGAATGATACAATTATTGGCTAAAACACACACTCCATCTTATTTGGAATTGATGAGTCCCTCCCTCACTCTCTATATATGGAATTTTCTCTTAAGGGTGATTGTAATGAGCATTATTGTTTAAGACAAAAAAAAATAGATTTAATTTTTAAGTTTAATAATGTGGTAATCAACTAAGATATTAAATACAATACTCTCTCTTATATATTCTATAACTATCAATGAATTATATCACTTACATATCATTGAGTCTAGAAAATAATTGGGAAGTAAGAAAAAAACTTATTGACTTATTAATTTATTTGGACACATCACCTCTTTACATTTTGGGCAAATTACAAACACCCCCCTCGAGATTTGGTGAAAATACAGACTCCTCCCTGAGGTTTGAGAAATTATATCCCGCCCCCTGAGGTTTATATTTCCATAACAAATTGCCCCCTGAGGTTTTTATTTTCATACAGATTCCCCCCTAATTTCTCCTAATTTGTTACGAAAATTTGACTCTCAGGGGACAATTTGTAATTTCTCAAACATCAGGGGGGAATTTGTATTTTTATCAAACCTCAGGGGTGTTTGTAATTTGCCCTTACATTTTTCATTTTTTTAAAAAAAATATAAAAAAATCAATAAATTAAATTTTTTCCTACTTTCTAAAACAAATTTAAAATAAGTTTGTATATCATTTTCCCATTATAATTAAAAAAAAAGAATGAGATGATCAAAGCATCTGCGTCATTTTGATAGCTGCTTTCTCTTTTGCAATGATTTTCACTATTTTATCGACATATTTTGTCGGGCCGAAAGCTCCCCTTTTGACTTTGCAATGCCCCTATGTTTTGAATAGCAAAAATTAAAAGTAAAAATTTTATTATTAATAATAAAATTATTATTAAAATTAATGTATTTAGAAAAATTAAATTAGATTAGTTGATCACTCCTATACACTTATCAATAATGCTAAAACATTTGTATTCTTCAAGTTTACAGATGATGAAATATTGAACTACGTAAAAAAAAATTAATAATAATAAAAATAAAAATAAATAAAAGTTAAATCACTAATCTCCTAATAAGTTACAAGTAGTTTTGACAAAGAAGCTAGTCCCATTAATTCACACCATATAGTTATTACATTAGGGTGGAGTTTAGAAATTATTTTTTTAAACAACTTTTTTGCTATTTTTTTTCCATATTTAGTATTTTTTTTTTCTAAAAAAAAATTATACTTTTAGGTTCTATGACCTAAAAATTATAAGTAAAAAAAAAAAAAAAAACTCACTAGTGACAAAAAAATTCCAGAAAAAAAACAATAGAAGTAACCTTTTTAGTTTATTTTATTTTCTTTTTAGTGAACTTTTGTTTATATATGTATAAAAAATTATTTTTAAAATTCTTTTAGCCTAAATAGATATTTTGCAGTCCATTGTTTAAAGGAAATTTTTCTTCAGACAAGTGGAAAGAAAAGGGTTGCACATCTTTTTGTCATACCCCAAAGTTAGAGAAATATTAACATCTATATTTTTTGTTGGAGGTCATTAAAGAAAAAAAAAAAAAAAAAAAAAAGAAGCTTGGAATTCACAATAGAAGATCAAAATTCTTAATTATATGGTCAGCATCACAGATTCTGAAATTATTATTATAAGGGCACATAGATTAAAGGCTTTAATTACTCTAATTTGCTGGAAATAGAATTCCCAAAACAAATCTCTATCAGTTTAATTAATTAACTAGCCTCCTAAATTATTACTGCAAGTGAGCTCACATGGTTTAGCAGTTGATGTGCCTTGCTTGTGTACATGTATTTTCTCATCAAGATTTCATTTATTTGTAATTTTTCTTTACAGAAATAAAAAAATATTTTAATTTTTGTTTTGGGCAAAAAAACATTCACCTTGTTTGATTTAATTTTCTAAAAATTGAGTATTTCGTTTTTCTTTATTTTTTTTTGTTTTTAGTGAATTTTTTTTTAATATTTAAAGAATTTTTTATTTATTTTTTAAATGTACCTAATCTAAATATATCTAAAAAATAAAATAGTTAAAAAAATTAATAAAAACACTAGAATACAAGAATATATTATTTTTAATATATTTTTAGTATTTAGTGAGTTTTTTTTTTAAAAAAAAGTTTCAAAAATATTATGCTTTCAATTGTATTATATTAAATGTATTTAAAACTTAAAAAAATTTAAATAATTAAATAATTTATTAAAAATAAAAAACATAAAAAATAAAAAAAAAAGTTAATTTTTAAAAAATAAAAACCAAATAAAGTGAATGCAATCCCTTTATTAATTAGCTGGTGGTTTCTGGAAAGGTGTATAGCTGTTGGATCAAATCAATGGAAAGCATACCAGAATGTCACTCCAACACCAATCGTGCAACGATATTTGTCAGCTTTTTCTCTTTTTTTTTTTTCTTTTTTTTTTTTTTTGTTACATAAAATTGGATAACACAAAGGCTGCAGCTTTACAATTGCATTTATGTATGTAACAACTTCTTTTGCCATCCTATCATAGGTAACATCTCAGTTGTGGCAGAACTTGTTTGAGATATTCTAAAAAAAAATTAAAAAGTTATTATTTTATTTAAGTTATATTATTTTTTTATTACATTATTTTAAACTCAATTCATACATAATTCATATTTCACAAAAAATTAAAAAATACACTTATTTAAATCATCCAAAACCATTCCTTAATCACGTAGCCAAACCCGCTAAAAAATAAATAAAAAAATTACATTAAATTTCCTAATATAGATTCTTTCCTAATATTTAAGAACTTATACTTTCCCTTCCTGTTAATGTTTGTTGGGAGCATTTATTTACACACACCACTCTCTTTCTATACACATCCTTCACACACAACTTCCCAACACACTCTCTAATTAAGTGGGTGGGAAGAGCGGATATGGTGTGTGCATATAGAAGCTCCCATGTTTGTTTTTTAACAAAATTAATAGAAAAAGTGTAATGACATTAATACCCTCCACTAAAGATATTAAGGCCAAGTTTGGCATTCTCAAAAAAATTCAAAAAGTCAAAAAGTCACTATCCTATTTAAGTCACATCATCTTATTTAAGTCACATCACCTCTCTAACACATCACTTCAAACCCAACCCAAATCCAACCCATATTTCATAAAAAGTTAAAAAGTGCACTTATTTAGTCTTCCTAAACTTGACCTAATTTATGAAATTGCAATCATCTCTTCCCCTTTCATTTTTCTTTTTTACTCTCAATGTTACTAGCACAACGACTCTCTCAGCACCACACTATGAGTTTATATCGATGACCTACCTTTGTAATTCCATAAAAAACAAAAAGAAAAAGAAAATTTGCAAAATTTAATATCAGTGGTCTAAATTTATTAAGTATGGGCTCACAATACTTAAGTGGTGTTTGATAAAGCTGAAAATTAAAAACTAAAGACTGAAAAATAAGAATTGAAAACTGAATGCTTAATTTGTTAAACTAAAAACTGTTTGATAAAAATTTAAATGTAGAATTAAAAATAAATTGTTTGATATGTATTAAATCAAATTTGAAATTTTTTTTTTTTCAAATTGTACATTTTAATTTTTATATTGTGATGGCGGTGGCGGTGGCGGTGGCATAGTGGTGATGGAGGTAGTAATGGTAGTGATAGTAAAATGATTGTGGTGTTTATGGCAATAATGAGAATAGTGATGAAAGTGATGGTAGTAGTGGTGGTGGTGGTAGTGGCGGTGATGGCAGTAATGGTAGTGGTGGCATGGCGGTAATGGTGGTGGTAGCATGGTAGTGATGGCAGCGGTGGTATGGTAGTGATAGTGGTGGTAGTGGTGACATGATTTGATATTCTTGATTTTTTTTTTTTTTTTTGTAGGACTATAGAATTTTTTATTTTTGAATGCATGTCAAGCCAATGTTGGGTGGGGTGCAATATTTTAGATTTTACTTTCTTTTTTAGAGACTATTAAATAGTTGATATTGTTAAAGTAGGGTAATTAAAATATTGTAAGGTTATGGTTGGTTTATGTAATATAGAGAGGTGTGGAAGGAATGAAAAATAAAATGATGGATAAAAGATCAAAGGTAAGTATGGTATTTTAAAAAGAATTATTAGTGACACAAGCAAATATTGTGTTGACTTAGTAGCCATAGAGGGGCAATTGATAATGCTACTTTAAACCTTGGGAAGAGGATTGTAATTTTCAAAATGGAAGGGGGGAAATTATATTAATTGCAAACCTCAAGGGGTGTATTTTGAAAAGATGGTTAAAAATTGACTTTTTTGACTTTTTTTTATTTTTTTTTTTATAAAAAATATGTAAAAATGTGACAAATAATGTGATCTAAAATGGAGTCAAAAACTGAAAATAACTTTTAACCCACCGCCTAAAATACCAAAAAAAAAATAAATAAATAATTTCACAGCCAAGAGCCTGGATTAGAAAGAACACACTTTTGCTTAGAAAAAATACTCTGCCCCTTTGTGAAAGAATATAGGGGAAATTGTATTTCATTAGTGGCGCAAGTTTTCTGTATGTCTGATATAAATTCTTTTGTGTTTCGTGTGTGTGTGTGTGTGATTTGCGAGCAAAAAAAAATAAAAATAAATAAATAAATAAAATCATCCGTCCCATTTAATTGCAATTTTCAAAAAATATATCTAATCATTGGTTTGAGTTTTCAAATTTATTTAAAATTTATTTTTTTTAAAGTAGAATTTATTTTTAAAAAATAAATACTAATATTGGTATTTTTGAATGTTTAAAATTTATTTTGTCTAAAAAAAGAGAAAATCATATGGGTTTGTCCCATAATGTGCCTTTTAAGTGCAAAATAGTTGACAAAGTTTCAAATGCTTGTATATTTTTCATAACACGTACTTTTATGTCTATTTTTATTTAAAAAATGAAAAATAATTTTGAAAACATGCCAAATTCTATGAACATTAAAAAAAAAAAAAAGGAAGTTTCATTTTTATTGTAAATAATTTTTCATTCTCTCATCCTCCTCCAAGAAATGTGTATATTTTAGGTGAGATCTTCACTAGCTATTACATAGTGCACTATATGCATACATATTAATGCATATAACATGACTTCACCTCATTTATGTAACTATTTAAGTGCACCACATAAAGGTCCATCAGATTGAGCCTGGATTAGAATGTGCACTTCCCTCCTCCAAAATAAAAAGAGAGAAAACTTTGAGTCATTAATGCAAGTGATGATGATGATGTGTTTGTGAAGAAAATGTACCCAACAATGGTATAGGAGTGATCTAGAATTTTCTCTAACCTATGGGTTATTTTAAGAAGATGGTTAAAAGTTATTTTTTGGTTAAAAGCTAATTAAAAGCTGATTAAAAGTTACTTTTTGTGAGAGAGGGAAGTGGGTTATAATCTGAGAAGTGGATTATAACACACTTCCCAAAATAGCCTCAATCAATATAAATTATTTTAAGTTCCACCATATTCTATCTAATAGATAACTATTTAGTAATTTTGAAACATTATACGATATTGTTAATGTGGTATTTCAAACTAATCATGTAATAAAAAATTTTTACAAGTTGAATATACTAACTTAACTTTTTTAAATAATTAAGAGATAAAAAAATTACTCAATATATGTTACAATTTTTTACTTGTGAGAATACAGTAGATAATATCAATATCAATCTAATATTTTTTTACTGTTAGACTATTGGCATCACTGCTTTAACTAGTGTAACATTTAGGTACCAGTAATACAACATTTCGAAATTTCAAACTCAATGGGCAGTCTTTATTATTTTTTATAGGAAGGGGAACCTCCTTTTTTTCAAACCATCTTTATTATTGCACTTTTTGGACACTGTTCTGTCCTGGAGAAATGTAAGTATTAAAAAAATGGGGTCAAATAACCCAAGAATTTTTTTTATTATTTTTATTTTTAGAATTTGGCCTAACTTTTTTTGTTTTGTTTTTTTATATAGTGTAGAAGGACCTAAAAAAAATTCATAATTTTTTTTAAAGTCTCTAAAAATGACAAAAACCAACCAAAAATTGCTAAAAAAACATTGCCTCTCTTTTGAAGCTAAAACACCCATTATAGTATGTCTTATATTTTAAAAATATCACTCATTATTTTGGGCAAATTTTGTGTATACTTTTTTTTGTGTGTGTGTGTGTACAATTTTCCTTTGTGAGATCTATATATAAATATTTGGTTAAAGCTTTCCCTCGTAGTATGTTTGTTAGTAAATTTATTAGTGTTTTTAACATTGATGTTTCTGCTTAAAACCCACATTGAATTAAAAAATTACTTTAGTCCTAAAAATTTTAGAATTAGGTTGCTTAGATTAGGTCTGCCGGAGCAACACCCCTACCTTTATATGAATGTATTAAGACCTAAATGGATAAGTTAATTTCAAAAAATATCAGAGCTTCGGAAGACCTCATTTTGCATTCATTAAAATGTTTCCAAGTCAACACAAGCTAATGAATTTGTTTTCATACCAACGAAGAACAATGATGAAAGCTAATATTTAGGCCTCGTTTGGGGAGTGGCTATTTTAACCAAAAAATCAAAAAGTTAACTAAAACTAGTCATATCACCTCTCTACTTTTCTGCTAATCTTTTCGTAAAAAGTCAAAAAATTACTAAAATAGCCTGTTCCTAAACGAGGCCTTAGATTATATGATAAAAGACTTGAAATGGGTTTATCATCTTCTTAGAAAAAAGCCAATATAATAAGGCTTTTTTGAAAGAGATAATACATTTGGTCTTAAAAGAGATTAATAGAAAGAGACATCTAGGACATATGTATTGATGTGATTAAGAATTTTGTGAGACAACTTTAGACAAGTAAGGTTGGAAAGGAAAATAAATCAAAATAATGATGAAATGGTTTTAACTAATGGTTTTTAGTACACAATTATAAATTATATTTGGATTTTAAATTTGTTAAATAAAAGTAAAATGTAAGAAAAATAAATTGCATACATTTATTATCTTTATGAGTAATTAAACTAAAGAATGCCATTTTTTTTTTTTTTTTGTTGTGTGTGTGTGTAGCTATCTATTCATTTTCTTCTGGTTTTTCTATCCCATTCAAAGAAGAGGAAAACCAATTTCTTTTACTTTCTTTTGCTTTTGAGAAAAGTTTGGGATCATGAAATTTTTTTCATAAAAATGATCATGAAAGATTATTCTTGGATTACCTTGATTAGTGTGTGGTGCTTTATTCTTAGTATAATTCAAAGTTCACGAAACTTTCATGATTATTTTCATGAAAGGTTTTTCATGATACCTAACATTGTTGTTTGCTTTTTACTTTAAATCCAACAACTAAATACAGAAAAAGTAAAAGGTAAATTACACTTTGCCCTATTATTTTTTACCACTTTCTTATTTTGGCTCTTTAAATTTATTTTTTTCCACTTTGGCCTTTTTATATTTTAACTTTTTTTTTTTCCAGTTTACTCTTAAAAATAACTTTTGTTAAAAATTAGACAGATAATATCATAATAACTATCGCATAATATAAAAATATATTATATTGGTTTATGTTTTTGTCAAATATGTGAGTTATATATAATAAAATATTTTTATATTACGTAACTGTCAATGTATCATTTCTGTCTAATTTTTAATTTTAGAAGTAAATTAAGAAAAAATTAAAACGTGAAAGGATAAAATGAAAAAAAAAAAAAAAACTTTAAAGGTCAAAGTAAGCAAATGACCAAACGTAAAGAGCACAAAGAGTAATTTACCCCATATTTATATATGAGACAACCATAATGCTATCAATTAAGCAAAAATATAATGAACTAGCCCTGTTTGATTTTTTTTATTTTTTTATTTTTTTGGGGTTAAAAGCTATTTTTTTGACTATTTAAGAAAAAAAAAGGGAAAAAAACTGATTGTTTCATTTTGACTAATTTATCTAACAAAAAGGAAAAAAATAATTTTTTAAACAAAAACCACTCTATTTGGCAAGTAATAAATATGCCACATTTTTTTTTTCAAACCTTTTGTTTTTAGTGATATTTTAAAAAACTATTTTAATTTCTTGCATTCTAGTATTTTTTTAAAATAAGAAATTTTAAAGACAAAAATAAAATTTTAAATCTTACAAATTTTCGAATAACAAAAAATAACTTTTTTCAACATTTGTCAAATGTATTAATTTTTAATAAAATTATAATAAAACAGTAAAAACAAAAAAGTTCGGATGACTACCAACAAAAAAAAAAGCATAAATAGTATCTATTTTGTCTACTTTTAATAGCACATGATCCTAAATTTACCTCAATTTTTTTGACCCACCTTAATGTAGCCTTCATTTAGGATATAGGTTAATTTTTGAACTTTTTAATTTTTTTACTATTTAACCTTAGAGTTAAAAAAACTCGTTTAACATAAACTTTTTAATTTTTTTGACTTTCATAAGAAAAAAATAAAATAATTATAATTTAAATATGTTATTTTATTTTATTTAATTAAAATAATTAATTTTATCCCGTATAACTATTTTAACCCAAATAAACATGTCACTGCCAGCCGTAGTTTGATTCCTTAAGTAAAAGTATATAAAGATCTCATCATTGATGATTCCATCTTGAAAAAGTATATAAAGATCTCATCATCTCATACCCAAGCAACATCCATAACAACACAAATAATTGATTTAAGTAATTAATTAAATAAATAATTATAAGAAAAAACAAAGGGCAAAACTAATAATAACCAAACAAGAATAAAGGAAGTTCCGATGCATAAATAGATTACTTTAAAAAATAAAATGAAAAGCACATGATAAGCAGAATCTTGATGTGATTCATTGTTGTTCAATTCAATCACAAATCATGATTACAAATCCAACGGTTGATCTGCCCCTTGTTTTGAGCAGAAACTCAACCTTCTACCTTACACCTCACAAGTACATTATTACACCTCCCCCCCATCTCAGAGATCTCTACACTTATCCAACTCTTCCCAAATCCTCTATATGGTGTATATAAAAATCTGTATATCTATCTTACAACATTAACATCAAATCTTTTTGATCCAATACATCACCGGACCACCACAACAATAGCTTAAAACAAAAAATAAAAATACCCATGTGATGATGTGTTGGACATAATGTGACGATCATGCTTTATCATTATTGATGGAGCTGTGTATTTCCTTTTTTACCCTCGACTCAATCCCATAATAACTAACGTACCACTTGACGAACTTTCTCAACCCTGTAGCCAAGTCGGTGGTCGGCTTGTACGCGAAGTCCCTGTACGCTAGGCTCACGTTAGCGTGTGTGAACGGAACGTCGCCGTTTCTAGGCATCTTGATCACATGTTTCTTAGCCTGCACGTTCAACAGCGATTCCAAAATCGACACCAGATTTTTCACCGGCACCGGCGATGTATTGCCGAGGTTGTAGATCCTCAGCTGCGCCGGCGCGCGCTTCTTTCCGCCGCTTCCGGTGCTCTTTTTGGCGGTGTCGATCGCTCCGAGACACCCTTTTACGACGTCGTCGATGTACGTGAAGTCACGCGCCACCGCTCTTCCGTCGTGAGCTTCGTAGATGTTAATGGGTTTTCCTTGGAGAATATCTTTGGTGAAGAAAAAGTACGCCATGTCGGGTCTTCCCTAGGGTCCGTATACGGTGAAGAATAGGAGCACCGTAATTGGAAGCCCGTAGATGTGGTTGTAGGTGTGAGCGATTTCCTCGCCGACTTTTTTCATGGCGGCGTAGAGGCTAGCCGGCTGGTCTGTCCTGTGAGATTCGGAAAACGGGTTTTGAGTGTTGAGTCCATAAACAGAGCTTGATGAAGCCCAGACAATCGAGGGTTGAGGATCGGCGGCTTTAGCCACTTCCAGGAGGTTAACGAAGCCGGCAATGTTGGAGCTGACATAGGATTGGGGATTCTGCATGGTGTAGCACACGCCGGCTTGAGCCGCGAGATGAAGGATGTGAGTAAATGGAACAATGTCGAAGAGCTTGGAAAGCAATTCGGCGTCGTTTAGATCTCCTTCAACGATGAATATCTCGTGCTTCGTTAAAAGCTGTTGTCTCGCTCGTTTCAGAGACGGGTCGTAATACGAATTGAAATTATCGAGGCCGAGAACTCCATCACCGCGTTTTTTCAAAGCAAGAGAGCAGTGGGTACCGACGAAACCGGCGGCACCGGTGACTAGAATGGAGAAGCCGTGGGGGCGGCGGGGGGTGGAGGAGTGGCGGACTTGCTTTTCCCAGGAGGGGCCGCCGCCGTAGAAGGTGGAGGAGAGGAGGTTGTGGGTGGTGTGGATGTGGTGATTGTGATCGGAAAGGGGAGGGTAATTCAAGGTGAAGAAAAAGATGAGGACGAGGGCTACTAAGAGAGTGACTCGGAAGAGGAGTTTAGAGGAAGCTGCTAAGAGCTTTGTGCTGTTTACTCTTCTCATGTAGCTGTTGTAGCGTTCGAGCTTTGAGGTCTTGCTGGTGTCTGGAGGAGACGCCATTAGATCAGAGTATGATGTCGTAGTAATTTAGAGAGAAAGAGAGAGAGAGAGAGCTGAGAGTTGAGGGTGTTTTACGTACTATTGGTGTACGTTTGAGCCCTGAGGAGGGAGAGTGTGTAGAGGGACACATATAAAGAAGAAGGAAGATGAGAGAGAAAGAGACAAGTGTTGGTTGGAAGCCACTTTCTTTTCACCTTGACGCGTTTCATCCTGCTCTGTAAAGTTTCGGAGTGGTAAATTTTTTTTGAAGAAATTGTGAATCGAGACTGGAAATGTTCATAATTTTAATTGTTAAGGTTAGAGTTGGTTTGATGTCTATATTTATTTGTATCATATTATTTATTTATAAAAAATTAAAAAATATATTTATTTAAATTATTTCTAACTATTCTTTAATAAATTTTATTATTGATGTGAAATTTATTTTAAAAATATAGGCTGAATTATAATTTAATACTAAAATTTTTATTAAAATGTTAATGTGTATTTAGTTTGAGTTTTTTTTTTATTAAGCTTTTTAAAAATTGAGTTTTTTATTTTTCATATTTTTTTACTTTTAGTGAATATTTTTAAAATTTTAAGAATTTTTTTTAATTTTTTAGATGTGCCTTACTTGGATGTATCTAAAAAGTAAAAAAATTTTGAAAAAATATTTTTAAAAATTAATAAATACATAAAAATATGAAAAATATGCTGAATTCTCATTTTTTTTTTAATATTTTGATATTTAGTGAATTTTTAAAAGATTTTTTTCACAAAAATTATACTTTTTATGTGTATTTATGTTAGGTGTGTTTAAAAATTTTAAAAAAAAATTACTTAAAATATTAAAAAAATTCAATGAAAACAAAAAATACGAAAAATAAAAAGAAATTTTTTTTAAAAAGTGTTTTTAGAAAAAAAAAAAAAAACAAGCAAAGTGATACTTTTTTTTTGAAATGAGAATAGAGTTAAAGATTTCTGACGAAAGCTTCTATTTACACCAATTTCACCTCTTTGCATCAACTTTCTTGTTATACTCTTTGGAAACATCAATTTTTTAATTTACAAGTTAAAAAGTTATTTAAAAAAATAAAAAAAAATCAATAACTTATATTAAAAAGTTAAAGATTTTTATTTTTGTCTACTTTTTATACATCTTTTCATAAAAATCAAAAAATAATTCCAAACATATTAATTTTTTTACATCATATTTTAACCAAAAAATTAAAAAATTACTAAAAAAAAATATTCCCAAACAGGCATCATTAAGGTGCCGTTTGGTAACTCTTACGTTTTTAGTTTTCAGTTTATATTCACAAAAATTTTAAAAAACTCAAATAAAAACTTGTTTGATAAATTTTTGATTTATAAATCAGTGGTCTCAGTTTATAAATTTGGCCAAAAAACGTGTTTCCATTTTGAGTTTTTTTTTTTTTTTTTACCACCCAACACTAGCCACTACCCGCCACTATTTTCCGCTACTGTCTTTCACCACCACCACCCACCCCCCACCACCACCTGCCACCATCACTGACCACCCATCTGTCATCACCACCCGCCACCGCCACCACCACCCACCCGCCACCCGCCACCTCCACCCACTCACGACCACCCCCATCTCCCCGCGCCACCACCACCCACCCGCCACCATCCACCACCCGCCACTACTATCCATCCACCCGCCACGACCACTCACCACCCACTTGCCACCACCATCCACCACCCGCCACCACCACCTACCTACCATCACCACCCACTACCACCACTACCACCATCACCCACCGCCACTACCCATCCGCCACCCCTACTACCATCTATCCATCTACCACCATCACCCGCCACCACCCACCGCCACCACCATCCACCACCACCCACCCGCCACTATTATCCACCACCACCACCCACCCGCCACTATTATCCACCACCACCACCACCACCACCATCACCCACCACCCACCCGCCACCACTACCACCCGCCACCCGCTACCGTCACCCACCCACCACAACCCGCTATCCACTACCCACTTGCCACTACCAACCACCCACCACACCGCCAACCACCGCCTTCCACGCCACCACCCACTTGCCATCATTTTCCACCACCGTCTTTCGCCACCACCACCCGCCATCATTTTCCACCACCGTCTTCCGCTGCCACCACTCGTCACCACCCACCACCCGCCACCACTTGCCATTTCTCACTTTTTTTTATATTTTAAATTTTTTTAAACATTTTGTCTAAACTAAACGCGTTTGTAATTTAAGTTTTTCTAAAAATAAATAAAATCCAATTTATAAAATTTTATAAATATAAACTGAAAACATAAACAATACAAAACAGGCCTAAGTGATTAAAATTTTCATTATATTCTCTAATCACACCGTACTCATCTTTCTCTACTCCCTTTTAACCTTTCAAATTTTATTCCCACGATTACTTAAACCACCTCTGACATTACAATCACCACCTCTTATTGCCACCCCAACCCCATCCTCTTTAGCCGTTGTTGCCACCACTCACTCCTATCATCACGATACTCTCAAGCCCTTAACCACCACGACGCCCTCTCCCCACACCCTCTTTCCACTCCCGTGACACTTCAATCTCTTTTTTGCCAACACTATGACTTCATATCCTCACTCATCGCCAACGCTATATTTCCAGTTAGGATTGTTCAAATATCCGAATAACCCTTTTAAATTGACAAATTTGAACTGAAAGTACAATGAGCAGCCGACTTCACAATCATCAATAGTTGGTAGTAGCTGTAAGCATTAGATATTTTTGGATTGGAGGACAGAACACAATTTTTTTTTTGATATTCTGAGTATTCAGTGGGTTTTCGCACCTCGACTAATCTCGAGTCTTGAAATTAACGACCGGACAAACTTCTAGTGGCTCTAAGGTATGACTCGAACTCAAGAATATAGATTTTATCCTCCAAACCTTAACCGCCAGGACAATTCTCAATCCATCCCAATCAATTAATCCTAACTTTACTAAGAAAAATTTAAAAATATTACTTTTACACGTGGTAGTATGTAATTTGCTGGCCATATTACAACTTACCTTCACTTGATCCTTTTTTATTAATATGATTTTTTTCAATCTTTTACTCGACCCTATCAACTTCATGACTATTCTCAATGTGTACAAAATCGTAGCGTATGACACGTACGTGTGCTATTAGAAATGAGATGACTTTGTGTAATGGGTATACGTATACCATAGTAGTATACATTTTTTTTAATAATATTCATGTGATTTGTATAGATGTGGTCTCGGTATATATGTCAGGAAGGTACATCATCATTTTGTACACTTATACTAAATACAAAATATTTGGAAGAGAGAACTACATGAGAAGGAGAAAAAAATTATTAACATATGGTTTTTATCTCACCAGACACACTTGTACTCTATATATTTATAATTTTTTTTTCTCTTCTCCCACCTGTATATAGTTCTCCCTATTTGGAAACACTCTGCAAAACCAATGAGGCAGTGATTGTATAGTGAGCTAATCCAGAAGTTAGTCAAGGAATGGGTTACCAAACAGCGAGCTTACAATAAAACCTTCAACTTCCATGGCTCGAACTGCTCAAGCCCTAGAAACTCAAATGCACTTAAATGGTTCGTCTTCAACTTTGTTTTGAACATCTGGGTCGAGACCGAAACCTGTCAAGGAGGAGAGAGAAAGCAAGACTTCAAGATTCCGAACCAAGAGATCGAGCTTTTGTTTCAGATTTGTCTTCTTGTTTTAGTTAATATAAGTTTCTTTCACAAGGAGTGGAAGCACTGGTTTTGCTTTGGTCGTTGGGCCAAATACCCTGTTGCATCACGAGAGAGGAACAACACGAAGTGCCCTTTACTGTTTCGACAAAATGCCCCAGTGAAACCTTGTCCTTTGTCTTTGTCATAAGATGATTAAGGAGAAAGAGAAAGAGAAAGAGAAGGACAATGAGAGGGACAGAGAGGGTAGTAAGCTATCATTGAAGAAGGGCAAACTAGCCAAGAGCAAACTAGCCAAGAGTAAATCAAAAAGCAAATCTTCGACTAAGGTATCTTTGTAGGAGTTTGTAAATCAGTGGATCACTATCTCGATGATATGCCTAATGTACTTCACGGTCTACGCATTCGAGGCCCCCCCAAATCTCTTTCACTTGGAGATTTTGTGGGACCGTGGCAAGGGCCCTCAAATGTAAACAAGAAGGGATTGAGGGACGTAGATTCGGAGGATAGCTCAACTGAGTGTGATTGTGATCTTGACACAACACAGTTTCGTGGGACTGTGGAAATGCAAGCCTCACCTGAGCAATCACCAAAGCAGCATCAAACACCTAATGCATGGAACACACCAACTAGAGTGCTAACTGATGTTGAGCAGTGGCCAAAATTGACCACTGTGTCCCCATTGGTGGCAAACGAAATGATGTTGTCAAATAAATTGGGCTCACTTAGTGCTGATCAAAGGAAAGAGGTAATGGGTTCCAAGCAACGAGAGAGTGATAAGCCCGTGCGAGCTTGTCGAAATGAGGATTCGGTTGATCTACATATGGAAGATGGTAGTGAAGGTCTGGATACACTTGTTATATCAGGTAAACCTCTACAAGTTGGGAGCTCTTTAATTAAAGATGAGATTAACAAAGTGTCAAAATTGAAGTATAAAATAGGTGCCCATAAGATTGAGAACCAAGTAGATGGCATTTACAATGTCCCTATTGAGATCTCAAAAAAAGGCTTTTCTCATTGGGAAAATGCTTTGGTTGGATACTTCATTGATAAAAGATTCTCTTTCCATTATGTGAAAACTTGGGCGGAGAAACTTTGGGGAAATTTGCTTGAGGACGTTGTCTCCATTGACAATGGTTTTTTTATTTTTAAAGTAAAAAGTGAAGAGGCTATGGACACAATCTTGGAAGAAGGCCCCTATTATGTTGGGGCTAGATTGATTGTTATTAAAAAAATGACAACCTGGACTAAAACTAATAAAGTGTGAATTTTTAAGTGTGCCATTGTGGGTGAAGTTGTACAATGTTCCTTTGGAACTTTGGAGTGAAGAGGGTTTGGGTTACATAGCTAGCATCTTGGGAACTCCTCTTTATTTGGATGAGCCAACTTTCAAGAGAAGCAGACTTACGTTTGCGAGAATTTGTATTGAAGTGCCAGCAAATAAAGAGATCCCTAAGTCTTTCAAAATAAATCTTGGTTATGGTGACCCATATGAGATTCAAGTTGAGGTACCATGGAAGCCCCAAAGGTGTGATGGTTGTAAGACTTTTGGCCATACCACTAATTTGTGCCCTCAAAAGCCAAAGTCTTTGAACCCTCCCTCCTTCAAACATGAGGAGAGTCAAGGACACTAAAACACAAATTCCGACTAAATGGGAAGTGGTGAAGAAAAAGGGGAGAGATGGTGGGCAAGGTTCAACGCCATTGATCAACAAAGAGAGAGAGATGCAGTTTTCTGTCCCCTCAACATCAAATGCCTTTAATGTCCTTGAATCGTGTGATATGGACGAGTTAGGAAATGGAGATTCAAGTCAAGAGTTGAGAAATAGAGGGAGTCCATCTCCAAGTGATCCTAGTTATGGGGAGACTTCAAAAGAGGATAACAGAAGAAAACTTAAAGCGAAACTTCATGACTTGAAGAATGCTAGAAGGAAATTCTGAATCCTTGTTTTGTTGGGAATGTTGTGCTTGTTTTCTATAAGCTCAGTTTGTCTTTTGATGGAGTAGTTTTTTTTTTTTGTTTATTTTTGTGTTCCCATCAAAAGCTGTGTATTGAACTTCATTGTATATCTTTCTTTTTTGGTTATAATATGACTTACTTATCCAAAAAAAAAAGAGAAAGGAAACACTCTGCAATTAAGACTTGGACAACCACATCTTTCATGTATAACTTGTAAATATATATATATAAATAAATATTTTGGTTTTGTTACTTTTATTTTGATAAAATGCTTTGATTTGGTGCAGCTTATTAGTGATTTTTTTTTTTTTTTTGGAAACTTTGTGACAACATTAATTTAGTGTAGTCAAATGCAAAAATAGTTTATTTTAAGTCAATTAACGAATTTTTGGAAGCTGGGAGATATCTATCAGCTTATATAGTACATGGGAGAAAGAGAATAAGCAACAGTTATTAAAATGTTTATTTTGCACAAGAGAAAGAGGAAGAGAGGGAGAACAAGCAAGAGTTATTATAAAATGTTGCAAATTGTTCAAGGTAGTAATTGGGAAAGTCTCTGTTTGGATAGAGAGAAAGTAGAGGAAAATTCAAGTGGGTTAAGAACTACCCTAAATTGCATAAATAAGGTCAAAGGAGTCCTAAAAAAGTTGCGTGGTGGTGTTGATTTCATTGTTGTTTTGTTGTTTGTGTCTTTGTTAGTGCATGAGAGTGTGACCGTTTGTTACCGACAGAATATTTAAGGTTATGACAAACTTCTGTGTTTTTTTAACCACTAACGTACAACGGTTAATTTATATTTTATATGCTGGTTTTACAGTTTAATTTTTTTTTTTTTTTTGATAAAATAATTTAACTTTTTTCCACCAGATTAAAAGCCAGCTCGTCACCAAATTAATATTTTAATATTTAAAAGATTATACCGTGAAGTCGCCTAATTAGTAATTCATTCTATTTCCCCAAAAAGTTGCTGTTTCAAAAAATTTATTTTATGTTAATAAATTTTTAATAGTGTTAAAATTTAAATATCGGTATGATAATTTTATTTGTGCATAAAATGTTAGTTTGTCATAATATAAAATTAATACAATGATGCTAGATGAAATGATAAATAATATTAAAATTTATATGGATCAAGATCTTTTATGGAGATATCACCCTCTCTATATGGTCCGGAGGTGTAAGGAGATGATGCCATCTCATTAATGAGGCATTTTGCTATTGAGATTTCATATTCGAACCGCATAAGACGGGCGTCCAGCCAAATGACTTCTCGGACGATCGCCCGGACGATTGGAGTTATTCTTATCAACCGCGGCTGTCACCCTTATTTATCGGTATGTCAAAAAGCATCCGCTTGGATGATTGACATCCTACAAGAATCAGATGACCGACCGAATAACCGGTGTGCACATCTCCAGACCATATGGAGAGGGAATTATCTCCATAGAGAATCCTGATTCTTTTGTTTAACTCACCCCCAAATTATTTTTTTATTTTTTTGTTGCCCCTATAATTTATTTTATTTTATATAATAATAAAATTATTTTTGAGACATGAGAATAAAATATTGATACACCCAAGGGTTGAAAACATAATTATTATTTTTGTAGTGTCCATCTAATTAACATTGATTGAAAATTTTCATTTTTATGTTTCTAAAAATGTATTTTTTAGTATAACTTACGTACTCTTCAATGGAAATGAAAGAATTAAAATTTTATTATTAATTTTTGAAGCATATGGCTTGGTCCCTCCTAATTGTAATTTAATCCAAAGTTCAGGAGCATTGGATCAAATTATGTACTCACAACAAAGTTCAGGAGCTTAAATCCACAGTCATAATATTGGATCCAAATAACACTTACTATCACGCTAGATCACATCTTTAATAATTTAATTTTTACCAAATCAATTTTAGTTTTGTATCTTTTCATGACATTGAACGTATGAGGTTAAAAATTGGTTCATCACTCATCTTTTTTTATTTTGGAGTAAAAATTAGTTGTTTAAATTACTTTGTAGAATGAATTTTATGTTTGCTTAGTGTTGATCTAAGTTGTCACACAAGCAACTTCACTTATCTTTTTTTTTTTTCTCTAAAAAACAAATAAATTTGTGAGATTGATTTAGATAAGATTATAAAATTATATTAATAAAACTTATAATATTTGCCATGAGCAAGATACAAGAGGATTCAATAGAAGTCCAAAATTTCGACTATTCAAAACATTTGATCAATTTATAACAAATTTTGAATTACAAGAAAAATAAATTTAGAGAATTAGACATCCC
The DNA here is from genome assembly GCA_025200525.1 of Camellia lanceoleosa. Lineage (NCBI taxonomy): Eukaryota > Viridiplantae > Streptophyta > Magnoliopsida > Ericales > Theaceae > Camellia > Camellia lanceoleosa. Next base: position 141,185,119 of record CM045766.1, on the reverse strand, counting down.
GCTTAATTTTATCTGCTAATCAAACATGGCATTCAAAAATTGATCTATCTTCATATTAAGTTCAAAAAATTTAGGAGTACTTACTAATCAGTCTTATTAACTAGACTTATTTACCTACAGGTCCTAACTAATAAATTTAACACTATAAAAATAAGAGACTAATAAATTTATCACTACAAATTTATTCATAAAAACAAAGAGATTGATACATTTATCACTATAAATTTATTCATAAAAATAAAAGACTGATAAATTTATCTTTATTACTTAATAAATTTATCAATAGGACCTAATGGGTAATAAGTCCCAAAAGTAGGACCTATTGGTAGTTACCCAAAAATTTACTCCCAATAATTTACAAAGACACAAATGTACATAAACATGTATCATCATTAATAAGTGAAAATGGCATTCAAAAATGGATTTATCTTCATATTAAGTTCAAAAAATTTACTCCCAATAATTTATAAAGACACAAATGTGCATAACATGTATTATCATTAATAAGTGAAAATTACATTAGATGATGATTGATGTAACATAAACTGGGACGCACATTGTGTCCCTTTCCCTTGGGTTTCATATTGACACGATATGCCGGGCTGGAAAAGAAACAAGAGGGAAGGTACCTACGGCACTATTTTGAAGGGCAACCCTCACATGGGAGAGAGGGGGGGAACATTGAGAGAGTGGTTTTCAACATTAAGTGGGAGAGAGATTCATATCAACATTGAGGGGTTAAGAGATTTATTTGTGTGATGGGAATGTGAAACCAAACTAAATTGGAATGACTTTTATCATGTAATCGGCATTAAGATTTTCTGTTATTAAATTATTTTGTCATTATGTCTTAGTGCATTTTTAATTGTACAATTTTATTATAAGATTTTTATTTTTTGAGATTTGCACCTCCTTATGTGATTGAAATTGTATTGAAATAGACAGAACATCAAAAAGATTTAAGGCACGGAATTCTTGACCCATGTGAACCCTAGAACAAAACGTACCACGATGGAAAATTGATATTTAGCTTTCTTGATATTGCAATTTATGTGTACTTGAACTTTAAGATTTGGAATTGGTTTCAATATTTCACAATAGAGATAGCTGGGGCAATTTACATTGTTTAAAATGATCTAGATAAGTATATTTTTTAACTTTTTATGAAAAGATATATTAAAAAGTAGAGAACTGATTTGACCTAAATAAGTGTATTTATCTAAATAAGTACATTTAGGTTGTTTAGAATGTGTTATATAAGTACACTTTTTGAATTTTTGGTTAAAAAAATAAAGAAAAAAAGATGTATGTTTAGAATAATTTTTTAATTTTTTACGAAAATATGTTTAATAAAATATTATAGTGCTTTAAGTTTTGTAGATTATCATAAATAAATCCTATGGGAAATAGTGCTTTAAGTTGAATATTAGTTGAAGGTTGTGGGGCTTATGTTATGGGTAAGAATTGAATGGAAGGAATTGGATTTGTTGGTGAGAAGTCCTACCAAATTTTAGTATTAAAACCAAAAGGTTGTACTCTGATTCTACGGTCAGAGAGAGGGGCATGGCATGGTTCCCTTATTCTAAGGGCCGTGGACATTTTTATTTTTATTTTTATTTTTTAGATTGAGGGACACATGTCTAATTGGATTGTTGAATTTGAAATTGAATATTGGCGCATTTTATCGCTTATTTTAAATTTTCAAATTTTAAAATTTGTTTTGATATGTTTGGTTTAAATTTACGCTTATAGTTTATAAACTTTGTGAAATCGAAATCATTTTATTCTTTGAGTGGGCAGAGATCTTTAAGAATATTTGGAAATCAACTGTTCGAAAGTTATAGTATAAATTTGTTTGGGCATAAGTTATAAGCAGTTTCTTACCGCTCTACCAAACAGGGCCATTGTAAAGATGTTCCTCCCTGGAATTTGGCAGTTGTTATTGGGGACATTTGGTCTTCTTTACTTGAGTTTTAAAATTTTTGTTTGTTGAAATTATATTTTCAAAAATTATAAATTAATTTGATAAAAATAAATATTTTGAATTTTTAAAATTATTTCTACCCCCAAAAATAAGAATCACATGAAATGAATACTTTTATTTTTTCATCTTTTTCATCAAAGTAGATTTTAAGTTTGAACGTTGGACTTTTTCCAATAGAGGTTATTTAATATTTCCCTAAAACATTGGGAAAAATTATATTATGGATCTAGAATAGTACATCAGTTGTGTGACTTACCAATAGGGTGCAAAATTAGGAAAATTATTAGATATTTTAGGAGTATTATGTGGCATTATCTATGTACTATGCCAATCAGAAATCGCAATACACATTGGTGTCAAAAATGACTAAATAGTAGTTAAAGATGACTCATTGTGTTGGCTAGTTATTGTCATATTTTAACAATGAATAGTGTTAAAATATTATATTTTATCAATGTTGCTTCAATAATGTAAATGTTATTTATTCTATATTTGTTTCAAAATATTAAATAAAAATGCTATATGTGAATTCTATCATAAATAAATTAAAAAAAGGTAGAAATAAAAGAGTGTCAAATTTTTGCAATAGATACACCTTCCCCTAAATTTGACACAAAATTTAGCTAGTTATTGAAGAGTTCAAAATTAATTAGGATGCATAGTCCAATCTTGTGCCCTAATCTCTAAAAAACTAATGCCAAGTTTGGCAACTAAAAAATAATCAATCTTTTTATCTTTTTTCCATCACATCACCTCTCTACTTTTTTGCACATATTTTTGTGAAAAGATAAAAAGTGCACTTATTTAGGTCAGCCCAAAGATAGAAATTTTCATATTATAAATAAATGTGAGTGATTTGAAATATTCAACAATTACCAATAATTTTTTTTCCATATATAATATTACAATAAAACTCAATAATTATAATTATATTAATGAAAATTAAATAGAAAACATATCTAATATAAAAAACTCTCAAAGTGGAAAAGAGAAACTCCAATAAATTAAGATGGAGTTCCTCTTTGTTTGTACTCACCTCAGCTTATCTCTATTAATGATGTAAGTTTTATGGATAATATCAACAAAATTTTTCTTTTTTCACTGATGAAAAGAAAAAGAAAAAAATATCTAGAGGAAGGGATTCGAACCACAAGTCTCTTATTAAGATAGATGGGATCTAACCAAATGAGTTAGTCATTAATTGGCAATTATGATTATTTGATGGTTCAATAAAAAAAAATATTCAGTAATTTGAACCAAATAGGTGATGGCTCAATTTAATAATTATTAATCTAAGTAATATATATACTATTACTTTTGTATTTATATATATTTTTTAAATAAAAATAAAATTGTTAAGTAATAAATAAAATGGAACATTGGTTAGAAGTCTCTAATAATGATTTTCCTCTTGCCCTTGCTAGTGTATAAAACCTACCAAGTGTGATCAAAAGCTTCTTATTAACCCACCAAGGATTACCACAAAACCTACAAATACAAAAGTCTATCTCTATGCCCATTTGCAATAAACTTCAAATTGGAATCATAATCAGCACATCCATAATCAACCACCATCATCTTCTGAGCTTTGACCCATTATCACCATCATCATCAAATCAATCTCTCGATCTTAATAAAAACCCTAACCCTAGATTTGTTTTTGAACCATTGCAATGGACCTAACCATCACCTCCATCACCACCAACACCCATACCCCAGATTCAGAAAATGAAACCCCATCTGCACCCACTGCTCCAACCAATAATAAGACCGTATCCTTTACCAACGGCGCACTAAAGAAGCATTCACAAAACAACCACCACAAACGGCGCCGCTCTCCGCCACCAGTTGTGGTGGTGAAACATAAAGAATGTCTCAAGAACCACGCCGCCAGCTTGGGTGGCCATGCGGTGGATGGTTGCGGAGAGTTCATGCCCTCTCCCACCACTACCACCACCGACAACAACCCCACCGACCCCCCCACCTCTCTAAAATGCGCCGCCTGCGGTTGCCACCGCAACTTCCACCGCCGCGAAGACGACTACCCCACCACCACCACCACCCACTTTCTTGACTTCTACCACCACCCACTTTCTTGACTTTTTAGCAATAATAAGCCCTTTTTTTTAGTCAAAAAATAAAAAGAAATTGCATTTGACAATGATGGTAGTGATAGTTGTCTAATTGTGGCGACAATAGTGTTGGTAGTAGAAGCATGATGGCCTTAAAAATGTAATATATTTTTAAGCAGTACTTAAAATTTTAAGTGATATTTATCAAACAAATTTAATTTATTTATACTGAATATATATAATTTACTGGAACCTAACCTAACATTGATTTCTAACTATTCTATTAGCATAATATGAAGATATGCATCCACTCTATAGCCATAATTCATGTTGGGCTTCTAATTAAAATATTTAATCAGACACTACAACAAAAACATACTTTAGTGGCACTACACTAGTGGCATATTTTTAGAAAATGCCACAAAAAATGATATTTAGTGGCACATTTTTGAAAAATGCCACAAAACGACAAACATAAAAGGCTCTAGTGACATTTCTATGAACAAGTGTCACAAAACTACAACAAAAACATACTTTAGTGGCACTACACTAGTGGCATATTTTTATAAAATGCCACAAAAATGATATTTAGTGGCACGTTTTTGAAAAATGCCACAAAACGACAAACATAAAAGGCTCTAGTGACATTTCAATGAACAAGTGTCACAACACTACAACAAAAACATATTTTAGTAACAACATACTAGTGGCATGTTCTTAAAAAATGTCACAAAAAGAATATTTGGTGGCATTTTTTAGAAAAATGTCATAAAACATACAAGGCTCTAGTGGCATTTCAATTAAAAAAAGTGTCATTTCACTACAACAAAAATGTCACTACAACAAATTTACACTTTAGTTACACTACACTAATAGCATGTTTTTAGAAAATACCACAAAAATAAAAATTGGCATTAAATGTTTTAGAAAAATGTCCATAACCACAAAACATATAAGGCAATCGTGGTATTTCAATAAGGAATTGCCACATCAATTTTTTGGCATTTTATAAAATATTGACACAAAAAATTATGTTCGTGACATTAACCAACAGATGCCACTAAACTTTAGTTGCAATGGCATTTTTTAAAAAATGTCAGGATACCAGGTAGGTGCAAATTACTTTTTATAGCACTTTGGTGAAATGTCACGCCCCGAAATATTACAATAAAGATAACTCATATGCGGAATAAATATAAGAAACATCATAAATTCATATATCAGAGTTCACTGTTTAGCAAGCAATTAAATGTCATATAGGCTTTCATCTTTCCAAGACATTGCTTGGTTACACAAATAAAGTCTCGCTCATTACATATTAAGCCCTTGGCTTTACAAATAACACTCCTGCACACATAAAGCATAACTAGGAAGCTCTTGCTTCCCGAGAGTCCATCCATACTATTGCCTTGGAGGTAACATCTCACCTGCACCTGAAAATGATATTCCCGTATAGGGTGAGCTAACAGCCCAGTAGAGATATGCTAAACATAATATGAGCAATAACTAAAACGTAAGCATTCGATAAATGTTTGACTCACATGTATCCATTCATAATCCATTTCAATTACATGATAAATGTATCCATGTTTCATAATAATTACCATTTCTTAATTCATAATCCTAGCTCAGAACCTGGCCATACCCTTTAAGTGAGATTATATCTCATATCAACAGTACTTCCATTTCAATTGAGATAAAGACTCAAATTAACATTTCTGGTTTCATGACATTAAGTCTATGTTACATTTCATTTCCCATTTCTTTTTCAACTTCGAGTTTAAAAACAAGGCTCAACACCTAGCCCAATAACTTAATGACATTAAAACTCATCTTTAAAACATTTTTGAAATTCATGATGGATACACATTTTAATGTCAGACGATAACACATAATCTATTTCCACACTTTACGAAAGATACACATTTAGGTCAGATCAACATAACATGGAATCACTTCTATACTCCACAATTGATAACGATATACATTTTAGTGCTATATCAAATCAATTTAAACACTTTCATAATCAACACTTGATACACATTGTAGTGCTGTATCAATGTCACACAAAATCCGGTTTAGAGGTTCATCCTCTATCTTTCCCTAAACCGTGGAGTACATCCCCTATCTCCTCTCACACAACACATGTATATAAACGTAGATCATATACAATCAATTAATACATAAAGTTAATGCATTATTCCAGTCGCTATATTCGATGACATATTCAATTGATTAGTTTTGGTTTGCCTAATCATCATGCGTTGTCTATAACAATCAAGACTATCCTCCACCGATAGCCCAAAGCAGTTATTTCTAGATAGAAAATAAATGCTACAACAGATATATATAATCTCAACATTTTCAAAGTGAGTGATTAAAGAATCCAACTCCACCATTCTACCTCATATTGAGTTGATTTTATTATTTCCAACTCAATTTCATATTTTCGTAGTAATTGTCATTAATTACAATAATGACCCAAATATACCCAAATATGGCATTTTTTCCTTTTTCTCAATATTGACCCAAAGGCTCAAATATTATCAAAAACATCAATAATCTCCATTTTTAAAACCAAAACACACAGGTATGAGTCAATTGAACAAAACCCCTGTTTTCAACATTATACATCTCCAACCTTAAATTCCCAAATCAAATCATCTATACAAATAACTCAACATTTATGTTAAAACACATAAGAATGAGTAGGAATCCCTACCTCAAATTCGGAGCTCAAATGGAGAAGATGAAAAGAGATGAAACTCAATCTCCACCACACACCACAAAGCTCTCGAGAAATTACACAACTTTGGCGAAGGAACTATGGCCAAAATCCCAATGGAACTATGGCCAAAATCCAGCTCGGCACAACTAAAATTTATAAGTTGCTCGGTTCGTAATGGCTCATTAAACCAAGAAAGAACCATAGAAGCTGATAAGCTAACCCTCTGCACTTGCACTTATATAGAAGTTTGTCCACCTTAAAATGTATCTTGTAATCGATGTGGGACTTCCAACAAACACACAAAACGACGTCGTTTGGCACAACACTTTTGTCCACTCTTTGAGTTCCACATCGCTGAGAGGAGGAAACATTTTGTATCCAAATGCTTATATAGTGGAAACCTTTGAACACAAAATGTGAAACCCTATGCTCGAGCGTGAAATACGTTCTCCCAGCATTTTTGCGGACATAGGTCAAGTAACTTCGAATGCATTATGAATTTTTGTTTTGAGGGGCAGCTCGACCCCCGCCAGGGCGCTACCCTTGGAACCATGAGTGCCGGCGACTCGACCGCCAGTATTGCTCCTGGACCTCATCGGCCCAAATCGAAGTGGCAAAACATTAAAAAAAAAAAAAAAAAAAAAAGATTGAAACCGGGATTGCTACGTGAAAAGTGTCATAAACAAATATTTTATAGCATTTTGAGAAATGCCACTAAGCCAAAAACTTTCCAAGCTTATAATGACATTTTTAAAAAAATAAAAAATGCCAATATATTTTCTAAAATTTTAAAATGCAGTAAATGATTAAAAATAAATGAATTAAACTCAATATACACTACAGGAAAAAGCATATTCGGCGACTAAATTTTCAGACCAAAAAAATTTGGGCGCTGAAAGTATAGCTTTCAGCTACCAAAACAGCATTAGTTGCCAAAAGTAAAGCTTTCTGGCGACTAAACAATTTTAGTAGCCAAAAGTCTACAATTGGTGACTAAAACTAAGTTTGGTCGCTGATTATATGAGTTTTAGTGACTAAAAAATTTTTAGTAGCCCAAAGTAAAGTTTTTTGGAGAATAAAAAAATTTAGTAGCCAAAAGTCTACAATTGGCGACTAAAAATAAGTTTGGTTGCTAATTATATGGGTTTTACCGACTAAAAAAATTTTAGTAGCCAAAAGTAAAGCTTTTTGACGCCAAAAAAAATTTTAGTAGCCAAAAGTCTACAATTGGCGACTAAAAAATAAGTTTAGTCGCCAAAAGTGGTCATTTTTAGTACAAGAGAACTAAATTCCTAAGGCGGGAATAAAATTTTTTGGTGACCAAAATTTTGGTAGCTGAAAGTGCATCTTCGGCGACCAAATCCGATTTTGGTCGACAAAAGTTAAGTTTTTTAGCAACTAAAAAATAATTAGTAGACAAAAGTATAGAATTGGCGACTAAAAAATATTTTTAGTCGCCAAAAGTGGTCTTTTTTTTATTTTGGTAGTAAATTGTTTATTTTACATAAATTATGTTCAATAAAATAATTATGTTTATACATATTAATATGGATGTATGTACTATATAAATAATATATGTTGTATATATAATCATGTGGTGCTATAGAGGTGTCACTACAACATTTTCTTAGTTTAGTGACATTTGAAAGTGCCACAAAACTATTCTTCTAATGACATTTTTTGGTCTTGTGACATTTTGAACAAGTGCCACTTCTATCGGTGCCACGGTAGATACGAGTGCCACGGTAGATACTTGCAAGTGTCACTGCACCATCATGGCTAAAAATTTTTAATGACATTTTAATGTCATGGTAGATATTATTTGTGGCACTATCAAGCGCCATTAAAAAAAGAGTTAGTGACACTTATAAGTGTCATTACACCATCAAGACTAAAACCTTTCAGTGACACTTTAATGTCATGGTAGACACTATTCGTGACGCTATCAAGTGTTATTCGTGACGATAATTCGTTGTAGAACAATTTGATTTGCTTTTGCAGAGACTTGAACTGCCAACCTCCCGCACCATAAACCTTATACACCATACTCTTCCCACTACACCTCTATACCACCATATGATTATATATGCAACATTTATTATTTATATAGTACATACATCTATATTAATATAAAAGTATATGTATAAACATAATTATTTTATTGAACATAATTTATGTAAAATAAACTATTTACTAGTAAAATAAAAAAAGACCAATTTTGACGATTAAAATATTTTTTTGGTCGCCAATTCTATACTTTTGGCTACTAATTATTTTTTAGTTACTAAAAAACTTAATTTTTGCCGACCAAAATCGGATTTGGTCACCGAAGATGCACTTTCAGCTATCAAAATTTTGGTCGCCAAAAAATTAATTCCCGCCTTAGGATTTTAGTTCTCCCGCGCTAAAAATAACCACTTTTGGCGACTAAACTTATTTTTTAGTTACCAAAAGCTTTACTTTTGGCTACTAAAATTTTTTAGTCGGTAAAACCCATATAATCAATAACCAAACTTATTTTTAGTCGCCAATTGTAGACTTTGGCTACTAAATTTTTTAGTTGCCAAAAAGCTTTACTTTGGGCTACTAAATTTTTTGTGTCACTAAACCCATATAATCGTGATTTAAACTTAGTTTTGGTCGCCAATTGTAGACTTTTGGCTACTAAAATTGTTTAGTCGCCAAAAAGCTCTACTTTTGGCTATTAATGCTGTTTTGGTTGCTAAAAGCTATACTTTTCTGACCAAATTTTTTTGATCAGAAATTTAGTCATGAATATGCTTTTTCTTGTAGTTTATATTGAGTTTAATTTATTTATTTTAATCATTTACTGCATTTCTAAAAACATGCCACTAGTATAGTGTCACTGAAGTGTGTTTTTGTTATAGTTTTGTGACATTTGTTCATTGAAATGTCACTAGAGCCTTTTATGTTTGTCGTTTTGTGGCATTTTTCAAAAACGTGCCACTAAATATCATTTTTGTGGCATTTTCTAAAAATATGCCACTAGTGTAGTGCCACTAAAGTATGTTTTTGTTATAGTTTTGTGACACTTGTTCATTGAAATGTCACTAGAGCCTTTTATGTTTGTCGTTTTGTGGCATTTTTCAAAAATATGCCACTAAATATCATTTTTTGTGGCATTTTCTAAAAATATGCCACTAGTGTAGTGCCACTAAAGTATGTTTTTGTTGTAGTGTGTAGTGGGAAGAGTGTGGTGTATAAGGTTTATGGTGCGGGAGGTTGGCAGTTCGAGTCTCCGCAAGAGCGGATCGAATTGTTATACAACGAATTATCGTCACGAATGACACTTGATAGCGTCACGAATAGTGCCTACCATGACATTAAAGTGTCACTGAAAGATTTTAGTCTTGATGGTGCAATGACACTTATAAGTGTCACTAACTCTTTTTTTAATGGCGCTTGATAGTGCCACAAATAATATCTACCATGACATTAAAATGTCATTGAAAGTTTTTAGCCATGATGGTGCAGTGACACTTGCAAGGATCTCTGTGACACTCGTATCTACCGTGGCACCGATAGAAGTGGCACTTGTTCAAAATGCCACAAGACCAAAAAATGTCATTAGAAGAATAGTTTTGTGGCACTTTCAAATGTCACTAAACTAAAAAAATGTTGTAGTGAGATCCTCATATGGTTCCAATTATCTTTTGCATTTAACATTGATATTTGGTTAACTTAGGACATTCACAATTTCACTATCTAATTATAAAACGTGAAATGAAAAAGATGAATTTTACCATGTAGATGTAATTATCAAATTTAAGATATATTCAGTAACTTCCACATTCATATGATGAGATTCACCCATTATATTTAGGTCGTGCTTAGTTCATAAATTTAGTAAGGAATTTGGATAGAAAAAAGAAAAAGGTGGGTAAAATATAAATGAAATATAGTTACATTTCACACATCTTTCATATGCCTTTTGCCTTTTTCTTTTCAAATTATTATCCAAATCTATAAATCAAACCCAGCTTTAGTGATTTCTAATTAGTGATATCATGTGTCACTAATAACGTTGTTTTTTTTTTTTTTTTTTTTTTTGGGGAATTGAATCTAGCATTAATTGTCTAATTATCTCAGCCCAAAATGAATTTAGGCTAAGGTCCTGGTCTCCATCCAGCTGAGCTATTCAACGGGAATGGTGGATTGGATGAATTATCCTGTCTTCCATAAATTTTAATTAGGTTGTGTGCCCTATTAATTATATTAGTTGCTTTATATAATAAATAGGAGAAAAAAGAAGAAGAAGAAGAAAATAATGGAAATGTAACCAATAGAATTATAAGGACATATTATGTATATAAGGTGGATCTATGCGATAATTTGTCGGTAAATTGAGTTCCCAAGTTTGCACCCTATATTTGAAGCCCATTGTTTTCCACAATTATTGGGCTGAGTATGGCCCAAAACAAACTTAAGCCTCAGAGATGACCGTAATAATTTCAGTTTTGTTATTATTATTATTTAGTGAGGGTGTCTTGAGCTTTTGTCTTTCCTATTCTTCTTCTGGGTTGCCCAAGAAAAGTGCCATTTCAAATTTAAGAAAAATAAATGCTGTATTTCATTGGTTTACAGCATACATGGATGCCCTGCCATTGGCCCTTAGGCTTCAATTTTTTAGCAATGTTGGAGAGATGCTGTTATAAGAATTTAATTTGCTTAGTAATGTAGTGATTACTTGATCAATTATTTTTACTGTTGATTAAAAAAATAATTACTTTAATGGCAACTTCATTGAGTTATGACCCATACTGGTCAATCACAGTCATTCACCTTGATTATCTGTCTAAACTTGTCCATTTCCAACCCATATATATCTCAAAAACCTCACATCACGTGGTCCTTCCCCACACAATAGAGAGAGTGAATAATAATAATATCATTGATTGACACTCTCATGCAATGGTAGGCCCCACTCACATGCATTGGCTCATCACTTCTCCATCTCTCTTTTTCTTCCCCACATCAGTTTCTAATTGGAGGATTCTTTGGCCCTACACATGCACATGTTTTAGCTTGACAAAACACTCCCTCTTTCTTTCTTTTTTTTTTTTTTTTTTTCAGTTATAGGAAAATCCTCCCCATTCTCCTACAGGTCTAAAGCAACGTCCTTTGTAGAGATCACCAGAGTGTCCTATAAGTCGTTTAAAGCGAGGAGAGTATAGTCCAAGAAAAAAAGAATTGAACCTGACCTTGAAACTTAAACCTCAAACCTTAACCACAATGCCACTCACCCCTAGATTATCACTCCCAAGTTTCCAACAATAAATCATCAACTTGGGGATTCAAATAAAACCAATCACTTTAAATTAGGGTAAATTTAACACTTAATAATTTGGAAACCTAAAATTAATCTCACATTGGGTTTACCTTAGAAAAAACAAATATATATATATATATATATGGGGAAACAAAATCAATACTCTAACTAGAAAGAACTAAACTAGTATTTTGTAGAGGAAAGTACATCCGAAAGCATCAAAATCAGGCTCTAACAATTCATTCCAAAACCAAAACACCTTTTCATAACTGTTTTGTTTCTGAGTCACAGGAAAAGCAAATTACACAGCCTTAAGCATACACATAGATCATTTAACAATCTAATTATATGAAGAATAATGTACCAATTTCAGCACTACACGTTTTTTCTTTTCTTTTTTTTCCAATTGTGGGCATCAAGCCAAAAGATTACAAAGAGTTCATTGCTTCAGACAACATGAGAATGAAATCTGATGGTGGAACCTTGTCCACGTCCATACATTGCAACCCAGCCTCGTGCGCTGTAATTTGAAGACACACAAAGGCCACAAATCTGTTGTGAATTGAACTGCTTCCCATGCACTAACAGCTTCAACATGATCTACCCCAGATATAACCCCACATTTTCGGATCAAATTCGGACAATACCATGACCTCTCTCATCAATGGCGGTGACCCCATTGAATAGATATTTTTTTACTACAAGGATTTGAAATTTGTGCTAATTCAACAATAACAGCTGATGTTGAGTACTCTGTAGCAACAAGACAATGCCGACATAACTATCTGTAAAATAATAAATAAATAAAAGTACAACAATCATTGTAATGGCTCATTTCCCAGTTCTTCACATTTGTTATCAGCGGCATCAGGGAGACACTTCAGCGCCTGCAACAATAAAAGGGAACATAGTTTTTTCACCCACAATATGACAATAAAAAATATGTGAGGAAGATAATTGTAATTTTCATTTACCTGATATAGGTACCAAGAAACAAAAGCATCAGTGGCAGCATATTCTAGTTGTTCCTTCGATAAAAAATCTGCCTCCCAGTTTCCCAGTCTAATTTTTTCAGGCTTTGGAAGCTGCAACATCAGAGAACTTTCAGTAAGATCTCAAACAAAATTTATTATAATTGCAAAGAATATCATGGGACTAGGAAGCACGGACACATCATGTGGTGTGTCAATTTTTTATTATTTTTTTTTCTTTTGGACACATTGAGAACACTTCATGGACACGGTTTTAAAAAAAAAAAAATTAGAAAGTTGATTTGGGTTCAAAGTAACATACGGAAACAAAGAGGGAAGGAAGGTGCAAAAAAAAAATCTGTTTAGAACAAGATCACAGCAAAGAGGCTACGCAATATAGATCTGAGTAAGCCAATCTTTCACCCTAGCCCTCTAAGTCACAATCCACAGCTAATTAGCAAACTCATCTCACCAATCCACAAATTCAACTATGAGGATTCATGGATACAGGCTGTTTTTAATTTGACTACTGAGTGACATGTGGTCAAACAACTAAAGGAACCGCTCAACAAGCCTCATTATGATTCCCCATGAATGCTCTATTTTCATCATCAAATGTTCAGTAACCTTGTTACGATGCTCTTAGATGCACTCAATTGTAATCAGTTTTATTAATAAAAAAGCTAGTAAAATGGCAAAGGTGATGATGTGACTAGAAACTAGGAAGGATAATACATAACTTCGACTAAAACCATAGCTTCCATAAACCCCCACCCCAAGGACCAGAGGAAGGCAAAATTTGATCCCCGATCTGTGACATCAACACCAATAGACTTTATTGGCTAAGCCAGCTGGCAACTTAGAAGCAAAAACACAAAAACAAGTTTAGAAATTAAGAAAGATAAACATAACCAGAAACATACCACATCAACTAGACAAACCCAAACCAATTACCCACCACCTCAAGAAAGGATGATAATCAAAGTAGAAAACAGTTCATCACATAAAGAGGAATTCTAGCATGGGTCAAGTTCATGGATCTTCTGACGAGTTCTCCTTAATTGCTGCCTAGGCAACAAATCACCATACATGCACCATGTAAACATTTTCACTCAGTAAGATGGTCCTAGTGACAAAAATAGGGGGGAAAAAACCAAAGATAGGCCCCTACATGCCAATCAAACAACACAAACAAAACAGAATTGAACCGGGTCAAGGAGAGGAAGGGCTCATCTTTGACCAGCATGCATGATTTGATCTAATTAAACTTTGGTGTGGAAACTTGTCATGTGTCTCAATTTGTGTGCAAGATTGGACCTAAATGTACTGGGCACATGCCACATGAAGTTGACCTCATGCTAGGTTTCCATTACATAAATGCAAACCAATTATCACTGACCAAGTTCACAGATACCTTAATGTCAACCAGTTAAAAACAGGGGGCAAAAAGAGAAGGAGAGAAAACAAAATTAAAAAAGGGTCTGTAGATATTAAAAAGAATGATTTTCCATATTGACATAGAAGAGCCAGTTGAAGCTATAATTGTGGAGGCACTACACTCTGACAATGCAAAAAATGTGATCCACGAATCAGATTTTCTGACATATGCTTGTCACAGCAGGAAAGACTTTTTAAGACAATAGTGTCCGGTAAAGAGAGAGTGAAGGGGAGGACTGGCTCTCCAATTGAGACAGTCAAGATTGGCTAAAACAAAGTAAAGATGACAATCAGGTATATGAGATGGCGAAATAAATTATTCATAGAAGACACCTAGAATGTTAACCTGTTTGCAGATAAGCATTTCAGTTAGTGATGCCAGACTCCACTTCTTCGGATCTCCACCAAGCTTTTGGTTGGCTAGCCCAGACAGATCTTCCAAACCTTTTATAGATACATTATGATCTTTGAAAACCTTAAAAGCATCATTGACAATGCCCACCCCCACCTATGCATGTGTTAGGCAGTATAGTAAAATAGACAACAATATGTAGAATCCAGAAAATAGATAAGACAGTACATGCAGCAAGGTCAAAAGCTACTAAGACTACAGATTTAACTAACCTTCACAGAAGTAGGATCTTCAAGAAGAGCTTGCAAATTTTGAGGAATTCCAGAATGAATTACATGCATCACATAACAATGACTAGTGTCCCCACATATCTGCATAACTGCAGCCTTTCCAGGTGAAACACCTGCAGAGATCATGTTTCTTTCTGTAATGATCTAGCAATAGAAATACAGTCTACACTCTAAATGCTGACATTCCAAAATTAAACACTCAAGAAAAGGAATCTTCTATGTGAATGTACCAGAACTGATCAACTTTAGGAAACAAAGTCATTGCTCTGTCCCAAATGTGCGAGGCTGATTGATAAATTTGTTCATCTCAAATTCTGCACACTCAAATTTTTTGTAAAATATAAACTTTACCAAATGCCCCCTTAACTAGTGTGCTTAGGTTGCAATTTGGAAGAAGTTGTGTTTGGATTTGCAAGGCACTTTCTATATCTAATTCCTCCCTCGTCCCTTAGGCAGCATTTTCCTAGGGTCACTCTTGGGGATCATAATCTCTATAATTAGATAAGAAACATATAAATAAAATAAAAAGAAAATCTAATGTCAAAAAAAATACATTACTCCATCGAGGAGGAAGACTCGTAACCAATTAGGGCTAGCCTAGTTGGGAGAACCCAGCACCTCACTGGGAGGTCAATACTATGTAACCATAAAATGTTAATATCCTAGCCTTAGTTGCACGAAGCGGGAGCGGGGGCGGGAGCGGGAGCGGGAGCGGGGGCGGGAGCGGGGGCGGGAGCGAGAGCGGGAGCGGGAATGTGGCCACTTAGAGGAGTCGTAAATTAGGAGCGCTTATGTATTATTTTTATTAATTATATTTTATTTATTATAATGAATAATAAATTATGTTAAAATAAATAATAAATAAAAATTAGATGTTTTATTTTATAAATTTTTTAAGATTTTTTTATTATATATGATTTAAATAGATTTCTTTTTAAACAATTAGATGATTTATTATATGTTAAAAAGTTACGAAATAATTGTTTAAAAGAAATAATTAAATCATATATAATAAAAAAATCTATTTTTATTATATTAATTATTATATTTATATGTATATATATGATATATATTAAATAATAATGTGTTAATAATTTTTTTTATTTTTAAATATATATATTAATATATATAATCATATTTTATATATATTATTTATATATTAATATTACTTAGAATCATATATATAATCATATATTATATATATTATTAATATATATTATATATGTTTTATATTATTTATATCTTATTTTTTGAATCAGATATACGGTGGCCAGAGAGAGAGTGAGAAACGAACTGAGAGAAGGCAAAAGACGAAGGAGACGATGACGATCGACAAGGAGCAGATCTGCGAGATCGAGGGAGAGAGACGAACTGAGAAAGATGCAGACGAAGAGGAAGACGAAGACGCAGATGCAGGCGAAGAGTGACGAAGGCGATCGCGACAGTGATTTAAGATCGGTTAGGTTTCGCTCTCTCTTCGCCTTCGCGATCCCATCTTGCACTGAATCGCGTTTCTCTCTCCACAGAAACGCGATTCTTACACGTTTCTTTCTAGGAATCGCGGAATCGCGATTCTCACTGAGAATCGCCACCTACTTGGACGATTCCTGCAACTAAGATCCTAGCGAATTACGTATTGTTACGCACGTTCTGAAACATGGTACACTTCCGTTCCAAAACAATAAATTTAGTGTTCGAAAGCAATCCCAAAAGTTTTTTCAATATATGTCCTTAAATGTTACCTTAGGAGAAAAAAATTCAAATATAATGAACTAAAATCTAAGTTAAGTTTTAACAAGACAAAAAATCAAAAAATGAGTCATAAAGCTCATACAAAATGATAATACAATACGGTCAATGGGAATGGGTCAGACTGATCCACGAACTCTACGGGTCTGCTAACCTTTGTCTTCTCAGAGCGTCCCTACAAAAAGGTCCAATGGGAAGGTACCAAAACTGGAGTGGTCCCTCCCTGTGGACTCTCCGACGGCTAAGTTAGACAAGAAATGGTCGAAAGAAGTGTGAATAGAGGAAAATGAGAGTTGCCAGAGAGAAGGAGAAGAAAAGAGAAACTATTACTCGTTACCAAATGTACTTCAAAAGCTTCCTTATATCCCTTACTAATCACTTCCTTGTCTATTCCAAGTTATCTCATTGGCCGAAAGTCTATAACCTAGTTGCTCTCAGTCACAGTGATTTTGCATACTCCGGTCGTAAGGGGTCCGGTTGCATTTAATGCTATGACAACCTCATTTAATGGCTGATGTGCGGGGTCAATAACTCTACAGGATCTTTGTCTGCTACATGACTGACCCCCTTTTTGACAGGTGTCTAAACGCTACTGGACCTGGGCCAACATCGGCTTCTCATTGCTACTGGGTTTTAACCGTGCGACTGTTTGGGGGGGCTTAGTACAAAGGTGGACTGGGCCTTTCTGGGCTACGCCCATCAGAAAATATTATATTTTATTGGATATCCAATAGTTAAAAAAAAATTAACCTTAAATTCTTAAGTATAATATATACAAGTCTACCCCTATCGTATCATATTTTAGAACATGTGGTGTACCACGTTCTCGTTCCTGTTCCACATACCGGAATGATCTACATTCCAAGTAACATAGTGTAGTGACCCTCATCCCCGACTCAGCCTTGTGCATGAGCATCTACATGAACTTGTTTTGCTAAGCTTGCATTAGTGAAATTTGACTTGTTTAACCTTGAGTAAAATTCTTGTCTTGCTTTGTGTTTATGTGAAAATTTCTTGTTAGTCTTGTTCCTTTCCTGTTGAGTCTAGCCGAGGTCATCTTAAGCCTAGGTTGCACCTTTGAACCTCTTGCACCTAGGATCACCTTGGAACCACTTTGGTTGACCTCCACCTTCACCCCAGCATATTGGCTGAGATGTCATCATCTAGGCCGAGGTGTTCATCGCCAAGGCCGAGATGTGTATTATCTAGGCCGAGATGCTATCCTTGCACCTAGTAATCTTGTTCCTAGACAGGTATGACCTAGACCGAGGTGTGGCACATCTAGGCCGAGGTGTGGCACAGCTAGGCCAAGTGTCGTCCTTCCTAGTCGAGATCACTGAAACCCTGCTTGCCGGAGCCGTTGTTTCTACCTGATGTCATTGCCTTGCCAGAGAGCCCATACCGCCTTTTACTTGTAGAACACTCATTGTCATGTTCTTGTCTTGTCTGTCAGCCACCTTTTGAGGAAAACCCCAACCAGTCGCTGCCACATGTCCTAGCTGAGAGTTAAGTCTGAAGCCAGCCGGGAGAACCTATCATTTGGTATCATATCTTTGCCTTTAGAGAGAGAAGCTCTAGGAAGAAGAAGAAGAAGAAGAAGAAGAAGTTTTAGAGTGAGAGAGTAGATTTTCGAGCTTGATTCTTAGAGATCAAACCGTTAGATTCATATCTTGAGATTAGATTCTTGATCTGCTCTTGTGATTCTTTATGTTCATCTAGCTGCATTGCATGATCTAGCATGATTCATGAGCCATGCATTGGTTTAAAGTTCGGTTTTAGAAAGAGAAAATGGTGTTCTTGTGTTCTTGAAAAAAAACTATGTTTTGATTTGAGAGTTCACAGCAAAACCTCATGTTTTGTGTTTATTTTCTTGAAACCTTTAAGTATGGGTACCCAGGTTCATGTTTTTGAACTCACAAAGATGAAATCCTGATTTTGTAATAACAAGTTATGATCTTTGCATTCATCTTCTTCTTCATGTTCTTCAAGAGAGAAACCCAGTTTTTCCTGACTTCATTCCTTGAGTGTGGTGGTCGTCGGAAACACACCTCGCCAAGAGGTGTGTGATCTCGCCTAGGCCTCGATTGGTACCCAAATTTTGTTTTCCCCGAGATGTGAAACATTGTCTTGTTTTGGTTTGACTTAGTTTTTAAAGTATGCCGAGATCATTGCATTTCATAACCATCCTTGAGTATCTCATCTCATCTTCTTGAAGTGCATTCAATGGGAGTTATTATATGTTTGTAGGCCTTGGATCCTTGCTTGAAACCCCCACACCCGAAGAGCTAGGTAAGTGGTATTTTTAATAAAGTTATGTTATAAAGTTTTGATGAAAGCTTTGCTTTGCTTGTCTGGAAAAGTATTTGATCATGAATGACTATTCCTAGTTTTGTAATAAATACCGTATTTGCTTGATGACATACTTGGAGAAAGTCCTTAGTGCCGGGGACTATAATGCGACGGTACACTTGTCTTGAAAGTTCTTAGTGCCGGGGACTATAATGCAACGGTACCCTTGTCTTGAAAGTCCTTAGTGCCGGGGACTATAATGCAACTGCACCCTTGTCTTAAAAGTCCTTAGTGCCGGGGACTATAATGCAACTGCACCCTTGTTTTGCCACTGACGGTTTTCCGCGTGGGTTGTCCGGAATGTCATCCTTTGCATTATATTGATGCTATGTACTGTTTTGAAAAGAGATCTTGAATATCATTCATGCAAACCTTTATTTCTAATATCATTCACTGAGTATCCAAGCTCACCCTCTCTATATATATGTAGGTAACGAGCAAGAAGGCGATGACTCCTAGATGTGTTTGCCGATGTGTTTTTGGATGCATGTTTTGCAACATCTTGAAGATTATGCTTCTCGGCTTTGTCTTTTATTTCTTTGTATATGTCGGCTTGAGAAGCCTTTTGATCAAGATGTAAAATGTACT
The DNA here is from genome assembly GCA_025200525.1 of Camellia lanceoleosa. Lineage (NCBI taxonomy): Eukaryota > Viridiplantae > Streptophyta > Magnoliopsida > Ericales > Theaceae > Camellia > Camellia lanceoleosa. The sequence continues at coordinate 141,165,309 of CM045766.1, read as the reverse complement.
CTATTTTAATTGTATTCAAGTTGTAAAACCATGCTATGATATATGTCATTTCATTTTATCTACGCACAGCTCTTGTGGACTCTTTAGATTTAAATTTATTGCTTCCGTACATGTAGGCCCCATATGTATACTCTGATTGTGTGTGAACTCCTGCAAGTTGGCCTTTGGTAATCTTGGATTACTAGCCATCACGGCACCATTCTACTAGGGGCGGAATGGGGTCGTGACAGATTGGTATCAGAGCACAAGTTTATTATAGTACGCTATTCACACACTTCGAGTCCTAAAGAGCATAGGATTTCCCTTAGAATCGATGTTAGGATTGCATCATAATGCTTGCTACTTGTCAATGTGTGCAATATCTCGGCATGACTATTTGTTACTTGCATGCATGCCATTTGTTCAGTTGTTTTAAAATCGCATTTTGCATACTCTTAGCATCATAAGAAGGGGTAGACCACCGGTTGGCCGAGATCATGACGAGGGCAGACTGGATAGATTGGAAAGATTGATTGAGGGTCTGGTTCGTGAACTGAGACAACCCAGGCCACAGGATACTAGTACTACTTCTAACCAGGCCGAGCAGACAAACGGCTGGCATGCGGTTCCACCTCCACCTCCACCTCCTCCAGTGCCGCAAGCACCTCCACAGCAAGCTTTATATGGGGACGGCACCATAGCCTTGATTAGAGAGTTTAAGAAAATGAAACCGTCGAGGTTCTCTGGGGGTATTGAGCCGATGAAAGCCGAAGCGTGGGTCTTAGAAATGGAGAAGCTGTTCGAGATTTTTTCCAGCACCGACGCCCAGAAGGTGTCATTGGCAGCATTCACATTAGACAACGACGCTCGAAGATGGTGGATGATGACCCGAGAAGGTAACCCAGGTATGACTTGGGCCAGATTTTTGGAGTTATTTTACAACAAGCACTTTCCCCTTAGCGTTCGAGATCGCAAGACTACAGAGTTCTAGAATACAACCGCACTTTTACCGAATTGGCGAGATATGCGCCTCACATGGTTAATGATGAATATAGAAAAGCTAGGAAGTTCGAAAGTGGACTGCGTGGACCAATTCAGGATCGGGTTAACATGCTCAACATGCCGACTTACGCCGGAGTATTGGACAAGGCCAGCCTCGCAGAAGCTAACTTGAACCGATATCAAAATTCAAGAGAAGGTCAGAGGAAGAGGTAGAATTACAATAATCGCCGAGTTCTGTTCAACACCAAGAAGAAGGCAAATGTGGGCAGTTCCAGCGGCTCAAATGAGGAAGGTAATGTCAAGCCGACGTATGCGAGTTGTGGGGAAGCCACATTTTGGGGTTTGTCGTTGGGCAACAGGGGCTTGCTACGAGTGTGGCGAGGTAGATCATCGCGTGAAAGACTGCCCGAAGACAAGGGCTGACGATGGGAAGAGGAATTGAGGCACCTCGAGCTTTGCACAGAAAAGCAACGTCGGAAGGACGCAGATGAGGCAGGGTAGAGTTTTTGCATTAGTGCCAGGAGACACCTAGGGTGCCGAGACAGTAGTGTCAGGTATCCTTCCAATTTGTTCCCAAGATGTATACATATTGATTGATTCGGGTTCTACGCATTCATTTGTATCTGCTAAGTTTGCCGAGAAGTTAAATAGAGAACTAGAACCCCTTGATTATGTGTTATCTGTGTCTGCTCCATCTAGGAGAAATATGACTGTTGCATCCATTTATAGGGTGTGTGTTGTTGTGATTGAGGGTGTAGAGTTATTAGTTGATTTGATGCCGTTAAGCATGACTCACTTTGATGTCATATTGGGAATGGATTGGTTAGTAGCGAATCATGCATCCATTAATTGTGTTTCTAAGAGTGTTACATTGAAGGCCCCAAACCAAGCCGAGATTGCATTCCAGGGTAAAGGAGTAATACCCCCACCATACTTGATCTCATCCATGAAAGCCTATAAACTGATCCAAAAAGGGTGTCAAGGTTATTTGTGTAGTATACTAAGTGATTTAAATGGAAGTGTTGAGCTAGCCGACATACCGGTTGTTAAGGACTTCCCCGACGTCTTTCCAAAAGACTTGTCTGGCCACTTAGTCGATAGAGGAGTAGAGTTTACTGTTGACGTTTTGTCGGGAACCCAACCCATCTCCAAAACACCCTATAGAATGGCCCTAGCCGAACTTAAAGAATTGAAGCTTCAATTACAAGAATTGTTGGATAAGGGATTTATTAGGCTGAGCACTTCGCCATGGGGAGCACCAGTTCTATTTGTCAAGAAAAAGGATGGCACACTTCGTCTTTGTATCAACTACCGAGAATTGAACAAGGTAACCATCAAGAACAAGTATCCATTGCCGAGGATCAATGATTTGCTTGATCAACTACAAAGGGCACGAGTCTTTTCTAAGATTGACCTCAGGTCGAGCTACCATCAGCTGAAGGTTAAAGCCGAGGATGTCGAGAAGACTGCTTTTCGAACAAGGTATGGCCACTACGAATTTTTGGTAATGCCCTTCGGAGTGACCAATGCTCCTGCAGCCTTCATGGACTTGATGAACAGAGTCTTTAAGCCGTACCTAGATGAGTTCGTGGTCATTTTCATCGACGACATACTGATCTATTCCAAGAGTGGTGATGAACATGAGAACCACTTGAGACTAGCCTTACAAACTTTGAGAGACAGAAAGTTGTACGCCAAGTATAGTAAGTGTGAGTTTTGGCTTTCCAGCATTTCATTTTTGGGTCACGTGATTAACGAAGAAGGAATCTCTGTTGATCCGAGTAAAATCGAAGCCATTGTGAATTGGCCGACGCCGACCAACATGTCCGAGGTTCGTAGTTTTCTGGGTTTGGCCGGCTATTACAGGAAATTTGTAAAGGACTTCTCAAGGATTGTAGTGCCATTAACGCAACTAACTCAGAAGGGTGTGACGTATGAATAGACCAAGGATAGGGAGTCAGCTTTTCAGGAGCTAAAGACGAGGTTGGTTACAGCATCGATACTTGTACTGCCGTCAGACAAAGAAGAATTTCAGATTTATAGTGATGCTTCACATAAGGGATTGGGTTGTGTATTAATGCAAGGGGGTAAAGTTATAGCATATGCATCTTGTCAATTGAAGCCCCATGAAAAGAATTATCCTACCCATGACTTGGAACTGGTAGCCGTGGTTTTTGCTTTGAAGATTTGGCATCATTACTTGTACGGAGCTTCTTGCCAAGTTTTCACAGACCACAAGAGTCTGAAGTATTTGTTCACTCAGAAGGAATTGAATATGAGACAGAGAAGATGGCTTGAACTATTGAAGGACTATGACATGCAGATTCAGTATCATCCAAGTAAAGCAAACTCCGTAGCCGACGCATTGAGCAGGAGGTTGGTTGGAAGTTTGGCATACCTGGCAATGATTTCAGTGGAGCCGACCATTATCAAGGAGGTGAAGACCAGGCAGATGGAGGATAAGTTCCTCAAGAAGGTAGTTGATGAATTCGTCGCCAAGCCGAGGCCAGGATACACCATCAAAAATCAGATACTTAAGTTTGAGGGAAGATTGTGCGTGGCCGACGTCCCAGAGTTGAAAAGGAAGATTTTGCAGGAAGTCCATAATTCCAAATTCACCGTTCATCCAGGAAGCACCAAGATGTATCAAGATGTGAAGCGGACTTTTTGGTGGCCAAATATGAAAAGAGAAATAGCCGAGTTTGTATCCCAGTGTCTGTGTTGTCAGCAAGTGAAAGCAAAACACCAGAGGCCAGCAGGACTCCTTTGACCTTTGTCAATCCCTGAGTGGAAATGGGAACACGTCTCCATGGATTTCGTGGTTGGTTTGCCGAGGACGCAAAAAGGTATGGATTCAATTTGGGTTATAGTTGATAGGTTAACCAAGTCAGCACACTTCTTGCCTGTTAAAACTACATTTAATGCCGATCAACTTGCTTCGTTGTATATGGCCGAGATTGTGAGACTTCATGGTGTGCCAATGTCCATTGTGTCAGACCGAGATCCGAAGTTCGTTTCTAGATTTTGGCAGAGTCTGCAGAGAGCCTTGGGAACTGAGTTGAGGTTTAGCACAGCTTTCCACCCCTAGATGGATGGGCAAACGGAAAGAATGATTCAGACACTTGAAGATATGCTCAGATTGTGTGTATTGGATTTCAAAGGAGGTTGGGAGTCGCATCTACCCTTAGTAGAATTCGCGTATAACAACAGTTACCAAGCCAGCATTGGCATGGCACCGTATGAAGCTTTATATGGGAGGGAGTGTAGATTGCCGATATGTTGGACCGAGGTAGGGGACAAAGCTTTGATCGGTCCTGAGTTAGTTCAAATAACGACTGAGAAAATTAAGCTCATTCAGCAGAGGATTAAAACTGCACAGAGCCAACAGAAGAGTTATGCCGACCAGAGGAGAAGGGAGTTAGAATTTGACGTTGGGGATCATGTGTTTTTGAAGGTCTCGCCGATGAAAGGAGTTTCAAGATTTGGGAAGAAGGGTAAATTAGCACCCCGCTATATTGGGCCATTTGAAATTCTTGAGAAGGTTAACCCTGTTGCCTACAGACTTGCACTGCCGCCAGAGTTAAGCCAAGTCCACAACGTGTTTCATGTTTCGATGTTGAGGAAGTATCTCCGAGACCCACTGCATGTAATTGATTATTCCGGGATTATGGTTAATGAGGATTTAGGCTACGAAGAGAGGCCGATGAAAATTGTTGACAGACAAGAGAGACAGTTGAGAAACAAGTCGATACCAATGGTTAAAGTTGAATGGAAGGAGCATTATGGCAAGGAAGCTACATAGGAAAAAGAAGAAGAAGTGAGAATCCGTTATCCGGAGTTATTCGTAGAACAAGGTAACTTAAGTTTGGGGACCAAACTTCTTTTAAGGAGGATAGACTGTAGTGACCCTCATCCCCGCCTCAGCCTTGTGCATGAGCATCTGCATGAACTTGTTTTGCTAAGCTTGCATTAGTGAAATTTGACTTGTTTAACCTTGAGTAAAATTCTTGTCTTGCTTTGTGTTTATGTGAAAATTTCTTGTTAGTCTTGTTCCTTTCCTGTTGAGTCTAGCCGAGGTCATCTTAAGCCTAGGTTGCACCTTTGAACCTCTTGCACCTAGGATCACCTTAGAACCACTTTGGTTGACCTCCACCTTCACCCCAACATATTGGCCGAGATGTCATCATCTAGGCCGAGGTGTTCATCGCCAAGGCCGAGATGTGTATTATCTAGGCCGAGATGCTATCCTTGCACCTAGTAATCTTGTTCCTGGACAGGTATGACCAGTGTTATCAGAGGCGAGCCTAAGCGCTCGCCTAAGCGCTAAGCGAGGCGAGGCGAGGCGAAATGGCAAGGCGAGGTCGAGGCGACTGAATCGAGGCTTAGGCGATGAAGCGTGAGGCGTCAAGAAGCGACGCTTCATCGTATTTTGCCTGATTTAATTTCGAGCCATCTGGGCCCTTGATTCGACTTCGTTCGAATGATCTGGGCCCTCGATCGACTAAGTTAATTAGTAAATAGATGCGAAGCCAAACCCTAGATCGAAGTCGATCGTCTGCTCTGCTGCCAAAGTCAGTCGCTTCTTCTGGTCTTCTTCCTTTCATCTTCATCTGGTTCATCGATCGTCTGCGTCTGCGTCAGCGTCTACCGAAGTCGAGTCGATCGAGGTGAGTTGCTTCTTCATCTGGTTCTTCCTTTCTGTGTTCGACTTCATCACCTGTTCGTCTTCTTCGACTTCATCACCTGTTGCTCTTCTCTGTTCGACTTCGTTCGACCTGAAGAAGAACAGTGACCATCGAAAGTCAACTTCTTTTTTTTTTTAAATTAATTTTTAATTCTGAAAAATTAATTTTAAATTCACAAAATTTAATTTTTAAAATTAATTCAATTATTTTAAAATTAATTTGTTTTCAATTAATTTAATTATTTTTTTTTGTGTTCAATTAATTCAATTAATTTTCTGTTTATTTTAATTCTTGGTTATTCAATTAATTATTTTAATTCAATTAATTTGTTTAATTCAATTAATTTTTTTATTTTAATTCAATTAATTTGTTTAATTCAATTAATTTAATTAATTTGTTTATTTTCATATAGAATTTTTTACATTTTGTTTAATTCCTATATGAGGCCTCGTTTGGGAACCCTCTCTTTTAGCCAAAAAGCCAAAAAGTTACTAAATTAGCCAAAAAGCCAACAACCTATACCAAAAAGTCAAAGATTCTATTTTCTCTCTACTTTTTGCACATTTTTTCGTAAAAAGCCAAAAAGTCATCCCAAACATACTAGTTTTTTTTAGCTCATATTTTAGCCAAATAGCCAAAAAGTTACTAAATTAACCTGTTCCCAAACGAGGCCTGAAATGAGTCTATTTAGTTCTTAGCATTTTAGTAATGACAATGGGACAGTTTTAATTCAATTAATTTGTTTAATTCAATTAATTCAATTAATTTTTTTATTTTAATTCAATTAATTTAATTAATTTGTTTATTTTCATATAGAATTTTTTACATTTTGTTTAATTCCTATATGAAATGAGTCTATTTAGTTCTTAGCATTTTAGTAATGACAATGGGACAGTTTAATTTGGGAATCAAACATCTTAATTAATTTCAAAACTTGAATTAATTTGAATTAGGTTATCTGAGAGGTCAGGGGGTTAACCCTTGCTAAAAATAAAAATTAATTATTTCTCTTCCTTTATATGGGCTTTTTGTTGAGTTGGTTATTTTTTCTTTTTCACATGGAGCTTTTTCTTATGTTAGTTACTCGGTTTTTAAATGTGCTGTTGGACAATAATTATCTAGTTAGATTTAATTTCTTTATGTTATTTAATATTATTAAAATATGTTCTTTAATTTCTTTATACTGAAACATTGAATTGCTTGTTTGATAGAATTAATGTCGAAGTCGAGTGAAAGTAAAAAAGATCCGGCATGGCAATATGCACGGATGGTAAATCCCCAAAACCTTTCAAAGTTCATTTGTAACTTTTGCGACAAAGAAATGAATGGCGGTGTTTACCGAGTCAAGCAACATCTTGCTGGTGGTTACAAAAATGTTGTTGCTTGTAAAAAATGTCCATCTCATGTCAAAGATGAAATTAAAGACTATATGTCTCAAAAAAGTCAATCAAAGGTGCAATTGAGGATGGTTCCTGATTTTGATGAGATGGATAATGATGACGATGATGATGATGAAATTCTTGAGATAAATCAACATGGTAAAAGGCCTGTTTCTACTCAAGGTTCTACCCGTCGAGAACAAGGAAGTAACTCCTCCAAATCTGTTGGTTCCAAACAACCAAAACAAAAGGGTCCCATGGATGTGTACTTCACCCCTGATCCGGAAGTTGCGGTGCAAAATCGTAAAGCCAAGGGAAAGCAAACAAGAATTGATGATAATGATCCTAGCAAGAAGGTGTTGAGAGATCGGGCTCTTGTTTGGTTTTCGAGGTGGATGTATGATACGGGTATACCTTTCAATGTTGTGAACTACAGTAGTTTTGGGCCAATGGTTGAAGCTTTTGGGCAATATGGTCCTGGCATGAAACCACCAAGCTACCATGAGGTGCGGGTTCCTTATTTGCAGAAAGAGGTAGACCACACTAATAAGACCATGGAGGATCATAAAAAAGATTGGGCAACATATGGATGCTCTTTAATGGCCGATGGGTGGAAGGACAAAAGAAATAGAGCATTAATTAATTTTTTGGTTAATTGCCCAAGAGGATCAATGTTCATTGAATCCGTTGATGCTTCTAGCTTATCCAAGGATGCAAATAAGATGTTTGAATTGCTTGACAACTTTGTGGAGCGTATTGGTGAAGCCAACGTGGTTCAAGTTGTTACAGATAGTGCCTCAGCAAATGTGTTGGCCGGTTAGTAACTTAGTAGTATACATTTACTTAGTACTTACTTACAATATGAATATGCAATTCTCATATTATTCTTTTTTTTAAAAAAAAACTTGTAATAGGGAAGTTTTTGGAGGCAAAGCGGCCACATTTGTATTGGACACCATGTGCAGCTCATTGCTTGGACTTGATGTTGGAGGACATTTTCAAAATTCTCAACTTCAACAAGACATTTGAAAAGGCAATTGCGGTGCATGGTTATATTGTGAACCGCTCTGGTTTGTTGAATATGATGAGGCAATTTACCCAGTGCAAGGATTTGATCAAGCCAAAGAAAACTCGATTTGCAATCGCTTAACTTTATCAAGGATTCATCAACAACAAACCAACTTGAAGAAGATGTTCACTTCAGAGGAATGGACCACAAGCAAATGGGCGAAGGAACCACAGGGTAAAAAGACCGCACAAGTCATATTAATGCCTTCTTTTTGGAACAATGTTCTTTATGCTCTCAAAATATCAAGTCCTCTTGTTCGTGTACTGCGATTGGTTGATGGTGAGAGAAAGCCTCCCATGGGATATATTTATGAGGCAATGGATAGGGCTAAAGAAGCCATTGCAAAATCATTTAATGGAAATGAAGAGAAGTACAAGGAGTTTTTTGAAATAATTGACAATAGATGGAATGTTCAATTGCATAGGCGTTTGCATGCAACTGGGTATTATTTAAACCCAGAGTATTTTTATGCAAATCCGAATATTGAGAAAGATAAGGAAGTCATGTCAGGCCTGTATAAATGCATACAAAGGTTGGTCCCAAGCAACGAGACACAAGATAAAGTTTGCGCAGAGTTGACTACCTATAAGAAAGCTGATGGTCTCTTTGGGATGGCTTTGGCGATTAGACAAAGAACTACAAGGGCACCAGGTGATCTATATTTTATACTTAAGTAATTTTAGTTGGTTTTTTATATTTTAGATATTTTTTCTAATTAATTAGTTATAATCAACAGTTGATTGGTGGAGTGCATATGGTTCTGAAACGCCAAATTTGCAAACATTCGCCATCAAAATTCTTAGTCTAACTTGTAGCTCATCTGGATGTGAGCGGAATTGGAGTGTGTTTGAACATGTGAGTACCTATTTTTAACTATAAATTTATTAATACCTAGATAAAAATTTGAATATTTTTATTTGGTTTGAATTTTTGCAGATTCACACCAAAAAGAGAAATAGGTTAGCTCAAAAACATCTGAATGATTTGGTATTTGTTAAGTATAATAGAGCATTGAGGCCGATACAATTCCGTGACACTATTGATCCCATTGCTTTGACGGATATTGATGAAAGCAACGAGTGGTTGATTCGGAGGCTGGAGGAGGAACTTGTCTTTGAGGATGATTCTTTGACATGGGATGATGTTGCTAGAGCTGCTAGAGTTGAGGAAAGTAGTCAAAGAACTAGATCAACAAGGGCAATAGAAAGGGGTTGTTCAACTTCAAAATCGTGACTAGACCTAGATTGCAACTTATTGATGAGGAAGAGTCAATTTCGGATGGAGGAGAGGAAGAAGATGCAGAGGATATCTCAAGCCAATGATGATGAAGAAGAAGTTCATTTGCTTGATGTTGAAGATGATTTTTAGAACTTTTAGATTGATGGATTGTATTTGTTTTTGTTGGATATTTTCTTTTGTTTATGGATATTTAGTATTTGGAATGATAATTGCATGATGGTTCTTGAAAATATTTATATTTTTGTCTATACCATTAATTTTAAAAAAATATCATTTCTGGTCGCCTCGCTTCGATGAAGCCCTCGCCTCGCCTCGTCGCCTCGCGCTTAGGCGTTAGGTGACCTTGTCGCCTCGGTTCGCTTTTCGCCTTAAAAAACACTGGGTATGACCTAGACCGAGGTGTGGCACATCTAGGCCGAGGTGTAGCGCAGCTAGGCCAAGTGTCGTCCTTCCTAGCCGAGATCACTGAGACCCTGCTTGCCGGAGCCGTTGTTTCTACCTAATGTCATTGCCTTGCCAGAGAGCCCATACCGCCTTACTTGTAGAACACTCATTGTCATGTTCTTGTCTTGTCTGTCAGCCACCTTTTGAGGAAAACCCCAACCAGTCGCTGCCACGTGTCCCAACTGAGAGTTAAGTCTGAAGCCAGCCGGGAGAACCTATCATTTGGTATCATATCTTTGCCTTTTAGAGAGAGAAGCTCTAGGAAGAAGAAAAAGAAGTTTTAGAGTGAGAGAGTAGACTTTCGAGGTTGATTCTTAGAGATCAAACCGTTAGATTCGTATCTTGAGGTTAGATTCTTGATCTGCTCTTGTGATTCTTTATGTTCATCTAGTTGCATTGCATGATCTAGCATGATTCATGAGCCATGCATTGGTTTAAAGTTCGGTTTTAGAAAGAGAAAATGGTGTTCTTGTGTTCTTGAAAGAAAACTATGTTTTGATCCGAGAGTTCATAGCAAAACCTCATGTTTTGTGTTTATTTTCTTGAAACCTTTAAGTATGGGTACCCAGATTCATGTTTTTGAACTCATAGCGTGAAATCCCAGATTTTGTAATAACAAGTTATGATCTTTGCATTCATCTTCTTCTTCATGTTCTTCAAGAGAGAAACCCAGGTTTTTCCCCAGACTTCATTCCTTGAGTGTGGTCATCGGGAACACACCTCGGCCAAGAGGTGTGTGATCTCGGCCTAGGCCTGATTGGTACCCAGCTTGTTTTCCCCGAGATGTGAAACATTGTCTTGTTTTGGTTTGACTTAGTTTTTAAAGTATGCCGAGATCATTGCATTTCATAACCATCCTTGAGTATCTCATCTCATCTTCTTGAAGTGCATTCAATGGGAGTTATTATATGTTTGTAGGCCTTGGATCCTTGCTTGAAACCCCCACACCCGAAGTGCTAGGTGAGTGGTATTTTTAATAAAGTTATGTTATAAAGTTTTGATGAAAGCTTTGCTTTGCTTGTCTGGAAAAGTATTTGATCATGAATGACTATTCCTAGTTTTGTAATAAATACCGTATTTGCTTGATGACATACTTGGAGAAAGTCCTTAGTGCCGGGGACTATAATGCGACGGCACCCTTGTCTTGAAAGTCCTTAGTGCCGGGGACTATAATGCAACGGTACCCTTGTCTTGAAAGTCCTTAGTGCCGGGGACTATAATGCAACTGCACCCTTGTCTTAAAAGTCCTTAGTGCCGGGGACTATAATGCAACTGCACCCTTGTTTTGCCACTGACGGTTTTCCGCGTGGGTTGTCCAGAATGTCATCCTTTGCATTATATTGATGCTATGTACTGTTTTGAAAAGAGATCTTGAATATCATTCATGCAAACCTTTATTTCTAATATCATTCACTGAGTATCCAAGCTCACCCTCTCTATATATATGTAGGTGACGAGCAAGAAGGCGATGACGCCTAGATGTGTTTGCTGATGTGTTTTTGGATGCATGTTTTGCAACATCTTGAAGATTATGCTTCTCGGCTTTGTCTTTCATTTCTTTGTATATATCGGCTTGAGAAGCCTTTTGATTAAGATGTAAAATGTACTCTATTTTAATTGTATTCAAGTTGTAAAACCATGCTATGATATATGTCATTTCATTTTATCTACGCACAGCTCTTGTGGACTCTTTAGATTTAAATTTATTGCTTCCGTACATGTAGGCCCCATATGTATACTTTGATTGTGTGTGAACTCCTGCAAGTTGGCTTTCGGTAATCTTGGATTACTGGCTATCACGGCACCATTCTACTAGGGGCGGAATGGGGTCGTGACACATAGGGTCAACGGTTTAAGTTTTTTCCACAGGCAAGACTCTCCCCTCCCCAAGCTACAGAAAACTTGTAATAAAATAGACTTGAGAGGAAAAAGAAATAAACTAATTCATTTTAAGGACATAATTTTTTAAAAGAATTCTGCATGTAAAAGGTCTTCAGAAATCATCAAATAGAGGTAAACTACAAACAAATGAAAATGTTGGGATTCAAGCTAAGTTGAGTTTAGCTATAACATACTTGCGAATAGCTACAAAGAATTGGTGCTTTCATTTCCTACTGGATTGCACATTAAAGAACAAGATAACAAAGTAAAACTTTCAATCATGCATATGAATCAAATTTGCAGAGATTAGATAGAAAATACGAACTTAAAGCATGAGAAAATGATACATCATCATATACTGCACAAACCTCTTCTAAATGTGGGCCTCCATTCAATGTCAAATCCGAGAATGACCTGATCCACTCCTCTCTTTCTGGTTTCAACAATCTCTAAAAGCTCTTTCACAGCTTTCTCTACATCACCAAAAGTTCTGCTATATACAATTTGACCTTTGAAAGTCATTGTCGGGTATCTCATCTTTAACTTCGCTGACATAGAGAAGACAAAGAAGGTCGAGATATTAAAACTTGTTTCTTTCCTAACAAAACTTAGATTAATTAACAAGAAATAGATTTCAATCATTAATTTTATTTTATTATGGATCCAGAAAGATGCACAAAAAAGTAGTTTTGAAGTGTTATGTAATGGAGAAAACATGGGGGAAAAGAGCAAGGAATTCAGCATAAAAGTGTCATTTGATAAACTTCCTTACAATTACAATAAAAAGTAAGTGAAGCTTATCCTCAGAAATATCAAATTAAATTTGTTTATATTATTGCCAGGTAACTGAGACAGGTATCAATCAACACACATGGCATCCATTTTGAAGTGAAATTCATCCATATACAACAGAACCCTCTCAACGCCTACCAGTACGACTCATTTCCTTAACCTCTTGGAGAGTGCCTACATATTGCATTTCCAATTTAGAACCACAACAGCTATTGAAAATACGATTCATCACATCTTCTATGTTTTTAATGTGGCATGATAGCTTACAATGCCAGTATTGCCAAAATGTCTTGACATCTGCATTAAATAAAAAGCTAAAACAGAATCACTCACGTCCAATTTCTATGTAGCAAGACCACCCCCAATATTGTACAGTGCTTAGCAGGCATGTTGTCCCCAACATTTAAGAACACTCTTGAACAAAACTTACTAGCCGTAACTTCATTTATGCCCAAGGATGGAAGTATTCTTCGGGCCTCTATGGAATGGAAAAAAACTGAAATGTAACAAATAATAGGGGTCTTTTGGCTTAAAATTTCTTTCTTTATAAAATATATAAAAAGACCACAATGCCTAAACTATTTGGCAAAATACAGCAATTTTAAAATTGCAACTTAAAATCATGATTCAACACAAATTGCATCTTCAAGTTGCGATTTTGTATCAAGTTGAACATCATCTTGACAACTTAGCCAGCATAGCAAGGTGAAATCACATGTTCAAGTTGCAATTTGAGCTAGAACTGCAAATTCAATCTATGATTTCACTCTTCATGCCTAGGCAACAGATTAATAGAACGGTCACGTGTACAAAATGGGGCACTTTTTCTTTATATCTTTAGTAGTTTCCCAAAAATTGAAATTGTAAATTCAAATTTCAAACTTGCCAATCCAACACAGCTCAAAATCACATTTTCAAATTGTGGTTTTACTTAAAATGACAATTTTAAATAGTGATTTTAAAAAGTGAGGTATTTTTTTCAAGCAATTTCAGAAGTAATTTTTTTTTTTTATTTAAAAAAAAATTAAAAGCATTTTTTAGCAAAAAACACAATAGAATGTGTGTGGGCTAATTTTATCTCGGCCACACTGCCTCTTAGTGAGTCAGCAGTAGTAGCACAGGCAGAATAGATGGCACAAGCAATAACACAAAAACAAGAAGGATTTACGTGGTTCGGCAAAGAATGCCTACGTCCACGGGTGTGCCGAGGTGTTTCACTATGAGTAATAAAAGGAATTACAATTCACTCTCTGTAACTTTCTCACTCTCTGAGTATATAAATAAGTATTACAATTAGCTTCTCTCTAAGCTCTGAATCTCTTCAGTTGAGCCCAGTTAGAATTAATTGCCCCCCGCCCCCCTGCCTTGCTCTCCATCTCAATATATACACATTCATAGAGATGGAGAAGCTCACAGCTTTTGAGCTGTATTGCCAGCGCACTGTAGCACTTTCGGCAGCTTTCCAGACAAAAGCTGCGGATTCCTTCCCACTTCTGCTAGTGGCCTCATGGTTGTTGCACATGGCCTCGAGGCTGGCTTGTTAGTAAGATAGTGGCCTCGTGGTTCCCTTTACACAGCTGTATATCCACCAAACCAAGATAATATTATATAACATAAACCTCGGCTTGCACTTTTGCAGGTTGCTCGGCCTTTGCACTTCTTGCCGAGGTTCTAGGCCTTATTCCCGAATTAAGATGCCTTCTGAGATTTACCTCGGCAAATAGTAGAGTTTCTTGGCAAGAATATTACTGTGACACATAGCACCCCGGGTGACACGTCGGCATCCCCTTGCCACGTGTTGAGTCCCAAAAATATATCCCCATTCGCCCCTAAGTTCTATTACCTCGGCATCGAGATGATGGAACTTACATTGAACTTCTTTCTCGTACCTCGGCCTAAGAACTTTAGCGAGATCATTTACTTCAGCCGACATGGCTTCTTCCAGATTCAAATCAATTCTCTACGCGCATGAGTCATGCACCAATTTTCAACCGCTTCGTCGACGTGTTTCATTCTTATTGGTCCGCGTCTGTGACGCCGCCCATAAGCCGCCTTTTTCTTCAAGGCCATTCGACGATCATTATCCAAGGCGCAATAATTGCTGTTTTGCCGCCTTTTCAATTTTTGACAAAACAATTCATTTCCCTCTCCTTCTCTTCACTTTTGCATCTCAGATTTCCTCGTTCTTTCTCTCTGAAACCCTTTCTCCTCCGAATCCTCCATTGCTACTGCTCGAAGCTCTGCAACTGCCTGAGTCTGCCATCTCTGTGGAGCTCTCACCTCTGTAGCTTCTGTCACCTGACCTCGGCGAAACCCACTCCGACCTCTCCTTGTCTGGTAAGCCATCGTTTCCTTTTTTTCCAGCTCTTGCTTACTTTCTGAAATTTCTTGTTTCTGCTTGTCTTTTAATTCCTGAGTCGTTCACTTGATTTTGAATCTGAACACTTGCACCGTTTCACTTCTATTTTTGGCCTTCCACCGTTTCTTGACTCTGAGACTTCATTTTTCTTTTCTGTTTCCAGATTTTCTGCCCCCCATTCTCATTTATTCGTAGATTTAGGTTTGGGATTTGTTGTAGAACCATCAATTTCTAGGAAAAACTGTAACAATCCATACCTAGGTTTTTGCCGAGGTCTTTAAAACCCTTAGGAATACTCTCTCTCTGTAGCCAAACACTTACAAAGTCCATGGGTGTGTGGAAACATAGGGTTGATACCCCCTCCAAACTAGAAAACTTTAGGCGAGAATTTTCCATCCCTGATGACGTTCACCTTAGGCTAGCCGAGGAGAATAAGGACTCCATTATGCCTGATGGTGACAAGATGCCTTTCCCTGTAGTTGCCTTCGTCCAATGTGGACTTAGGTTCCTTAGATCCTCTTCCGCGAGGTTCTTCATTACTACACTCAACCCCATGCAACTATCCATTAACGCCTTGAGACACTTATGGGCATAATAGCCTTAGCTCGGGGAGGGTGTTAGAATTACCCTTGCGATATCCAATATTGTTATACCATGAGTGGCCTTGACCATAAGGAAAAAGGTTTTATATACTACCTTAGGCCGAGGTCCACCGCCTATAAGATAGTAGCCGACCTTCCAGACTCCAACAAAGGGGGAGAAGACTACCTCATTGTTTCTCGCAACCGGGAGTTCGCCCAGATGAGGAAGACCACCTTTTCCCCCCACGAACAATAAGGGAGGCAAGGGTAAGAGCTCATCATTAACTGTTTAGCTAGCAATTTTGCATGCCTTTCAAAAAAATTTTATCTGCTTTCTCATGTTTTGTTCATTTTTGCAGACGCTCACAACCACCCAAGAACTTTCGCGGACCTTCTACATTAGCAAAGATCAAGAAGCTCTCGGATCTTCCGCTTAAGAAGCGCAAGGCCCCATTGCTCCTAAACTTCATCCCCAACTATACTTCAAAGTTGGCCGACACTCCAAGGAAGAGGAAGAAGAGTGCCTCCCAAGCTGCTTCTTCTGATCAAGTACCCTCAACCTCTGAACCTGCCGACCTTCCATCCACCTCGGCACCACACTCTGCTCCAGTCCAAGAAAAGAAGCGTCGTCGACGTTTAGTGAAAACCGCCGAGATGGAAAAGCCAAAGAAGAAAGTGCTGAACCTCCTGGCCGATCTGCCAGAGGACATGGAAGAAGAACCTGCCCAAACAACTACTCAGCCGAAGCCCAAGAGAGTTAAGAAGGCCCAACCTAAGGCTAAGGTTACTGATGTTGACGCCGACGAAGATGCTGTCCCAATATCCAAACTGACAGAAAAGACCACCTCGGCTCCGTCAAAAAGGCCAGCTGAGGCCCAACCAACAAAGTCCACTGCAGCAAAGAAACAGAAGTCATCTGCTGGGACGTCCTCGGGGTCCAAGGTTGCCAAAGTGCCCTGGGAACCCAAAGTAACCCTTGAAGACAGGCCAGTGTACACCCATGAAAGTGCAGCCGATGTCGAAATTGGCGTGGCACTTAGCACTGCTGTCCTTCTTGGTGGCGACATGGAGAAGAATGAGAAGAAGAGCGGCTACGAGAATTATACTCTCATCTTTGCAAAGATTCATTCAAGTAAGTCTTTGAACTTTGACAATTTGCCTTTCATACTTGTAAAATTCTGATAATTCTTGTACTAACTTTTGCCTTGTGTTTTTTTTGTTTTTTTTTTTTTTTTTTTTTTTTTTTTTTTAGGCCATCCAACATGCCCACTCCTTCTCCATGGTGGCTTTCGAAACTGGAAAGAGGTTGGAAGACCTGGAGAAAGAGTTTGCTCTTCTCCACAAACAAAATAGGGCTCAGCAATTAAAAATGAAAGAATTGGAGGATCAAGCCGAGGAGGCGATTAAGGCTCAACAGATAGCCGAGGAAAAGCTTGGAGCTGCTGAAGCTGTCAGGAGTGTTGCCATTGCTCAACAGAAGGAAGCTGAAGAGAAGGCAAGAAAGAAAGAAGGCAACTTGAAGCCTGAAGAAGAAGAACAACTTGAAGTGCTAATAACGAAGGCATAACGAAGGCATGACGCCGTGAAGATTATAAGCTTCAGTCAGCGGCGTGCAACAAAGGTTATATCATGGGTTGGAATGCCTTGGCCAAGAAGCTTGATCTTCCAGTTGACTCGCCATGGCGTAAGACAAAGGCCCTGCGTCTTCCTTGCCCCCTTCCTCCCAGCGAAGATGATTCTGAGTCTGAAACTGAAGATGAAGATAAGGATCAAGACAAAGATGAAGCCCTGGTGAGGAAGGCCAAATCTCCTCCCCAGATCGACCTGACTGGAGATGAAGAGGTTGAAGCTGCTCCCAAAAAGGCAGACTTCGGCTCTTTATTTTCTGACCTACTTTTAGTGGGGAGAAGTATTGATGAAACCGTGGCCGAGATCGACGCTGAAGTGGCAGCTGACAAGGTTGCCGAGGTCGTAGCTGATAAGGAGGCCGAGGTCTCGGCTAATAAAGAAGCTGAGGTTGTGGTGGAAGGGCAGACTAAGGTTGTGGCAGAAGAAGGTGGTGAAGTCGTTCTTCAAGGGCCCTCCGAGGGCTCAACCCAACTCCCTTTGAAACAACTTAAATGTTTTTTGTTTTCTTCTATTTCTTGCTCTTTGTTTTCTTTTCTTCAATGTAAGCTTTTTGTGGCCGATGTGCCTTCTCTGAAAGTTGTGAACAACATTTTTGCTTAGGCCATTGTGCCTTCCTTTTATGCCACTGTTTGTTCTTGAATGTTTTAGACTTTCAATTCTTCTTTATTGCTTCTGTGTAGCTTCATACTTAGAATGTTTTGCATGATTTCCAGACTCTTCCTTCTTTGTGCAATCATCTCGGGGTTCCATACCTCGGGCATAAGACCTGCAAATTTCACTTCGGCAAGAAACTGTCCTGCATTCTTTCATAAATTTCAACAAGTATAAAACATATACTATTCCATGTTAGCTTTTCTCAAGTTCCAATGAGTGTTCAAATAACAATTTCAGTTTGCCTTTCTATAGTTTCAACAAACTCAGTCATTTTAACTTGTGAATTTCAACAAATATAAACAGTTAACTCTTTTCAAATTTCAACAAGTGTTAAACAATAATCTTAACCTTTACCTCAACCTGTAAATTGCTTCGAATTACAACAGATGGTAATACCTCGGCTTTACTATAACCTGTAAATTGCCGCAAATCTCAACAAGCAAACTTATAATCAAATGTTTAAACAGTAATCTTCTTGTAAATTGCTACA
This sequence comes from Camellia lanceoleosa, assembly GCA_025200525.1. Taxonomy (NCBI): domain Eukaryota; kingdom Viridiplantae; phylum Streptophyta; class Magnoliopsida; order Ericales; family Theaceae; genus Camellia; species Camellia lanceoleosa. The sequence continues at coordinate 141,147,126 of CM045766.1, read as the reverse complement.
AATTTCAACAAGGTTTAAACAATAATCTCAAATTTTACTTGAATCTGTAAATTGTTGCCAATTTCAACAATTGACCACATGTAGCTTCAAATTGTAGGCAATACCATCGGCTCCCCTTCAACTTGTAAATCGCAACAGATTTCAACAAGCGAAGAAAAACAAATTTCTCGGCTTGATTCCAACTTGTAAATTGCTACAAATTTCAACAAGTGAACCAAGGAAACATCTCGGCTAAACTTCAACTTGTAAATCGAAACAGATTTCAACAAGCGAAGCATAGCTTTGAATTTGGCCTGACCAACTTGTACACATATGACCTCATGTCGGATTTCAGCAAGAATTTACAAAACCAGTAAACTCTACTTAAGTTATAATCAACGATAATACTTATAAATTGCCATAAATTTCCACAAGGATTTAAACAATATACATGAACCTGTAAACTGATGTTGGCTGGACTTGGCATAAATTTCCACAGATGACAATATCTCGGCTTGACTCCAACTTGTTAATTGTGACAAATTTCAACAAGTGAAGCCAAGGAATCTTCTCGGCCTGACTCCGACTTGTAAATCGCGACAGATTTCAACAAGTGGTGCCAAGGAATCTTCTCGGCCTGACTCCGACTTGTAAATCGCGACAGATTTCATCAAGTGGTGCCAAGGAATCTTCTCGGCCTGACTCCGACTTGTAAATCGCGACAGATTTCAACAAGTGGAGCCATGGAATCTTCTCGGCCTGACTCCGACTTGTAAATCGCGACAAATTTCAACAAGTGGAGCCAAGCTTTGTTATTCGGCCAAACCAACTTGTAAATCGCGACAGATTTCAACAAATGGTAGGCTTTGTTATTCGGCCAAACCCATACTTGTAAATCGCGACAGATTTCAAACAAGGGGTAGGCTTTGTTATTCGGCCATACCTACTAACATTTGGCAGGCTTTGCTATTCGGCCAAACCAACTTGTAAATCGCGACAGATTTCAAACAAGTGGTAGGCTTTGTTATTCGGCCAAACCCATACTTGTGAATCGCGACAGATTTCAAACAAGGGGTAGGCTTTGTTATTCGGCCATACCTACTAACATTTGGCAGGCTTTGCTATTCGGCCAAACCAACTTGTAAATCGCGACAGATTTCAAACAAGTGGTAGGCTTTGTATCTTCTTTGCTCCTTTGCATCTTCTCTGCCCCCAATGTGAACCTGAGTTCCACTTAGGTTCTCATTTTTCAAGTCTTCAAGCATCAATCATATGACATCGGCCAGGAGTAACAATCATCTCAATGGTAGAAAAACTTCAAGTTGCAGGTGTTCCAGGGTCTCGGCAATGCTTTGCCATCATTGTCCGCAAGCCGATATGCTCCATTACCTAGCACCGAGGTAATTCTCAGAGGCCCTTCGATTCGGGCGAGCTTGCCTCCCCTGGATCTTTCTTGTTGCCGACCGCTTTCCTCAAGACCAGGTCGCCGACCTGAAAATCTCTTGGGTTGACCTTCTTGTTGTATGCTCGCAAGTTGTTCTTTGGTACTGCGCAAGAATTGCGGCCTTCTCTCTTCGTTCTAAAAGATCCAGATCTCGGGCTAAGAGTATGTCGTTAGTCCCATTTTCAACTCCTTGAGTTCGATTCGGGATACCGACCTCGATGGAATGATACATGCCATAGGCCATGGCAAAGGAGATTCCCAGTTGATCTTCTGGCGTAGTCCGATATGCCCAAAGCACATTGGGTAATTCATCTACCCACTTCCTTTTTGCTTGCAACCTTTTCTTGATTCCATCCGAATGACTTTGTTGGAAGCTTCGCCCATTACTCGAGGAAACTTGGTGTTGAAGTAGTTCTTGATCTTGAATTTTGGACAAAAATTCTTGATAAGCTTTTGTCGAAGCTGCGTCCGTTGTCGGCAACAATGGCTCTTGGAATGCCAAATCTTGTGATGATGTTCTTCCATATAAAGTTCTTGACATCCACATCTCGGATTTTGGCAAGTGGTTCTGCCTATATCCATTTCGTGAAGTAACTGTTGCCACCAACAAGTATTTCCTCCGCCTTGATTGCTTGGGGAAGTTGGCCGACGGATCCATGCCTCATTGGGCAAGCGGCCAAAATTTGGATCTTGGATTGGTCGGCCGGTGGTGATGAATCAAAGGTGCAAACCTCGGCATTGTTCACATTTCTTCACATATGCTTCGGCATCTTTTTGCATATATGGCCACCAATACCCTTGGGTAATGGCCCTATGGGCTAATGATCTGCCCCCAGTGTGGCTTCCACAAATCCCTTCATGAATCTCATATAAAAAATCATCAACTTGAAGAGGGTGTACGCACCTTAAAAGGGGTCCAGTGAAGGACCTTCTGTAGAGATGTCCATCCGAGGTCAAGCTGAACCTTGCCGACTTCAGTCTGACTTTGTGTGCCTCCTTGCGATCTTCTGGCAGTTTTCCCTCTTTAAGGAATGCAACAATTGCATCCATCCAGCTCGGCCCCATGTCCACGCACATTATTTCTTGCATTGCTTGCCGTGGCTCTATGCTCGGGCCTGACATGTAGTCAATCATAATTGTTCTTGCCTTTCCAGTCTGCATTGAACGGCGGGTTAACGCGACGGCGTGGTTGTTATCATCTCGGCTTACTTGAAGAAGTCGGCGGTTATCAAATAGCTTGGCTAATCGATAACCTCTTTTGCATATCCGACATCCTTTCGCCCTGGCGCAAATTCTCCTCAGAGCGGTTAACAATTAATTGTGAATCACAAAAACAATTACCTCATAAACCGCATTCTCTTGCCAGCTTTTAGCGACAATCAATGCTTCATATTCACTTCATTGTTTGAGGCCTTGAACCCCAAACCGATGGATTGCTCTATGATCTCTCCATCTGGGGATATCAAGATACTCTGCCCGCTCCTCGTCGGTTTGAACTTCCGTCGACATAGAGTCTAAATGAGTCGCCGATGTAAATCTTGCCGATGCGAGCTTCTCCTTTCTTTGGTCTTTCATTGTCATTTGTGATTCTCCTTGCATCTTTGGGACTGGTTCATCTCGGCTTAGGGGGGCCGACATTCGATGGACTCGGCGTGAATTTCGCCACAAAGTCGGCCAACTTGGCCCTTGATTCTTTGTTCTCGGCCTAAATTCCAGATCATATTGGCCCAAAGCCAACGCCCATCTTGCTATTCTCCCGTCAGTCTCCTTGTTGCAACAAGGATTTGATGCAGTGTTCGTCGGCACCACAATTTTGTGTGCTTGGAATAATGATTTAACTTCTTGAAGCCATGACTAAGGCCAAGATCAACTTCTCGATGCAAATCTGGTGTTTGGCGCTAGCTAATGTTTTACTCACATAGTAGATGATTTTTGTTCCCTGCTCTTCTCGGATAAATCTTGCACTCACGCGTGTTCGACCTGACTAAATACAAGAACAATTCCTCTCGTGCTCGGTGTTGATAATCTTTGGAGCCGTGGTCATGTACCTTTTAGATCGGCCATGACCTCACACTCTTGATCCATAAGAAGTCGGCGATCTTCTTTACCAAGTTGAAGAAAGGTTTGCACTTGTGCGAACTTGACTTATGAACCTATTTAGAATTACGCCTGCCAGTGAGCATTTGTACTTGTTTAGCCGAGGTTGGACTTTGTAGATCTAGGATAGCCTTGATCTGATCTGGGCTAGCCTCTATTCCCCTTCTGGTTACCAAGAACCCCAGAAACTTTCCCGATCCAACCCCAAATGCACACTTTGATGCATTAAGTCGGAGCCGATATGTTTTCAGTATATTGAATACCTCGGCCAGGTCGGCGAGATGATTTTCTGGCTCCTTGGTCTTTATGACCATGTCGTCAATGTAGACCTCCACTGTTCGGCCGATCTGTTGCTTGAACATTTTGGTCACGAGCCTCTGATAAGTTGCTCCTGCGTTCTTTAGTCCAAATGGCATCACCATGTGATCTGAGGCCCTTGGGTGATGAATCTTTCTCCTCATCTGGAGGGCACATGGCTATCTGGTGATAACCCCAGTAGCGTCCGAAGCTCATCCTTCCATGCCCCGATGTTGCATCCACCGGTGGTCAATCTTTGGCAGAGGGAAGCTGTCTTTGGGACAAGCTTTATTTAGACTTGTGAAATCGACACAAACCCTCCATTTTCCGTTCTTCTTCTTTACCACCACGGTATTGGACAACCATGTTGGGTAATTGACTTCCCTTATGGCCCTGGCCTCTAGAAGTTTGTCAACTTCTTCCTCCACAGCTTCGACATGTACCATCGTCGGTCTTCTAGCTCGTTGAATCACTGGTTTAGCCGATCTGTCGACGTTCAATCTGTGGCATGTGACCTCAGGGTCAATGCCAGGCATTTCATACGGTGTCCAGGCAAACACTTCTATGTTTTCTCTCAAGAAGGCCTCCATTCTTTTCCTCTTCCTCGGCTAAGCTTCGGCCGAGAAAAAAATCGTTCTCATCGCCCTCTGGGCGAGAATTTTCTTGATGTTTCTTCACTTTTGTCGGTTGGCTCTTTTTGACATCCTCTAGGACTTCCATGTCCTCGTCTTCAATCTCGGCATTGGCGGTTCTCGAACATTCTGGTAGCCTTCATTCGCCATGGAGCAATTCTTTACTGCAGTTGATCACCTCGGATTTCTTGATCCCATGCTCTGTTGGGAACCGCAAGTTGGTGCAACGTTGAAGAACCTTGCCCCATTGCATGCAACCATGGTACGCCCATGATGATGTTGTCTGGCGAGGCGTATCAATCACGATGAACTTCGGTCGTGATCTTTTTGGTGCTCGCTTGCACTTCCAAGTTCTTCGCCCCGATGTACGTCGGCGTTCCATTGAAACCGACCATCGCCCAGAGATCGCTCCGGTCGTCGGGGTGGCCGAGCTCCTTATAACATCTAACGTACATAATGTCACAAGAGCTTCCGGATCAATCGGGATCGCTTTACTTGGCACTCCCAACTGGAGGATACCACCAAGGCATCATTATGGGGTCTTTGGACCATCTCTAGGTCGGCCTCGAGAGAAGGTTATCATCGATCTTGGCGATCTTCGGCGAAGTCTTTTCAATCCGACTTGGTGCACGTCGCAAGTGCTTCACTCTGGTTTCTCCGACGTCGTTTTCATTTACTTTGGAGTGAATAACATTTATTACCCGAGGTCTTTCTTCCGGGGTTCTTGCGGCGCGAGTAAATTTGCCCGAGGCGTTGCCGTTCTTCCCTCGTTCGGTCTCATCAACAAGGTCTCTCAAGTGGCCTTGTCTCACGAATCTTCCAAGTGAGCTTTCGTGGCTCTGCAACCTGTTGTATGTCCATTTTCATTGTGGTATGAGCAATGTGCGTCCGAGTTCTTCCCCATAAACTCCCGGGTTGCCTTGGGTGTTACGAAATAGGGCTCGCTCGAATTCTTCCTAGGATCTTTTGGATTGGAATTGAACACGGTTATCTTGCTTGCTTGGCCCTCAGCTCCATCTCTGTCTTCTTTGAAGGTGTTGTTACCTCGGCCGCTTCATGAGTCATTCCGTTGCTCTTGTCGACTGCTTTTGCCCGATGTATCCTCTTGGCTCTTGCATATTTTTCTATCCTCGCCATTAATTCTTCCATGTTCTTTGGCAATGTCTTTGCCAAAAGATTTCCGTAGTGTGATCTTCCTTCAGGCCGTTCTTGAAGGATACGTTGCTACCTCTGATTGCATCGGGTATTCTTGAACACCTCGTAGTACCTCTTTGCATAGGCCCTTAGCCCTTCATCCTTGCCGATCTTGAGCCATTAGGCGTCCACTCGATGGGCTGCAGCTTGTTTGTCACGAACCTGGCTACAAACATCTCGGCCAGACCTTCCCAAGTCTTCACACATCCTTTTGGTAACTTGTGGAACCAATCCGATGCAATTTCCCCAAAGGACGAAGGGAATACTTTACAGAGCAGAAGCTCATTTCCACTGTATAAAGCCATCGAGTTCAAAAACAATCCAACATGGAAGTTAGGGTCTGACTTTCCATTATAGATTTGGAACCTCGGCATGCTAAATCTTTTTGGAGCTTCAAACTTCTCCAGTTCCACCGAGAATGGTGTCCTCGGCAGACGAACGAGGTTACCTCGGCCTGCGTTTTGTTCCCTCCTCTTGAGATAGTTTCTCAAGTCTTCTTTGCTTCTCCTGAGCTCGGCTATCCTTTGATTTGAGCCCTTGATCGCTTTGCTCTCGGCGTCTGGCGCTTCGTTTTCATCTTTCACCAAGGGTGTCGTCAAAGCAGAGAGCCTGCTTTTGGACGTGCCGATGTTCTCTTGGTTCCTGATCTTTTGCATTACACGTCTTCTGGGACTTGCGCGTCCTCGGAGGATCGGTGAGGTGCCCTTGCTCTGGAGGCGTTGTGATGCGTCGGGAGTCGTTGTCCTTTCTTCATCCCGAGCTTTAACTGCTGGGATTGGTGTATCTGGTAGTGGGTATGGTGGCTGCATGACCCTGGTTTGCATCATGAAGTTGACCACCGACTGCAGGTCGGCCAGCTGGTTTGCCAGGTCCTTGACCTCTTCATCCCTTCGTATGCATCGATCCTTCCATATCTGGAGGTTATCCTCCTTGTAATAGCAATCCTGATCGGCCTTCTTTGATGTGTCCCCCTCCTGGACGACGTTTTTGCCCCCGTGCCCCTGGCCACGGGTTTGATCGCTGTGGTTGCCTCCTTCGGTGTCCAGGTCAATAGGCCTGTCACTTCCAAATTGGAATGTTACCTCCGATCCTCTCGTTTTGTCGTTGCTAGCCATCTATTTCTATCTTTCCCATGACGGCGCCAAATTGTGTGGGCTAATTTTATCTCTACCACACTGCCTCTTAGTGAGTCGTGGTAGTAGTAGCAAGTGAATAGATGGCACAAGCAATAACACAAAAACAAGAAGGATTTACGTGGTTCGGCAAAGAATTCCTACGTCTACGGGTGTGCCGAGGTGTTTCACTATGAGTAATAAAAGGAATTACAATTCACTCTCTGTAACTTTCTCACTCTCTGAGTATATAAATAAGTATTACAATTAGCTTCTCTCTAAGCTCTGAATCTCTTCAGTTGAGCCCAGTTAGAATTAATTGCCCCCCGCCCCCCTGCCTTGCTCTCCATCTCAATATATACACATTCATAGAGATGGAGGAGCTCACAGCTTTTGTATTGCGGCCAAGATGTAGCACTTTTCGTGACTTTCCGGACAAAAGTCATGATTCCTTCCACTTACGCTAGTGGCCTCATGGTTGTTGCACATGGCCTCGAGGCTGGCTTGTTAGTAAGATAGTGGCCTCGTGGTTCCCTTTACACAGCTGTATATCCACCAAACCAAGATAATATTATATAACATAAACCTCGGCTTGCACTTTTGCAGGTTGCTCGGCCTTTGCACTTCTTGCCGAGGTTCTAGGCCTTATTCCCGAATTAAGATGCCTTCTGAGATTTACCTCGGCAAATAGTAGAGTTTCTTGGCAAGAATCTTACTGTGACACATAGCACCCCGGGTGACACGTCGGCATCCCCTTGCCACGTGTTGAGTCCCAAAAATATATCCCCACAGAATGTGAAAGGAATAGTTCAGATTCAAATGTTTGCAACACACAAATTTGAGGGAAATTTAGTTTACATTCCTACCATTACTTTCTACATTTTTAGCATTTTATTACAACTATATTTGCTTGATTGAGCTAACTTTTTTCACAGCAGCCAATCAAAAATGAGAGACAAAAAATAAAATAAAGCAAAATAAAAACATTTACCTGGAGTTGAAGAATGACAGGCATGAAAAAATCGATTCCTCGGACACGGCAATAGAGAGAACGAATCTGAGACGCACATCATCGAATTGCTCTCACTTCCAGAGCCATCGCCTCGGCGGAATTCACTGGCGATCGAGCCCGGCAACCGCCGCCGAGCCGTCGGGCGGTCTCCGTCTCCGCCGTCGTTCCGACTGGGCACGTGGCGTTGCTTGATTGGAGAAGAAGACGAAGATGACGAGGTAGTAGCGGATTGGAATGCAGCTTCGATGGCTTCGAGTTCTTGGTCCGTTAAGGGTCGATCCCAGTCGGAAATAGAACAGTTCTCTCCTGTTTCCATTTTTTTTTTTTTTTTTTTTTCAGTAGATTTGGAGAAGAGTAGAGAGAGATTTGGCGGAGAATTGGCCTTGTATGGGGGTTGGCTATTTTACTTCTCTATTTCATTTTTTTTTATTACTTAAAATAATTGTATTTAAAAAATTGATTCATTTTTTTAATTAATTAATGATTGTAAAAAAAAATAAAATCATTATCAATTATATATAATATTTTACTTTATTAACTATTTTATTTTAGTAAATTATTTTTACTCAACCCTCCCTCCAAACACTATCATAATTGAGAGTGGGTAGGGAGGGACTGTCAGAGAGAAGGATGAAGGTGTCTAATGGGAAAAGGATCGGTATTCGTGCCGGTGCATGTATTACTCTATTTTGAGGTGCATGTATTACTCTATTTTGAGGTATGGTAGAAATTTTAAATAAATTATTAAATATTAGACTCATATAAATTACATAGGTATGATTCCACAAAAAATTTAGTAGAATATTTCATAATATATTTGGGGCCTATAGTACTTCCCCTTGATTTTTTTCTTTTTGGTTATGCGTGGCTTGTTTCTATTGGTCATTCATACTCAGTTGTGACGAGCCTTTGTATCATTTTGAATTTGGGGGAAGTGAAGCGGCCGTGGCCCATCCTTTCAAAATTTATTAAAAAAATAATAAAAATTAGAATTCAAATAACTTTTAAGAAAATTACAATTCCGTAAAAAAATTAAATTAACATTTTAATTATTAAAGTTTGTAAACATTTTGTTTTTCTAAACCTATAATGTGTTGTTATTTTTTCAAAAATATATTGTCAATAATTTTTTATTACTGTTTTATATGATTTTTGTCAATGAATATTGTAGTATTAATAAAATCAAATAATATAGCAATCCTCTTAGGAAATTACAAAAAAATTGAAGGTGGAGACGTACTTGTAAATAGATGAGAATTAAAATATTAAAAAAAAAAATACCACAACGTAAATTTTACATAATTTTATTGTGAAAAATGATTTTTTTCCCGAATTTGGCCCCCCTAATCTCCCGAATGCCCAAAACGACGTCGTTTTGGGCTTTTTTTTTTTTTTTTTTTCTTGTCTTCTTCTTCTTCATGCAAGTCGAGCGTCTGAAACGGAGGAAGAGAGAGAGGGAGAGAAAGAGGGAGAGGGAGAGGGAAAGGGAGAGAAGAGAGCTCGTCGCAACTTGCAAATCGTCAGCGATCGGAGCAGCTTGCAGATCGTCACAGCTCGCAACTCGTCGGCGATCGTCTCCGCTCCGCCTCCGCCTCTGCCTCCACCCCCTGCCCTGTTGATGTGGCCCCTCCAGTCCAATCCTCCTTTTTCTTTTTCCTCCTCTTCTTCTTTTTCTTCGAATTGGGGGGAAGGGGGGAGCCTTTCGAGTTCTGTAGCATCACTCTTTTATTGTATCCACTATTTGAAAGGAGTTTGTGACCCCCAAATTTAAAAATAAAGAGGGAAAGTAAGAGAATCTAATAAAATTGTTGTTCTTTTCTTTTTTCTTTTTCCTCAGTATTATTAAGAAATGAAAGTAGCAATACATCAAGTTCTTTAGAGAGAGATTCTCTCAAACTCACAAAACTTGATACCCACAACAACTTTTAATAGAACAAAATCCAATCAACTACACTACAACAGTGAAAAAAGCAAAAGGTGAAGACAGCTGCATATTATTTTTCTTCCAAGTACACTTTGAACGGAAATACAAGAAAAGAAAAATTTATGAATTCAAAATCCAGAAATATGTGATGACAACAATAACAATCATGAATGCTACGGAAACCCTAATCCTTGTACTTCATCTCGGACATTAAGAAGCCGGGCATGTCAAATGAGCCTGCAAACTTCTCAACATCAGCCTTGAGTTCCTCAATGTCCTTGTTGTTCACCAAACCCTTGTTGAAGTCCTTCAAGAGCTTTCCATGCTCCTTTTGGATCTTCAATGTGATTGTCACAGAGCGGTGGAGGAACTCTGCAATCTGCTCAAAGTCCTTCTCAACCAACCCTCTGGAAGTCATAGCCGGAGTACCTGCAAACAGAGAATCGCCTCACTCATTCATATCAAAGAAAGGAATGTCGAACTATCGGGTTTTCTGATTCATATTTCAACAGAAAACAAGTGCGAGCTTCGAAGTTCTGAGTAAATTGAAAAGCAATCAAACCAAACCGTGAAAACAATCAATTTATTGCATCACTAAACAAACACGTGCACCAAACCAGATCTGTCTGAATTACTAGACATGTAATTTGGTGGATACAAGCAAGCAACTTCAAGCTTTCATTTCAATTATTCTTTAAATTCCACTTTGACATCTAAGCATTTAATGAAATATTGAGCATCACATGGCTAGAGGAGTCAAATAAAACCCATTTTGCCTAGTTAAATCATTTATCTGAGAGTATGGGGTAAATGGGTTTGAGCTGAAGTATTCAGTGATAAAAAACCGCACTTTCAATTCAAGTCCACCTCCCTCCTCCCCTACTAGTTTCACTGGTTTTTATGGGAGAAAATGTTGTAGTAATCAGTAAAAGTCACTTGTTCTAGGAGTCAATTCAAAAGACTCTTTCAGCCACGTTCTCATGTGAGAACTATCTGTTATCAGTAAAATGATGCCCTCAAATCAACAGTTCTTACCAATTCGTACCCCTCCAGGGGACAAGGCACTGCTGTCACCGAACACAGCATTCTTGTTCACAGTTATGTTGCACAAGTCACAGAGCTTCTCAACCTTATTGCCTGCAACAAAAGCAACAAATAATTAGATTCCATGAAAAGACAGAATAAAGTCTATAAATTACTCATAAAAACACTGTAAATTCAGCCATTTTACCAGTCAATCCTAGAGGACGAAGATCCCATAGAACAAGATGGTTCTCGGTCCCTCCTGTGACGAGCTTGTAGCCTTTGCTCATCAAGTAGTTCCCAAGGGCAACTGCATTGGCCCTGACTTGCTTAGCATATTCCTTGAACCCAGGGGTCATGACCTGTTTCAGAGCAACAGCCAAAGCACCAATCTGGTGGTTGTGGGGACCACCCTGAAGGGCAGGGAAAACAGCAAAGTTGACCTTGTCTTCGAAATCATAAACTGCGTCCTCCGGCTGGCCTTTCTTGGCTGGTTTAGGACCCTTCCGGTAAAAGATCATACCAGCCCTAGGACCCCTCAGGCTCTTGTGGGTAGTGGTTGTGACTATATCACAGTACTCAAAGGGATCTGCAGCTTCCTACACACAGAAAAATGACAAGAATTACAACGGATTGTCTGGATCCACAAGATCTACCTCAATAATCAAGAAGCTCAAACCCATCCCAAAAAAAAAAAAAACCCCAAAAGATGACAATGCAGATATCATGGATCTCGATACTCTTACAATTTTGCATTGAAATGATTAATCAGCATTGAAATTCGGTAGTGTTGGTTTTTAATTGAGTGCATATTAAACTGTTCTACTCCAGATTTGATAAGGAAAATGACGTTATTTAATTTTAATAAAATATAATAGAAAAAAACAAATACGCATAACTATGATGTCCCCAAGATCTCACAGTTACCAATCAATTTCATGGAATCTCAATTCCCGTATACATAACTTAGAAGTAAGCTGAGATCTGATTCTCATTAAAAAAAAATCTTGGCAATTTTCATTAAATTAAATTAAAACAGGAACGCGCTTCAATACAATCAGATTAGTAGAGACAAAGTAACCGATCCTAATTATTTATATCTAGATCCCAGACTCCAGCAAAATTCAATCAAAAAGTTCTAATCACGTGAATTCGAATTAATACCCAATCAATGTGAAATAAACTATTACAATTACAGTAAGCAAATTGAGTTCCTTCTCAGTTTTATTAATTGTAAGCCAAATATATTCTAAAATCTGAAAATACTTCAAAACCTTGACCTTTAACTGCAAAATGCAAAACAAAAGGGACAGGGAATCAGAGAGAACTAAAGAAATGAAATTTAGAAGATCCAAATGACAGTCCTAAGAATTCATTCAAACAAACAATATCTAAGTAACAAAAGAACAAAAAGAACCAGCAAAACCCAGATCCAAACTACACAATTTAACCTACTCTAAAGCCCCAACTTCAATACAGATCCAATAATGCAAATCAAGAACATGAAAAACTCAGTAATACATCCAGATCCAATAATCTCTCACTGAGGACCATCATAAAAGCTCAAAGTAAATTTTATTTTTTATTTTTTTTAAATCCCAAATGCAGATCTACACAATTGAATAAAACAAAACCAAATCAGATTCATAAAAAAAAAAAAAAAACAAACAAGAACAAGAACAAGAAATGTACCTGAGCAGCAACAAGACCACTGATATGAGCCATATCACAAAGCAACAAAGCCCCAACCTTATCAGCAACAGATCTCAACCTCTTGTAATCCCAATCCCTAGGGTAAGCACTCCCACCACAAATAATCAATTTGGGCCTAAAATCCATAGCCTTCTCTTCCAATCTATCATAATCAATATACCCAGTATTGGGATCAACCTTATAAGGCAAACTCTCAAAATAAATCGAGGTCGCCGAGATCTTTTTCCCACCAGAGGTATAGTAGCCATGAGTCAAGTGACCACCGGAGGGAAGGTCCAGACCCATGATTCGATCATGGGGGTTGAGCACCGCCGTGTAGGCGGCGAAGTTGGCGGGGCTTCCGGAGTAGGGCTGGACATTGACGCCCCATTTGGTGGGTTCGAGACGGTAGGCTTTGAGGGCTCGGCTGCGACAGAGGTTTTCGATCTCGTCGATGAACTCGTTGCCTCCGTAGTATCGGTTTCCGGGCATGCCTTCGGAGTACTTGTTTGTGAGTGCGCTTCCGAGAGCTTCGATGACTGCGAAGGATGTGAAGTTCTCGGAGGCGATGAGCTCGATTCCATGGCTCTGTCGATGCTTTTCTTTCTCGATGAGATCGTGGATCTCTGGATCCACGGTTACCAATGGAGTGTTTCCCCATTCTTTTACGGGCTCCATGGTTGCAGTTGCAGATGAAAAATTAGAGAGAGAAAGAGAGAGAGAGAGAAGTGCAGTGGGTGGAGGAGGTGGCGGTTGGGGAGTTTAAAGGAGTTGTCATGGGATTTTTAAATTACAGTTATGCCCTTTTCTTTTTTTAATTTTTATTTTTTTGGATTTTTTTGGTATTAACTATTTTGCTATTTTGGTGGTAGGAGGAGAGATACAGCCTAGAGGGGGTTGGTGGATCCCATATTTTAATTGGTGGAGTGTTTTTGCTTCATTTTATTTGCTAATCATTTTATGGATGAGAATCGGTGAGCGAGGCCTTGAAAGTTACCACTTGCATTCAAGGCCATGATTTTTGCTTTGAAATTTAATAAATAAATTATACTAATATCCCTTAATTTTTTTCTATATTATAGTATGCTTTGCTAATTTAATTGCAAACATCCCCAACTAGAATTTATTTACTAATGAACATCAGAAATTGTGAAAATTACATAATTATTTTGAATCTTAAAATCTTTCATATCTCTCTCTCTCTTCTTTAGTAGATTCACCATTTCCATTTTCTTTTTTTTTATTCATAAAATGGATATGTAAATAGGCTACTTCACATATCCGCTAGTAAGTATTGCCTCTTAACACTTACAGCATATCTGCAGAGAACTCAAGCGCACCTACGTTGAAGCCTAAACTTAAGTATGCTCCAAGTGATACAGAATATGCTTAATCCCAACAAGGAGTTATAGATAATCAAACTCAAGTTTTGTGTGAGGGATTTAAAAGTCTTACCACTAAACCAACCCTTATTTGTCCATTTCCATCGAGAGAGTCTATTTATACACACATATTCCCCTCTCTACACATCCTCCACACACACCTCTCCCACACACTCTCTCATTAAGTGTGTAAGGAGAGAGTGTGTGGTGTGTGCAAATAGAATTCCCCATTTCCATCTTTTACTTGAGAGCCCTTTTTACTTTCGACTCCTCTATTTTCATAGTGTCACCATCATTCTACCATTCTACTCTATTGCACATTTAAATACAAGAGCAGTGCTAGAGAGCTTGAATTGAGCCCCCCGAATCCCCCTAATCGACGAAACGACGTCGTTTTGTCGTTTTAAAATTTTTTTTTAATCAGAAAATCAAAAGCAGAAGGAATAAGAAGAAGAAGAAAGGGAAGAAGGAGGAGAAGAAAGAAGGAGGGACTGGAGGGGGCTAATAAATTGGGCTGGAGGCGGAGGCGGGGCGGCGAGCGGAGAGGTAGGAGGAGGCGGAGGCGACGATCGACTGCGGCACGATCGAGGCGAGAGGAGGCGCCGAGTCATGGCGAGGCTGCGGAGTCCGATCATGGGCCGGGGCTCCTTTTCTTCCTCTTCCGACTCTCTCTCCATCTCTCTCTCTTCTCAAATTAGGGGGATTCGGGGGGGAAAAATTAGAGGGAAAAAACATTTCCTTAAATACAATTTGACCATCAATGTTACTTCAATTCTTTAGCCTCATTTAACAATTAGGTTAAAAGTCAATTTATTAATTTTTTGACTTTTTTAATCGCGTCACTTTTTTATATATATATATATATATATTTAAAAAAAAATGAACATTCAACTTATTTTTCAAAATAGATTGCTGACATCTCCCCCAAACCCACTAGACAACCATGCAAATACCATCCAATCGATGACATCACCTTTGATATATCATTAAAATATAAATTATTGAATTAGGTTTTCCATTTAAAATTATAACCCATGGTCAACTGTTTTTTATTTTTAGTTTTGTATAAAAGAAAAATATGAATTCCATTGTGTAAAATAATGGTCTTGTGAAAGCATTTTTTGTGAAAGCATTAATTGTCTTTTAAGGAGGAGCCAAAATGTTAAGGAATTTTTTTGTCAAATTAATAGCCATCTGTATTTATCTCAATTGTTAAAGGAGATCGGTGTAATTAATTTATTTAAAAATCATTAAACACTTCAATTTTAATAAGCTACTCAATAATTTGCTTTGTGTTAAAAAATAACAAAAGAATATAAAAAATGAGATTATATAATACTTTTTAAAATCATAAAGTGAACCCAATGGATGCAATTTAATATTTTTTTTGGCGAAGTCCGTAGTTGTTTTGGACAGATAGTTAAAAATTAATTTTTTTAAATGTGTAAAAAAATGTGAAAAATAATATAATCAATAATAAGTTAAAAGTTACCTTTTAATTTTTCTTTCCTTCCCAAATTAGACCAAAATCCATGTTTCAATTGGCATCACATATTTGGTCCCCAAAAAAAAAAAAAATTTGGCATCACATATGTTCCATTAATAAAAGCTCCTTACAACTCAGTTCATCTTCACAATCATACGATGTACTATTGTCTCACTACCACTTTGAAACTTTCTTAATTATCAAACATTTTTATTAATTTAACACTTCCATAATCCATTTACTTGCATATTAACCAGACAGTCCACTATCTTCATTTTAACGATGTACTAATGTCCCAATACCACTTTGAAACTTTCTTAACCAAACATTTTATTAGTGGATTTGACTTCCTTCAAATTCTTGATCAGATTGGAAAATGTTATTGAATTTGTAAAAGTTTATTACGGGTCCTGTTTTAATAATTTAAACTGTTTGATATGTAGAATCCGTTAAGTTCTATATACTTATAAAGAATTACGTTAATCGGAAATCGATAGGTACGTGATCAAATCAGTTTTGTATAAAAAGTGTTTGTGAAAATACCAGAAAAAATTATATTTTATTGATAAATAATGCAAAGAAAATGAGATACAAATAGATCAGGCTGAGGCACGGATATCTCGTTTTCTTTAAGGAAATCAAGCCCACTGTGGTAGGAAGAATCCAAATACCGATGCAGCAGTTACAAAATTATAACTTGTTCCCTTCAGGATATAACAACTCGATCACTTATCGTATGGTTCAGGCCAATTCTGAACAAATTGGTGAACCCAAAACTCCACAAAAAAAAACGTCGTTCTTTGCTAGTAATCCCTCTTGTATAGAAAATAGTTGATGTGTTGGTCTAGAAAAGAGTAGATGAGAGGAACTATCTATAAGCCACTATGACTTTACAAAATATACCAAAAAATAATAATGACCATAAATCTAGAGAAAAGATAGAGTGTAACCAAATTTTAACTCACCACAAAATTTATGAATTCTAATTAATCTTCATTCATGAACAAGACAAAAGGTCACCAAAACAATGAATCTCCATTCATGAATAAAATGAAATTCATGAACAAGACAAAAGGAAGATTCATGAACAATATATATAAATAAATAAAATATATTAAAATGGTCCAACAATCTCCCACTCATTTTAATATTAACAAGGACAAGAGAGATTACCAAACGAAGATAGACTAGTATGCATCATGAAGGTGTGCTCTGCATTGAACTTTCATTAGTGAAACAGCAACCTCTACTTCAGAGTCAGTAGTGGTCTCAGTCTTGAAGTATGACTACTTAGGAGAAATAAAGTATTACTGCTCTCATATAATAATCCAGGTGTTTACATGAGCTTTAATAACCAGCACATTACGGCCTTGTGTTTATCCCAGTTTTCATGAGCATATTTGAGAATAAGCCTTGTTCTCATAGAGCGGCCCCCACTTTCATGCTCACATAGATGAAATCTGTCAAGGATGTTCCTGTAATTGACACACCCCACTCAACAAGAGCTATAGAATTTCATTAAGAGCATAAAAACTCAACCCTCCAACATTACAGGACAAATGTACTTACATCATAAGGATGGACAACAAAATATTAAGGAGTGCATTTTTTACAACCACCATATAATTCGTTTTTTCCATTGAATCTAGTTACAGGATCTCTGATCCCTAGGTTGGGTGTCCTCATACATGGTTTATGATTTTATAGGCTTCAAACCCATCTCCCTCGATGTATTCTAGACCCTATCTCTCGCCAAGGCCTTGGTTAACGAATCCGCAAGATTATCACAAGATTTTACATAATTCACAGTTATGATGCCATTAATTAAATAGGATCCCATATTACTGTGTTTCCTTCGAATGAGTCTGGATTTACCTATCACGACCCAAACCCGGCCCTATGGGTTTAGCACCGTAACCGGCCAGTAATCCAGGATTACCGAAGGCCTACTTAATGATATCTGATAAAAGCAGTCGAGAACTGGCGGAAGCCAATACAGTAAATAAGTAATGTCCAATAAGCTGTGACAGTTAGAGATGGCAATTTAAACCCGGCCCGACGGGGACCCGATCCCCCGACCCCGAAATAAGTGGTTTTTTCCCGAAAAATATCCCCGTGGGGACGGGGATGGTATTAAAAAATCACTCCCCGATCAATTTCGGGCCGGGGCGAGGATAGACTCTGAACCACTTGGCCGACATTTCCCCGAAATTTCCCCGCTACCTGTGTTGGTGTTTAATTGTATTATAATAAATATATAATATAATAGTGCATCATTATAGTGTAATAGTGTACCAGACTCTAACTCACTAATTGTATTATAATATATATCTAGTGCAATACAATATTATATTATATCTATCTGACTCACTTTACTCTCTCAACTCTATCACTCTCTCTCCCTCAACTCTATTATCACTCTCTCAACTCTATCACTCTCAGGGAGTGACTGTCTTCTCACTCACCCTCTCGTTCTTCTCTCTCAACTCTCTCACTTTCACAGTCGGCGTGTCCCACCACCGCCGTTGATCTCGCCACAGCCGTTCGTTCGTCTCACTCACCCTCTCGTTCTTCTCTCTCAACTCTCTCACTCTCACAGTCGGTGTGTCCCACCACCGCCGTTGATCTTGCCACAGCCACAGTCGCCGGTCACAGCCACAGTCGCCGATCTCTGTTATCTCTTTCTCTCTCTCGCTTTGATCTGATTGTTGGTACATCTGTTTTTTTTTCAGATTTTTTTTTAGTTTAAATCTGTTGAGATGATGATGAAAACACATATATATATATATATATATTTTTTTTTCAGATTGTTTTTTTTATATATAAATTAAACTGTTGATGATAATGAAAACATATATATTTTTTTTTCAGATTAATTGTTTTTTTAGTTTAAATCTGTTGATGATGATTGTTGGTACTCAGATCTGCTGTGTTGATTTGTTGTTCTTGAACAAAATAAAAAAAAAATTAAAAAATCTCGGGGATCTTTCGGGGTCGGGGAAACCCGATCCCCGTTGAGACGACGGGATGGGGGTGATGAGTTTCCGTAGGGATTGGGGGAGACGGATATTTTAACCTTCGGGGATCGGGGACGGGGAGTGGGATCCCCACTTGCCGTTGCCATTCCTAGTGACAGTCTGTATGCCAAAAAGATTTTTCATACATTTATGCAATCAAGATCTGATCTATACCAATATTCTGATCACTTTCGGTGCGGGGACCTAATCCCTTGATAACGATGCGATAAAAGCGGATAATCTATACAAAGCGGTGAGGCGATCTGAAGGGGAATGCTAAAACACCCCTAAGCCTCAGCATGATAGGCTTGGAACCTCGCAGTGAGGCACGTAGGCTGGCTTGACAAAACTGGAATAACCCCGACGCGTCTAGCTTTGGTCCGGTGCCTGTACACCTACATATATATATATATAAGCAGTGAGCTAAAGCCCAGTGAATAACATAATGCGTAAAGAAGTTTAGAATGGATATCCTTGCAGTAATGAAAACAGTTCAATTAAATCGATATATATCGGTTGCTCGATCTGATGCTTGATTATATGTGGTACATCCATCAAGATGATATGATGAGGTCTTAAAAGACGAAACGATAATGATGGCCATCAATCGATGTGATAGTGGTTCCACGAGGAAGCAGCGAGATCTCTGTAATAGTAACGATGCGATGAGTGCTAAGGATGCCTGATGCGATTCGAAATAAAAGACATACATTCATTCAATAACAATATCGATTCGATAGCTTGATTCGATTCAAGATTGAAGATAATCATTTTGAACATATCTTTACACAATTGTTACTCATAGTGTTCTGGGCTATCAGTAGCTAGAGCGTCTCCTCGAAATGCCAACCCTAAACAGTTAACAGATTGAACACACCCTGAGTTACACAGTTGGAAAAGATAATCATTAACTCCCTATTATGCCTCGGTGTGTTCTACATCTATATCCTCATTAATATGTCTTAAACTAGGCTTAAGAATGCCTAGGATGGA
Organism: Camellia lanceoleosa; assembly: GCA_025200525.1. NCBI lineage: Eukaryota > Viridiplantae > Streptophyta > Magnoliopsida > Ericales > Theaceae > Camellia > Camellia lanceoleosa. Next base: position 141,127,842 of record CM045766.1, on the reverse strand, counting down.
ATGAGGATGCAAAGATGTGCCGCAACGATTTAAATTTTTGAAGCGAAGTCCCGCCGGCGCGAGTTTCCGCTAAGCGGACAAGCAAACAAAGGTACACTTCGGCGTACACTTCCGCTCGGCGTCTCACGCCTCTCGCTCGAGCTCACATTCCTCCGCTCGGCGGGCTTATAACGATGCAAATCTTTGGATGCTCGATTTCTCGCTCGGCGCATATCTCACTTCGGCGGACTTCAACCTGAGTCAAAAATCTTTGGAAGCTTGATTTCGCTTGGCGGCACTTCACTTCGGCGGACGACCAAAATCTAGAAAACCCAGATTCGAACACCAAGTTCCAAACCCAGTTTTCAAACACCAAAATCGATCCTCTTGGGCCCATTTTCTGGAAAAATTCTTGTAAACACATAATATTACTTGATTTAAAGCTCAATTGGTAAAATCAAAGCCCAAGGGGAGTTTAATCAAGCTCATTTCCAAACCAATTTTCAAGAACATGCATGAACAACATTCAAACATGACATGCATGCATTCAAACCAATTTAAAGCTCCAATGTGATGCTCTAATGAGCTCAATACTTTGAAAACATGATGGTTTCATGAACCTTAACTAGAACTTGTACATGCATGCAACAATTAGCTATGAATTTCACTTTAAACTCAACAAGAACACATGCATGCAAAGATTAAGCTTCAATTCAACACTTTTGGACCAAATCATGTCTTAGTTCTACAATGAAGCATGAATCATGCAAGAACTAGCTTAATGACAACAATAAGAGGATGAATTCTCTTACCTAAGTCTTCAATTAGGATAATACAAGCTCAAGTTTGTAATTTATACTTCAATCTTCAAGCTTCTTAGCAAATTAACAAGATGAATGCACTCTCTCCCTTTCTCTCTCTAAATTCGGTGGGAGCAAAGAAATGAAGCTGAGCAAATGTTTTGGTGTAATGTATGCAAGGCTCAACAAGTGCAAGGTAGTGGGCCACTACATGGCCTTTTGGTAAATAAGGCCAACTTGCAACATACCAATATTTAATCTAATTTAATCATACCTAATCACATTTTGGATAATTATACCATAAAATCAGATAAATTCTACTGATCATGAAACACTAAACGGTTTCTAATTCGGCAGCCGATAAGGCCTTCAATTAGCAGTTTAAACATAAAACACGAACAGATATATAATCAATCAAACAGATAGAATATGCAATACAATAATTATACTCAATCAATTCAGGTTCAATTTGATCGATCGATTCGATATTTTATTGATCCGATTATCGGTCTCGATTAACGATTAACGATGTCGTAATCAGCGGTCATTAATCGGAGCAGATGCGGGGGTTATTCTGATCTCACTCCTTACAAAGAGTTTAGTCCTCTAAACTCGAGTTACCTTCATTCTGGAAGAAAACAAGATTCAGTGGAAACAAATCAGGATATCTCTTAGCCATGTCATCTTCCCTTTTCCAAGTGGCATACACACCACCATAGTTACCGCCATCCACTTTCTGATGGGATCTCTTTGTTTCTCAGTTTCTTGATCCGTCGGTTTACAATCTGTATAGGCCGTTCCTCGTAAGTGTAGTCATCACTCAACACTATCCGGGTAGGCTCAATCACATGAAACGGATCTCGAAGGTAGTCTCTCAATATTGAAATGTGGAAGACGTTATGCATATGCTCCATTTCAGGAGGGAGCGCAACTTGATACGCCACCGGATTAATTTTCTCAATAATCTCATATGGTTTGACATACCTCGGCGCTAACTTGCCTTTGACTCCAAAACGAGTTTGGCCTTTCATTGGTGTCACTTTCACAAAAACGTGATCACCCACTTCATACTCTCTGTCCCGTCTTCTGACATCCGCATAATTTTTTTGTCTACTATGTGCAGTTTTCAGTCTCTGCTGTATCAGTTTTATCTTTTCAGTCGTCTCATATACGATCTCGGGCCCAAGCAAAGGCCCATCTCCAACTTCTGTCCAGCAAATCGGAGATCTACATTTTCTGCCATACAATGCCTCGAAAGGCGCCATCCCGATACTTGAATGGTAACTGTTGTTGTAGGCGAATTCGACTAATGGCAGATGACTTTCCCAATCTCCCTGAAAATCAAGGACACACATTCTCAGTAAATCCTCCAGAGTCTGGATGGTCCTTTCTGACTGGCCATCTGTCTGAGGATGATAGGCACTACTCAGCCTCAATTCAGTACCCAATGCAGTCTGTAGGCTTTGCCAAAACCTCGATGTAAACTTCGAATCCCTGTTAGAAACAATAGACACAGGCACTCCATGCAGTCTAATAGTTTCATCAATATAGAGTATAGCCAATTTGTCCGCATTATAAATTGTCTTAACAGGTAAGAAGTGTGCAGATTTGGTCAGTCTATCAATAATAACCTAAATAGAGTCCATACCTTTTCTGGAGCAAGGCAATCCAACGATAAAATCCATCGTGATATGCTCCTATTTCCACTCCGGTATGGGCAAGGGTTGTAGTAAGCCTGCGAGTCGCTAATGTTCCGCTTTGACTTGTTGGCAATGAAGACATTTTGACACAAAGTCGGCAATTTCTTTCTTCATTCCCGGCCACCAAAAATTCTGTTTCAGATCTTGGTACATTTTCGTATTCCCCGGATAGATTGAAAATTTTGAATTGTGGCCCTCTTGCAGAACTCTTCTTTCCAATTCGATATCATTCGGTACACACAGTCTTCCTTGAAAAGTCAGTACATTATTCTCAAATTTAAATCCCGGTCTCGGTTTAGACTCTCTCTCTTCGATGATCTTCTTCAAGAAGTCATCCGATTCTTCATTTCTCCTTAACTTCTTCAATCAATGCGGTTGGCGATAATAGCGACTATCGTCCCCCTTGTTCCCTCAAAACAACTTCAATTCCAGATTTTTCAAGGTCACGAAGCAACTCTTTTTGTCCAGTGAGCAAACAAGCTAAGTTTGCAATCGATTTCCGGCTCAGTGCATCGGCAACGATATTGGCTTTTCCCGGGTGGTACAGAATCTGTAAGTCATAATCTTTAATCAATTCCAGCCATCTCCGCTGTCTCATATTCAGTTCTTTCTGAGTGAAGAAGTACTTCAGGCTCTTGTGATCAGTATGTACTTCACATGTTGCCCCATACAGGTAGTGATGCCAGATTTTCAGTGCAAACACTACTGCAGCAAGTTCCAGATCATGGGTTGGGTAGTTCTTTTCATGCGGTCTCAGTTGTCGGGAAGCATAAGCAATAACTCTCTCATTCTACATTAAAACACATCCCAAACCCTTATGAGAAGCATCACTAAACACAGTATAACCATCCGTACCTGAAGGTAAAGTCAAAACCGGTGCAGTCACTAGCCGAGTTTTCAATTCTTGAAATGCTGATTCCCTTTGGTCAGTCCAGTCAAATGATGTCCCCTTCTTATGGATGGCAATTTGAAACCGGTCCGACGGGGATCCCCGATCCCGACCTCGATTTAAGCGGGTTTTCCCCGAAAAATACCCCCGCGGGGACGGGGATGGTATTTAAAACTTAATCCCTGAACAGATTCGGGCCGGGGACGGGGATCAGTGTTCAAGCCCCGGCCCGTCCCCGGCCCCGGCCCGATTTTTCCCCGAAATGAATTTACTAATTTACCCCTCTATATATATATACATACACATACTAATTTATTTCCCCGGTTGTTTTGTTCCAGCCCCCTCTCTCTCTCTCTCTCTTCACTCTACTCTCTCTCTCACTCTCACCACTGTCGCGAGTCGCGACCCAGTCACAGCCACCCATCGCGACGCCGATCGTCCTTCTTCAGCCACAGCCTCCCTCCTCTCCCTCCGATCTCCATCGCTGCGCTGCCTCACGGATCTCCGTCGCTTCTGTCTCGGATCTGCCTCACACAAGTTGTGTTAGATTCAACATGCTCAGATCTTCAAAGATCTTCACAGATCTTCACCGCTGCCTTCGATCTTCATAGATCTCCCTCCGATCTCCATCGCTGCGTTTTTTTTTTTTTTTGGGATCTATGATTATGATCTGTTTTTTGATTATGATCAATATTGATGATGTATGTTGTTGTAGTAATCTATGTTGTTGATCTCAGATCTGTTTGAAGAAAATATTGAACTGATTTTTTTTTTTCTTTTGGTCGGGGAATGTTCGGGGTAGAAACGATCCGTTAGAGGCGAAGGCGATGATGGGCTCCCGTCGGTCGGGACCGGGGCAGAATTGCCACCATCGGGGATCGGGGATGGGGAGGGTGATCCCCGGCCCCGCCCCGCCCCGTTGCCATTCCTACCCCTTCTGTGTCAGTTGAGTTAATGGTAGGGCTATTTTGGAGAAATCTTTGACAAATCTTCTGTAATATCCAGGAAATCCCAAAAAGCTTTGGATTTCTGTCACATTGGTGGATCTAGGCCAGTTCACTACGGCTTCAATTTTCTGCGGATCAACAGAGATTCCATCTTTGCTAACAACATGCCCCAAAAACATAACATGATCAAGCCAGAATTCACATTTAGACAGTTTAGTATCTGATTTACATTCTCTTAAGGTCTGCAGGGCAAGTCTCAGATGATGTTCATGTTCTTCTCTAGTCTTAGAATAAATCAGGATGTCATCAATGAATACAACAATGAAATCATCAAGATATGGTTTAAAAATTCTGTTTATGATATCCATAAATGCAGCAGGGGCATTCGTGACTCCGAATGGCATAACTAAAAATTCATAATGGCCATACCTCGTTATAAAAGCAGTTTTATCAATGTCTTATGGTTTCACTTTCAGTTAATGATACCCCGATCTGAGGTCAATCTTGGAAAACACTTGTGCACCCTGTAACTGATCAAACAGGTCATCAATGTGTGGTAAAGGATATTTATTCTTTACAGTTACCTTGTTCAGTTCGCGGTAATCAATGCACAATCTCAATGAACCATCTTTCTTCTTTACAAACAAAACAGGAGCGGCCCACGGTGAAGTACTGGGCCTGATAAACTTTTTGTCTAACAGTTCTTGCAGTTGTACTTTCAATTCCTTCAGTTCAGTTGGGGCCATTCTGTAGGGAGCTTTGGATATCGGCTGTGTACCCGGAATCACATCAACAGTAAATTCAATCTCCCTGTCAATCAAATCCCCTGGCAGTTCATCTAGAAAACCATCTGGGAATTCTCTGACTATAAGAATACAGTTCACATCAGTTTTAACATTATCATCAATAGGTACAGTCAATATGGAACATAGATATCCTTTACACCCCTTTTTAATCAATTTAACAGCTTTCACAGATGAAATCAAATATGGAGGAGGTACTACTCCAACTCCATTGAATACAAATTCAGGCAAACCAGGTGGACGGAAAATAACTTGCTTTGTCACACAGTCAATGGTAGCATGATATTTTTGTAACCAGTCCATCCCCAATATTACATCGAAATGGTCAATATTCAATGGCAGTAAATCAATAAACAGATGTGCATCCCCAACAATAATTTCACAAGTAGGATACATATATGCACATGTCATGGATCCTCCTACAGGTGATGATACAGCTAGTAGATAATTCATAGGTTCTAAGGGTCTATTCAATTTACGCGAAAAAGCATGCGACACATAAGAATGTGTAGACCCCGAATCAATCAGTACATATGCATTTTGAGCACAGATAGAGAGGATACCTGACACAACAGTTTCAGTATTTTGCACGTCTCCCGGTACTAGGGCAAACACTCGGCCCTGCCTCATAGGCTCTTTCCCGGTAGCTTTGGGGTTAGGCTTTGGTGCTACAGTTGATGCTGCGGCGCTGCCTGCAGCTCTACTGTTGCCCGGAGCAGTGGAAGGGCAATCTTTCACCATGTGGCCCACTTTGCCACACCTGAAACAAGCACCTGAAAGTTTATAACAAACTCCCTTATGGTTGTTACCACATTCGGAACAGGGCGGAAAGGAACGGTTCCCTGGACTAGAAGTAGTCGTTGACCCTGTATTTTGCTTTTTGTTCAGTTGATTATGCTTGCCTTTCTTGGATTTGAAACCCTACCTTTTGCCATGCTATTCAGTTGTTGGTGTTTCAGATTGTTTCACTGCCTTGATATTCGACTCGGCCATCAATGCTCGGTCAAGAACACCTACATAGGTCGATAGTTTTAACACACTTATTCTGTCCAGTATTGCAGCATTCAGGCCGCCTTCAAACCTTCGGGCCTTCTTGTATTCGGTGTCCACCATATGTGGTGCATATTTGGCAAGCCCGGTGAACTTTGTTTCATATTCGGCAACGGACATGGTGCCCTGCCTCAGTTGTTCAAACTCAGTCACCTTCCTATCCCTGATACACTGGAAAAAATATTTTTCAAAGAAGGACTCCTTAAACTGAGCCCAAGTCACTACAACGTTAGTATCACGGACCAGCATCCACCACCTTCTGGCCTCTTCTTGCAAGGTGAAGGTAGCTAACAATACTTTATTTGGTGAGGGTAGCTAACAATACTTCACAGAATATAAGTGGTGTCATAGTAATAATCATAAAATTAATCAACAAGGAAATTTAAGAGATAAAATAACATTTATACTCATCTGTATTGTAGGAAGCCACTTTTGCTTCATGTGCCTTGTAGTCTTTATCATTCATCTCATCGGTTGGGATTTTGTTTGGGTTCTTCTTGGTAAAAACATATGCAACTTTCAAAAGGCTGAGGTAAAAAAGAACTTTCCCTTTCCATCTCTTAAAATGAACTCCTTAAACTTGAAAGGCTTGTTGAGATCTCAAATTCCATCATTGATTTTTTCGAGTACTTGATCCATTAATTTTGTACTAAAGAATATAAGTTGAAATTCAACATATAAGTATAATATAACTTCCGTTCTTTAAATTGCTAATAAACATTTTCTTTAGTTGATAAAGAAATATATAATCACTTTAAGACTTCATTTTAGATTTATTGATTCTATGTATATTTGGATTTATGACTTTAAAATATCTGGTCATACATTAAAGGTTTTTATTTTGGATTTATTGATTCTATGTATATGTCATATTTATATATGGTAATCCAAATATTTTATACTAGTAACAATCAAAGTTGTTATTCATTTTCTATTGATGCAGGAGATGAAGAGTCAGTGTGATGAGAAAATATCCGATTTTGTCTTTTGTAAGACAAGAATAGTCTCTGCAAAAATAGTAAGTTTATTCATACGCTTTTAGCGGTTTCTGAATTAATTTATGTTTTTATTTTTCAGGTCAGAAATTTCTTGGAGTGATGCAAAATATGGTCAAAGAATTCAAGAACTTAGTTTTTTCAAGTTTTTTTTTTTCCATTTTTTAATATATATAATCATAGTTAAATTTTTTTTATTAATTCCTTTATATATACTTTTGAACATTTAACTTTGATTTATGAAATATGTGACATTATTCCATTCATTATATGGTTGTGATTCAAGATATAGTATACAGTGTGTATTACATTCTTCAAATGCGCGTATAAAAATAATATTATCACAGGTTTTATTGATTATTAATCACACTTAAAAGATGTGATCTAAATATTTTTAATCACACTTAAAAGGTGTGATCTAAATGTTATTAATCACACTTAAAAGGTGTGATTAAAAACGACTCTTTTAAATCACACCTCCAAAGACCACACTTTAATAAAAACTTAAAAAATGTGATTAAATAATATACATCACATAAAACATTGTGATCTTTATGTGTTTTTGTAATAGTGTCTACACGAGTCCGGATCCTCGGCCATACATTCCTGCCATACCCCAAAACGACGTCGTTTTGGGGCAGAATTTCAAAAAAAAAAAAATCCGAGAAAAAGAGGAGGAAGAGAGCTCAAGCCTGGAGTTAGATGGGTTTTGGAGGGAGGAGGAAGAAGAGAGGAGGAGGGCTTCTCGATAACCGGCCAAGGAGGGAGGTCTTGGCGAGGGCTTCTCGATCACTTGACCAGGAGGAGTCTTGTGGCGGCGATAATGGCGATCATGGATTTGAGGAGGTGGAATTTGTGAGGATTTGAGTTGGATTTTGGGGAATTTGTGGAAGTTGGAGTCTGGGTTTGGAGGAGAGAGGAGGAGGAGGAAGAAGATGAGAACTTGACCAAGGAGGAGGTCTTGTGGCGAGGCTTCTCGATCACTTGACCAGGAGGAGGTGCGGCCGAGAGGCGCGATAATGGCGATCATGGATTTGAGGAGGTGGAATTTGTGAGGATTTGAGTTGGATTTTGGGGAATTTGTGGAAGTTGGAGTTTGGGTTTGAAGGGAGGGAGGAGGAGGGAGGAGGAAGAAAGGAGGAGGATTAGGGTTTTAGATCTGAGACAAATCTGAAAGACGAAGAGAGACTCTGGTTCTATTTTTTTTTTTTTTTTGAAATTACGCTTTAAGCAGCGTCGTTTTGGGGCATGTGAATATGGCGGGGATGGGACTCGTGTCTACATTGGCTATTGAATTATTAAAATAACAGGATCTGTAGTGAGCCTCTACAAACCTAATAGTACCCTCTAATTTAATCACAGACTAGAAAGAAGCCTACCCTCCACTATCTTCATTTCAATGTATGTCTAGTCGTGCAAGTTGTGCATTTGCAAGACATTTCCATATATCTAAGTAATATGGGAAAATATTTTATAAATTAATAAAGTTTATAAATGTTTTTTACTATATGACATACAATAATTTTAAATTTTAAAATGATACTCACTAAAATAATATGATAGGGACAAAAAAATGCAAGAAAAAAATTTGTAATTAAAAAAAGAACATATTCGAGACTTTTAAAATGTGTTTTTCTAATTTTACCGACAATAACATGACATGTTACTTGTCAAATTTTAATTTATTACAAATTTAATTATATGAAACTCAATTCTATTGCCACGTTATTATACATAAATTTAAAAATAAAAATTATAAATCTTTATCATTCTGCACCAAAGCATTATTACAAAGTCACTCCACCAAAATTCTATTATCACGTAATTGTAGATAAATTAAAAAATAAAAACTATAAATCTCTATCAATTCACGACAAAACACTACAAAAAAGTCACTCCACCAGTTTAATTGTAACCTCTCAAGTTCTTACCTTCTTACCTTATTAAAAAAATAAATTAAATGAAGTCAATGAGTTTGCCTTTTACAACCTTATTGTGAGGTGAGTGGGTGGTGTATATAATCCCACGTTCTGTATTAAAAAAACAAAAATGGTCAAACTTATTTAGCCCCAAAAAAAAAAATGCTGTATAATAAAATTCATTATTATTTGATTTTTTTTTTTAGACAAGGGTTGTTGTCGAAATATATCTGGCACAACATCTAACAATAAATAATTGATTTCATCGTATATATCATTTTGATCAAAAATAACACAAGCAATCTTATTAGACAAATTTTATAATCCAATCGATTATCCCAATAAATTATATATTATTGTCTAATTCTATTTTTGTAATGAGTAATGGTAGGTATCATGAAAAAAATTTCATAAAAATGATCATGAAAGATTTATAATCCTTAGATTACAGTTAAAATAAAACACCATACATTAATTAAAATAATCCAAGAGTCACAAATCATTCATAATCATTTTCATGATCCCTAACTTTTCTGTTATACTATTCTAAACATTTTAGCATTAAAATTACAGTAAACATAGACACCAATTTAAATAAGTTTATGAACACATGAGCACAGCTTGAGCCAACTGTAATCATAAAAACTAAGATTGAAATTTAAGTATAGCCATAGTGACAAATTAAAAATCCAAGATGTTCATTAAGAAGCTTACTCACTCATGGTCAAGGAAGTAATCTATTTTTCTTTTAAAATATTTTTGTATTTTAACAAGCTACCAAACTTTTAAGTGTCAATATGTAAGCATGCACCACCTAATGTGATCAACATTTGTCCCCCCCCCCCCCCTTTTTTTTTTTTTTTTTTTTTTTTTTTCTGCCCTTTTGTTCAGAGAATGATATCCTCACTATGTCCTGACCACGTCGTTTTTGGAGTAGGTAAATGGTAGGAAATAGTAGGCTTAGAAAAGTAACCTATGGGTTGGTATGAGGGTTGTTGAAGGGTAATTTAGTAAATTGGGACACACCAACCCCAGACAATGACACTTTCTTCCCACCACTTCAACCCTTTTAGTAGTCTATTTTGGGTGGGTGGGTGCATATTTCAATCACTGGTAGGAATGGTGAGATCTAAAATCCAAAACCTAAAGGTTTTCCACTTTCATATTGACTAATATGTAATTTACTCTTCATAAACAATATAAAACAATCAAGGAATAATTAATATTAAGGTACGAACTATACAGAGATATATTATGAATTTTGGGTTTTTGGTAAACCCCTCACCAAACACTCACCAACCCACCAAGAATTAAACTGAAAGGTTAATAGAGTTTTTTTTGTTTTTTTGTTTTCGGTTTGTAAATCGAAAATTGTAATACAAACTTGTGGTAAAACTTGAAACTTTGACTTGTTAGTGAAATGCATAACTTTTAGTCAACTGAATTATGGAAGTCGTAGCCTAAACTTATGGTAAGACTTAAAATTTTGATCTATTAATGAAATGTGAAATTCCTGATCTAACTAAATTACATTTGGAACTGTTTGGGATGCTTTAGTTAACTGAATTATGGAAGTCGTAGCCTAAACTTATGGTAAGACTTAAAATTTTGATCTATTAATGAAATGTGAAACTCCTGATCTAACTAAATTACATGTGGAATTGTTTGGGATGCTTTGAAAATTATTATTTTTTAGCTAAATAAATCAAAATAATTATTTATCATAAGTTGAAAAAAATTAAAAAGTCAATTTTTTACTCAAAAAGATGAGAAAAAAAAAAAAAAAAAAAAAAAAACGGTTACTCAAATTTCTAAACGCTTCAACAACCCTAAAATGAGCTCTCAAATTGATAGAGAAAGCCAACTAAAGTTGTTGGCTACTAGGCAAATATTGTTGAAAAATAATATGAATGGAATGGTTTTTATTTTCTTTATGTCACATTTATTCAGTTTTTGACCCATAATTGTTCTAGTTCACTTTGAGTTGTTATCTAGTTCTGACAAGTTGCAACTCATTAATTACCTCTTTTAAACGAATTGGCTCAAATGAAAAATATAACTAAACTAAGTAATTTCTTGATTGTTAAGTGGTATGTATTAAAATATTTGTTGGCCTTTTGACTACGAGAGACAAGTGTTTAACTATGTTTGTACATGCATACATGTTCTTGGCCTCCCAACTCACAGCAAGAGAGAACTGTGAGTCACTCCAAAAAGTGAACAAAATACAAAACAATTCTCATAGGTGTGCAGGAGAATCAACAACATACCAATTCTTTTAAAATACATGTTGTTTGAATAGTAAAAGAAAAATATTTGGGACCCTCAAAAAAAAAACTTCCATGACTTTACTGATGTATTGGTCATTCATGTGTTTGAATTTTTTTTAAAATTATATTTGACAATGTGGTGTTTTGGAAAGTTGGTAAAAAGTTGGCTTTTTGGCTTTTTTAGCTTATTTTGTCTTTTTGTGAGAAAGTTTTGTGAGAGTGTTTTGTTTTTTGTGGGAAAGTTTTGTGAGAGGTGATGTGACTCAAAATTGGTAAAAAGCTGGAAGCTGGGCCAATGATATGAATGGTTCAAATTATTTTAAAAATTGTGGAAGTTGTGTTTTGTGAGGCCTCTATTATTATTGATAAAAAAAAATTATTTATTTATTTATTTTGCTTCTTGTTGGCATCTCTCTTTCCAAGTAATATGCTCACTTTACCCGATGTGTGATCTGGATCTAGGATCTATGATGAAATCACTATTGCTTCCTTTTATGGTAAAAATTATTTTTTTTAATACTAAATTACTTCCTTTTTTTTTTTTTCTTTCTTATTTTTCCGTACATTTTTATATATAAATTTGTCGTTTAAATTTTATAGTGATTTTATATATGAAATTATATTTTATTTCCTACATTATTTTATATAATTATAACTCATAAGACGAAAAACCTGCACAACAATGTACTTTCGAATAACCTCTAAAGTTTAGATTTACTGTTTGAATTATTTTTTCAATTGTTAAACAGCAAATTATTTTATGTTTTGACATCATATTACATACTGAGATGTATCTATCGTTTAGATGTTTTTATTATTATTATTTTTTAGGTTTAGATGTTATTATGTGATTCTTTCTTAATTAGACGTTGTTAAATTTCTTTTATATAGTTGATATTTTAATTTAATTAAGAGTGTTTTATTTAATAATATTATAATTTAATATATATATATTTGTATTTATATATTTCATATAAAATAATTATATGATAATTCAAATACTCTTGAAAACATTAAGGAGAAAAACGTAAAATTACAAATATCCCCCTGAGGTTTTGAAAGCATTAAGAAGAATTACAAATAAGAATACTCTTGAAAGCATTTACGTTTTTCTTTTTAATGGTTGTGTTATTGGGTTTGTATTATATCTCATTTTACCATGAAAATTATATGAAAAAAAATATTTGTCAAACAGTTGTATTACATGCACTAATTAGTGTACACACTAGTATATCAACTAGTGTTATGATATTATTATTGATCACATTTATTATACAAGTTATAAATATTCAAAACCATACAAATAATGTCACATCATCTATTAATACACTAATATGTATATTAATTAATATATATAGCATATTCTTGTCAAATAAAATTCATATAAAATAGGTAAAATTCGTAAAATTTAAATTAATTTTAGGTTTATATAGAATTTTATATGTAATTAAGAAAATATATGCTATGTGACTTTTTAAAAAAAAATAAATTATTATAATGTGTTACCTAAATATGAGAAAAATATTAATTTTAATTATATATATATATGATGTATTGGACTATTTTTTTATTTTCGGGTTTCTTTTTGGGTTGTTTGGGGTGTCCTAAATAAGTATACTTTTTATTTTTTTGATCTAAAAAATTGAGGAAAAAAATATGGATATTTAGGTTAATTTTTTGACTTTTATGAAAAAATATATATTAAAAATTTATATAAATTAGTGTGAAGGGAAAAATTAAAATTAGAAGTTATGTAGCCGTAATTTTTGACTTCTAATAAATAATAATAACTTTTTAATTTTTTAAATAACTTTTTGACTTTTTAATTTTTTTTCAACTTATTAAACTTGACCTAATGCTTTATATAAAATTCATATGGACTTGCGCTCCCCAACATGCCAACAATTAATCATCACCGCACATTATGCTTCCACACACTGTGACCACCGACAGTTTAACTACAAATAAAAATAGGATAAATTATAACTCCTTTTCTTTTTATTTTCCTATTGCAATTTATATTATTTTTTATTTTTTATAATGTAAGTACATTGTTTTTTTTAAATACATTGTTGATCTAAAATGACATAAAATGTATATTTTATGTTCTTTTAGTTACTAATATTTCAATTGTGTCAATTTAATTTTTAATTTATTTAAGAAAAATGAAAAATCTTCCTAATTTTCCTCTCTCTAATCCCCCTAATTTCTTTTTTTGAAAAACTTTTTTTTTTTTTTTTTTACTTAAAGTGGAAATTCGGGAGATTCGGGGCTCCCCCATTCGAGCCCCCAATCAATGCCCTTTATTTAATTTGTGTCTTTTTGTCCAAACTTTCGTTTCAATTTTGTTTAACTCCTTTTCTTTTTTTATTTTCCTATTGCAATTTATATTATTTTTTGTTTTTTATAATGTTAAGTGCATTGTTTTTTTGTTTTCTTTTTTTTGGAACTAAGGTCTCGTTTGAGAAGTAGATATTTTAGCTAAAAAGTTAAAAAGTCACTATAAATTATCACATCATTCTTTTTACTTTTTTACACATCTTTTCGTAAAAAGCTAAAAAGTTACTAAATAGTCTATGCCTAAACGAGACCTAAATTAAATACATGGTTGATCTAAAATGACATAAAATGTATATTTTATGTTCTTTTAGTTACTAATATTTCAGTTGGGTCAATTTAATTTTTAATTTATTTAGTTTGTGTCTTTACGTCCAAATTTTTGTTTCAATTTTGTTTCAATGACAAAATACCTTTGCTTATAGAGATCTTTTAAGAGGTGGGTTATAATCCACTTTTCAGATTATAATTCACTTTTCTCTCTCACAAAAAGTAGCTTATAATCAACTTTTAATCAAAAAATAATTATAACCATCTTTCCAAAATAGCTCTTAATATAAAATTTGGATAAAAATGACTTGTATTTTTTAATGGTGAACTAATAGTCAGCACAAGCAATGCATATGTAATTTAAATAAATAAAAATAAAATAAAATATTTATCATATATTGTGTTTAATTCAAGTGATAAGAATTTTTTTTTATTATATTATTTGCCCATAGTTCAAGTCTCATGCCCATTATTTATCTAATGATATTTTTTATTAACAAAATAGACACTTGACATTAAAGTGGAGGATACACTTGACATTGTGCCGTTTTGGGAAGATCGAAAAAACGCTGCATTCTTGGTCCAAAAATAAAACGCCCGAGTGTTCAAAAACGCAAAACCACCATTTGGGAAAAGCTGGAAACGCAGCTCTATAGGTTTACGAAACTACTCTCACATCTGATAAATTGGTAGCTAGGGCAACCTTTCATCACAGTTGCCTCTTTCACCTTCTTCTCATCTTGCATACTCATCTTTCAAGCGATACAAACTGTAAGTTCGTCGAAGAAGGGACGACCCCGCCGTCCCCCGCCGAAGCAACCGCCGGATTCGTGGTCCACGTACTCGCCTTCGCCGAATCTGCACCATTAGGTACGCCGATAACCATCTTCCATTACAATCTTCTCGCAAGAGTTTTACGGACCCAAAATCGAAACTGAACAAGTTCTTCATCTTCTGGAGGACCTGCAGATTAGATCTACAACACCAACGTCTTCTGCACCTGTAGATTAGATCATTCACAAAAAAAAAAAAAAAAAAAACATAGAATTAACAATAAAAATCCTCATTAACTGAAGTGTAGATATACATATATATATATATATATATATATAAACACATGTTGTCAGTGGATACAAAAATCTGTATACAAAAATATATATAAACACATATTTACGACTCCTCTGTATACAAAAATCTGTTGTTGTTGCATCAAACACTTGATATGCAAGTGGATACTCCATGAGCCTATTTTGCCGTGATGAGCCTACTTGATACAAAAATCTGTTATTGTTGTTACAAAAATCTGTTGTTGTTGTTACGACTCCTCAATGAGCCTATTTTGCCCCAATTTCTTGTTGTTTAGGTTTAGAATTGGGCCTTTGTTTTATCTTCAATCGGCCTCTTTCATCGGTACGCCCAGTGATTACATTATGGATTAATTTAGTTCAGAAAATGTAAGAATAGGCTTTCATTTTTTCTAAAATTTTATATCAGAATTGATCACTGGTTTGTGTGTATTGTATATGAGCTCTGTTTATGGAAAATTGGCCAAATTGGTCACAGAAACTTGACAAATTTTGAGACCATAGTTTAATGAATATTTACTTTGGCCATTTGACTGAGGAACTAACAAATAAATATAGAGAAGTGGAGAAATTTGAAATCCTATTTAACCGTCTGAGGTACTAAAATTTCATGCCAACTCTATTCATTCTTTTTTTATTTTTTATGTTTTTTTCCGTTTTATTTCAAAATTTCCAGAAATTCTGTAAAATTTAGCAACATGTATAATTTACATAAACATGTGAACTTCAATGGCACCAAACCTATTTAACCAAACCTTATGAATTCTTTCCTCCTAGTGATTTCAACAATTGCAACTTAAATTATGATGCAAGTTTATAACCTTTCTTTAGTCATAATTACAACTTCACCACAACTGATATGATTTTTCAATTTTTATTGGAATAAATGAACCTTTTCACATTTTATATATTTCAATTTCCTTGTTTTACCATATAAGTAAAGAATTTTTTCTGCATTCTGTTATCCACTCAATGAGAGATTGATATTTTGACAAGACTAAGCATAGAAATATTAAAGTAGATGTTGTTTATCTTCAGGTACATGATAGTTGTTTTAGTGTTTCTCATGAAATTTGAGCAGTTTTTATTTATGAAAACTGACTTAGTTGGATTGATATTATTGGCATGACAAAGTATCTATATATATGTACTACTTGATGCTGACTTATCTTTTTAAATACTTGAAGCTTGTTTAAGTGTGTCATGAGCTGAAGGAAGTTAAATATGGGAAGTAAGCTTAGTTTTATTGGTTGTAAAGACATTGAAATATTAGGACTTATTGGAGCTTGGCAACTGCTCAAGTGACTTGAGAGTTTACATACTGACATGCCTCTCATGTATCATTTCTGTTGTCTAAAATATCAGTTGCCATGATCCTATCTTGAATAATGTTTAACTTTGGAATCTATTAGGTTATGTCAGAGGCAGTAGTGCCACCATGTGACTAAGTAGTGCAGTGTGACAAATCGAAGATATGGTTAAAATAAAATATCAAACATTTTTTTTAAATTTTAATACTTCTATACACCTATAGGTTAATGCAAAATATATAATGACTGTTACATTTGTCAAACCCAAGAACAAGTCTCAACAGCGTGGTGCTGAATTTTTTTGGGAAGCATTAGCAAGTGGACAGGAAATACTCCCAAATTCTTTAAGACTATTGATAATAATCAGAAATTTATATTATTTAATGATAAATAACCATGGGAGGCTTCAAATTGTAAAGTAATAGAATTACTAATTAAGTTATAATCATAATTTTGACTAAAGGTTCTTTTATTCTTCCCTTGAAGTTCCATTACCAATTCTATGATCTATCACAATGCATTCATGTTCAACTATTAACCCAAATTCAAAGTGCATTCAGCTTCAACTATTTATGCCTTAAGTTTCAAAATAAACTCGTTTCAGTTACTGTCTTTCATTCCGCACAGTAGATTGTCTTAGTTCAATTTATAACATGAAAAAAAAACAAAAAAACAAATGAGTATATAGATGGCGTCCTCCACGTCAAGTGCCACTTCATCCTGGCCACCAAGGATGTGTGCTTGTGGGTTTGGACACTGCGTTGTAAAGATATCAAGATCCGCCAAGAACCCTGGTCGTGCATTCTACGTTTGCCCTAGAACTACAGTGCGTTTGTGTTGCCACTCTCTTATGCACTTAGTCACAAAACCCGTCGTGCATTCGTGGTTGTGTCATATAGTATACATGCTAACTATCTACTGCAAATTTTTCGAGCAGAGATGTGCGTCGTGGGTTGGTTGGTGTGACGAGTTTCACAGCACCAATTTGCGTGCTGACCAGCCACATAATGATGTCGTCGGGGGTTCTGGCGGGCGTTAGCGCATAGATCAGAGCCTACGTATGCTTAGGACTGTCGTCGGTTTTTTGTGTGTCGTTGTTTTGGTGTTGTTGTTTCACATGTGATGTATTGACATGTATATAAACTGCGTAGTTATTTTCTGTATCACTTATGTACGTTGCTGTCAGTTAAACTAATATGTACTGTTACATAAGATTTCCCGAACGTGTAGTACAAATGAACTTTGGCTTTCAAACAGTGTTGTACTATTTCGTGCTTATGTGTTTTAATCGGATTTACACTTTTATTTCACTTTTGGCCATGCAAACTAATATGTACTCTACTTAATTTCTTTCTGATAATGCACTTGTAAATGTTACAAGCAGGACATGACTACTCATGGCAACAAACCGAACATCACCCCGTACGCCTTCAAAGTGTCGAGGTAACGCTGCAAAATCAACCCAACCCCAGCCAGTCCACAAATGCCAATTTGACAGCGACAATACGAAGTTGTTTCTTCAACTCATTATTGTTGAAATGGAATGTGGTAATTAACAACCGTGCAGATTGTCCATGGCAGGGTATAAGAACGTAGCAAACAAATTTCTAGAGAAAACCGGCCTACTACACTCCACCAAACAAATGAAAAACAAGTTTGACAACTTGAAGAAAGATTGGGTCGCCTAGAAGAAGTTGGAGAATGCCAGCCACGGCTTGATAGGCCTTGGGTACGACCATGAGACAGGCTTGATCACTGCACCTGACCATTGGTGGGCGAAAATGCAAGCGGTATGTTTTCACAACACTTCCATTTTGTTGAGTTACATTTATTATTTTGTAATTACATTTCAAGCTGTAGTAAAAATATGTGTTTTCTCCTTCACAGATGAACAACCGATGTGCTAAATTCAGGACTAAGCCACTAGAGCATGTGGATTTGATGGAGCGGGTGTACTCTGGTGCAACAGCGACTGGAGAACATGCATGGACTCCAACAGAAGTGCAAGATGATGCTGCTGCTGCGACCAATGCCATGGACGTGGATAGCGGGATGGGACCTCTCAGTGCAGACACACCACCACATCCGGGCCGTGACACTGTCGAGGAGAATGTGGTTGATAGTAGCCTATTTGAGGATGCTCCCCCCCAGTTAGCCGTGGATGGATCATCCAATCCAAAATGGCGCAAGCGGGCAACGCCTGGTACTGTTGCTAGCAACATGGACAATCTGGTGGAAGTTGTGAACAAACAAAGCAGGGAGCTGAAAATCACGCAATACGTTGTCACAGGTAAAGGTGACAACACAGTGGGGGACTGTTTTGCACGGCTTATGAGTACGCCTGGATTAGAGCCAGGCGGTTCGTTGTTCTCATTCGCATGCGGCATCATGGATATACCCGATAATTGGGACATCATCATGGCCCTCCCCCAGAATTACATTGTCAACTGGTTGACAAAGCGTCTTATATCTTGCCAATGTTGGCGGGATCATATGAGGGGCCACGTCTGTTCGGGAGTGGTGGTCTTTGTTGACTTGGACTAGGCCGTTTTGGTTGGATTGTCATGTTTCTATTTGATTATCATGGGACTATAGTATATTATGTGTGTTTGTATTGTGCTCTTTTTTTTTTTTTTTTTGGATGGTGAAAACTTGAGACAGTTTGCATTTCTTTTATTTCTGTGTAGCCGTATATATATGCTTCAAGATACTTGGCGAGTTATTTTGGTTCGTTGTACTTTTATTTTGGTGTGGATGTGTATGTATGATTCTGCAGGATGGGAGGGAACCGATATGCGAGTATACACGCCGCAAGGTGGCATTAATTTGGTGTTACATGCTTGTTATGTTATGCACAACTTGTGTTCAGAGAATGTCACATGCAACTCTTTGCAGGCTATTAATGCAAATAATAACAAAAAAAAAAAGGGATGAAATATAGTTAAATTTTTTTATTTAACGTATTAAGTAGTTATTAATTTTATTTATTGTGTAAACTTATATATTCAAATTATTTAATACAGGCAGAAAAGAACTTACATTTCAATGAATTGCAAAATTATTTATTTATTGGGTGCACCGTATTTATTTAATGCAAAAAAAAAAAAAGATGCAGAGTAATTATATTTCTTTAATTGACTTATTAATTATTTATTATATTATTTATTCATAGTTCTCTTTGCAATTGATAATTTTTTTCGAAAACATATCAGATAGGCACCAAAGTGGATGTGCCATACGTCTCTGAAAAGCACATAAAACATGCTTATATGCAAGCATGCAAATACAGAATGTACTAACCTACAATGCATTCACATGGTTTTGTTTGGTGCACTAGGATTCCTTAGATTTCATATGCCCACAGTAGCCTACATTGAAATGTAGTTAAATTTCTTTATTTAACGTATTAAGTAGTTATTAATTTTATTTATTGTGTAAACTTATATATTCAAATTATTTAATACAGGCAGAAAAGAACTTACATTTCAATGGTTTGCAAAATTATTTATTTATTGGGTGCATCGTATTTATTTAATGCAAAAAAAAAAAAAAAAAAGGTGCAGAGTAATTACATTTCTTTAATTGACTTATTAATTATTTATTATCTTATTTATTCATAATTCTCTTTGCAATTGATAATTTTTTTCGAAAACACATCAGATAGGCACCAAAAGTGGACGTGCCATACGTCTCTGAAAAGCATATGAAACATGCTTATATGCAAGCATGCAAATACAAAATGTACTAACCTGCAATGCATTCACATGGTTTTGTTTGGTGCACTAGGAGTCCTTACATTTCACATGCCCACAGTAGCCTACATTGATTTGGTCATTGAAGTGGCTTATCTTGAAGCTATATATATGAGTTGTGCAACTTATTTCCCCAATTAAAAGTTACAATGGTAGTGCTAACATTTCATATAATTTGCAGCGATGTATGGATGCGCAAGAGGTACTAGCTTGGTAAATGCGCAATGGCCAAATAAATGCTAGGATACGAGAGATGATCGGAGAAATGGAGTCGACGACATCAATGATTTGGACGGAAATTGCTCGTGTTGCAAACGAGTACACGTAAGTTGACAGGACGCCGTTTCACACATCCACATTGACTGGTAGCATGTGGATGCAGGAGATGCTTGGAGGAAGGAATGAAGCCTTTATGCGAAATTTTCGAATGTCACAGGAGGTGTTCTTGATGTTGTGCAAGACATTAGTTGAAGATTTCGGCCTTCCAGTACCACAGCGTCCTCATGGTATAGACGTAGTTGAGAGTGTCGGCATGTTCATATTCGTGTTACGGGGCTTCACGAGTTGGGACATAGAAGACCGTTTTCAACACTCGGGGGAAACAGTCTAGCGTCATGTAATGCGAGTTCTTAAAGCGATGAAGTTGTTCACGCGAGTACACTGCCGACCGACAAGGTCACAACAGAGTAGACATCCGTACTTGGAGTCCTGACGAAAATATTTCCCATTCAAAGTGAGAGTATTTTTTTTTGGCACATTTAATTATGAGGACTACCCGCTTTCGGAAAGTAAGGCAAACTTATTTTGGGTAGTAGCATTTTAATTTTAGTTATGATGATGTGTGAAATTTCAGATCAGATTGGCGGCTTGGCTGACGCACACATGTAGAGGCATCTCTCTCTCTAGGAGGCCTGACCATATTTTGGTCAGTAAATGACAACACATAAAACACACTCGTAGCGTGTGATTTCGATTTGTGTTTTATTTTTATATCTTGCGGATGAGAGGGAAGTATGCATGACAGTAGAGTTTTTAACGAAGTAACATAGGACCCAGCCAAACAATTCCCCATGCCAGAGGAAGGTAGGATGAACCTGGATCTTTTTTTGTTTGTATTAGTTGTGTGCATTTGATATTTCTAATTAACCACCATACTAATGTGAAAGTACCGACATGCATGCAAGGAAATATTACCTTGTTGACGCGGGATACAAGAACCAAAAAGGATTTTTGGCGTCGTATAAGGGATGCCGATACCACCAGGAAGTGTTTCGTGCAATAGGACGGCCAAAAAATGCAAACGAAATTTTTAACACGGTGCACTCCTCCTTACGGAGTGCAATTGAACGTACGTTCGGCGTATGGAAAGCGCAATGGGGATTCATACATAACATGCCGCAATATGATTTTGGGAAAGTACAGGTGCCATTGGTTGGGGCTTCAATGGCGATACATAATTTTATACGCCGCAACTCGAACGACGATGAAGCATTCAACAAGGTTGCGAATGCAGAGAATTTTACATTCAACGACATGCCAAATGTTGACGGTCTTGCTGACGATGATGATGGTGAACCAGAGGGCGACGATGACGTACATATGAATGAAGTGAGAAAATCAATACGGAATGAATTAGTGCGACATCGTCGTGAACTTGGGTTGTAAATCCCGTTCCCACATTACGAGGTGATGGCAAACGAAATGAATGTGTAAAACTATTGAAAGTGTCAAGAAAAATGTACGGTTCTGTTCATAAGTTGCAGGTTTTGAAGGGCATGTACCAAATTGTAATGTGGAAATTAATTAATGTAAGCGCGTAATTCGTTGGGAAAAATTAAGAAAATAAAAAAGTCATGCAATAATAATAATAAAAATATTTAACCGAATGTCATAATAATTTTAACGAATTAACTAAACTGGCGTACTGTCAATTTACAATATTTGTTTGGATAATTCGGTAATTGTTTGTATTTAAAAAATAATACATTTACTATTGAACTTGTAATGATAATAAAAAAAAATCACATAACAAAGAATAATCAATTTGTAATAATTAAAAGTATTTGGTCAAATTTGAAAATTGTAGAATATATACAAAATAATACATTTATTCGTAATAAACTTGTGATAATAATAAAAAACAAATCAAAAAATAGAGAATAATAAATTTGTAATAATTAAAATTATTTGGTAAAATTTGGAAATTGTAGAATATATAAAAAAAATACATTTAGTAATAAACTTGTAATAATAATAATAATAATTTTAAAAAATAGAGACTACTAAATTTGTAATAAGTAAAAGTAGTTGGTAAAAAAAGTTAAATTGTAGAATATGTAAAAAATTATACATATATTAGTAATAAAGTTGTGATAATAATAACAAAAACATTAGAAAAGTAGAGACTAATAAATTTGTAATAATTAAAATTATTTGAAAAATTTTGGAAATTGTAGAAGATATATATATGAAAAATACATTTATTAATAAACTTGTAATAATAATAAAAAAAATTCAAAAAGTAGAGACTAATAAATTTTATATAATTATAAGTATTTGGTAAAATTTGGGAATTGTAGAAAACTAATACATTACCAAATTGTAAGAATAATAAAAAAAAAATTCTGAAAAAAGTGAATAATAAATTTCAAATAATTAAATTTATCACGCCAACTTTGAAAAGTATAGAATAAATTTTAAATAATAATAAACTTGTAATAATAAAAAGAAATCATAAAAAAGAGAATAATACATTTGTAATAATAAAAAAAAAAACTGTTGCAAACGTGGGGCCCCAAGCCAGAAGACGTTGTTGTTGATATAAAGGGCATAATCGTAATTTCTTACAAAAGGTAAGGGTATTTTCGTCATTTTGCATTGATTTGACAATTTTAATAAATATTAAACCAAAAATCTAAAAAGTCAACTTTTTACCAACTTCTCAAATCACATCCAAAAAACCAAAAAACTTGATAAAAAGTTAAAAAACTAACTTTTTACCAACTTCCCAAAACAGCCCATTAAAGTAGAGGATAATTTCAGTATACCAATTAAGGTACTCCATTTATTAATAGTATAGATCATTTATTTAACCTTTTTTTAAAAGTAAACATTAATAATTTGTGCTTTTAAGTTAAGAATTAATAGATAACCTTTTTTTAAAAGTAAACATTAATAATTTGTGCTTTTAAGTTAAGAATTAATTACAAATATGCCCTTAAAATTTATTATAAATACATTCAAAGGCGACCTTAGATACTTGTCTTCTGTATGCAAAGCAAACCCTAATCAGCAGAGTCAGAGGGAGTGAGCGATCAGGAGGGTCATGTGCTCCTTGTATTTTGGGATTTTTTTTATTTTTTTATTTTGTAAATATAAAGAAAATATTTTAAATGAAAAAATTATAAAAATATTATTAGAGTAAAATGTTAATGACATTTTAAAAATTATAAGAATAATAATAATTATTTTGATTAAAAATGAAGAGATTACTATAAAGCATATTATCTATGAAAATTTTATGAAATTTTTTAAATGTAACTATGATGTCATTATTATTGACATGTAAGTATAAATAATCTCACTATAAAAATATGAAATTTATTGGATTGTTAGTTACGTTTGACATGTGAAGTTCACTTTATGTAAGTTTGTTTACTATTAGTTGGTGATATCATATACCAATGATGATGTGGTATTACCATTATATTGAATTTTTTATGAAATTTTGTATAAAAAAATAATTTATCACTATATAATTTATTTTAAAACTTATATTCATTTTTTTGTATTGCCTATAATACATTAGTTACAAATAAAATTATTTTTTTGATATTTATCGTAATCAATCGCAAAAATTTGTGTACAATATTTTTATAAAATTTTTTAATATTATAATTAATAAGTATCATTTTTAATTTAATTTTCTGACACCGTCAGCTCACCATGCTCACCAACTCCACTCTCTTACATGCACATCCACACGTATATATAGACAAGAAAGTAAATCACAGCTTAAAAGAAATATGTTATAGCTTTGGATCACCACATAATTTTTAGTTTACAGGACTTATAAGCTAGTTTATAAATTATTCAAGTTATTCAGATAAATTAATTATCAGTTGGTTGTTATTGTTTTTGTCGGAAAATTAAATTAAATTACAAAATTTTTAAAAAAATATCAAAAGAATTAACTTTTTATAAGATAATAAATTAACTTATAAACTGAGAATTTGTGTCTTATTTTATTTTAGATAGGATATCAAGAATAGTCAGTAATAACATGGTGACCGAAAATTTCAAAAATAATTTATCCATGTAGAACGAAAAGCAAGGTACAGTGTGCTGTAATGATCACCTCATGGTTCCCACCAACCTAAAAAGTCCACACACAAAAATAAATAAATTTTATAGGCAATCAAGTTGCCCCCCAATTGATTAGTGCTCGTTTGGTTTCCTACTGGGGGCTAAAAAATTATAAAAAGATGAAAAAAATAAAAATAAAAATAAAAAATCACAAAAAAAAAAAAAAAAAAATTGTTATTCCAAAATCAAAAAAGCCAAATATGAAAACCAAACAAACAAAAAAAAGTCAAAAAAATTAAAAAATCAACTAAAAATGTCATTACCAAACGACCTCTTAATTTGATTCGGTTCACAAATGTATAAAAATTTGACTATTATTATATGATTGGATTTATCTAGAGTTAAAATAATTTAAGGGGAGTTGTCTAAATGACTCCCGTTAAAATAATTATTTTTACACGTTACTATTTTATAAGTAAATTAAATTAAACGCTGTTCTTGTAATTATAATTTTTACTTAAAACAATACTTTGATGAAATTTTTTGAGGGTAGTATTATTCGTCCTTTTATTTTTATAAATAAATACAATTCATTTTCTCTTTTGTATAAAAAATTAGTCATGTCATCACTCGCTACATGCAATAGATGATGAACTCTGGAGTGCAATTATAAACGAGGGCAGTATTTACATAGCATCAGTGGTGTAACGAGCAATCGAGTGAAGAGGAGCACAAAATTAACAATAATGATTTCTTCTACAAAAAATATCACCATTAATAGTATTAATATATTAAAAAAATAAAAAATATATATATATATATATAATTTCAAGACCAAAACATCACATCATTGCTGGTAGGACCTACTGCCACCTAATTAGTGGGAGCACTAATTAGTGCTCCCAAGCATTTTTTCAAAATTAATGATAATATTAATTTTTTTTTATAATAAATAATAATGAGATATTATTAAATTTAAATATTAAGAGTTTATTTGAATAAATATGAATTTTAAAATTTTAAAATTTGAGATTAAATTTAACTATTTTATAGTTAGATTGGAAAATTAAAAAAGAAGATAGGTTGAGATAAAAATGACATATTTTAGTAGATAAATTCTATAAAACATATCACCAAAAAAGTGTCTATCATATGTCGCAATTATGATCTTCATGATCTTTAATTATAACGTATTATAGTGTTAGGTATAATTTAGTTATAACTTCTTGTGGTTGTTATTTTAGTTATGACTATATATCAAGTAATAGTTAGTTATGACTCATTATAATATTAGTTATGCTCTATTGTAATTTTTTTTAAAAAATTTTATAATTGAAGATGTGTTTATTATAATTTATATAGTAATCATTTTAGTTATGAATGGAAAGAAACACATGGAGGATAAACTCCATATATCAAATGTAACTAATAATCCAATAAATTTCATATCTTCATTGAAATTAATTATATTTGCATGTCAATAATGATAGATATCACTATTATATTAAAATTTTCATAGATAATAATCTAACTTATCATAGTCTCTTTATTTTCAATCAAAATAACTATTATTGTTCTCATAATTTTAAAAATATCTTTGACATTTCACTTTAAATAATATTTTTATAAATTTTTTTATTTAAAATATTTTCTTTATATTAAAATAAATAAATAAATAAAATCCCAAAATCCAATTGGGCACATGACCCCCCTGGACCTATGTGTAGGGATGGCAATTTAAACCCAATCCGACAGGGACCCGATCACCAACCTCGATTAAAATGGGGTTTTCCCGAAAATTACTCCCCATAGGGGCGGGGATGGTATTAAAAATTAAATCACGATAGTTTTGGGGAGGCAGGATAGGTTTCGGCCCAAGCCAAGCCCGCCAGCCCCGTTAATCCCCGAATTCCCCCCCCACATATATATATAGGGTTATATTAGTCTCACTATTTCTCTCTTTTTTTTTTTTCTTCTCTCACAAACTAAAGCTAATATCTCTCTCTCTCTCTCGTTGCTCTAAGTTCTCTCTCACAAACTGAAGTTCATCTCTCTCTCTCTCTCTCTCTCTCTCTCCGCTAGTGGCACTCTCACCTCAAACCCTCTCTTTTCGAATCCACTGATCTCAGCAACTCCGACGACTTACTTGCCATCGCCGACGACATAGAACAATAAGAGACCTCTCATTTTCAACGACGTCGATTAGGTTTGCTCCGGTGCCAAGATCTGACCTACTTGCCATCGCAGACGACACAGAACAAGAAAAGACCTCTCTCTCTCTCTCTCTCTCTCTCTCTTTGGTTTTTGATTTTGTTTTTCAGATCTGGAAGTTCTGGTTTTTGATTTTGCCAAGATCTGATCTGAAAGTTCCTCAGAATAAGAAGAGATCTGTTTTTGATTTTTGATTTTTTACATTTGAGCTCAGATCTATGGACTGAACTGTATGGTTGGATTTATGAAACTCGTTATCAATTTTATTTTAATAATTTAGTTTATGGACTGAACCGTATGGTTGGACAGATATGATTGATGATGATGAACAGATGAATTTGGTGATGTTGTTGTTGTAGATCTGAAGTTGATTTTTTTTTTTTTGCCGGGAAATTTTCGAGGTCGGGGAAACCCAATCCCTGTTAGAAATTTGGAATAGAGGCGATGATAGCTTCCCGTTAGGCGAAATTTGAGGGCATTTCTACCATCAGGGATCCGGGATGAGGAGTGTGATCCCCAGTCCCGTCTTGGCCCATTGCCATTCCTACCTATGTGCCTCCGCCACTGCATAGCAGACTTGGACAGTCATAATGGATTTACATAAAATTATTTTGAGAAGTAGACTTCTATCTTCAATGCCAATAATAGTGGTGCCAACAAAATGGTGCACTATAGTATTGATAAGAGTATAAACAACATCATGCTCTTGGCGAGCATGACCTGTTATAGGAGCAGTAATGATTTTAAATGAATTTAAAATCTCATTCTGTTGGGTAGCTGTGAGAATATTATCCCACCAGCCATTAAGAATACCGATAAAATCGTTGACAAGAAACCGGGCTATTTGATGATCAGTATTGTCATTCTGTTGACAAACTGTAGAGTACATCATCATTTGATGCAAAAGCTCAAATAACTGGTATTCTGAAAGTCCATCAAGATTCCATTCATAAATAGTTTTTCCATGATAGGATCACTGGGTCTAGAGGAAGTCTTCTTCACAGAGGACATCCATAAGAGTAGGTCGATTGAAGAAATGGATTAAGTTTAAACCTTTTTTTTAAAAAAAAAAGTGTAAAAAAATAAAAAAGTAATATGACTCAAAAAAATCACATTAGATTTTTCTATATAAAATTACACTGATTTCCTCTACTAAGGTTGCAATGTGCACAAATCGAAACTCAAAATCAAGTAAAACAATTTTTTTCTTTTAAAAAAATTACAAAACTCAATATTAAAATTATAATTATAAAAGTTAAATTATACTGATAATCACAATTTATCCCTATTCAAACAAATAAAAAATCAAAAATAAAAACCCCAATACTAATATGAATCAATGAGAGAAAATGTTTCATTGATCTAAAATGGATTATGAATATGCTTCGTCCATTTAAAGTTGATTATGTAAGAATTTTTACACTATATGGCTTAATGTGGCTTATGCATGATTATACTAGATTCATCTCATTAAGTAAGATACATGTACATCAATTAGATGGTGACTAATTATTGATGAATGCACCTATATATACAATGTATAGAAGACTAATGCTAATGCACATTGAATGTGATGGATTCATTATGAATGAATCTTAGAGATGCACATTCAATGTGATGGATTTATTATGAATGAATCTTAGAGATGCATTATGTATCTATTATGAATATGTAAGATACATTAATCTTATCTAAGATTCATTCATAATAAATCCATCTATTATGAATATGTAAGATACATTAATCTTATCTAAGATTCATTCATAATAAATCCATCACATTGAATGTGCATCTCTAAGATTCATTCATAATGAATCCATCACATTTAATGTGCATTAGCATTAGTCTTCTATACATTGTATATATAGGTGCATTCATCAATAATTAGTCACCATCTAATTGATGTACATGTATCTTACTTAATGAGATGAATCTAGTATAATCATGCATAAGCCACATTAAGCCATATATTGTAAAAATTCTTACAATCTCCCACTTGGCTTGCATGATTATATTACGTTACTAGATTATCATAATATGGCTAACGTTCTCCCAATAGAAGATTGTACCATAACCATTAGATTCTGTTCAATGAAATTATTAGCACCAAATCATTGTAGTCAGTGATTTATACATTGATCAAGACTGTACAATGGTTATAATGTTAATATTTTCCATTAACATGAATAATTGAATCTTAAAACACAGAGATGACATTAGCAACATAATGGTGATTAATGCTAATTCATGTTGCTAATGTCATCTATAACGGTCCCGTTGTTTACATCTTCTTCTAAATTGTGCACAAGTATGAAGAATGAAAACAACAAACATAATCATTATTAATAGAAGATGATTATAACATAACATTTATCACGAACATAATACACTCATTTCAAATCTAAACATGATAAACTTTCTACTAAGCCCATGCACGCAACATGTTCTTGAAAGAGCTTAGGTGTGAGACCTTTAGTTAAAGGATCTGCTAACATGAGTGTAGTACCAATATGAGAGATGGAAACAGTCTGATTCAAAACCCTTTCTTTAACAACTAGATACTTGATATCAATATGCTTTGATCCTCCTGAAGTTTTGTTATTATTGGAGAACCGCACAGCAGCATCATTATCACAGTAAATCTGTAAGGGCTTCGAAATTGAACCGACAAGTTGTAATCCAGATATGAAATTCTTTAGCCATACTGCATGACATGTGGCTTTATAACATGCAATGAACTCGGCTTCTATAGTGGAAGAAGCTGTCAGAGTTTGCTTATGACTCTTCTATGAAATAGGTCCATTAGCAAGCATAAAAATGTATCCAGAAGTGGACTTTCGAGTGTCTTTACATCCAGCAAAATCAGCATCTGAATAACTAACCACTTCAAGGCTGTCTGTTCTTTGATAAGTGAGCATGTAATCCTTAGTGCCTTGTAAATATCGCAACACTTTCTTAACTGCTTTCCAATGATCAAGTCCGGGATTGCTTTGGTATCGACCCATCATACCAACTACAAATGTTATGTCAGGACGTGTACAAACTTGAGCATACATAATGCTCCCAACTGCAGAGGCATAACGAATTTTTTCATTTGTTCCCTTTCTAAATTATTTTTGGGACACTGAAATTCACTAAATTTATCACCCTTAACTATAGGGGCAACACTACTTGAACAGTTCTGCATGTTGTACCTTTTAAGAACCTTTTCGATATAGGCTCTTTGGGACAATCCTAAAATACCACGAGACCTATCTCGGTGAATTTCTATCCCAATGACAAAAGAGGCTTCACCAAGATCTTTCATTTCAAAATTTCTCGTAAGGAATTTCTTTGTTTCATGTATCATTCCCAAATTATTGCTAGCAAGCAATATATCATTAACATACAAAACTATAATGCAGACATTGCTCCCACTGATTTTAAGGTAGACACATTGATCAACTACATTATCCTTAAAATCAAATTTGGTGAGAACTTGTAACACCCCGTATTTTTGAAGTATTAATATTTAGTGAGTGGTATTGGTGGTTTATTATGATAATTTAGTAGTGAGATTTTTAGATAAGAATCTAATTTTAAATTTTTTATTTTTATTTATCCCATCTCTTTTATATCTATCATATAGTTATTTATTCTAATATAATAGTGTATAAACTCTTCCTACTTTTCCCCATCTCAAAAAAAAAAAAAAGAAAAAAAAAAAAAAAGAAGACAAAACCGTGGGCTTTACCCACAGGTTGCTCACTTTCCAGACCAAACCCATTTGCACCCCAAACTCACACTTTGATTTATTGGGAACATAGTTACTTTTTATTTATTTATTTATTTACCTCTCTTTGTTCTTATAAATTGAGCCATTCTTTGCCTTTGTCATCCGTCTCTCAATTCCATTTCTTTGTCTCTCATATTAAACTTCTCCAACTTTCGGCTCTCTCTTTTGTAATGTAAATTTTAAGTTTAGATATGAGAGTTAGTAATTTTATAAGAGATCAGAATTATTTTTAGAGATGCATGAAGCAATTTCAGATTTGGTGACGGAGATAATTATTTTGAGGTAAATTCGGGTTGTATACAATATGCTCTATTTAAATCTCTTTGCAAAGAGTTCTCTTATTTTAAATTATCCTCAGTTTGTAATCTACTTGATTATTGTGGTAAAATCATTTGTTGTCGAATCGTTGATATTCTGGTCATTTGGTAAAATTCTCAACAAATATTTCAGTATTGAAATGGTGATTTGTCTGACTGAATGACATGAAAATACTCCGTACATGGATTAAGTGAATCTTATTAATTGTTTACACCAATATGCCCGGATAAGCGTGGAGCTTGGGTGAGGTAGGTGAATAAATGAACTTATTCACTGGTCATGTACTGAGTAGGACCGGTTATTTGGTCCTAGATAAATTATGGTTGATTTGTTGTGCAATTTGGTAAATTGTTTTATTATCGTATCGTTGATTTGATGTCATAAATTGTTGGATCCATGATAAATTATTCTGTATTCGAGCCTTGTATTCCTGTCGTATTGTATACTTCCCGAATTAATTTATTTTTCAGGTGCGAAGCAGATTTTAGCGGAGCTCAAAATTGAGATTAAAAAGATTTATTAATATAGAGATTTGGGACCCACCACTGTAATTATTAAATTTGGAGATAGTTGTAATATTGTTTATTTTGGAGGTAATTAGAATATTTGGAGGATACTGTATCATTTGGAGACGATTTTGTAATTATTATTTTTGAGAACAAAACTTGTAATTTTTTAGGCTATTTTAGTGTATTTAACGACTCGGGAGTGGGGCGTCACAGAACTTCATGAAATTTAAGATACCATTGTCGAGATGCCTGCTTTAGACTATATATGGACTTCTTAAGCCTACAAACCATATTTTCTTTGCTTTCATCCTGAAAACCTTCAGGTTGGTCCATGCAGACCACTTCATGCAAGTCACCATTTAAAAAGGCTGTTTTAACGTCCATTTGATGTAACTCTAAATCATAATGAGCTACTAAGGCCATGACTATTCTCAAGGAATCTTTATTAGAAACAGGAGAATAAGTTTCCTTATAGTCTATCCCTTCTTTTTGAGTGTATCCTTTAGCAACTAATCTGGCCTTGTATCGTTCGACATTGCCTTTAGGATCACGCTTGGTTTTAAAAACCCATTTGCATCTAATAGTTTTGGCTCCCTTAGGCAATTCTACAAGATCCCAGATATTGTTTTCTTTCATGGATTTTAACTCATCTTTCATGGCATTTAACCATTGAGTTGCATTTCCATTTTTCATGGCTTGGGCATAAGAAACAGGATCGTTCTCTAAGCCTATATCACACTCATTTCTCTTTGTGATCTGCGTAAAGGTTGTTCTGCAACTGGGACAACTTCTTTTTCAATGTGAGAAATCTCTTGTGTACCAATAGGTTTAGGTACAACATTTTCTTGGATAATCGTGGAAGGCATAAAATCACGATTTTCCTCCGAAGAAATATTTTTGAGATTCATACTCCCACTAATGTTTTCATCCTCTAAGAACACGACATTTCTAGTTTCAACAATTCTAGTGCTATGAGTAGGACAATAGAATCTAAAACCCTTTGATCTCTTAGGATATCCAATGAAATAACAACTTATAGTTCTAGGGTCTAATTTCTTTATTTGTGGGTTAAAATTTTTACTTCAGCAGGACAACCCCATACATGTAAATAATTCAAATTAAGTTTCCTACCAATCCACAACTCATAAGGAGTTACAGGCACAGCCTTACTAGGAACCCTATTAAGAACATATACAACAGTTTTTAAAGCTTCACCCCACAAGTAATATGGCAAAGAAGAGTTACTCATCATGTCCAAAAGAGTACGGTTTCGTCGCTCAGCTACACCATTTTGCTTAGGTGTACCAGGCATTGTGTAGTTAGCAACAATACCATTCTCAGCCAAAAATAAAGCAAAAGCACTTGGATTTTGACCCGATTCAGTGAATATACCATAATATTCACCACCTCTATCAGATGTTACACTTTTAATCCGTCTGTCAAGTTGATTTTCAACTTCAGCTTTGTAGAGTTTAAACATATCCAGTGCTTCTGATTTTTCACGAATAAGATACACATAAGTATACCTAGAAAAGTCATCAATAAAAGTAATAAAATATTTATGTCCAGAAATAGTTGGGACAGTAAAGGAACTACATATATCAGTATGAATTGTGTCTAATAATTTAGTAGTCCTAGTAGCACCATTTTTCTTTGTCTTTGTGTATTTTCCTTTAATGCAATTCACACAAGTGCTAAAATCAGAAAAATCAAGTGAACTTAAAATTCCATCTTTAATAAGACATTCCATCCTTTCTCTTGATATGTGGCCCAAGCCCTTATGCCACAACATGGATGAATTTTCATTCACTCGCTTTCTCTTTTTATTTACCAAGTCGTTGACATTAAAGGATAAAGGAGATTGTGCATAAGTGGAATCTAAATTCAATGAATAAAGATTACCATATAAAGTACCAAAACCAATCATATGAGAATTGTGAAATAAAGAGACTCTATTATTTCCAAACTTAAATTCATAACCACAGGAATCAAGTTGTGAAACAGAAATTAGGTTTCTAGTAAAAACAGGAACATAAACTGTGTTTACTAAATCTAAAATGAAACCAGAGTCTAAAATTAGACGGAGGGTGCCAATAGCCTCAGCGTCCACTTCTATTCCATTCCCAACCGTAATGGTTCATTCTCCTTTATTTAGTTTCTGACTTGTAAGGTATCCCTGCATGGAATTTGTTATGTGAATACTTGCACCAGTGTCAATCCACCAAGAATTTGGTGGAACATCTACCAAAAGGGATTCATAAGACACAAAGCATTGAGTGTTACCTTTCTTGTCTAACCAACTTTTAAAACCTGGACAGTCCTTTCTTATGTGACCTTTCTTTCGACAGAAATGGCATCGAATCTTATTTTCTTCATTAGCCTTGTGAGTTTCATCATTTGCATTATTCTTCTTCTTCTTACTTTTGCCTTTCTTGAAAATCTTTTTGGTTAGACCCAATGTGGTAAGGTGAGCCATATCAGGCTTTTCAGCTTTAAGCCTCTCTTCTTCTTGAACACACATGGCAATTAACTCGCTCATCTTCCACTTATCTTTCTGCGTATTATAATTGATCTTAAAAGGACCAAATTGCGCAAGAAGAGAAGTCATAATGAAATGAACAAAAAAACCTTCAGAAATTTCCATGTCCATTCCCTTTAATTGAGAGGCCATGTCATTCATCTTTAAGATATGTTCACGAACACCACTCAAACCATCATATTTCATTGTCATCATTTTAATCATGAGAGTACTAGCAAGGGATTTGGGAGTTCCAATGAATTGTTCTTCAATAGATTTCATATAGTTCACTGCACTTTCAGAAACAGGAATTGCTCCTTGAATTGCAGGCGTAATTGAGCATTTCATAATCATTAGACTTAAGCGATTAGAGCGTTCCCATTTTTCATATAAAACCATGTGTTCCTTAGAACTTGTATCATTAGGCTTTGTAGGAGCTGGCTCTCTTAATGCATAGTCTAAATCCATAATTCTCAAAATAATTCCAATTTGTTCATTCCATTTCTTAAAATTAGTTCCACTCAAAGCTTCAATACCAGACAAGTAACTATTAATGGAAGTAGGATTCAATGTTGCAAACACATAATATCCATTACATAATATAATCAAGAAAGCTACTTTTCAAATCTCATAAAAATAACACCACAAGTTAAATATATCTAACTATAAAACATAATTAGTTAGATACGAAATCAAGTTATCCTTCCATTAGGCCCAATAACAATATATTTTAACAATTCATAAAAGTAAATGATATGACTAATAAAAATAAACAACATAAAATAAAATAAAATAATAATTAAGACAGTAAGGAGTTTATCACCGTTGGGCAGAAAAACTCAAATGTCTCTTATTTTATTTTATTAACTAAAGCACGTGAGAAGTTTATCACCGTTGGGCAGAAAAACTTATTGCTATATTTATTATACTAATCATCTCAGTTGTTCAAACATACATAGTGTTGAACCTCCGTTGAGCTGATCAACAATGTTTCAACTCATAAGGTGTGTAACAAAACATTATAAGTGCACAAAACATTATCTTAATTACAACTTGTTCAATAATTTTCAATTTTTTATTTTAATATCAATAGAATAAAAGATTGGCCAAAAATAAAAATAAAATTGGCCAAGTGTAAATCAAGGTTTTGCACTTGTTACATCAAACATCATCATAAAATGAAATTCATACTTATACGTTTCATGCATCAGAATTGAGAACCTTGCTCTAATACCAATTGATAGAAAACTTTGCGGAACATAAACTAAAACCATTAATGATTCAATTCTATACATGAAAACTATATGAATTTCTACAATACAACTTAAGTAAATACATACCTTGATCCATGATAGTATGAAATCCTCTTGCAAGGAAGAGAAACCTTAAATGAAAAACCTTGATCTTTAAGTTCTTGACTTGTCTAAGATCTTCAAACTACTTTTCTCTCTCTAGGCGATGGGAGCCTTCTTGTGGTGACAACTTAAGTTTTTGATGGAGAGTATGGTTTGAGACCTTACACTATTTATACTAATATTCTTCCCATCAAAGAACCATTCATTCAATGAACTTCATTAAATATATTAATGTATCTTATACATTCATGATACATAATGCATCTTCTATATTAATGAATTCATTAGATAAGATTAATGTATCTTACATATTCTAGATTCATCTCATTAAGTAAGACACATGTACATCAATTAGATGGTGACTAATTATTGATGAATGCACCTATATATACAATGTATAGAAGACTAATGCTAATGCACATTGAATGTGATGGATTCATTATGAATGAATCTTAGAGATGCACATTCAATGTGATGGATTTATTATGAATATGTAAGATACATTAATCTTATCTAATGAATTCATTAATATAGAAGATGCATTATGTATCATGAATGTATAAGATACATTAATCTATTTAATGAAGTTCATTGAATGAATGGTTCTTTGATGGGAAGAATGTTAGTATAAATAGTGTAAGGTCCCAAACCATACTCTCCATAAAAAATTTAAGTTTTCACCACAATAAGGCTCCCATCGCTTAGAGAGAGAGAAGTGGTTTGAAAATCTTAGATAAGTCAAGAACTTAAAGATCAAGGTTTTCCATTCAAGGTTTCTCTTTCTTGCAAGAGGATTTCATACTATCATGGATTAAGGTATGTATTTACTTAAGTTGTATTGTAGAAATTCATATAATTTTCATGTATAGAATTGAATCCTTAATGATTTTTAGTTTATGTTCCGCAAAGTTTTCTATCAGATTATGCATACTTTACGTGGATAGCAATGACGTATAACTTGATTGTGTCAAAATGACAAATTACTATTAAAGGGATATTGCTAAAAAATAACTTTTTTACACTAATCTTGGTGGATGCATTTTCCCTCTTAATTATATAATTTTATTTTACAAAATATAAAATTAAATAAATTTATATACATATTATACAAACTAATATAAAATATGTAATTTATAAAATGAATAATAAGTTATTCTCAAGCCCGACTCAAAAGATAGATTTTAAAAAATATATATTCTAAAAAGAAATAATAATTTAGAGAATTGACTCACTTTTTAAACTATTTAAAAAACTAAATTGTTTTTTAAAATTGCATTTTGAAAATGTAATTTTAAATTGAAATTACATTTTTAACAGACAATTCCACCTTGAAAGTGCATGTTGAAAATGCAATTTATGATGACATAGATTTCACTATGGTATATTGCATTTTTAATTTCAAAATTGCATTTTCAAAAAGTAGGTTAATTTCTCAAATAATTTATAAAATGAGTCAATTTTTTAAATTATTATTTTTTTATAGAATATTTTTTTTAAAAAAAAACTCCAAAACATAAGCGGGCTCTGAAAATGGAGCTGACCCGACTCATCATAAGATCAATCCCATGTCTTTTTTTTTTTTTTTTTTTTTTTTTTTTTTTTTTTGGGTAAACAGGAACTAAAATAAATTAAGAAGGACAGTACAAAGTTCTGGGATAACTAATTCCGCGAGCATCATCATACAATTGATTAGCAATACAAGATGGAGCAAAATCAAAAATATGTAAGCTATCAGTTGTAGGAGAGGCTTGATTTGCTAGAATATCCGCGCAGCTGTTTCCTTCGCGGTAGATATGATTAATCGCTTGGACTCCCAGCTGATGTAATAGGAACCTGCAATCATGGATTAAATTACTCAAGTGATGGTTAGCATTTTTATTACCCATGATGAGTTGTTTGACAAGCAAAGAGTCGGTTTCCACTTCGATGTTTCTGTAACCTTTATCGAACGCCAAATTTAGGCCATCTCGGAGTGCCCAAAATTCGGCTTCTAGACTTGAAGCAGTTCCAATGTTTCTGCAAAAACCAGTAACCCATTGGCCCCATTTATCTCGGATAATTCCTCCACCAGAAGCAGGCCCCGGACAGCCCTTGGCTGAACCATCAGTGTTCAGTTTGTAATTGCAAAGAGAGGGAGGGTGCCAAGAGATAAGATGGGTGGATTTTGTGCTGGTAGGTTGGGATAGGATGGAGGTATGCTGCCATTCAAGGGCCAAGGCAGTGATAAGTGAAGGGTTGAAAGGGGTAGGGTTGTTTGGGGAGAAACAGTGAGAATTTCTAGCTTTCCAAAGAGACCAACAAGTGATTGGGAAAATAATGGACCAAGCAACATTGGTGGAATGAAGTTCTGCGGATTGACAATTTGTGCGGACCCAATCAGTGAAGGCAAGGTTGAAAGAGTCCTTGAGAAGTGGAGGAATCCCAATGGAGTTCCAATGATCTAGTGAGCTTGGACAATCTCTAAGGATATGGCAAGTGGTTTCGGGTGCAAGCGAACAAAGGGGGCAAGTATCATCCGAGGTGATGTTTCGACAGAAGAGTAGGGATTTGGTGATGATGCGTTGATGAAGGCATAACCAAAGAAAGTGGGTTATTCTGGGGCTAGCATGGATGCGCCAGACCCAATTCCAATTGGATAAAGGGGGGGATATGGTGAAATCTTTTGTAAGGAGGTAGGCCGATTTAGATTGAAAATCACCATTCACAGAGAAATTCCAAATAGCTTGATCGTCACCCGAAGAAAACCAAGGAAGAGTGATACTTTTGATTTTGTTACCAATGAATGGAGGGAGGACAAAGGAGATTTTAGAGAGATCCCACGAATTATCACACCAACAGTCACTAATTTTCAAGGACACTTCATCCCTAGTGAGAGGACCCGAAATGACATTCCTAAGTAAACCAATGCCCACCCAGTTATGCAACCAAAAGGATGTGGTTAAGCCATTCCTAAGGAGGGTTTTGGTTCCTTTTTCAATAATATTGTGGCCTTTTTGGATACCTCTCCAGGTTGGTGAAGCTCTAGTGGGTCTAAGGTTGGGATTTTTATATTTGGCATTAAGGACCTTAACCCACAAGGCATCTTTATCATGTTGCAAGCGCCAACCAAGTTTAGCCATCGCAACACGGTTAACAAGGTTGGATTGCCTAATACCCAAACCCCCGAAGTGTTTTGGTTTGGTCACAGTGTCCCAACTAATGGCATGGATTTTGCGAATCACAGAATTTGAACCCCAAAGAAAGTCCCGATTGATTTTGTCAAGAGCTTTACAAGTGGAAATGGGGAGGTAATTACATTGCATAATGTAAGAGGGAATGGCGGCATTAACAGCTTTAATGAGAGTGGTGCGACCAGCTCTTGATAATAATTTACTCTTCCAACCACCAAGTTTGGACTGAATTTTTTCAACAAGGAACTGGTAGGTGGCTCTGTTGGGTCTGTTATGAAAGATAGGGCAGCCCAGATATTTGCCAAGATTAGTGGTTTTGGGATTTGGAGGGTGAGGCAAGGTGATCTTGGGTTTTGATTGAGGTTGGCTGAAAAGTAGACTTTTGATTTAAGGAAACTAACTTACTGGCCTGATTGGGTACAAAAGACTTGCAAAATGTTTGTGGTGCACTCACGCTTTTCAAGAGCTTTACCGAAGAGAATGAGATCATCCGCGAAGAAAAGATGGGATAGTTGCGGACCACCCCTACTAAGTTTGATTGGAGCCCAGAGATTTTCATCACAAGCCTTGTTGATGGTAATGGAGAGGTATTCAAGGCAGAGAATGAAAATATAAGGTGATAGGGGATCGCCTTGATGGATACCTCTAGTGGGTGTAAAAGAATCAGTCAAACCACCATTAAACAAGACAGCAATGGATGATGTGGAAACACAAGACATGATGAGGCTGATCCAGAGGGGTGGAAAGTTGAAGAAGGTTAAGACTTGTCTAATAAAACCCCATTCAAGACGGTCGAAAGCCTTTTCGAGATCTAATTTGATGAGCATATATCCAGATTTCCCTTTTTTGGATTTGAATTGATGGACACATTCTTGAACAATGATGACATTGTCAGTTCCTTTTCTGCCCGGAATGAAACTTGATTGGAGAGGACTAATGAGGTCATTCAAAAAGGGACGAAGACGAGCCACAAGGGTTTTGGTAATCACCTTATAAATAGTGTTACAAAGCCCAATGGGACGAAATTGAGTGATGGTTTCAGGGTGGTCAGACTTGGGGATAAGACACAAAAGGGTTTGATTAATTTCGGGTTGGATCTTGCCAGTGACAAAAGCATCTCTCACACAATGGAAAACAGAGGTGTTAATGAGATTCCAACAGCGTTGGAAGAAAGCGGGGTGGAGGCCATCAGGGCCAGGAGCTTTCCAGGGCTTGAAAGTATGAAGAACAGACCTAATTTCCTGCAGGGATGGAGGATTAGAGAGAGAACAATGAAGAGTGTTATCAATGGTGGGAAAAGTAAGGGTGGTTTGAGGGAAAAGATTTTCAGAGATGCTAGAAGATGTGAAGAGGTCCTTGAAGTGAGTTACAATAACCTCTTTAATCTGACCCTCTTCATACAACCAGCTGTTGTTTGAATTTTTTAGGGCAAAGATTTTATTTCTTCTGCGGTGGGACAGAACAGAAGCATGAAAAAATTGTGTGTTTCGATGATTTGAATAAGACCTTGTTTGATAAGGTCGGTTTTTAACTAAAAAGTTACAAAATTATTATAATTATTATAAGATTATTTGAAAAAAAAATTCTTTATATTTTTTTTGTAAACATTTAGAAATTTATTAAAAAATTAATTTTCAAACACCCTAAGGATTATTAAAGACTTTTAAAATATTATTTGTATTGACACGGTTTATGTGATTAAATATAAATTTATAAATAATATTTTACAAATTTAATCATTTTTTTATTATTTTATCTCATATAAAATTAAAAATCCTAGTTGAATAAATAGAATCATTTTCCATTGTAACTCAAACAGCTCCAAATTTAGATATATACAATGTGATTAGTGTATATATCATGTTTATATTTATATTTTGTACATTGAATTTCAAAATTCTGCAATTAATTATTTTAAAATATTATTTTATTACAGTTAATCTTTTTTTGTTAAGATTTTGTGGGAGATTTATACAAAATTAATAACGTTTTTATCTAATGATTCTGTTTGTATTTTGGCACTAAGATAAGTAGGATAAAATGTAAATAAAATTACTAAATAAGAGTGTTATTGTCTTTAAAAAAATATAT
This sequence comes from Camellia lanceoleosa, assembly GCA_025200525.1. NCBI lineage: Eukaryota > Viridiplantae > Streptophyta > Magnoliopsida > Ericales > Theaceae > Camellia > Camellia lanceoleosa. The sequence continues at coordinate 141,087,484 of CM045766.1, read as the reverse complement.
ATATATATGTCACATACTTTACCCATAACATGATTTCATTTAAATCATAGAATAAAATCTGAACATAAAGCATTAAATGTGATGAGATAATAAATCAAAATAATTAGCTGTTAAATTTTAAAATGTAAGAATGCAAAATACAAGTGAATCATGGTTTAACAAGATTTTTTGAAATTTATCATATAATTTTTGGGAACAAAAATGGCAATTGCTTATTGGGTGTGACATAGGACTGGGCATAGGATTGTTCGAACCGTATAATCTAACTCGAACCAATCCGTATTCAAATGGACGTTTTTGCAGATACAATACAATGCGGGCAAATGTAGTTTGGAATACGACATTATTACGGATTGCGGGTTTTACCCGCACCTGCAAGAACCTGTCTACACTTAGACCTTTTTTTAAAAATAAATCTAGACCGTTGATTTTATTCATCTTATTCTAGATATTTTTGGTGCATGGAATTAAATTTTTTGAAAGTTAGATGTGATTCATGATGGAGTTTGCAAGTTTACAAATGTTTTTATTTTATTTAATGGGTTTGAATTGAATGAAATTTGACAACAATTTATTGTTATTTTATTATTACATTTTGGATGAATATAAAAGTTAATAAAGAATTACTTTTAGGTAAGTTTATGATTTTACTTTAATTATATTTTTGGGTAGTAAATAGTTTTGATGATTTATTTCAGATTTTAAAATATGTGCTTGTGTTACTTTATAATTTTATTTAAAAATTTAAGATTTTGAATGATTTGTTTGTGTTAAGAATTGATTTTATTGTGTTTTTAATTTTATAAATTTTAATTTATTAATTATTAATGTTGAACATTTTAAAAAATAAGAGAAAAATGACTCAAAATAAGGGTTGGTTTGGCATGTACTAAAAAAGTGCACTTTTTGACTTATTGGTGGGTTTGAGTTGGGTTTAGCTTGGGTTTGATGTGATGTATTAGAGAGGTGATGTGATTTAAATAGGATGATATGACTTAAATAAGATAGTGACTTTTTGACTTTTTAACTTATTTAGATAATGCAAAACCAAACCTAAATATTTATAAAAGAAGAAAAAAAAGCCCAAAAATAAAATTTTAAATAAAAAAGTTCAATCCGTAAACTGCATGTACATTCGTAAACTCTATTCGCATAAATTACAACCGATATTGCGAACAATTGAAAGTTCAATTTTGTTCAAATCACACATATATAGAGGGTGTTTGGGAATGATTTTTTTGTTTTTTTTTTTTCACTAAAAGACAAATTAGTTACAAAAAAAAAAAATCTAAACATAATATCATATCAAACTCCATAATCATTTTACTTTTCTCTCGCAAACATCACATCTAATCACAAAAAAATCTAACTATCTTCTTAAATATATATATTTTTTTCTCTAATAATAACTTACAATTAAAAAAACTTACAAAAAAAAATTCACTTACCAAACACTCACATAAACCAGTGCAAACCACAAACCAAACAGTTTAAAACCGAACTGCCAACCCCCTATGGTCACCTGATTAGTAATCGACTTCAACGCAAGCGGGTTCATACACCGCCCTCTGAACCCAACGTCGACGGGCTTAACCGGAGCTGCCACTGCCAACCAAACTAATGCACTCTCTTTTCAGGAAAATTGTTCTTTGTCCCTGGGGCAAGATGATGTGGTGTCCAACTTAGCTGTCATTGGCCGAATCAGTGAGACCCATATTCTTTTTTATTTTTTTTAAAAAATAATTGGTCACTTATCTTTAAATAAATGGGGTAAAACAATATTCTTAGATCACCAAACTAATCCCACTCTCTTTTCACTCCAACCCCCCCAATCAAAATCCTCACCGTCCATTTCCCTCCTCAAACCTATTTATGCATCTCTTCCACTTTCTTCTTCCCTTGCCCGCAACTCCCTCTCCTTCACTCCAATCGTGAGAAAGAGAGAGAGTTTCAGATTCACTCACACTTGTTTTTGTGTGTTTTTGCTTTTAAACAAACATGGCTCTCATAGCAGAGAAGACCACCACAGGCCGTGAATACAAGGTCAAGGACATGTCCCAGGCCGGCTTCGGCCGCCTCGAGATCGAGCTCGCCGAAGTCGAAATGCCGGGTCTCATGTCCTGCCGGGTCGAGTTCGGCCCATCACAACCCTTCAAAGGCGCCCACATCTCCGGTTCGCTCCACATGACGATCCAGACCGCCGTTCTCATCGAAACCCTAACCGCCTTGGGAGCCGAAGTCCGGTGGTGCTCCTGTAACATCTTCTCCACCCAGGACCACGCCGCCGCCATTATAGCCCGCGACTCCGCCGCCGTGTTCGCCTGGAAGGGAGAAACCCTCCAGGAGTACTGGTGGTGCACGGAGCGGGCCCTCGACTGGGGCCCCGGCGGCGGACCCGATTTGATTGTCGATGACGGCGGTGACGCCACTCTGCTGATCCATGAGGGTGTGAAGGCGGAGGAGGAGTTTGAGAAGTGTGGGAAGGTTCCAGATCCGAGCTCTACTGACAACGCTGAGTTTCAGATCGTGTTGAGTATTATTAGGGATGGACTGAAGACTGATCCTAAGAGGTATCACAAGATGAAGCAGAGATTGGTTGGAGTTTCGGAGGAGACGACTACTGGTGTCAAGAGGCTTTATCAGATGCAGGCTAATGGAACTTTGTTGTTCCCTGCTATCAATGTCAATGACTCCGTCACCAAGAGCAAGGTATCGATCTATGTTTGTTCATATATAGTTGGGCCTGTTTCAGATCTGAGATTTATAGTTGTTAGATCTGAAATTGATAGCAGTGTTTGTGTTCATGCACTTCTTTGATCTGGTTTTTCAATCTCATTATTTTAACAGTTCTATTTCAATTACCTATTAATAATTTATATACACAGGTGTAGATCTGAGATTTACAGTCTCGATTGTGTGGGTTGATCTAATTTTGGATTTGTTGGGTTGATTTTACTAGATATGTTCTCACTTTTTATTGAAATGAAAATGATAGATTCGCTCTGTGATCTGCATGTCGTACTTGGTTTGTTAAAGGGTGGTGATAGAAACCCCCTTTTTTAGACCCCCTTTTGACCCCTCTCTTCTCTCATTGGTCCACTTTCCTGCACATCCAATCACCCCCGACACATGGCAAAAGGGGGGGGTGAGGGGTGCCCCAAAAGGGGGTCCCAAGTATTATCCTTACAATCTAGATCTATCTATCTATTCCATGTTTTTTTTTGCTTTTGCTTTTTATTTTTTGTTTTTACATTTTTGCTTCAGATCTCAAGCTTCACATATTCACAAATAAAGAATATACTGCTAGTGATTTTGTCTTTTTATTGATTCTTTCAGTTTGTTCTATTATCTTCCGTGAATTACAACATGTATTTCTACTGACTGTTGATTCAGTTCACTCCATCTCAATTATCTAACAGAATTTTGAGTTTCATTTTCTGAGAATTGCCCCAACAATAACTTACTCATTGACTCTGATTGATTTATGTATTATAAATTTATAATCTTTGACTATTCTTGGATTCGAAATTGAGATTTTGGTAACCCGTTTCTTCTTCTGCTTGTTGACTGCAATTTCGAGTAGTTGATCTTGTATTTTCAAGTAACAGATAGTTTCTTAGCTTAAAATCACTGATTTTGAACTCTTTGATTTCACTCTAATGATCTTTTTGTTCTGTATGTGAACAGTTTGATAACTTGTATGGATGCCGCCACTCACTCCCTGATGGTTTGATGAGAGCCACTGATGTTATGATTGCCGGAAAGGTCGCTGTTGTCTGTGGTTATGGTGATGTGGGCAAGGGCTGTGCCGCTGCAATGAAGCAAGCTGGAGCACGTGTGATTGTTACTGAGATCGATCCAATTTGTGCCCTTCAGGCTCTTATGGAGGGTCTCCAAGTTCTAACCCTCGAAGATGTGGTCTCAGAAGCCGATATCTTTGTCACCACCACTGGCAACAAGGACATCATCATGGTTCACCACATGAGAAAGATGAAGAACAACGCCATTGTCTGCAACATTGGCCATTTTGATAATGAAATTGACATGCATGGGCTTGAGACATACCCAGGCGTGAAGAGGATCACGATTAAGCCCCAAACAGACAGGTGGGTTTTCCCCGACACCAAGTCAGGCATCATTATCTTGGCTGAGGGGCGGCTCATGAACTTGGGTTGTGCTACAGGGCATCCCAGCTTTGTGATGTCATGCTCTTTCACTAACCAAGTGATTGCCCAGCTTGAGCTGTGGAAGGAGAAGAGTACCGGCAAGTATGAGAAGAAGGTGTATGTTTTGCCCAAGCACCTTGATGAGAAGGTCGCAGCACTTCACCTTGGTAAGCTCGGAGCTAAGCTCACCATTCTCACCAAGGACCAGGCTGATTACATTCGCATTCCGGTTGAGGGTCCTTACAAGCCTGCTCACTACAGGTACTGAGGAAAGAGAGCAGAGAACAGAACATCTGAATGGCATGGTTGTTTTTGTTTTCTTTTATGCTTTGATTTGAATTAGAATGGTAGTTCTTTTTTCTTTTTCTTTCTTGTTTTGTTTTGTTTTTTTCCCTTTTTTATGATGCGGGTTGTGTTTGTGGTGGTGAGGGTTGAGAGGAAACAAATGGATTCTTCCTTGTGAAGAAGACCAAATGGGTTGAAATAAGGTTTGAGACTTGGTTGTGTGGGGATATGTTGGAGTTGCTGGAGTTTAGGGTTTTACTGCATTTTGTTATAATTTTATTGTAACAAATATGAAAAGAAATATTTGCCTTTTTTTCTAATTTTCCCCATTATTTTGTTCTTTTGGTTGCCTTCAATTTGGTCTCTCAAGTTTGGTGTCTCAGAAAAAATTTCATATATGTTGAAACTAAAGGCTTTAGATATGGGGTAAGATGTTGGATATGGTAAAGTACTGATGTCAGTGGATGCTGAATCATGGGACTGCAGTTGAACAGGGTGGGTGTATATCTTTTTCTTCTTAAACACACATTAATGATTAATGTATGGTAATTTGACGTTATTTTTAGTTTGAAATTTAGAGCATGAATGTGTTGGAGCATGCATCTTTAACTCAACCCACTAGGCATAGGGGTCTTTTGGGAAGCAATAAAAAAGTTAGCTTTTAATTTTTTTTATTCATTTTGGATCATATTAGTTCTTATATTTTTTATTTATAAAAGATAAAATCAATTAAAAAAGTCAAAAAGTTGACTTATTGTTAACTTTTCAAAACATTTCAATGTTTGTTAGGTAAAATATCTATTATACTTTTTTTAATTCTAATGCAACAGTCAAGATGTATTTAATTATTTTTCTCCATCATCTTTGTTGCTGATGTAATATTTTATAAAGGGTATGGCTTCTGTTCAGTTCGGGATCGGATTGGACCGTGCTGTTGGGCCTGTGGGGCTCACCAAAGGTCTCGTTTTGATAATTTGAAACGTTCAATGTGGAGAACTCGTCGAGTACTATATGCCTGTAAAAAATCACGTTGATCGGATATCGATAGTTATATGATCAAATCAGTTTCGTATTAAAAAAATTAGACGGTGAATAAATTAACGGTTGACAAAAAACTGTTTTGATCACATAGTTATCGATATCCGATCAACGTGATTTTTTACAAACATATAGTACTCAACGAGTTTTATATATTGAACGGTTCAGATTATCAAAATGGGACCCGTGGTGGGCCTCCATAGGCCCAATAACACGGTCCAGTCCGATCCTGAACTGGACAGAAGCCATACCCTTTTATAAAATTAATATTATTTGAATGAATAACTCAAATAAAGAGTATGATTGTAGTAAAAATATAAAATAGTTGATAGATAAAACAAATTGTATATTTTATAATACAATAATAATTCATCCCCTCTTTTTAAGACCCTCTTTGGACCCCCTCTCTCTCTCATTGGTCACCTTTTCTTTTTCTTTTTCTTTTTTTTCCTGCTCCTTCAATCACCTCTTGTCACGTGGCAAAGGGAGGTAAAGGGGGTGACCCCCAAAAGGGGTCCTAACTTTTATTCTTTATAATAATGTTTAGATAGATAAAATATTAGCATTGGAGATGTTCTTGGGCAATATCCTAGTTCTGGTAATGGGTATTTGTTGACTATTAAGTGTAGAATATTGATTATTAAGTGCTATATGAACGATGTACTAGCTTTCACGTTAGCTCACAGATAAGTTAGTGCTTATAAATGTTAGTTAAATTCTACAACATTTGAAAAGTGTGTATTTTCTGACATACTAATGTTATCGTTTGAAATGAGTGCATTTCTAAAGCCACATTGTATGCCTACTTGGGGACCAAGCACAACCCAAAGCTCTTGCGCAATCTCACCGAGGGAACTGAGAGCTTTTGCATGAAACCAACCATTAGAGCTGCCTACACAAAAACCATGAAAGAGTCCTGAAACAGGCTTCCATTCCCAGCTCTACTGGTATCCATCCCCCTTCATCACCGAAACATCAACATATAATAACTTGATAACACAAACAGTTCTGCTGGAGACCCCCAGCAGAACACGACCCCAGCACCCCCCACCTCCACGTGGGGGGGCTGCCACTGACTGAAAAAAAAAAAAAAAAAACAGTTTTTTTGGCCAATCAGAGAGACCCCAGCACCCCCACTGGGGGTCTCATGCATTTTCCTAACACAAATAGGGTGAGAGGTGGCTTTCATTTTACATCAACTCGCTAAGGTTGTGTTTGGTTCATGGATTTGATGAGGGATTTGAAAATAAAAAAAGAAAAATAAAAGGTATCTAGAACATAGGTATGTAATTATATTTATTCACATTTTATTTATTTTTTCATTTTCATTTTTCTTCTCTCTTTTTGAATCCCTAAACAAGGCCTAATTACGTGGAATGGAGTCAAGTTGTAGCTATTTCACGAGTCCTCTAGTCCAAAAATTAACCATAGTGAATTAGTAGGAGGGACAAAATTAGATTCATTAATCATTTTATTTCTCCAAAACGAAGTCACCTCTCTTAGCATATCCACTGCCACTGGCGCGCACACACATAAGAGAACATGGACAGCTGCTTTTGCCCTACTCTCTATGGAGCAGCAGGTACTTCTGACCAAATTGGCTTTTGGGTCTACATTCACTGCATGCACAATCCTCTATCCTCTAATGCATGGCAAATTGTTTGTCTTTGTTTGGTCATTTCTTATTTTTCAATGTTTAATTATTCACAAGGGGGCCCAAAAACTCATTTGTCCTCAAAATGCACCTCTTCAGTCTGTTTTAATTCACTCTTACCTACCCATAACATCTCAGCCCTGTTTCTTGATGTATTGTTGTTTCTGGGAATGAATTTGAATTCCATTAGTAGTAGTGCCTTTGAAGAATAACTCTGCCGATTGATATGAACAGTGTTCTTATTTGTATTTCTTGAAAAATATTTGATCCTATTTGACAAATGCATTCACATTTGAATGTTATTTGAGCTCAGAAAGAATTCATTTTCTCTCTAAATATAATTTTGTTGAAAAATCAGGGGCCGAGTGACAATCTCACCAACATTTTCCCCAATAAAATCATTGGGAATAGTTGGATGAATGCGATATATGAGCCTTACCATTCTTTCTTAACATTTTCAAATGGTAGTGCCGATCAACCACAGAAGAATAAAAAGAATAAAGGAATTGCATGTTCTAGGCGCAAAAAAAAAAAAACATACCTGTTTAGTCCCACCTGGAAGAAGTTACTAAAAAAAAATAAGAACAGAAAATCACAACACTAGAGGATAAGAATAAGAATCTGGATTTGGTCAATGTCAAGTAATTTCACAAATTTCCAATAACTTATTGGTTTGGTAAAGAAAAAATAATTAATTTTTAAGTCATAGTCACACTGTTGAACAAGTTGGTGGGAGTGGGTAACAGAAAATGACAGGAAAAGTAGGCAGTAAGCCACCTCAGCTACAGAAACTAATAAAAAAAAAAAAAAAATTAGGAGTTTTAAAATAACGACTCTAATAGTTCTAGGATTATTTTGGAAAGATGTTTAAAAGTTATTTTTTAGTTAAAAATTGATTAAAAACTGATGTATGGGTTTCATGTGACGTGATATTTGTTGGGATACCTCCTTATTGGAGTGTGGGACCCAATTAGTTTTGGAAAAAGAGTTTTAATTGGGCTTGGTTTAGTATAATATATTTTTATATATTATATTTGTGGAGGCCCAATCCAATTTGGATACAATTAGGGTTTGATTACAAAACCCTAGATTCATTATATTATATTATATTTTGTTTATTGGAGGCATTATTGTTTTTGGTTGTTCAATACACAAGCAAGAGTGGCGGGTGCTATAGGTTCTTGATATGATGCCCAAGATTGGGATATTGGGTCAACTTTGGTTTTTGAAGCTTGGTTCTTTGGGCATCTTCGGTTGGTGTCTGGTTCGTTATTTTGGGTCGTCTTCAACTTTGGTTCTGAAGATTTTGGTTCATCTATTTGGTGAGGTCTTTCCTCTTGTTTATTTGTGATTATTTGAAATTCACCTAAGGGTGGTTTTGTGAGACCATTAGTGTCTCGTTTGTAATTGTTTAGAATTTATTTGGTTGATAGTGGAATCGGATTTCGATCCCGTGGACGTACCTCACATTGAGGGAACCACGTAAAAAAATCTTGTGTTGCCTTTGATTTAATTTTTCCGCAATAGTTTTTATTCCCATTGATTGATTTACTTGTGGGGAATCATCGATTTTCCCTAACAACTGGTATCAGAGCTTACGGTTTATTTGGGTTTATTTATTTGTGTAAATCAATGGAGGGGAATGTGGGTCGTATGTCTAGCTTCAATGGAAGCAATTGGGTAACTTGGAAAACTAAAATGGAGGACATATTATTTTGTAAAGATTTGTATGGATCCATTGAGGGTGATAGTAACAAATCAAAAGATGGTTCTTTTTCAAAGAAAGACATTGAGTGTTATTATTGCCATGAGAAAGGGCACATGAAGCGAGAATGCCGAAAGCTCAAGAATAAAGAGAAAAGGCGTGACAAAAGTGTGGATAAGAAGCAAGAAGACACAACAGCAGTTACTACCGATGATATCATGGTCGTTTGTGAAGATGATTGTATCAATTTTGTGGGCTAAGAGAGTCATTGGGTGATTGATTCTGGTGCTTCTTTTCATGTGACTTCTCGAGTTGATTTCTTCACTACCTACACTGCAGGAGATTATGGTTCTGTTCGAATGGGTAATGAAGGTTTGTCCAAGATTATTGGCATGGGTGATGTTTGCTTGGAAACAAATTTGGGCTGCAAGTTGTTGCTTAAAGATGTAAGGCATGTTCCCGACATTCGCCTCAATTTGATCTCTACTGGGAAGCTAGATGATGAAGGCTTCAACAACAAATTTGGTGATGGAATATGGAAGCTCACAAATGGTTCTTTGGTGGTGGCTAAGTGCAAGAAGACTCATACACTTTATTCGATGCAAGGAAAAATTTGTAAAGGTGTTGTCAATGCACTTGAAGATGATACTTCTACCGAATTGTGGCACAAGCGGCTTGGCCACATGAGTGAAAAGGGGCTGCAAGTATTATTCAAGAAAGAGCTTCTACCCGGTTTGAAAGGTACACATCTTAAAATTTGTGTTCATTGTTTGGTGGGTAAACAACATAGAGTTTCTTTTCATAAAAATGTTGCTTCTAGAAAAGAAAATGTGTTGGAGTTAATTCATTCGGATGTTTGTGGTCCTTTAAAAGTTAGAACACATGGTGGTGCACTTTATTTTGTTACTTTCATTGATGATTATTCAAGGAAAGTTTGGGCTTATCTACTAAAAACTAAAGATCAAGTTCTAGAAGTATTTAAGCATTTTCAGGCCATGGTTCAAAGAGAAACAGGCGTAAATTGAAGTGCATCGAACGCAACAATGGTGGTGAATACATTGGGCCATTTGATGAGTATTGTCGCAGCCAAGGTATTCGGTATCAAAAGACAGTTAACAAGACTCCTCAACAAAATGGCGTTGCCGAGAGGATGAACCGCACCATTGTGGAAAGAACAAGGTGTTTGCTTTCACAAGCTAAATTGCCAAGACCCTTTTGGGGTGAGGCAATGAGTACAGCGGTTGACTTGATCAATTTATCTCCTTGCTATCCTTTGAATGGTGATGTTCCTGAAAGAGTTTGGACTGGCAAAGATGTGTCTTATGAGCACTTGAGAGTGTTTGGTTGCCGAGCTTTTGTTCACATTCCAAAGGATGAGAGGTCCAAGCTTGATAGTAAGTCAAGACAATGTATTTTTCTTGGCTATAGGCGTGATGAATTCGGGTATAGATTATGGGATCCGGTCGACAAGAAAGTTATTCGAAGCCGTGATGTTGTGTTTCTTGAAGACCAAACAATTGAAGACTTTGGTAAAGGTGATCAACCGGAGCCAAAAACTAGTGATCTCATTGACATGGATCCATCTCCTTCATCTCCAGTTGATGATGAAAATGGGGGAGATGTGCAGCCACCTATTGAAGATGTGGAGGATGATGCTAATCCTAATGAAGTTGAGCCAGAAATTGAGGAAGAGCATCCAACTCAAGAACCGCCACCACAACTTGAGTTGAGAAAATCTACAAGGACCGACAACGTTCAAGAAAGTATCCTCCCAATGAATTTGTGTTGATTTCTGATCAAGGGGAGCCAGAGAGCTACCAAGAAGCAATTGAGCATGCAAAGAAAGATGATTGGAAAAAGGCCATGGAAGAGGAGATGAATTCCTTACTTGAAAATCACACTTATGATTTAGTGAAGTTGCCTAAAGGAGGAAAATTCGAAAAATAAGTGGGTCTTCAAATTGAAGAATGATAGGAAGAATCGAGGTACAAAGTCGTCTTGTTGTGAAAGGCTTTGGGCAAAAGAAAGGCATTGACTTTGACGAGATTTTCTCGGTTGTGAAGATGTCTTCTATTCGGGTTGTACTTGGCATGGCAGCAAGTATGAACCTTGAAGTTGAACAACTTGATGTGAAGACCGCATTTCTTCATGGTGATCTTGAAGAAGAAATTTACATGGAGCAACCAGAAGGTTTTGTGGAGAAAGGGAAAGAGAAATTTGTTTGCAAATTGAAGAAAAGTTTGTATGGCCTCAAGCAAGCTCATGACAATGGTACAAAAATTTGACTCTTTCATGATGAATAATGGCTTTTCTAAAACCACTTCGGACCATTGTGTGTTTGTGAAAAATTTCCCGAATGGCAAATTTATTATTCTTTTGCTTTATGTTGATGACATGTTAATTGTGGGTCAAGATTCTACCATGATTAACAAGTTGAAGTTGGAGTTGAGCAAATCTTTTGCTATGAAAGATTTGGGGCCGGCAAAGCAAATACTTGGTATGAAAATTGTTCGTGATCGCAAAGAGGGACTGATTTGGTTGTCTCAAGAGAGCTACATTGAAAAAGTTCTTGAGAGATTCAACATGGATAAAGCAAAGCCGGTTGGTTGTCCACTTGCAGGTCACTTCAAACTTAGTTCGAATCAATGTCCTACAAGTGAGAAAGACAAAGAAGAGATGTTGAAAGTTCCTTATGCTTTAGCAGTTGGTTCTTTGATGTACGCCATGGTTTGTACAAGGCCTGATATTGCTCACGCCGTTGGTGTGGTGAGTCGTTTTCTCTCTAATCCAGGTAAAGAACATTGGGCAGCGGTAAAATGGATTCTAAGATATCTTCGAGGGACTTCAAAGGTGTGTTTGTGTTTTGGGGATGGTAAACCGATGCTTGATGGGTTCACAGATTCTGACATGGCTGGTGATGTTGATTCTAGGAAATCTACTTCGGGGTATTTGATGACTTTTGCAGGGGGAGCTGTGGCATGGCAATCTAAATTACAAAAATGTGTTGCTCTCTCAACTACCGAAGCTGAATTTATTGCCATTACAGAAGCTTGCAAAGAAAAGTTATGGTTAAAGAAATTTTTGCAAGAGTTGGGTTTGAAGCAAGAAAGGTATGTGCTTTATTGTGATAGTCAAAGTGCTATTCACTTGAGTAAAAATTCTACCTTTCATTCGAGATCGAAACACATTGATGTGAGATACCATTGGATTCGTGATGTGTTAGATTCGAAATTGTTGCAACTCGAAAAGATTCACACAGATGATAATATCTCGGATATGTTGACTAAGACTTTGTCGAGGGACAAACTTTTAAAGTGTCGAACTTTGGCGGGTATGGTTGATGTCTCTACCTAAGTCGGTAGGGGGAGAATTGTTGGGATACCTCCTTATTGGAGTGTGGGACCCAATTAGTTTTGGAAAAAGAGTTTTAATTGGGCTTGGTTTAGTATAATATATTTTTATATATTATATTTGTGGAGGCCCAATCCAATTTGGATACAATTAGGGTTTGATTACAAAACCCTAGATTCATTATATTATATTATATTTTGTTTATTGGAGGCATTATTGTTTTTGGTTGTTCAACACACAAGCAAGAGTGGCGGCGGCGATAGGTTCTTGATATGATGCCCAAGATTGGGATATTGGGTCAACTTTGGTTTTTGAAGCTTGGTTCTTTGGGCATCTTCGGTTGGTGTCTGGTTCGTTATTTTGGGTCGTCTTCAACTTTGGTTCTGAAGATTTTGGTTCATCTATTTGGTGAGGTCTTTCCTCTTGTTTATTTGTGATTATTTGGAATTCACCTAAGGGTGGTTTTGTGAGACCATTAGTGTCTCGTTTGTAATTGTTTGGAATTTATTTGGTTGATAGTGGAATCGAATTTCGATCCCGTGGATGTACCTCACATTGAGGGAACCACGTAAAAAAATCTTGTGTTGCCTTTGATTTAATTTTTCCGCATTAGTTTTTATTCCCATTGATTGATTTACTTGTGGGGAATCATCGATTTTCCCTAACAATATTTTGATTTTAGTTTTCTTTTTTGATTTTTTACATTATTAATACTCTTTTAGAATTTGGGTAAACTACCAATAAGTCCTACTTTGGAGACTTATTACCCAATAGGTCCTACTTTGGAGACTTATTACCCATTAAGTTCTATTTGATAAATTTATTAAGTGATAAAGATAAATTTATCAGTCTTTTTTTTTATGAAAAAATTTATAGTGATAAATTTATCAGTCTCTTTATTTTTATGAATAAATTTATAGTGATAAATTTATCAATTTCTTATTTTTATAATGTTAAATTTATTAGTTAGGACTTGTAAGTAAATAAGTCTAGTGAATAGGACCTACACGTAAGTACCCCTTAGAATTTTCAAATTAGAGAAATATATCATTTATGTAAAAAAATAATCCCTCCTCAAATCCAATATCAACGCACCAGACTTTTTGCTACAAAATATGCTTAAACAGCGTTTTGACTTTTTAAAATTTTTTTTTTGGGGTCATATCTCTTTTTTATTTTTTTACATATATTTAAAAAAAAAAAAAACTAAAAGAATCCCAAAACAAGCAAAGGCCCATGACAATCTCTCTCTCTCTCTATCAAGCAAGTTTATATAGCTTTTGAAATTCATGTGCCTTTTCTCGTTTTTCTTATTATTGTTTTTGTAGTTATTATTTGTCTTGCAAGTACTCTGGTGAATATAAAGTCATTCTGCAATCAAATTCTACAGAAATGTTTGTATGACTTTAGCAAGAACATTGCATTAACAGACTTAATTTGTCAAAAACAATACTTACAATTGCTCTGCTCTGGTGCTGATGGTGTATTCAAGAATTTAAGGTACGTTTGTTTTGCTGTAACATATTTTTTCAAAAAATACTTTTCTCATTTCCGTGGTGTTTGTTTTGCATAATAATTTGGGAAAACATTTTTTCTGTAAATTATTTGTGTGAAGTGCTAAAAAGAACTTACAGGTTGTTAATATTAAGGCCTGGTTTGGGGTGATCTATTTAAGACAAAAAGTCAAAAAGTTACTCCAAAATCCAAAAATACATCACTATTCACCTAAAAAAAAAATAAAATAATAATTTCAGAACTGTCAAAGGACACAGCGACTGGACCGAAAGGCGGGAGAAGTGCAGCGGCAGTGCAGAGAAAGAGAAATGGTTGGGTGTGATTAACACACACCGCTGTTTGGCCTGTGGAGGCTATCACGGGTCCCGTTTTGATAATCTGAACCGTTAAATGTGTAGAACTCATCGAGTACTATATGTCTGCAAAAAATCACATTGATCGGATATCGGTAACTATATGATCAGATCAGTTATGTATGACAAATGGATGGTGTTATAATTAATGATTGAAAAATAAATATATCTGATCAAATAGCTATCGATATCCGATTAACGTGATTTTTTATAGGTATATAGTGTTCGACGAGTTACACACATTGACGGTTCAGATTATTAAAATGGGACCCGTGATGACCCCACGGACCAAACAAAACCGTCCAAAACTTTGTACAAAAATTACCCAATAATTTTGAACCCCAAATACACGGCTGCCGATTGTACTGTGGGGCCCACCTGTCACTATTCATCTCTTACACACTCTTTTTATACAATTTTTTAATACACATTTTTCCAAAAAAATCCAAAAAGTTAACCCAAACCTCCATATTTTTTTCTCAACTTTTTTAGTCCAAAAAGACAAAAAGTGCACTTTTTTAGTACACCCCAAACCAGCCCTAAATATATACATTATGTTAGTGATCTAGATAGTGGCTATAATGGATATATATAGTGATCTAGATAGTGGCTATAATGGATGTATATATTATGTAAGGAGATAGGTAGTGGCTCTTAGTGGTGATAGTGGATCTTAGTGGCTCCAATAGTAGCTCTTGTTCTCTCCTATATAAGGAGTGTAGTTTTCTCTTTACAAGACAGAAGATTGAATAGAACACTGGTATACATTCTCTTCTCAACTCTCAAATTATCATGGTATCAGAGCCTAGATTTCTATTCTAGCCTCCTCTTTTTTTCTTTTTTTTTGGGTCTGTCTGTGTGGTAGATCGCATCCTTTGCCTCAGCGTATCTCGTTCCTTTCTGTTTCACAGTTTCGAACACACCAGACTCTTCGTCTCTCCCTGACGAAGCCAGAGCCACCAAAATCATCCTCAACCGACGCTTCACGCGCCTCCATGCGCCGCCAAAACATTGGCCACGCGCTGTCCCGTTTTTTCAACGCGCCTACGCGCCTCCTGCACTTGTCCTGCGCTATTGTGCGCCGCGGCTTCATTTGCTAACGTGAGCCGCGTGTTCTGACGTCAGCTGACGTCAGCCCTGCTTGCTTCCGTGCGCTCCTCTTCCTGCCTGCTAACGTGCGCCGCGTGTCTCTCTGCTAACGTGCGCCGATTTGGTCAAACCCTTTGACTGAACCAATTTGAAGCCTTTTTGGGTCAATTTTTTGGTCCGCTTGCTCCTATTCCCACTAATTTCAACCTTCTGAATTCACTGGTACCCTCAGTTTTTTCAGATTCTGTATCTATTGTGTTGATTTGCTTCATGGATCGCCCGGACTCTTCTCATCACCCTATTTCCGTTGTTCTTGACGGAACCAACTATGTCTTATGGGCACAAGCCATGTCTGGCTTCCTCAAAGGCAAGAAACTTTGGCGTATTATTACTGGGGATGTGCGCAAACCCATCCAAGCGACCACTGAATCTGATGACAAATTTGTCGACCGCTTGGAGGATTGGGATAGTAAAAACTACCAGATAATCACTTGGCTTCGGAATACATCTACTACCTCCATTGGCCTTCAGTTTGGCCGGTTCCAACTTGACTCTATTTCCACTCCAGCCAAAGACATCTGGGATTTTCTGAACGCCCGATATCAAACTACTGGTCTTGCTCACCAATATCAGCTTCAGAGCCATCTTCACCGTATGCGCCAAGAGACAACTCAACCTATTAATGATTTCCTCTCCCAAATGTCTTCTGTTTGGGATCAGCTTGCTTTCTCTGAACCTCCTTGGGCCCACACTGAAGATGCTACCTTGTTTACTACTTATCGTGATCAACAACGATTGGTTCAGTTTCTTATGTCTCTAACTCCCCATTTTGAGCCGGTCCGTGCATCTCTCCTTCATCGCACTCCTTTACCCACTCTTGAGCAAGCTATTTCCGAACTCCTATCTGAGGAAACTCGCCTTGGCACTCTCCATCCACACCCTGTGGACTCTGTTCTTGCTACTCCCCAGACTGGGAGTTCTCCTTCACCCAATGATCTTCTCCTGCATCTCGTCTGTCGCGGTCTTCCGTCCACTCATCTTCTGGTTCATTGTCCAGTTCGCCTTTGTCGATTTTGTAACAAGATTGGTCCTGGTCATCTTCTGCAAGATTGCTTCCGCAATCTAGACCGAGTCTCTCGTACTGGTCCATCCACCGGGAATTTTTCACGCTTTTCACGCAACAACTCTCACCGTTCCAAGCCTCAGTCAAAATCTATGCCTGTTTATCGCACTACTGCTTCTGCTGCCTCAGAGGATTTACATTCTTCTGTCCCTATAGACCCTTCCACTCCGGTCTTCTCTCAAACCGATGTTGAAGCCATGTTCCAACAATTTCTCTCCATCTCCGGTACTCCTCCCTCCACTGTTTTGTCTGTCGCCTCAGGTAACACTTCCTGGTACTTTGACTCAGCTTGTTGTAATCACATGACCTTTGACTCTACTATTTTTACTTCTCTCTCTTCTAAACCTCTTGTTCCTTCAATTCATACTGCTGATGGGTCTCTTTTGTCTGTAAGTAATGTTGGGTCTGTTTCCACCTCTCACTTATCCTTATCCCATGTATATCTTATGCCTGCTCTTACTTTAAATCTTATCTCCATTAGTCAATTGTGTGAGCATGGTCTAACTGTTACCTTTTCCCCTATTGGTTGTTTGGTTCAGGACCCTCGGACGGGACGGACTCTTGGGATCGGCCGTAAGCATGGACGTCTCTATGAACTCATCCATCTTCATGTTCCGGTTTCTTCTCAAATTGTCGCTCCTACTACCACTACTCCTCTCTTCTCTCCTTTTCAGCTTTGGCACTGTCGTTTAGGCCATCTTTCTGTTGGTCGGTTAAAGTCTTTAATTTCTAGTGGTCAATTAGGTCCTGTTAAATCAGATCCTTTGGATTGTTTGTCATGTCAACTTGCCAAGCAACCTGCTTTATCTTTTAATAAAAGTGACTCTGTTTCTCTTGCGCTTTTTGATCTCATTTATTCTGATATTTGGGGACCCTCTCCTACTCCTACTATGGGCGGTGCCCGCTATTTTGTTGTTTTTATC
Source organism: Camellia lanceoleosa (assembly GCA_025200525.1). Lineage (NCBI taxonomy): Eukaryota > Viridiplantae > Streptophyta > Magnoliopsida > Ericales > Theaceae > Camellia > Camellia lanceoleosa. The sequence continues at coordinate 141,070,282 of CM045766.1, read as the reverse complement.
GATGATTTTTCCCGTTTTACGTGGTTGTTTCTTATGAAACACCGTTCCGAACTCAAACAACTTTATTACAATTTTGCTAAAATGGTTCAAACCCAATTTTCTAAAACTATTAAAATCTTTCGTTCCGACAATGCCATGGAATATAAAGATATTGACTTTCTTTCTTTTCTTCAGAGTCATGGTACTCAACCCCATCGTTCTTGTCCCGGCACGTCTCAACAAAATGGACGTGCTGAACGAAAACATCGACATATTCTCGACACTACTCGAGCTCTCCTTCTCTCTTCCTCCTGTCAGGAAAATTTTTGGGGCGAAGTCGCTCTCACTGCTGCTTACACTATAAATTATATCCCTACACCTGTCATTCATAATCATACTCCCTATGAGCGTTTGCATGGCACTCCTCCTCCTTACCCCACTCTTCGGATATTTGGATCTGCATGTTTTGTTCTTCTCCAACCTTATGAACACACCAAACTTGAACCTCGTTCAAAATGCGTGTTGCTTTTGGGGTATGGTATTGAACATAAAGGGTATCGTTGTTGGGATCCTATCTCCCAGCGTCTCCGTATCTCTCGTCATGTAGTTTTTTGGGAACACAAAATGTTTTCATCTCTCTCCCAATTCCGTTTATCCACTCCATCACCCTCTCTCCTTTTTACTAACGCTTCTGCCGATCTCTTTTCTGATGATCTTGCTCCATAGCCCTTGCCTGCACCTTCGGAGACTCCCTTACCTACTGGTCTATCCCATGCTCCTGCCGCCTCGATGGTCCCGCTCTGCTCTCGCTCTCCGCCTCCTTCGGCCTCACCTCCTGGTGTGTCTCTCCCCTGCCCTCTGGCTCCTCTACCTTCTGGTCGACCAGAAAACTACACTCCTTATATAGGAGAGAACAAGAGCTACTATTGGAGCCACTAAGATCCACTATCGCCACTAAGAGCCACTACCTATCTCCTTACATAATATATACATCCATTATAGCCACTATCTAAATCACTATATACATCCATTATAGCCACTATCTAGATCACTAACATAGTGTATATATTTAATATTAACAGCCCCCTGCAAACTCAAGGAGGGTAAACATCAATCATCTGGAGTTTGGTAACAAGGTCAACGAAGCGGCCAGGAGAATGAGCTTTGGTGAAGATATCTGCAGGTTGATCAGTAGAAGAGATCGAATGGAGAAGAACAGTGCCACGAGTGACGTGTTGACGAATAAAATGGCAGTCAATCTCAATGTGTTTGGTGCGATCATGAAAAATATCATTGTGAGCAATTTGAATAGCACTCTGATATACATTCTCTTCTCAACTCTCAAATTATCACAGGTTGTAGCAGAAACTGAGAGAGAGAGAGAGAGAGAGAGCAGTAGAACAGCTCCATTATACAACTAATGCCAACTTTATTATGAAAATCTAGGAAGAAGAACATTGAATAGCTTACAATGTGGATATAGTATTAGTTATAGTACAGATGATTCACTATGCTGATTAAGCTCATGAACATATTCTAGTGAAATATAACATATGGATATAGTCATATAACAAAAAGCAACCTAACAAGAACGGAAACACACATTCCAGCAAATTGAACCTAGAAGAACATCAGGTTTTAGAAGAAAAAAAAAAACCACAAAGTAATTGATTTTGGGTCTTGCTAACAAGTGCCATTGGGGCACCCAAAAAAAAAAATATGAGTGAAGAACATATGACATTTCTCACTAATTTCAAGACTTTTCTCAACATTTTCAGTTTTCCAGAACATTTTTTTAAAATATAAATTCCAATATTAAACAATGCCCCAGAGGCACTCATTATTTATTCCTTGAAGAGCCAATCGGGGCTATGTCGTAATTCTGTTATAGAAAGAACAGTATGTAACTGTAAGGGAAAAGATTGGTTCCCCGATTCTACTTTTGTAAATTAAATAGCTTGAATGTTGGTACCTTAAAGGCTTTTAGAATCCATGGCAAGCCACAATAAAAAACCAAATGTTGTCGATGCCCTAGCTACCCTTCAGTCTATTAACCAGATAAAAACAAGCTTTACTCCTATAGCTAGTTGAGATCGGCACTCAGGGAGCATAAATTTTGACCATAAATACAAGTTAAGGATACTCCAAAACAAATTGATTAAGATCTACTAAATACATTTGAAGTGGATGATTTGCTCATTTATGTGGCATGTTTATGTTTTCTGTGCTAGAATTGTAATCCTACTTGTAGAGATTGTGGCAATGAATTGGTTGGCTTCAGAACAGAGAAACAAGATAAAAGGAAAGCACGCTTTTGCAATCTTGTCAAGAAATATGGATTCTAACCCATCCAAATTGGAGTCCTCAGTAAAATTGAAGTATAACAAAGCATGCATGTCTAATCTGGCTAAAAGCAACGTCATTTATAGTCAAACATAATAAATTGATTCCGATGCATTCCATTTCCGACCACTTTTTTAGTTGTGACGATGAGGTGCTAGATTAATACAGATAATAAATAAATAGAAGGATGATGAATACTAATCAGGAACTACAATTACATTATTCTTGCAAAATTAGCAAACTAACGAGTGTCTGTTGGGCAAAGAGTTGGCCAATGTTGGATTTTACTACTTACACGGTTACAGGTAAGAAAAAGGAAGAAAATTAACGATGGATAGCGTTTATTTGAGAACAGCAAGTTATGTGCAAGCTATGGACAAGGACTAAACAAAAACTGAAAAGCAGAATGCATCATGGATGTTAGAGTTTGAAGTATCTTTTGTTGTGACCAGGCTCAGAAACAAATACTACTAACACACCCACAAACAAAACAAACAAGTTTTACGTGGTTCGGCAAGGTGTCTACGTCCACGGGCAACGAATTTCACTAATTTCAGAGAGAACGAACAATACAAATTACAACAATGGAGGAGGAGGAGTAGACAACACTCTCAACTCAACTCACACTCGTACACACAACTCTCTGATTTCTACATCTCTTCTGCTGCACTAAACCCACCACATGCACTCCCATTTATACACAATGGGAGAGCCAAAGGCAGCACTTGCCTACAGACAATTACCGTAATAGCTCAGCTAATCTCCAAAATCTGTAGCACACTCTTTTTGCAGCCAAAGTTGACTTCCTTGAATCTGAGCCAACAAACAACATCTTTCCTATAAAAATACCAACTCCAAAATCAGAACTTCTTTCACCTTCTTAGTTACAAATATCCCAACCACAAAACTCTTTGATAAAGAATGACTGACAATAGATAACCTGAACCTAAGGGTCGCAATTTGGTCAGCAAATTCTATGACATTTTTTAATCCATGTTGAAACTCAAATTTTGGATATGTTGTCGAATGTCAACAACCTGAATCCAACCCAATATGTTCAATACTTTTATTACATCATACTTGTCTTTCATCCCAACATATTATACAACTCAGGTAAAGAGCTTAATCTTCCCACAAATCCTTGAAAGAAAAAAAATGATCCCCAAAGGGACAGTGGTACTGGTTTTTGTCCCAAACAGAAATAGATTGTGGTTTTTCATTTAACTAGAGAGGTGTGTTCAATCCAAGAGAAATGGATTTGAGAACCTGGTGTACACATTTCGAAGAAATCATTCCGGTTTATGAAGCGACTTAGTGCTAGACTTCACTGGTAAGGCAGCACAGCATTACATAACCAATTTCTTACTTTTCAAGTGGATACAACTATTTTCTGTCCAATCCTAACCTTTTTTCCCCTTCCTGGACAAGAATAGTTCAGCCTGAAACAACTGAGACCCAAGTCTAACTTATGTCCGAAAAATTTGTCAATTCTGAGAAGTAATTTTTGGAAGAAAGGATGGGTTTTCAATAATAAATCAAACACTCGTCAAGTGGTAATCAAGGATTTTTGCTTTCAATATTTAAGGGAGACCAACATGAAATTGTGTGTACAAAGTTAAGAAACCCCAAATCTGCCCTAGCATGAAGGTGCAGAGACCATCATCCTCAAAACCCAATTAGGCATCATATCAAAATTATCAATTATTTTGACCAAAAATATTAAGTGTCCTCACAATTAAAGACATAAATACATTCATATAAGTAGCAGATGGGACTACTAGTCTTTAATTTACAAACATAACTAAGAAGCCCAAGAAAGCATCTCATAAGAAAGAACAATAAAAACAGTTTAACAGTCTCATCAAGTCAAGGTTTGATGCCACTAATGTCTCTAGCACAACCTGTGATGACCTCACAACCTCTGTTATATGGGTTTGCCTGGCCAGATGCTTTGCAGTTGTAGTAAGAAGCCCCAGGTCTTGTACATGGAACCAAGTCCCTCTTCAGTGTCTTATAGCTTATATACCTCCTCTGCATCACCAAAACCCTCCTATTGCTCTCTGAATCCATCTCTGCCTCCTCTTCAATACATTCACCAATCTTTCCAGCACAAGCCCTCCTCACCATTGCATCCAAATCACTAGTTTTAAGTGAATTGAGGCCAAGAACTGAAACCCCATTGCAGATTGTGAGGTGGGTGTGAAATAAAAGCAGCAATATGAAAAGGGTGTTCATGGGTTTCAGTTGGATTTGGGGCATTTCTCTTTTTGGAGGTTTGCTCAGCTTGTGACTTTGTGTTTGTGGTTTTGTGGGCTGTGAAAGATGAGATTTGTGAGTGAGTGAGTGATTGAGTGAAGTAATGAAAGTGAGATATTTTTGTGGGTTGGAAGGGTCATTTGATGTTGTGAGGGTCACAGTCTCACCAACCTGGCTGCTCATGGGGGGTTGCTGTGGGATTGAATGCGACTTACCGACCACCATCGTGGAATTTTTATGGGAAGGCTTTGTCAAGAATCCAGTCTAGTAATTCTGTGCTCTGCTTTTTGGCCCATTGGCGTCTGTTTGATTAAGACAAGTGCCTAAATTTGGGAATTACAAATTGATTGGTTGGTTGAGAAAATAATTATTAATGATCAATTACATTTTGTATCTGAAATATGAGATTTGTTATATTTTAGTCTTTGATACTTGCATTGTGTTAATTTATTTGTCATCTAATCTAATTTTGTTAATTATGTTGTTGAACTTAAAGATAAATGTGAAAACTCATTTAGAATATTAAGGTAGCGTTTGGTAAAGCTTTCTAAATATGATTTGAGAATAGGAGTTGTATTTTGAGTTTATGAGTTTTGAAATTATGATTTTGTGAATTATGTAGTTTATATTATTCATTAAGGATAGTTTAGTACTTTAGGTTATTAGGGTTTCATTCTATTGCTTATATATTTGTACTTCTTTTGATTAATCAAGATATACAAGTTTTGTCATCTGTTAACATGGTATCAGAGCTAAGTTTCAAACATTAGCATACCTGTCGCAGTCGTTCTTTGCAAGGCTTCGTTGCAAGGCTTCGATGATCTGTCTCATTCGTAGGTCATCACCGAAGCAGTTGGTTCTGGTTCAATCAAAACCCTAGGAAGCCATCATCGCTGGTCTGTGGTCCTTCGTCACTGGTCTCTGGTCCATTCGAAGACCTAGGTTGGGTATCTCATTGATATGCAATCAAATGCTCTACCACTGAGGACGAGGACCATTCGATCTACCACTGGTCCATGCGATCTTTGTCTGGTTCAGTTGAGGACGAGGACCAAACATCGCTACTCTTCACAGGTCGATCATCTCTCTCTCTCTTCTTTGCTGCCTTTTACTCTATTTTGAATGCACTGTAGTTTGGGTATACAATATGGCTGATGATAAATTGCAAGCTATTACTACTAAATTAGATGGTACCAATTATTCTTATTGGTCTCATGTGATGAAAAATTTTATAATAGGTAAAGGTATGTGGAATTATGTTATTGGTATAACTATTAGACCTGTGGAATCTCAAGAAACTGAGGCCGATGTTGCTAAATGGGAAAAGGAAAATGCACAAATTCTTACTTGGTTTCATAATTCAGTTCAAACTACCATTGGTATGAATTTTTCCAAGTATTCTACTTCTAAACAAGTTTGGGACTATTTGAAGACTATGTACCTTGAGTCTAACTTTGCAAAACAGTATGAACTTGAGATGTCTATTCGCAGTGCTAGTCAGAAAGATAAGTCTATTCAGGAGTTCTATAATGAGATGACTACTTATTGGGATCAGCTTGCTTTGATGGAACTGTTCGATTTGCAGTTACTTGACAGTTATATCAAGTATCGGGAGAAATAACATCTTGTTCAATTTCTCATGGCCCTTCGTGATCAATTTGAGCCACTTCGGGGAGCTATTCTTCATCGGTCTCCCTTGCCTTCTATGGATGGTGCTGTCCGTGAGCTTATTGCGGAAGAAACTCGGTTTAAGGTGGCTCATGGTACTCCTGCTTCCCAGTCAGTTTTTGCCACTCCTCCGCTCTTGCCCACCCCATCTTCTCATTTATTTCAAGTTATTGGTAAGCCCAAGCCTCGGGTTTCCATGGATGACTGCAGCTTCTGTCATCAGAAAGGCCATTGGAAATATGCATGTCCTAAACTTTTACAGCCCAAGGGTCGTTCATCTGGTTCACCATTCACTAAGCCGACATTTTCAGGATCTCGCTCATCTGCCGCCTTTTCTGCACCAGTTTTTGAGAATGATCCATCTTCCAATATGCAGTCTATGTTTGAGCAGTTCAAGTCTTTCATGGTGGCCAATCCAAATCTTTCGTCCCAGGCTTCCGCTATGACTACCACTCAGTTAGGTTTGTCTGGTTCATCATCCTCAGGTAATATCCACACTTCGTGGATCTTTGATTCTGGTTGTTCACATCATATGACCCCTGTTGCATCTCTCCTTAGTAATTGTGTCTCTCCTCCTTCTCCTATCACTATTGCTACTGCTAATGGTTCATCTATGCCTGTCTCCTCTATTGGTTCTATTTTCTCTTCCCATTTGTCTCTTTCTCTTGTCTTTTATGTACCTCACCTCTCACTTAGTCTTATTTCTATTAGTCAATTATCTAATTCTGGTTTTGATGTTGTTTTCTCTTCCTCTCATTGTGTTGTGCAGGATCGGGTCTCCAAGTGGCAGATTGGGATCGGGCATAGAGTTGGAGAACTATATATCTTGGACAGCTTGCATGTTCCTTTAGATGTGTCTTCTACTGCATTGTCTTCTTTTTGTTTAAACAATAAGTCTTCTTTATTTTATATTTGACATTCTAGGTTAGGTCATTTGTCGAGTGATCGTTTGAGAATGTTAGTTCAGTCTGGACATTTAGGTCATTTTCCCATTGCTAATATTTCAGAGTGTCGTGGTTGTAAATTGGCTAAAATGTCTGCTCTTCCATTTAATAAAAGTAGTTCTATTTCATCTTCTCCTTTTCAATTGGTTCATACTGATGTTTGGGGTCCTTCCCCTATAGTTACTAAGGGAGGTTCACAATATTATGTGTCTTTTATGGATGATTACAGTCGGTTTACATGGGTTTATTTGATGACACAAAAATCTGATTTTTACAAAATATATTCTAATTTTCACTCCATGATTTGCACTCAATTTTCCACCACCATTAAAGTTCTCCGTTCTGATTTGGGGGGTGAGTATTACTTGTCTGAGTTTGAGGAGTTTTTAGCTACTCATGGTACTATTCATCAGTCTTCTTGTTCAGACACTCTTGCCCAAAATGGTCAAGCTGAGTGCAAACATCGCCATCTCCTTGATACAGCTCGTTCTTTGCTACTCTCATCCTTTGTCCCTTCAGTCTTTTGGGGAGAAGCTGTGCTCACTGCTGCATATCTTCTCAATCGGATGCCTACTCTTCTTCTCTCCGACTCTTCTCCGTATGAGCGTCTTCTTGGTGTTACTCCCAATTATTATCTTCTTCGTGTTTTCGATTCTACATGCTTTGTGCTCCTTCCTAAACGGGCGTAATCTAAGCTTAGTTCTCGTTGTGTCCTATGTGTCTTTTTAGGGTATGGCATTAATCAGAAAGGTTATTGGTGCTATGATCCTGCCACCAAAAAGCTTTATGTGTCTAGGCATGTCACTTTTTTGGAAAAACTACCATACTACACTATACCTTCCACCCCTGTCCCTATTACCAAGGAGGAATTGGTTCACATTGACCCATTTCCTTCTGATGAGCTTGTTTCTGATCTTGAGATCTCTACCTTGCCTCTTCCTAGTACCTCTAATATCTCACCAGCTCCTCCCTCTCCAGCTCCCACTTCCTCTGCTCCTCTTTTTGTTTATCAACGTCGCAAAGCACTTCCGAGTTTGCCTATCTCTAGCTCTACTGTCCCTCCAGCTATTTCTTTGGATCCCGCTCCTCCTGCATGTCGTTTTCCCACGCGTGATCGTCGTGCTCCGAACTGGTATGGTTTTGGTAATACATGTTTTTCTCTTTCCTATCAATCTTTTCTTTCTTGTCTTCATACTTATTTTGAGCCTAGGTCCTACAAGGAAGCTTGTCATGATCCCAATTGGATTGGTGATATGAATGACGAGTTAACTGCTTTGGCTAACACTCAGACTTGGGATTTGGTTCCATTACCTACTGGCAAGAATATTGTAGGCTCTAAATGGGTCTATAAGGTCAAAACCCTTTCTGATGGTTCTTTGGAATGATACAAGGCTCATTTGGTTGCTCAGGGCTTTTCTCAGGAGTATGGGATTGATTACGATGAGACTTTTGCCCTCATTGCCAACACGACTACTGTTCGCACTCTTATCTCTGTTGCTGTTGCCCATCACTGGCCTTTGTTTCAACTTGATGTAAAAAATGCCTTTCTGAATGGGCATCTTGCAGAGGAAGTATATATGTGCCCTCCACCGGGTCTCTTACACCCTCCTGGTGTGGTTTGTCGTCTTCGCCGTGCTCTCTATGGTCTTAAACAGTCTCTTTGTGTTTGGTATGAGCGATTTCACTTTGTTGCACTTCAGCTTGGATTTTGCCCTAGTCATCATGATTGTGCTCTATTTGTTCGGCGTACTTCTGTTGGCCTTGTTCTTCTTCTCTTATATGTGGATGATATGATCATCACTGGCTCTGATTGTAATACTATTGAGGAGGTTAAGCATCAGTTGTTTCAGGAGTTCGAGATGAAAGATTTGGGGTCTCTTCGATATTTTCTTGGTATTGAGGTTGCTACTTCTCCTACTGGGTATCTTCTTTCTCAGACTAAATATGCCCGTGATATTCTTTCTCGTGCCAATCTCACTGATGATAAGATTGTCGACACTCCTCTTGAGTTGCATGCTAAGTTTTCTGCTTCTGATGGCGTTCCTCTTGAGGATCCCACTTTGTATCGTGAGTTGATTGGGTGCCTTGTGTATCTCACCATTACTCGTTCGGATATCTCCTATGCTGTGCACATTCTCAGTCAGTTTGTTTCTGCTCCTCGCTCCATACACTGGGCTACCTTACTTCGTACTTTGCGCTACCTTCGTGGCACTTTGTTGCAATGTTTACTGTTATCTGCCTCTTCGGACTTGACTCTCTGTGCCTATGCTGACGCTGGTTGGGCAGATGACATCTCTGATCGCAAATCCACTTCTGGTCTTTGTGTTTTCCTTGGCGATTCCCTCATATCCTAGAAGAGTAAGAAACAGTCTGTCGTTGCTCGTTCCACTGCTGAGGTTGAGTATCGTGCCATGGCTCATAAGAAACAGTCTGTCGTTGCTCGTTCCATCGCTGAGGCTGAGTATCGTGCCATGGCTCATGCTACTTCCGAGATCGTTTGGTTTCACTGGCTTCTTTCTGATATGGGTGTTTCTTTTTTGGATCCGACTCCATTGTATTGTGATAATTAGAGTGCTGTCCAGATTGCCCATAATTCAGTCTTTCATGAGCGGACAAAGCATGTTGAAATAGATTGTCACTTTGTCAGACAGCATCTTCAGGCTGGCACTATTACTCTCCCTTTTGTTCCCTCATCTCTTCAATTGGCCGATTTTTTTACGAAGACTTATAATCGTTGTTTCGTTGCTTTTCTTGGCAAACTTTCGATACTTTCTACGCTCGCATTCTCAGTTTGAGGGGGGGTGTGAATTATGTAATTTATATTATTCATTAAGGATAGTTTAGTACTTTAGGTTATTAGGGTTTCATTCTATTGCTTATATATTTGTACTTCTTTTGATTAATCAAGATATACAAGTTTTGTCATCTGTTAACAGATTTGAGTGTAGAAAAGTTGTTTGGTGAACGAGGTTTGAAAAGAGTTTTGGATTGAGTGGAAAATTTTTGTTTGATATAAAAATTTATAACTCATAACTAAACACACAACTCAAAATTCTATGCAAAACTCATAATTTTTTTTTTTTTAAAATTCCGAATTTTTTTATTTAAAATATAAAAAATAACAAGTGCCAATTGTAAAAAAAAGAAAAGAAAAGATTGCACTGTATCGGTCAACCGGCCAGATATCCGGGAGGACGACCGGTTAGCCCAAATTTTTTCGCTTTTGACAGAGTTTTCAAAAGTGGATGTGGAATTAATTTTTGAAAATGGAAACCAAACATCACGTGCAAATTAAGAGGTGGAAATACATTTTGAAAACTCTTCCAAATAGAGCCTAAAATTTTAGTTCTCAAAATATGTGACATGTCATTAATGTAAAGTTTCACTTACAAAATTACACTTTTAATTTTCAAAATATGTGATTTATATCATTTTGGTTTTCAAAATTACACATTTACCAGCGTGTATTGATACAGTTTGGTTGGGAAACCAAATTGAAACACATTTTATTTATTTATATATATATATATTTTTTAATTAAGGACTAACTAAATTGGCATGATTCAAAGATTGAGACTCAAAATAACACAACTTTCATACTTTGTGGATTAAAAATGTAATTAACCCAACTATAAATTAATGGGTTAAGAAGAGGAAAATTGTGCTCCAAAAAAGTTGTTATAGGAGAATACAATTCTTACTTGCATTAGCATGCAACTTTATAAATTTGTAACTTTTTTTTTTTATAATTTTTTTTCAACAATGATTTGTTATTTGTGAAAGGTAAATGTAGCTCAAATAAACATGGGACCCTCCTCGGCCTAATCTCATTTGTTAAGTCTGTGTCCTAGCTTATGACAAAAAATAACAAGTACATCATTCATCGTATTTGATAGTAGTCCCTATTTCCTATTGGTAGTTTTAATTTTTTTTTTTTTAGCCGACATGTAATAATTGTATTTTAATTTTAATTTAAGTATTTATTTCTATAATATCCTTTAATTTTTATTTTTTAATATATTTATAATTAGTTATATAGTTTTGAAAAATACTTTTTATTTTGACTTTTCAAATGTAACTAACATTTTGGAACATTCCAAAATTTTTAATAAAATGACTTAACAAAATGGAATAGAGAGAGTAAAACTAAAGAAGAATAATATATTTACTTTTAAAGAGTTATTTCAAACAATATTCTTGTAAGCAAACATTTAGACATATTTAAGATCCGGCCAGCCTATTCTCCAGTCTGTGAACGAACTGGAGCATGTTGTTGGGTCCGTGAGGGCTCAACACGGATTTTGTTTTGATAATTTAAATCGTTCAATGTGTAGAACTTATCGAGTACTTTATCTCTGTAAAAAATCATATGAATTAGATATCGATAACTCTGATCAAGTAGCTATCGATATCTGATCAAAGTAATTTTTTATAAGGATAAAGTACTCAACGAGTTCTACACATTGAACGGTTCAAATTATTGAAATAAGACCCGTGGTAAGTCCTACGGGCCCAACAATACCGTCTAATTCACAGAGTGGACTGGAGACAAGCATGACCCTTTAAGTCACCGTTTGGCATTGACTTTTTTGAGTTGAGACTTTTTTAACTTTGGACTAAAAAGTTCGTTTGATTTAGTTTTTTTTTACTTTTGCGAGAAAAAAAGTAAAATGGTTATGATTTAAATGTAACATTTTATCTTATTAACTTATTTAACTTATTTTGTCTTTTATACTTTTTTTAGCCCAACTAAATTAGCCAAACGAAGGCTAAGATCTACTACATACATTTTGAGTTGAAGTACATGATGACTTCTTTTTGTATGTCTCAAAAACATGACAGCCTGGTCATTTTTCAATTGGGAACTCTTCATCATCAAGTGTGGATCAATTTTGTTCCCCATTCTTAATCCGAATTTAGATACAAACATACAATATTGCAATTGGAATTGCATTTAGTTGTTTTGATATTTACCAATTGCAGTTTTGAGCAAGATTTTGGCTGAGAAGTGAATGCCGTTTTATACAATTTTCTTTTTGGTTGAAATGGGAATGTCAGTAAATAGCTTAGGTTTACCTTTTGCTGCCGTAACATGAAGTCACTGAAATGGTGGTTGTGGGTTCTAATCTAACAAACTGATTCTAGAAGACAATGAATGAAGAAGAGAAGAGACCCCTGTTTAAATGAGATATTTGTTGATAATTTTATGTAACATCTATTTATGACTGCACTTGACACTTGAATGGGTTTTTTGCATCCAACTAGTATTTTTTTCCCGCAATTTTCTTTTGATTTTAGTGATTTTTTTTTATAAAAAAAAATAAAAATTAGTGTCATTTTTTTCTGAGAACTCTTTTGGTTAGCTTAGTATGGAAGGAAACGAATCAACTGATTGATGAAAAAAAAGTAAATAGTACTATAGATAATTTGTTTGAAATAAGTGGACTTTCTTGAAGGGACTGGCTTCTCTGCAGTCTCAAATTGGACTGGAGAGATGCTGTCCAGCCCATTGAGCCCATTTTAAGTCCTGTTTGATGATCCGAACCATTCACATTTCTGTAGTTTTTATTAATGTTGTGTTTGGTTGGGGGATTTGGGGAGAGATTTGGAAAGAGAAAGGGAAAAGGTGTGTGAAACTAGATGAAATGTAAGTATATTTTTTTCACATTTCACCTAACTTTTCCTTTTCCCTTTCCAAATCCCTCCTTAAATCCTCCAACCAAACACAGCGTAAGTGTTTTGCACAATATCAAGGTTTATAATTGTGAGAACAAGAAGAGCATAATACAGTAACAGAAACAAATATGATCAATTGATCTAATATAAACATAATCCTGGAGCAAGAAACAAAATTTAGAAATGTTAAAAGCACAGCTCAACATACTTCCCCAAAATCAGAATCATTGATTATTTTGTAACTATATCATTATTGGAAATTTACAACCCAAAACCATATATTACTTTCCAGTGCAAGTGTCAATCCCAAGAAGTCAACTAGTTTTTATTCCCGAAGAATTGTTGTTAAGGAAACGAACATTACCACTGACAACAAAGCTTTAGGCATATTAATACGACCACAACTGAACCAAACAATGGTCTAACATGAAGTCATAAATATTATACCTGATTGAATATGTATCTTACAAACATAAAGTACCTGGAGCAGCCTTTAAACACCTGTGACTGGGTTCGACTGCAACTGCGGTGCTCAAAGAGTAAGATGATCCATGTTCTTTGCGTTTCCAGACATTGCATAGCCTGATCTATCTTTTTGATCATCATAGGGGTTTGCCCTGAAACTAGAGCTAGCCTCTTCGGTGTCAGAAGCGCCTGGTCTTTCAGTTAGGAACTGTTCCCAAAACATATCATTCACTCGTGCCGGAGGAGGAGCTGGAGGCCCTTGAATCTTAATTGGTGCTTCTTGTGAGGAAGACAAAGTTGCATCATCATCAGAGAAGGCTCTGTTACTTGGGGAAACTCTAAAATCAGTCACCTTACCATTGACATTGGATCTTAACTCAGGAGATTTACCAATTTCATGACCTAGTTGTATCCTAGCCGAAGATTGACTATTGTCAACCTGCAACAGCGAAGATGCCAGTGTAAGATTTAAATGGCAGGAAATATGGCCATCACCTTCTTCATTAGAGGTCAAATTTTGCTGCAACGACTGCAGTCTTGGACTTCCACTGCCTCCTTTGCGTGACAAAGTTGAATCCATCATAAACATGAAAGACGTTCCAGTGTCTGATAGCTCCAATGTTTTGGGGGCAAACGGAAGCCCACCAGCTCTCATCTGTGCATCTTTTGGGTAACCTTCAGACAGTCTCCTTTGAGGGCTTCCCCCATCTTCATTGGAACTCTGTGTGCTATGTGAAACCAAGTTAATATCTGAAACAGACGGTGATAACTCTAATCTTAACTTGTTTGAGAAATCCTGGTGGAAAACGTGCCCAAACTCGGGCCTAGAGCTGCTATGGTTGTCCACAAAACTATTCTCTGGAACAGGCTGGGAGTAATCAACTTGAGGTAGACGCCTTTTCTTATTATATGCTGAAAAATCCATAGCTTCAAGTTTCCGAGCAAGATGTTCAACAAAATTCTGGTTCTGAATTGCAGTTTCTAAATAGTTCAGCAACTTATCTTGCCTCTGTTCCATACCATTTACCCGCTGAGTTGAGTCTTCCAACTGAAGCTTTGCAGCAGATAAAAGTGCAGATTTCTCACGTGCCGCTTTCTCAAGTGCAGCTTTCTCACGTGAAAGCTTATCAATTTCTTCCTCAAAAGCGGCTCTCTCTTGGTCAACTGGAGTACCGTGAGGGTGACTGTGGCTGTGAATGGGTTTCCTGCGATGTATATTCTTTAGGAGATGCTTTTGATCTTTCACAAAATCTTCATTTGCAAATTCCCATCTTTCTGGATCAATCTTTCGAAATCCCTATTAACAGAATATATCCATAAGATTTCGTTAATTCAAATAAATTACAAAGTAGAACTCAAACTTCAGAGGATTATATGCGAACAAATGTATTAAACAATGAAAGAATTTTAGTCAAACACAATGCAATATTTGAATTTTTCCCCACATGAAGTTTCTATCACTTTGGACTTTTGAGGGCTATGTTTTACAAACATGGACAGTGGATACCAACATGAAACAATATGGATAAGCTGACATGACAAACATTGACAACACAGCACTAAATAAATGTACACCTTTTACTAGTAAATGCATTATGTGGGAGTGGGATACTTGTACAAAAAAAAAAAAAAGTGCATTGTAAGTGGTACAAATATAAAATCATGATTAGTTTATGAAACATTGGTGCTAACAAATGCATAACTCAGAAGATGAAGCTCAATAAAAATAATACACATACTGTTTTGCAATAATACTGCTCCTCGGTAAATGTCTTCCTTTCCTTTTTAATTTTTTAAATATAGCTACTATATTCCTTTTCAAGATTAACTGTGCATGTTACATGTTTACATTGTTTGGGCCATGTGTCTGATTCTTTTTGAAAAGGTGTTCAACATGTATAAATTGAGTCCAGAGCAATTCTATATGTTTTGCATTCGACATTGCTCGTTGCATGAAGTGTGTGCACTTATTTATCTATTTGGGGGCTGACAAAAGAATTGCGACACTGAATATATAGCACTGACAGAAAAAAGATATGAGAGAACATAGACAAAAAAATAAACTAAAAGACAAATGCCACTCTGCCTCCACAGAAGCGTGCCAGGAATATGAACAAGTCTATCTAATTGGAAGAGTTGACAAAACTCAGTAGTTCTAAAATATTAATGGGAACAAATTCTGGTGGAATAACTCTATTTCAAATCATGTCAGACTGAAACAAGAGAAATTAAGATTGTCGAGCGAAATCTGCTAACTGCACCTATTTGAATGTGAAAGTAAATTACAGCAATTAATGAAATTTTGCAACACAGTTTAAGCAGAAGCTTAGCTCTGGACATTTTTTCTTCATTCCACAATGAAAAACAATCATATAATGCATAACAAGTAGGGCACGAAAGATCTAGCCCAGGCCAGCAACCCGTAGTTTTATATGGCCAATTGGCCATACTTTTCCCAGTGTGCAGTTCAACATATGCTTTATGCAAATACATCCAATTACAAGATGATCAAGGACTGGAGATAATTCCAATAATATTAATGCATAGACACATGCACAAGTTTCAAAATGTTAACCAGATATTTCGTCAACTTTGAAAATGAGTTGGCCAGGTGCATTTAATAAAATCCCTTGTATGTTAATACTAAACTGTTTTCAATCCATTGTCACAAATTGTGTGAGCAATTTTGGGCTGAACAAAACACAATTAATGATTGTAGGTATGTGATAGTGAGGTGGTCAGTCGTGAACCTCTAGGAAGATTGTGAACACTTCAATGGATAGGGATTGCCGGAGGTGGAAGAAAAGAAAATCAAGGCAGCCTTAAAGGGAGAGAGGGTGGCGGTGAAAGAGCATTGTCAACAGTGTAGAGGAAAATGATAACCAGAGTTTTGTGCGTTCTACATGCATGGATAGTCTCTTATATAGGCTCCAAGACAGTTGGAGACCAGCTCACCTATAGACCGGTGGTCAGCCTCAGCTCGACATAGCGTAGTAATAGGCCTATCATAGTGTCCCGTGATTCAGATCTCAGAGGATGTATCATGGCACGACATGGAAGAGCCTTAAATTATTCCAAACTTGGGCCAGTTTGATTTTTAGGTAAAGTTTCAAGCAATTGCTCACATCTGATGTCACGTTTCCATGTTACTCACTTCAAAGTTATGGTAATGATAAAGAATTAAAAAATTTAAATGACAAAGATTGAGATTTTCTTTGCAAGCATTTACCATTGGTGTTTACAACACATAAGGTTTGACCTATATGCAATCAACGCTTTGGCAAAATTCATTTAATTTTGTTGAAGGTATGAAAGAAGGATAATTGAAAGAAGCTAGCGAATATACATGGTTTATTGAGAAAAACTCTACAACCTGACCGTGAAGTTGTGATTGAAAAATATGAAAGAATGAACATAAATCATGGTAGTCACCAAACCAGTTTGATCAAAGTGAAGGTTCAAACAGAATGAGTAGGTTTATACTCTACAGGGAAATGTGCCTTTTCATTGGTTTGATGCATTACAAATTTTATGTGTTAAAAACGTTCTTAAACCCGTACTTGCATTGTAAAGTAAGTCAGTGCAGAACATGCTCAAATTGTTGATTAGTTGCATCAATCCCACTAAACAAGAAGAAGCCTACCATGACTATTTAATTAAAATTTTGAATAATTACATTACCCCTATATTACTGGATCAAAGTACAAATTTTTCTAAGAGTTACTAGATTGCTTGCCAGTTGCCACCATCTTTTGGTTCACCAAAGCAATAAATAGGAGATTGTGCTCAAAATTAACAACAGGTGGTTGTAACCAATGCTTCAATTCAATAAACTTTTATAAAGTATTTTGTTTTACGCGAAATACCCAATTCACCAAGTATTATTCTGCACCACCTATGCAACCCAGAATTAGCTAGCAAAAGAAATATACCTAAAATAATTAAAAATGCACATGTGGAACTCAGTTTCTCAGTCCTGTATCTATAAACCTTGATCCAAACTCACTCATGTTTAACAGAGATATTCAATTCATAAAATAAATAAATAAAAATCACTAGCTTTCCAATTCCCCTGAAATTCTCCCTCTTCAAATAAAACATTTCCAAAAAAAATACCAAAACAAACCTAACCACATCAAAGGACATGTTTGATGATTCTAAAAACCAAGATTTATCAGGGACATAACTTCAACCCCTCAATTCCACATCATATAAGCAAAAACAAAACAATTGAATTGTTAACTTACATAGGTATTGAGTTGTCTGATGAAGCTGGAGAAGTTGTTGTGCTTGAAGTAGGTGGGAAGAAGGAGGCGAGCGAACTCAGGAGGGTTCCAGACGACGAAGCTGTTGTTGTTGGAACTCCAGGAGACGATCTCGTCGGTGGCCGAGTCATCCACCATGTCGTAAGTCTTCAGAAGAAATGGTGCCGGTCCTCCTCCGGAAGCTACGTCCATTTCGTACGGACAATTGATTGATTAATTGATCCTCTGGCTTGGTTTCAAGAAGTAATTTTTCTGGGTTTGTTCGTATATGGAAACCCTAATTTGGAGAGAGAGAGAATTTGCAGAGTCGAAGAGAGGGAAACTTGAGAGAGAGAGAGAGAGAGAGAGAGAGAGAGACAGACAGACAACGTGTTGTTGACTGAAGAATTTTGGTGTTAATCGGACTGGAAGTCCATTCGGTATTGTGGTCACCGTGGCACCGGTCAAATTTATAAAATTAAAATTCTCTCTTTGTTTTATTTTAATTTCTATTTCCACCCTAAAATTATATCATTAATTCTCGTATTTTTTGTTTTTTTATTTTTTAAATTATCACAAATGACAAATTCAAAAAATTCTTTGCCACTCCCTTTCTCACCATCTCCATTAGCTAATATTAATATCTGCCACCCTCCGTCTAACCTTGCCTAAATTGAATATATTTGCGATAGTAACAGAGAAGGTTGGGGAAGGCATATTTTGCAATAATGGATTGGAGGAGGAGGAGTGGTTGGGGAGGGGGGAGGGGAGTGAGAAGTAGAGTGAAAGAAGGGTTGGGAGGGTAGTCAGAGATAGAAACGATTATTTTAATTCGATCCTTGAGAGTTTGTTTATACCCGTTTGAATGGAGCAGATTTTATCTACCGTGACACTTATATGGGGCGAGGGTGAATTATATTTTGGTCATTCGCGATGGAAGTGGAGTGAGGGTGGATATTATCTCTCCCGATCCAAATCCCACCCGATATAATTAATATATATATATATATAATATAATATAATATAATTAGATATAAGAAAAGAATACTACAAATCTGTGGTTCTGTTTAAACATAAATAAATAATAATCATAAAAGCCTCATTGTTTATATATACAAAAATAAGAAAAACTATTTAGTGTGTTAAGGATTTAAATGATTCTAAATTTTTTTGCTTATTTGAAATGTGGTCAGGTATTTGCGGGGATGGAGATGGAGTTGAAAAATTCCACCCGTAGCGAGGGTAGGACGAGGACCAAGTGGAGTTGGTCCATGGAGACAGGGGCGAGGAATGGCAAATTTGCCCATAGCCATCCCCAGTTAGAGGTGGTTTCAATGGTGGTTGGATGTGATGGTAATTGTGGATTAGAGTTTGGAAGATTAAGGAGAATATATAGAGAACAAAAAGTTTAAGGATAATACCACTTTTTTAATTTATGAGAGTGTAAATAGATTAAAAAAGTGCAAAACAAATGAATATAATGATAAAATTTCATGGTGTAAATATAATTTTTTTAATAAAATTATTAGGATAAATTACACTTACATTCTCTAAAATATGACCTTTTTGTCACCGTCTCAATGTTCTTTAGGGTTTGATTGGCAAATGGTATTGAATGGAGATTTGGTGGCCATATTTGAAATTATGTATAGAGAGTGGAAGGAGGTGGTGGTGCAAAAGCGGAAATGAAAGGGGTGAGAGAGAGAAAACACGATTGGAAAAAGGAAGGGGGTAGGTAATGAGTGGGGAAAAAAAATGGTAGTAATCATATAGATAGGGGCAATGATAAGGGAATGAAAAAACAGGAAGGATTTGTGCTCAAGTTCATGGTAGGATCATAATGGACATTTAGTTTGATGGATGTTGAATAAATAGTGAGAGGGAGATTTCTGAGCTGGAAATGGGCCGAGGTAAAGGCCGAGCAACTGTGGATTCGACCAGAGTCAGGGCTGCTCGGGCTTGGACCGTGCTACTTGAACTTGCGTTGCTTCTCTGTAAAAGGCACGCATCGTTAGTTCATTCCCTTATCATTGCCCCTATCTATATGATTACTACCATTTGTGCTCAAGCTTCTCTGTAAAAGGCACGCACCGTTAGTTCGACAGAGAAGCTTGTGCCAGGAGCACAGTTGAAAGGCCTTTGATTGACCGGTATGACCGATCTCGTGCTCGGCTTCGCTGGAATGCAGCCAAACACGGGAGGAAATGAGCTCGGTTCTGGGAGCGCTTTGGTATGCAGCATAGTATGGCCGTTGACAGCCGAGATGGCGTAGCTCGGCTACCGAGCTCCCAGTAGAGTGAGCAGGCAGTTGGGTTAGGTGATGCTCAGCAAGATTTGTGCTGACAGATGGGATAGCAGTGCCACGTGTTGAGAGATCACTGGGAGTAGATTTGGGGCGCAGAGGGTATATAAGCATGTCTGCGCCCTCCATACGTGAGAGGGACATTTGGTAAGAGAAATACATACACTCAACTCTTTCCTCTTTCTCTCTCTATATCCCAGGGTGTGTGCTAACTTGATCGTCGGAGGGGTTTTCCGGCCACACACCGCCGGGTAGCTCACCGCCGTTGTACTTGCAGGTGATTAGACAGAAACAGAGCTTGAGAGAAAGGAGTACGGGCTGGCCGGAATATTTGCTCCCTGTACAATTGGCGCCGTCTGTGGGAAACTTTGCAGACAAAACCTTGTCTTCCAAGCTCATCTGATTGCCGTTCATGGCGAACAACGATGAGTTTCCGTTGTCCGCCATCGACGGAGTTACCCCGGAGTCAGGTAGACAGAGAGAAGGACATCCTACCATCCCTCCAATGGTGGACTTGGAGACATTCCCAGGAGGGCAGTTGGGAGACGTGCGGGAGGAGCTATGGTCACTCACGGAGTCCAAACGATCATCGGCGGCAGAGAGAATCACATGCGAGACGTCTGGAACACAAGCTCAGAGACCAGGACGCCGTCATCCGACGAATGGCGGCGAAGATGGAGGAGCTGAAGTAGCATGTCAAAGGGAAGGGTGTAGCTGGAGTGGGAGACCACAGTGAGAACCACAACCCTACTGCTCGGCGATACAGATCGATGGCACACTCGTCCCATCTCTATTACGGTTACAATGTTGGTGATTCCGATGTGCTACAGAGAAGTCCAAAGACACAAGATAGCACCTCATGTATGCAGAGCAGCGTTGAGATACTCTTATTCCGCCGATCGGAGGATTTGCAGACGATCTTGAAGGAACGGCTCGGCCGGGAGGCTCAAAAGTGCGGCGTTCAATGGCTATCCTACGGAGTTCACGCCAGCGAGGAGGTCGGAATGCCTCTACCCCGCCAAACAGCACCGCTCCTTGTAGACTCAGACTTGGCGAGGCTGAGCGCCACTCTTTTTTCCCTAGAGATAGAAACAACACCGCTTCCGGCAGGCTTCCACCAGCCTAAATTCAGACTTTACGACGGAAAGACTGATCCCTATATGCATGTAACCCACTTCCGGCAGGTTATGGCCGGACATAGGCGGAATGACTCACTTATGTGCCTTATCTTCCCGTCAAGCTTAGGCGAACTGGGTTTGAAATGGTTTGAAAGGTTGCCGGAAGGGAGTATCGAAAGGTGGCACCAGTTGGCCAAAGCCTTTGTGACGCGCTTCAAAACCTACACCAAAACACCAAATGAAGTCGATCACCTACTGAGTGTCAAGATGGAACCGAGTGACACATTGAAGGCATACAACTCCAGATATTAGGAGAACTTCAACGAGATCTTGGATTGCCCGGTCAACCTTGCAATCACTCAATAGAAGCGTGGTCTCCCGGTTGGACATAGATTGCGGGATTCGCTTACCATGCACCAACCGACATCTATGGGCCAGCTCATACAATGTATTAATGAGCACATCCGAGTAGAGGATGATGTGTCGGCATCTACCGCGAAGGCGATTCCGGTAGCAACAGACAAGAGGTCAGCTGGCAAAGTGTACACAGTTGGGCAAGAGTCCAGCCGATCAAGTGACCGCGCTGAGGAATCGAACTGTGGCTCGAATCGCAAGAACCGGGGAAGGGGACATCGGAATGACCGGGATGACTACCCCCGAGATGACATGGCCGATGCCAAAAAAAGGTTGAAGGTCAGGACAGGCATCACCACGGTCTTCAAGATTCCAATCTATCGCATACTTAGTGAAATCCGAGACGAGGAGTATGCCCGGTTTCTAGCTAAGTTGGGCAACAGTCAAAAGGGCTTCAATCCATGGTACCATTGCACGTTTCACCTGGAGCGTGGCCACCGGAAAAAGGATTGTTTGCCTTTGAGACAACACTTGGAAGAGCTAGTCGCAGTCGGACACCTGGACCTTTACATCGATGGAGGAGTTAAGGCGAATCAAGCTCCGGTTGATCCACGGGGGCCAGATAACCATGATGCGCCCCCCCAAGGAGTCATTAATGTCATCCACGGCATAGTGGAGCCGGCGCGAGTATGCGAGCTCCGGGGTATGATCAAGAAAGCAGAACACATGAGAGATGTTTTGTCGGTTCAGCCTGCAATCAAGAGAGGGAAGACCGAAGAAAAAGATGTGCTCAGTTTCTTCTCAAGGGATCTAGAGCGCATTCAGACACCGCACAACGACGCCTTAGTAGTGACGCTCCGCGTCAAGGAATTTGATGTCAGACGGATCTTGATCGATCAGGGAAGCTCGGTCGAGATCATGTCCTACGATGCATTCAAGAAGCTCAAGCTCCGTGATACAGACTTGGCTCCGGCGACTTCGCCACTGGTTGGTTTCAACTCGCAACCGGAGTGGCCTTTGGGAAAGATTATCCTGTTGGTCAAAGCGGGATCTGTGGTCAAACAAGTGGAATTCTGGGTGTTGCAAGTACCATCTGCTTATAACCTGATCCTTGGAAGGGGATGGCTTCATGCGATGTAAGCTGTGGTGTCGACCTATCATCAGGTGATGAGATTCCCCTTGGCTATGGGGGCAATCGAAGAAATTTGGGGAGATCAAGTCATGTCAAAGCAGTGCTTCGTGGCAGTCAACGGGAGCCGGGCTGCCAAAGGCTTTGTTCAAATGATAGAAGGACTGGAAGACCAGGGAGTTCTTGAGGATGTGGGCATCAGGGCAAAGGACAAAGCCGTTGAGGAGTTAGTGGAAGTGCGAATTGATACAGAGCATCCGGACAAGTTCTTCTTGCTTGGCTACAGCCTTACTGCCCAAGAAAGGACCGAAATGATTGAGTTTTTGATGGCTAACATCGAGGTCTTCGCATGGTCGCCTTACGACATGCCTGGCCTCGATCCAAGTTTTATCTGCTATCACCTCAATGTCTTTCCCGGAGCAAAGCCAGTCATTCAGCGAACAAGGAGATCAGCGCTGCATCACGCCGAGGTAGTTGCGAAGGAAGTGAAGAACTTGCTTGAGGCGCGAGCAATTCAGGAAGTGCACTACCCTCGGTGGATTTCAAACACAGTCGTGGTGCCTAAGAAGAATGGGAAGTGGCGAGTTTGCGTCAACTACAAGATCGTCAACCGAGCTTGTCCGAAAGACAGCTTCCTTCTGCCTAGAATAGACCAGCTTGTGGACTTGATGGCTGGACATAACAGGCTCAGTTTCTTGGGCGCCTACCGCAGCTACCATCAGATTGCCATGCATGGACCCGACCGAGAGATCACCTCCTTCACGACTCCAAGGGGACTCTTCTGCTACCGAGTTATGCCTTTTGGTTTAAAGAACGCCGGGGCAACTTTTCAGAGGATGGTGACTAAGATGTTTACTCCTCTGCTGGGCCGGACGATGGAGGCTTACATCGATGATATGGTGGTTAAAAGCCGGCATCAAGCAGACCACTTGTTCGACTTAGCCAAGATGTTCGCCATTTTCAAAAAACACAAGCTACGCCTCAATATGTCTAAATGTGCCTTTGGCGTGGGATTTGAAAATTTTTTGGGATTCCTAGTCACGAACCGAGGTATCGAAGCAGACCCCGCATAGATCAGAGCCATGCAAGAGTTGAAACAGCCTAGTTCGGCTAAGGACGTGCAGCATCTGGCCGGAATGGTCGCCACGCTTAATCGATTTATAAGCCGGTCATCAGATCGTTGCCGCCATTTCTTTCAGGCATTGAAATCAAAGTTTTCGTGGGACGAAGAGTGTGACTGGGCTTTAGCCGAGCTCAAAAAGTACCTTTCTTCGGCGCCACTATTGGTAACACCGAAGCCCGGCGAGGAACTCTACCTTTACCTGGCCGTTTCACAACATGCAGTCAGTGCAGTGTTTGTCCGAGCTGAAGGGATCAAGCATCTCCCAATCTTCTACGTCAGTAAAACCTTGTTGCTAGCAGAGTCGAGGTACTTGCCATTGGAAAAGCTTGCGTTGGCATTGATGATGACTTCGAGAAAGTTGGCGCATTATTTTCACGCCCATACCATCATCGTTCTGACCGAGTTCCCCCTTAAGGCTTTGTTCGAACGGGCGGACTTTTATGGTTGAATTCTCAAGTGGGCGGTTGAATTAGGACAATTTGATGTAAAGTTCCAGCCGCGCACTGCTATAAAAGCCCAGACCCTGGCCGATTTCGTTGCTGAATTCTTACCTGGAACTCATTCGGTGTGCCCGGTCGATATCACCGCGGCAGATGAGGAGGTGAATGCAAGCCTGACCGAGATACAACAACTTGGTGGAGTTGGCAACATGGAATTTGCGCGCCTCACCGACGCACCTCCAGTTAGTACGACTACACCTCCCGGTTATGCGATGACGGAGTTGGATATCACCGACCAACCCGCTCTGTCCGGTACCGCATCACCAAGGGGGGAAGACATGGAACTACCCAGCGCAAAGCCTGCGGCCGGCATAATACCGCAACCTGGTGATTCACCTATGGACTTAGGCATTATAAATCAACTTGCTGAGTCCGGTGCTGAATCACCAAGGGGGGCTGGAGTGGAACCAATCAGCGCAGGATTCGAAGCCGAACAGCCGAGTTACCGTGATCCCATCAACCTTCAAGCCTTTCAGGACCCCTCAGAATGTTAGAAACTCTTTGTGGGGGAGATGTGGAAACTTTTTGTTGATGGAGCCTCAAACCGTTACGGTGCCAGGCTAGGTATAGTTCTGATCTCGCCGGACGGTCTGACGATTGAACATTTTATCACCCTTGGCTTCCCAGCATCCAACAATGAGGACGAGTATGAGGCGCTTTTGGCTGGGCTTAAGAGCGCACTCCAGATGCAAGCATCCGAGCTAATTGTTTACAGTGACTCCCAGCTTGTGGTTAACCAAGTCTCTAGGGTTTACGAGGCAAAGGATGACAGAATGGCAAAGTACCAAGCCCTGGTTAGGGACCACATCAAGCGATTTCCGGCGATCAGGGTCCAACAGATTGGCCGAGAAGAAAATGGCCAAGCAGATGAGTTAGCAGGTCTTGCTTCCACGGTCGATAGCGCATCTCCCAGCCCTCTCTTGATTGAATTCCTTCCGAGACCCAGCATTGAGGAAACTGGGCAAACAGAAGTACTCTGCGTCGAGCTAGGTCCCTCTTGGATGGACCCTATCATCCTGTTTCTCAGAGAACGGACTCTTCCAGCCGACAAGAAGGAAGCACATAAAGTGCAGGTGAAGTCAGAGCGGTTTTGGCTCTCTCCATCCGGCGCTTTATACAAGAAGTCTTTCACCGGTCCCTACCTAAAATGCGTGCACCCGAGCAGCGTGGAGGCCTTATTGTACGAAATTCACGAAGGCATCTGTGGCAGTCACATAGGAGGTAGGTCCTTGGCCTACCGAGCTATTTCGCAAGGCTATTGGTGGCCGTGCATGCAAGCCGACGCACAGAAGTATGTTTGCAAGTATGAGAAGTGCCAGAAGTTTGCCCACCAGATCCACCAGCCTGCCAGGGAACTTCTTCCCCTCACCAGCCCTTGGCCCTTTGCGATGTGGGGACTAGATATAGTGGGGCCGCTTCCCACCGCACCAGGCAACCGGAAGTTCTTCATCGCGGCCACATACTACTTCACCAAATGGGTTAAGGCGGAGCCTTTGGCAACCATCAAGGAGAAAGACGTGAAGCGATTTGTCTGGCAGAATGTGGTCACGCGGTTTGGCGTCTCCAAAATTCTGATCATTGATAATGGCACCCAGTTTGACGGTCGTCTGTTCAGAGGATTTTGTGAAGATTTGAAGATCGAATTCTACAACTCTACTCCGGCTTACCTGCAGTCCAACGGTCAAGCCGAGGCTTCAAACAAGACCATTCTTGATGGACCAAAGAAGAGGCTTGAGAAGGCCAAAGGAAAGTGGGCTGAGGAACTTCCCAGTGTCCTTTGGGAATGCCGAACAATCCCATGGAGATCAACCGGGGAAACCTCTTTTTGCTTTGGCATATGGCATGGAGGTGGTCATTCCTCTGGAAGTTGGTATGCCTACCCTCAGAAGTGAAAGTTTTAAGCCTAAGCTGAACGCTGAAGCCATTGCCTTGGAATTGGACCTTGTGGAAGAACGACGGGAAAAGGCTCTCATCCACGTGGCCGCCTATCAACAAGAGCTATCAAGGAAATACAACAAAACAGTGCACCCCAGACCGTTCAAAGTAGGTGATTGGGTCTTGAGGAAAGTCATGAGCAATACCTTGGTGCCAGGTGAAAGTAAGCTAAAGGCAAATTGGGAAGGACCCTACAAGATAACCGGTCTGGCGGGCAAGGGGGCATACCACTTGAAGAACTTGGAAGGTAGAGCGATACCTCGGCCATGGAATGCGGCTAACCTCAAATTGTATTATTTCTAGCTTTTGCTTTCTTTTTGGGCAAAGGAATTTTTTGCCTTACACTTCAGAATGTAATTCTTTTTGTTAATATATAGAAGTGTCTCTTCTTTGCTTTAGCATTTCAGATTGTTGTTTTGATATAAAAATCGAGATGATTTACTCCGGTCAATTGGGTCTGATTTGCTCAGCTTCGAAGATAAAACCGAGATGTTTACTTCGGTTGAAAAGAGTTGATGTTTTGTTCAACTTAGGTATTATCAACCGAGATGTTTACTCCGGTTGAAAGAATTGATGTTTTGTTCAACTTTGTTATTTTCAACCGAGATGGTTTACTCCGGTTGAAAGAGTTGATGTTTTGTTCAACTAAGGTATTCTCAACCGAGATGATTTATTCCGGTTGAAGGAGTTGATGTTTTGCTCAACTGAGTTCGTCTCAACCGAGATGTTTACTCCGGTTAAAAGTTGATGTTTTGTTCAACTTAGGTATTCTCAACCGAGATGGTTTATTCCGGTTGAAAGAGTTGATGTTTTGTTCAACTTAGGTATTCTCAACCGAGATGTTTATTCCGGTTCAAAGTTGATGTTTTGTTCAACTTAATTATTCTTAGCCGAGGTGTTTATTACGGTTGTTTGAAGAGCTGATGCTTTGTGCAACTCTGGGAGTACCACCGAGATGGTTTGTTCCGGTTATGTGAGTTAATGTGGTTCGTCTTGCCGAGGTATTTTGTTCGGCTGAAGTTATGAGCCATGAATACCGCTCAAACACTTGATGAAATTTAGCATTTTCATTGATAAAAAATAAGTACAAAAGGTGGGGTTGACAGCCCGGTTACAAAAAGCCAAAAGCAAAACAAAAAGAAAACTAAGCTAAGGGGGAGAGGTTGGTGAATTCATCCTCGGTTGTCTCCAAGTTGGCTGTTGGAGATTGGCCTTGTACACTGGTCAGAGTCTGGCTGGGTTGCTCTTGCTCTTTGCGATCTTCTCCCTTAGCGTCTGCCTCGGCCTCTTCTTCAAGTCCTTCCTCTGCCTCGGCTTGCAACGTGCTGAAAATGTCGTTGGCGTATGGCACGAGATGGCTCGGTAGGAAGGCAGCTGGTGGAGAGGCAAACACGTTGGTGTCAGAACCTTGACCGAACTGCTGGCAGGCAGATTTCCAACCTACCTTAAAATAAATGTCTTGAGTGGCGAAGACCTGCTTCTTGTAGCTGTCCTTGGCTTCCTTAAAGCCGGCGTTGTTGGCGTCTTTGCAGTCCTTCTCCCTCGACTTTTTAAGTGCATTCAGCTCGGCCTGGAGCTCGTCCCTCTTCTTTTCGGCTTCATTAAGCTGGCCGAGCAACCTGTTGTTGTCAGCATTAGCGATTTGAAGTGAAGATTTTGCTCGGCCGAGCTCGGTTTGAAGGCTTTGGACTTGGCTGGTGGTGTCATTCGCCTTTTGTCGCAGCCGATGTATGCGCTCCATGACCAAGTGTTGCTTTTGGATGGCCTGCAAGACGAAAATTTGATCAGAGAAGAAACCGTGCAAACACTTGTAAAAATTTCAGTAGAAGATTGAGATTCTTACCCTGGTCATGGACTTCACGACTGATTTCACTAACCGGGTGCCAGGGATGTGGTCGCTACCAACCATGTCGTTCGGCAGCAACAGGGCTTTTGAAAGGTCGAAGGCGAGCAAGTGTTCCTTATCGCCCTTGACGGAAGCGTTAGCCGGGATGTCTTTACCCTGGTGCTTTAGCTGCGGTCGCCATGGTGGTGTGGGGTCGGCTATGACGGCGGGTTGTTCGATGGTTAGCTCGGCAACCAGCTTGGCTGATGGGTCTGCGCGAGGCCTTTTGCCAGCCCGGCGGGTTTCTTGTTTGGCTTGCCTGGCGGCTGAAGATGCCAAGGCAACCACGGGGCCGCTGGATTGACCGGCCGCTGGTGAATGGGTGGTGATGCTTGGTATCTCGGTTGAAGTGGCTGTGAGGAGTTTCTTGATGCGGCTTCGTTTGGCCATCTCTTGTTCTTCGGTCAACCGGATTAGCGGCACGTCCGGTAGAGTTGGGTCTGGAGAAGGTGATGTAGCGCGGAGAAAGTCTGTGACCTTACTCCGGCGTGGGGCTGAGTACTAGTATGTCGGAGTGTAGCCGAGCAACTCGTTGCAATCGCGGTGATGGTAGCGAAGCACGGTCCGGATGGCTTCTACGTTGGGATATTGGTAGTTGGCTTGCAAGGCTTGAATCGCTGTAAAGGAAACAGAAAAACGTTAAGTACAGATTAGTGTAGAGAAACAGAGCGACCGGGCAAGTTAGCACGGCTTACATGTCTCGTCGAAATTTTTCTAATGCACCAGCCTGGCACGTCGGCTGTTTCGTAGTTGCCAGACACCCAGAAGAAGTCGTCATCGTGCAAGTCCTTGTCTGGGGTGCCTTTCACTATTTTCTCTTTGCCCGGCCTAATCTTTAAATAATAGGCCTAATCTTTAAATAATAGGCGAGACCATCGCCGGTGTGCCCAAGGGTGTATTGTTGCAGTATCTCGGCTAAACCTAAATTTGTGCCTAGCCGGTTGTTTAACACGTGCACGCCATTGATTATTCGGTAGGTGTTGGTTGAGACTTGGGTGGGTGCTAGCCCGGTCCAGCGCAAAAATTCGGTCATCAATGGGTTTACCGGGAAGCGAAGGCCTCTTTCAATGATGGACAGCATGGTAAAGGGGCATTGATCTAATCTGCCCCAGGGGGTTGTCTCAAATTCGGCAAGCTCTAAGTGAACATCGGCCGGGATGCCGTACTCCTACCTGAACGCGGCAAGCGCAGCTGGAGTGTCGACGAGGAAGCGAAATTTTCCCATGTGAAACCGGCTAAGCTAGCTCAGCTGAGGAGGTTTGGCACTGTCAGGTGATTGATGGCTGCTCGGTCTTTGAGAGCCTCGGTAATTGACAGTGGTCCCTTGGACTCTGCAGGAAAAAGGATGGCAACTGTAAGAGGAAGCGCAGTCGCGTGAAGCGAGTTTGACTTTAGCTCGGTCATGAAGAGTGCCAAACCACCTCGGGCGTAAAGGCTAATGCAGGATCTCGGTCGCCCAAGCGGACCAGATGTTAGCCCGGTCAAGCGGCCAAGTTCTTTTGCTATCCCGGTTTTTACTAAGGTTGAGGCAAACAAGTTATTTGCTCGGTCAGATTGACTTTGTGGATCAAATGAAGACCTGGAGCTCGGTCCACCTCAGATCTTTAGTGTTCTTCAGGAAAAATGAAGAACAGCTTGAAGAACTTCGAAGGAAATAGGGTCAAGTTAAGAGTTTGGGAGGGGTGTGTCCTAAAACCTATGGATTTTGTGCCCTAAAGTGAAGAAATAATGAATAAAGATAGCAATAACAAGGGTTTGAGGACTTAGCAGTAAAGGGCAATGGCTTCCTTTTCGAACACGAACTCAGCAATGGCGAGGATGAGGGGCAGGAGCTCTAGATCGAGAAGAAAGAAAGAGATTCAGTAAGGTTGGAATGAAGGTGGACTGGGCATGTATATAGGCCAGAAGAATCGCCAATAATTTGAATTCGAGGAGACGGCTGGGTTGGCTGCTCGAGGGCCAATGGGGGATTGACACGTGTCCTCCTTAATGGCAGTGTCAGAGTTGAAAAGACAGAGGACAGATGAGGCGTCAGCAGAGCAAGACCAGGAATCGAGTGCGAAAATTAGCCCGGTTGGTCTCTTGCAAATTGCGAACCGAGGAAGAGATTATCTCGGTCGGAATGAATAATCCCAGTCATGCTTGCGCGGACGGAATTAAGGGGCAATTGAGAGGGAGATTTATGAGCTGGAAATGGGCCGAGGTAAAGGCCGAGCAAATTGAAGGCCCAAGGGTGTATTGGGCCCGGATAAATGTGGATTCGACCAGAGTTGGGGCTGCTCGGACTTGGACCGAGCTACTTGAACTTGTGTTGCTCGGTCAAAAGGCACGCACCGTTAGTTCGGCAGAGAAGCTTGTGTCAGGAGCACGGTTGAAAGGCCTTTGGTTGACCGGTATGACCGATCTTGTGCTCGGCTTCGCCGTAATGTAGCTGAACACGGGAGGAAAGGAGCTCGGTTCTGGGGGCGCTTGGGTATGCAGCATAGTATGGCCGTTGACAACCGAGATGGTGTAGCTCGGCTACCGAGCTCCCAGTAGAGTGGACAGGCAGTTGGGTTAGGTGATGCTCAGCAAGATTTGTACTGACAGATGGGACAACAGTGCCACGTGTTGAGAGATCACTGGGAGTAGATTTGGGGCGCAGAGGGTATATAAGCATGTCTGCGCCCCCCATACGCGAGAGGGACATTTGGTAAGAGAAATACATACACTCAACTCTCTCTTCTTTCTCTCTCTATATCTCAGGGTGTGTGCTAACTTTATCGTCGGAGGGGTTTTCCGGCCACACACCGCCGGGTAGCTCACCGCCGTTGTGCTCGCAGGTGATCAGACAGAAATGGAGCTTTGGAGAAGGGAGTATGGGCTGACTGGAATATTTGCTCCCCGTACAAATAGCGATGGTAATATTGTGTGATTAAGTTTAAATAAATATATGTGAAGTGAAAAAAGCAAAGGTGAATATATGTTTAAAAATTTATTAAATTCAAGTAGATAATGGAAATGGATGAAAACTTTAAATTAATGGCAATTTAAAATTTTAAAGTTTGAAGTTGAAGAAATTAAAAATTTAATTTGTTTTAAGTGTCAAACTTTTGGCAAGTGTACTATTAAAAAGATTGTGCGCGAGAGTAGAAACTCCACGTTGGAGGGAGGGGGCGGGAGGGCGAGGCGTGACCAGGGCACCGTAAATACTCGTTCAAACTATCCCTACTACAGATAAAAGAAACCAAATACTACTCCATGACCATAGTCCAAAACCAAAACCAAAACCAAAGCAAAAGCCATGTGGAGAATACTCTCTACACAGCTCCACCGCTTCGCTGCCGCCAACATCTATTCTCCCCCGCGGTCTCCGTCGTCGTTCCGGCCATCCACCATACTCTATTCTCGCTCCGTCGCTTCCAATTAGGTACAAAGGTTAGTTAGGGCTTTGTTTAAAGTTTTTTTTCGCTGTTAATTGCTTTTTACGGTAGTCAATTTGGTTTAAATGATTGATTGATTTGATCTAGAGATACTGCGATTATCTGATTCTAATATAAACATTCAATTATGTTATTAAAAGAAAGAAACTGAAGGATAATTTCCTGGAAATCTCGCATAGCTACAACAATATGATCTGATATTATTAGACTCTACAAATTGTTTGATAAAGTTATGGATTCTTATATGTAACACACACCCACAAAGCTCAGTGGGTCTTGTATCCACCGTCCACACTAATATAGCAATAAGCATTTCCGAGGCCTGAATATTTAGATTCAATATTTTTCTTTTTGATGGCCCGAGAGAGTAAACTTGGGACTGAGAATGATGGGTTGAGCAGCGGTCATCTAGGCACCCACCCCAATAGCCATCCGGGAAACATTATGGAGAAAGAGAGTTGAAATGGCTAAGAAATAAATCTAATTCATTGGATAATTTTAGATAACATAAAATATGTTGTTGACCATTGTCCGTTGAAGATCAGTTGGGCTATGTACAAATTGGGAGACCTGATCTACTGAAAAGGAGATTTTTGGTTTAGCGTGAGAGAGATATTGAAGAGTGCCAATGGTCCGTTGAAACTCAATTGGAAGGGTTCCCAACAAGGGCAGAGGGAGGTGGTGATCAGGGTGGGCCTTAACACATTAAATTTTTCTTTTATAAAATTCATCATATATATAGGGTATATATATAGAGTGTTATAATCTTCTTAATCCCACATGTATCATACAATCTTCTCATACATGTAGTGTGTGTGTGTGTGTGTGTTTGTTCCCTGAAACACTGAAAGACACTAATGCTCTCTTTACCCATAACTCAGGTATCATCTGTCTTGAAACGTTAAGAGACTCTATTATTCTACTGACGGTCCATTTTCTTCTTAATTCAGTTCTCCTCCATTCCCTCCTATGCCTTTAAATTTTTTATTTTTTGGTTTTACAGTAATTTTTATTTTATTTTATTTTATTTTGCCTTTTGGCTATTTCTCTAGTTGCTTCAAAACCAAAGGATTGAGCCTAAATAGTACACATTAATGTGTGTTTGGGAGGAGAAAGATTGAGAACGTACTTAACGTTTGGCATAGTGCACAAAGTGGTTAACTCGAGACTTGAATCCCTAATCTCAAGATTATTAGGCCAAGATTCCCGTTGTTTGAATTGTTTCTTTTCCATTCATGTTTCTCTAATTTTCAAAGGACTTATGGTCAAAGAAACTACTTAGGATAACATAGGCATCTGATTCTAGATTTCTTGGATCCTTAATCATAAAATTGTAAACAAAAATGCTTGCATTGTTAAACTCCACTTAGAAAACCAAAAAAAAGGGCTTTCTTGAAATTTTAAGCCACAAGTGTGTGGTTTTATCTTTAGAGCAAATAAATTATGACGGCCATATAAATGACGCTAATATTTTTTCTTTAATTGTTGGTAGGCAGCTGGATCATTTAACCACCATGGGATGCAATACTCAACTACCGTTCCGAATGATCTGGACATACACAAGGACTTCAGACCCAGTAATAAGCTTGAGAGTTCTGGCCTTTCTTTGAAGGATATTGTAGAGCAGGTAGCTAGTAGTCATCTGTACCTTCTGTTTTAGAGGTACTGAGCCTCAAGTATTCTCTCTTCTAATTATCAAGCAAAAAAATTAAGCTGTTTATTTGTTAAGAGTCTGTTTTTATTAATTGCTTTTAGCTTTTAGCGTAGGATGTCAAGGACAACCCAGTGATGCTTTACATGAAAGGGGTGCCTGATCTTCCCCGATGTGGATTCAGCTCACTATCTGTAAGAGTGTTGAAGGAATATAGCAAGTGTTCTCTTTCTTAGTTTTACGACTATTTTTGTACATTCCATTCCCTGATTCAGTTCAGCAACGGTGTCTTTTAAATAAGCTTGGATGATTTACCCTTGTTTATGTGGTCCATAGTGAGTATTTGGTTTAGTCAAGCCTGGAAAATGAAAATTGAAGTGCATTATATTTGCAGTTGAATAAATGTGCGAAACTATATAGTTATAGATGACCATTTAGTTTGCTTAAAAGTTTAAATAGGGAAGGGCAAGAAGGTGACACAATAGAAGCATTAAATGAGTCGCTGACTTAAGTTATATGTGATGGCTGGGGTTACATTTGGGCATCCTGTTTGTTGAACTTTGATCTGACCTTACACTTTACTGAATTTGAGCTGACCTTGCTCTTTACTGACTTGACTGCTTTAGGTTATTATGGCATTCTTACCATTGATATGCCTTTTGCAGATGTTCCTTTGAGTGCCAGAAACATATTGGAAGATCCTGAGCTTAAGAATGCTGTCAAAGCATACAGGTAACTTGGTGCTTGGTATTATACCAATTAGAACACTCATTTAGCATTGGTATACATCTACAGAGCATTAAGAGCCTCCTGCTCATATACAAGGCACCCTCCCATTGGCACTTCTTAGTAACACAAGATGTACTCAAATTACGGTGATAATTAACATTTGTTGTACCTGACTACCCTTCACCTTGTGGTTGGCCTTACTGGCACCATATCATCTCCAACTCAGACAAGGGATTGTCGAGTGGCAATCCATACTGGCGCGTGTCATCGTCCAAAATAAGCTATTGGGGTTGTGAGTCTAGCCTAAGCAGGGGCATAGAAACCACCAAGTATGTTATCTTGGCTAGCTAACATGCTCAATGACTTAGCTTTTAGCCATGGCACCACAAGATGAACCAACATAGGGCATCCCAAGGCGTGGCCAGAGCACCACATAATTGTGTCGAGATTTCGAGGCATCCCTGCTTGACTAACTGTGCTCGGTAGCAACATGGCTCTGTATCCCATTTGGCTTGACTGAGGGGTCCTCTGCCAGACCGTGACCCTACTATGTCTCGTCTCCTCTTTCTCTGTAAAGCTGTCTCCTACTGATCAAGACATCTCCAACACCATCATCCAATACCTTGATGACCTAAGTTCAGTGTTAGGCCTTGGAATCTTTGCTTGGGGCATCATTGGAGGTATGTGGCTTAGAGGCTAGAGTTAGGGATTCATTTTGGTGCCTTTCCATCCCCCTACCCCAAGGGTGTCTGCTTTTTGATCAGTCTTAGAGAGACAAGTGCTCTAATCAAGACATGATATTTTGGAAATTGTATCATATGAAACACTAAAGCCCCCTGTCATGCCTACATTGTTGCTCTTATGATACAAATCCCAAGATTTGATCTTAGTAGGAATGGCAACGGGCCGGGCCGGGGATCACACTCCCTGTCCCTGATCCCCGAAGATACAAATTTCTCCGTCCCCGCCCCTGATCCCTAGTAGGGAACCCATCACCGCCCCGCCCCCTAACGGGGATCGGGTTTCCCCGACCCCGAACAACCCCCGGCCATTTTTTTTTTTTTTTGGAAAACTGCTTTGAAGCTGGAGGATAAAAAAAAAAAAGATCAACATGGAGAAAGAAAGAGATCAACACCAACAGATCATCATCATCATGTTTCATCATCAACAACAGATAAAAACAAAAAAAAAACAGAATAGATCAAAAAAAAAAAAAAAAAAAAAACAACATATTATCATCATCATAGATCTCAAGATCTGAGCTTCAATCTATAATATATATACATATATATGTGTGTGTATAACACAGAAAAAGAGAGAGGGATAGAGATCGGCGGAGAAGATCGGCGGAGGAGGAGATCAGCGCTGTGAAGAGGACGACTCTCTTCTCTCGGCAGAGGAGATCGGCGACGGCGGAGGATTGGCTCCCTCTCTCCCTTTTTCTCACGCCAACAGCAGCAAAGTGATTGTGTGTGCCAACATAAAGACATGCATATATATACACAGGGGTAAAGTAGTAATTTTATTTTGGGGAGAAGCAGGGTTGGGGTCCGGCCGGGGGTCGGGGCAGGGGCCGGGGCCGGGTATGGGACTGGGAAACGTATTACCATCTCCGGCCCGAAAGTCATCGGGTATTCATTTTTAAATACCATCCCCGGTCCGTCGGGGATATTTTTCGGAGAAAAACCATTCGAATCGGGGTCGGGGAGGCGGGTTCCCGTTGGGCCGGGTTTAAATTGCCATCCCTAGATCGTAGGATGTAGAGGTGGTTGGGATACCTCATTCTTGTTGAAACAAGGATGGTCAGCTACCTCTCCAAGAGTGAGTTGGCCTCCATGGTTTGACCATCCTATATAAGGAGGCCTCTATGCAGACGTTGAAGCATCACTGCCATTATCAACCATCTTTACCATCTCTGGTATACAGCAAGACCTCTGCACCGCCCTCCTTTCTCTCTTCTAAGGCTTCTTGATCTCTCACCTCCTCCCTCACTGGTGATTACCTTGACATCTCAGTACCCGCGTTCTTCCCAAAAGGCCATCTATAGGCCACCTCAACAAATACCACCCACAACATTTTTGTTTATAATTGGGATGTTTGGGTTTGCACCAGGGACAATGTTTGTAATAAGTTGGGATCTTAGTTTACATGTTTTGTTTACATTCAAGGTGTATGATTGCATGTTTTCTTAATTCAAACTGTGTTTTTTGGCAATTGTCCTTGTGCTATAGAACTAGAAGTGGCTGATGTTACTGAATATTCTCTTACTGGAAACAATGTATTTTTTGTTTTTGATTTTGTTTTTGTTCTTGTTTTATTTTGATTTGGTTTTGTTTTCTAAGTTGCAGTGAGGCAGAAAATTCATTCCAAGAAGCATGATATTGGAATCAGAGAGTATATCCATTTTCGTTTAACATACTGTGGCAGCAATTCAAAGAATTTCCTTAGGCGGCATTTGAATAGCATTCATTTCAAGTGGGTTTAGAAATTACTTAATTGAATGATCCTTATCCAGCAGTGGCTGAGAATACGTGGCCACAGCAGCATATGTTCAGAAGCCCGTTAATTGATCAAATTTCCTTCTATTTTAACTTTCAATATTTAGGCTTTGTTTGGGAATTGGTTATTTTAGTTGGTTTTTTTGGCTTTTTATGAAACGATGTGTAAAAAAATTGAGAGAGATGTGATTGGGTGATTTGTTTTCAAAAGATATATGAAATATAAACGGTTGAGATTCAGGTATATGAAATATTTTTTTTCAAAAGATAGCTTAGCTTGATAGACATGGCCAAATCTTGAATGAATTTTTTAGGATGCTGTTTATGTCAAATATCCACGATGTTGCCTGTGAATCAGTTACACATGTTTTTGGGATTATTTGTGAAAAGTGCGCTCAATTGTCATATTTTAGTGATACAAATTACTATCAAGAATTTGCAAATGGAATTGCTGTTTAAGCCATGTATTGATCATTACCTACCTAGCAACCCATTTGGTCCAAAGTCGTTTGTACTTGTTTCAATTAGTCTCCTGGTCTATCCTTACAGCAACTGGCCCACATTTCCACAAATATGTATCATGGGGGAGTTCATCGGAGGATCAGACATCATTCTCAACATGCACCAGGTATTGTCATATCAAATTTGTTTTTCTTCTTAAGCCTGGGATACATCATACATTGTTTTGATGGGTTGGTCAGTCATTTAGACTGGCGAGCTGAAGGAAATGCTTAAAGATACTGCCGCCAACCAGGAGAGATCGGAGTAACTCGTGATTGTTGGCTATGTATGGTTACGTAAGAGTTTGGAGTTGTCTTTGCTGTTTTAATTTCTTTTGTGGTAATATAAGCACGTTAAATTTATGTCCTGTTAACAGACCCTGCTTTAGTGGGAAGTTCAAGCACTGAGTCGCTCCTTTTAAAGTATGTTAAACTATAAATAATTGTTGACTTAATCCAATAATGGTTCGCACAAGTATGGATTCAAAAATTGTATATGTATCACATTACTCCATGTAAATTTATACTCAAAATAATATATATTACTGCAGCCCACCTTTTATTTTGGTGTATAGTACAATGAAACAACTCAAGCTGGTACAATATTTAGCTCAATTCACACAGCACAACTAAAGGAAAATATCTTTCTGTCTCTCTTCAAATCTAATAATACATGATCACACTGCTGCTTCTTATTTCTTCAATTCAGAGGACTGCTAAAATTCATGACTGACAGAGGAAGAATCTATCTATCCACTAGTCGTCGCAATTTCAGGGGTACTGACATGCTCAACAATGACCACATGATGATAATGTTCCTTGCCGTGGCCTCCAGGTTTGCCATGGCAATGGTGCCTTTTGCCAGGACTGCCACCACCGTGACCATGATGTCTCCCACCATGATCGTGACGTCCTCCATGGTGACAACCACCACGGCCACCATGTCCGTGATAACCGTGACTATGTTGATGAATATGATGTCCCCAGCCATGACCGTGGTGTTGGTAAATAAGATGTCCCCAGCCGTGACCGTGATGCCCTCCGACGTGACAAGCTGCACCTCCGTGATGTCCACCGGGGCTGTGGTGTCCTAAGTTGTGAACACCATGGTAGAATGGATGATGATGTTCGCTGCACCCAGACATCTTTGTTGTTCAAGTGTTTGTCTAAATCTCTGAAGATTGCTTGGTGAATGAATATTGTGTGAGGAGTGACAATGCTGGGAGCTCAAATATTTATAGGCAAAATGGGCTGAGTGGTCGGTTATGCTTTTACTTGGGGTGTACCTTTTTTTCTTGGGGAGCAAGAGAACGGAGGAGAGAGACTTACAGATATGAACATGTGACCTTTATTCATGTGTTTGTCATAAGTTTATTCGTGTTCTCCAAGAAATAATTATGGGATTGAATGACGGTTAGGACTCTTCTCTCCTAACAGTCTTTTTCTTATTGATGAATTCAGACTAGGCGTTAACGTGTGCTATATAGCTAAGTCACCGATATAGATATAGATATAGACATTGGACATTAACATGTCTGGCAGTTTTTTTTTTTTTTAAATGTCGATCCTATTTGGTCTACTGTATATCAGATTGATTAATCCTTAAGTCACCTTTAAGCAGTGTTTGAATAAATTCTTAAGTTAAATTTATATTCCAATTTATGATTTAAATAAAGTCTTAACATGGATTAATGAGATATAGGAAAGTGAAGGAAAACGTGTTACTTTTTCTCTCTCTAATCTAAATTTAAATTAGAGATTAAAGAGTATTGTGGACTTGTTAGGTTCATCAAGGGGTCTTTTTTTTAATGATTCTAAGAAAATAGATGGTCTATTTTGACAAAAATAATGCCATATTTATTAAGTCAATTAACAATTTTTAATGATGTTAGAAATATATTTTAATTAACAATTCTTATAATTTTATTATTTTGTAAGAGAGTAGTTAGAAATTTTATCATTTTTTTCTATAATTCCTTTAGAATCTCCCTTGGAAGAGCTCAGCTATTTTACTAACTTGTTCCATTAGCCCGGTTGGCTTCTCGCGGTGTATAACTCACATCTAAATATCTGATTGGGGAATGGGGCAATGCCCATGAAGCTCTGGCGAAAAAGGAAGGCTAAACTGAAGCAGAAGCAAGGGCAGGTCTTGCCTTGAGTTGAACAAAGCGGGTAACTTTTGATTGGGAAGGAAAGCGACTCGAGAAGAAAAGAAAAAATAACTTAAAACCCAAACAAACTAAACAAGCCAAACAAGTAGCAATTTTGTTGTTAACTGATATCTGATTGAGTGTCTCATCCTGAGTATCGCAGCTCGCCTAACTCTGACTGACATCTAAACCTACCTATTAAGACGTTTGGATATGATTAGATACCTGTTCAAGAACAAACAGAAGGATGAAAGTGAATCCGAACTCGTGGATTCCCCAATCCCCTGATTGTTTTGTCTGAATAGAACTCCAGACTAGATAGCACAACCTTGCTCAATTTTTGTTGTGTCCTTATACTATTAAGAACCTTTAGTGAGGGAGTTGGATAAAAAAAAAACCAATTTTATTATTGTATAGTGAACTAGTTAAGAATTCTATTTTTTTAATTAATTTTGTTAAATAAAAAATTCTAACAAAGAAATATATATAATTTTTCAAACTATAAGAGATAATCTGTATTTTAAACAAATTTTAAAAAATATATTTATAATTTATTCTAAATTTTATAAAAGAATAGATGTATAAAGTACAAATTATTAGGGGTAAGCAGTGGATATACCGATCTGTCAAAACCGACCGAACCAAACTGATTCGCCGCATTTTGAACGGATGCATGATGACGAGAGGATGGTTGCGGATTGATTTTCTCCAATCCGCCAATTTGGCGGACGGATGGTGGATTTGAGATTCCTTTGGCCGCAACCGAACCGTCAAACTGCGAGCACCCCTAATAATTTATAAGACTTTATGTTTTCAATTTGTTTAAATATTTTGTTTGTGTTTTCAACTGAAAAAAAATTTAAATATTCTATTGAAAAAAAGTTTTCAACTTGAATATATTTTTTGAATTGAAAAAAATAAATTTATTATTTATCTATATTTTTTGGTTTTTAAATTTAACTCTAAAAATAATAAATAGAAAATATGATATATGCTGATTGATTTTTGTTTTCAAAAACATATATAGATGTAACAATACAGAGATATATAATCTCTACTACTGCCCTGTTTATGGTTTTAGTGGTTTGAATTGTTATTATATTTTAAGAACCACAGATTGTAATACTTTATGTGGATGAATCATGTTGTAATTGTAATATGTGGATGAGTCATGCAGTGATTGTGATATTATAAAGTTTCAAACTTTCTTTTTTTGGACGAGACATGTAGTGATTGTAATAGTTTTTTAAGTCATTGACTGTAATACTTTTTTTTTTTTTGAAGAAGTGCACAAGTTGAATTATGTTGAAAATTTATAAAATCTTAAACTGCCAAACCGATTCATATCTATCTGCCAAACCGCCAATCCGTTCAATCTACATCCGCCGAATTGGCAGACGGATGCAGATTGATTTTTTTCAATTTGCCAATCTGGCGGACGAATGGCGGATTGGAGGTTCCGTAGCCGCAACCGACCCGCGCCCACCCCTACAAATTATAACATCTTAAAGGTTTAATCGCAACGAACAAAATGAAATATCATGCAAACTATAACATATGTTCCACCACACGCAAATGAACGCATCTGATGTAGGAATGACAACGGGGTAGAGCGGAACCGGGGATCACACTCCCCATCCCCAATCCTCGACCGTGGAAATTCCCTCGTCCCCAGCCCTGATCCCCGATGGGGACCCTATATCCACTCCGCCCCCACCCCCTAACGGGGATCGGGCTTCCCCGACCCAAAAAATTCTCCGGTCAAACAAAAAATTAGATCCAACAGATCTGCTCATCAACAACAATAACAACAACGTAGAGAGAGAGAGAGAGAGATGTGTTCATCATTATCATATAGATCTGTTCATCATCATCACCATTAACAGATCTGATGAGCTCAAATGTAAAAAAATAAAAAAAATCAAATCTAACAGATCTGTTCATCATCATCATCATCATCATTAACAACAACAACATAGAAAGAGAGAGATCTGTTCATCATCATCAACAATATAGAGAGAGATAGAGAGAGATAGAGAGAGAGAGAGAGATATGATACTCAAATCTAATATATATATATAACAAATTAAGAGAGAGAGAGAGAGAGGGAAAATTCCAGATCTAGAGCGAGGGCCGCGACGGAGATCTGCGAAAGTTGGCCTCACCGCCAAATGGTGTCACTACCGGATTGGCAAAGCTTGGTCGGAAGGTGTCACTGCAACTGCCGCAAACAGTGGTGATGGTGGCGGTGATTCGGCAAGCTTGACCTCACTGCCGTTGGAGAGGAAAAAGTGACGGTGGAGTTGTGGTGGCTCAATCGGCGGTCGGAGATAGTGACAGAGGTCGGAAAAAGTGAACTCAGATCTCGGCAGTAATGAGAGGAGGGAGATGAGGGAGATCGATAGAGGGTTTTAGAAAGAGAGAGATGAGAGGCGGTGATGAGTAAGTGTGAGGTTCAGCATGTGTGAGTGAAAGGGTTGGTTTATATATATATAGGGGTAAAATGGTAATTTTAATTGCCGAGATCTGAGTTCACTTTTCCCGACCTCCATTACTATCTCTGACCACCGATTGAGCCACCATAACTCCACCATCTCTTTTTTTTCTCCAACGACAGTGGGGCCAAGCTTGCCGAATCATCGCCACCATCACCACTGTTTGCGGCAGTTGCAGTGACACCATCCGACCAAGCTTTGCCGATCCAGCAGTGACACCATCCGGCGGTGAGGCCAAGCTTTGCGGATCTCCGCCACGGCCCTCGCCCTAGATTTGGAACTCTCTCTCTCTCTCTCTCTCTCTCTCTCTCTCTCTCTCTCTCGATTTGTAATATATATATATATATATTAAATTTGAGCATCAGATCCCTCTCTCTTTCTCTCTCTATGTTGTTGATGATGATGATGAACAAATCTCTCTCTTTCTATGTTGTTGTTGATGATGATGATGATGATGAATAGATCTGTTAGATCTGATTTTTTTTTATTATTTTATATTTAAGCTCATCAGATCTGTTAATGGTGATGATGATGATGAACAGACCTATATGATAATGATGAACATATCTCTCTCTCTCTCTACGTTGTTGTTGTTGTTGTTGATGAACAGATCTGTTGAATCTAATTTTTTTTTTGATCGGGGAATTTTCAGGGTCGGGGAAGCTCGATCCTCGTTAGGGGGTGGGGGCGGGGGTGGATATAGGGTCCCCGTCGGGGATCGGGGATGGGGAGTGTGATCCCCGGCCCCGCCCGCGCCGTTGCCATTTCTAGTTGGAAGTGCACCTTAGGAAGGCGTAGACTTAGTCAAACACACGTACCTATATGGTTGGATAATTATTTATTTTTTTTTTGTAGATTTTATTAACAAATTTTATATATAAAAAAATTAATTTATATATATTTTATACCTTGTTTTCGAAATCTTAAACAAAAATGCTTAGGAGAATAGCTATAAAATTTACGACAGTTGAGCATTACCCTACCTTTAAATTAACAATTCATTAGAAGAAATATTACAAATTGGTCTTAACAAAAAGAACTATGAGAATTACTTGTAGCCAGTAAAAAAGAGGAAACACTAAACTAAATATTTGTGCATTTAAAGCAAAGATTTGTCCGAATGCTTTATACCTAAGATGGCATTTTTTTGAAAGGATTGGCTCATGGGATAGGACTAATAGTCTATTCGGACTAATAGTCCGTTATTTGATTGAAATTTTTTGCATCGGACTAATAGTCCTTCCGGACTATTAATTCCAAATTTATTGGACTATTGTATCCCATGTGTAGCTCGGCTTTTCGCGCCCTCTTTCGGAAGAATGAATAGCCTGTACAGTTCAGACTCCACTGGTGTTGGTTTTGAATCTGATTTCACAAGTGCAATGTGAAACAGTGGAAACACAAAAAGAGTCCAAATCCGGCAATTTGTTTTTTGAAAAATTGATGTTTGAATCAAATGTCAAAAATGGACTGCTTTGCTAGATTTCAAAGTCACCACCTAAATATTTATTTTAGAAAATTTAGAAAGCCCGTGATTCGTGCCAACGGCCATTAGTCCGTCGTTACCAAAGTGTCTTGGTTTGGGAACTTAGGTATGAGAGGGGAAGGTCAATAATGAGCACCCCACTCACCTGATCAAAGATCGGCCTCTACTAATTATGATGTGATTCTTATGTACAGTATATGTTCTTATTTTATTTTTACCATACAAGTATAGACTAATTTCACTAGAAGTTGGAATGTTTGATTTCATGTTTGTTTTGAAAAAGTGTTTTGCATATGTATCACTTGAAAAAGTGACCTCATATATACATTAATCAAAGTATCCCAATGTCAGTGAATAGTCTTCATCCACAGGCATTCAAACAGTTTATCATTTAAGCAATTAGTCTCATGGTAGTATGTTTGATATGATAACAATCACATTTATACAATATGCTAAAACATAAAAACTTACCTCGTACTCCAAGCAAAAAAAAAAGAACTAGTTAGAAAAAAATGCATGATCCTAACTATGTATTATGGCTAATGTAACACATACAATATGTAATTAATAAGCTCGGCTACTAGCATGGCATGCGAGTCAATTCAAGGCATGTGATAGCGCACGTATTCAAGTAAAGAGTTTGAATTTGAATAATATAATGAGCCGAACTTTTATGCATGCAATACAAGTGGATACAAACATGAGTATGCTAAATTAGACATGATGTCCTTAAACTAACCATCATAAGTAGATAAATAAAAGGGAGAAAGAATGGGGGTTAGAAGACATACAACTTATTACATATTTGTCCTCACAAAGGCAGGTCCGAATGTACAAATGTTCGAATAATTAATTATTACAAATCCGAATGAATAATAATGAAAAGGGTCTGTCGAATCTATTACAACAAATAATATGTAATGATTGCGCGATGCTCCTCAGGAATTACTCTGTCTGCCTTGTTGAGACTTGTTCTGTTTCACCTTATCATTGCTTTCAACCAAAAGTGTATTGTTTGCAATTTATTAGAGCCTTGCTGACCCAAAACAAAACTTAGTCTAGCCCCAAATAAATCCAAGCATACCTTGTTTTCTTTGCGGAAATCTGTTTTTTGTGCCTGAGGTGAAATAGTGCAAACATGCAGACAGGGTATTCCTAGCCATGTTTGTCTTTTCTACTCTTCTCTATCATGGAAAACACTCAAGAGAGGAGCGAACTTGGTTCCCAAACCATCTATGGTTGCAAGTTGATTCGCAA
Source organism: Camellia lanceoleosa (assembly GCA_025200525.1). Classification (NCBI taxonomy): domain Eukaryota; kingdom Viridiplantae; phylum Streptophyta; class Magnoliopsida; order Ericales; family Theaceae; genus Camellia; species Camellia lanceoleosa. Next base: position 141,026,173 of record CM045766.1, on the reverse strand, counting down.
GATGATCTTGGACACGATAGGACAAAAATCAATAAATGCAATGCATGACAACCACCCATTCCTTCTATCATGAAGCAAATTTAAGAAGGGAAGTAGAGACGCTTCAAGGTTCATCAAAATATTATGGACTAATGTAAGACAAGCCTTGACGCAATAAACTCGATATAACGTCTGACTGAATTCAATCAATCATATTGGTTCTTTATGTTGGTTGATTCATTTTAAGCTCATTTTATTAGCCTCTTTTATATTACCTTTATTTTTCTTTAATCCATTAAGTCCACGGTGATATTTACATCCACTAAGTCCGAAATACAATAAAGGAAAATAAGTGTCGACTTAACCCGAGGAAATAAACCTTATTTTCTTCGAAGGAAATTACAAAAGAAGAGTCAAACTTATTTACAAGTTAAGGATTTCAAGTCAAACCCAAGATGCGCAACAAGAAACTAGTCAAACTCAGAAGAGTGATAATGACTTAAAAAAACCCAAAGTAAGCGATAATGACTTGAAATCCAAACATGATAATAAGTGATAATGACACTTTCCTTGGTAATTTCCAAGGGTCAATTAATCCCTTAACAGTAAACATATTGATGATAAATTCCTCGGGGGAAATTACAAAGGAAGAGTCAAACTCATTTACAAGCGATAAGGGATTTCAAGTCAAACTCAACAAGGACTAGTCAAACTCCACAGAGTGATAATGACTTAGATAAACCCACAATGAGCGATAATGATTTGAAATCTAAACTTGATAATAAGTGATAATGACACTTTTCTTGGTGATTTCTAAGGGTCAATTAATCCCTTAAAAGTAGACACACTGGTGATAAAAAGAACTGAAAAATAAATGATTGTACTTTAGTATAAGCAAGTTTTTATGCCTTTGGTAGTAAACCTCTTAAGAGATTAAACCATTAAGCATGAGAAAAGTTTCTTTTTCATGCTTGAACCACAATCTCAATTTTTCACAACTTTTTAATAAAAATAATCGAAGAATGAAGGGAGGTTGCAGAGGTAATTATGTGAAGTTGATTAATTGGTTAATATAGCACAAACATAATATGTAAAACAAACTTATTGAAATAAATTAAATAGCCCCCAAATAACATACAACAGTGCTGAAATTTAAACTATAGAAGGTGCACAATCATAGAGAGATTAAAGCTAGTACAAGTATGAGGAAGGGTGGCTAACCCCTCCCCACTTTTACAACTTCAAATCACATAGTTTAGATGTTGAAAAACAGTCCCAAATCAACCCCAAAACAGTGAATTTGACGAAAACAAATGGGAAACACAAGGATTTAAGCTAGGAGTAAGGTTTAAGCAAGGGGGATTGTAACGCCCTCAAAAAAATACATATAAACCCGCATTCTTGACATGCATAGACATAAGAGAATAAAACATATTTCCATTTATCAGAGTGTTTAGTACAAAAGTATTATATGTTGACAACAAAAGTAAATGCCCTACGAGCTTACAACTTTCCAAGTCAACATTTGGGTTCAACAAAAGAAGAGTTCTAACTCTTTATACAAGTAAGCCCTTGGCTTGAATCTACATGTAATACACAAAAGTATAGCAACAAAAGTTCTTCCGCCTCTAAGCCTCCCAAGCTACGTCCTTGGAGATGGCATATCACCTGTACCTGAAAATAATGTCCCATATAGGGTGAGCCAATGCCCAGTAGAGATATACTAAACCAATTATGAGAAATGACTAAAACATTAGCATTCGGTAAATGATCAACACTTGTGAACCAACTTACAACCCAATACAGTTCCATGACAATTATGTACATGTTTCAGTCTACTATCCTTTACTTAACCAATTCAATTCATAAACATGGCTCAAAACTTGGCCAAACAATTAGATGAGATAACAACTCATATAACAACACTTCCAATAACCACAATTCAATGACACTACGGCTCACATAAAAACACTTCAATACTTCAATTAATACACATATTTGCTGTATTAATGAAGTCCATCCCGTATCTCCTCCCAAACAGGTTTGAGAGTCCATCCCCTATCTCCTCTCAAACTATGGAGTACATCCCCTATCTCCTCCCAAACAATATACATATACAATGTATTTAAACACTTATCATACACAATGATCAATCAATACACATATTCAATGTATTATTCCAACCGTCATATTCAATGACATATTCCAGCTGATTAGTTTCAGTTTTCCCTAATCAACATACAGTGTCTACAACAATCAAGACTATCCTCCATCGATAGCTCAAAGCAATTATTTCTAACAGATAATAAATGCATCAAACAGATATAATATCAACATTCTCATAGGTGAGTGATTAATTAATCCAACGACACCATTTAATCTCATAATTCTCCAATTTCATGAATTTCAACTCAATTTCATATTTCCACAAATTAATTATTCAACACAATTAGGGCATTTTCCCCATTTTCTCAAATATTGATCCTAAGATCAAATTCCACCAATTTGACACACAAACTCATATTCCCAAAGTCTTATATGCACATGGAGCTTCAAAACACAAAACCCCTCTTTATATAATTACAAATCAAACCCTAACTTTTTCCAAAATTACTAAACAACACCATTTAATCAAAATGACTAAAATTTATGACAAAACTCATAAGATGGAGTAGGATATCCCTACCTTAATTTTCGGAGCTCAAAGGAGGAGAGAGGTGAAACTCAAAGTGCTCCAAATCCACAATTTTTCAGATTAAAGTGAAGCCCACACCACCCTCTATCTTTCTTACAAAGAGATTAGGGTAGAAACACTCTAGAAGTAGATGAAACCTTAGAGAGAAGGTGTATGTAAAGAGAGAGAGAGAGAGCCGAATCTAGGGTTTGAAATGTAAAGTGTATCAAAAAGTGATGAAGGAGACTGCTGCAGCCAACTGATATAATCGAGGCTCGCTTGAGCGAAGGAGTGGTCGCTCGAGCGACCAGACACAAAGGATCCTCGCTCGAGCCGACAATTCGAAGCTTCAAGTCTGCAACCCAGAAGCACGCTCGAGCGAAAAAAAGCTCGTTCGAGCGAAGGAAACCAAAACATATAGCTCGCTCACTCGAGCCAAGAAATACAACCTTCAGGTCTAGAACCAGACGCAGACGCACGCTCGAGCGCAAGACTCCTCGCTCGAGCCACCAGATACACCACTCAACTCTCGCTCGAGAAAAGAAACCTTGGCTCAAGCGAAGGAACTAAAACAAAGAGCTCGCTCGAGCGACAAAAGTCTCGCTCGAGCGAAGACACCAAAATCTAGGCAACAACCATTTGTTCCCAAACACAACCAACCTGCTACAAACTTGCCCAACACATCCTAAAACTCAAATACGAGGAATTAAAGGACGGAAAAGAAGCATATACAATAACAGACATCCACGGAACCTAGTCCGGAATACAACAACCAAAGGAGAGAAAACTGGGATCGCTATAACCCTTCCACTTTTGGGTAGCTTTGAATCACAAGTTTCAGCCCTCAAAACTGTCATGACCCGAACCTGCCCCTATAGGTTAGGATCACAACCAGCCAGTAATCATTAGATTACCTACGGCCTCAGACAGAAAACAGATTTTTAAATAAACATATGGGGCCAAAAGCGGAAGTAGACTTAAAAATTTTGTCCAATGAGCTGTGCTTACATGATAAAGCAAAACATTTCATAAGTAGTCCATAATAACTCACACATAAAAACAAAGCTAATATCTTCTACATCTAAGAACTTCAAGACATGCAGTCAGCCAAACAAAACAAACTTATATGCATGGATGATCCAACGTATTCATCAATAAAGCAAAAGTGTAAACATAAGAACAAAAATAAGGTCTCATGCGTGAGACATGCGGGCTGACTCCGCAAAACTTGACTTCCTCTCATATCTTTCATTGAGGTTGAGTTTGGACATCTTTTTGCTCACCTACACACATATAAATGAGAGTGAGCGATAGCCTAGTGAATAATATCAAAATAAAGAAGTTACATAAATGAAATTCGTAACAGAAATATCTAACGGCCTTAGGCCCATTCACGTTTTTATCTAATACATCAAACGGCCTCAAGCCCAAACATATCAAACGGATTTTGGTTTAATCATTCATGTCAGATGGCCTTTGGCCGAATCATTTATGTCAGACGGCCTTTGGCCCAATCATTTATGTCAAATGGCACTTGGTCTAATTCTTCATGTCAGACTATTATTTATGTCAAACGACCTTTGGCCCAATCATTCATGTCAGACGGCCCTTGGCCCAATTATTCATGTCAGACTATCATTCATGTTAGACGGCCTTTGGCCCAATCATTCATATCAGACGACCTTTGGCCCAATCATTCATGTCAGACGGCCCTTGGCCCAATCATTCATGTCAGACGACCTTTGGCCCAATCATTCATGTCAGACGGCCCTTGGCCCAATCATTCATGTCTGATGGCCTTTGACCCAATCATTCATGTCAGACGGCCCTTGGCCCAATTATTCATGTCAGACTATCATTCATGTTAGACGCCCTTTGGCCCAATTATTCATGTCAGACGGATTTATGTGTGTTTCATACTCATGATCATGATCGTATTCATATTCACTTAGTCTTAAGCAAAAGACTGACATTTAGAATACTCATTTTTAATTCAAACATACAAATCCATAAGGCATGTACAGAAGTAACGTTTGGGAAAACAATATACTTGAACATATCTTTACTAAGATATTACTCACAGTGTTCTGCCGGTGGATTCGTCCTTATGCTCGACCCTACATAATGCATAACACATATTGGGTCACAAACAATTCAATCCGTTCTTTAATCTATTTATTTCTCTTAAGCTTCTTTCTTTACCCTTTAGGTCATTTACAAAGCTTAATGTATTCCTAAGAGTGCTTAGAAATGAAAGAGAACGAAAAACAAAACACAAAACCATTTTTCATAATTTCAGGAACAGGGTTCTCCGCTCGAGCGCGGATTTACCCGCTCAAGTGGACCCCTTTGGTCTGCAAAAGTACTGGTTACTACATTTCCACGCTTGAGCGCGACTCTTTCCGCTCGAGTGAACATCAATGTCTGCAAAAAGTCTGGAAGCCAACATTTCACACTCGAGCGGTGCTTTACCTGCTCGAGCGGACATGTCAAATTCTGGAATTCTCAGAATTGCATTTGAAGCTCAAACTTAGCATTCAAAGGGTCTAAAACTCATGTTCTTGATACAAAATTATGGAAATCTTTATACAATATGAGGCCATAAGAAAATTGAGTCTAATTTGTCCAAAATCATAATTCAATTCCCAAATTATTTCAAATTTTTGTTGACAACCCATACCAACTTCATATCTTTAAAACTCATCCACATTAATTTCCATATCACTTTGAATTTCACATGCAAATTAATTTCCATATCACTTTGAATTTCACATGCATGTGCAATAGGCTTCATTTTCAACTTAAATAACACAATTGATGTTCATCTTCATCAAACATGATCAATTTTAAATCAATTACATCAAAACTCCTTTAATTTACAAATTAAGTTCTTTGTTCATAAACCCATAATTTTCCAAAGCTTAATTCTCATTACATCAAAACATGAAATCAATTATTTTAAATCCATGATGCATGTAAATTTATATCTCATATATATCAAGGTTTCCAAGCCCAAGCTCAATTGAAGTATTATAATTATTTCCATATTAATTAACCTTAACCATATTCATGAATTAATTCTTTAATTTCTCTAAATTACATGCATGTAAAAATAAGACTCAAATTCATATACGATATGCAAAATCAAACCCAAAATAATTAATTTATAGGTTAATTTCCATAAATTTGAACCTAACTCCATTGCATGGACCAAATCTTCAAATAAATCTTGATGCATGTAATCTATGGGACTCAATTCAAGAAATCTATTATGCATGATGCATGTAAATGTAGACTTAAATACTCATAGAATTCCCTCATGGATGTAGCAATGGAGCTTGATTTCAAGATTATAAAAATCAATCTCAAAATAATTACTTTCTAAATCAATTTTCATAATCATGAATCTAATTTAATCTCAACATCTTCTTACTAATTTCCTTTTAATTACATGAAATTGAGCCCAATTATTTCTTAAATCAAAATTTTACATGAATTTCTTGCAAGAATTAAGCTTAGATTCCTTACCTAGAACTTTAATTTGTTGAATCTCTTGAGTTCTTTCTTCAATTTTCCAACACAAACTTAGATGATTCTTCTTCCCTCCTTGTTCTCTCTTTCTCCCTCTCGGTTCTCCTCCTTTTTTGAGCTTCTCCAGCAGAAAGAAAATGAGTTCAACCTCACTCTCTCATTTACACATAACACACATGCACAACTCTCCCTTCAACACGTGCACACACCTCACACATTGAGGCTCCAGCACAACACTTCACTAGGCACATACATACACAGATTTTTCAGTACACCCCCCTAAGTTTCTCAGCTCACCCACACCCACAATTCTAATTTGTTCCATAATGCAATTTATGCTTAGGATTAATTTAATTAAGCAGCACTTAATCTTAATAAATCTTAGCTAGCACATAATTAATTAATCATAACTAATCACAAATCCCACATAATTTAATTAGTCTAATTTGACTTCCTTAAGAGCCCAATTAATTATATTTAATTTATCAATCTGAATCAGATTTTTAATCAAACTTCCAAAAGGCTCCAAATATTAAATTAAACTTATTGTCATCATCAATTTTGATTCCCCAAATCATTTAGGCCTTTAATTTCTAATTAGACTCCAAATTTTCGTCAATAAATTACATATTTAAATTGGACATCCCATAAATAAATTTAACCCGTAATAATTACAATTCTCAATCCTCATAATTTAACTAACTTAATTAACTCCAATTTGGACCTAATTAATCGAATCTCAATTTTACTAAACTGAATCGAATATTTAATTAACTCCCAAATGGGTTCGTAATTAAAATTAAATTGATTCAACTTCTTAATTTCGCTTCCTTATGCCATTTGGACCCTTAAAATAAATCTTTAATAGAATCATATACGAATCAGATTCCACTATTCTCACAAGTCCCAAATTAAATTAGGATAACAACTAATTAAAATCCCAAATCTCCTTAATTAACCAAATATAAAATATTATACGTGACGGGGTCATCACAAAAACAGTCCAAAAATAATATGAAAACACAAGAAAAAAATGAACAAAGATTGAAATAAAAGCAAGAAAGCTTTACCTCTTGTAGAGAAGGTGTTCTTGTTGTAAATCAAACTTGATTCCAAAGCACCCTCAAGTTTGAATATGATTTTCAATTCTGAAATCAAGTTCAAGTTCAAGCTCTTGTATGGTATGTATGGATGATATGAGAGCTTCAAGGCTAGTGGAAGAACAAAAAGGATGATAGCTTTGATCTTTTCTACCTCTTGATATTTCTAACTCACTCTTGATATTTCTAACTCACTTGATTTTGATTTGATCTCTCTAACCAAATTCTATATATGTTTTTCAACCTCTACACAGCAGTCTGAACCCTACTATTTATAGGCCCCAAGCAGGTTTGATCAAAATATTTGCAGCATTGGGCAGCTGGCAGAACATTGTTGAATTTGTCTAAAAAGTCAAGATGTCCGGCCGGATGTTAGTATCTCCGGCCGGATGTATCTTAGGTCTGGCCGGACTTCAATGTATTTCCACTACCTCTTACTTTCAGGTTCAATACAAGTTGATACAAGGTGTAATACTGAAATTCCGGGGTAGAAATACAGTGAGTATGACAGGTTGGAATTGTTTAGAGCTCGAACTCAGATTCTTTTATTAAGAATTTAAACCACTGACTCAATGAAATCGTCATCGTCGAGTGCTCGGAATCAAGCACCTAAGTCTTACGAGCGGTCAAAATTGGGGTGTCTATACCATGGAGGGTGGGTGGGACACAAATAATGGGATAACTCATTCCATGGAATTAGGTAATGAAATTACATTTTTAACCGTTTTCTATGTAATATCTTTTTAAAAATAAAATTTATTTAATAAATTATTTATACTTAATTTATTTATTAATTTATTTATACTTAATAAATTTATTAAATTATTTATACTTAACAAATTTATTTATTAAATTATTTATACTTTATTAAATTATTTATTTTAATAATATGGTCTTAATTATACTTGGTAAAGTAAAATAAAATTTAAAAATCTCAACTACAAATTAAAATAAATTTATGTAATTTTTATTAATATTCTATTTATTTAATTTTTTAAAAAGTTCTAGTAAAAAAATATAATAAAATTTATAATTCAGATTTAATATTCTTATTATTTAGTAAATAATTCAAAAGGGCAAAATAGTCTTTTGAGTATTTGTTCTTCTTCATAATATCCCAAACAAACATAAGATTCAATAAAATAATTCAATCCAGACATCTAATCCCATGACTAAACAAATATAGGATACAAATCCAGTCCAATGTATCCTGGGACTAACAGTCCGGTGAATTACAATCCCCCCTTATCCATTCCGTTCAAACAAACACACCCTAATTTCACTAACAAAAATATTCACCGAATCTAATACTTTATACCCTTCTTACCTTGGAATTTTCCAACAATTATCTCTTTTAAATATAACATCCGACCCTTTCAAATTTTTAATTGCATAACAAATTATCTATTCTATTAATAAATTATTAAATCAATTAACAATTTTTAACAATGAATATTTTATTTAAAATTTTTGACAATTTTATTATTGTATATAAGAGTAGTTATAAATTTTATTTTTTCTGTTAATTATTGAAATAAAAAATTCTGATAATGAAATATTTATAATTTTCAAAGTTATAAGAGATTTTAAGCAAATTTCAAAAGAATGTATTTATAATTTATTCATAATTCAAGGGAAAATGTGAGATGGCCCCATTACAATTGATGTTTTGGGGACAATTTTGATGATCATCCTTTCTCATCCATAGAAGGAGGGCTCCAGTACATACTCATAGTAGTTGGTGATGCATATGTTGTAATGGACAATTAGATCCATCACACACTTCTTCACTTTAAAAGGTGACGACATAATGAAAGAAATCTTGAATTGCTAAACACCTTTAATTTGATACCCAAAATATTTTTCAACTCTTATACGGCTTCCCCAAATATAATGTGCACAACTCTCAGGGATGACGAACGAGGTTGGGGTATAAGTAAAATCGATGCCATTAATTTTATGAGTAATAATGGTGTATGGAGAATCATCTAATTCCATGGAGTAATAATGGTGTATGGAGAATCATTTAATTCCATGGAGCAACTTTCTTCATCCCCAACTCTATAGTAAACAACTCCCACATGGAACCCTAAAACGTAGTTGTCTTTCCCTCGCACTACTAGCACTTCTAAGGATACCGAAGAAGACCCTGTTATTTTATAGCTGAAACCATTACTCAAATCACCAGTATAGAAATAGTTGCCTAGGAAGGAGCGGTCATGAAGATGTTGTCATATGAATTTCTAATTAGTAGAGTGCTAGACGAAAATAAAAAAATTAAAATAAATTTGTGGATACAAAATCAATAACATAAAATATAGGTAATATAATTTGAGAGTGAAAATGCATATTTTATGATAAGTCCCACTCTTTTTATATGATACGTATGATTATGTCATGTTTATTCTATATCCCCATAATTTTGTTTGAAATTTTTTTTGCATCAAATTAATACAGTGGCACGTTTTAATTGTATCATTTAGAATTAAAAGACTCATCAAAGTTATTTATATTTGAAAAAAGAAATGTTATATATGTCATATATGTTTTTATCATTGTTTTTTATTATTGTCTACATGGATATTTATAATTGTCTCATTTGTTTAGAGATAATTATTAAGAAATTAATGAAAACAAGTAACATATTGTCATAGAGAAATGCTATATATAACATATTATTTATCATTATTTTGTGTCGCCGTCTATATGGATACTTATGATAATTCTCTTATTTGAAGATTGAAAAACCTAGGTGATTCGTGATTAGATCAAGAATTAATTGTACAAATTCCCAAACAATTAAAACTAACAATCTAAATCATCAAGCACGTACGAACGTGATTTAGATTATTGTTTTCGAAATAATAAATCAACACAAACGATTTTTACACGGAAAAACCATAATTGGAGCACCTTCAATTGTGATAAAAAAAACCACGGGCTAAACGCCACAAATCAATCCAGTGCTAAAGAAAGAAAGATTATAAAGATGCGGAACAAATTATCCAAATGCTTCTAATTTGAGTTCAAATCTTCTGTATATCTTTCACTGCAACATTCGTCTCAGAATTGATTAGATTGATGTTGAATCCACAACATCTATCGTCGAATCAACGACTGCGTATAGTATCAAACTTCTTCGACACTCCACGCTTGAATCTTCGGATTCCACTAAAGAAGAACACTCTTGAATATGAACAACTAACCTTCTTGATGTGTGCTTATCAAAACATGAGTTTAATACTCAATCAAGACATCAAAAAAAACTAGCAAACAACCCCAAAAGAAAACCCTAAACACCTTAAAGAAGATCTCCAAAATGTAACCCTAGATTTGGACTTAAACAAGTACTTATAGAAAACAGGGGCAGCGAAGCTCGCTCAAGCGAAGACTCTCTCGCTCGAGCGAGGAACCAAATACGCGTGTTTTCCTTAAGTGGCTTTGCTCGAGCCACACTACTTGCGCTCGAGCGCACAATCTTCCTTCTCAGGTTTTTGACAGACAGAAGCAGCTTCTGAGAGCAAGACTCCTTTGCTCGAGCCAGGACTCCTTCGCTCGAGCGAGCAAGACAAAACAACTAGAAAAATTACAACTTGATTAAACAAGTTTGTTCGTGGGATTGACAAGACTAAGGGACCTAACAATATAATTGTTAACAAATTAATGCAAACAAATAATATCTTTTCAAGTAGGTTGGTGATATAAAAAGATGATATAATCATGTGATATATAATCATCTAATATATTATAATGTAGTTGGTAATAAAAACAGTGAAAAAATTAGTGAATCCTATTTTTAAAAATGTTAATGCCACATTATTCAAATAAAAAATTTTGAATAAAAAATTCAGTAACAGTAAGATATTATGTTCCATCTCATATGAACAACCAACCTTCTTGATGTGTGCTTATCAAAACGTGAGTTTAATACTCAATCAAGACATCAAGAAAAACTAGCAAACAACCCCAAAAGAAAACCCTAAACACCTTAAAGATCTCCAAAATGTAACCCTAGATTTGGACTTAAACAAGTACTTATAGAGAACAGAGGCAGCGAAGCTCGCTCGAGCGAAGACTCTCTCGCTTGAGCGAGGAACCAAATATGCGTGTTTTCCTTAAGTGGCTTTGCTTGAGCCACGCTACCTGCGCTCGAGCACACAATCTTCCTTCTCAGGTTTTTGACAGACAGAAGCAACTTCTGAGAGCAAGACTCCTTCGCTCGAGCCAAGACTCCTTCGCTCGAGCGAGCAAGACAAAATAACTAGAAAAATTACAACTCAATTAAACAAGTTTGTTCGTGGGATTGACAAGACTGAGGGACCTAACAATATAATTGTTAACAAATTAATGCAAACAAATAATATCTTTTCAAGTAGGTTGGTGATATAAAAAGATGATATAAACATATGATATATAATTATCTAATTTATTATAATGTAGCTGGTAATAAAAACAGTGAAAAAATTAGTGAATCCTATTTTTAAAATTGTTAATACCACATTATTCAAATAAAAAATTTTGAATAAAAAATTCAGTAAGAGTAAGATATTATGTTCCATCTCTAATAGGAACTCCTCTCTAATCTATTATTCTTGTTTAGGTCCATGGGATCCACCATAGGTCCCATTTTTATAATCTGAACTATTCATTTTGTTGAGCACTTTATCTATTTCATTTACACAAAAATTAAGTCGATCCGATAATCGTAAACTATTTAAATTTATTGCATTTGTCACTAAAAAAATATATTATTTATTTTTAAAAACGCAATTGTCATCCATTTTTTTGTGACAAATTTAATAAATTTAATATATTATAATTATCAGATTGGTCTAATTTTTTTGTGAATGAAATACACAAAGTATCCAATAAAATGAAAGATTCAGATCATCAAAATAGAACTCGTAATAGACCCCATGATTGATTTCACATACCTAAATAGCATCCTTTAGTCCATATAATTTGGATAGGATGAAATCCTCATCTCTTTTGGTATTATATAAGTCGCATCTAAAATAAATTTGGTTTCACACATTTTACTTAATTTTCAGTGAGATTTTTTTTTGCTAAATTGTTGCACCTGAGAGAGAGAGAGAGATAGGGATGATTGTAAATTGTTGAGTTTGTCCAAGGTAATGATTCGTGCACCTTGAAAACAGTAAGGATCTTCCATTCCATCATTATTACGATTTGAGAGAAAATGCTGAAATTGGGGGTGACTCAACTAGATTACTAGAGTCTTCAACTTTGATAGATCATATATTTTTTCAAGTGATGCACAACCATAAGCCATTACATCCAATAAATTGGAAGGAAGATCTGAGATAGATTGAAGACTTGTGTAGTTATTCAATCCAAGGTATTCTAGCATGGATAGATGAGTGAAGCCATATGGTAGGCTACGAAAATTGTTTCCGCCTCAATCTAACGCTCGCAATGAGGATAAACTCCTAAGATCGGCTAAAAAATCTTCTTCAGACAGATTGCGATCACTGAGATGTAGCTTTGTTACGGAACATAAACCTAAAATAGAAGATCGTAAAAATCTTATGGAGTTGGCATTTTTTCTCAGTAAAACCCAAGATGAAATGAGAGAAAACCAGGATTTAGTTGTCAGTTGCCTATTACATCCATTTAACGATAAGCTCCTAAGATTCTTTAGTAGTCCAATAGAGAAAGGTAATTGTTCAATGGCTGTTCCATCTATAAGAAGCTTTGTTAAGCTTTTCATATGTCCTAAGTGCTCTAGAAAGTCCTCTGGTTTTGCACAACCAACGAGATTTAGACGTTCAACAAACTTGTAGGTACTGCCTGGAAGATACTTGAGGTTCACGCAAACTTTCAAATTCAACTAAACAAGTTTTTCTAGAAGTCCTATTGATTTGTAGAGCTCCATTAAACTTGTACAACGTTCAAGTCGTAATTCCTCAAGCATCGATAATGCGCGGAAGATGGGGCTTTTTGTTAAGCATTAGGAATTACTTAGATTTAGAATTTTCAAGCTCTTGAAGTGCTATTAAACCAAGAAAAAAATATACAAAATTATACTCCCTCCGTCCCAAAATAATGGTCCCTTTTGGGAAATCTAACTTTTTTTGATAGTACAATTATTGCATTTGAAAAAAGTTGATTTTTCAAAATTATCCTTTTGATAGTATATTTTTTGAGAATATCAATGTCATAATTATACTTTTTATATTATTTATTAATTTAAAAGAAGGACAAAATAGGAAATTTGTATTATTTTTGTACTTGATTTTTGAAGATGGACTAATATTTTGGGACAATGAAAAATGGAATAAGGGACTAATATTTTGAGACGGATGGAGTATAATTTTTTCATCACGATCCAGCTAAAGAATTTATCCAAAATCCCAAACAACAATAAATTTGATAAGAATATCATACCTTGCCATCTATCCAGAGTGTTTTAAATCTGCTGAATTGCATGGCTAAAATAACAAGTTTCTTTGGATGAAAATTGGATGGTAAATACTCCAATGGACAGTAATGCCAACAGAGCCATCTTAACTCTTCAAATAGACGTTCAAAATTTCCACAGAGGTACACATGATTTATTTAAACCAGTCTTAGCTTATACATCCCAAGAAATGCTTTATTACTCCATTGTATCTTCTTTAACATGTGTAGGGTCAAGATCACACCTTCAACTGCTTCTGTTCCCTAATACTTAGAAACAAAATGGAAAAATTAAAAGGAAGAAAGACTATAAAATAATTGAAATTATTGTTCTAAACCGAAAACTTACGAACTACTAGAAAGAATTAAGGTTAGACTCTTACCTTGTTTTTTTCAAGTACATAGCAAACATCTTCATGAAACCACAATCTACTGCACTTTCCAAGCTCCTTTGGGAATTCTTCACAAATAATTTCCCTCCCTATATCCCAAAGTAGATAATGCATCGTCAACTTATTTTGTACATTAATTCTCAGTAAACATCTACTAATCAAAACACTAATTCCAATTTCTGCGAAGAAACCACAACCATTCTACTATGAAAAAGCATGCAATATTAAGGAAGATATCAAGGACATAGTAATGACACAGTCTCTGTCCACTCCAATGAAAAAGGATGCAATATCAAAGAAGATATCCTTCATGTTATCATCATCTAGTGCATCAAAACTTATCCTAAGTTTTTCCTGAATTTTCTCATGAGAAATTTGTTGTAATTTATCAAATGCACTTTTTTATTCTACTATGTTTCTTCCACACAAATAAGAACCCAACACTTCAAGAGCTAGTGGCAGCCCACTAGCATAACTTACCATTTGCAAGATCTACATAATTTTTTAATGGGTTGGTTTTGCCAAAGGCATGCCAAGTGAAAAGCTACAGAGATTCTATTTGATTCAATTCCTTAGCCATGTATCTTTCATCAACTTTCAGTCCCTTCAACAAGTGCTCATCTCTAGTTGTTATGATGATTCTACTTCCTGGACCAAACCAATCACGATTTCCTGCCAAGGTGTTTAATTGACTTAATTGATCCACATCATCAAGAATAATGAAAACCTTTTTAGAATGGAGCCTTTCTTTCATCAAATTAATTCCTCTGTCAAGATTGCCAATCTTTAGATTCTTTGTCCCTAATAATTCAAAACAAAGTTGTTCTTGTGATTGAACTAGGCCATTGAGTTGTCCTGCAACTTCTCTAACATTTGCAAGAAAACAACTTCAAGATTCATACTTGCAGCCATGCCAAGTACAACCCTAATACAAGACATCTTCACAACTGAGGAGAAAATTTCATCAAAGTCAACACTTTTTTTTTTTGCCTAAAGCCTTTCACAACAAGACGTGCCTTGTACCTTAGATTCTTGCCATCATTCTTTAATTTGAAGACTCACATATTTTTTAGAATTTTCCTCCCCTTAGGCAACTTCACCAAATCGTAAGTGTGATTTTCAAGCAAGGAATTCATTTTCTCTTTCATGGCCTTTTTCTAATCACCTTTCTTTGCATGCTCAATTGCTTCTTGGTAGCTCATGGGCTCCTCTTGATCGGATATCAACACAAACTCATTGGAAGGATACTTTTTAGACCGTTGTTAGTCCCTGTAGATTTTCTCAACTCAAGTTATGGTGGCGGTTCTTGAGTTGGATACTCTTTCTCAATTTCGGGCTCAACTTCATTAGGATTAGCATCATCCTCCACATCTTTAATAGGTGGTTGCACATCTCCCCCATTTTCATCATCCATCGAAGACGAAGGAGATGGATCAATGTCAATGAGATTCCTAGTTTTTGGCTCTGGTTGATCACATTTGCCAAAGTCATCAATCGTTTGGTCTTCAAGGCGTATGATTGCATGTTTTGTTAATTCAAACTGTATTTTATTTTATTTTATTTTTATTTGTTTTGTGGTGTTTGATATGCCAAGACACTGAACCAGTGAATACATGGATTGATTTTTGTCAATTGTCCTTGTGCTATAGAACTAGAAGTAGCTGATGTTACTGAAATTTCTTACTGGAAACAGTGTATTTTTTTGCTTTTGTTTTCATTTTTTTTATTTGTTTTTGTTTTTTTAAATTACATCGAGGCAGAAAACTTGTTTCAAGAAGCATGATATTGGAATCAAAGTACATCCATTTTTGTTTAACATATGGTGGCAACAATTCAAAGAATTTCCTTAGGCAGTACTTGAATAATATTCATTTCAAGTGGGTTTAGAAATTACTTAATCAAATGATCCATATCCAGTAGTGGCTAAGAATACATGCCCACGGCAACATATGTTCAAAAGTCCATGAACACTTCTTCAGACAAGTTTTAAATGATCAAATTTCCGGCTATTTCAACTTTTAATATTTAGTCCATGTTGCCTATTGAGATTCAGGTATATATATGAAAGATCTTTTTCAAAAGATAGCTTAATGTGTTACTTCATAGACATGGCCGAATCTTAATTGAATTTTTTAGGATGCAGTTTATGACAAATATCCACGATGTTGCCTGTTCATCAGTTACACATGTTTTTGGGATAATTTGTGAGAAGTGCACTAAGTTGTCCTGTTTTAGTGATACAAATTAATATCAAGAAACATACATCTGCAAATGGAATTGCTGTTTAAGCCATGTACTGATCATTACCTAGCAACCAATTTGGTCCAAAATTGTTAGTAAAACATGTAGTTTTCTTGTACTTGTTTTAATTAGTCTCATGGTCTATCCTTGCAGCAACTGGCCCACATTTCCATTAATATTTATCAAGGGGGAGTTCATCGAAGGATTAGACATCATTCTTAAAATGCACCAAGTATTATCACATCAAAATTGCTCTTCCTCTTAAGCCTGGGATTCATTGTTTTGATGGTTTGGTCTGTCGTGCAGACTGGCAAGCTGAACGAAATGCTTAAGGATATTGCTGCCAACCAGAAGAGATTAGAGTAATTTATGATTGTCGACCATGTATAGAAAGAATTTGGAGTTGTCTTTTGATGTTCTAATTTCTTTTGAGGTAACATAAGCATGTTAAATTTATGTCCTGTTAACTGACCTTGTTTTAGCAGGAAGCTCATGCACTGAGTAGCTCGTTTTAAGTATGTTAAACTATGAATATTTGTTGATTTAATCCAATAATGGTTCATGCAAGTATGAATTGAAAAATTGTATGTGTATAAGCATTACTCTATGAAAATTTACACTCAAATTATATATATTATTGCAGTCCACCTTTAACGAAACAACTCAAGCTAGTTTAATATTTAGCACAATACACCGAGTACACCAAAGGAAATTATGTCTCTCTCCAAATATAGTAATACATGAACACACTACTGCTTCTTCAATTTAGAGGACTGCTAAAATTCTCAACTGGAAGAATATATCTATCTACTAGTTGTCGCAATTTTAGGGGCACTGACATGCTCAACAATGACCACATGATGATAATGTCCCTTGCTGTGACCTCCACGTCCGCCATTGAAATGGTGCCTTTTGCCAGGATTGTCACCACTTTGACCATGATGTCTCCCACCATGATTGTGACATCCTCCATGGCGACCACTACGGCCACCACGTCCATGATGTTCACCGTGAACATGTTGATGAATATGATGTCCCCAGCTGTGACTGTGGTGTTGATAAATTAGATGTCCCCAGCCGTGACCATGATGTCCTCCACCATGACACCACTGTCATGTTCGTTATGTCCACTGGGGCAATGGTGTCCTAAGTTGTGAACACCATGACCAAATGGATGGTGTTCGCTGTAAGAATTTGTTCTTAATTAGGCTGTCATTGACTATATTTTGTTTGGTTTATGAAAAAAGGGTTGAACGTGATTCATATAAATTAACTGGTATGAGCCCCAAATTATTTGGGCCATGGTCCATCTTAGTGTATATATTATTTTATATGTAGATATGTGATATGGAGGTGTAAGGCCTGTTTAAGTTACTTGGGTTCCTTAATGGGAGGGCCCAGTAATTGTTTTATTTAGGCCTAGTCCCCTCTCGTATCCTTATTAGGATTTACATATATCTATATATATATAGATTAAAGGGTTGTCAACCCTATTGGAAAGACAACAAAAAGATTAGGAGAAACAGGGGTAGAGCTGGTGCTAAGGTTTTCCAATTGTGAATGCCATATTCTTTCAAGGAAGCAAAACTCAAGACAATAACGGAATCAAATGGTATGTATCTAAATTTATATTTTAGTAGTTAATTATATTCATAGTGTTTTGATTTCTAGTATATAGAGCCTATATTCTTACATTCGCCACACCCAGACATCATTGTTGTTCAAGTGTTTGACTAAATCTTTGAAGGTTGCTTGGTGAATGAATATTCTGTGAGGAGTGACAATGCAGGGAGCTCAAATATTTATAGGCAAAATGGGATGAATGGTCGGTTATGCTTTTACTTGGAGACTTTTTTTTTTCTTGGAGAAGAAAATAACGAAGGAGAGAGACTTGCCGATAGGAACATGTGACTTTATTCATGTGTATGTTGTCTTATTCATGTTCTCTAAGAAATAATTATCAGATTGAATGGTGGTTGGGACTCTCTCTCCTAACAGTTTTTTTAATCAAATATTGATGATGAATGAATGATGGTCTAATTTTGTAGGAAGGATTCAGACTAGGTGTTTACGTGTGCTACATGCTAAGTCACCAACCTATTCAAAATCTACACAAGAATGTTAAAATGGATTAAAGAGATATGGGCAAATGAAGGAAAACTTACTAGTTTCTCTAGAGAGTGTGACTCTTCTCAAGAGAGTGTATTTGTAATTTATTTTTATCCTTTAAAACAAATAAAGAAAATATCATGACAACACCTAAATGTGAGTGGATGAAAGGGTTAACGATATTTGATTAACTTGATTTCTTACAGGTATATTCTACTCGATGTATTCTAAAATGTGAAAGGTTAGGATTATCAAAATGGGTCTCGAAATAGGCCCATTTGGCCTCACAGCAGTGGCTGCTGCCCCCAGAGCAGCCATCCCAAATCCCTTGAAATAGGGGATGGTAAAAATCTTATGGAGTCAGAATTGTTTTGCGGTAAAACCAGAGATGAAATGAGAGAAAGCCGTGATTTAGTTGTGAATTGCCTATTACATCCCTTCAATGATAAGCTCCTGAGATTCTTCAGTAGTCTAATAGAGAAAGGTAATTGTTTACTGGTTGTTCCATCTGCAAGAAGCTTTGTTAAGCTTTCCATATGTCCCAAGTGCTCTGGAAACTCCTTTAGTTTCGCATAACCAATGAGATTTAGATGTTTAATTGACTTTAACTTGCAGATAATGCTCAGAAGATACCTCAAGTTCATGCAATCTTTCAAATTCAAGTAAACAAGTTTATCCAAAAGTCCAATTGATTCATGGAGCTCCATTAAACTTGCATAACTTTCAAGCAGTAATTCCTTGAGCATTGATAGTGCACAAAAGATGGGGCTTTTTGTTAGGCATTTGGAATTACTGAGATTTAGAATTTTCAAGCTCTTAAAGTGCTGTTAAAACCAAAAAAAAATATAAGAAATTATATATATATATATATATATTTTTCTTTCTTCATGATTCACTGCTCAATTGATCCAAATCCCAAACAAGAATGAATTTGCTAAGAATGTCATACCTTGACATCTTTCTAGAGTGATTTAATTTTGCTAAATTGTATGTCTAAAATAACGAGTTTCTCTGGATGAAAATTGTATGGTAAATATTCCAATGGGCAGTAATGCCAACAAAGCCACCTTAGCTCTTCAAATAGATGGTCAAAATTTCCATTAAGCAGTCTTAACTTAGGCATCCCAACAAATGCTTTATCACTCAATTGTATCTTCTTTAACATGGGTAGGGTTAGGATCACACCTTCAACTGCTTTTGTTCTGTAATATTTAAAAACAAAATGAAAAATTAGAAGGAAGAATATTGGATATGTAAATAGCAGTATGTACACATACCATGAACGTCTGTGTGTGTGAGAAAGAGAAAGAAAGAGTAAATAACTAAATTATTGTTCCAAGTTGAAAACTTGCTAACTCACCAAAAGGAATTAAGATTTGACTCTTACCTTGTGTTTTTCTAGTATATTGCATACATCTTTATAAAACCACAATCTATTGCGCTTTCCAATCTCCTTGGGGAATTCTGCACGAATAATTTTCCTTCCCATATCCCTGAAGTAGATCATGTATCATCAACTCATTTTCTTCATTAATTCTCAATAAACATCTACTAATCAAAACACTAATTTCAATTTCAGTGCAGAAATCGCAGCCATTAAGTATAGTAATGACATAGTCTTTGTCTGTTCCAATGAAAAAGCATGCAATATCAAGGAAGATACAATTCATTTTGTCATCATCTAGTAAATCAAAACTTATCCGAAGTGTTTTTTTTTTTTTTTTTTTTTTTTTGAGGAATTTGTCGCGATTTATCAAGTGCACTTATCCATTCTACCATGTTTCTTTCAGACAAATAAGAACCCAAACTTCAAGAGCTAGTGGAAGCCCTCCAGCATAATGTTCTATATCATTTGCAATATCTGCATAATTTTCTTAAGGATTGGTTTTTCTGAAAGCATGCCAATTGAAAAGTTGCAGAGACTCTGTGTGATTTAATTCCTCAGCCATATATCTTTCATGAACTTTCAGTTCCTTCAACAAGTGCTGATCTCTAGTTGTTATGAAGATTCTACTTCATGGACCAAACCAATCACGATTTCCTGCCAAGGAATTTAACTGACTTAATTGATCCAAATCATCAAGAACAATGAGAACCCTTTTAGAATGGAGCCTTTCTTTTATCAAATTCATTCCTCTGTCAACACTGCCAATTTTTAGATTCTTTATCCCTAATAATTCAAAAAGAAGTTGTTCTTGCAATTGAACTAGGCCATTGAATTTTCGTGCAAATTGACTAACATTTGCAAGAAAACATCCCTTCAAATTGGAGGAAAATATGGTTATACACAGCTTTTGCAAGGGTTGTTTTGCCTATTCCACCGAAGCCGTATATCCCAATCATGCGTACATCGTCTGATCCAATGCTTAACATCAAATTTATGTGTTCAACACGAGAATCTATTCCAACTGGGTGCACAACAACATTTAGGAATGCATGTTTTAGTTTACATAAAACCTCTTTAACAATTTTTCGGATGAACTTTGCTTCATGCCTGTCAATTTTGATTCAAATAAAAAGTGAAGCAAGTATATATTTGTGTTACCAGAAAACGCTAATACTCTAATAAATTACGTATTAGTACGCACATTCCAAAATATGTTACACTTCCATTTCAAAATAGTAAATTTAGCGATCCGAAATGATTTCAATTTTTTTTTCAAATATATTTCCTTAATGTTACCTTAGAAGGAAAAAAAAAAAAAATCAAATTTAATGAACTAAAATCTAAGATTAGTTAAGTTTTGACAAGACAAAAAATCAAAAATGGGTCATAGTGCTCATAGAAATATTTTGTTACATGAAAAAATAAATAAATAAAAATTACATTTTATTGAATGCTTAATAATTAAAAAAAAAAAATTATTCTAGAAGTATCTTAAATTCTTAAGTGTAATGTACACAAGTCTACCCCTATTATATCATATTTTAAAGTATGTGACATACCACGTTCACGTTCCCATTCCATGTACTAGAATGATCAACGTTCTAGGTGATATCTATATAATATAGCAAGAAGGTTTTTGAAAATGCCCAAAATATATAAGAGATACATTTTGTTTCAATGGTTTAGATTGTTCCATCCAAAATTCAACGATTGAGATGCCTTCATTTCTCGCCCAAATGCTCTCTCTCTCTCTCTCTCTCTCTCTCTCTCTCTCTCACCTCAAAATCTAAGCCCAGACCTCTCTCTCCTCTCTTTGTCCTCCTCCTCTTCCCTTGTGATGCTCCCTGTAACGCCCTCAAAATAATAACATTAAAACCCATCAATTTAGACATGCATAGATACAAAAGGGGAATGTTCTTCTATTCATCAGAGAAGTTCATTACAATGAGTATTACATATTAACAACAAAAGCAAATGACCTACGGGCTTACAGCTTTCCAAGTTAACACTTGCTCATAAAAAGAGAGTACTAACTCAAATACACATTAAGCCCTTGGCTTGAATTTACATGTAATACACCCAAAATATAACAAAACGACAAAAGTCTGTCTGCCTCTTGCCTCCCAAGCTATGTCCTTGGAGGTGGCATGCTACATGTACCTGAAAATGATGTCCCATAAAGGGTGAGCCATAGCCCAGTAGAAATACACTAAACCAGCTATGAACAATGACTAAAAGATTAGCAGTTGATAGATGGTTAACACAGATACACCCACATATATCACATTCCGGTTTCATGACATTAAGTCCATGTTACAATCCATTTCTCATTTCTTTTTCAACTTTGAGTTTGAAAACAAGGCTCAACACCTAGCCAAATAACCTAATGAGATTTAGACTCATCTTTAAAACACTTTCGAAATTCATGAGGGATACACATTTTAATGCTATATCAATAACATATAAACCATTTCCACACTTTGCAAAAGATACACATTTCGGTGCTGTATCAACATAACATAGAATCACTTCTTTACTTCACAATTGATAACGATATACATTTTAGTGCTATATCAAATCAATTCAAACACTTCCATAATCAACACTTGATACACATTGTGGTGCTGTATCAATGTCGCACAAAATCCGGTTTAGAGGTCCATCCCTCATCTTCCCCTAAACCGTGGAGTACATCCCCTATCTCCTCCCACACAACACATGTATATAAACATAGATCATATACAATCAATCAATACATAGAGTTGATGTATTATTCCAATCGCTATATTCAATAGCCTACTCAATCGATTAGTTTTAGTTCGCCTAATCATCATGCATTGTCTACAACAATCAAGACTATCCTCCACTGATAGCCCAAAGCAGTTATTTCTATACTGAAAATAAATGCACCAAATGGATATATAATCAACATTTCAACTAGGTGAGCGATGAATGAATCTAACTACACTCTTTAATTCCATACACGTTCAATTTCAACATTCTCAATTCAATTCTTCATTTCTCCAAATTAATTTAACTATGTAATTAGGGCATTTTTCCCATAAGTTACATAACAACCCTAAGTTTCCATTTTCATCCATAACCCATCATTTAACTCATTTCTCTATGCCAAACATGCATATTGGTTTATTATAAATAAAACCCCAACTTTGTAAAATTACACAAAGGACTCAAACTTTTCTCAAAATTACCCAACAAGCCCCAACGTCTCAAAATGCTAAAATTTAAAGACAAAGCTCATAAAGAGGAGTAGGATATCCCTACCTCAATTTCGGAGCCCAAGGGAAGAAGAAGACCAAACTCAAAGTGCTCCAATCTCCAAACTTTTCGGATCAAAACGACGCCCTCGACGATCAACACAACTTTTACAAAGGCCGAAGGAAAGGGAAGCACTCTAAGTAGATCAAACCCTAGAGAGAAAAGAGTTTCTAGAGAGTGGAGCTCTCAAAAATGGCTTTTTGAAAAGTAAGAAAGAGAGAGGAATTGTAAAAAGTGATTCAAAAATGCCCAGATGCCCTCTGTTATACGACAGGTCCGCTCAAGCGGAAAACACAATGCTCGAGCGTCAGGAACAAAAAACTGGGTACGCTCGAGCACAAGAAGGCCCGCTTGAGCGCTAAGACACAAAGGCAAAACACATCCGCTCGAGCGTGAAAAACCAGTCCACTCGAGCGCAATTTTCCCCCTTCCAGAACTTACACCCAAGATGCACTACCCGCTCGAGCACCAAAAAGCCCGCTCGAGCGCAACCCGCTCGAGCGTAGAAATCACACCTGCAAAAGTTTTGCAGGGCACGAAAATACTAGGAGTGTGCAATATCCGCTCGAGCGCTCCAAGACCCGCTCGAGCAGAACGACCAAAAACCCGACAACAAGATTTTAGACCAAGGCTCAACCCACCTGCTCGAAACATACTCAACACATCCTAAAATTCAAAGAAATGGAATCAAAGGATGACAATAAAATAAATACAACTACCAACTCCACGGAACCAAAGTCCGGAATACAACAAATACAGCAAGGGAATACCGGGATCGCTATACTCCCATTGACTACCATGACCATCAACCACCCCACCACCACCATCTCTCTTCTCCAACAGAGCCATGCTGTCATCTGCTCGTCATCGCCTCTTGTTGCTCCTCCACTCTCTCCTCCCAACCTGTTCCTCCCCTCTCTCCTCCCAACTCAAACCCAACCCAAACATACACTCTCTCTCTGACGGACCCTGGCCACCCTGCTCGCTAGTCATCATTCAGGCTTCAACAGCAATGTTCGGCAATAGAGCTACTGCCTCAACCTTCGTGTGTGGCGGTTTCTTCATCTGTCAATGGCTGTTCGTCTGGCCAAATGAGAATGGCCCCGCCCCCATTCTCTCTTTCTCTCTTTTCTCTCTAAAATCTAATCTCTCTCCATATATATCACCATACTCATTTATTTTTTATTAAGCCCATCTTGATTGCTCTCCAACTCATTTTCTGTCTCTCAAATTTCCATTCTCCCAAACCCACAATTTTTTTTTTAATCACAATCCATCCTTCACAATTGATTAATTAAACCCATCATCCTTCCCTTTTTTTTTTTTTTAATCACAACCATCTTATTCTCTCTCTCACGGGTCATTTTTTTTTTTTCTTTCCTATCCATCCAAGTTGAAGACCCAAACACCAAGAGATGCCCTATCACTTTCAAACCCACAACACATTTTAATATTTCAACCTTTTTTTTTTTCTTTTTCTTGAATAATGTTTGAGAGTTCTAATACAACTTTAATGATATGGAGAGTACCCATGTGAAGGTGGAGCTCACACTCCTCTCTCTTCCACCTCACTAGAACTCCATTTAGAGCTCTAGTATTAGAGTTATGTATCATTACTGTTTTTTTTTCAACCCACCTGGGCATATCTCTCACGGGTCATTATTTTTATTTTATTTTATTTCTATAACTCGGGCTTATTTCCACTCAATATATATATATATATATTATGTAACTCAATCACATTATCCCACCATTTTTTTTTTTTTTGGGGACAAATTATCCACCAACTTTTGTTCCATCATATTTACACCGACTTTTGGAATTTGAAGCTTCAATTCTCTGCCGGAAGCAGAGAGTTCAATGTACAAAATATTTTATTTTGTATTATTCAATCCACCAATTGGTACAATAAAATTTATAATAACATCCTAAAATTGTGTAACATAAGTCATAATTTTATTTCACCATAAATCATAATTTTATGTTAAAAAAATGTTTGTCGAATTTTTTTTTTGATTGTCAAGGTTGAACTCAAAATTTAAATAAATAAAAATATGAGAAAAAAAGCTTACATTTATTAAGAAACGTAACATGATTAGAAATGTTTATGTTTATTTTTTTTTTTTAAAAAGTGGTTACGTGGAAAATGATGTGTTTTTAGAAAATATTTTTTTTTGGGTTAGACAAATTTGAACTCAAAACTTAAATTGGGTTTTGTTAAAAAATATAATCTTTTCTCAAGACAAGTGAGAAAGAGAGAAAAGAGAGATAATGAGGGCAGTGTGATTTGTTTAAAGACTAAAAAAAGAGGATTTTTTTTCTTTTTTTAATAGAACTTTTTACTCACCTCGATGACAAAGCCCATGAGACATATTCTTACAATAAATTACTTTTTCCAATTTTTACTTTAATTTTATTGGGTGCATTTTTATCCAGGTAATTTTACAAAATTCATCGAAAGTCAAAATCGAATCTGTATTTATATTTTGACCTTCAATTTTTAACAATGAATTTGATAAATTATATTTTTATCTCATCATTAATTGCACTATATTACGGAAATACAAAATCTTACAAACCCGACTCCCAATATGCAGTTAAGAAACGTAAAATGCAAAACATCTTAGAGTTACAAAGTGAACTAACTATACTTTAATAGTTAATATAGTGGTTTGTATGCATTTAAAATTGAGAATAAAATTTTAATTAATTTATTATTGACAAATGTATCGTAAGTTTTAATAAAAAAAATAGACGAATGTATTTATTTTTTTTCAAATTGTAAAAACAATAAGGATTAACATGGTAGGATTCTTTAGTTAAAGATAAAAATTGATAGCAGCAGAAGCAGCAAAATTAAAAGGATGTTGAACATTACCCATTAGCAACATTTTACAAATCCCAGCCTGATAAATTAGCAACTTCAGAGAGGGCAGCTCTCCACCTATCCACCTTCTCCATCTCATCCACATTACGCTTTTCGTGTCTTCCAAATGCTTCTCCAAAACACCCCGTTTGATTTCGTACGTCAGACGGATCAACATCATAGAATATTGGGAGAAGTAATTGTCCAAGTGTTCTCTTGCATTCAATGATCTTCACGAGCTCATCAAGGCACCATCTCGAAGAAGCGTAGTTTCTGGAGAAAACAACAATGGAGATCCTCGATTCTTCGATTGATTTTAGCAACTCCGAAGAAATGACTCGTCCTCTTGGGAGTTCATCATCATCCCTGAAGGTGTGAATTCCAGCTTGAACCAAAGCAGCGTAGCGTAGAGATGATCGGTAAAGGTTTTGCGGGCATCTTCACCTCTGAAACTCAAGAACGCGTCATAGCTCCAGCGAGGTGGTGCTGAAGAAGATGAAGAAGCAGAGTCATCTTGGGGTCTTTTACCAGCCATGGATTAATAGCCTAAGATTAGAGATCAAATGAATTGCAGAGAGGAATACAAAAGTGAGAGAGTGGTGAAAAGCGTTAAAAAAAATATCACATCTGATGGGCTTTTGATCTTAAATATCGTAGTATAACCAATCCAGACTTTAATTAGTTAAGATTTACTTACAAGTAAGTTTATGTTATATAAATTCAATCTCAATCACAAAGACTTAATCTCTTAAATATATGGATGGAATGCTGGAGAGTTAAAAAATAAATTTAAAAAAACTTAAGGAAAAAGATTAATTACTCAAACACATGCTCTTTTTAAAACCATAAATTAATGGAATCAATTTTAAATTAGACATTTATTTAATTTTTTTAATTAAGCAATTTCGGCCAGTTTAAAAAGCAGTTTTTTCAATGATTTTTTTTTTTTGTTGGACTTTTTACCTAAAATATGAGTTAATAAAACAAAGAAAAAAGCACCAATAAATCCCAAGTTAAGAACTTGTGAGCCAGTTAGTCCTATGTTTTATCTTTCAAACTCATAAGTCCCATTTCAATATTAATGACCTATTTGTACACAATTTAAGCACGTGTGGTTCAAATATTAGGAGTGTAGGGGGCTTTTTTACTCTAAATTTTTTTTTTACTCCTTATCTGTACCAAAGATTGTTTTTATTAAAAAAAAATTGACATAGAGAAATACTTGCAATTTTATTTCAGAAGGAGAAAATATTTATAGATTACATGTTAGTTCTGAGTAGGCTTTATAGATTTTTTGCGCTTAATTTCTCTCAATAGCTTTTCATGAGCCTCCCGAACTTGAATTTCTCTATTTTCGACTTCTGTGAGTTTGGGCATTTTAGCGGTTGCATAATATTGAACCGCATTCTCCAACTGTGCATTTTTTTGTTCTAGACTTATCTTTGTTTGACGAGTTTCAGCAAGTTGTTGTCTTAAACATATCACTTATTCTTTCAATCGCTAATTCTCTTGGCTTCTTACTTGTAGTCGTTGAGCAATATTGGAAGCTGCAGTTATAGTCTGTGTACTAAGAGCCATAGTATTATTAATAGCATCGGTATTATTATAATTACCAAATACACTAGGACTCTTAGTTATTGGAATAACGTGCGAATGCACTATTAATAACCTTTTGTTTGCCTGAATTTCAAGCACCTCATTCAAGTCAGACCCATTAATAGCCAAGGTAAGAAATAATATGATTACACAGATGGTAAGCAATTTTTTTTTCCCAGAACACTTGAAGGATTTGTATCTCTACGTATCATTTTTGTCACTTTTTATACACATCACAGACACAATAATCGATGCATATCTGCTCAAATCTCTTGTTTGTCAACATTTTAGGCACCGCTTCATGATTTTTTTTTAGGTGAATCTCGATAATGATCACGGGGGAGAAATAAAATAAAATAAAATATTTCCTCTTTTGTCTAGTCAGATTATTTGCTATATCTCTAAATCATTGATCAAATGTGTTTACATGATTTTCGTTTTGGGCACTGAAAATTTTCATTTTCTATAAAAATTCATATATCAATATTTTATTTTGATGATGTCAAAGGAGGATAAGAGATATGATTTTTATATAAATTATTTGAAAAATAATTTGTTACAACAAGGGAGTAAATATAATACAAATAAATGTCTGTTTTATGTTTGTTGAATATTTTTTTGTTGCATTTATTCATGTAAAATTTTGTGTCAAATTCATGCTTGTATTGCCATCATAAAAAATGAAGAGATTGTTAATCATGTAATTTAATTTTGATGATGTCTAAAATATTATGGGGTAATTTATGATTTTTAATATACATATTTTACATTATTTGACACAAAATATTATCTGTTTAAATTATATGTTGTATTATGTATTTATTGTAAATATTACTTAAATAGAATTTACTGTGCATCACATATTTTTTAATAGAAAAGTTACTGTGCAAGTTTCTATGTAACATTTGAAATTCATTAAATTTGAAAGAAAATCAACAGATCACTCTTCATCGAAGGCGACCTGGCCAATATTTTCAAAGGAACGTTACTCCGCATGCTACAAAGTCAAGATGAGGAGCGTTTGCCCAACGGATATAATTTTGTTTATAAATAGAGGTATTTTGGTTGAAGTAAAATATGAAGTGAAGAAGAGAAAAATCTATGATATTGTTGAAATATTCTCAAATATTGTATTGTACTTCATTGAGTTGTATTTTCTGTGAGAAAATTTGTTGAGAATTTGAGCAAAAATTATAAAAGGGTTTTCACACCCTTCTTATTATTCTTGTAAAAGAAAGAGTTTTTGTGAGTGATTATTTGGGATAAAATCACTTGGGTTAGTTCAGACTAGGCATCGGATTCAAAACTAGTCAGGTTATTTTTTTGAGTGATTTTTGGGATAAAATCACTTGGGTTAGGTGTTGACTAGGCACCGGATTCTAAACTAGTCAGAGTGATCGGGATTGGTCACTTGTTGTAAAGGTTCACTAGCACACTTGAAACTAGTGGTGTATTACTATTTGAAGAATAGTGGAGAAATTTCCGAGGAGGATACTTAGGAAGTAGATATAGGCGCAGCGTGCCGAACCACTATAAATTGCTGTGTTTGATTTTCTCTCCCTATCTGTTTTAATTATATTGATTTTTATTGCTTTGTTATTTTATTTGTTAAAATTCAAATCTTTTGATTATTATCATTAATATTGTGAAATTATTTTTAATAACTCAATTCACTCCCATCTTGGGTTGCCTACTAGGATAACAAGCTCCTTAGTGTACTTTTACCAAATGTGACAACGTGGCTGATATAATGTGATACTCTAAAAAAACTAAAAACTCCTTAGTGTAATTTTTTTTCCAAATGTAACATGTGACACTCCAACGTAACGGGGGATGATGTGATACTAAAAAACTACTTAGTATATTTTTTTTTTCTTCTAAATGTGACACTCCAATGTAATGGGAAAATGAGTCATTACACATCCAAAAGGATTAAATAGATCACAAGAAAAAAATATGGGACTATATAGATCATTAAGTTCAAAATATGGAATTTATTGGTCACTCCGCCATTATTTTTAGGGAAATTCTAACCTACACACTTTGAAAGATGGTGCACCATATGCATTCATAATTATGTCATTTTTTTCTTTAATTATGACTAATTTTTTCTTTAATTATAACATTATTTTAATTATGCTACATATTATGTTTAACAATAGTGATACAAAGCTCTAGAGGAGGAGCTCTAATCACAGCTCTACATAGCTGGCAGGCAAAAGAGAATTTGAAATCCATTTGCATATACAGTGCGTGAAACACACGCATTGTGTAAAAAAAAAAATAATAATAAAAAAAAAACTTTACTTGTTTTTGGTTTTCCAAAAATACTTTTTAGAAAATTCTACTTTATTGTTTTCTATGTTTTTTTTTTACTAAATTTTTTTAATATTTTAAGTAATTTTTTAAAAAATTTTTAGACACACCCAACATAAGAGTGCTGCTATTAGCACCCCGTGAATTATTTTGGACCCCTCAAATTTTTTTTATTACAATAATAATCTCAAATAAAATTACTAAAAAGGATATCATTAAATTCGGGACACCCTATTTCACAATTAAACCAGCACACCACTACTTCATGAATTAGGGTTTATGAGAGCACTCACCTCCATCATCACCCATCCATCTTCCCCAAATCTCACCTTCAAAACTTACCCACCCTCAAAACCTTGAAAACCCTTTGGGGGCAATATTCCGACAATAACGGTAGCAACCATTTGATTACCCACACTTCTCCGACAATCATAATAAGTGGAAGTTTTTTCAACAACCACAACTCCATGAGACAAGAGGAGTACAACAATAAAAGTTCAAAGGAAGTTCATAGCTTTGATGGTATTTTTAGCTCAGAGGAGATTGGCTTTGTAAGGTTAAATTTCTAAAAAAAATGTCAAAAATAATAAAATATGTTCGTCATTTTTTCGGGGCTGAACTCCCGAACATATGACCGAAATTCGGGAACATTGGCCCGAACATTGTTTATTTGTTCCGGAACCAGTAACTGAACATTTATTATTTGTTTGGGAACTAGTAACCGAACATTAATCATCGAAGAAAAGGATAAGGCGACAGAGAGAAAGAGAGAGCAGAGACAGTAATCACACTTGGCTCTTCTTCTTCTTCTTCGTGGGTTTGGTTAGGGTTTTTGAAAGAGAGGTTTTTTTGGGGTGTGGGGGGTGTACATTCAATTGAATGAGTGGAATGTTTTCACAAGGATAATTTTGGTATTATTTGGGGGGGGAGAAAAGAAATTTTAAAGGTTTCAAAATTTATAAGTGGGGATCCAAAGAAATGGAGGGTCAAAAATAATAGATTGGGTGCTAATAGCACCACTTGTAACATAAATACACATAAAAAGTATAATTTTTGTGAAAAAAATCTTTTAAAAATTTACTAAATACCAAAAATACAAAAAAGTACGAGAATTCAGTATATTTTTTATATTTTTATGTATTTATTAATTTTTTAAATTATTTTTTCACAATTTTTTTTTTTTACTTTTTAGATACATCTAAGTAAGACGCATGAAAAAAAGTAAAAAAAATACTTAAAAATTTAAAAATATTCATTAAAAATAAAAATAAAAACAAGAAAAAAAAACTCAATTTTCGAAAAATTTAATCCAAAACACTCAAACCAAACACACACACGTTATAAAAATCGGCACAAAACATCTCAAATCTGAAACAAGGATTTTCTATGATACATGAAGGTGGTTTTCATGTACCATACATAAAGAAATTTGGACCATTAGATCTAAAAGTAAAATAAATCTAATCATTGATTGGTAATAATTAAAACCAGGTTAAGAAATCCAGGTAATTTCGTAAAAAATAAGGTAGTTTTCAATGGTTTTGAAACCAAAAAGTGGTTTTCAACTTATCACAATAATTAAGTACACTTAGTTGATATGATTATACTTACTATTTATAATAACTATACTTACCATTCAATTATTAATAAAATACACTTAATTTGCTATTTAGGTAATCGGTAAACTTAAAAAATTAAGTTATAATAAATCTTCAAAACCTCTAAAACAAATATAAAATTTATAAAATAGAATTTAAGAAAAAAATATGCAAAATAATGTGAATTTTATACATTTTATTATAATTTATTACATTTTATGAAATATGATTTATTTATTTATTTATTTATCTACTTAATGGCAATAAATGAAACCTAGTTTCCTTTTCATTTATCACACTTGAAAATAATAAATGCAATTAATGAAGAAATATAATTAATAAAATATAGGAAAATTTAAAATTTATTTGAGGATTCCATGAACAAAATTTTATGTTTATTTTTAAATTTTTTGAATATTTGAAGATTTGAAGATAAGATTGTTGAATAATAAGTAGAGTCTCATTGAGTAGTAAGTGTGGTTTAAATGAGTGGTAAGTAAGTCTAATAAAATAGTAAGTATGGTTTAAATGAGTGGTTTCCAACTTACTACAACAACTAAACACACTTACTTCTTGATATGGTTGTACTCACTATTCAAACATTAATGACATGCACCTAACCTCTAAAATAAATATAAAATTTATAAAATAGAATGTAAACAAAAAAAAATGTACAAAATAAATATGAAATTTATAAATTTTATTATATTTTTTTACATTTTATGGAATATGATTTTTTTTATTTATCTACTTAATAAATGAAACCTAGTATCTTTTTCATCTACCACAATAAATGCAATTAATGAGAAATATGATTAAGAAAATATAGGAAAATTTCAAATTCATTTGAGGATTCCATAAACAAAATTTGATGTTCATTTCTAAAAGTTTTGAAGATCTTAAGATAGAATTGTTGTTGATTTGGAACTCCTTAGGTAAGTCTCTCTCTTTTTACTTTCACTTCCATGATATTCTGAATTTATAATTTTTTTTTGTTTTGTTGGAACAATATTACACCTAGTTAAAAGAAAAATAATGAGATTCAAGTGGTAAGAAAAAAAATCAAGTTTGATGAAATAGTAAATGTAGTCTCAAGTTTAGTTTAAATAATTGATAAGTCAAGTCTAATAAAGTAGTAAGTAGAGTCTCATTGAGTAGTAAGTATTATTTAAATGAGTGATAAGTACTCAAGTTTGATAAAGTAGTAAGTACAGCCTCATTGAGTAGTAAGTGTGACTTAAATGAGTGGTAAGTCAAGTTTGATAAAGTAGTAAGTGTGATTCAAATGAGTGGTAAGTCAAGTCTGATGAAATAGTAAGTATAGTCTCATTGACTAGTAAGTATGGTTTAAATGGTTAATAAGTCAAGTTTGATAAAGTAGTAAGTAGAGTCTCATTAAGTAGTAAGTGTGATTCTGATAAAATAGTCAGTACAGTTTCATTAAGTATTAAGTGTGATTCTGATAAAGTAGTAAGTACAGTTTCATTGAGTAGTAAGTGTGGTTTAAAGGAGTGTTAAGTCAAGTCTGATAAAATAGTAAGTAGAATCTTATTGAGTAGTAAGTGTTGTTTAAATGACTGATAAGTCAAGTTTAATAAAGTAATAAGTAGAGTCTCATTGAGTAGTAAGTGTGATTCAAATGAGTGGTAAATCGAGTCTGATAAAGTAGTAAGTGTGGTTTAAATGAGTGATAAGTCAAGTCTAATGAAATAGTAAGTACAGTCTCATTGAATAGTTAGTGTGGTTTAAAGGGCTGAT
The DNA here is from genome assembly GCA_025200525.1 of Camellia lanceoleosa. Lineage (NCBI taxonomy): Eukaryota > Viridiplantae > Streptophyta > Magnoliopsida > Ericales > Theaceae > Camellia > Camellia lanceoleosa. The sequence goes on along the minus strand of CM045766.1, from coordinate 140,992,927 downwards.
AAGTCAAGTTTGATAAAGTAGTAAGTAGAGTCTCATTGAGCAGTAAGTGTGATTTTGATAAAGTAGTAAGTACAGTTTCAGTGAGTAATAAGTGTGGCTTAAATGAGTGTAAGTCAAGTCTGATAAAATAGTAAGTAGAGTCTTATTGAGTAGTAAGTGTTATTTAAATTATTGATAAGTCAAGTTTGATAAAGTAGTAAGTAGAGTCTCACTGAGTAGTAAGTGTGATTCAAATGAGTGGTAAGTCAAGTCTGATAAAGTAGTAAGTACAGTGTTATTGAGTAGTAAGTGTGGTTTAAATGAGTTTAATTAACATTCAAAAACACAACATTTACCATTCCTTCTCATTCTACTTGTAACTCTTTGTGACTCAACTTACCACTTACCATCCATTTTACCACCTAGTAAATAGAGTCTCATTGAGTAGTAAGTGTGATTCAAATGAGTGGTAAGTCAAGTCTGATAAAGTAGTAAGTACAGTCTTATTGAGTAGTAAGTGTGGTTTAAATGAGTTTAATTACCGTTCAAAAACACAACACTTACCATTCATTCTCATTCTACTTGCAACTCTTTGTGATTCAACTTACCACTTACCATCCATTTTATCACCTAGTATTGTATTTACCATTTTTTACTTGCTTTTTCTTAATTAATTTGTTTATGCTTATTGCAGATGGAAGACAACATTGAGCAAAACAAGAATAACAAGAATAGGTGAAAGAGGGTGATTTAGATTTTACAAATTAAAAATAATTTCCAATTAATAATTTATCTATGTCTTTATCTCTCTTTTATTTTAACATTATGTGATATTTTTAATTTATAAATTTTAATTTTTTGTTTGAAAATCATTTCACTAAGTTAAAGTGGAGTTTTAAAATTTTAAATCAAGTTTAATGAAATAATAAGTATAATTTCATTGATTAGTAATAAGTTTATTGAAGTGGTGTTTTATTGATTGACAAGTTGTGTTTAATTAAGTAGTAAGTAGAGTTTGATTAAGTAGTAAGTGAAGTATCATAAAGTAGCAAATGTTCACTATACTCCACTTAGGTGGTGTTTGTTTTGAAGGATTGGGGCATGGGATTGGACTATTAGTCACACCAAACTAATAATCCGTTGTTTGGTTCAATTTTAAAATTATATATTAAATAAAAATTATAAATTATAAGGGTAAAATAGTTTTTTGAACATTTATTCTTATTCAGTCTGTCCAACCAAACATTAGATTCACTCAAAATAGTTCAATCCAGACATCTAATCCCATGACTAAACAAACATAAGATACAAATCCAGTCCAATCAAATAGTCCAGGGACATTGTATCCCAGGACTAACAGTCCGATGGATTACAATCCTCCTTTATTCAATCCGTCCAAACAAACACACCTTTATTACTCAATGAACTTCCACTTACTATTTCACTAGATTTTACTTACTACTCAATAAGTTTTCACTTACTATTTCATTACACTTCACTTACTACTAGGGGTGTTCGTAGTTCGGTTTTGGATAGTTTGAGGATTGGTTTGGACTCGCCCGCATGCATGCAGTTTCGAGAAAATTCAACCCGCAACCGCCCGCAATGCGGTTTGCGGTTTGTGCAGATAGGGTTCGCGAATGTGCGAGCGGTTTACGGATTAGACTTTTTCAATTTCCAGATTCAATTTCAATTTTCAAATTCAATACAATGTAAGATTGATTTCAATTTCAAAAGTAATTAACATATTCAATTTCCCCTCCATAAAGAAGTAGATTCAATTTTCTACAATGTTCACAGAACAAACAAAAACAAAAACATTAAAAAACAATGTTGTCAAACAATGTTCTCTACAGTATTTCTTTTTATATCATGAAATTAGGGTTTGGTATGTTGGCTAAAAATATCTAGGATAGGATGAATGAAATCAACGGTCCAAGTTTTTTTTTTATAAAAAAAAAAATAATAATAATAATCTAAGTGCGGGTTGGTTATTGCTGGTGCGGGTTAAACCCGCAACTTGCCCGCAACTCGCAATTATGCCATATTTCAAACCGCATCCGTCCGTATTGTGTCTGCGAAACTGCTTATTTGTATGTGGATCGGTTCGGATTGGGCGGTTCGGATAACCCTATGCCTAGCCCTACTTACTACTCAATTTTGATTTCACTTACATTAGACTCCACTTACTACTCAATGAGTTTCCACTAACTATTTCATTACACTTAACTTATTGCTCAATTTTGATTTCACTTACTACTGTTGGCTACATATTTTGTAAAAGCCAATCACAATTCGACACGTGGCAGAGTAAGGGTAATATAGGAAGACTAGTCAAGTCTTTGATCCTGATCGTACACGTGGCAGTTAATATTGGTTCTCACGTGATCTGAGTAGCATTGTATCAGTAAAGAGATGCAAGGTGACGTGGCTTCAACGGTTACTCACATTCAACTTCAAATATAGGAGGGAAGCCTAACTGCAAATGATGGTGTAGTGGAACTACTTATAAGGCAACATGGTCAGCGATCATGGAGGAGCAGTTCGACGGTTTGAAGTGCAGTTCAAAGGTCATCCTTGACAAGTATAAATAACAGGGAAGCCCCCAGAAAAAAGCCCTAGACTCAGATCCAAGAAACCAGCCATTTACTTCATATTTTCTTTTCCAGTTTTACATTCCCAGTCTTTACATTTCCTGCACTTTAAATACCCGTTCTTTACATTCCTGCACTTTAAATTCCTGCACTGCACTTCATTTATAGGAGTAGTTTCAAGTAGATTGTTGCTATAAACCTCTTCGAGGCTGAGTTTGGATCATTTTAAGTTTTCATTTTAATGAAATACTTCAATTGTTCGTCATTTAACTGTTATTTTGCTTAAATTCTCCTAAGTCAAGCCACCAGTAAAAGTCCTCTTCATTGAGGCTGAAAGAACTACAATACAATCGTCTGATAATTGGTTAGCAATTATAATTTCTGTAAGGACTGATTGATCCTTGCTGGCATGCTCGCATTTACAAAAATGCCCTTCGAAAGCCAAAAAGCCAACATATATTTTTGGCACACCCAGTGGGACTAATTAAAATGGCTAGACGAAGACGACAAGGAGAAAATGAACGCTTGGAAGAAGGCGTAGAAGGAGAGGTAGAAATACCTAATCCAGAGGATAATGTGGTAACACATCCTGTGAAAACTTCCATGTTATCCGAACCTATGGTCGAACAAGATTTCTCGACAAGAACCATATGTTCATAATATTGACGAAAACCAAGGAATTGGACCATCCATCGCTCCATTTACTCAGCCAACAAATCCATGGGATGGCCTAGTAGATGCTATGGGACAACAATTAATGAACACAATGGAAAGGTGGGCAACATCCTTTTTGGATCGAATGAATAACCACCAACCAACAAACACAAGACAGATAGAGGAAGTTTTAAATGTCCTTTAGCAAAGATTGGCTAGAGACAAACAGCCTATGCAAATTAATGGACATTCTAATGGTCAAACTAGTAATCAGAACTATGAAAGACCATCACCTCAGTCTTGGTATGAACCCATTTCGAGGCCTATAGCAGGCCAAAATGCCTCAGTACTCAACAATGAAGCCACACAAGTTGGTGGATCTGGTCAAGTACAAAAAACTGGCGTAAGAATGGTTACAAATCCCATGTTCGAAGCCATACCTGGCACTAGGGGATATAATAATCCCTTATTCGAATTTGTAACCGGGGGGTTGGAAGGCTGGCCTGTAAATGGAAGGGACACAACACCTGTTCTAGCACATTTCGCAGGTCCTTTTGCGGGACAAGCTCAAAGGGGTTACCCATACCCCCAACAGCAACCTACACCACAGGGATAACCAGTCCCAAATGTACCACCTTATGGACCAAGAGGACCACAAGTACAAGTTTGTCCACCAAATCCTGTGTTTGTCCTTCCAGTAGTGGTTCAGCAGACACAAAATATGGTCCCTAGGGACCAAATTGTTGATATTGTTAGGGAGATGTATGGACCGATGGCTCAGGGGGTCCAGACTCCTGTATACAGAAAATCATACCCAGAATGGGTAGATAGGGTACATGAATACCCAAGGGGGTTCAGGATACCAGATTTTACCCTTTTCTATGGGAGTGGAAACCAATCAACAATAGAGCATATTGCTAGGTTTGCTGCTCAATGCGATGAATTTACTAATCATGACTATATGAAACTAAGATTATTCCCAAATTCTCTAACTGGGGGAGCATTTGTATGGTACATCAACCTTACACCTGGCTCCATTCAAAATTGGCAACAAATGGAAGAGGCATTTCATGCCCAATTCTTTCAATCGGAGCCAGAGGTTTCCATGGCAGACTTGGCTAGATTAAGTCAAAGGCCTGAAGAAAAGGCTACTCAGTTTATTGCCAGATTTAAAAGGGCTCGAAATAAATGTAGAGTCATCCTGCTAGAGCCAGAATTCGTAAGATTGGCTCAAAATGGCTTAGAATTCAAGTTTCGAAAGAAGTTTGATTCAACTGAATTCAGAGATTTAGTGGAACTAACCTATAAGGTGTCTCGATATAAAGCATTATTAGAAGAGGAACAAGATCGAAATAATGCATCGTACAAGACATATTATAGAGATCCTAATTATGAGATCGATGCAGCAGAGATTGTGGGCAAAGAACCTGTGATCTGTGAAGCATTAATCCATATGAATACAACAATTGACCAGCAGTTTAAAAAGAAAGACTTTCACAGAAAGTATTCTTTCGATTTAGCAAAAGCAGATGACATTTTTGATCATTTGCTCGCGGCCAACTTCCTTAAGTTACCTAAAGGAGTAAAATTGCCATCTCCAGATGAACTTAAGGGAAAAGTATATTGTAAATGGCATAACTCTCGGTCTCACTTGACTAAAAACTGCATTATTTTTCGAGACAGGATCCAAGAACAAATTCGAAAAGGAAGTTTGAAGTTCCCAGCCAAAACAGAAAAGGCCATGGGGATCGACAGTAATCCATTTCCAGAGGTTGGAGAGGCGGCAGCCAATGTCATTACATCAGACTTCTAAAACTTGTCCTTGACAGATTTGGAAGAAGTCAATGTGCAGATGCATGTTGCTAACCAAACAGCCATCAAAAAGGAGACCAGAAATCTGCCACTTATTAGACAAGGTTTCTCACGCCAGAGGGAACACTCTGATGAAGAAGCACTGGATGATGATTCCTTAGAAGCAGCAGTAATGCAAAGGATGTGTTCCAGGTGCAGACTGAGTTATAAGTGGTTGAAAGGGCTTCCAGTTGATGGGAAGCAATATTACAGGGATGTACAGAGACGCCCTAAATCAACCAATGCTTACAACAAAAGGCCGTATCCGGCTAGTGATAGGCAGCGACCACTAGTGGTTGAGCCTGCAATAGACAGAATGCATGCTAAAGGCAAGAGGCCCTTATACGAATCCAGGCCACCTAACTATTACAGAATGGAGAGCAGTCATTTTGAAAGAATACTGGAGAAAGGCTCAGTTCATGGGATCAAAGCCAGAGATTGGCCCCCTAGACCAGCCACATGCAGGATAGAAAGGGACTACCTTCATCGAAGGTTTGAATCAGGCTCGAAACATGAGGTCAGAGCCAAGCATTTACCTTCACAGCCAGCTTCGAAGATGGCTTCGAAGGTAGAAAAAAGCAGTTCAACATCTGAGTCAGTAAGTTCGTGGGTACTGAGTCCTGCATCGGTTTGTAATGCAAAACAAACCTAGGGAAGTGCCTGCCCAAAGAGATATTGGAAATCAAGGCAGGATGGTCAAGCCTCCTTTGGTGGCTCCGAACAATTGGGTATTGCTTAAACACCCGAAGACAAAGGAACCAGATATGGTCCCAGTCATTTCGAGATCACAAAGGAGAAAGATTCAGCGCAGGTACACTCAGTACCAGAAAGATATGAAAGAGAATGGAGAGAGCTCTTCATTGATCCAGATAGAAGGAAAGAAAACTCTAAAGACAGACCATACTCCAAAGCCAACTCTACAAAGCAAAGTGGGTTGCAACAGAGAACAGTTGGCCAAGGTTCATTCTAAACTAAAAGCCAGAGCGAAGTCCAGTTTAGCAGGATTTGAGAAAGCTCTGATGGAGAGTGACAGCGAGACAGAAGAAAAAATTGGCATAAACCAAAAGGAAGAAATGGTGGAGGAAGAAATATTCGAAGCCTTTATGGCAGAGAAAACATTTCTGGTTGAAGAACAAGTCGAGAAAAACTATTCGAAAGAACCTGTTAGCAATGAAGTGCCAGAATGCAGTATGGAGAATGCTTCTGAGGTAACTGATCAAGGTAGCCAAGAGGGGAAACAGGCACAACCAGTCATCCAGTTTGGCTCATTTCCTCGAGTATCAGTCAATATGGTACATATACTACCTCATGAGTTCGAAGCTGGGGATGAGAACCAAGATGACCAGGACATGGATCCAATTCCAGTCTCTAGTGAAGATTCACAAGTGAGTATGGTACATGATGATTCTGGAATGGCTACCTCCAATGGAAACTGAATATGAGAGCGAAGAGGAGGTGAGCATTAACCTCTCATATCCTTTTGAATATCCCTCGAATTCTATGACACAGCATGTCAAGCCTTTGTACATCAAGGCTTTCTTCGATGGGATACAATTGAACCGAGTCCTGATAGATAATGGGGCAGCAGTGAACTTACTACCGAAATCTTCTTTGAAGAAATTAGGGAAAAAGAATCCCAGGTTGATCCTAACTAGCACAACCATTGCTGGCTTTGCTGGAGATAAATAGATGGCTCAGGGGATTCTACCCATTAACTTGAGTGTGGGAACTAGGGATTGCATGACAGCATTCTTCGTAATCGACAGTAATGGTAAATACAATGCTTTACTTGGGAGAGATTGGATCCACACTAACAAATATGTGCCTTCCTCTTTGCACCAGAAAATTATGATGGCCTTAGGCGATGGAGAGACAAAGGAAATTGATGCAGATCCTCAACCCTTCATAGCCTGTGCAGACTTTGCAGAAGCCAAGTTGTATATTGAGGGAGTGACACCACTCAGTATATTGAGGAAAGCTGATGGCTCAGCCGAAGTAACGGCTGATGAGGAAGTGACACACCTGAAGCACTTGGTCCAAGAGAGTGCTGATGAAGAGATTGTCATTAAGGATGACAGTGATGCCTGGTTGTAGGCAAACAGATGAAGAACAAGAAGCCAAGTCTTTGGCTCTAATTAAGTTTTCAACATTGGATGTAAAATCAATAGTCCAGCAAGTACAGGAGCAAGAGAGAAAAGCCATGATAATTGGCTACAAACAGGAGCAGCAACAGGTCAGAATTTTGATCCTTGGTAAATACTGTGCATTGGACATTGAAACAAAAGTCCAGGAGATACAGGAAAAGGATGCCTTATGGACAGATTTTGTCTATGAAGAGGAGGGCAAAGATGTTGAACTAAAGAACCTGGGAGCAGAACAGAGCGAGAAGGTTGCTTCGAAGGCAGAAGAGACCAAGAAAGAAGCTTCAATAAGTTCTCAGACACAAGACCACTTAGAAGAGGTAAATTTAGGGAAGGTTCTATGCAACAGCCCACCTATGTAAGTGCTTGTTTGAATGATTTGGACAGGGACCAGTTATTGGTTGTTCTAAAAAAATATAAAGATTGCTTTGCATGGTCTTATAATGAGCTACCAGGATTGGATAGGTCATTAGTGGAACATAGGCTCCCCATGAAGCCTAACTTCAAGCCATATAAGCAGAAACCAAGAAGAATGAGTCCAAAAGTAATTCAGAAAGTCAAGGAAGAGATTCTTAGACTACTCAATGCAGGCTTTATTAGGACGGCCAGTTATGTTAAATGGCTATCTAATATTGTGCCTGTAGTCAAGAAGAATAGTAAAATGAGGATATGCATTGATTTCAGAAACTTAAATCTAGCAACTCCAAAAGATGAGTACCCTATGCCTATAGTGGATCTATTGGTAGACAGTTCAGCAGGGCATCAAGTTTTATCAATGATGGATGGACACTCTGGTTATAACCAAATCTGCATTGCAGAGGAGGACATCCACAAGACAGCATTCAGATGTCTTGGAAATATTGGCACTTTTGAATGGGTTAAAATGCCATTTGGCCTGAAGAATGCTGGAGCTACATATCAGAGAACTATGAACACTATCTTTCATGACCTCATTGGAGGGTATTTGGAATGTTATATTGATGACATTGTAGTTAAATCCCAATCCATGGAGGAGCATATGTTTCACTTAGAAGCAGCCTTTGAAAGAATGAGAAAGTTCAAATTGAAGCTCAATCCTCTTAAGTGTGCTTTTGGCGTATCATCTGGAAACTTCTTGGGCTATGTGGTACACAAGAAAGGAATACAGATTGACCAGAATAAAGCCAAAGCCATCATTGAAGCCAGGCCTCCATCAAGTAAGAAAGAATTACAAAGGTTCCTTGGGCAGGTTAACTTTCTTCGAAGGTTCATTTCTAACATTGCAGGGAAAACTAAAGTATTTTCTTCCTTGTTAAGGCTGAAAGATGAAGAGGAATTTGTGTGGACAGTAGAGCATCAAATTGCTTTTGAAGGTATCAAAGCCTACTTGGCCAACCCTCCAGCGCTGATGCCACCAAAGGGTGATAAGCCCTTGAAGTTGTACATAGCTGCAGCAGAAGATTCATTGGGAGCTTTCTTGGCCCAAGACAATGAAGAAGGCAAAGAGCAAACTGTTTATTACCTTTGTAGGTTTTTAAATTCTTGTGAATGTAAAAATTCAGCTGTAAAAAAGCTGTGTCTTGCTTTGTATTTTGCTGCAATGAAATTAAGATATTATCTTTTACCCACAATTGTCTTGGTAATTGAAACCACAGATTTGGTTAAGTATATGTTATCTAGACCTATGTTGAGGGGAAGAATTGGCAAGTGGATACTAGCCTTATCAGAGTTTCATCTAGAATATGTCCCCCAAAGGGCAGTAAAAGGGCAAGTTTTAGCCAATTTTCTGGCAGACCATCCATCTCAAATAGAGAGCCAAGAGATAATGGAACTTGGTATGGCTAATGTTGAGCCATGGCAAATGTAGTTCGATGGGTCGAAAGCCAATGGCTTAACTGGAATTGGTATTGTGATTAGGTCTCCACAAGGGGTAGAAACCACCCATGGTTTCAGAGTGGATGAAGCTACCTGTTCTAATAACCAAGCTAAATATGAAGCCTTAATAGTGGGACTAAAAATGCTTATTGGGTTACAAGTTCATGCAGTTGACATATTTGGAGATTCTCAATTGGTGGTTAACCAAGTGAAAGGGATTTTCAAGTGTCAAAGCATAAGCATTTTACCATACTATGTTGTTGCATTACATCTGCTTTCTCAATTTCAAATAGCAAATGTAACTCATGTTCCAAGATTCTTGAATAATAGAGCTAATGATGTGGCTCAGAAAGCTTCGAACTTCAAGAGAAGGGATAATGCCCAAAGGGACATTAGCCAAACAACATATCAGAAATTGATACCACCTTTGAATAAAAAGAATGTGGTCTTGGAAGTCAATTATAATGACTTACAAGAACAAGATTGGAGGCATCCAATAATGCAGTACTTGGCTAGTCCATCTTCGAAGGCCAGTAAGAAAATCAAATTGCAGTCTATGCAATATATGATATATGGTAATGCTCTCTACAAAAAAGGGGGGGAGATGGTTTATTGCTGGAGTGTTTAGGCCCAAAAGAAGCATTAACAGCTATGGCTGAGGTGCATGAAGGCATCTGTGGTGCTCATCAGCCTAGTGTGAAGATGAGGTGGTTGCTTCGAAGGCATTCCTACTATTGGCCAACTATCCTTAAAGATTGCATAGAGTATGCAAAGGGTTGTCAGGCATGCCAAAAGCATGGCACAATAAGGCATGTGCCCATAACTGACCTACATACAGTAGTGAAGCCTTGGCCATTCAGAGGATGGGCCATGGATATGATGGAGAAAATACACCCACCTTCTTCGAAGCACCATTGTTTTATTCTAGTGGCCACTGATTACTTCACTAAGTGGGTCGAAGCTAAGCCATACAAGGCTGTGGACCAGACTGAGGTTATAGGATTTATTAAGGATCTAATCCATAGATTTGGTATCCCACAAACCATAACTGTGGATAATGGGACTGTGTTCGATAGGAAGATGGTGAAGTCCTTTGCGGCAGAGTTTGGAATTAGCCTTGTCAATTCCACACCCTATTACGCACAAGCCAATGGTCAAGCTGAATCATCCAATAAGTCCTTGAAAAAAGGAATACAAAAGGTTGTGGAGGACAATCCTAGGGATTGGCATAACCTATTGTTGGATGTGTTATGGGCTTATAGAACTTCTCCAAGGTCAAGCACATGAGTTACTCCTTATGCCTTAGTATATGGGCATGCAATGTTACCAGTGGAAATTAATGTTAAATCTTTGAGGGTAAGATGCCAAGACCAGCTAAGTCCTGAGCAATACCATCAGACTATGTGCTTGGAATTAGAAGGCATCGATGAAGCCAGAATTTTGGCATTAAATAGCATTCTCTTGCAAAAGAAGAAAGCAGCCAAAAATTACAATAAGAAAGTCAAACACATTGGCTTTGATGAAGGTGATTTGGTATGGAAAATAATACTCCCAATAGGAATTAAAAGCCATAAGTTTGGCAAATGGTCACTTAACTGGGAAGGACCATATCAAATTCATAGAGTTCTGCCTTTTGGAGCATACCATTTGAGAAATTTGAATGGGTATATACATCCCAAAAAGATTAATGGCAGATATTTAAAGTCTTATTTTTCAACCATTTAGGAAACACAAGGAATAAAATAAACATTAAGTACAAGAACATAAGATTACTCAGATGACAGATAAAAATTTGTGCTTTCATAAAGAATTAAGTACATTTTGCCACAAATTGGCCCAAAAATCATTACAGTGTCTTAATTGTTTTTGTACAATAGATTTCCTATTGCTAAGTGATGAAACTAGTTGAATAGCTGCAGCCATCTCTTCCTTTCGATCAGCCAGTCCTTGGTTGGTGATTTGCAATTTGGCGTCAGTTCGGACTAAGGCTTGATTCACTGCAGCCAACTCCTCTTCAAGTTGAGCTTTCTTCTCCAGCAGCTGGACTCGAAAGTGGGAGGCAAAGGAGTGTTGTTCTTTTAGATTTGACACTTCGGTATGTACTTGGGAAACAAAACTCTGATCTCTAGCCAGTTTCTCATCCGCAGCCTTAGCAGCATGACAAATGCTGATGTAGAAGTCGACAGTAGCTGCTGCCTGAGATAGATGACTTGAAACATTCATGCCGGACTGCTCAGCAACTTTGCAGCATTGGAGGAACCCATTTCTAATTATAGGTCTTTCTAGAGCCTCGAAGGGGATCCTTGAAAAAGAAATCAACAGATCCAGGCATGTGTCCAGATCTATCAAAGGTGTAGAAGGCTTGCTGCTGGAGAAAGAAGAACTCTCAAAAATTTCCAGCAAGGAGTCAGCCAAAACTAATGGCTCAGCTTCAACATTTAATGTTGAAGAGGTAGAGGGTACGTCGAAGAGACTAGCTAGTCTGGCTTCGAAGATGTCTACCTCCTCCGTAGACATGAGGAGTGCAGAGAGAGTTGTGGTGGAAGACATAGAGGACTGCATAGGGATAGGAGAAGTGGATGGAGCATCTTTAGCAGTCTCCATGGTCCTAGCCACCAATGAATCAAGTAAAGAAGGACTGGAGGTAGGTAAAGGTGATAAACCACGGGTTGGAGAGCTACCAGCACCCTCAATAGGGGAATCAACTGCCATTATAGATAGAGTAGCAGTTGGGATTTCCTTGGGAGAAGGAGGAGGAGCAAGGCTCGAAAGAGAAGTGTCAAGGGTCAAGTGAGGAAGATATGGAGTCAAACCAAAAGAAAGAGTTAAAGGAATGCTAGGGCTCAAAGGGGGTACATGAAATGTGGGCCTTGGAAGTGGAAGTATTATCTGAATGGCTTTCACATTCTGCATTTGATCAACTTCAATTGAAATTGAGGGAGTCCTCATTGGAAGTATAGCCTCAGTAGTTGTTGTTGCAAAAGGGAAGAAACGTAAGGTCAAGCTTTAGTGTCAAAATTTGATAAGGCAAAATAGTAGAAGCATGAAAGAAATTAGTTGTTCCAGAAGCGCTGGCACTGATGGGAGAGCTGCGAAGAGAGTAATGTTCAGCAGTCTGTTGCCTTCTTGCAGCTTCCCTTTGTAGTGCCTCAGCAGCAGCAGCTTCATCCCTCAGAAATTGTTGCTGTCGTCTTTTCTTAGCCCTCTCAAAGACGATCATTGCTTTGGAATATTCCTGTTCTACTGCCTTGACAGCAGCTTCATGGATAGGATCTTTAATCAAGTCAGTAGCAGGAACATTCACTTTCTTTCTCTTCCTTCTTGGCAATGATACTACTGGTTCCTTCTCAACCTCTCTCTCTTCAATTTGGGGATCAAGTTCTTCAGAAGTAAGCTCCTGTTCCATTGCTTTGTCAACTGTCTCGGAATTAGGATCTTCGACCAAATAAGAAGAGGGGGTAGCCACCCTTGTTCTCGTCTTTCGTTATAATGGTGTTTCTTGCTCCTGCTCAATCTCTCTCTCTTCATTTTGAGATTCAGATTCTTCAGAAGTGAGTACCAGTTTTCTTTTCTTTTTCTGCTGTTGTCTGGTCTTGAGAGCAACTAGAGTTTTAGCTCTTTTAGGAGATTCTTCTTATGGAGATCCTGCACCAAAATATGTGAATATAGAGGAGACAAATAAAAGAGTTGAAAGAAAAAGGAACTTAGAAATGCTTACCCTTCTTCGAAGTAGCTCTGGTAACTCTAGCTGGAGGAGGTGAGGCTGCAGGAGAAGTTGTGGTAGCTGCAGAAAAGGGGGGAATGTTCTCAACTGTCGCTGACTTAGCCTTCGAAGGCACTCCTAACCCTATTAACAAGTCATGAGGGTGTGCAGATAGGCACACTTCCATATTGGCTGTCCACCAGTTCTAGAATCTTTTCAAAACTAAGCCAGATGGGAGAAAAGGGACAAATTGAAATTCATTCAGTTCCTTCAGCAGTTTGAGTATTGCCGCCTCTAGCTTTGATTTAGATATTCTCAAGTCTCTAGCTGTAAGGTGGACATTCGAGAGACTGCAAAGTGGAACAGGTATTCCTTGAGTGAGCCCAAATTGTCTGGCAAACTGAGTGGGGCAGTACACCTCAGATATGCATTTATAACCTTGAGGGTTTAAAGTACCAATGAACAGCTCCCTCGGTAACAAAATTGAAGCCCACATATCTTTATGGGGTGAGGTGGAACACTCTTTATCAACCAGAAAAGTTTGCAGCCAAGCAGGTCCTTTATTGGCGTCAAAGGGACAAAAAAGGGAAGCAGGAGGAGAAATAGGGAGTTGGTAAAAGAAGGCAAAGTAGTAAGCAAAAGAAGCAGGGTAAAGAGCAATCCTAGCATACTTTTCCCCATATGTGCTAGGGTCCTGAACAAGGAATTTTAGGCATTTTTGGTGCAAATCAATGAAATAGACAAAAAGCCAGAGCTGAAGCACCCAAAGGGGACCTTCTTGGTTAACATCAAGAGGTTTTTTACAAAATTGGGAACAAGCTCTGTAAACATGACCTAAAAGATAAGGAGCAAGAGCTATATGTTTTTTCAAGACAAGTGCCTTCGCAAGTGGAGCAAACTCAGGCATAATCCTCTGAGATGAGGTGCAAAAGAGAAATTTGTACAACCAGTATAAAATGAAGGAAAATAGTCCTCTGTCTCTCACGGGGCCTTCGCTTTTATTTTCAGCCTTCACGAAGTCACTGTAAGAAGAGTTCAAGGCTGGAAGGGAAAATTTGACAGGGAGATCCGGGTAGTTGGGAGTAAAAGGGGAACCATGGGGTGAAAGCCCTAAAAGATGGCAAATATCAAGAATAGTGGGGGGCATCATGCCGCACCAAAATTGGAAGAAATTAAAAGCCATATTCCAAAAACATAGAGCAGCAGGGATTAAAAAGGGGTCTTCAGGAATGATGAACCTGGAAAGACGAAGAGCGTCGAGGATGCAGAGCTCCTGTAGGTCATCTTCTCTCGCAGGCACAACCCTGTCATACCATTCCTCCCATTCAACTCTCAATGTCGGCCAGCAGCGATGAGGCCGGGTCATTCTCCAATTGCTCCAGTCAAGCCCTCCTTCGTAGAGAAGAAAGTGATCCTCCAAACGAGGGTATAAAGCTGGGAGTTGGTCAGGAGCTTCCCGAAAGATGGGACCTAGAACGTACTCTTGTTGGTTGCTGTGGCAAGAACAAAGAGACGTCCATCTATGGCGCTTGGCCCACCAGTTGTTAGCTTGGTGATTTCTTCATCAATACATCGTTTCAAAGCCATGGTAGGGCTGATACGGTCGCCAGCAAGTACTTTTAATGAGGAAGGATCCATTGGTAGCAAGTAGCAAGAAAGAGAGGGTTAACAGAAGATCGGTAGGAAGAAGGGTTTGTGTGTTAAAAAAGCAAGTGATTTCAGAGTACGAAACAAAAGGGTTTTTAAAGCTTTTGAGCCTAAGAAATATATTGCATAATTCATTAAGTACTGGAAGTACGAAGACGAAAAGTTTCCTTCAATATTGATACTTTTGGAGGAAAAACACAGCCCATATGCTGAGACCAGCTTCGAAGCATGATATTTGGCTTCGAAACCAGATTTTGGCGCCAAAAATCAAACAACAATGGCTTCGAAATACAGAAGTCGGCTTCGAAGCATACTACATGCTTAAAAATGTAAGAATACCCAATGGTGGGTTTACTTCGAAGAGATCAAAGACCTGTAATAGGTTTCTTGACAAAAGTAATACCCTTGAGGCAAAACTTAAGGCCTCTTAAGGATGTAAATTGTTGTTTGAAACATTTAAACCAATAGTTGGTTTGTATATACACAGAGAATTGTTTGTTCGGTTAAAACAGTGTACCCCAAGGGCAATTTCCATATTGTTGTAAGTATGGACTATTGCAAAACTGGTCAGTATTAACCATGACTATATTTTCTTTATGATTAAAATAGGCTTTGAGGGGAAAGATTGTTAAAATTCGAAGCACCAATTCCAAACAAAAATCAACAAGAGTTGGTAACCATAGTCTATAAATTGGACAATTCATCTCAGCATCCTTATTGGAATTGATTGGATCTATATTCGAAGGATAAGATTGTTAAATTCGAAGCACTGATTCTAAATGAAAATCAGCAAAATTGTCAATTCTATTCCAAAAGTTAGAAGAATTCATGTTGATTTTAGTATTTTAACAATTGTGTCCAGTTTCGAAGAATGAGTTTGTTCAGTTCGAAGCTCTGAATTGGCTTTTGAAGACAAAAGGAAACAGGGTCAAACAATGCCAAATACAGTACAATTTTGTTTATATTCAAGCCAAGGCAATTACATCAAATAACCCTATCTGGGTATGAACTCAAGCTCATAAAAACAAGGAATGGAATGAATAACAAGATCATGAAATTTAGTCCAACAATGATCAATGAATTTTTGTTCTTTCTTTAATATGTCTTTTATCTCTTCTAATGTTGGCTACATGAGTTGATGTGCTCTCACTTCATAGTAGAGCTCTTCAGCCTTTATTTCGAAAGCTTTCTCTCTCAATCTTTGTTCCAATTCGTCTATGACCAAATCATCCAAATACGCAGAATCTTTATTCTTGAAATCATCGAATTCTTCGATGAAGTTCTCTGCTTCGTACTGGGCATGAATTCGAAGAGACGAAAGTTGGTCTAAAGATTGTGTAGTAGCCTTAGAATTTCGATGCCAGTAGAGGAGCAATGGAAGTTGGTCCAGGAACATATGAAGTTCTGCTTGGGCAAGAGGATTAAGGACATGGCTCCTAGTCAGAATATCACAAGCCCATTGAAAATTCTTGAGAGGGACTTCATCCTCAAGAACATTGAAGGGCAAGTGAGAGAAAGCTGCAAGCAAAAGTTGAGCTTGTTTCCGCTCAGCTGGAGTAGGGGATGGTGGAGGTTTGTAAGGTGGAAAGACTTTATCCATGAGAAGGGCAAGCCTCAGTTTCTCTGTCCAGGAAAGAGTTGGTGGAGGAGAAGGGGTAGATGGTTCTGCTTCAGAAGATGAAGAAGAATGAGTAGATGCTTCTGTTTCAGAAGATGGAAAAGAAGGTGTGGATGCTTCTATTATGGGAGATGGCACGGGAGCGGAAGGAACAAAGACATTAATATAATCAAGCCAATTAGAAGAACAAATCTTCGCCTTCTTGGCTAAGAATGATGGGTTGTACCCTTATGCCTCTTCTGGGCGTCGGGCAACAAGCACTGTCGTTGTAGGCATGGAAGATGTATACCATGCCACAAGCAGATTCTCCTCCAAACTACGTCGACGATCAATGGGCACGTAGGGGTAGACCATTGAACTTCGAGCGTAGGAAGGAAACTCCAAAAGGTCAGTGAACTCAACAAAATGATGGTTGATTCGTTCCCTCAAATCATAAGTCTCAGGGGTTGACCAGCTTGTCCAGCTAGAAACTCCAGAAGATGAAGGAGTTGCAGCTTTATCCCATGCAGAGGTTTGTGAAGAAGAGTTTCCCAAGTCCATATTCGCAACTTTCTGAATCAAAGATTTGGGAGTAGTTTGTTCAAAGCACAAGAGTGAGTCTCTTGTATCTGTATTCGCAAGTTTCTGAATCGAAAGATTAAGAGCAATGTGTTCGTAATCCAAAGGTCGATAATTTGTAAAGATATCCATGAACTGAATATGAAAAGGTGGATAAAGGTGGCTAATTAATGCATGAAAATTCTTTCGAGGAGGAACAACATCATCATATGACTCTTTGTGTGCTCGATCAATGGAAGAGAAAGTTGGTTCGACCATAGAAGAAGTATCAGTCTGTGCGAGTGCTAAGGTATTGGGGCGATTGAAAGTGAATTAATGCAAATGATCATCAATAAATGACGGTTGCATTTCCAGAATTTAGACCCCATGCACGTTCTAAAAAACGCGGGAAAAGAGCTTTGATCCACTAATATTACCAAGTATTGGGTATATTAGTGCGGGGGGTAATGTTGGCTACATATTTTGTAAAAGCCAATCACAATTCGACACGTGGCAGAGTAAGGATAATATAGGAAGACTAGTCAAGTCTTTGATCTTGATTGTACACGTGATAGTTAATATTGATTCTTACATGATCTGAGTGGCATTGTATCAGTAAAGAGATGAAAGGTGACATGGCTTCAACGGTTACTCACATTCAAATTCAAATATAGGAGGGAAGCCTAACTGCAAATGATGGTGTAGTGGAACTACTTATAAGGCAACATGGTCAGCAATCATGGAGGAGCAGTTCAACGGTTTGAAGTGCAATTCAAAGGTCATCCTTGACAAGTATAAATAACAGGGAAGCCCCCAGAAAAAAGCCCCAGACTCAAATCCAAGAAACCAGTCATTTACTTCATATTTTCTTTTCCAGTTTTACATTCCCAGTCTTTACATTTCCTGCACTTTAAATACATGTTCTTTACATTCCTGCACTTTAAATTCCTGCACTGCACTTCGTTCATAGGAGTAGTTTCAAGTAGATTGTTGCTGTAAACCTCTTCGAGGCTGAGTTTGGATCATTGGAAGTTTTCATTTTAATGAAATACTTCAATTGTTCGTCATTTAACTGTTATTTTGCTTAAATTCTCCTAAGTCAAGCCACCAGTAAAAGTCCTCTTCATTGAGGCTGAAAGAACTACAACACAATCGTCTGATAATTGGTTGGCAATTATAATTTCTGTAAGGACTGATTGATCCTTGCTGGCACGCTCATATTTATAAAAATAACCTTCGAAAGCCAAAAAGCCAACAACTACTCAATGAGCTTTCACTTGCTACTTCAGTAGACTCTACTTACTATTCAATGAGTTTCCAATTATTATTTCATTACACTTTACTTACTACTAAATGAACTTCCACTTACTACTTTAGTAGACTCTTATTACTTCATTACAGTTCACTTACTATTCAATTTTGATTTCACTTACTACTTAATGAGCTTCCACTTACTAATTCACTAGACTGTACTTACTACTTATGAGTTTTTACTTACTACTTGAGTAGTAAGTAGAATTTAATTGTGTAGTAAGTAAAATCTAATGAAGTAATAAGTGGAAACTCATTAAGTAATAATTACAATTTAATTGAGTAGTAAGTGAAGTCTAATGATAAGTGGAGTTTCATTAACTAATTGTAATATCATTTACCATTTGGTTTGATCTAATTAATTTTATTATACTTACCACAGATAGAAGACAATATTGGGATGATGATGATGATATTGACACTGATAAGTACAACATTGGCAATCAAGAGAATATGGTTAGTTCTGATGATCTCCCAACCGCAAGAGATATTAAGTGTGTGGATCAATTAACTGAAAAAGATGTGTTTGAAATAACATTTGATTCGGTAGAAAATTGAGAAAATTATATAATATGTATACAAAGGTGAAAGGTTTTAGTATTCAAAGAGATCAGTTGTATAAGGACAATAATAATATGGTTATATCGAGGAAATTGGTTTGCTCAAAAGAAGGATATCCACAATACATACAATTTATTGAGATAATGATTATCATTCACTAACACAATAGTAACTATTCATTATGATTTTACTCACCATATTCATAACAACATAATGGTTTTCCATGAACACATAATTGTTATGATGGCATTGACACGATCAAAATTGAGTATTAAGTAAAGTGTAATGAAATAGTAAGTAGAAACTCATTGAGTAGTAAATGGAGTCTACTGAAGTAGTAAGTAGAAGCTCATTGAGTAATAAGTGAAGTAGCAAGTAGAAGCTCATTGAGTAGTGAGTGGAACCAAAATTGAGTAGTTAGTGAAGTGTAATGAAATAGTAAGTGGAAATTCATTGAGTAGTAAGTGGGATTTGATTAAATAGTAAGTGGAGTATGATTGAGCAATAAGTAAAGTTTGTAGTAATCCAATTTGTAGCGAGGTTACACGTTTTGTAATTGATGTTATCAAAATTTGTGATAAAATCACACATTTTGTAATAGGGTGCATATTTACTAAACAAAATACTTTCTAATTTTACTTACCATTCATTGTAACACTACTTATCACTTAATATTTTATCATTTTTACCTTTTTGTATAACCATTCATTCTAATTCTACTTATAATTTATTTTCAACCTACTTATCACTCATTCTCCTAGTAAGTCGTTTTGATCTTAATTACCATTCAATAGTAAGTGGAATATGATTGAATAGTAACTAGAGTTTTATGGAATACTTCTCCTCATTTATAAATACAATACTTACAATTTATTATGATTCTACTTATCACTTCTGAAAAATCTAGAAACCCTAGATGTTGATTTGTGATTATGTACCAATTTTAAGCAGAATATTACAATTCCAATTGAATAATAAAAGACAAATCGACATAATGATTTTACGTGGAAAAACCACAATTGGACACCTCTAACTGTGATTAAAAAACCACGGGCAACAGCCACAAAACAATCCACTAAGAAGATTTAAAGGAATTACACATGTATACTCTCAATTACCTAGCGAATCCACGCCTAATTGAACCAACCTCTATGTGCCTCTTCCAACCCCATCTTCACCTCGGAATTGTCTTTACGATGAGCCACTCCAGAATCCACCAAAGAACAACTCTCTCTCTCTCTCTTGTATATAACAAACAAAACCTTTGATGTACTCTCTTTAAACCATGAGTTGAATACTCAATAAAACATCAAAGAAAACTAACAAAATATCCCCAGATATAAACCCTAAGAACCAAAAAGAATATCTGGAGGAAATTAATTTAGTTTTGGGAGAAAACCAACTACTTATAGAAAACAAAAGTAATCCTAGTTTTGAAAGAAAACCAACTTCTTAAAGAAAACCTTGTCAACCGGGATTGCCAAGAATAAAACCTAACAATTTCCCCCTTTAGCAATGCCGTGACAAAACACACCTAACAAATAAAATCCTAATCACCCCAATCCATAACAGCCAACAAAAGCCAACTTCTATCTCAAGGTCATGATCTGCAAAACAGTTATTAGTGCCACGATCTCCAAAACAACTATTAGTGCCACAAGAGTATATGAAAAAAATAATAAACATATGACAAGATTATCTTGAAGCTTGAGATGGAAAACATGAATAGATGCGACTTGGAGATATTAGGAACATGTAGCATGAAAACATGAACAACACCTTTTTGTCACGAATTGACAAAGGAAGCTCAATCAACTAAAGCATGATTATAAACCACACAAGCAATGATATGATGATGTAAATATTAGGAGCATGCAAGAATGCAAAGCAACATGCAAAACAACTAATGCCAATCTCCCGTACCAAACAAATCAAAGTGATCATGCGAACAAACTTTTGTAACAATAAACCAAACTCCCCCTCACTAAAAACAACCACACACACTAAAAACAGTGAACAAGAAGAAAAAGACAAAAAATAATATAGTGGAGCAGACGAGGAATTTCAGATTAGTACCTTAATACACACAAGACTATCCAAGAAGCACAATTACTTGAAAACACAATGTGCATAGCCTCTAGAAAATTCCTCATAAAAGAAAGTGATGCATTATGTGAAAAGCATAGATCCCATGATAAAAGTGTGTGTGTGACTATTGAAGTTCGACAAACACAAGATTCAAATCCTAGTAGTGATATGAAAGCTGGACCTCCAACAAGAGAATCTAAGCATAATTACAGAAAGTCAAACCACTAGAAATCAAGGGGTATTTGGTGAGTAAAAGCGAAGGCTCCCCCGCAATCAATGAATTCTTTATTTTTTTTCCCCCTTTTTTTTCACATCTTTTTTTTTTCTTTCTTTTGCACATTTTTTTTTTCTTTATTTTGCACACTTATTGGTGGCTGACACGCTCAAGAGTATGGAAACTGAACCAGAGAAGTATGGATATAATAAAGATGGCCTGGTTGGTGACTCTGAGGTAGCCTTTTCGTCATGGTTGGACTACAAAAAACAGAGGGGAAAGCCGTGGAGATGCAAAAAGATGGAAGGTGGTTAAGAGACTCAACATCACCCATGATATGCTAGTATAGGTCAATTCCTCTAGAAAAGCAAAAGATACAATGCCAGAAGTCCATAGAAAAAAAAATGATCACTAAGATGGAAGACTCCAAAATTTGCTAATCCAAGAGTGTGTACAGAATGAGACATACTAATAAAAAAACACACACTCCAAAATGAGTAATGACTACAGAAAGCACACACATATTAACATGTAATGGATATTTTTATCAATTCCAATATGCACCAAGGACCACTCAAAAATTTCAAGCTTGCAAAACTATACTAAGAAAACATTTTTGGATTTTTTTTTTCATTGAAAAAAACACACAGAGACCCAAAAAATTAAAAAGAGTAAACACATTAACATAAGTCAAGTTTTCTCACCCAAATCTTTTTGGTCTTAACAAAATCAAGTCTAGCGGTCTTGGTAAGTGTCGTGGTGTTGTGAACACCCTCATGAATTTTGGTATTCCGCCTAGATATGTAAGTCGAATTTCTACCCTTTTGAGGCACTCTCCCATGCAACTTATAACAATAAGGGCGAATATGACCATGCATACCACAATGATGACAAATAAAAATAGGGTGTACCTTCTTTTCTTTTACCTTACCAACTCTAGGAAGTTTGAGAAGTCCATCCTTATGTTGAATTTTTTGTTTTCCCTTTCCTTGAGTTCTTGTATCATGAGATGTGGAAGCACTCTGTTTTTGCTCTTTCTTACCATCAAAACCAATGCCACTCTTGTTAGAACAAATTTGTTGAGACCCAATGATATTGTCCAAAGTTTTTGATCCTTTGTTCCAAAGACCAATGGTAGCCATAGCACACTTGAGTTCTTCCTCTTTCTTGATCATTAGTTCTTCCAAAGCAACTTGAGACATCTCGAGAGTTTCAATCTTTTCTTCATATGTTGCATAAATTTGTTGTAGCCCATTCCTCTCTGTCTCACAAGTCAAGAGTTTTGCACAAAGAGCTTGTCGATCATTAGAAATCTTAAGGGCATCATTTCTAGCCTCGGAAATCTCTTTTTTTTAACTTGACATTCTCACTTTCACATGTTTTGAGTTTTTTTGTGAGTTTGTCATTCAATTTGAATAAGTTAAGAGATTCCTTATACAACTTTTGATATACTTGCTGAAGTTTTTCATCTTCACTCCCCGAGGATTCGTCAAGTAGGGGTGGTCGAACCATAGAATTTCCCTCACGAATTGAATCCATTATCACAAATCAAACAAGATCTCGTTCTAAAAGAATTTTTTTGGAAAAAAAAATAGAACGACCTGCTCTGATACCAATTGAAAAATCTAGAAACCCTAGATGTTGATTTGTGATTATGTACCAATTTTAAGCAGAATATTACAATTCCAATCAAACAATAAAAGACAAATCGACACAATGATTTTACGTGGAAAAACCACAATTGGACACCTTCAACTGTGATTAAAAAACCACGGGCAACAGCCACAAAACAATCCACTAAGAAGATTTAAAGGAATTACACAGGTATACTCTCAATTACCTAGTGAATCCACGCCTAATTGAACCAACCTCTATGTGCCTCTTCCAACCCCGTCTTCACCTCGAAATTGTCTTTACGATGAGCCATTCCAGAATCCACCGAAGAACAACTCTCTCTCTCTTGTATATAACAAACAAAACCTTTGATGTACTCTCTTTAAACCATGAGTTGAATACTCAATAAAACATCAAAGAAAACTAACAAAATATCCCCAGATATAAACCTTAAGAACCAAAAAGAAGATCTGGAGGAAATTAATTTAGTTTTGGGAGAAAACCAACTACTTATAGAAAACAAAAGTAATCCTAGTTTTGAAAGAAAACCAACTTCTTAAAGAAAACCTTGTCAACCGGGATTGCCAAGAATAAAACCTAACAACTTCTATTTTATATATATATATATATATATATTGTATATTTACTATAAGAAGAACTGTGATGGGAACATTTGTAGTACGTAATTGTCATTCAATATGATTATTTAGTATAACAAAACTTACAATAATTCTAATATTACTTAGCATTTGGTCTCATCTAATTAATTTTCTTATACTCTTAAAGATGGAGTATTTGTAATTTTTCAAATCACAGGGAGCAATCTGTACTTTAAGCAAACCTTAGGGGTATATTTGTAATTTATCCTATAAATTAACTTATCAATGTTTAAATAAAAGGATAAATTACACTGACACCCCTTGACGTTTGTCTTTAATAGAAGTATCCCTTTCACGTTTTAGAAATTACATTTCCCTCCCTAAGGTTTAAACTGCAATTATAATTTAATCTTTTTGTTAATCAATCGTTAAGTCAACTAACGGAAAAAACTAATATAAGAAATTAATTTTTTTAAATGCCCATTTTACTCTTATTAAAAAAACATTTAAAAAAAAATTTACTAGATAAGTAAAGAAAATCTATAGGAAATTATAAAAATTTATTCTATACATATATTATTACACTATTAAACATTTAGGTAATGCTATGGTACACAAGTTTTTGTGGTGTTAATTATCACAAATATTATAATTAGATCCTTTTTAATCATAACTAAAATAAAAAAAATAGTTATAACCAAACACCGGATAAGGAATAACCAAATGTCTTTTGAATCATAATGAAAATAATGTTTTAATCAATAGTTATAACTAACACCATAATAAGTCATAACCAAAGACCACGACTGGGGCATATAAAATTTTCCTAAACAATAAATTATTTGTCAATTTTATATATGCAAATAAGGATAAAATAGCTATTTAAAAAAATTAATTTCTTATATTAATTTTTTCTGTTAGTTGACTCAACGATTGATTAACAGAAAGATTAAACTGTAATGAAAGTTTAAACCTTAAAAAAAGGATGTAATTTTCAATACATAATAAAAATATTTATATTAAAAATAAGGTGTAATTGTAATTTTTCCCAAATAAAAAGTAGAAACATCATAATTTACCACGCTTTGTAATTTTTAGTTCATTTTGTCACCTTTCTTTGCGAGTGGTAAGTGCGTTTAATTTTACCGGTTACAAAAAGTTTTGAATGGATGGCCTAGATCAAAAGAGTACATCTAATGGTTGATATATTTTCATGTATGGTACCTCAAAACCAGTTTCTTGTACTATAGTCGTTCCCCTCCTTGCCGGCCCTCTCTTCTACCGTCCGGCGTCTTCCCTCTCCTCCGGCAATCGACATCGTCGCTTCTGCCTCTCCGTCTTCCCTCTCTCGTTCTTCGGCATCTCTCTCCATCAGAAATCCCTCTTCTCAGGTAAACTCTCTTCCCCAACTTTGTAACATCAATCAGTTAGGATTTGAATTAGGGGTGGGCACGGGTCGGTTGTGGCCACGGAACCTCAAATCCGCCATCCGTCCCTCAGATTGGCAGATTGGAGAAAATCAATCCGCATCCGTCCGCCAATCCGGCGGATGTGGATTGAGCGGATTGGCAGTTTGGTGAATGGATACGAATCGGTTTGGCGGTTTGAAATTTTATAAATTTTCAACATAGTTCAACATGTGCACTTCCTAAAAAAAAAAGAAAAAGAAAGTATTACAGTCAATGACTTAAAAAAGTATTACAATTACTTCATGCTTCATCCAAAGAAAGAAAAGTTTGAAATTTTAGAATATCACAATCACTGCATGCCTCTTCTACATATTACAATCACAGCATGCCTCATCCACATAAAGTATTACAATCTGTGGTTCTTAAAATATAAAGATAATTCAAACCACTAAAACTATGAATAGAGCAATAGTAGAGATTGTATGTCTCTGTATTATTGCATTTATATATGTTTTTGAAAATAAAAACCAACCAGCATATATCATATTTTCTATTTATTACTTTTAGAGTTAGATTTCAAAACCAAAAAATGTAGATAAATAATACTTTTATTTTTTTTCAATTCAAAAAATATATTCAAGTTGAAAACTTTTTTTCAACAGAATATTTGAACTCTTTTTCAATTGAAAATACAAACAAAATATTTAAACAAATTGAAAACACAAAGTCATATAAATTACTAAGTGTGCTCGCGGTTTGGTGGTTCGGTTGCGGCCAAAGGAACCTCAAATCTGTCATCCATCCGCCAAATTGGCGGATTGGAGAAAATCAATCCACAACTGTCCGCTCGTCATTACGTATTCGTCCAAAATGCGACGTATCGGTCCGATTCGGTCAATTTTGGCAGATCGGTATATCTGTTGCTCACTTCTAATTTGATTGTTGATGAAGAAACAGAGAAATGGCAACTGTAGCACAAAAAATATCTTCTTCTTCAAAAAAAAAAAAAATTGATATAACCTAGATGAATATTTAGACTGTAATTTATTTAAACATTAACTGAGAACCTAGATGAATATTTCAAAGGTTCTAGCACAAAATGAGATCATAGGTGGCAATTTTACAATATTCATTTTTACAATAAATTACAACTGCAACTAGATGAATATTTTGATATCATAGGTTGATGAATATTTAGACTGTAATATTAGAGCTGCGATCGTCGGAGAGTGAGAGGTCGAAGAGAGAGAGAGAAGGAAACAGTGAGAGGGCGAAGAGAGAGAGAGAGACAAGCAAAATAATTTTGAAATCAAATCGAATGAGAAAGAGAGATAGAAAAATGATGCAGACCACTAATTAGTGGTTACTCTAATTATGTGGCAGTGGCTCCCATCCACTGCCACATGTATTTTGTGTTTTAGTTTTAATTTTTAATTTTTTTTTTTTACTTTTCACATTATTAGTGGTGTTGTTGGTGATAGGAATTTAATAATCTGTAGCATTGTTGAAGAGAGATAAGGGCGAGTACGAAAAAATTGTTGCCACGTCATTAGAGCCGTCGTAGAGCTGTTCCTGCGAAACATTTTCCTATGTTTAATTATAAATTTATTTTTTTTAATTATAATTCAGAAAAGTGGATATAGTGTTTCCCATATTTAAAAAAAAATACTCACCCCTAAAAAAACTCCAATACTCAATATTGGAGGGGGCGGGAGGGCGAGGCGTATTTGTTCACATAGGCGGGGCGAGTTGACACAATCCCTACTTCAGCAGAAACCAGACAGACAGACAGTGAGAGAGAGGTTTCTGATCTATGAAACCCCGAAACCAAATACTCCATACCCCAAAACCAAAGCAAAAGCCATGTGGAGAAGACTCTCTACACAGCTCCACCGCTTTGCCGCCGCCGCCAACATCTCTTCTCCCCCGCGGTCACCTTTCCAGCCATCCATCATATCCTTTTCTTGCTCCCTCACTTCCAATTACGGTACAAAGGTTAGTTAGGGCTTTGTTTAAAATATTTTTTCTATTTTTTTGTTGCTGTTAATTGTTAATTGCTTTTTACGGTAGTCAATTTGGTTTAAATGATTGATTTGATCTAGAGATACTGCGATTAGCTGATTCTAACATAAACATTCAACCTGTGTGTTTGGTTGGAGATTTGGGGAGAAATTTAGAAAGGAAAAGAGAAAAGGTGTATGAAAGTGAAATGTAAGGTTATTTTATTCCCATTTCATCAGTTTTTTTCCTTTTTCTTTTCAAATCGTTTCCCAAATCTCGCAACCAAACATAGTGTCAATATTCCCACATATGTTATTAAAAGAAAGAAACTGAAGGATAATTTCCTGGAAATCTGGCATAGCTACAACAATATGATCTGATATTATAGACTCTACTCTACAACTCAATATTTGAATTACAAATTGTTTGATAAAGAATATGCCTAACAAATAAAGTAATATATTGTTATGGATTCTTATATGTAACACACACCTACAAAGCTTAGTGGGTTTTGTATCCACTGTCCACACTAATATAGCATAAGCATTTCTGAGGCCCCAATTCAATACTTGATTGAGCGACAATATTTTACTTTTTGAAGGTACGAGATAGTAAACTTGGGACTGAGAATGATGGGTTGAGCAGCGGTCATCTAGGCACCCAGCTCAATAGCCATCTAGGAAACATTACGGAGAAAGAGAGTTGAAATGGCTAAGAAATAAATCTAATTCATTGGATAATTTTAGATAACATAAAATATGTTATTGACCATTGTCCATTGAAGATCATTTGGGCTATGTACAAATTGCGTGACCTGATCTACTGAAAAGGAGATATTTGGTTTAGTGTGAGAAAGATATTGAAGAGCGCCAATGGTCCATTGAAACTCAATTGGAAGGGCTCCCAACAAGGTCTGAGGGAGGTGGTGATCAAGGTGGGCCCTAACACATTAATTTTTTTTTTAATTTTTTTTTATTTGTAAAATCCATGATATATATATATATAGGATATATAGTGTTCATGTAATCTTCTTAATATAGCATGTAGCATATAATCTTCTTATACACGTGTAGTGTGTGTGTGTATTTGTTTTTGTTCCCTGAAACATTGAAAGACACTAATGCTTTTATTTTTTGGTTTTACAGTATTTTTTTTTTTTGTCTTTTGGCTATGTCTCTATTTGCTTCAAAACCAAAGGATCCCTTTGTTTGAACTGTTTCTTTTTTATTCACGTTTCTCTTATTTTCAAAGGACTTGCAGTCAAAGAACTACTTAGGATCTTGATATGTTCTCGTATCCTTAATCATAAAATTGTAAACAAAAATGCTTGCATTGTTAAAGTCCACTCAGAAAACCAAAAAAAGGGTTTTCTTGAAATTTAAGCCACAAGTGTGTGGTTTTATCTTTAGGGCAAATGATTTTTGAAGGCCATATAAATGATGCTTGCTAGTATTTTTTCTTTAATTGTTGGTAGGCAGCTGGATCCTTTAACCACCATGGGATGCAATACTCAACTACCATGCCGAATGATCCTAACACACACGAGGACTTCAGACCCACTAATAAGCTTCAGAGTTCTGGCCTTTCTTCGAAGGATATTGTAGAGCTGGTAGACAGTAGTCATCTGTACCTTCTGCATTAGAGATACTGAGCCTCAAGTATTTTCTCTTTTAATTATCGAGCAAAAAAATTTAGTTGTTTATTTGTTAAGAGTCTGTTTTTATTGATTGCTTTTAGCTTTTAGCGTAGGATGTCAAGGACAACCCGGTGATGCTTTACATGAAAGGGGTGCCTGATCTTCCTCGATGTGGATTCAGCTCACTAGTAGTAAGAGTGTTGAAGGAATATAGTAAGTGTTCTCTTTCTTAGTTTTACGACTATTTTTGTACATTCCATTCCTCGGTTCGGGCCAAAGAACGGTATCTTTTAAATGAGCTTGGATGATTTACCCTTGTTTATGTGGTCCATAGTGAGTATTTGGTTTAGTCTTGTCTGGAAAATGAAAATTGAAGTGCACTATATTTGCAGTTGAATGAATGTGAGGCTATGTAGTTATAGATGACCATTTAGTTTGCTTAAAAGTTTAAATAGGGAAGTACAAGAAGGTGACACAATAGAAGCTTTAAATGAGTAGCTGACTTAAGTTATATATGATAGCTGGGTTACATTTGGGCATCCTGTTTGTTGAACTTTGATCTGACTTTGCACTTTACTGAATTTGAGCTGACCTTGCTCTTTACCGACTTGACTGCATTAGGTTATTATGGCATTCTTACCATTGATATGCCTTTTGCAGATGTTCCTTTGAGTGCCAGAAACATATTGGAAGATCCTGAGCTTAAGAATGTTGTCAAAGCATACAGGTAACTTGGTGCTTGGTATTATACTATTTAGAACACTCATATAACATTGCTATACATCTACAGAGCATTAAGAGCCTCTTGCTCATATATAATATAAGGCACCCTCCCATTGGCACTTCGTAGTAACACAGGATGTACTCAAATTATAGTGATAATTAACATTTATTGTACCTGAATACCCTTCACCTTGTGGTTGGCCTTACTGGCACCATATCATCTCCAACTGAGACAAGGGATTGTCAAGTGGCAACCCATACTGGCGCGTGTCATCTTCCAAAATAAGCTATTGGGGTTGTGAGTCTAGCCTAAGCAGGGGCATAGAAACCACCAAGTATGTTATCTTGGCTAGCTAACATGCTCATTGCCTTAGCTTTTAGCCATGTCACCACAAGATGAACCAACATAGGGCATCCTGAGGCGAGGCCAGAGCACCACGTAATTGTTTTGTGGTTTCGAGGCATACCTGCTCGACTAACTGTGGTCCATAGCAACATGGCCCATTTGGCTAGGCTGAGTGGTCCTCTGCCAGACCATGACCCTACTATGTCTCATCTCCTCTTTCTCCGTAGAGTTGTCTCCTACTGATCAAGACATCTCCAACACCATCATCCAATACCTTGATGACCTAGGTTCAGTGTTAGGCCTTGAAATCTTTGCTCGGGGTATCATTGGAGGTATGTGGCTTCGAAGCTAGAGTTAGGGATTCATTTTGGTGCCTTTCCATCCCCCTACCCCGAGGGTGTTTGCACCTTGATCAGTCTTAGAGAGACAGGTGCTCTAATCAAGACATGAGATTTTGGAAATTGTATCATATGCAACACTGAAGCCCCCCGTGATGCCTACTTGTTGATCTTATGATACAAATCCGAAGATTTGATCTTAGGCCACGTTTGTTTGGTGGATTAGGTTGGATGGGATTGTTAGTGAAGAGATTGTTAATGTGGGGATTGTTAGTGAGAAGATTAAGTAAAAGTGTGTTTGTTTGTATGTAATATTATGGTATGGGATTAATATATATAATTACATAAATGCCCCCAAACTAACAAATGTTAAAATAATTACAATATATATATATAATAAAAAAATGAAAATGGGGAGACAACCCACGTCGGTGTGTCTTGCCCTTTACATAAATGCCCCCAAACTATTTTATTTATTTATTTATTTATTTTGCCATTTCTTGTTGGAAATGGTTTGGCATAGTGTTGAAGAGGAAGGGCAAAACAATAATAGCACCAACAATCCTGGGCCTAAAATCTGAATCCCACACCCTCTACAGCTTAGCTAATCCGACTGTGTGGTGGGATTAACAGTCAGACTGGACAAATTATCCAGCCACAAACTCCTCAAACCAAACATGCTCTGAGAGATCCCACCTCACTATCACCTATGAAGCACGGAGACAGACACGGAGACGGACACGGATACGGATACGGACACAGACACAAACATGAGGCATGGCAATTTCCAAAAAATGGGGACACATACACGGCGGGGGACATGGCGAATTTTATTTTATTTATTTTATATTTTTTTGTATTATGTAGATTCATATTATATTCATCCTAAATTAAAATTAACAGACACTAACATAATAACATTAATTGAATAAACATAACCATTACATTTAAACAAATTAATAGATCATCCATTCACAAAAAAGTCATAATAAATGATAACAAGAACTAAGACGAGAAAGGGAAAACATTCAACATCCAACAATATTTTTCACAAAAGCACTAAATAAGAAAGGCAAAAGATTAAAAAAAAAAAAAAAAGCCCTGCCGTGTCCCCGCCGTGTCCCCATATGGAGACGTGTGTTCCCGCCGTGTCCTCTACAAAAAAATCATTAAATTAAAGGGACATGCCAGATGGCGTGTCCCGTACGTATCCCCGGCGTGTCCCCGTGTCGGACAATGCCACGGCACTGATTTTGGAGTGTCCATGCTTCATAGACTGTCACTCCAATCCCATTCATGCGGGATAACAAACGTGCCCTTAGGATGTAGAGGTGGTGGGGATACCTCATTCTTGTTGAAACAAGGAGGGTCAGCCACCTCTCCAAGAGTGAGCTGGCCTCCATGGTTTGACCATCCTATATAAGGAGGCCTCTATCCAGACGTTGAAGCATCACTACCTTATCAACCATCACTACCTCTATGCACCACCCTCTTTTCTCTCTTCTAAGGCTTCTTGATCTCTCACCTCCTCCCTCACTGGTGATTACCTTGAAATCTCAGTATCTGCATTCTTCCCAAAAGGCCATCTGTAGGCAACCTTAACAAATACCACCCACAACATTATTGTTTATAATTGGGATGTTTGGGTTTGCACCAGGGGCAATGTTTGTAATAAGTTGGGATCTTAGTTTACATGTTTTGTTTACATTCAAGGTGTATGACTGCATGTTTTGTTAATTCAAACTGCTGTGTGTGTGTGTGTGTTTTTTTTTCTTCTAAGAAACCGAGCCAGTGAATAGATAGATTGCTTTTTGGCAATTGTCCTTGTGCTATAGAACTAGAAGTAGCTAAGAAACAAGGTATTTTTTGTTTTTGATTTTGTTCTTGTTTTATTTTGATTTGGTTTTGTTTTCTAAATTGCGTAAGGTAGAAAATTTGTTTCAACAAGCATGATATTGGAATCAGAAAGTATATCCATTTAGTTTAACATACTGTGGCAGCAATTCAAAGAATTTCCTTAGGCGGTATTTGAATAGCATTCATTTCAAGCGGATTTAGAAATTACTTAATTGAATGATCCATATCCAGCAGTGGCTAAGAATACATGGCCACAGCAGCATATGTTCAGAAACCCGTTAACACTTCTTTAGACAAGTTTTAATTGATCAAATTTCCTGCTATTTTAACTTTTAATATTTAGGCCCCGTTTGGGAATTGACTATTTTGGTTGACTTTTTGATTTTTTACAAAAAGACGTGCAAAAAAGTAGAGTGATGTAATTGGGTGTTTTGTTTTATTGGCTATTTTTAGCCCAAACGGTTGAGATTCAGGTATATGAAATATTTTTTTCAAAAGATAGCTTAGCTTGATAGACATGGCCAAATCTTGAATGAATTATTTAGGATCCTGTTTATGTCAAATATCCACGATGTTGCTTGTGTATTAGTTACACATGTTTTTGGGATTATTTGTGAAAAGTGCTCTCAGTTGTCATATTTTAGTGATACAAATTAATATCAAGAAGCAAACATTTGCAAATGGAATTGCTGTTTAAGCCATGTACTGATCATGACCTAGCAACCCATTTGGTCCAAAGTCGTCGATAAAACATGTAGTTTGTTTGTACTTGTTTCAATTAGTCTCATGGTCTGTCCTTACAGCAACTGGCCCACATTTCCACAAATATTTATCAAGGGGGAGTGCATTGGAGGATCAGACATCATTCTCAACATGCACCAGGTATTATCATATCAAATTTGTTCTTCTTAAGCCTGGGATACATCATACATTGTTTTTATGGTTTGGCCTGTCATGTAGACTGGCGAGCTGAAGGAAATTCTTAAAGATATTGCTGCCAACTAGGACAGATTGGAATTACTCATGATTGCTGACTATGTATAGTTATGTAAGAATTTGGAGTTGTCTTTGATGTTTTAATTTCTTTTGAGGTAATATAAGCATGTTAAATTTATGTCCTGTTTACAGACCCTGCTTTAGCGGAAAGTTCATGCACTAATTTGCTCCTTTAAGTATGTTAAACTACGAATAATTGTTGACTTAATCCAATAATGGTTTGTGCAAGTATGGATTCAAAAATTGTATATGTATAACATTACTCCATGAAAATTTACACACACAATTATATATATTACTGCAGTCCACCTTTTATTTTGGTGTGTAGTACAATGAAACAACTTAAGCTGGTGCAATATTTAGCACAATACACACAGCACAACCAAGGGAAAATATTTCTGTCTTCAAATCTAATAATACATGATCACGCTGCTGCTTCTTATTTCTTCAATTCAGAGGACTGCTAAAATTCACGACTGACAGAGGAAGAACCTATCTATCCACTAGTCGTCGCAATTTCAGGGGTACCGACATGCTCAACAATGATCACATGATGATAATGTTCCTTGCCGTGACTCCACATTTGCCATGGCAATGGTGCCTTTTGCCAGGACTGCCACTACCGTGACCATGATATATCCCACCATGACCGTGATGTCCTCCACGGTGACAACCACCATGACCACCATGTCTGTGATCACCATAACTATGTTGATGAATATGATGTCCCCAGCCATGACCGTGGTGTTGGTAAATAAGATGTCCCCAGTTGCGACCGTGATTCCCTCCGCTGTGACCAGCTGCACCTCTGGGGCTGTGGTGTCGTAAATTGTGAACACTGACAGAATAGATGATGATGTTCGACGCACCTAGACATCTTTGTTGTTGAAGTGTTTGTCTAAATCTCTGAAGATTGCTTCGTGACTGAATATTGTGTGAGGAGTGACAATGCTGGGAGCTCAAATATTTATAGGCAAAATGGGATGAGTGGTCGGTTATGCTTTTACTTGGAGTTTACTTTTTTTACTTGGGGAAGAAGATAAACGGAGGAGGGAGACTTATTGATATGAATATGTGACCTTTATTCATGTGTATGCCATAAGTTTATTCGTGTTCTCCAAGAAATAATTATGGGATTAAATGACGGTTGGGACTCCCTCTCCTAACAGTCTTTTTCTTCACATATTGATGAATTCAGACTAGGCGTTAACGTGTGCTATATATGGCCAAGTCACCGGCATAGATATAGACCTTAGACATTAACATGTCTGGGCGGGTTTTTTTTTTTTTTAATATTTAATGTCGGTCCTATTTGGTCGACTGTATATTGGATTGATTAATTCTCAAGTTATTTTTAGGTAGGGTTGAGCAGCGGATCTTTCGATTCGTCTAAATGGACCAAATCAAATTGATTTGTCGTATTTTGGACTGATGCGTGATGACGAGCAGGTGGTTGCGGATTGATTTTTTTCCAATCCATCTAATTTTGGACAGATAACGGATTTGAAGTTCCTTTGGCCGCAACCAAACTGTCAAACTGCGAGCACCCTTAGTAATTTATAAGATTTTGTGTTTTCAATTTGTTTAGATATTCTATTTGTATTTTTAATTGAAAAATAGTTTAAATATTCTGTTATGTTTTCAATTTGTTTTTAATTTGAAATTCTTTTATTAAATGGCAAGTGTTGATATTTGACATTTTTGTGTGGAAAATATAAGGTTTAATTTTGTCATTTTTTAAAAAAATTAAATTAAATAGTTTTCAACGAAAAAAAGAGAGTAATGAAATAGTTTTGATAATGCATGGTTTTATTATGCATTTATTATTGATATTTGACAATTTACTTGATAATATTGAGTTGGATTGTTATAAAAAAAAAAAAAAAAAAATTTGTTGACAAGTTGTATTATATTCAAAATTTATAAAAGTTTAAACTGCCAAACCGATTTGCATCTATCAGTCAATCCGCTCAATCCATATCCGTAAATCTTGCGGACGGATGCAGATTGATTTTTTCCAATCCGCCAATTCAGCGGACGGATGACGGATTGGAGGTTTTCCGGCTGCAACCGAACTGTGAACACCCCTACTTTTAAGTAGTGTTTGAATCAATTTTTAAGTTAAATCTATACTCAAATTTATGATTTAAATAAAGTTTTAAGATGGATTAATGAGATATAGGAAAGTGAAGGAAACACATGTTGCTTCTTCTCTCTCAGTCTAAATTTAAATTAGAGGATGTCGTCTAGACATGTTGGGTTCATTAAGGTTTTTTTTTTTGTTTTTTTTTTTAAATGATTCAAATCGTTTATTTTATAAGATCTTTCATGTATTCATGAACAAAATTAGGTTAATTTGATAAGTGCAATTTATTTATTTATTGTCTTGAAGAAAATAGATGGTCTATTTTGACAAAAAAGATGTCGTATTCATTAAGTCAATTAACAATTTTTAATGATATTAGAAATATATTTCAATAAACAATCCTTGTAATTTTATTATTGTATATAGGAGAGTAGTTAGAAATATTATATTTTTTTCTATAATTCCATTAGAATCTCCCTTGGAAGAGATTAGCAACTTTACTAACTTGTTCCATTAGCCCAATTTGCTCCTCGCAGAGTATAGCTCACATCTAAACATTTGATTGGGGAACAAGGCAACACCCATGAAGCTACGACGGAAAGGAAAACAAGGGCAGGTCTCGCCCTAAGGTGAACAAAGCTAATAGCTTTTGATTGGGATGGAAAGCGACTTGAGAAGAAAAGAAGAAAGAACTTAAAAACCAAACAAACTAAACAAGCCAAACAAGTAGCCATTTTATTAGCAAAGAATATATAATCAGGCTATTTCTATAACTAATATTTGACCAAGTCTCTCATCTTGAGTATCGCATCCGACCCAACTCTGACATCTAAACCTACATATTAAGACGCTTGGATATGATTAGATACCTGTTCGAGAACAGATAGAAGAATAAAAATCAATCCGAACTTATGGATTCCTCAATCCTTGGACTCTTTTGTCTTAAAAAAACTCCGGACTAGATAGCACAATCTTGCTCAGTCTTCTGTTTTGTGTCCTTATACTATTAAGAACCTTTAGTGATGGAGTTGGATAAAAAAAAAAAAACCATTTTATTATTGTATATCAAAGTAGTTAAGAATTTTATTTTTTCAATTAATTTTGTTAAATAAAAAATTTTGACAAAGAAATATATGTAATTTTTCAAACTATAGGAGAAAATTTTTATTTTAAACAAATCTCAAGAGATGTATTTTTTAATTTATCCTAAATTTTATAAAAGAATAGATGTATAAATTACAAATTATAACATTTTAAGGTTTTAATCGCCCTATCTAAAAAAAAAAGTTTTAATTGCAAAAAAACAAAATGAAATATAATGCAAACTGTGGGCAGTTTTGGCAACACACTAAAAAAGCCAAAAGGCAGCTTTTAACTCATTTTTGATCACATCACCTCTCACATGAAACAGTAAAAAAAGTCAAAAAAATTAAAAAGTCAACTTTTAACCATCTTCCCAAAACCACCCACAACATGTGTTCCACCACACGTCGATCAACGCATTTGATGTGCGCACCTTGAGCACAATACATGAAAGTAGTTTTCATGTATAGTACATAAAAAGATGTGGACTATTAGATTTAGATAGGATGAATGCTAACCATTGGATGTTGTACGAGTAAGAAATAATGTTCTCGTATAATCCTGTTGATCAAGCCTGCGCTCCTCTAAACGTCGTCGCTTTACTCCCTGAAAACACAAATGTGAGCTAGCTGGCGGGTGTGTGCCGGATACCTCTCCGATGCCTAAGTCAGCAAAATAGACAAATAGACAAAAGCTCTGTGTATTCGAGAATCAAAATTGTGTTACCTCTTCCATAGGTTATATTATGAGCTTTTATAGGTTCTGCGTGGCACAATCCTAGTAGGACTCTTATCCTCTATGTAGAGTCCTCCTAGGAATCACATTCCTGAAAGATAATGCTTATCTTTTAACACCCCCCTCACTGCTTAAACCAAGTGAGATGGTTTTACCTCGGTAGTATGACAAAACGACCGAGCTAACATGGCCATGCTAAACTGGCAAATATGACCGAGCTCTAACTAGCTCGGTTCTTCCCTTCATAGCTTGTACCTCGGTTTCACCTGTTGAGACCGAGCTAACCATAGCAAGCTTGGGCCGAGCTAATCTAGAGCAAGGTCCTGAGGAAAGCTCAAAACATCTCGGCTCAGAATGGTATGACCGAGCTAATTGTTACCACTCTGACCGTGGTGACCAAGCTAACTTCAAGGATCTTTTTAGACCGAGCTAACTACATAGCCCTTTTACTCAGCCCTTTCTTACTACGGCCCACAGAATGGCCAATTACCTAGCTCGGCCCAATTTACTTATAAATTACCCTCTCAATTGCCCCTTAATTCCATCTGCGTAGCATGATTGGGATTATCCGTTACCAGCCGAGCTAAAAACTCTTGCCTTTCAACCGAGCTAAAATGCTACTGGGTTACCGATTGGTACGGTTACAAAACGTCGCTTCAGTCGCACTATAGCTGAATCATTTCCCATTCGATGGACACGTGGCAACCTGTCATTCGCCTAGCGTAGCTGTCACGTCGTCTTCGTACTCTGAAAAATTTGAACAGTCTCGTCTTTTCTCTCTCTCTTTACACCAAAACCATATACTTCGAACCATTTAATTCTACTATTCATCTTTTCTCTCTCTCTCTCTCTTGCTTGAGCCTCCATTTTTGCAACCTCAGTACCTGCGAAGCTTGCATTCTCATCTCCAACTGCATCCTTTTTCAATCCGTAAGTAACTCAATCCTCTTTTGCTTTTCGTTTGTATAGACTAGCAACATGTATCATTTGTATATGTGTTTTTTCACAACACTTTCAAATGGTTTTCTCTGTAATGAATAAGAACTTTTTGAATAGTAATCACACCTGCTGGATTTGCGAACAAACTGAAAGGGGACATTTTAGATCCAAAATCATACTCCAACTGAACTAGGATCTTGTTTGTATTAGGTGCGAACCTAGCCAAACTAAATGACCGAACTAAAACTTCATGCAATACCTGTAGTTTCAATAGGTCTAGGTACCTTCTGTTTTATTTAGCCGAGCTAGCGAACTGCACTAGGTTTGCGCAATACCGCGCTAGAAATCCTCAACCACTGACCGAGCTATAACTTGGGGCCAAACCAGCTCCCTAACTTAGTCAAAAACCGAGCTAAGAATGTTACACCATAAGCTTCAACCATGCTACGAACTCCTTATATACTTAACCGGGCTAAAGTTTCTTCGCCCAATCCGAGCTAAGAATGGATAGTGTCCCACGTAGCCGAGCTAAGGCAACATTTATTTTACCTTTGTTACTTTTAGCATGGTCCATCGATCTGTGCTTATCACTTTTTCTTTGCCCTTTGCAGACTCTGACTAGGTTGCCCAGGCACTCATTTGAACGCTCAACCGAGCTGCTCAGCGTCATCTCACCACCGAGCCAATACTTCAGCTAATTTATACATAATTTAAGACCACATGGGTAAATATAGGTTTCTAGTAAACTCACCAGGGGCTATGGCCGAGTTCTGAAGGGACTACCATATCCCTGATGACGTCCATCTTAGTTTAGCCGAGCTAGACACCATACCCTGGGAAAAACCGGGCTTCGTTCCATTCACCCTTCTTTCTATTGTAGAAACCAGACTCCGATTCCCTATACAGCCTCTTCTTTGTGAATTCCTCAGACAAACAAATCTTTGCCCTACCCAGCTTTCCACAAACTCATACCGAATAATAAATGGCATCGATGAGCTAAACCGCAGGCTTGGCCTCAACCTCGGTTTAGCCGAGATATTACACCAATACTCTCTAGGCCAAAACGAAGACGGCTGGGTTTATTATTTAAGAATAAGGTGCCGCCGTGAAAAGATAATAAAGAACACCTCGGATAAGGACTGAAAAGATAATAAAGAACACCCCAGATAAGGACGTTAATGACGATGATTTTTTCTGGGCTTCTGGGAATTTTGAAAACCATGAGGCCCAGATCCCAGGCGACCGAATTAACTGGAACAAAGGAGTCGCCGGTATAATTACCTCGGCTTAGTTTTGTGCTTTCTTTACCATTGATTTCATTTTCAACCGGCCTAACCGTTGTCTTTTCCTTTATGCAGATTTGAACCATCTAAAGTCTCAGTACAGCTACCCCAACCTAGACGCACTTCGCGCCGTACTACGATATCCCAATCGTAGCTGGGCCGAGGTACTCAACTTCGAGCCGACCTACAGATACAGTAGCAGGAGGAAAACCAGGGTGACAAACTTCCTCTTGGAGCCCTCTCCTGAACCTGATCCAACCTTGCCTGAAATCAACCATATCCCACTAACTGCTGAACAAGAAATGGCAAAGAAGAGAGCGGTAAGGGCCCTCATCACCAAGACAAACCAACCCGAGGTACCACAAGCCGGTCAAACACAGCCGACTGTGGTAACCCTTCCATCCGCTCAACCTTCTTCATCTCGGCCAAGCAAGCGCGTCCAGACTTCCACAACTGAGCCACGCCTCGTCGATGAAGAAGACACCATTCTCCCCCAAACCACACAACTGAGCCTAGAGCCCGCGGGTTCTGACCGAGCTAGCCCTTCTGAATGGGCCCCAAAACTGACATTCCGGAATCGCGCCATCCGAGACACTGATTTAGTGATGGCAGACAAAGACCACATGCTCGCCTTTAATCTGGCTAAGAGCGTGTGCCTGCCCCTTGATATGGAACATCATGACCATTTGACCGAGCTAAAGGCCATCCGGTCGGCGACGAAGTCAATGGTGCTGGTAAGTACTCCTGATCGTTTTTTATTTTATTTTATACCATCTGTTTGCTCGGTTTTGACTCATATCTGCTCTCTCTCCTTTCGCAGGCCATGCAAAAAAACCACATTGCGCATAAGTGAGTGTTGGAACTTTGAAAGACCACACGGCAGGTCGTGGCTGAGGCCGAGGCGAAATCAGCCGAGCTAGAGGAGGCCAAGAAAAAAATGGCCGAGCTGAACACCGAGATGGCCTGCCTGACCGGTCTTGTTAGCTCGGCTGAAGTAGATAAGCAAAAGGCTGCGGCCGTGCTGAAAGAAAAATATCTGCGCGAGTTGGCCAAG
This sequence comes from Camellia lanceoleosa, assembly GCA_025200525.1. NCBI lineage: Eukaryota > Viridiplantae > Streptophyta > Magnoliopsida > Ericales > Theaceae > Camellia > Camellia lanceoleosa. Next base: position 140,953,476 of record CM045766.1, on the reverse strand, counting down.
CTCGAGGGGAAGAAGAATGCTGAGATAACCGAGCTGGAGAAGAAGGTGGAAGACGCGGAATACCGCAGTTACAAAGAAGGTGAAGCCACGTATATCCTGCAGTGCGAAGCTGCCAAGGATATATTTTTCAAATGTGGGTGGAAAGCGGTCGTGGCGCAGCTCAGTTATGGCCAGGAGATCGAGGTCTTCAAAAACCCTCATCCACATTTCATACCGAGCTACATGGTGGAGTACGTAACTGCCATTCAACAAAAATTTCTTCAAGTTAAGGAAGACGAAGAGGATCCTACTCCAGAAGCCAACACCTAGCCCGATCGCCAATCTATCTCTCCCACTCCTGTGGTCTCCATCCCACCTTCACCTGTTTCTACTAACGTGGTGCCTTTAACCGAGCTTGACCAAGGTGTGCTTGCCATAACCGAGCTATCTCTGGGTGAAGCTCGGGTTGATCTAGACGCCGACCTGGAAGACCTGTTCTCCTGACTTTTCTTTTCCTTGTTTTAAAAAAGTTTGTAACCGGGCTGAGGTCCCACCTCTTGTACTGTTGATAATTTTGAATGGAATCTTCTTTTGTTTCAACTGTTGTTTCTGTTTACTCCATGCTTGCATTTATTTTCCAACTGTAATCTCAATGCAGTATAACATTTTCTGGCCGAGATAACTATCTTGGTCTTAACCTTGAAATCTACTTGGTCATATCTGCCAACCTCTTTAGCCTAGGTTTTTACCTCGGCTAAAGATCACTAAAAGTTGTTTATTCTAGCCAACCACTCTTCAGCCTGGATCCTTATCTCGGCTAAAGAGTACTAAGTGTTGGTTTTTCCAGCCAACCACTCTTCAGCCTGGATCCTTATCTCGGTTGAAGAGTACTAAGTGTTGGTTTTTCCAGCCAACCACTCTTCAGCCTTGATCCTTATCTCGGCTGAAGAGTACTAAGTGTTGGTTTTTCTAGCCAACTGTCCTGCAGCCTAGATCCTTATCTCGGCTGAAGAGTACTAAGTGTTGGTTTTTCCAGCCAACCGTCCTGCAGCCTAGATCTTTATCCCGGCTTAGGAGAAGCGTTGGTTTTTCCAGCCAACCACTCTTCAGCCTGGATCCTTATCTCGGCTGAAGAGTACTAAGTGTTGGTTTTTCCAGCCAACCTCTTCAGCCCAGATCCTGATCTTAGCTGAAGAGAGCTCAAAGTTGGTTATTCCTGCCAACCTGGAGTGAAGTGTTTGGTTATTCCTGCCAAATGTCCTACAGCCTAGATCCTTATCCTCGGCTTAGGAGAAGTGTTGGTTTTTCCAGCCAACCTTTTCAGCCTAGATCCTGATCTTAGCTGAAGAGAGCTCAAAGTTGGTTATTCCGACCAACTCTGTTTTCATTGCCCCTAGTATGCTAAAACTATTTTTACAAAAGAAAATAATTTATGCTGAAAAAGAAACTACTTGTTTTATTGAAAAAAGGAAAACTACAAGTACGTTTAAAGAAAAGCTAAAAATAAAATAGTTTGAGATTGGCAGTGTTCCACGGCCTGGGAATGGCCTTGCTGTCTTCATCTTCCAAGTGGTATGCCCCTTTTCCTACTAATCCAACCACTTTGTAAGGTCCTTCCCAATTGGGCCCTAACTTGCCTTCTCCAGGTACCAGGGTGTTTCCCATTACTTTGCGCAGCACCCAATCTCCAATCTTGAATTGCCTTGAATGTACTGTCTTGTTATATTTTCTGGATAACTCCTGCTGGTATGAGGCGATGTAAACCAGTGCTCTTTCTCTTCTTTCTTCTACAAGGTCGAGCTCTAATGCTACGGCTTCTTCATTTAAGTCTGGATCAAAGTTTTCACTTCTAATAGTGGGGAGGCCAACTTCTAGTGGGATTATTGTTTCCATGCCATAGCCAAGGAAAAAGGTGTTTCTCCAGTAGACTGCCAAGGTGTGGTACGGTAAGCCCATAAAACATGAGGGAGCTCCTCAGCCCACTTTCCGTTTGCTTTCTCTAACCTTTTCTTCAATCCATCCAAGACGACTTTGTTTGATGCTTCCGCTTGGCCATTTGCTTGGGGGTATGCTAGTGTAGAATTGTAGAATTTTATCTTGTATTCTTCACAAAAGCCTCTAAAAATTTTGCCATCGAACCGAGTGCCGTTGTCAGATATTAGAGCTTTTGGTATGCCGAACCGAGTGATAATATTCTGCCAGACGAACTTCTTCACATCTTTCTCCTTTATTGATGCTAGTGCTTCTGCCTCTACCCACTTTGTGAAATAGTCTGTTGCTGCAAGAAAGAACTTCTTGTTGCCGGGTGCCATTGGAAGTGGTCTTACTATGTCCAAGCCCTACATTGCAAAGGGCCATGGGCTAGTTAATGGTAGAAGCTCTCTGGCTGGTTGATGTATTTGGTGTGCGAACTTCTGACATTTCTCGCACTTCTTAACATACTTCTCTGAATCTGTTTGCATGTAAGGCCACCAATATCCTTGTGAAATTGCTCTATAAGCCAATGATCTTCCCTCTTGGTGGCTTCCGCATACGCCTTCGTGAATCTCGAACAAGAATGCTTCGACCTTGCTGGGATGAACACATTTTAGGTAAGGTCCTGTGAAGGATTTCTTATACAAGGCCATTGATAGGGAGAGCCAAAATTGCTGTGATTTTGCTCTTATTTTGTTGGCCTCTTTCTTCTGTTCGGGTAAGACGCCGTCTTTTAAGAACACTATAATTGGATCCATCCATGAAGGGCCTAATTCGACGTAACATACCTCTTCTATTTCAGGTTCTTCAATGCTTGGTCTTGGTAAGTAGTCAATCAGTAACGGATGTGGGATGGATGTATCTGCCATCGAAGCAAAGCCTACTAGTTCGTCTGCTCTACTGTTTTCTTCCCTGCCAATCTGCTCTATCTGCACTACTTCGAACTTCATAATCTCCTTTCTGACTAACTCTTGGTACTTAGCCATCCTTTCATCCTTTGCCTCGTAGTCGCTTGAAATTTGGTTTACTACCAGCTGTGAGTCACTGTAAACCATTAGCTCGGTGGCCTTCATGTAGAGTGCTGATTTTAGGCCTGCCAGAAGCGTTTTATACTCCGCTTCGTTGTTTGATGCTGGGAAGCCAAGGTTGACTGCTTGTTCCACTATTAGGCCATCTGGTGAGACAAGGACTATGCCAAGTCATGCACCGTGCCTGTTGGACACTTCATCCATGAAGAGCTTCCACATCTCTCCAACGAATAGCTTCCAGCAAGTGAAGGGATTGGATGATGCCTTGGGGTCATAAGTGTGGCTGGTGTTTTCTTCAAAGTCCACACTTACTGTTTGCCCCTCACTATCTGATTGTACCAAGTTTTTGCTTGTTGATGAGTCTTTGCTTGGTGTAGCATGGTTTGCTTCTTCCTCCCTTTCTTCACTCTGGTCTGTTTTAGGATGTGGTTGGGCATCCTGTATCAGGGGTTGTGTATTTCCTGCGGCGCTTTCCACCCCAATTTCGGTTGTACCAGTCAAGTTAATTGGGCAGACGTGATGACTTCCTGGTGTGAACTCTGCTACAAAGTCTGCCAAAGCTTGGGCTTATATTGCGGTTCTGGGTTGAAACTTGATGTCAAACTGTCTTAACTCCACTGCCCACTTAAAGATTCGCCCAGAAAAGTTCGCCCTCTCAAACAAAGCTTTTAATGGAAAAGTTGTGAGAACGATTATGGTGTGGGCGTGGAAGTAATGCGACAGTTTCCTAGAGGCCATCATCAGGGCTAAGGCCAGTTTTTGCAATGGTAAGTACCTGGTTTCTGCGCCCAGCAAGGTTTTGTTAACATAAAAGATGGGCAGATGTTGGATTCCTTCTGCTCTGACCAACACCGCGCTGACTGCGTGCTGTGAAACTGCCAGGTACAAAAATAGCTCTTCTCCAGGTATTGGGGTTACTAGCAACGGTGGAGAAGACATATATTCTTTCAGGCTTTCTAGGGCGCGGTCGCATTCTTCATCTCACTCAAACTTGGCCTTTAATGCTTGGAAAAATGGTCGACATCTGTCTGATGACCAACTTATGAATCGGTTGAGCACAGCTGCTATGCTAGTGAGATGCTGCACTTCTTTTATTGAGTTGGGCCTCTCTAGATCCTGGATTGCTTTGATCTGAGAGGGGTCTGTCTCTATACCCCAGTTGGTCACCAAGAAGCCTAGGAATTTGCCCGATCTTACGCCGAACGCACACTTGGATGCATTTAGGCGCAACTTGTTCTTCTTCAGTATTTTAAACATTTCTTCTAGGTCCCTGAGATGGTCCTTTTCATCCTTGCTCTTGACCACCATGTCGTCGATGTAAGCCTCCATTGTTCTGCCTAACAATGGTTCAAACATCTTGGTGACCATTCGTTGGAATGTTGCCCCTGCGTTTTTTAGGCCAAAGGGCATGACCTTGTAGCAATACAGTCCTCTTGGCGTTGTAAAAGATGTGACCTCCTGGTCTGGTTCATACATAGCGATCTGATGGTAACCTCTGTACGCATCAAGAAAGCTAAGACGATTGTGTCCTCCCGTTAGGTCTACCAGTTAGTCTATCCGTGGCAAGGGAAAGCTATCCTTTGGGCATGTCTTGTTGACTGTTTTGTAGTCCACAAAGACACGCCATTTTCCATTCTTCTTTGGCACCACCACAGTATTGGATATCCACTTGGGATAGTGCACTTCTCTGATAGCTCTTGCCTCTAGAAGGTTTCCCACTTCTTCCGCCACTATCTCAGCGTGGTGGAGTGCTGATCTGCGAGTGCACTGTATAATTGGTCTGGCAGTTGGGTGGACATTTAATTGGTGACAGATGAAGTTCGGGTCAATGCCAGGCATGTCATACGGCGTCCAGGCGAACACTTCAATGTTAGAGGTTAAGAATTTCATGACCTCTATTCTCTCAATGCTGGACAACGACGAGCCGAACAAAAAGAACTTTTCTGGGTCTTTTTCATCTATCCTTACCTGTACCAAGTCTTCTACCGTCTTCTGTTCAGCTGCTTTGCCAACATCTACAAACAGCTCATTGCTCTCAGTTCTTCCACCATCTGTACATATCCCTTGGCAGCGCGGCTACCATTTACTGTGACGAAGCATTGCTTGGACATAATTTGGTCTCCGAAGACCCTTCAATTACTCCGGCTTCGTTGGGGAACCGCAATACTTGATGGTAGGTTGACGCTACCGATCGCATGGCATGCAGCCATGTCCTTCCCAAGATTATGTTGTAAGTGGAAGGGACTTTTAATACCCAGAATTCCACTTGTTTCATCATGCTTCCTGCTCTGATTGGGAGGATTATCTTGCCCACTAGCCACTCTGGCATTGAGTTGAATCCGAGTAGGGGAGATGTTGCAGGTGCCAAGTCTTTGTCCTCCAGTTTCAATTGTTTGAAGGTTTCGTAATACATTATCTCACTCGAGCTTCCTTGGTCGATCAAAATCCGTTTGATGTCATAATCCTTGACATAGAGTGTGACGACCAGTGCATCATTGTGAGGGCAATATATCCTTGCCAAGTCTCTGTCTAAAAAAGATATGACATTTGTGGCTTCTGTTCTCCTCTTTTTGGTGGTAGGTTGTGCACTTAATACCTCCCTTAAGTGCTCAGCCTTCTTGATCATTCCCCTGAGCTCACATACTCGCTCAGGTTCGAATACCCCATGTATTACATTGATCATGCCTTGAGGTGGGGTTTCGATCGGTATTCCGTTTGGGTTGTCGTGGTTCTGGGGGGCTGGCTGTGTCCCCCCTTCTATGTACTGGTCTAGGTGCCTAGCTGCCACTAACTCCTCCAAATGCTGCCTCAACGGCGTGTAATTCTCTGTACGGTGCCCCTTTTCATTATGGAAGGTACACCGGGATCCTTCGTCATAGTCTTTTTGTGCTTTTCCAACTTAGCTGGCCATCGGACGAAAGGTTCATCGCGTATCTCACTGAGAATTCGGTAGATTGATTTTTTGAACACCGTGGTAATGGCCGTGTGAACTCTTAGCCACCTTTTGTCTGGATCCTCTTTGTTGGCCCGTCTGCCTCGCCAATTCCGGCTTGGTCGTTCTACCGTGTTGACTTTTGCCGAAGTCTTTTTATCTGGTATTGCTGTTGTGCCAGATTTCGCCATAACACGAGCGCCATCCTCTTCCACACGAATATGTTGGTGCACTCTCTCTATTAAGGCCTCCATCGTGAGGGGAGGCGTCATAGTGATTGAGTCCCTCAACTTGTTTCCGACTGGTAGACCCTTTTTGTATTGCGCAATGGCAAGATTTGTAGGGCAATCTTCTATCTGGTTGAAAGTCTCCAAGTAGCGACTGTTGTAGGATCTCAACGTCTCCTTATCGCCCATGTCAATGGAGAGTAACTGATCGATCTCCACTGGTGTTTTGGTATTCGTTCTGAACCTAGTCACAAATCCCTCTGCCAATTGTGCCCAGGAGGCGATGCTGCCTTCTGGTAGCCTTTCGAAACAAGTTAGACCCAGGTCGCCTAGGCTGGACAGAAACAGAATGCACATTAAAGCCTCGTTTTGCTGGTCTACTGCCATAACCTGGCGAAAGTGGCTCAAGTACATGTAGGGGTTCGTCTTCCCCTCATAAGTGGTGAATTTGGGTTGGTGAAAGCCCGAAGGTAGTGGTGCGTTCTCAATTGCCGAAATGAACGGCGAGGTCTGCAGCCTTGCTAATGCTTTGTCTGTTGGTTCGTAAGCAAGGCGCGGTATTGGCATTCCTACCTCGACGCTCCCATGCGTCCGAGGAGCCAACCACTAAAGGGCTGAAACTTTGCGCTGGTCGCGCGCCCTGGTATCTTCCTTTCATCGTGCCCTTTCTTCTAACACAGTTCGCAAATCGGATGATCTAGGCAACTTCGTCTGCTTGGATGATGTCTGGTGCGTGCACGAGGGCCGATAGGTGCTTCCCTCAGTATATGACCTCTTAGTTCTCGTTCTCTCAGACCTAGAGTAACGAGTCCTGGGCGTTCTTGACTGAGTGTCGCCGCTCGTGCTCCTACTGCTATGGCGGTGTGGTATGCCTACCACGATCTTCTGAGTGGCGAGGGGGCGTGTTGCTTTTGCGCCCCTCTCTGGTCGCCACCCCTTTTTCCTTTGATCTGGCGCTTCATAGACTCCATGTCTGCCGCCATCTTCCTTATTAACTCATCTTGTTCCTTAACGCGATCCTCCAGAACTTGAGGATCGATCCTCCGCCTCTGTCTTTCAGGACTTTGAGAGTGACGGGAGCTGTTAGTCCGCCTCCCCCTTACATCCTTCCGGGGTTCTGTCGCTGGGGCTCTAAATCCACCATGAGAGGAATAGAAGGCAAACCTTCGCGCCTCCCACCCCCCTTTGGGGTTTGTCCGTCGATAGCGGACTGCGGCAAATCGTCATTGTGCACCATTACTTCCAATTAGAGAGGAAAAACTTGATCAAGAGGTTTTGTTCTTTCTGGACTTCCCACAGACGGCGCCAATTGTACGAGAAAAAAATAATGTTCTCGTATAATCCTGTTGATCAAGCCTGCGCTCCTTCAAACGTCGTCGCTTTACTCCCTAAAAACACAAACGTGAGCTAGCCGGCGAGTGTGTGCCGAATACCTCTCCGATGCCTAAGTTAGCAAAATAGACAAATAGACAAAAGCTCTGTGTATTCGAGAATCAAAGTTGCGTTACCTCTTCTATAGGTTATGTTATGAGCTTTTATAGGTTCCGTGTGGCACAATCCTAGTAGGACTCTTATTCCTCCATATAGAGTCCTCCTAGGAATCACATTCCTGAAAGATAATGCTTATCTTTAAACACCCTCCTCACTGCTTAAACCAAGTGAGATGGTTTTATCTCGGTAGTATGACAAAACGACCGAGCTAACATGGCCATGCTAAACTAGCAAATATGACCGAGCTCTAACTAGCTCGATTCTTCCCTTCATAGCTTATACCTCAGTTTCACCTGTTGAGACCGAGCTAACCATAGCAAGCTTGGGCCGAGCTAATCTAGAGCAAGGTCCTGAGGAAAGCTCAAAATATCTCGGCTCAGAATGGTATGACCGAGCTAATTGTTACCACTCTGACCGTGGTGACCGAGCTAACTTCAAGGCTCTTTTTAGGCCGAGCTAACTACAAGGCCCTTTTACTCAACCCTTTCTTACTACGGCCCACAGAACGACCCATTATCCAACTCAGCCCAATTTACTTATGAATTACCCTCTCAGATGTGTAAATAGTAAAACTAGGTAGAAAAAGTAAAGTGATTTTCTAAAAAGTAGAGTAGTTTTATAGTTAATTTTGAAATTAAAAAAATGATGCTAACTTACCATTTACTACAAACATACTTACCATTTGCTATTCACTCACTTACTATTTATTAGCCCTGTTTGGTACAGCTTAAAAGCTGCTTATTTTAGCTTTCAGCTTAATTTAAGCTATTTTGATGTGTTTGGTTTAGCTTATAGCTTATAGCTTTTTGGAAGTCAGAAATCAGCTTATTCTTTGAGTGAGACAGGAGATGCTTAATTTATAAGTCAGAAATCAGCTTATATTCATAGTTATAAGTTATAAGCTGTTTAAGCATAAGCTATAAGCACTTTCCCACAGCTCTATCAAACATGGCCATTATGAATAAGCTTACTATTTAAAATATCACGTACTAAACAGGTCACTTTCAATTTTTTGAAAATTGTTCCCCTTTTTTTGCATTTTAAATTAATTTTAAATACATAGAACTATTGATATTTAACTATTTTCCCTCCATATTTTGTATTGTTATGATTTGTAAAAAGTAAAATATGGTATTTAAATGTTAATTTATTAAAATTTCTTAAAATTTACTAATTATTTTAAAATAGTTATTATTGTAAAAAATTAATTTTAGATATAATATTAAAAATAAATAAAAAAGAAAAAAATTATAAACAAAATATTTTTGAATTGTAAGTTATTCAAAATTATTTTTAAAAACATTAATTTAAAATAGTTATTTATTTATTTTTTATTTTTTACCTACAACTCAAAAAATCTTTTAGAAACTTTTATAAATTCATAATTTTTTTTATCAATTTAATATCCATAATGAAATATTTTTTTCTTCGTAATATTTTTTAATATCTAAAATATTGTAAAGCATAAATTGAAAATAAAATAGCTCTAAAAGAACTCTCATTTGTCAATATATTTTAATGGTTATAAATGAATACATGTGTAGTAATTTCTTTCTTTTACCAACTACAATTGAAAACATTAATTGCTATATAAGAATATAGTTAATTAGAAAAATATAGAAGAACTCTCAATTCATTCGCATACACAATGAATGAGATTGTGTTTTTTTCATATTTTTTCACAAAGAATAAGTGAAAGGGTGATATAGATTTTACAAATTGAAGATAATTTCCAATTAATAATTTATCTATGTCTCTATCTCTCTTTTATTTTAACATTATGTGATATTTTTAATTTATAAATTTTAATTTTTTGTTGGAAAATCATTTCATTGGGTTAAAGAAAAAGTTGAGTTTCAAAACTTTAGGTTAAGTTTAATGAAATAAGTATAATTTCATTGATTAGTAACTTAAGTCTATTGAAGTGGCGTCTTATTGATTGACAAGTCATGTTTAATTAAGTAAAAAGTACAGTTTGATTAAGTAGTAACTGAAATGTAATGAAGTCGCAAGTGTTCACTATACTCCACTTACTACTCAATGAACTTCCACTTACTATTTCACTAAACTCTACTTATTACTCAATAAGTTTCCACTTACTATTTCACTAGACTCTACTCACGACTCAATAAGTTTCCACTTATTAGTTCACTAGACTCTACTTACTACTCAATAAGTTTCCGCTTACTATTTCACTAGACTCTACTTACTACTCAATACGCTTCCACTTACTATTTCATTACACTTCACTTACTACTCAATTTTGATTTCACTTACATTAGACTCCACTTACTACTCAATAAGTTTTCACTAACAATTTCATTACACTTCACTTACTGCTCAATTTTGATTTCACTTACTACTCAATGAGCTTTCACTTGCTACTTCAGTAGACTCTACTTATGAGTTTCCAATTATTATTTCATTACACTTCACTTACTACTCAATTTTGGTTTCACTTACTACTCAATAAATTTCCACTTGCTACTTCAGTAGACTTTATTTACTACTCAATGACATTCCACTTACTATTTCACTAGACCCCACTAACTACCCAATGAGCTTCTACTTATTACTTCATTACAGTTCACTTACTACTCAATTTTGGTTTCACTTACTACTCAATGAGCTTCCATTTACTAGTTCAGTAGATTGCACTTACTACTTAATGAGTTTTCACTTACTACTTGAGTAGTAAGTGAAATTTTAATTGAGTAGTAAGTAAAATCTAATGAGGTAGTAAGTGGATGCTCATTAAATAATAAGTACAATTTAATTGAGTAGTAAGTGAAGTCTAATGATAAGTGGAGTCTCATTAACTAATTGTATTATCATTTACCATTTGGTTTGATCTAATTAATTTTATTAAACTTAGCACAGATGGAAGACAATATTGGGATGATGATGAGGATGATATTGACACTGGTGAGTACAACATTGGCAATCAAGAGAATATCGTTAGTTCCGATGATCTTCCAACCGAAAGAGATATTTAAGTGTATGGGTCAATTAACTAAAAAATATGTGTTTGAAATAACATTTGATTCGGTAGAAAATTGAGAAGATTTATATAATATGTATGCAAAGGTGAAAGGTTTTAGTATTCAAAAAGATCAATTGTATAAGGGCAAGAGTAATAAGGTTATATCGAGGAGATTGGTTTGCTCAAAAGAAGGACATTAACCATATGTACAATTTATGGAGATAATGATTATCATTCACTAACACAATAGTAACTATTCATTATGATTTTACTCACCATATTCATAACAACATAATGGTTTTCCATGAACACATAATTGTTATGATGGCATTGTCACGACCAAACTTGAGTATTAAATGAAGTGTAATGAAATAGTAAGTAGAAACTCATTGAGTAGTAAGTGGGGTTTAGTGAAGTAGTAAGTGGAAGCTCATTGAGTAATAAGTGAAGTATAGTGAAGTAGCAAGTGGAAGCTCATTGAGTAGTGAATGAAACCAAAAATGAGTAGTTAGTGAAGTTTAATGAAATAGTAAGTGGAAGCTCATTGAGTAGTAAGTGGGGTTTGATTAAATAGTAAGTGGAGTATGATTGAGTAGTAAGTAAAGTTTGTAATAAGCCAATTTGTAGCGAGGTTACACATTTTGTAATTGATGATACGAAATTTTATGGTAAAATTACACATTTTGTGATAGGGTGCATATTTACTAAACCAAATATTTTTTAATTTTACTTACCATTCATTGTAACACTACTTATCACTTAATATTTTTATCATTTTTACTTTTTTGTATAACCATTCATTCTAAATCTACTTATAATTTATTTTCAACCTACTTATCACTCATTCTCCTTATAAGTCATTTTCATCTTAATTATCATTCAATAATAAGTGAAATATGATTGAATAGTAAGTAGAGTTTCATTGAATACTTGTCATTCATAAATACGATACTTGCCATTTATTTTGATTCTACTTACTGTTTATTAGAATTCTACTTATAATTCATTAGGGTTTGTTATAATATCTTATATGAATCCAATCTAAGAAAAGTAATCAATTAATTACCACTGTTCTTTTTCTCCCAAAACGTAGGATTATTACATAAATTAACTTATCCTTATTTAAATAAAAAGTAGAAGCATTATAATTACCACGTGTAGTTATCGTAGTTTTCAATTAATTCCGTTTGATTTTTTATAGGCTAGAACCAATTATAAAGGTTTTGAACGGATGGCCCAGATTGAAAGAGTACATCTAATGGCTGGTAATTAATTTCATGAATGGTACCTCAAACCAGATTTGCGTACTGTAGCTGTTCCCTAAGAGTTTGGATCCCCTCCTTGAGAATCCTACTTCATTTCCTCCTTGCAACGGCTAAGATCAGCCGTTGCATATCCAACTACCATAATATATATATATATAAGAAATTGAAATTTTAGTTTCCTGCCCAAAACAAAACAGAGCTTATACAGAGGTTATATAGATTTGATGCGCACTCCTTCTCACACAGCCTCGCACTCACCCCTTCTCCTCTGTCGAACCCACCATCACCAGCGACCCAATATCGGCGATAACCCACTCTCAACGCCGTTGTAGATCCGACGACGGTGACCCACTGTCGACCCGATACAGATTCTGTCTGTTTGGCAAACCAAAGCCATCATGTTCTTCTCCTTCACCTCACTGAAGCCGTCGCACCGACAGACCTTCTCTACAGCGACCCACTCCCCAAACTAAACCCATTGCTTTGCTCTCATTCTATCTACCCTCACTTTGTAAACCAGAGGTTAGTCTTCTTCATTCTATCTACCCTTATTCTATCTACCATCTTTTCATTATTTGAGCTTGATGTTAGTAGATGGAACTGCATTTTGTGTGCTTGGAATTTTTTCAAATTGAAATTAGTCTCTAAGTTTTTCTCTCTGGAATATTATTTTGTATCTGGAATTGAGAAGAAATAGAAGCAATTTATAAACTGTAATTAACAAACTGCAATTTATAAACTGAAATTTGTGTCTTGCATAACTAAATTCAATGATGGCTTTATGGGTTTTTAACAAACTGTAAATCAAGAAAAAGTTATTTATTAAACAAATAGAGCATCAAAATAGAAATGAAATACTACCAGCATACTAAGGACATAAAAGCATGAAAAACATAATAAATCATTACCAAATGAAAATAGAATATAGAAAATGAAAACACAATCAAACAAGCCTTAAACCTTTTGTTTTTTTGTATGTGATATTCAATTTAACATTGGAATAGACAAAGAAACACAAATTTCTAATAACTCAAAAAGCAAGCTTACCATCAATTGAATTGGTAGATACTGCTACAACCAAAATTTGAATGAAAATCACAAAAAGGCAGACCTTACTAAATTTGGGTAACTGGGTTCTTCTTTTTCAAAACAAGTTTTATACAATACCCACAAACCGCCATTGACTAATACAAAAGTGTGAAGGCTTAAGAATTCAACAAAAGAACACATGGTATCTATGTAAAGCTATATAAAACAAACAAGTAGATAAAACAGAGAGTTGGTCATATCCATATTTAATGCTAAGCACACCTTATAATGAGTCCTCCCATTATATATACATACAAATATTTGAATTCAAATGTGACAAATATTTTAATTATGTAACTAAGATTTTATTTATATGGATTTTCAGTTGCATTTTGATATGGATATGGAACTTGAGAATGATTGTGCTTGGAAGCCAAAACAGGGAATGCCATTTGATTCTGAACAATGTGCGTATGATTTTTATAATACATATGGAGGAAGAATGGGGTTTAGCATAAGAAGGGATTATTGTAGGAAAAACAAGTTTACTAACCAACTTATTTGTAGACTCTTGGTTTGCAACAAGGAGGGATTTCGGAAGGTTGACAAGCGAGACCCATTGGCAAAAAACCTTAGAGCTGAAACTAGGACTGGTTGTGAGGCTCGACTTTATGTGAAATTAGATGAGGGTATTGGGAAATTTGTTGTGACTGATTTCAAAGAAAAACACAACCATGATCTTGTATCACCAGAGTGTTCCCACATGTTGCCGTCATAAAGAAAGAAATCGGCTACCCAAGCAATTGAGTAAGATTTGGCGGCACAATATGATCTTCACTTAGGCCAGTCTTTTGAACTCATGGGTAGGGAGGCTGGTGGGAGGCAATGTCTTGGGTTTATGAAATTAGATCAAAAAAATTATTTGAGAATCAAAAGACAACAAAGTTTAGCATATGGAAAAGTAGGCAATGTGTTGCAATACTTTAAAGAAAAATCTTTGCAGAATCCTTCTTTTTTTTAAAATTCTTTTTAGTTAGATAATGAGGAGCAAATAACAAATATGCTTTGGGCCGATGCACAAATGATCATGGATTATGCCCAATTTGGTGATGTTGTCACATTTGATATGGCTTACAAGTTAAACAAAGAACATAAACCCTTTGCATCTTTTGTGGGATTCAACCATTATAGGGAAACAGTTATATTTGGTGCAGCCTTGTTGTATGATGAGACCGCCGATTTGTTTCTATGGTTGTTTCAAATTTTCTAGAGGCTATGTCAAAAAGGCACCAAAAACTTTGTTCACAGATCAAGATGGTGCAATGGCTAAAACCATACCCGTTGTTATGCCTGACATGAGTCACTGATTATGTACTTGGCATTTGATGCAAAATGCATTAAAACATGTTAATTGTTTGTTCTAAGATAAGGGAGTAAAGGATGTATTAAATAAATTCATGTCTGACATTGAAGATGAAAATCAATAGAAGTTAGAGTGGGCTGAAATGCTTGATAAATATGATGCACATGATAACAATTGGTTAAAATTGACTTTTACGGTGAAAGAAAAATGGGACTGGCCATATGTTAGATCAATTGCACAGAAATGCTTGATAAATAAATTCCATTCTCATTGGTTCTTACAATATATATGGCAGCGGTTCTTCCACAATTGCACAGTCTCAGTTGTAATCTTATGTTGCTATTGTTAGAAGAAGAAGCCATTTTTTAAATCTGTATGCATGAGAAGTTGCTTTTTCATCTCTCTATGTGGATGGTTCTAAATTATAAATTTTTTATAACAATACAATTTTCAAAAGAGAGGGACAAAGAATCATGTCAAGATCAGATTCCATCACAGCAGCAGCAAGCATAGCTAACATCAGACTTAGACAACAGCACAAAAACACCCAAATTCATCACAGCAGCACAAAACAAAACCTGCATCAGACTCAGACAGCAGCACAAAACAGAACCATTACTAACCATCACCCTCAGTCAAGATGCAAGCTCAACAAACAATAGCACAACATAACTAACCATAGCATAACAGAGCAGCCAAGAGGCAGACACACCCAAAGTCATCACAGCAACACAAAACAGAACCAAAACACTGCATTGTTGGTCTGCAGACCACCATAAGACAGAACAGCCAAGAACAGATCATCAATGTATCCCAGGACAGCTCAAACAAGCTCTGCAGACTCAGAAGAGCAGCACAGAAGTAGAAGAAACAAAATAGACAGGTAATCACAATGTTATATACCATACAGATCAGTAATAGCATCAATGCCTCAGTCCATTTTGTATACCAGATAATCATAAAACCAAGAGATAAAGCAATCAGAAGGAACAGACCAGACAGAATCAACTGAAATCACTACCATTTCTGATGCAAAACAAATAAAACTCAACCAGATAAACTGTAACAACCCAGATTTTTAATTATTCTGTAGAATTTATACTAATATTATTTAATATTAGTTCAGAAAATATACAATTTATTATATATTATTATGTGTAATTTTGTAAAATAATATAATTATTAAAAGTTTATGGGTCAAAATATAAATAATAATAATAATGGGTGTGGTACTAAAATAAATAATTAATTTTCTATTGGTATATGATAAAGTGTAATTTAATTAAGAATTAATTAATTTATATAATTATATTAAAATATTGGGTTAAAATGTAATTATCTTAAATATCTATTAAGGATAAGAATGAATCTATATAATTATGAATTAAATCTGAGCGAAAGTGACGCTTGCCACGTGTTAAGCGCCTGTGGCGTCCTCCTCCCTATTCAAGGGAGGAGTTGATCAACCTGCCTAAAGAAAAGAAAAGGAAGAAAGAAAAAGAAAGAAGAAAGAAAGAAAAGAAAAGAAAAGAAAGAGAAGAAGAAAGAAGAAAATGGTGGAAGCTAAAAGGGTCTGTGATAGTGGAAAGAAAGAGTA
Source organism: Camellia lanceoleosa (assembly GCA_025200525.1). Lineage (NCBI taxonomy): Eukaryota > Viridiplantae > Streptophyta > Magnoliopsida > Ericales > Theaceae > Camellia > Camellia lanceoleosa. The sequence goes on along the minus strand of CM045766.1, from coordinate 140,937,608 downwards.
AAGTATTAAAGTTAAGGTGAGTTATATTATACCTTGAGTCACCAAAATGTATTTTACTTATGTTTTGACTTACCATTATTTATTTTATATAAGTTATGTTTTATTAGTATATTAATAAAAGTTATGTTTTATAAAGGTTTCAGTTACGTGGTTTTATATCTGAACCCTATTTGCTTAAAAGGAAACACATGGATATGTTTGTTTATATTTTAAAGAATATTTGACTATGACCTTATATACAATTATGTTTTGTAAGTACCACCACGGGAGTCCCACGCCTTGGGGGACTTAAATAACCATTGGCCTCTGTTTGACCACTTTGTGGTCCTCTGTTTGTCATGGATCCATTGACCTCATTCGCAAGTGAGCAAAGTCTGGAGAAACTAAGTGCTACACTATTGTGGGAGCCACCTCTAGAATCCGTACGAGCCACCTCTTGAATCCGTACCTCTGTTCTGACTGTCATTTCTGTGACCTCTGTTCTGTTCTGTTCTGTACCGTGGTTATGGTTATATATTTATATAATATCTGTATTTCAGTTTCTGCTACTTAAATGATTTATTTACCAAACTGAGTTATCTTAAATGTTTTGGCCTAACTAACTATCCATGATTATTTCGTGTCCCTTATACTCTTGGTATAATATTTCTCACTCTGCCATGTGCTTATAGTTGTTTACCAATTTTCAGGAAACAATGCACTTCAGAAATAGCTTTTTGGAAAGTCGGGTTGCGGAATAGAGACACACACAACACTTTTTATGATATTTTTATATGTAAATATCGGTCTTTTTGGTCAATATAATTTTGTAATAAAAATAGAAGCTCCAATGATTATTTTGGTACCCTTACTCAAATATTTCTTCCGCTTGCGTTTATTGATCTGTTTTAGAATTGGCCGGAGGTAACCTTAGTTACTGGCCATCACGATGCTTAACCCTTGGGTACAGGGAGCGGGTCGTGACATAAACTCCCAAAACAGATACACACTATGAAGTTGTGCTATGCTTGTGTTTGAAGTAGGATCAACATTCATGAGAAAATAAATGATTTGTAAAGTCTCCTAGACAATTTTGTCAGTCATTTTCTTTTCACAAGCAAACAAATACATGAACATAGCATTTGAATATCATATTCCCAGAGGAGAGGGACAGAGAATCATGTCAATGTTCATGTTGCCCACATGTCAAATATTTATCTCTTTTGTTTCATCTTCTTTTAGAAGCTTAGAAGCCAAATGACAAGTAATCTGAGATGGTAGGTAAAATTAGAAAATAAAACACAACAAACTAATCTGAGATGGGAACTAATCCAGAAGGTCATAGCTCTACAAATATCAAGTCAATAACACCCAAATCGAAGCCATAATTTTTGCCTGTTTGAATCCCTAATCAAAGCCCTAATTTTGAAATTTCAAATCTATTTTGTCCATCACAACCCTAGCTTTTTAATTTCAGCGTTTCGAGAACGAACCTGGTTCATCTATGGCCTGAGAACCCACATTGTCCTCAACAAATTTCTTCACTAATGCATATGGTGGTCGCGGTTGCGGTGGAGCTATGGTTCGTGAAACAAAAAAAATGAGGGTTGGAGCTGTTGGTTGGGTTTAGGGGTCGCTGTCGTCAGGAATGGGTCACCATCGGGAGTAGGTCACTGTCGGAAGTAGTTGCCGGTGAGGCTGGCTTTGGTGGAGGAGAAAAGGTGAGTGTGAGGCTGAGTGAGAGTGACTCAAATGTATAACCTATGTGTATGTATAGCAGCGGGCGGGGCGGGAAAATTTCAGTAAAAAAATTTAATATATATATATTTTATAGCCATTGGATGTGCAACGGCTGATCTCAGCCGTTTCAAGGAGGAGATGAAGTAGGATTTTCAAGGAGGAGATCCGAACTCGTTCCCCAAAGGGTAAATACCACTACAAAATGAAAACAACTGAAAAGTAGGACTTTGTGGATTAAAATTAGAGTTTTGCTATATTTTTCCATTTCAAAGGGTAAATACCTCTACAAAATGAAAATAATAAAAAGTAGGACTTTGTGGATTAAAATTAGAGTTTTGCTATATTTTTCCATTTCATCACCCTTAATTCTACCTCTAATGATATGGCAAGAAAGCAAAATTTTAAATAATTAAATATGTAACAAATCAAAAGTTGAACATATATGGGATGAAATTGTGGAAGTTTATTAATTGTCTTAGATATTTTCCAAACTAAATGCATAATATTACAAGAAGGGAAATCCTATGGGAGTGCATACCATATGTACCTTATCACAAAAATATGTAATTTTATCACAAATTTTCATAACATCAATCATAAAATACGTAAACTCATTACAAATTGGCATAATAAAATGTCTAAAATTCTGTGTTTAATGTTAAAAAAAATTGTGACTTAATTATGATATTTTTTATTATGCTAATTTGTACTGAAATTATGCATTTGTAATTAATATTATAAAATTTTGTAATAAAATTAGACATTTTATAATAGGATACATACATAACTTTTCCGAATAACAAACAGCTAGACTCTAAAAATGACAGGCCTATGGGCCATCTGAGGCTCGTATGGGTCACTTGGGCTTAAAATCATAAACAAGACAACCTAAAATAAGGGAGTAATTTCGGCTCGAATATCAAACAACTTCTTATAGTTGGACAGGGTTAGTTGCTAAAGTTACCTGCACAATAAAGATATAAAAAAAAAATTAAAATAATTAATATGATAAAATATTACCTCTTATATATTAATTAATTATTTTTTTCTGTCATAATCAGTTACTTAATTATAAAAAAATTCACAAATTATCCCAAACAATTTTTTTTTCTATCTCATAAAATAATCGAAAAGTTAAAAAGCCGACTAAAATAGTCAAATTCTCAAAACAACAAAAGTACCAATCACCTTGTTTGGGTTTTAGAAAATTGAACTCACTTTTTAAAAAATTAAGTTATTTATTTTTCGTATTTTTTTTTAGTCAAAAATTTTAATATTTTAAGATTTTTTTTTTTAATTTTTTAGATGTACCTAACCTAGATACACTTAAAAATTATAATATTTATAAAAAAATCTTTAAAAAATTCATCAAATACAAATAATAATAATAATAATAATAATAATAATAATAATAATAATAATAATAATAATAATAATAATAATAATAATAATAATAATAATTCAGTATATTTGTGTATTCTTATGTATTTATTGAATTTTTAAAATATTTTTTTACAAATATTTTACTGTTTAAGTGCATCTAAGTTATGTATATCTAGAAAGTAAAAAATTAATTAAAATATTTTTAAAATTCACTATAAAAAAAATGAAATAAAAAAAATTCAATTTTCAAAAAATCAATTAAAACAAAACAAAACAAGGTGATTAAGTGTTGGATCAATTTCATAGGGAATAATGATTAATTAGAATGCGATGAAATAGAATAAAATGTCATTCTTAGGCTCCTATGGAATCCATTGCAATGGCAAATGAAATATCCATTTGCAATGTATTTGTAATGTGAGATGGCCCCACTAATTTAGGAACTTGGTTAAAAGTTCAGTTTTGGCCTTTTAGCTTGTTCTGAGTCATATCTTAACCTACTTCCTAGGGGTGTTCACGGGTCGAGTTAGCTCGGATTTGTGATGGACTCGTCATTCGAATCGCCTCTATCAGGTTAGAGATTTCTTCATCCACTTTCGACTGCACTGTCGTTTGAAACCACACACTTCGAAACCGATTTGGCAGTCGGATTTCGGTTGGGCAAACAAGTTGGATAGATCTGCTGACCTTATCATTTTCTCTTTCAAACTCTAATCTATACATACATATGCATAGATATTCCAATTTGAAAGAGAGTGAAGAAACAGAAAAAAAAAAAAAAAAAAAAAAAAAAAAAAAAAAAAAAAAAGTGATATTTGTAGCAGCCTTGCACGAGCGTTCACACAGACACAGACACAGACACACACACACACACATATATATATATATATATATATTCATCTATAGGTTTAGATGATTGATTTCTAACCAAAGTTGCTTCTTCAATGTCCTCTGTTTTTAAAATCACCGTTATAAGAACTCTTTGGTTTGTATGAGAAGGTGAGTGTGAGAGGGAGATGAGGGGTTTCGAGAGTAAAGGAGTTGAGGATTAAAAATTTATAAAATTAGAGAGTTTGAAGGAGAAAAAAACAAGAGAGAGAGAGAGAGAGAGAGAGAGAGAGAGAGAGAGAGAGACTATGAGAGAAGTAGAATAAGAGAGACAAATTGTGAAGAGAAGGCTATGAATGAGCTCCAAGATTCTCTAGAGTAATACCCCTGCAGTCATCTCCTACCGTGAAAGACAAGTAGTTGACACGTGGCCCACTCACCAAACCAAGGGCTGCGATTTAAACTCACCAAAATGACGTCGTTTTGGTAAGTAAATTGAAAAAAAAAAATTCAAAATTCAAAATTTCACTTTTCACTATGTTTCTGGGGAAGAGTGAGAGAGAGAGAGAGAGAGAGAAAAGGGTTGAGAGAGGAGAGAAGAGGTGAAGCCATCCCACCCCGCCCTTTCCCATCTCGACGCTCTGCCGCCACTGTTGCCACTCCGCCGCCGATACCTTTCCTGCCATACTCCAATAGTTTCACTTTTCTTTTCTTTGCTTTTCTCTGATCTGTGCTTGTGTTCATACATACATAAATATATATATCCTATTTAGGAGCTGGGTTTGTGAATATTTCCTTCTATTTTTTTGTATTTGTTTTTGATTTCTTTGGATTTTTCGAGTTGCGTTTATGTGGATTTCTTTGGATTTATATATATATATATATCCTTTTTGATTTCTTTGGATTTTTTGTGAATATATCCCATTTAGAAGATAAACCCACCTCCACACATTCTCTTTTCAATTTGATGCCCAAGTTACTAGAAGAGAGAAAGACAAGAAGAGAGAGAGAAGAACATAAACTCATAACTTGATGCCTTCTCTCCAATGCCAGATACAGTGTTTTCTTCCTCCAAAACCCACCTCCATGCCTTATCTCTTCAATTTGATGCCCAATAACTTGCTAGAAAAAAAAAATACAAATACAAGCACAGATCCACAGAGGTGGGTTTTTCTTCTTGTCTTTCTCTCACTCTGCTTTTTCAAAGCCCTAATATTTTCAGTTTGGAGGATGGTGGTGTGGCAGCAGCGGTAGCGCGTCAGGGGTGGGAAAGGGCGGGACGGCGATGTCCTCCTCATCTTCTCTCATTCTCTCAACCCTTCTGTGTGTGTGTGTGTGTGTGTGTGTGTGTGTAATTCTTCACAGGAACAATTTGATGTTTTGAAATCTAATTTTTTTTTTTTTGAAATTGCTTACCAAAACGACATCGTTTTGGTGAGGCTTAATATTTGCCCTTAGATGAATCACTCTAGGAGATCACTGTTGGATTCACACTATAGAGGATCTTAACGCTATGAATGAACCGAATGATGAGTCTCAGAATAAAAATTTTATTAAAAAAAAATAATTATGGCACTAGGCTTTGGGATAGACACCTAGGCTGGCAGTCCACTTTTAGAAAAATATAATTATGATGACTACTCTTCTTTCTAAAAATTTCAATGTATTGGATAGAGTGTAGAGATTAACTTTTGAGAAGATATAAATATAAAATTAATAAAATATAAAGTTGCAATCTGTCTAGCAAACAAAACTATGGAGTAATGCTAGAGATCTCAAACAATCTACCAAATGTTTTACGAAACCTCTCACATATGTGTGAGACCCACACACATGTGGGTTTATGTGAATCCCACACCCATGTGAGAGATTTTGTAAAACATTTAGTAGATTATTTGGGGTCTTTAGAATTTTCCAAAACTATGACATGCATAGAATATATTATAATTAATTATGTCGGTCAGTTCAGGTTTTATGATTTTTGGTCTTAGGAAACCATGACTCAATCAATATTCTGGAAAAATTTGAATTTCTCAACCGCAACTGTCACGATCCAACCCCCGCATCAAGGGATTAGAGATGTGATCAGCTAGTAATTCGAGATTACCAAAGGCCTCTTAAACAAAATCACAGTAATAGGGACTTGTAGAAGCATACAAATTAAAATAAATTGTCCAATGAACTGTACAGACTTATATGAAACAAATGATACATCTATAATACATACATGAGTATACATCACAACATTGTCAAGGATTAGGGCTTAACCCTTCATATAGTAACGTTATCATTATCCTTTAAACTTTATCACAGTACAAACCAAGAGGGAAAAACTCCTTAACACAAAAAACCTTGACACTTGACATTTTCGGAACCTCGACGGGAGGCACAAAGGTTGGCTTCTCAAAAATAGAGTCCAGACAGACACCTTTAACCCCGATCTTGCGCTTGATCACCTACATACATATATATAAAAGGTGAGCTGGAGCCTAGTGAATTACAACGTAAATGGGTAATGAATGATATATAATCGGTAAATAAAACAGCTTAACACATCAGTGGATTAAAATTCTTGAATCAGAATCTCGTAACATATCAGAATCATATTCGTATTTGTAAACAATCATACGTGGTATATCCATTAGCAGAACAGTACAGTTGACTAGAACAGTCATATTTAATGGCCATCAATACAGTTAACCTTAAAGCTTAGACAGTAGTTCCAAGAATTGGAACTGATAGAGATCTCTATAACAGTAGCAGTAGTAGTAGCAGTAGTAGTAGCAGTAACAGTATTCATCTATAAAACTATCAGTTCAGAAACATAGCATAACTTGTAATTCAGAAAATACTTTTAAATAAACATACCTTTATAGAGTTGTTACTCACAATTAGCTCCTTAGACAGATTGGATAGAATGAAGTGCGTGACCTACACAATACATAACAGAGCTACATTAAAACACACGTTTCCAAACTATGTTTTATTTAATTTAATCATCTTCTAATGTGTTTCTAACTCATTTCCTCATTAACATTGTCTAAACAATTGCTTAAGAATGCTTGTGAGGGTATGGGGATGAAAATATGCATTTGGAAATGCATTGCCAAAATGCTAAAAACAGGGCAGTTCGCTTGAGCGCGACTTTGATTGCTCGAGCTATCTGCAAACCTCTGCAAAACTTCTAGATGCTCGAAATCTAGGCTTGAGCCAACTTTTTGGTCACTTGAGCCATGTGCTATGCAAAGGTGAGTTCGTTCGAGCACACACTTGGTCGCTTGAGCCAACTGCAAATGCTTGAAAAAATACTGAGAGCATGCAAAGTGCACTCAAGCGATCGATTGTTCGCCTGAGCAGTAAGACAGAACCCTAGAATTTCCAGAACGGAGTTGAGCTTTAAAACATTTGGTTCCAAATCATAAACTTGCATGGCTCATTCTTAACTTAGAAAAATACTGAGAAACTCTTCAAAATCATGAATTTAAGATCAATTTGCAAAATCAAAGCTTAAAACCTTGTTAATTCTTTAATATCAAGTTCAAAACTTCAAAATGAAATCATGCATGCAAGGAAGTCTACTTCAATGGTCCCAAAAAATTCTAAATATGAACAATTGAGTAGAATTCATGCATGTATGGATTTTGATAACCAAGCTTTAAAAGTGATGAATTGTTGCATGTATGCCCATATTAAGCCACTTCTCACTATTTTCTAGTTGATTCAATAATTACTCCATCAATCTCTTAGTTTTCAACTTGATTACAGTTCCTAATTGGATTAAATTCAAGAATTGAAGGTGGAATTCATACCTAGAGTTGAATTTGGTGGCTTGTAAGCTTAGGCCTCGTTTGGGAACAGGCTAATTTAGTAACTTTTTGGCTAATTGGCTAAAAAGGTAGATAAAAAAAACTTATATGTTTGGGATGACTTTTTGGCTAATTACGAAAAACTGTGCAAAAAGTAGAGAGAAAAGTGAATCTTTGACTTTTTGGTATGGGTTGTTGGCTTTTTGGCTAAAAATGTAACTTTTTGGCTAATTGGCTAATTTAGCCACTCCCCAAACGGGGCCTTAATCTCCTAAATTCTCCCATTTTCCTTTATTTTACTCTTGTCTCTCTCTAGGGTTGATCTCACTCCCTCTCTACAAGTATTTAGCTCAAAGGAGGATGAGAAAATGTCTTCATTAAGCTTATATTGCCTATATATATTTGGATTATATTAGGTTAATTAATCTAGCTTAGGTTAATTAATTCAGTTTAATTCAAATTATTTTGGTACTGAATCAAATTCTAATTAAATTTACCATAAGATTCTAAATATTCCAATGGACCTATTGGCTTAGTCAATTTCGCTTTCTGTCGCCATTAAGGCCCTCAATTTTCATTTTATGTCAAAGTTCACAATAGATATTTCTATAGCTAACAGATATGCAGTCAATAATCATACTAAATACACAATTAACATAGAAGTTCACTTTAAGCACGTAATAAGTAATAGTTAATAGCACATTACGGACCAGGGTTATTATAACAGCCGACAGTTTATTCGCACTAAACTGTCCGTTAAGTGATTTTTTGAGTCGGGTGAATCGGTTTCTTGAACACCCCTACTACTTCCCAAAACAACCCTTTTGATTATCCTTCGTCGTCTCTAGGAGGATGAAGGATAATCACTCTCGTATCCATATGAAGGCTCCAATAAACCACTCAATCTATGGAAGGTAATGGTGTTGCCTTTGTTGTGATGGACAAACATATTTATCCCAGACTGATCCACTCCAGAAAGTGAAGGCATGATAAAAGCCTCGAATTGCTCACCACCTTTAACTTTATACCCAATATATTCTTCAACTTCTATATGGGTTCGCCAAACATAATCTCCACTACTCTCAGGGATGACAAAGAATAAGGTTGGGGTACAAGTAAAACTGATCATGATGTCATCCATTTTATCAGGAATTTTCTTAGTAATTTTATCAGTAATAATGACGTATGGATAATCATCTAATTCCATGGAGCAACTTTCTTCATCCCCAGCTCTATAAAAAGCAACTCCCACATTGAAACTTGAATTGTAGTGGTACATCCGTGGCATTATTAGCGCTTCTATCAAAGAAGACCCTGTTATTCGATGGAGGAACTTCCTAGGGAACTCCCTGTCACGAAGATGCTGTCATATGAATTTCAAATTAGTAGAGTGCTAGATGGAAAAATAAAAATAAACAAATAAATAAATAAAACTAAAATAAATTTGCGAATACAAAATCAACATCATAAAATGTAGGCAGAATAATTTGAGAGTGAAACTGTATCTTTTATGATAAGTCCCACTCTTTTTATGTGACATGTATGATTAAGATTAGGTTGTGTTATTTATTCTGTATCCCCATAATCTTGTTTAAAAATTTTTTTGCATCAAATTAATACAGTGGCTAGTTTTAATTTTATCATTTAATATTAAAAGACTCATCAAAGTTATTTATAATTGAAAAAAATAAATGTTATATATGTCACATATGTTTTTATCATTGTTTTGTATTATTATCTACATGAATATTTATAATTAGCTCATTTGTTTAGAAATAATTATTAAGAAATTAATGAAAACAAATAACATATTGTCATAGAGAAAAGCTATATATGATCGATTATTTATTATTATTTTGTGTCACCGTCTATATGGATTCTTATGATTAATTCTATTATTTGAAGATGATTATTAACAAATTAATGCAAACAAATGACATCTTTCCAAGTAGGTTGGTGATATAAAAAGATGATATAAACATGTGACATATAATCGTCTAATATATTATGATGTAGCTAATAAAAACAATGAAAAAAACTAGTGAATCCTATTTTTAAAATTGTTATTGCCACATCATTCAAGTAAAAAATTTTGAATGAAAAATTCAGTAAGAGTAAGATATTATTTTCCATCTCTAATAGGCAACTCCTCTCTAGTCCACTGGTGTTGTTTAGGTCCATGGAATCCACCATAGGTTCTGTTCTATAATCTGAATTATTCATTTTGTAGGACACTTCATTTATTTCATTTCCACAAAAATTAAGTTGATAATCGTAACCTATTTAATTTATTGCGCTTGTCATAAAAAAAATATAGTTTATTTTTAAAAATACAATGGTCACCTTTTTTTTTTTTTGGTGACAAATTTGATAAATTGAATATATTATAATTGTCGGATAAATTTAATTTTTTTGTTTTGAATAAAATACACAAATACACGAAATACCCGATAAAATAATCTGAGACTGGATGGAATCCTCCACTTTTGGTATTATATAGGTCACATCTAAAATAAATTGGTTTCACACATATTTTCAGAGAGATTTTTTTTGCTAAATTGTTGCACTTGGGAGAGAGAGAGAGAGAGAGAGAGAGAGAGAGAGAGAGAGAGAGACCTGATGGAGAGGTCGTAAATTGTTGAGCTTGTGCCTACCAAAGGGAATGATTTGTGCACCTTTAAAACAGTGAGGATCTTCCATTCCAACCCTCTTACGATTTAAGAGAATATGCACAACTTCAAATTCATAGTTACTCAACCTCACGAATAGATTCTTCAATTTTGATAGATCGGATATTTTTTCAAGTGATGCACAACCACAAACATCTAAGACAAGTAAATTAGGAGGAAGATCTGAGATAGATTGAAGACTTGTGCAGTTTTCCAACGAAAGGTTTTCTAGCTTGGATAGATGACTGACGCCATATGGCAAGCTATGAAAATTGTTTTTGTCTAAATCCAAGGTTCGCAATGAGGATAAACTCCAAATATTAGCTGGAAAATTTCCCTCAGACAGATTGCGATCACAAAGAACTAGCTTTGTTAAGGAACACAAACCTGAAATAGAGGATGGTAACAATCTTATGGAGTCGGGATTTTTTCTCGGTAAAACCCAAGATGAAATAAGAGAAAACCAGGATTTAATTGTGAATTGCCTATTACATCCCTTCAACGATAAGCTCTTAAGATTCTTCAGTAGTCCAATAGAGAAAGGTAGTTGTTTAATAGCTGTTCCATCTGCAAGAAGCTCTGTTAAGCTTTCCATATGTCCCAAGTGCTCTGGAAACTCCTCTAGTTTTGCACAACCAGTGAGATTTAGATGTTTAATAGACTTTAACTTGCAAATAATGCCTGGAAGATACCTGAGGTTCATGCAATCTTTCAAATTCAAGTGAACAAGTTTATCTAGAAGCCCAATTGATTCATGGAGCTCCATTAAACCTGTACAACTTTCAAGCAATAATTCCTTGAGCATCGGTAGTGCATAGAAGATGGGGCTTTTTGTTAGGCATTTGGAATTACTGAGATTTAGAATTTTCAAGCTCTTGAAGTGCTGTTAAGCCAATAAAAATATACAAAATTATATAATTTTTTTTTCATCATGATCCATTACATAATTTATCCAAATACCAAACAACAATGAATTTGCTAAGAATATCATACCTTGCCATCTATCCGGAGTGTTTTAAATCTGCTGAATTGCATGTCTAAAACAAGAAGTTTCTCTGGATGAAAATTGGATGGTAAATACTCCAATGGGCAGTTATGCCAATAGAGCCACCTTAACTCTTCAAATAGATGTTCAAAATTTCCACTGAGGTGCACATGATTTATTTGAAGCAGTCTTAACTTAGGCATCCCAGCAAATGCTTTATTACTCCATTGTATCTTCTTTAACATGGGTAGGATCAGGATCACACCTTCGATTGCTTCCGTTCCCTAAAATAGTAATATTTAAAAACAAAATGGAAAATTAAAAGGAAGAAAGACTATAAAATAACTGAAATTAGCATTCCAAGCCTAAAACTTACTAACTCACTAGAAAGAATTAAGAATCAACTCTTACCTTGTTTTTTTGGAGTACATAGCATACATCTTCATGAAACCACAATCTACTACGCTTTTCAGGCTCCTTGGGATATTTTTCACGAATAATCTCCCTTCCCATGTCCCTAACTAGATCATGCATCATCAACTTATTGTTTTCACTAATTCTCAGTAAACATCTACTAATCAAAACACTAATTCCAATTTCTGCGAAGAAACCACAACCATTCAATATAGTATTGACATAGTCTCTGTCCATTCCAATGAAAAAGCATGCAATATCAAGGAAGATATCCTTTATGTTATCATCTAGTGCATCAAAACTTATCCTAAGTTTTTCCTGAATTTTCTCATAAGGAATTTGTTGTAACTTATCAAATGTACTTTTCCATTCTACCATGTTTCTTCCAAACAAATAAGAACCCAAAACTTCAAGAGCTAATGGCAGCCCACTAGCATAACTTACTATACCATTTGCAAGATCTGCATAATTTTCTAATGGATTGGTTTTGCCAAAGGCATGCCAACTGAAAAGCTGCAGAGACTCTTTGTGATACAATTTCTTAGCCATGTATCTTTCATAAACTTTTAGTCCCTTCAACAAGTACTCATCTCTAGTTGTTATGATGATTCTACTTCCTGGACCAAACCAATCACGATTTCCTGCCAAGGAATTTAACTGACTTAATTGATCCAAATCATCAAGAACAATGAGAACCCTTTTAGAATAGAGCCTTTCTTTTATCAAATTCATTCCTCTATCAACACTACCAATCTTTAGATTCTTTATCCCTAATAATTCAAAGAGAAGTTTTTCTTGCAATTGAACCAGGCCACTGAATTGTCCTGCAAATTCTCTAACATTTGCAAGAAAACAACTCCCTTCAAATTGGAGGAAAATATGGTTATACACAGCTTTTGCAATGGTCGTTTTGCCTATTCCACCCAAGCCATATATCCCAATCATGCGAACATCATCTAATCCAATGCTCAACAACGACTTTATGTGCATAACAGAAGAGTCTATTCCAACTGGGTGCACAGCAACATTTAGGGATGTATGTTTCAGTTCACATAGAACCTCTTTAACAATTTTTCGAATGAACTTTGCTTCATGCCTGTCAATTTCGATCCAAATTAAAAGTAAACCAAGTGTATATTACAAAAATACAAAACCTTACAAACCCCACTTCCAATATGCAGTTAATAAATGCAAAATTCAATACATCTTGAACTTGCAAAGTGAACTAACTATACTTGAAACTTTTTTTTAAAAAAAAATATTAAAAACAGTAAGGATAGGATTTTCTAGTTAAAGATAAAAATTGATAGCAGCAGCAGCAGAAAAATTAAAAGGATGTTAAAACGTTACCCATTTGCAACATTTTGCAAATCCCAGCCTGATAAATTAGCAGCTTCAGAGAGGGCATCCCTCCTCACCTCCACCTTCTCCATCTCATCCGCAAAACGCTTTTGGTGTCTTCCAAATGCTTCTCCAAAATACCCTGTTTGGTGTCGTACATCAGATGGATCAACATCGTAGAATATTGGGAGAAGTAATTGTCCAAGTGTTTTCTTGCATTCAATGATCTTCACGAGCTCATCCAGGCACCATCTTGAAGAAGCGTAGTTTCTTGAGAAAACAACGATGGAGATCCTGGATCCTTCGATTGATTTGAGAAGCTCCGAAGAAATTTCACGTCCTCTTGGAAGTTCATCATCATCCCTGAAGGTGCGAATTCCAGCTTGAACCAAGGCCTCGTAGAGATGATCGGTAAAGTTTTTGCGGGTGTCGTCACCTCTGAAACTCAAGAACACGTCATAGGTCCAGCGAGATTGTGTCGAAGATGATGAAGAAGCAAAACAAGAAGAAACATGTCTCTTTTTTGGGGCTGGAAAACAAGAAGAATGATCTAAGGTTCTTTTAGAAGCCATGGATGAACCCAAGATCAAATGAATTGTAGGGAGGAATATAAGTGAATGAGCCGGGTGACTCTGCAAAAGGTCAGAAAGCGTTATTTGCAAGCACTACTATCTGATGGGTTTTGATCTTAAAATATATGGACGGAATGCTGTAGAGAGTTCAAATAAAATAATAATAAAAATTTAAGGAATAAAAAAAGATTAATCTTTGTTGTGAGCAATAAATCTCACCTATGATTTCAAATTATGGTAAATTTCTAAGTTTTTTCTTAAATTTGAAAACCCACTCACCTAATAGTTAACCAGTAAACACTCCGGATATGTTTGGTTTGAGTTTGGGAGATAAGTTTTAGAGATAAAAAGTACGAAAAGTTATTTGGTTTGGTTTTTTTCAAAAGATGTTTTGAAAAATTATTTTGAGAGAGAATTTTGAAAAAAGTGATTGATTTGATGTGTATGAGAGAGAGATTTGTTTGGAAAACTTGTAAACCAAACAAGTTTTGAGAAATTTTTTTGGAAAAATTTATTTTATTTGATTACTTTTGAAAACTTATTTGTAAAAAATTTTTCTCAAAAATTTTTAAGAAACACAAACCAAACAAGGCCTCCATCTTTCTCTTATGTTTCCTACCTCTTTCTCGCCCTCTTTCTCTATTTCTGGAATCCGAAGATGGCGGTCGGTGTCGGTCGGGTGCAGTGAAGAACACGTCAGTATGAGTGGATCATGATTTCAAAAAAACAAAAAATCTAAACATACCGATCTAATATATGTCAAAATAGTTACAAATCTAGGGGATCTTATCAATATATGAAAGAAATCAACCCCAATATAGTTACAGACCTTTTAAAAAAATAAAAATAAATTATAAATATACTTTTTAATATTTGTTTAAAATATAAATTATCATTTATAATTTAAAAAATTACAAATATCCCTTATTAAAGATTTTTATTTAATAGAATTAATTAAAAAAATAAAATTCATAATTACTCTTCTATATGATAATAAAATTATCTAAATTATTAATTGAAACATATTTCTAATATCATTAAAAATCGTTAATTGATTTGAAGATTTATTAATAAAATGAACTCTCAGTGAAGTACAGAGAGAAGTACCATAAAGGAAGATGAGCTCCACATATTGAAGATAAATAATTAAATAATTGACTAACACCTTTAATAGTTTTGAAAAAATTGATTAAAATTAAAATTTTCTTTTTATAGCTTTGAAAAACTATTATATGCTTTTGAAATAATACTCTGCACGAACTGTCAATTAACACATATCACAATATCAAAAAATATTAAAAGTAAATTTAAAAAAAAAAATAATGATATACAAACATAAAATCAATACAAAAACCTTATTAATAATGATTTTGTTTGAATTTTAATCTATCACTTTATAATGAGTGACCTCTTGTTAATTACACAAATGATCCTATCACACCATTTTAGTATAAAAATTTTAGTAAAATAATATTAACCAACAAAAAATAGTTATACAAAAAACAGACAATTGCTTGTTTTCATTTTTCAAAAAACACTTTTCAGAAAATTCTACTTTCTTATTTTTCGTGTTTTTTTGTTTTTACTGAATTTTTTTAATATTTTAAGCAATTTTTTTACTTTTTAGACACACCTAACATGAATATACCTAAAAAGTAAAAAAAATTGTAAAAAAAATCTTTTAAAAATTTACTAAATACCAAAAATACAAAAAAAAAAAAAATACAAGAATTCAGTATATTTTTTTTTGTATTTTTATGTATTTATTAATTTTTTAAAATATTTTTTCACAAATTTTTTACTTTTTAGATACATCTAAGTAAGGTGCATCTAAAAAAGTAAAAAAAAAATGTTCAAAAATTTTAAAATATTCACTAAAAACAAAAAAATACGAAAACTAAAAAACTCAATTTTCAAAAAACTTAATCTAGAAAACTCAAACCAAACACACTGAATGAGATTTATCGTTCCATGAGTGTAATATTTCTATGGTGATGAAGACATGAATGACTTGGAAAAAGTATAATGTATGATAAATATGATTTTTTGATAGAACGAAGAATTGATTAAAGAAAGAGTGCACAAGAATAATTTTTTTATTTATTTTCATTTTCTAAATTATAAATCATAAAATCATTATAAAAAATAATAAATTATGAGATTTTTAAAAAAAATTATATATAATATAGATATGCTTAAATTTATTTGGGAATAAAATTGTATTTAATTATGAAACACTGAAAGAATCTAGATATAAGGTTTAATTTTTATTTTATGGTAGGCTTAATTTTAGGTTTATATAGATCATATCAGTTATGAAAGATATTAATTGTATACATTTTATGGGAGGTGAGAGAGTTTCATTTTCATTAGATTTATTTTAGGAGAGAGAAAATTGTATGAGATTTATATAATTTTTTTTAAATAAAGGCTTGATTTATTTTGAGAGGGACAGAGGGACTGAGAATTGTTTGCTTTTTTTCTTTCTTTCTTTCTTTCTTTTTTTTTACCAGTAATATATTTGCATTAAATAATTTTGAAGGTTAATATTTATGTCCTTGAAGTAGCCAATAGATGTTTTAATTTTTTTTTTATAAAAATCAAAATTCAAAAAAAAATTAGATTTAAGGTTTTGAAACACTGAGCCTCTAAGATGAAAAGTCACTTTGATATAATATATAACTTAGATAAATAGATTATGAGATTTAGAAAAGAGATAAATATTAGGGAGATATTTTAGGAACTTGTAATTCAATTATTATTTTTTAAATCTATAGTTACTTTGTTAACTTAGTATTATTTTAAAATATTTTTAAAATCACAAAAATTAGCAATTTTAGTTTTTTTTTTAATCTATAGTTACTTTATTAGCCAATAGTACTATTTTTAAAATTATAAAAATTAGCAATTGTGATTTTGCGTTCTTTTTAATCTATAATATTTTTTGAAGGATAAATTACACTGACACCCCCTGAGGTTTGATTCAATTACATTTCATCCCTTGACGTTCTGAAAATTACATTCCTACCCCTGTGGTTAATAAACTCATTTCACAAACCCCCTGCTTATATAAAAGGTAACAACTCCTAATAAAAAAATAAAAAAAATTACATTGAAAAAAAAAGTGAAGCAAATGAAAGAAAAAAAAAAAAAAAAAAAACAGAGGAAGTAAAGCAAAGTAAAAAAAGAGAGAGTACATAAGTTCAATGTCTTTATTCTGTCTAAATAATTACAATGACTGGGGCGTTAGTGTAATTTCTCAAACATCAAGAGGTGATATGTATTAAATCTAAACCTGAGGAGAGTGTAAGTGTAATTTACCCTTTTTTTTATAAATATATAATTATTTTGTTATAAGATGATATTTGTATTTTTTTTTAATGTATAATTATTTTGTTATGAGATGAGATTTAGGAAAGAGAAAAATATTTGAGGGAGAGATTTTACGAACTTATAATTCAAAATTTGAGATGGTTTTTTTGTTTTTTTAAAAAAATCTATAATTACTTTGTTAGTTAATAAAATTATTTTTAAATATTTTTAAAATCACAAAAATTAACAATTATAAAATGAGATTTTGAAGAGATGAGGAAAAAAAAATCAGAAGAGAGCGGAAAAACAATGAAAGAGATGAGAGAAAAAAAAACCAGAAGAGAGAGGAAAAATCTCAAAAGCATGGAATGAATATTGGGAGATGAGGATTTTTGAATTATTTATTTATTTATTTATTTTTATCTTACATAGTATCATTAATGATTCAAATCATTTTATCTACAAAATTTATGGCTAAATTTATTTGGATCAAAATATATTTTGCATCCATCTCTCCCCTCCTCTCTTCTCTCCTCTCACCATTTCCCTCCTCTTTCATCATTCCATTACTCTCTTTCTATATCAACCACGCACAGGTTGCTACACAAAGATTGTGTTTGGTTTAGTTTTAAAATTATAATTTGAGTGTAAAATTGTATTTTGAGTTTATGAGTTTTTAAATTATGATTTGAAAAGAGAAAATTTGTTTAGTTATGAATTTTGAAAAGAGTTTTGAATTAAATTTTAAATTGAGTTTTGAATTTTTGAAATGAGTTTTGAAACGAGAAAAGATATTTATGAGTTTTGAAAACACTTTTTAAAATTTAATTCATAAACTCATAACTCATAACCAAACATATAACTCAAAACTCTGTTAAAAATTCTGTTCAAAGCTCATAACTAAACTCTTTTTAAAATTCAATTCAAAAAAATAATTTTTTATTTAAAATATTATAAATATTCAAAAAAATATTCAGTTAGTGTTTTAAAATTACTTATAATTGTATATTTGGTTGGAATTTTTTTTTTAATTGTTTTGCTTAGAAATATTTTTTATTTTTTAAAAATTATTGTGACAAATTAATTTTTATTTAAAATTTTTTGTTATTTTTAAATAATTTGTCATTTTGGTTTAAAAAGAATAATTTCTATATTAAAAAAATATCTACAACAAATATATATATATATATATATATTTTCAAATAACAGGCTGCAATTGGACAAAAAAAAAAAAAAAAAATTGCACTGTTATGGTTAATTGGCTGGACGTTTAGGAGGATGTTTGGGCGGACGACTGGATAGACCCAATCCGCTCTTTTCAAAATTCAAAAATTCTTTCCAAAACTCTTTATCAAACATGTTTTCAAATGTGGACTTAGAATTATGTTTTAAAAACTACAACCAAATAAAATCTTGGAATATAAGGGTGAAATTATGACTCGACAATACAACCAAACAGGCCCAAAAGTTTCCTAGCACCTTCGTTGTAGCAAATTTACCTCTCATCTCAAAGAACTTTCCTACCACCTTCCTTGACCACAAAGAAGCTTCCTAGAACCTTCCTTGCACACAAAAATGCTACCCGTGAGTTTCCTAGCACATTCCTTGCATACTAAGTAAGTTTGAATTTTAAATTTATAAAAATTATTTTCAAAATAAGCATTCAAATATCAATATAATATGACAGATAAACTTTTGAAAAAATATATATTTTTGTCTTACATGGCATCATTAATGATTCACATCATTTCATCTACAAAATTAATGGCTAGATTTGTTTATGCCAAAATATGTTTCTCGCACATCTCTCCTCTTCTCTCACCACTTCTCTCCTCTGTAATCATTCCATTACTCTCCCTCTCTCTCTCTCTCTCTATATATATATATATACATATATATATCCACTACACACATGTTCCAACACGAAGGCCACATTTGATTCTCCAGTAATGATTTAGAGTTCTAAATAATGAATTTTAAATCAACCACTAGTGAGGTGAAAAATAAAGAAAAAAAAAAAAACAATGCGCAATATACACTGTGGTAATGGGTGGGATCCACTGCCACATCATTAGTGGTAACACTAATTAATACTTTCACTCATTTTTCTTGATTCTCTTTTAGAATCACAATTTCAATAAAAAAATTTCAAATCTCATAATCAAATACACAATTTGAAATTACTCAAAACTCAATTCAAAAATTATTTTCAAAACTCATAACCAAACACACAATTCAAAACTCTTTTCAAAACTTAAAACCAAACGCTTTTCAAAACTCTATTTTAAAAGAAAAAATTCAAGAAAATATTTTTTTATTTTTTTTTTTAAAATTATGATTTGAGTGTGGAGTCGTATTTTGAGTTATGAGTTTTGAAAAAAGAAAATTTGTTTGGTTATGAGTTTTGAAAAAAATTTTGAATTGTATTTTGAGTTTTGAGTTGTATTTTAAATTTTTTTGGATTTATTTTTTTAAATATTTAAAAATTTACTTAATTTGATTTTTTTACAGTAAATATTTTATATTTTAAATATTTATTTATTTATTTTATTGTGCACTATATTTCATACATTTATGTGTTGTATTTTTTAAAATATTAATTTTTAAAAAAAATTATTATTTTTTATTTTAAATATTTTAATTTTTTGTTATGTGTTTGGTTACGATTTGAGTGTAGAGTTTTGAATATAGTGTGAAGTTTCGAGTTATGTGTTTGTTTATGAGTTTTGAAAATAATTTTTGAATTATGTGTTTGGTTATGATTTCAATGTGAAGTTGTGTTTTAAGTTTAAAATCTTAAAATTAAAAAAATAAAAATATTTAAAAAATAAAATAAAATATTTAAAATAAAAAATTTTAAATAAAATTATATATTTAAAATAAAAAATAAAATTTTCTTTAATATTTTTAAAAAATAAATCCAAAAAATTCAAAATACAACTCAAAATTTAAAAATTCAAAACTCAAAATATGACTCAAAAAAGTATTTCAAAATTCAAATTTTTTTTTTCAAAACTCATAACTAAACAAATTTTCTCTTTTCAAAACTCAACTCATAATTCTAAACTTAAATTATAACTTCACACTCAAATTATAATTCTAAAACTAAACCAAATGCCTAAAGTTTCCTAACACCTTTCTTGCAGTAAATTTGCCTCTTCACTCACAGAAGTTTCCTAGCACCTTCCTTGCACACAAAAATGCTACCCGTGAGTTTCCTAGCACCTTCCTTGCACACTAAGGCCTCGTTTGGGAATAGGCTATTTTAATAATTTTTTGATTTTTTGGCTAAAATATAAGGTAAAAAAAATTACTATGTTTGGAGTATTTTTTGACTTTTTACAAAAAAAATGTGCAAAAAAAGTAGAGAGAAAAGAGAATCTTTAACTTTTTGATATAGGTTATAGGTTTTTTGATTTTTTTAGCCTCCGTTTGGGAAGTGGGTTGACTTTTTGGCTTTTTTGACTATTTTAACCTTGGCTAAAAAGTTTGGTTTGAGAAGGGCTTTTTGACTTTTTTGATGAGAGAAGCGTGTAATGATTATAGGTTGGATGTGATGTTTTGTTTGTTGTGCCTAAAATAACCTATTTTGTTTTTTGTGGCTAAAATAGCCAAAAAAGCCTAGAAACCCTCTTCCCAAATGGTGCCTAGTAACTTTTTGACTTTTAGACTAAAATAGTTATTTGCCAAACGAGACCTAAATAATTTTTGAATTTTAAATTTGTAAAAATTATTTTTAAAATATACGCTGAAATATCTATATAATAGTAGGAGGATTTTTGAAAAAATGTATATTTTTATACTATATTAAAGAAAAATCATATGTTTTTGTCTTACTTGACATCATTAATGGTTTAGATCATTTCATCTACAAAATTGATGACCAAATTTATTTGGACCAAAATATATATTCTGCCCACCTCTCCTGTCTTCTCCCACCATATTTCTCTCCTCTTTCATCATTCCACTATCCTCTCTCTATATCCACTACACACAGGTTGCAACACAAAAGTTTCCTAGCACCTTCGTTACACACAAAAATGCTACCCGTGGTGAGTTTCCTAGCACCGTCCTTGCACACTAGTAAGCTTTGAATTTTAAATTTGTAAAAATTATTTTCAAAATATACACTCAAATATTTATATAATATGATAGAAGAAATTTTAGAAAAATGTATATTTTTGTTCTATATGACATCATTAATGATTCAGATCATTTCATCTACAAAATTGATGGCCAAATTTGTTTGGGCCTAAATATATTTTTTTTTTTTTAAATTTAAAATTTATATACATATATATAATTATATATAATATATTAAAGAAAATAACTATTAAAGAAAAATCAATACTCAACATAATTAATTTATCTATTTTTTCTTAATCTAATCGCAACATACTTATATTTAATTTTTTTAAATAAATTTTTTTATAACTTCTATTCCTACTTTCTTTTCTTGTTTTCTTTTTTTTTTTAATTTCCAACTGAATAAAAATAAATAAATAAGTAGAATCACTTTTAATTGTATGTTACTATTTTTCTTTCCAAGTTAACTATTATTATTAATGTTAAATTGAGTGTTTATTTTATTATATTATAATTCAATATCATACAAAATTATTGTATATTTATTTCAGTTACACTTTTATAGCATGATAGGGTTAAGGTTATTAAAATACACATAAATAATTGAAATAAAATTATTATATATATTTGTTTAAATAATATTTTTATTGAAGGATAAGGTTAAGATTATCAAAATAAATAGTTAGAGAATCATTTTTTAATTTTAAATGGCTTTTTTTTCCAATTTAATCATTACTTTTAAGAAAAATTTATCTATAAATCTAATATGGAGGAATGCTGATCTATTTAATCCTAAGATTTTCTTATGAATCAACTAGTCCTTTTTGTTTTAAAAGTTGTATTTATTTGATTTCATACTATTTGAATTTAAGTAAGTACCTTTTTGTAATATATTTTTTCAATTTTCTAATTCGTTTTTGGGATTTTTCAAAAAAAAAAATAAATTCGTTTTTGGGATGGGAATGTAAAGGTGAGGTGTGGAAAATTCTTTTTGGGAGGATTGATGGCAGAAATATTGATTGTCGAGCGTGAAAATCTACATTTCTATTAGTGTGGTTTTTAGTGTTACATTGGAGTGTTACATTAAAGTGTTACGTTTAGAAAAAAAATACACTAAAGAGTTTTTATATGTTACATTGATTGGAGTATTACGTTTAGAAAAAAAAATACACTAAGCAGCTTTTTTTTGAAATGTTACGTTATTACATTTGAGAAAAATATACTAAAGAGTTTTTTAGTGTGTTACATTGGAGTGTTACATTTAAAAAAAATATATCAATTTTTTTTTAGTGTTAATAGATATTTGACAAATAAATATTCTTATCATTAAATAAATTTTTTTATTGAATATAATACCTTATACTCACTTTAAATTAAATTTTTTCACCAATTATTATTATTTTTTATTTATATATCATTTACTCAACTACTCACCATCACCACACATTCCTTATGTCATTTTCTTACATTAGGACAGTCAACAGGTCAACCCTTGCTCTTTCTTTCACTTCTACTTTTTCTTTCCCAGCTCATATGGAAGACCCAGCTACTGATAGCAACAACTACAGTCTTCTTTCATATATTTCTACCATCGTTTCCACGAAACACCACAAAAGTTTTAAGAAAAATTACACACGCGTGTGCCAAAAACGAAAAAAAAAAAAACCCTCAGATTTTGTATTCTCGTTAGATTGGGAAAGGAGGATGAGAACAAAAAGAATTATAGCGAACCAAATAAATCTCAATTAGGTTGGGACCAATAAAACCGTCCAATCATATGCTAGGACAACATCAGAAGTTGGTGAGGAACCAACCACAAACACCTCAATCAGCCTCACCCCAGTACAATCTAACCAAACCTAATACAAACCAAATAACCAAAAAACTACCAACCATCAAGAAACAGGACAAAATCCATAGCAGTAGCAAACTTCACAGCAGCAATCCACACAGATATCAGCAGCAAACCACACAAATCAGCAACACTCCTTTTCACCTAGACCAACAGCACACCTCACAGATTAGCAGCAGCAATCCGAAAAACAAAGACAACCGCTGTCAATAACTCTACCATCATGTACCAAGATCTCCACTCCCTTACAAGTTGATTTCACCAATAAAACACTATACCTATCAATAACTCCACCATTCCACAAACAAAGAAGAGAAACAAACAGCAGAGGACAGACAACCAGCTTCCATCACAGACAATAACCCTCCATGAATCTCCTCTGCCCACAGGAAACAAATAGCATGCATAGTATGAGAAATCAACAGACAACAACAGACAACATTCATCACAGACAACAATCCTCCATGAATCTCCTCTACCCACAGAAAACAAACAGCATGCATAGAAATCAACAGACATAGAAATCAACAGACAACAATCCTCCATGAGAAACCAACAGACAACCTTCATCACATATTAGATAATTAAGTGGCTGAATAGCAGAGTATGACAGCAACACAAATGAGTGAACAGAACAGATGAACAGCAGAGTATTACAGCAAAACAAAACATCAGCAAAGTAATTAATCCATCAAATGCACCTTCTGATCTGGTTCAAATTGGATACAAAGTCATGAATGGAGTAAGAGTTCCCAATTGAATGGCACTTCAACCAGATTGCAACTCTAATCTTGATAAGCTCACAGATCTCCATGAAGTTAGGATGAGCACTATTGAACACACAATCAACCCTAAGCTGCCAAATTGACCACATGACAGCAAGTGGGATGGCATTCCAAATTTGGAGCTCTTTCTTTCTGATTTTAGTACCAGACCACCAAACAAATAAGTCTGCCACAGAGCCTGGGCATACCCAACATAAACCCCACCAATCTATGATGTTTGACCAAATTTTCCAGATAAAGGGACAATGAAGCAATACAAGAATAATGGTCTCAGAATCTGCTTTACAAAAAATACACTGAGTGGCATCCTCCTCTGTAAGAATACCAATATTATGAAGGAATACAGACGTTTTAATTTTGCCTTTCCAAGCCGGCCAAGAAAAAAATTGTACTTTTGGTGGTGTGATGTTATTTCAAATGAATTTAGGAATGGACAAAACTGAACCTCTGTGGGACTGCAGCCAACAGAATAACTCACTAGATTTGAAGACACCTTGGCTAGAACCTTTCCTCCACACCAGACCGTAACAGTGGCCCATTACCCAATAAGATTGGCAGGTTTTGGACTTCCTCCTCTTTCCATGCCAACAGAGACCTCCTGAAGGTTAAATTGCAGTTGTAATAACTAATTTTCCTATCCAAAAATTCTTTAAGAGAACCATCTTTATCAGAAGAGAGACTAAATAATCTAGGAAATTGAGACTGAAGACATTCACCACCTAACCAACTGTCCTTCCAGAAGGAGATACTGGCCCCATTACCGACAACCAATTCCGAGTTAGCTAAGAAATAATTTAGTAAGGTAGGGTTACCTGAAGCTAAACCCATAATGTCCTTCCAGATCCAGGAGCAATTAGTAATTTGGAGTGGAACCAATTGCCTGATCTGGTGTTGTATTTGCTGCAGATCAATCTTCTCCATGGGGCTTGATTTTCAGAACATAACCTCCACCATCATTTAGCAAGTAGACACTCATTAACTTGGCCCAAACTTCTAATGCCTAACCCTCCTTGATTTTTTGCCATTGAAACATCCTTCCAACTGACTAGATGAACCTTTCTTTTGACATCTGAGTCTCCCCATAGAAAGGAAGCTTGAATTTTATCCACCTCTTTGATTACACATTTTGGCATTCTGAAAAGAGAGAGATAGAAGATTGTGAGGCTTGATAAAACTGACTTGATGAGGGTGAGTTGTCTAGCAAACGATAGAAGTCTCTTTTTCCAGCCAGAGAATTTACCTTTAAATTTATCCAATACAGGTTTCCAAGTTGCTTTCCTTCTAGGGTTAGCACCAAGTGGAAGACCAAGATACTTTAATGGCAACTTTTGAGTAAGGCAGTTTAGTTTCAATGAGAAATCATTGACCAAAGTCTCAGAGACACCAATTCCACAAACTACACTCTTATGGAAGTTTATTTTCAGACCTGACATAATTTCAAAACATCTAAGAATTCTCTTTAAAGTTGTGATTTCAAGTCAATCTACCTCATAGAATAGGATGGTATCATCAGCAAATTGCAGGTGAGTGAATTCCAGCCCATTAGGACCAACAACAGCCCCTCTAATTAAACCCAAATCCTTGCACTTGTTAATATCAGATTCAGCCCCTCTGCTACAATGTTGAAGAGAAATAGAGAGAGTGGGTCACCCTGTCTGAGACCTCTTTCTGGTTGAATTTCATCTATAGGTACTGCTGTGCACTTATGAACTCCCTAATTTCTTAATAATTAGTACTAGAACTGATAGCAGACGATTTATGGGTAGATTCTCTTACAACATCCATGTGATGGGTTTGGATTTGCACAGAAACACTCAATAGAGTAAAAAGAAAATTCATAATAATGTACGTGGAGGTTAGACTAACTTTCTCAATAAAATATGATGGCTCACAATGGAATTACACTTACCACTCCTGAGATTTCTGACAATTACAGAGACCCTTCGTGAAGTTTTGAAAATTATACTAACTTCTCTTATTTTATCTCACAATATACAAATATCTCCCTTCTACTAACTTTTCTCTAGACACCGTTAACTTTTGTAATGAAATGTCAAAAATACTCCCTATTTGCTCTTTTCTTATCTCTTTTCCATCACTAATCATTACTTAAAGGGAAATTATTGTGTTTTAAAAAAATTGATGATACAATTATATATTTTTATGATAATGTTATGCCTTTTTTATTGAAATATTACTCAATAATTTAGAAAATGGTACAATCTATTATGAATGAGTAACATTTTGATAAAAAAAAAAAATAATACTATCATAAAAGTATATAACCATATAACAAATATTATAACAAACAATCTCTAATAATAAATTATCATCACATTATTAGAAAATTAGATTATATATATCATATTTCAAATTATTGAGCAACATTTCGATATAAAAAGGTGTAACATTATCAGAAAAATACATTACAAAAAATTAACATATTAATTTCGCTTTAGAAATTGAGCCACAAGTAAGAAGCAGTGGCTAGGATAGCTGCGAATTGAAAGAGGGGATAATTAATGGTTGGTGGAGGAAAAGAGATAAGAAAAAGAGTAAATAAAGGGTATTTTGGGCATTTCATTACAAAAATTAACTATGTCTAAGTAAAAATTAACAAAACAGGAGTATTTGTATATTGTTCACTAAAGTAAAGGAAATCAGTGTAATTTTCAAAACCTAAGACAAGGTTTATAATTGTTAGAAACCTCAAAGGAGGTAAATGTAATTTACACAATAAATTTTCACTAATTTATAATTATTTTTTCCTATGTGCCACTGTTTTATATTTTCTTAAGATTTTGTTAATGTGGTAAGGGCATCTCCAACCACTACAACAAAAAGCACAAATGGCGACAAAAAAAAAAAAAAAAAATCGTCGCTGAAAGTGCATGAAATGGCGACTAAAAGAGTTTTGGTCGCCGAACATAACAGTTTTAGCGACTAAAAGAGTTTAGTCGCTGAACATAAGGGTTTTAGCGACTAAAAGGCAATTTAGTCGCCGAATATAGGGTTTTTAGCGACTAAAGTTTGTTTAGTAGCCAAAAGTCACAGTTTTTGGCGACTAAATTAATTTAGTAGCCAAAAGTGATGGTTTTGGCGACTAAAAAACAGTTTAGTCGCCGATTATAGCTGTTTTGCATACTAAAAACATTTTTGTCGCTGAAAGTACAGATTTTTGGCTACAAAAAAAAAAAAATTAGTAGCTAAAAACTGTCAATTGTCGACTAAAACTCAGTTTAGTAGCCAAAAGGGGACGTTTTTGGCGACTAAAACCAGATTTAGTCACCAAAACTGCTTTATTTTGTACACGGAACTTCATTTTTTAGCGACAAACAAATAATTAGTAGCCGAAAATTAGTAAATTTCGCCAAAAGTGTCCTAAATTTTTTTTTAGTAAATCATTTATTTTTTACATAAATTATATTAAATATATATAATTATATTTATATATATAGTTTTGTATTAATACCGGTCAAAATAATATATAAATAATATAAGTTGCAATTATATTCACGTGATGGGTGAGTGGCATAGTGGGGGCGACTGTGCTGTGAAGGTTTGGAACTTGGAGAGGTTCGAACCGTGGGAGGTCCTCAGGCAGAGAGGGAAATTTTTTTTTTTTCAAAAATGCTTTTGGCGACTAAAGAGTTTAGTCGCCGAATGGTTTTCGTTTTGGCGACGAAAAGTTTAGTCGGGGAAAGTGAAAATAAAAAATAAAAAAAAACACTATTGGCGACTAAAATTTTAGTCGCTAAATGTAAAGTTTCCAAAAATAGAATTGCATTTGGCGACAAATTGTTTCGTTCCTGAAGACATATATATTGGCGACTAACAGTTTTTTTAGTCGCCAAAGGCATCCGCGACCATTTATTGGCGACAAGACGGGCGACTAAAATTTTTAGCCGGGAAAAGCCAAATTTCGACATTTGGCGACTAAAATAGGACCTTTGGCCAAAGGTGTTTTTTCTTGTAGTGAACGGTTTACCAAATATTTCATCAAATCTGAGTAAAAATATAACGAATTCCTCTCTAATACCTGTAACGACCCCACCACGTATAATGATTAGTACTTAATTAATTAAGGAGATTTGAAATTTAATTGCCAATTATTCTAATTAAATTTGGAATTTACGAAAATTATAGAGATTGATTCATATAGGATTCTATTGAGAATTTAATTTGGAATTAGAAATTGAAAGCCTAAATGGCTCAAGATAGTATAAATGGTGAATTGAATTATTTTAATTTCGAGTATTGGACCATATGGGAGTTTAATTCAATATTCGATTCAGATTTATAAAATTGAGATTTGATTAATTGGGTCAGAATTAGAGTTAATTAAGTTATGAGAATTGGAAATTAAGATTATTATGGTGTTCAATTGAGGGATTCAATTGAGTATGTAATTTATTGGCGAAGATTTTGAAGTTTAATCTGAAATTAAAGGCCTTAATGATCTAACAAACCAAAATTGAGGGTGAAAATAAGTTTAATTCAATATTTGGAGCCTTTTGGGAGTTTGATTAAAAATCTGATTCAGAATGATAAATTTAAATATAATTAATTGGGCTCTAATGGAAGTCAAATTAGACAAATTAAATTATGTGTGACTTGTGATTAGTTATGATTAATTTAATTATGATCAAGATTAAGTAAAATTAAGGAGTGATTAATTAATTTAATAGATAATCAGCGATTAATCTAATTCTACTCAATTAATTAACATTGTTTGTGTATATTAAAGAGGGTTCTAGAGAGTGTGAGAGAAGTGAATGAGTTCAATTATATGTATTAGTGCTTGTGCTGGAGCCCATTCATTTATTTTGTTGCCTAAAACTCAAGAGATAGAAAGAGAGAGAGAGAGAGAGCGAGCTCAATTCTTTTGTTGAAAAAGAGCCCTTGTTACTGGAAATAATGAAGCAAGCTCAAGTGAAAAACTAAAGGAATAATAGAGAAAGTTAGAGAAAGTCAAAAATTGAAAAGGAGGCTCAAGAAGTCAACACCCCTTAGGTATGTTGGGTATACCTCCTTATTGGAGTGTGGGACCCAATTGGTTTTGGAAAAATAGTTTAATTTGGTTTAGTATTAATTATAATATATTTTTATATATTATATTTAATTTGTGGAGACCCAATCAAATTTAGAAACAACTAAGGTTTGATTAAAAACCCTAGATTCAATATATATTATTTGTGTTCTACACACAAAAAGGTGGACGGCTGCTACAGATTTGTTCACCTTTTCCGAAGGACATTGTGCGGCTGTTGAGATCTAAAAAGAAATTCAGTGGAATCAAAAAGGCTTGGGGTCAGTTTGCTTTGTTTGGTTCAGCTTTCGGTTCTATTTTGGGTGCATTATTTTGGGTCTTCTATATTCTGGTTTTGAAGATTTTGGTTCATCTATTTGGTGAGGTCTTTCCTCTTGTTTATTTGTGATTATTTGGAATTCACCTAAGGGTGGTTTGTGAGACCATTCGTGTCTCGTTTGTAATCGTTTGGAACTTATTTGGTTGATAGTGGAATCGGATTTCGATCCCGTGGACGTACTTCACATTGAGAGAACCACGTAAAAATTCTTGTGTTGCTTTTGATTTAATTTTTCCGCATTAGTTTTTATTTCCATTGATTGATTTACTTGTGGGGAATCACATCGATTTTCCCTAACAACTGGTATCAGAGCTTACGGTTTATTTGGATCTATTTATTTGTGTAAATCAATGGAGGGGAATGTGGGTCGTATGTCTAGCTTCAATGGAAGCAATTGGGTAATTTGGAAAACTAAAATGGAAGACCTATTATTTTGTAAAGACTTGTATGGACCCATTGAGTGTGATAGTGGCAAACCTGCTGATATGAAAGATGATGAGTGGAAGAGGCTTAATCGAAAAGCCGTTGGTATTATCCGTCAATGGATTGATGACAGTGTGTTTCATCATGTTGCTACTGAAACTTCAGCACATGATTTATGGAAAAAATTAGAGAGTCTTTATGATAGAAAATCAGCTGGTTCCTCTCATTCGGAAGCATTTGTTGTGAGAGGTCGAAGCAAAACAAGGGGAAGGAGTAAGACTCCTCATGGTCGTGATCAAAGCCGTGACAAATCAAAAGATGGTTCTTTTTCAAAGAAAGACATTGAGTGTTATTATTGCCATGAGAAAGGGTACATGAAACGGGAATGCCGAAAGCTCAAGAATAAGGAGAAAAGGCGTGACAAAAGTATGGATAAGAAGCAAGAAGACACAACAGCAGTTACTACCAATGATCTCATGGTCGTTTGTAAAGATGATTGCATCAATTTTGTGGTCCAAGAGAGTAATTGGGTGATTGATTCCGGTGCTTCTTTTCATGTGACTTCTCGAGTTGATTTCTTCACTACCTACACTACGGGAGATTATGGTTCTGTTCGAATGGGTAATGAAGGTTTGTCCAAGATTATCGACATGGGTGATGTTTGCTTGGAAACAAATTTGGGCTGCAAGTTGTTACTTAAAGATGTGAGGCATGTTCCCGACATTCGTCTTAATTTGATCTCTACTGGGAAGCTAGATGATGAAGGCTTCAACAACAAATTTGGTGATGGAATGTGGAAGCTCACAAAGGGTTCTTTGGTGGTGGTTAAGTGCAAGAAGACTCATACACTTTATTCGATGAAAGGAAAAATTTGTAAAGGTGTTGTCAATGCACTTGAAGATGATACTTCTACTGAATTGTGGCACAGGCGACTTGGGCACATGAGTGAAAAGGGGCTACAAGTTTTGTTCAAGAAAGAGCTTCTACCCGGTTTAAAAGGTACACATCTTAAAACTTGTGTTCATTGTTTGGCGGGTAAACAACATAGAGTTTCTTTTCATAAAAATGTTGCTTCTAGAAAAGAAAAGGTTTTGGAGTTGATTCATTCGGATGTTTGTGGTCCTTTAAAAGTTAGAACACATAGTGGTGCACTTTATTTTGTTACTTTCATTGATGATTATTCAAGGAAAGTTTGGGCTTTTCTACTAAAATCTAAAGATCAAGTTCTAGAAGTATTTAAGCATTTTCAGGCCATGGTTGAAAGAGAAACAGGGCAGAAATTAAAGTGCATCCGATCAGACAATGGTGGGGAATACATTGGGCCATTTGATGAGTATTGTCGCAGCCAAGGTATTTGGCACCAAAAGACAGTTAAGAAGACTCCTCAACAAAATGGCGTTGCCGAGAGGATGAATCGCACCATTGTAGAAAGAACAAAGTGTTTGCTTTCACAAGCTAAATTGCCAAGATCCTTTTGGGGTGAGGCAATGAGTACAGCGGTTGACGTGATCAATTTGTCTTCTTGCTATCCTTTGAATGGTGATGTTCCTGAAAGAGTTTGGACTGGCAAAGATGTGTCTTATGAGCACTTGAGAGTGTTTGGTTGCCAAGCTTTTGTTCATATTCCAAAGGATGAGAGGTCCAAGCTTGATAGTAAGTCAAGACAATATATTTTTCTTGGCTATAGGCGTGATGAATTCGGGTATAGATTATGGGATCCGGTCGACAAGAAAGTCATTCGAAGCCGTGATGTTGTGTTTCTTGAAGACCAAACAATTGAAGACTTTGGTAAAGGTGATTAACCAGAGCCAAAAACTAGTGATCTCATTGACATGGATCCATCTCCTTCATCTTCAGTTGATGATGAAAATGTGGAAGATGTGCAGCCACCTATTGAAGATGTGGAGGATGATGCTAATCCTAATGAAGTTGAGCCAGAAATTGAGGAAGAGCATCCAACTCAAGAACCGCCACCATAACTTGAGTTGAGGAAATCTACAAGGGACCGACAACCTTCAAGAAAGTATCCTCCCAATGAGTTTGTGTTGATTTCTGATCAAGGGGAGCCGGAGAGCTACCAAGAAGCAATTGAGCATGCAAAGAAAGGTGATTGGAAAAAGGCTATGGAAGAGGAGATGAACTCCTTACTTGAAAATCACACCTATGACTTAGTGAAGTTGTCTAAAGGGAGGAAAATTCTAAAAAATAAGTGGGTTTTCAAATTGAAGAATGATAGCAAGAATCTGAGGTACAAGGCACGTCTTGTAGTGAAAGGCTTTGGGCAAAAGAAAGGTATTGACTTTAATGAGATTTTCTCGCCGGTTGTGAAGATGTCTTCTATTTGGGTTGTACTTGGCATGGCTGCAAGTATGAACCTTGAAGTTGAGCAACTTGATGTGAAGACCGCATTTCTTCATGGTGATCTTGAAGAAGAAATTTACATGGAGCAACCAGAAGGTTTTGTGGAGAAAGGGAAAGAGAAATTTGTTTGCAAATTGAAGAAAAGTTTGTATGGCCTCAAGCAAGCTCCACGGCAATGGTACAAAAAATTTGACTCTTTCATGATGAATAATGGTTTTTCTAAAACCACTTCGGACCATTGTGTGTTTGTGAAAATTTTTTCGAATGGTAAATTTATTATTCTTTTACTTTATGTTGATGACATGTTAATTGTGGGTCAAGATTCTACCATGATTAACAAGTTGAAGTTGGAGTTGAGCAAGTCTTTTGCTATGAAAGATTTGGGACCGGCAAAGCAAATACTTGGTATGAAAATTGTTCGTGATCGCAAAGAGGGACTGATTTGGTTGTCTCAAGAAAGCTACATTAAGAAAGTTCTTGAGAGGTTCAACATGGATAAAGTAAAACCGGTTGGTTGTCCACTTGCAGGTCACTTCAAGCTTAGTTCG
This sequence comes from Camellia lanceoleosa, assembly GCA_025200525.1. Classification (NCBI taxonomy): domain Eukaryota; kingdom Viridiplantae; phylum Streptophyta; class Magnoliopsida; order Ericales; family Theaceae; genus Camellia; species Camellia lanceoleosa. The sequence goes on along the minus strand of CM045766.1, from coordinate 140,905,155 downwards.
AATCAATGTCCTACAAGTGAGAAAGACAAAGAAGAGATGTTGAAAGTTCCTTATGCTTCAGCAGTTGGTTCTTTAATGTACGCCATGGTTTGTACAAGGCCGGATATTGCTCACGCCGTTGGTGTGGTGAGTCGTTTTCTCTCTAATCCGGGTAAAGAACATTGGGCAGTGGTAAAATGGATTCTCAGGTATCTTCGAGGGACTTCGAAGATGTGTTTGTGTTTTGGAGATGGTAAGCCGATGCTTGATGGGTTCACAGATTCTGACATGGCTGGTGATGTTGATTCTAGAAAATCTACTTCGGGGTATTTGATGACTTTTGCAGGAAGAGTTGTGGCATGGCAATCTAAATTACAAAAAATGTGTTGCTCTCTCAACTACCGAAGCTGAATTTATTGCCATTACAGAAGCTTGCAAAGAAGAGTTATGGTTGAAGAAATTTTTGCAAGAGTTGGGTTTGAAGCAAGAAAAGTATGTGCTTTATTGTGATAGTCAAAATGCTATTCATTTGAGTAAAAATTCTACTTTTCATTCGAGATCGAAACATATTGATGTGAGATACCATTGGATTCGTGATGTGTTAAATTCGAAATTGTTACAACTCGAAAAGGTTCACACAGATGATAATATTTCGGATATGTTGACAAAAACTTTGTCGAGAGACAAACATTTAAAGTGTCGAACTTTGGCGGGTATGGTTGATGTCTCCACCTAAGTCGGTAGGGGGAGAATTGTTGGGTATACCTCCTTATTGGAGTGTGGGACCTAATTGATTTTGGAAAAAGAGTTTAATTTGGTTTAGTATTAATTATGATATATTTTTATATATTATATTTAATTTGTGGAGACCCAATCAAATTTGGAAACAACTAAGGTTTGATTAAAAACCCTAGATTCAATATATATTATTTGTGTTCTACACACAAAAAGGTGGACGGCTGCTACAGATTTGTTCACCTTTTCCGAAGGACACTGTGCGGCTGCTTGAGATCTAAAAAGCAATTCAGTGGAATCAAAAAGGCTTGGGGTCAGTTTGCTTTGTTTGGTTCAGCTTTCGGTTCTATTTTGGGTGCATTATTTTGGGTCTTTTATATTCTGGTTTTGAAGATTTTGGTTCATCTATTTGGTGAGGTCTTTCCTCTTGTTTATTTGTGATTATTTGGAATTCACCTAAGGGTGGTTTGTGAGACCATTCGTGTCTCATTTGTAATCGTTTGGAACTTATTTGGTTGATAGTGGAATCGGATTTCGATCCCGTGGACGTACTTCACATTGAGAGAACCACGTAAAAATTCTTGTGTTGCTTTTGATTTAATTTTTCCGCATTAGTTTTTATTTCCATTGATTGATTTACTTGTGGGGAATCACATCGATTTTCCCTAACAACAAGGTAAATATTTATCCTAATTCTTGTAGATAATTTAGAACTCTAAGAAAGTTATGGAATCATTCTCATGAATTTTGTAAGAAATTGGGTTTTGAGTAAGAATTAAGTTAGATTCATGGTTGTAGAAATTTATTTGGAAATTAATTATTTTGGGTTTTGATTTTGATTATTAATCCATGCATGTAATATAATTTAAGAGTTTGACTCAAATTAAACATATTTTGGAACATCTATGATTATGAATTAAATTGAGGTTAAAAATTGAGTTAAGTTTGAGATTAAGGAAATAAGTTTGGAAAGTAGTTAGTTTGAGTTTGATTTTGTCATTCTTCATAAATTTGAAACTCAACCTTACATGCATCATGGAATTTTAAGGTTTTGAGATTTTAAATCATGTTTTATGAGTTTGAATTTGGATTTGATATGAGGAAAATTAATAAAAATCTAAATTAGAGCAATTTAAGATTTTAATTATGGTTTGAGCTTGATTATGTAGAATTGGTTGGATTTTGATAAATGTTTCATGCATGCAAATGATTTTCTAAGAAGTTTATAATTTTGATTTCATGTTTTGAAGGAAAATAGAAAGAGCTTGAAGTCAATTTTATGTAATTAAAAAGAAAATGAGGAATTGGAGCTATGTTCAAATTTATAGAAATTAATTTAGAAAGTAATCACTTTGGGTTTGAATTTAGTTGTCTTAACATGAAATTGAGTTTCAATTGTAAATGCATCATGACTTTTAAGAGTTTTGGAAGATCAATTTATGTTTTAGAATTTGTGGCTTTGAAATTGGGCTTGATATGAAGAAGTTGAATTAAAATTTAAATTCGGAAAAATATGGAAATAAATTGTAATTTATATTTGAGAATAAAAAATTAGTTGATTTTGATTTAATTTCATACATGCAAATATTTTTGACAGGGCCTTGTAGATTCAATTTTAAGTTTCATAAAAACAAAGAAAGAATTGAAAGATGATTTTTAAACATGAAATCCAAGGTTTAAATTTGATTTAAAATCATGGAATTTTGAAGTATAAGTGGAATTAACTTTAAATATATGTAATTGGGAATGTTTTTGCATATACGAGTGAGTCATGCATGAATTTGGAGCCTTGGTAATGTGTTTTAAAGTTTAAACAACATTTTGGAAAACCCAGAATTCGTCACCATCACTTGAGCGTAGAATGCAAGCAATCAGTATTTTTGCAGACCGAGGGGTCCGCTCGAGCGACCAATATTGCGCTTGAGCGAAGAGTCCTGCTTCAGAAAATTTTGAAAAGTAGTTTCATATTTCGATTTCTGTTCTCTTTCACTTTCAAGCATTCTTAGGCAAGAATTATGACTCAACAAGATTAATAAATTACCAATCAACATAAATTAGTTGGTTAAAGAATAAGTCATTGACTTAGTAATAATTGATTAAGAAGCTAAGTACAAAATTGGTTTATTCAGAAAAGAATAATTTAGTAATGAAAGAATATGTGAAACGAGAACCTGATTCATTTGAATAAAGAAAGAATAAGCGTAGTAGACCTTCGGATTATTTAGTCAGAAGACAAGAACAGTCAAGTCTGATCAAGGAATTAATATTGTGTTTCAATGTGTACATGTTATGTGTTTGTGTAGGTCACGTGCTATCGTTTGCCTGATCTATCTGATTTGTCTGCATTATTTGATCTGTTAGCGGAGCTATCTGTGAGTAATAACTCTGTAAAGCTATGTTTCATTATAAGTATTTTCTGACTGAAATGATATGATTTGTTTTCTGAAATCCTATTTTATGAATCATGAATGAATGTCCATTTTTCTGAAATGTATTTGTGGCATCCTTAGTTCACGTGGCCCTCGCCCGGGTGTAACAATACCGTGGCCAATATGTACATGGCCCTCGCTCGAGGGTAACAATACCATGTCTAATATGCATGTGGCCCTTGCTCGAGGGTAACAATATCGAGGCCTATATTCACGTGGCCCTCACCTAGGGATAACAATACCATGGCCACTTGGGCACAAGATATGGATCTTTATGGTCGTCGGTACCGACTATACATGTGGGGCTCAGAATCAAGTTGATATGATAGCTAATGGGTGTACCACATATGATCTTATGCAAAATCTGAGTATGAATATGAATATGAACATGTATATGAATCTATTTCTGATTTGAAATCTGAATATGCATAAGATTATGTTTCCGATAAGAATCCGTTTCTAATATAAACTCTGATTTCTAACTCTGTGATGGACATCATTCATTAAACCCTTTACTTTGTTATTATTCACTGGGCTCCAGCTCACTGTATTATTTATGTATGTAGGTGATGAGGCGCGTGACCAAGCTTAGAGGCATGTGCCTGGAATCTGTTTTTGTCAGCCAACCTATGTGCCTCTGGTGAAGGTTCTAGATATGTCAAGTGGTTATAGCTATGTGATTAAAGTTCAAGTTTTGTTTTCTTGTTTATTTAAACAAATTTTTGTTTATTTTGTAAATAAGGCTAAGTCCCTTTTTGTCTAATCTGTATATATATGATGACGTAAGGATGATGTGTAGATATGTATATAAAAAGTTTAAAATTTTTCTGTCTCATATAAGTCTACATAGCTCAATGGATGTTGTATATTTGTTATTTGCTTCCGCTAGCCCCTAATATTATGTTATTCTGTTTCAGAGGCCTAAGGTAATCCTAGGATTACTGGCCGATTACGATGCTAAATTCATAGGGGCGGGTTTGGGTCGTGACAATATTGCCTGCTCCAACGGAAGAATTTGACTTTTTATTAAACTACCGGTTGACTGGGCGAACGATTGGCCGATCGACTAGTCAATGCTAAAATAAAAAAACAACAGTTGAATTGTTTGTTGAGGAAAATGTTCTCTATACTAATTTTCTGGAACGGTTCATCTGGTTTATTACTCTTTTAGACAAGCATGTTAGTGATGCATGATGTTTAAAGGTTTCAATAAAAATATACAGCTTTTAGTGCAATTTATTGAAGGAGATGTGAACCCTATAAGTGGGATCACTTGGTTAATAGTTAGGAGTCGTTCTTGGTGGAAAGGACGTATGGTGCCACCTTCTGTTGTTTTTGTGCAAATTAAAAGCATACAATTTTTTTGTACAGCTAAATAGTTGGTTGCTTTAAAAAGCCTAGATACCTTGTTAGCAAAACAGCCACACTTACGCACGAGCACAGATAGAGAGATGGAGAGAGAGGCATATCATTTGGTTAGAGTGGATGATGAATGATTTGTGTTGCTTATAAAGGACAATGTTTTATCAATTCTAGACTAGTAGCCTTTTTTTTGTTGCCAAATATGTTTTCAATTCAATCTTTTTGGCATGAAATTCCCTCTCCTCTTTAATATGCACACATCTGTTAACTTCTAGTAGATTCTTTGCCGAGCCTTTTAATCGGCATTCGAAGAAATAACAAGTAAATGAACTTGGAGTGAATGTGAGAAAATTCTGTTGCCTTGCCAAGTATGCCAACTATGGGTTACATTTAGTAGCTAATTTCACATTCGGTTTGTTTGTATGTTCAATTTAGTTGACAAGTCCTGCATCTTTGTGTGCTTATTATGCACATTGATTCACTCACTAGTTTTTTATTATTTTATTGTAGATGTATTAGGGAGCAAGAGTAAGAATATACAAAACATTTGAAGGCAAATCAATCAAAAAATGGGATATCATATAAGCATTACTGTGAGAATAGTAAAAGATTGACGCAACTAGGTTGCGATTCAAATTACATTATTTTTTTTATTATTATCTTCATCATTTAAGCAATCTTTGCACAGCTTATTCCATGCATGCATAGAGAATGGAGGATGGCTTTTGTAGTGAAGCCAAAATTTATATTAATTTTTTTTTTATATTGGAAATACACTCAATTGGCACCCATTACAAAGGAAACATGGTAAAGGTTTGCTCTAGTGTTCAATGGAAGTAACACACTTGTTTGGTTTGAATTTCTAGAGTGATTTTGGGAAAAAATTTTTAGAAAATTTGTTTGGTTTGTAAATTTTCCAAAACAATTTTCAAAATCACTTTCTCTCTTTTACCTATCAATCAATCACTTTTTCTCTCTCCTCTCTCCTTCTCAATCACTTTTTCTCTCACATACACCTACTCAATTATAACAAAACATCAAATCATTACAAACTCTTAAACTCCAAAACTACTTTCAAAATAAACAACCAAACAAACTAAAAAAATTTTTAAATTCTTTCTCCAAAATAATTTTCAAAAACTACTCTCCCAAAAACAAACCAAACAAACACAAACCCACCCTCTCTCTCTCTCTCTCTCTCTCTCTCTCTCTCTCCAACTACATAGACATACATACCTACTTTGTGTTTCACAAGGTCCTTGGATTGCTTTATATTTCTATTTTCTATTTTCTTTGTTTGGATCACTATATACGCATACATCTTTGTTTGTTTCACAAGGTCACACACATACACATACATATATACTGTGCTTTATATTTCTGATGCAGAAAACTAAATGATGATGAAGAAAACAGAGCAACTACTGTGTTGTCGAAGCCTTTTTCGGAGTCAATTTTGCATTAACTCAAAAAATGGTTTGAACAACCAAATATACGAAGTGAATCACCACCCAGCAAAGAACGCATTTCCACCCGAACATACCTCAATCGGTGTTCGGAGTCCATCTCAATTTAGGCTCAAAGTTAGCCAAAAGTCATGGTTGCACAAATCATTTTTCCAACTCTGTGTTACCTATTTTTGTGGAAATTGTTTACGAAAGAGGATGACCGGGGAGACATCCAGCTAGACGTCCAGCCAGTCGTCTGATGGTCCCATCCTCAATGGTCATGCACAGTAAAATGGTGAAAAGTGCTCTAGATTCTCAGTTTGGTGAAACATTTACTTTTTTCAATTTGATACAAGTTTGATGAAACCATTGAAGCACAAAGAGAAGTACTTTTTTACTAAAAGCGTTAGAGATGGCCTAAGGCATGTTTCAATTCCAAGTAAAAAACTAAAAAGGGACTTACGTGTAGATCTTAATAGGTAGATTTATTATCTAGCATGTACTGTGATAAATTAACAATGTTTTTTTTATCAAATATTATTAAAAAATGTCACTAATTGTTAATTTTCAGCAACAATTTGAAAATTGTCACAAAAAAGTCACTAATTATAAATTTTAACAACAATTTAAAAAAAATAATCACAAAAAGTCACTAATTTTTAACTTTTAGCGACAGTTTAAAATATTCATCATAGAAAAATATCACTAATTGTAAGTTTTGGCGACAATTTATGAAAATTGTGATAAAAAAAATCACTAATTGTCAATTTTTAGAAACGTAGGCAAAAAATCATCACAAAATATTATTTTTACTAGGATTAACTTTTAATAAAATTCAATGAGAATTAAATCCAACTATTAGAATATATTAGTAATTTATAACAATTTTTTCTTTTTATATTTTTGTAAGAAATTAGAAACTTAGTTACCATGTCAGTGTCATAATAGGTTGTAAGAACACCCCCTCCTCTCGGGCGGCGGCGGCTACTTTCATAAGATTTATCATAATAGGTTGTAAGAACCCCCCTCCCCCTCGGGCGGCGGCAGCGGCGGCTACTTTCATAAGATTTATCTCTATATCTTCAATAAGGAGACTTATTAGCTATTATAACCAGTATTATCATATTTTAATTATTATAATGGATTAATTATATTATAATAATTATTTTAACAAAAATTTTTAAGGTTGCCTACATTTGAAAGTCTTGTGAGACTCTGTAAACAATTTCTGTGTATATATAAGTAAAATAAAAGAGTTGTTTGGGAAGTAAAATTTTAGTTTAATTTAGGTTAAAATTCACAAAAAGACAAAATAGATTAAAATAGTTAATAAGATAAAATGTCACTTTAAATTCATAATCATTTTACTTTTTCTTTCACAAACATCACATCCAACTATAAAAAAATTCAATCATCTTTTCAAACACAAAAATTTTAGCCTACTAAAATAGCAACTTTCGAAACACCAACAAAGAATAGTGTTGGAAATATAAATAAAAAAGAAATTGGATAAAACAAAGGATTACGTTTTTTATATTTTAATTAATAAAAAATGAAGGATATGGTACCAAACTTAGCCATAAGATATATTTTTCTTTTATTTTCTTTAGGGAAAATTATTTAGAAGTCCTATTAGGGAGACTTATGCTACATATGGTCCTACTAAAAAACTTATGTTCCCATAAGTCCTGTGAGAAGTTTGTTGACACATTTACCTTCAATATTAGTTGTTAATATCATAAATAATAATAAAACCATATATAGGAAATTGATATAAACGTAATGTAACGTGACACCTATACATAACGTGACATATCTACATAAACGTAACGTAACGTGACACTTATATAAACGTAACGTGACATATCTACATAAACGTAACGTAACGTGACACCTACATAAACGTAACGTGACACATATGATCTATGGTAACATTCAATTTTTTATATAGGAAATTGATTTTATTTATTTTTTGGATTTTTTTGGGACAGCCAAACAACCAAATTACTGAATTCAAACACAATTAATTAACCAAAAAAATAATTATTCATAAATCACATTTCAGTCCACAGAGAGTTAAACAAACTCTTCGCCTCCGCCTCTATAGAATTATTAAAATAGCATGAAGAGTAGGCAAATGCCATTTTCTTTCACATTATGATTTACTTTTTTTTCATCAGCAAAGGCAAGATTATGATAAAGAATACCGAAAATACTTACTTTTGGATAGTTTGTCCTTCCATAGATGTCTTCTTCAACAAGAAAGTCAAATCATCTTGTTATTGCTATGATGGCTTAGCTCCAAGAATTCATCAACATTGATGAAGTGCGTCATGTTTGAAGACGAGTAAGTAACTTTTCTCCCCAAACCATCCACCCATGTCCACTCATAGATAAGCGTGATTTAAAGTGTTGTTTTTCCGATGTGCTTTTGTCCTTTCTATTTTTATTAATTAATTTAGATTTCACATATATTATTGATAATTTTTAAAATTTTACAATTAATAATACAAAATAAAAATACATTAAGATTATATATCTATTTCAAAACAAACGGATTAAAAAATAAAATTTATTAAGTTGCTAAACGTAACGTGACACATTACGCTACGCTTTATGTAAGTGTCAATGCCACGCTTATATAGGTGTCACGTTACGTTACGTTTATGTAGGTGTCACGTTACGTTCATATTGGTGTCACGTTACGTTACGTATATATAGGTGTCACGTTACGTTACGTTTATGTAGGTATCACGTTACGTTATGTAAGTGTCATGTCACGTTAGGATCTTGTGGAATACATTCTTATGAAAATAGTACTTGAGACTTTATAAGAAATTACACAGGACTTAGCCTAGCATAAGATTCTGAAAAAGGACTTATAAATAAGTCTCTCATTTCTTTACTTTCACTTCATTTTTTACTAATTTCACTTTTCACTATTTATTTCTTTTTAATTTTATCTTAGAATAAATAAATAATTAAAGATTTTGTTAGAAAATATATTTGAAAATGTGATTAGTTACAATCCCAGAGGTTCAGGAGTTCTCCAAGCAAACTCCACAGCTGAAGACTTCGATTTCATGGCGGCAAAGCAATCAGGTATGAGGACTCGACTCCTTTCTTTTGTTCTCTTCTTCTTCTTCTTCTTCGGATGACAAAACCCAATTAGGGTTAGGGTTTCTGGATTCTTCTGAAAACTCCCTCCCTCCCCCACCTCCTTCCCTTGAAGTTCTTCCCTCAGAGGTATTTCCATTGCATAATCCTCTTTGTATATACATCTTTATAATATGCATGTTTCTAATCTAGGGTTTTTGTGGGTAATTTTATTTGGAACAGGTTTCATCATCTGAGACATATACAATGGAGCCTGTACATTTGAGGGGACGCACTTTGCTCAAGGTAAATATTTTCAACCCATTGTTTGTTTTACCATTCCAAAATATATGAGATTTCAAGTTGGTTTCCAGTGATATGAGAACTAATCTATTCACAATGTAAAACAGATTAAAAAAAATTAGTTGTTTTGATTCTACTGTATTTTCTGAGCGACCAAACAGACCAACTACAAGTCGATTATGTTACTGGGAATGACTAAAAAAAAGCAAATGTTTCATCTTTTGTACTAGGGAAGGGTGAGTACTCAGGAGATTTTCCATTTATCCAATTCTGACTTGGTCCCTGGTAAATATGAAGGTTTCTAAGCAATTTCTTCTCTACATTTTCATCTCACATTATCCTTATTTGAATTTAAATTACTTTATTATGCATATGTATATATATGCAGGATTTATGTTGAGGATTTGCATAATGTAGGGGGACTAAAACTGTGAGAAGGTTGACTAGATTTAGTTAAAACTCTGCAATCAGAGGTGCAAGATGGTCGATTATTACTTACTGGAAAGCAGGTTTTAGAGGTGAGCTCCTATTACTAAAGTGACCTCTATTCTCTAACGCTATGATGCATAAACATGTTTGAAATTGAGATGAATTTGGCTACAATGAAACATTTCTATATTGTATGCCATATATATGCATTACATATGTTTTATCATTGCATGTCTTTTTGTAGGTCTATCACATGGCAATGTGGCTGTTTGTTATATTAGTTGGGGTTGTGATGAGTCTATCCTAAGCGGGGCATACAAACCATCAAGTATGTTAGCTTGGCTAGCTAACATGCTCAATGCCTTAACTTTTAGCCATGGCACCACAAGATTAGCCAACATAGGGCATCCCGAGGCGTGGCCAGAGCACCACTCAATTGTGTTGAAGGTCCAAGGCATTGCTGCTCGACTAACTCTACTCAGGGGCAACATGGCTCTGCATCTCATTTGGCTTGGCTGAGGGGTCCTTCACCAGACCATGACCCCGCTATGTCTCGTCTTCTCTTTCTCCGTAAAGCTGTCTCCTACTGATCAAGACATCTCCAATACCATCATCCAATGATGACCTAGGTTAAGTGTTGGGCCTAGGAATCCTTGTCTGGGGGATCACTCTAGGTATGTGGATTAGAGGTTAGAGTTAGGGATTCATTTTGGTGCCTTTCCATCCCCCTACCTTGATGGTGTCTGCACCTTGATCAGTCTCAGAGAGAGAGGTGCTCTAATCAAGATTTGATATTTTGGAAATTGTATCATATGCAACACTGAAGCCCCCCACAATGCCTACCATTGTTGCTCTTATGATACAAATCCCAAGGTACAATCTTAGGTAGTAGAAGTGGATGGGATACCTCATTTTTGTCAAAACAAGGAGGGTTAGCTACCTCTCCAAGGCCCCATTTGTTTTCAGAGATAGAATGGAAAGGATTTATAATGAGAGGATTAATAGTGAGGGGATTGATAGTGAGGGGATGAAGTAAAATTGTGTTTGTTTTGATGATAGTTGTTAGTGTAGTTATTGTTAAATTATTTTTATATAAAATAATAAAACAAATAAAAAAATACAAAACACATTAAACATTAATGTTAAAAAAAATGTCCAAAATGTAAAAAATTAAAATAAAATAAAAAATTTCGAGAAAAAAAAATGATTTTTACTTAACAAAAAATACAAAAAAATTAAACATTAATGTTAAAAAAAAATGCCCAACATGTAAAAAATAAAAAATTTCTAGTCCTTAGGACTATTTTTCTAATACCATCTCCACCTCTTCCATTCCAATTCCCCTTTCAAGGCTCAAGGCATATCCTAATACTAAAGGATTAGGAGTCCTCTCTCCATTTCTCAAAACAAACGCCCCATATAATGGGTCCCATCTCACTATCAATCCTAATCCCCTCCCTATAACCTCAAACAAATGGGGCCGAAGAGTGAGTTGGTCGCCATGGTTCGACCACCCTATATAAAAGGGTTCTATGCTGACGTTGAAGCATCCTCCATTATCAACCATCTTCTCCATCTCTGGTATACAGCAAGACCTCTCCACTGCCCTCTCTGTCTTCTAAGGCTTCTTAATCTCTCATCTCCTCACTCACTAGTGATTACTTTGATATCTCAGTACCCGTGTTCTTCCCTGAAGGCCATCTGTAGGCCACCTGAACAAATACAACCCACAACATTATTGTTTATAATTGGGATGTTTGGGTTGGCACCAGGGGAAATGTTTGTAATAAGTTGGGATTTTAGTTTACATGTTTTGTTTACATTCAAGGTGTATGACTGCATATTTTGTTAATTCGAACCTTTTTTTTTTTTGTGGTGGTGTTTGATATGCGAAGACATTGAGCCAGTGAATACATGAATTGGTTTTTGTCAATTGTCCTCATGCTATAGAACTAGAAGTAGCTGATGTTACTGAAATTTCTTACTGGAAACAGTGTATTTTTTAGCTTTTGTTTTTGTTTTTTTTGTTTTTTTAAATTACATCGAAGCAGAAAACTTGTTTCAAGAAGCATGATATTGGAATCAGAGTACATACATTTTTGTTTAACCTATGGTGGCAGCAATTCAAAGAATTTCCTTAGGTGGTATTTGAATAGCATTCATTTCAAGTGGGTTTAGAAATTACTTAATCAAATGATCCATATCCAGTAGTGGCTAAGAATACATGCCCACAGTAACATATGTTCAGAAGCCCATGAACACTTCTTCGGACAAGTTTTAATTGATCAAATTTCCTGCTATTTCAACTTTTAATATTTAGTCCATGTTGAATATTGAGATTCAGGTACATGAAAGATCTTTTTCAAAAGATAGCTTAATGTGTTACTTCATAGACATGGCCAAATCTTAATTGAATTTTTTAGGATGCAGTTTATGTCAAATATCCACCATGTTGGCTGTTCATCAGTTACACATGCTTTTGGTATAATTTGTGAGAAGTGCACTAAGTTGTCATGTTTTAGTGATACAAATTAATATCAAGAAACATACATTTGCAAATGGAATTGCTGTTGCCATGTACTGATCATTACCTAGCAACCAATTTGGTCCAAAATTGTTGGTAAAATATGTAGTTTTCTTGTACTTGTTTGAATTAGTCTCATGGTCTATCCTTGCAGCAACTGGCCTACATTTCCACAAATATTTATCAAGGGGGAGTTCATCGGAGGATCAGACGTCATTCTTAACATGCACCAGGTATTATCACATCAAAATTGCTCTTCTGCTTAAGCCTGGGATTCATTGTTTTGATGGTTTGGTCTGTTGTGTAGACTGGCGAGCTGAAGGAAATGCTTAAAGATATTGCTGCCAACCAGGAGAGATCAGAGTAATTTATGATTGTCGACCATGTATAGTAAGAGTTTGGAGTTGTCTTTTGATGTTCTAATTTCTTTTGAGGTAATGTAAGCATGTTAAATTTATGTCCAGTTGACAGACCCTGTTTTAGCGGGAAGCTTGTGCACTGAGTAATTCGTTTTAAGTATGTTAAACTACGAATATTTGTTGATTTAATCCAATAATGGTTCGTGCAAGTATGGATTGAAAAATTGTATATGTATAAGCATTACTCCATGAAAATTTACACTCAAATTATATATATTACTGCAGCCCACCTTTAACGAAACAACTCAAGCTGGTTCAATATTTAGCACAATACAGAGTAAGCCAAAGGAAATTATGTCTCTCTCTCTCTCTCTCTCTCTCTCTCTCTCTCTCCAAATCTAGTAATACATGAACACACTGCTGCTTCTTCAATTCAGAGGACTGCTAAAATTCTCAACTGGAAGAATCTATCTATCCACTAGTTGTCACAATTTCAGGGGCACTGACATGCTCAACGATGACCACATCATGATAATGTCCCTTGCTGTGACCTCCACGTCCGCCATTGCAATGGTGCCTTTTGCCAGGATTGCCACCACCGTGACCATGATGTCTCCCACCATGACTGTGACATCCTCCATGGTGGTAACCACCACAGCCACCATGTCCGTGATGTTCACTGTGAACATGATGAATATGATGTCCCCAGCCGTGACCATGATGTCCTCCGCTATGACAAGCTGCAAAGCTGTCATGTTCATTATGTCCACTGGGGCTGTGTTGTCCTAAGGTGTGAACACCGTGACCAATGGATGATGATGTTTGCCACACCCAGACATCATTGTTGTTCAAGTGTTTGTCTAAATCTCTGAAGGTTGCTTGGTAAATGAATATTCTCTGAGGAGTGACAATGCAAGGAGCTCAAATATTTATAGGCAAAATGGGATGAATGGTCGGTTATGCTTTTACTTGTAGACTATTTTTTTTTTCTTTGGGAAGAAGATAACGGAGGAGAGAGACTTGCCGATATGAACATGCGACTTTATTCATGTGTATGTCGTCTTATTCGTGTTCTCCAAGAAATAATTATCAGATTGAATGGTGGTTGGGACTCTCTCTCCTGGCAGTTTTTTTCATCAAATATGGATGATGAATGAATGATGGCCTAATTTTGTAGGAAGGATTCAGACTATTCAACAAATAAAGAAAATATCACGACCTAATTTTTTTTTTAGATGGTAGAAAAAAACAAAACACAAAGCAAAGCAAACTAGCAAGCAACATCAATCAAGGCCAGCGGGACCTCCTCCATCCACACTCTGGTGCTTCCGACCTCGAGCCATCCTAGCAAGTCCAAGCGCCAACATATTACCCTGCCTCCTCACATGGATAGCTTGAAACTGCCGAAGCAATCGACTAGCACCCACCACTTGTGATATAATATGGCCATACCCAGAATAATATCACAAAAACCCAGATCCCTCGCCAAAGCAATTGCCTTGGCTGCTGCAAATGCTTCGGCACAATTGGCATTCACCCAGAACCGAAGTTGCCTTGGCTGAGCCAACCCTCCCCCGAAGCATACCAACAAACATCTCTCTCCCGCTGCAATGCACCCTGAATTCTTTTGCTGCACTTGACCAAAATCAATTGGTTGAGCCGCATCCAAATACCCCATCATAAAGCAACAACCAATCCCAAACTTGACTCATCCCCATGGGTCATTACCTGCCAAAACCACTCTTTGAATTCCTGATTCTGGGCCCATTGAATCAGATCCCTCAAAGGACTTAGCTCCCACACCTGCATCGCCAAATCACAATAACAAAGACAATGCATCAACGATTCCCGATCTACACCACAGCCTAACCACGTCTCATCAATAGGAATTCTTCGACTTCGCAACAACATTTTTGCCGGCAGAATATCATTACACGCCTTCCATACAAACACCTTGATTTTATTCGGAACTTTAAGCTGCCATACCTTCTTCCACAACTTGTCCCAACATGATCTACCAACAGAAGACTCCAACGATTGCGACCACACCTAATTTATGTAAAGGAAAATGTGTGATGAGATGACCCCATTAAAATTGATGTTTTAGTGGCAATTTTGATGATCACCAGTTTGGGGACTTGAATTTGTAATAAAAAAAGTCATCATAAATTATCACACTTTATTTATTTTTTATACGTCTTCTAAAAAAATTAAAAAATCAACTAAAATAATCAATTCCCAAACAGAGTCGTAGAAAGCCGACTCAACCACCTCAATCCATAGTAGTTTTTCGTGGAGCCTCCGTCACACTGGATAATCAGATCGATCCCACACTTCTTCAGTTTTAAAGATCACGTCATAATGAAAGAAACCTCAAATTGCTCACCACCTTTAATTTGATACCCAAAATATTCTTCAATTTCTATATGGCTTATTCAAATATAATCTCCATAACTCCCAGGGATGCCGAAGAAGGTTGGGGTATAAGTCAAATCAATGCCATTAATTTTATCACTAATAATGGCGTATGGAAAATCATCTAATTCTATGGGGCATTCATCCCCAGGTATATAATAAACAACTCCCAAACTAAACCCTGCAACGTAGTCTTCCTCTGGCACCATTGGCATTTCTAAGGATATCGAAGAAGATCTTGTTATTTCATTGTTGAAATAATCGTCAAAGTCACTACTGGGATAGAACAGGTTGCTGTTGGAAAAGATACTGCTGTTGCGGTGGTGGTTGACACGATGACACTGTCAAATGAATTTCTAATTAGTAGAGTGCTATATGAACACAAAAAAATTACAATAACGCCCCAATTTCTAAGCCCAAATGATGATACAACAAACATGGTTCTTTAAAGGAAAATCGAAATAAATTCCCATACTTGCATTACATAACACAAATAGTTCTCATGCGATAATACATTCAATTCAAAACAAAATAAAACAAACAAATAGATACTCTCAAGGTTTTACAAGTTTCCAAAGCTTAAGTCTGGTTACACAAAATGGTTATTCAAACCCACACAAATACAGCCATTGGCTTACAAAACAGAGTCACGCAAAATGAGAGCATTGTATGCCCAACACACACACTTCCACGCCCCTAATTGGGTGGAATCACCACATCTTTTCCTGCACAAAAATCCTTGGAGGGTGAGCATAAAGCCCAGTAAGAATTCTTAACAAAGTATTTACATTTTTTACAAGTCTTAAGAGATGAAATGCACATGCCATGCTATGCCCTTTTTGAAGATAAATCACATTTTTATCTTTTGAAAACCATCATGCCCAATGATGTCATGCAATTTCAATTGTTCAAAACTTAACAATTTATTTTAAGAGCGGTAAATATGACTCTGGTAATTCCTAGATCGGTGTTTGCAAGTAGACTATAAAAGTACTACAAATTTGTCATTTTTACCAACAGTGACTGGAAGGCTCGACACCTATAATCTGTCATTTTTACCAGTATTAATTTGAAGGCTCGATACCTATTCAATTTCATCTACACCACCTGTCAAGACTTACCACCGTATTTACCCCAAAACCAATTCATGGAAACTTGTTTCTCAACATTCTTTTCTCAATGCAAGTTTTCAAATCAACTTTCAAAGTTTAATGTAATCAAATGAATTGATATGCCAATAACACAAGGTGAACATAAATATTTTTATTCCAATTCAGCATCCAAGGAATAACACAATTCCCTCTTCTCAAGTATCCTCAACAATTAGTCATTTCAAAACTATTTCAACGTTTTGAACAATAATTTTCAAAATGAACAACAATTCTCATATTCTCTGAAATTCATCATTTATATAAGCCTCCGTTTGGGAAGTGGATTGGCTTTTTTACTTTTTGGCTTTTTGGCCCAGGGCTAAAAAGCCTGGTTTGGGAAGGGCTTTTTGGCTTTTTAGCTTTTTGGTGAGGTGTCTCCATATTAAAAGACCAAACTGCCCTTCAAGTGACTCATGTCAACTCATTCACAAACATCCTCCACGTCAGCGTCATCTTGTACTGGAATGAATTTTTTTTTTTTTTTTCTTTTTCCGTTTGGATTTGGCGCCTTTTTTGTTTTTATGGTTCTTTTTTTTTTAATTTTTATGTTGTTGTCATTTTTCTTGCAAATGGTTTTTTTTTTTTTTTTTTAGAAATGGGTTTTCATGTGTTTTATTTATTTGTAAATTACGTGACAAATGCTAATTGATGTGTTGATGTTTTTATTTTTATTGTTTTTGGATGAGGCGTATTTTTTAAATTCTTTTTTTTTAATTTACGTTTTTTTCATTTTTTTTTCTTTGTATACATTAATTTCTTTTTATATTTCAAAAATGAGTTTTCATGTGTTTTTATTTATTTGTAAATAAAACAGGCAAATGCTAATTTCTGTTTGACATTTTTCTTTTTTTTGGTGTGATGAGACTTATTTCTGTGGTTCTTTTTTTTTCATTCACGTTTTACAAAATTTTGTTTTATTTGTATACATTAATTTGTTTTTTGTTTTCAAAAATAATTTTTCATGTGTTTTCATTATTTTTAAATTATGTGGCAACTGCTATTTTACGTTTTTAATTTTTTATTCTTTATTTTTTACTTTGTTTGGTTTTTTGGAAAAACATTTTTTCATGTCATTTATTTAAAATAATATCAAAAATCATATATTGTCGTGGCACATGATAAAAAATGATGTCTGTTTTTTCATGTGTTTTTTTATTTTGATTTTTAAAATTAATTTTTTTTTTCATTTTTTTTAAAATGATAAAAAGTGAGATTTTATTTTATTGTCCTATGTATTTTAAGGTTTTTTTTTTTTTTTTTGCAAATGGTTTTTTCATGTGTTTTTTTATTTTTATTTTAATTTTAATTTTTTTTCATTTTCTGTGAAATGATAAAAAGTGAGGTTTTATTTTATTGTTTTGTGTATTTTAAATAATTTAATTTTAATTTAATTTTAATTTTAATTTTAAATATTTAAATAATGTAAATAATCTAAAAAAATTAATAAGTAAAAAATTAAAATAAATATTCAAAAAATTTAAATCGTAAAAATTTAAATAATTTAAATATTCAAAAAATTATTTTAACAAAAAAATTAAATAATTGAAATATTCAAAAAATTTAAATAATTTAAATATTCAAAAATTTTAAATAATTTAAAATGTTAATATTTTAAATTTAAAAACAACTCTACACTCAAATCATAACCAAACACATAAAATAAAACTCAATTAATAAATTATTTTTAAAACTCATAACCAAACACATAACTCGAAACTCCATACTACTTTCACAACTCTTCACTCAAATCATAACCAAATACATAACAAAAAAATTACAATATTTAAAAATATTTTTATAAATAGAGTTTAAATTTATTTTTATAAAATATTTTAACAAAAAACAAAAAAAAATGTTTTTAATTTTTTTTTTCAACTTTCTTTGTTTTTTTTGGGAAAAGGTGTTTTTTGGGAAAAGGCTCTTTTTTTTTTTTTTTTTTTTACTTTGTGTGTGCTGACGGTGAGGCGATGCCCCTCTTTCATATGAGGGTAGTTTCGTAAATTTACCTGGGCATTGGTTGTTGCCAAGCACCTGTGAAGCTTTTGTCTCCATGTGGCTAAATTAGACTTTTTTGTCCGGACGTGACTAATTTAGCCCCAACTTTGCTTCCCAAACACCACCTTATAAATAAGAAATTTTCCAAACATCCATTTATTTTGACAAACAAAATAAATATAACAATATCATTCATGGATTTTCAGTCTCATTTTTAAACAAATCCCAAAATTCTAGGTTTTCTCACCAAAACCATACAACTCAAATCTTTTGAGAGAAAACTTTTCAAAATTATATTTTCTTCAATCAACGAAGATCAAAACCCATAAGATCATTTTAAAACAAGAGACAAACCCACTTTTAAAATCGCTCAACTTTTTGAATCAACAATCAATTTTTAAAGCTATTGAAAGATGATTTCAAAAATCATCTAGATCTTGCAAAAAAATATATATATAACTCTAAGAAAATCTCTACCTTAAGTTTTGAAGAAAAATTGAGATGAAACCCCAAAATTTATGATGTCGAAACTCGATCTCCACCGCACACAACGAAGCCCTTGAGGTGATGACTAACTTTGGTGAAGAAATTAGGCTTAAATCCCAATGGATTTAGAGAAATCAAAGAGAGAAGGTGACTTCTAGAGAGAGGAGCTGCAAATTTAGGGTTTTTAAGTGAAAAGGAAATCAAAAGTAAAGCAAAACGGCGTTGCTAGTAACTAATATACGCTAGGCTCGCTTGAGCGAAGGAGTTCTCGCTCGAGCATAAAATACCTAGCTTCAGAAGTTTTTCAGACGCACTCCTCGCTCGAGCACAAGAAGCTTCGCTCGAGCGTACAAGCAACTTTGAATGCATTTTGCATTTTTGTTTTCGGGGGCGCTGCCCCTCAACCCCGCCAGGGCGCTGCCCTCGGACCTACCAAGGGGCGCTGCCCCTTGCCTCTCGATCCCCGACCTACCCAGTCGAAGTGGCAAAACATGAAAGAATGGTCGAAACCGGGATCGCTACAACTTTCCCTCCTTAAAGAATTTCGTCCATGAAATTTCAAATCAAACTACCCAAACAAAGGAGTTTCTAGCGATCAAAACCACACTATTTCATTTTCAAATCACAATACTAACTCTCAACTAAATTCCACCATTTCCATCATGGTTATCTCATTAACAATAACCTCCCAAATACGCATAACATGAAATTTCCTAAAAAGTAATGGCAACTCTCAATAACCTTATGCTTAAAAAAACAACGCACATATCAACATGTGGTTAACAACTTTAAATACCTTTCCGTCAACACTAGGGAATATTACAAAGAAAAGCAACTTAAGCATTTTCAAACAAATTTGGATATTTGGAGCGGACTTCCGCCTCCCGTTCCCACGTTGTTTCTTCAACACTATGGTGTCTCCACAACAACCTTTACCAACGGTATAGTTTTGCCTTGTAGCACTTGCTCCTAGGTATCTAATATTTGAATCGGTCGTTCTTCGTAAGAGGCATCCTCATCTACCTCCAAGTCAACCCAATCAAGAACATGAGAAAGGTCGGGTTCATATTTCCTAAGCATAGATACATGAAATACGTTATGAACTTCCGCAAGTTGTGGCGGTAAAGCTAACCGGTATGCCATTTCCCCAATTTGCTCTAAGATCTCAAAAGGCCCAATGAACCTTGGAGATAATTTACCACTCTTACCAAATCTCATCAAACCCTGCCTTGGTGAGATTTTTAGAAATACATGGTCACCAACTTCAAAAGATAAAGGTCGTCTCCTCTTATCGGCATAACTCTTTTGTCGGCTTTGGGCCTTAGCTAACCTCTTCCGAATGAGAACAACTTTCTCGGTTGTCTCTCTAACAATTTCCGGACCCATTAACAGTGCATCACCCACTTCGGCCTAACAAACCGGTGATCTACAAGGTCGGCCATACAATGCCTCAAATGGTGCCATCTTAATACTAGCTTGGTAACTATTGTTGTAAGCAAACTCAATCAATGGTAAGTGCCTTTCCCAAGGCCCCTTAAAATCAAGGACACAAGCTCTAAACATGTCCTCCAAAATTTGAATGGTACATTCCGACTGTCCATCGGTTTGATGATGATAAGCGGTGCTAAGAGTCAACTTAGCTTCCAATGCCTCTTGAAGGCTTTGCCATAACCGGGCACTAAAACGAGGATCCCTATCCGACACAATAGTCACAGGAACTCCATGAAGTCGAACTATCTCTCTAATGTACAACTCTGCCAGGCGTTCAACTGAGTCGCTGGTGCACATCGGAATGAAATGGGTAGACTTAATCAACCTATCAACAATCACCCAAATAGCGTCATTGCCACGTTGTGTTCTAGGAAGCCCAACTACAAAATCCATGGTAACACGCTCCCATTTCCATTCGGCTATTGGTAAGGGTTATAACAAACCCGCTGGTCTTTGGTGTTCGGCCTTCACTTGTTGACAAGTAAGGCACTTCGATACAAATAAAGCGACATCCCACTTTATACCCCTCTACCAAAATTGACGACTAAGATCATGATACATTTTAGTGCCTCCCGGGTGTACCGCAAAGCATGAGTGATGGATCTCCTGAAGTACTTTCTCTTTACAAGATTCTGGTACAAACAAACGGTCTAGGTAACGTACACTCAGATCTGAGCGAACGTTCAAACCTTTCTCTTCCTTCCCATTTGACATCTTAACACGGATTGATTCCACATCACGGTCTCCTCATTGTGCCTCTATGACCTTACTAACCAAGATAGGTTGAGCATTCAAAGTAAACAAGGTAGCACTCTCTCCGGACTCACCCAAGTGCAATTCAAACTTGCCAATAACACCTAGCATATCCCATTCCTGAATGGCCATACTTGCCAAACTACTCACAGATTTTCGACTCAAAGCATCGGCCACCACATTGGCTTTCCCCGAATGATAATGTAACTCAAAGTTATAATCCTCCATAAATTCCATCCACCTCCGTTGTCGTAAATTCAAGTATTTTTGAGAAAACAAATACTTTAGACTCTTATGATCGGAGAAAACCTCAAACTTCTCACCATACAAGTAATGCCTCCAAATTTTCAAGGCAAAAATTACCGCCTCTAATTCTAAATCATGGATGGGGTAATTCTTCTCGTGAGTTTTCAGTTGTCGTGAACTGTAGGCCACAACTTTTCCCTCTTGCATGAAGACACAATCAAGTCCATCCCCGGACGCATCACAAGAGACAATGTAATTCAAACCCCTTTATGGAATTATCAAAATCGGTGCGGTAGTTAATCTAGTCTTAAGCTCTTGGAATGACTTTTCACAAGTCTCACTCCACACAAATTTGATACCCTTTCTAGTCAACCTAGTCAAAGGTGCAGCTAGTCTAGAGAAGTCCCTTACAAAACGTCGATAATACCTCGCTAATCCTAAGAAACTCCGGATCTCGAAAACATTCTTGGGTTGTTCCCAATCCTATATGGCATCTATCTTTGAGGAGTCCACAGTTACTCCCTCTCTAGACACTACATGCCCTAAAAACTTCACCTCAGTTAACCAAAACTCGCATTTCTCAAATTTGGTATACAATTGGTGCTCACTAAGTAAACCCAGCACTGCCCGCAAGTGAGTCTCGTGTTCCTCCTCGGAGGTTGAATAAATCAATATGTTGTCCACAAAGACGACCACAAAACGGTCCAAGTATTCTCAAAAAATTTTGTTCATCAAATCCATAAAGGAAACAGGCGCATTGGTTAACCCAAAAGGCATTACAAGGAATTCATAGTGGCCGTAACACGTACGAAAGGCCGTTTTCTGGATGTCTTCCTCTCGGACTCTCAACTGATGGTACCTCGACCTCAAAACTATTTTTGAGAAGTAACGAGACCCTCTAAGTTGGTCAAACAAATCATCTATTCTGGGTAGAGGATACTTGTTCTTAACTGTAACTCTATTCAACTTGCGGTAATCAATACACAACCGCAACGATCCACCATTCTTCTTTGCAAAAAGAGCCGGTGCTCCTCAAGGTGATGTACTAGGACGAATGAAGCCCTTACTTAAAAGCTCTTGGAGTTGAATCTTCAACTCATGTAATTCAGCGGGTGTAAATCTATACGGTGACATGGAAATCGGTGTCGTGCCAGACACTAATTCAATGGAGAACTTGATCTCCCGGTGAGGTGGTAAACTAGTAAGATCTTTTGGAAAGACATCCGGGTATTCATAAACTACCAGTGATAACTCAACACGAGCCCCATCACTCTCACTATCGAAGAGAGTTGCAAGAAGGCCACTAAGTTTGCTCCTACTACGAGGGTCAACAACTGGCGACAAGGCTCTATCAACTCGGTTCCCCAGAAAATAGAAACGATCACCGCTCGAAGTGCACACTGTAACTCTCTGGCAGTAACAATCAATCACAGCTTGGTAAGAACACAACCAGTCCATGCCTAAAATGACATCAAAACTCGACATATCTAGCAACACAAAAGCAAATGGAAGTCGACGCCTTGCAACTTCTATTTCACAATCACGACAACCCCGGTCTAAATCAATTGTACCCCCAACAGGTGACTCTACTCTGAGTGGAGACACTAGCCGTGCTACTTTCTAACCCCAATGCAGAAGCAAATGTAGTAGATATAAATGAATGAGACGCACCCATGTCTATCAACACATTAGCCAAAGAATTACACACAACAAAAGTACCTCTCACAACTGAGGATTCGCAATCGCTAGTAGTGCAGAATAAAGATACACGCGTCCCTATGGCCTCGATTAATCGCTCCTCTCGGAGCATAGGCCTGTTGTACTAACTGAGTCGAAGTGGCTCCCTAATTTGCTTGTGAAGCCTGAGCTGAATGAGCCTGCTGATGGCTCTGAGCTTGCTTCGACCCTGATGCGCTAGATTCGCCTCCCAATTGAGGGTAAGTTCTTTTCATATGTACCGGCTGACCACACTGATAACAATTAAATCCTTGGCCTCTATTCTGAGACTGTGACTGACTTTGAGATCGATTAGGTGGTGGTAACATCAACTGTCCTCCGCCCCTCTACAGGCACGAAAAGGATTTGTGGCCTAGTTGGCCACACTTGAAACACGAGAAGCCACTCGACGCACTTTTTCCCGGACCTGCACTAGGCAAAGGAAAAATGGATCTAGACTACTATGGTTGGGACTGGGATGGATAGGTGTTCCTGCTCTTCTTGTTCTACCTATAGTCTCCTTGAGACTCGTGGCTCCTAGGCTTCAAACCCTGAAGCCTCTCCTCCTCAGCTTGTATAGAAATCTCAACATGTGCTGCCATCTCCACAAGACGGTCATATTCCCGAATCATATTCCCAACAAGCTTGAAGAAGATCTTAGTTTTCAACTTCTTTTCAAATTCTATGCAACAACGCTTTTCCGTTGCCACCAACTCCGGTGTAAATCTGGACAAACTAGAGAAGACCGCCTCAAACTCGGCCACAGGCATGTCGAGTTGTTTGAGGTCTTTAAACTCTTGCCTCAATCTCTCCCTAGTAGTGGGAGGTATGTACTTATCTTGGAAAGCAACCACAAAGACTTCCCATGATGGCTCCACCTTACTGTTGGCATACTTTCACCATTGACTCGCATCTCCTTTAAGGTAGTGACTCGCTAGAGTCCCTTTCAACTTGCTATCATCAATGTGAAGCATCTCAAATGTCTTCACTGTTTATTTGAGCCATTCATCCGCTTTCTTAGGCTCGGGACCACCATGGAATTCATCTGGTTTGGCCTGTAAAAACTCTCTAGTGAGAGAACTCGCCCTTGACCCCGCGATGTTCTCTCGGGCTTGATTTTCTGCCCTTAACAAGTTCATAGACTCCCTCAAAGCCTCCGCCATTTCTTGGGCTAGGGCCCCCATTGCGGTTTGACCCGCTTGTCTCACCTGCTCGGCCACATTAGCTTGGCTTGCTTGCTCGGCCATGTTAGCTTGGCCGAACCCTTTTTCTTGTACTGGAACCCTATGGACCGGTACCTCATGCACACCTCGGCGAGCCCTATCACGCCTCCCGCCTCTACCACCACGGACTTGACCCCTTCTTGAAATCCTAATAAAGGACACAAGAGAAATAATTTAGCACATTAACTCATATGTGCTCGTAACTTGACTCACACGTTTGACAACAACAATTCCATATATTTCTCTACCATATACACAATTAAATTTCATTCCATATAAGCACTTAGTCATGCAAACATATATGGACTATTCTTTTACGATGAAATCCGTCCCACGAAAAACCAAGAATACTTAGTAGAACGAGTATTGATCAAGTACCCTTCTAATGAGACCTCAAGGAATTTAACAGAAGCAAACAACATCCTAAAAGTCCAATCCCATACCCATTTAGTCACATAAGCATGTCATCACATAGTCACAAAATGCATAACACTTCCTAAGCATGCTAAATGAACCCATTGTGCTTAAACAACCACTTCCCACGGGCTCTAAGTATTCAAATCCGGTAGCTCCGATACCAAGTTGTAATGCCCCAATTTCTAAGCCCAAATGATGATATAACAATCATGGTTCTTTAAAGGAAAATCGAAATAAATTCCCATACTTGCATTACATGACACAAATAGTTCTTATGCGATAATACATTCAATTCAAAACAAAATAAAACAAACAAATAGATACCCTCAAGGGTTTACAAGTTTCCAAGGCTTAAGCCCGGTTACACAAAACGGTTATTCAAACCCACACAAATACAGCCCTTGGCTTACAAAACAGAGTCACGCAAAATGAGAGCATTGTACTCCCAACACACACACTTCCACGCCCCTAGTTGGGTGGAATCACCACATCTTTCTTGCACAAAAATCCCCGGAGGGTGAGCATAAAGCCTAGTAAGAAATTCTTAACAAAGTATTTATATTTTTTACAAGTCTCAAGAGATGAAACGCACATGCCATGCTATGCCATTTTTGAAGATAAATCACATTTTCATCTTTTGAAAACCATCATACTCAATGATGTCATGCAATTTCAATTGTTCAAAACTTAACAATTTATTTTAAGAGCGGTAAATACGACTCTGATAATTCCTAGGTCAGTGTTTGCAAGTAGACTATACAAGTACTACAAATTTGTCATTTTTACTAGCATTGACTGGAAGTCTCGACACCTATAATCTGTCATTTTTATCAGTATTAATTGGAAGGCTCGACACTTATTCAATTTCATCTATACCACCTGTCAAGACTTACCACCATATTTACCCTAAAACCAATTCATGGAAACTTGTTTCTCAACATTCTTTTCTCAATGCAAGTTTTCAAATTAACTTTCAAAGTTTAATGTAATCAAATGAATTGATATGCCAATAACACAAGGTGAACATAAATACTTTTATTCCAATTCAGCATCCAAGGAATAACATAATTCCCTCTTCTCAAGTATCTTCAACAATTAGTCATTTCAAGACTATTTCAACGTTTTGAACAATAATTTCCAAAATGAACAACAATTCTCATTTTCCCTGAAATTCATCATTTATATAAATATAAATAAGAAAATTTTCCAAACATCCATTTATTTTGACACACAAAATAAATATAACAATATCATTCATGGATTTTCAATCTCCTTTTTAAAAAATTCCCAAATTCTAGGTTTTCTCACCAAAACTATACAACTCAAATCTTTTGAAAAAAAACTTTTCAAAATCATTTTTTCTTCAATCAACGAAGATCAAAACCCATAAGATCATTTTAAAATAAGAGACAAACCCACTTTCAAAATCGCTCAACTTTTTGAATCAACAATCAATTTTCAAAGCTATTGAAAGATGATTTCGAAAATCATCTAGATCTTACAAAAAAATATATATATATAACTTTAAGAAAATTCCTACCTTAAGTTTTGAAGAAAAATTAAGATGAAACCCTAAAATTTACGACGTCGAAACTCAATCTCCACCGCACACAACAAAGCCCTTGAAGTGATGACTAACTTTGGTGAAGAAATTAGGCTTAAATCCCAATGGATTTGAAGAAATCAAAGAGAGAAGGTGACTTCTAGAGACACTACAAAAAAAACCATTTTTGGCGACTAAAATTACAATTTTCGTCGCTAAAAGTACTAGAATTGGCGACTAAAATGAAATTAGTCGCCAAAACTGATCACTTTTGCCGACTAAACTAGTTTAGTCGCCAAATGCATACCTATTGGCGACTACAAGCAATTTGGTAGCCAAAAGTAGGGGTTTTGCCGACTAAAATTCAATTTAGTCGCCAAAAGTGGAGATTTTTTGCTACTAAAAAAATTTAGTAGCTAAAAGGTGGGGTTTTGGCGACTAAAACTCACTTTAGTCGCCAAAAGTGTTTTTTTTACTACTAAAAAATTTAGTAGCTAATAGGGTGTGTTTTGGCGACTAATCACTTTAGTCGGCAAAGTAAATGTTTTTGGCTACTAAAAAAATTTAGTAGCTAATAGGGTGTGTTTTGGCGACTAATCACTTTAGTCGGCAAAAGTCTTTGTTTTTACTAAAAAATATTAGTAGCTAATAGGTGGGTTTTCATGACTAAATCGATTTTAGTCGCCAAAAGTGGTTGTTTTTGGCTACTAAACAAATATTAGTAGCTAATAGGTGGGTTTTCATGACTAAATCTGATTTTAGTCGCCAAAAGTGCCAAAAAAAATTTTAGTAAATAATTTATTTTTTAAATAATTATATTGAATTAAAATAATTATATTTGTATATATTATTTTGTATTAATACCGTTAATATATTATATAAATAATATATATTGCATATATATTCATGTGAACTTGTTGTGGCATAGTGGAGGCGTGTGTTGCAAAAAGGTGTGGAGGGCGTGTTGTTCGGGTTTGAAACTCAGGAGAAGCAAAAAAAAGTGAGTTTTTTTTTTTCGGAATAACACCTTTGGCGACTAAAATATTAGTCGCCAAAAGCCTTGATTTTGGCGACTAAGCCGTTTAGTCGGCGTTTGAGTGAGTATTGGCGACTAAAGTTTAGTCGGTAAATGTATTATTTTCCAAAGTGAAAAACACTATTGGCGACTAATTTATTAGTTGGTAAAAACCCATTTTTGGCGACTAAAAAAGGTTTAGTCGCCAATACCCTCCGCCGACCACAAATACGCGACAACTATGGCGACTAAAAAATTTTGTCGGTAAAAGTCAAAAACAGGCTTTCGGCGACTAAAAACAGACTTTTGGCGACTAAAAATTTAGTCGCCAAAAGTCATTTTTCTTGTAGTGAGAGAGAAGCTAGAGATTTAGGGTTTTTGAGTGAAAAGCAAATCAAAAGTGAAGCAAAACGGCGCTGCTGGTAACTAATATATGCCAAGCTTGCTCGAGCGAAGGAATTCTTGCTCAAGTGTAAAATTCCTAGCTTCAGAAGTTTTTTAGACGCACTCCTGGCTCGAGCTCAAGAAGCTTTACTCGAGCGTGCAAGCAACTTCGAATGCATTTTGCATTTTTGCTTCAGGGGCGCTGCCCTTGGACCCCACTAGGGCACTGCCCCTTGCATCTCGATCCCCAACCTACCCAGTCAAAATGACAAAACATAAAAGAAGGGTCGAAACCGGGATCGCTACAAAATCAACTACAAAACCAATTACATAAAATATAGGTAGAATAATTTGAACGAAATTGTCTTTTATGATAGGTCCCACTTTTTTCATGTAATATGTATGACGAAGATTGTTTTATGCGATTTGTTATATATTCCCGTAATCTTATTTCAAAAAACTAAACATCAAATTAATACAGTGGCAAGTATTGATTTTTATCATATAGAATCAAAAGACTAGTTAAAGTTAATTACATTAGTAAAAGAGAAATGCTATGTATCACACTTATATTTTTATCATCATTTTGTATTACTATCTACATGAATATTTATGATTGGCTCATCTGTTTTGAAATAATTATTAAGAAATTAATGAAAATAGATAACATATTGTCGTGGATAAATGCGATATATAAGCATTATATATCATCATTTTGTGTCCCCATCTACATGGATAACATGTGATATATAACCCTCTAATATATTGTCTTATAGCGGGTAATAAAACAGTGAAAAAAACAACTGATATATAACAATTCTATTTTTAAAATTGTTACTGCCACATTATTCAGGTCTAAAATTTTGAATAAAAAATTCTGTAAGATATTATTTTCCATTTCTAATATTTTGTATTGGAGAGAGCTCCTCTCTAATCCACAAAGTTGCCTACACAATGTTGTTTGCACCTGTGTGCTTACCACGGGTCCCATTTCAATGATCTAAATCATTCATTTTGCTGGGCACTTCATGTATTTCATCCACAAAAAAAATTAAGTCGATCAAATAATCGTAACCTATTTAATTTATTGTGTTGTCACAAAAAAAATTGATGGTTTATCATCTTTTTTTTAGTGACAAATGCGATAAATTGAATAGGTTATGATTATTGAATTGACTTAATTTTTTGTGTGGATGAAATACACGAAATACTTGATAAAATGAATAGTTCAAATCATCAAAATGAGGCCCGTGCATGACCCTAAATTGCGCCCTCCAGTCCATATTAGAGACAGAGGGAATCCTCCTCCTTTGGTATTAGATATGTCACAACTAAGATTGAGCACTTTGTAAATAAAGCTATCTTCTTAGCACCTAAGAGTTATATCTTATACACTGAAGAAGGTAATATAATTAAGCACAAAGGTGTCTCCAGAGGTGATATCGAACAGTTTGCCTCTGACTGTACCACGCTTTCTATTAAGGTGCGCGGATGTCAAAAGCGAAATGTCTCAATCGATTCTAGTCACCCACCTCTGTCTGTGTTGCTGGTCCTAGCAACACCCAGACGTGTACACGACCGAACATTGTCTATGTGGTAGATACCAAAGTCACCCAGGTATGAAGCATTGGAAAGCTGCCTTCAAAGTAGTGAGGTATCTTCAGGGGACCAGAGACTAAATGACAGAGAGAATCCTACTCCTTTGGTATTAGATATGTCACAACTAAAATAAATTTGGTTTCATACATTTCATTTAATTTTCAAAAAGATTTTTTTTTGCTAAATTGTTGCACCTGAGAGAGAGAGAGAGAGAGAGAGAGAGAGAGAGAGAGAGAGAGACCAGAGGGAGATTTGGTATATTGTTGACACTTTTGTTGAGTCTATCCAAGGGAATGATTCGTGCACCTTGAAAACAATGAAGTTCTTCCATTTGATTTTTACGATTTGAGAGTTTATGTTGAAATTGAGTGCTACCCAACCACATTTCTAGATTTGAGAGTTTATGTTCAAACGGAGTGTTAGCCAACCACAGTTCTAGAGTCTTCAATTTTAATAGATCAGATATTTTTTCAAGTGATGCACAATCAGTAGCATATACTTCCAATAAATTACGAGGAAGATTTGAGATAGATTGAAGACTTGTGCAATAACTCAACCCAAGAACTTCTAGTTTGGATAGATGACTAAAGCCATATAGTAGGCTACGAAAATTATTTCCCTCTAAATACAACACTCGCAATGACGATAAACTTTAAAGATTAACCGGAAAATCTCCTTCAGACAGATTGCATTCACTGAGATCTAGCTTTGTTAAGGAACACAATCCTGAAACAGAGGACGGTAAAAATCTTATGGAGTCGGGATTTTTTCACAATAAAACCTGAGATGAAATGAGAGAAAGCCGTGATTTAGTTGTGAATTGCCTATTACATCCCTTCAACAATAAGCTCTTGAGATTCTTCAGTAGTCCAATAAAGAAAGGTAATTGTTTAATGGCTTTTCCATTTGCAAGAAGCTATGTTAAGCTTTCCATATGTCCCAAGTGCTCTGGAAACTCCTCTAGTTTCACACAACCAATGAGATTTAGATGTTTAACAGACTTTAACTTGCAGATACTGCTCGGAAGATACCTCAGGTTCAGGCAATCTTTCAAATTCAAGTAAACAAGTTTATCCAAAAGTCCAATTGATTCATGGAGCTCCATTAAACTTGTACAACTTTCAAGCAGTAATTCCTCGAGCATCGATAGTACACAGAAGATGGGGTTTTTTGTTAGGCATTTGGAATTACTGAGATTTAGAATTTTCAAGCTCTTGAAGTGCTGTTAAAACCCATATATATATATAAGAAATTATATAATTTTTTTTTCTTTCTTCGTGATTCCCTACTCAATTGATCCAAATCCAAATAAGAATGAATTTGCTAAGAATGTCGTACCTTGCCATCTTTCCAAAGTGATTTAATTTTGTTGAACTGCATATCTAAAATAACGAGTTTCTCTGGATGAAAATTGTATGGTAAATACTCCAATGGGCAGTAATGCCAACAAAGCCACCTTAGCTCTTCAAATAGATGTTCAAAATCTCCATTGAGGTGCACATTATTTATTTGAAGCAGTCTTAATTTAGGCATCCCAACAAATGCTTTATTACTCCATGGTATCTTCTTTAACATGGGTAGGGTTAGGATCACACCTTCGACTGCTTCTGTTCCCTAATA
Source organism: Camellia lanceoleosa (assembly GCA_025200525.1). Taxonomy (NCBI): domain Eukaryota; kingdom Viridiplantae; phylum Streptophyta; class Magnoliopsida; order Ericales; family Theaceae; genus Camellia; species Camellia lanceoleosa. The sequence continues at coordinate 140,874,437 of CM045766.1, read as the reverse complement.
TTTAAAAACAAAATGAAAAATTAGAAGGAAGAATATTGGATATGTAAATAGCAGTATGTACACATACCATGAATGTGTGTGTGTGTGTGTGTGTGTGTGTGTGAGAAAGAGAGAGAGAGAGTAAATAACTGAATTATTTTTCCAAGTTGAAAACTTACTAACTCGCCAAAAGGAATTTTGATTAGACTTTTACCTTGTTTTTTTCAAGTACATAGCAAACATCTCCATGAAACCATAACCTACTGCGCTTTCTAATCTCCTTGGGAAATTTTTCACGAATAATTTCCCTCCCCATATCCCGAAGTAGATCATGCATCGTCAGCTCATTTTCTTTATTAATTCTCAGTAAACATCTACTAATCAAAACACTAATTTCATTTTCGGCACAGAAACCGCAGCCATAAAGTATAGTAATGACATAGTCTTTGTCTGTTCCAATGAAAAAGCATGCAATATCAAGGAAGATATCCTTCATTTTGTCATCATCTAGTGAACCAAAACTTATCCTAAGTTTTTTATGAATTTCATTATGAGGAATTTGTTGCAATTTATCAAGTGCACTTATCCATTCTACCATGTTTCTTCCAGACAAATAAGAACCCAAAACTTCAAGAGCTAGTGGAAGTCCTTCGGCATAACGTACTATATCATTTGCAATATCTGCATAATTTTCTAATGGATTGGTTTTTCTTAAAGCATGCCAACTGAAAAGCTGCAGAGACTTTGTGTAATTTAATTCCTCAGCCATATATCTTTCGTGAACTTTCAGTTCCTTCAACAAGTGTTGATCTCTAGTTGTTATGATGATTCTACTTCGTGGACCAAACCAATCACGATTTCCTACCAAGGAATTTACCTGACTTAATTGATCCAAATCATCAAGAACAATGAGAACCCTTTTAGAATGGAGCATTTCTTTTATCAAGTTCATTCCTCTATCAACACTACCAATTTTTAGATTCTTTATCCCTAATAATTCAAAAAGAAGTAGTTCTTGCAATTGAACTAGGCCATTGAATTGTCCTGCAAATTCACTAACATTTTCAAGAAAACAACTCCCTTCAAATTGGAGGAAAATATGGTTATACACAGCTTTTGCAAAGGTTGTTTTGCCTATTCCACCCAAGCCATATATTCCAATCATGTGAACATCATCTGATCCAATGCTTAACATCAAATTTATGAGTTTAACACGAGAATCTATTCCAACTAGGTGCACAACAACATTTAGGAATGCATATTTCAGTTTACATAAAACCTCTCTAATAATTTTTCGGATGAACTTTGCTTCATGCCTGTCAATTTCGATTCAAATAAAAAGTTAATTAAGCAAGTATATATTTGTGTTATCAGAAACGCTAATACTCATAACGAATTACGTATTGATACACACATTCCAAAATATGGTACACTTTCGTTCCAAAACAACAAATTTACGCTGGATTTGGTTGGAGGATTTGGGAAGGGATTTAGAAATGGAGAGGGAAAATGTGTGTGAAATTAGGTGAAATGTAACTATATTTTATTCACATTTCACCTACCTTTTCTCTTTCCTTTTCCAAATCCTCCAACCAAACATAGCGTTATTGATCCAAAATGATTTCAAAAGTTTTTTCAAATATATTTCCTTAATGTTCCCTTAGAAGAAAAAAAAAAATCAAATATAATGAACTAAAATCTAAGATTAGTTAAGTTTTGGCTAGACAAAAACATCAAAAATAGGTCATAGTGCTCATAGAAATATTCTATTACATGAAAAAAAAAATAAAAAATAAAAAATACATTTTATTGAATGCTTAATAGTTAAAAAAATTATTCTAGAAGTACCTTAAATTCTTAAGTGTAATGTATACAAGTCTACCCCTATCGTATCATATTTTAAAGCATGTGGTATACAATGTTTTTCACGTACCAAAATGATCCACGTTCCATGTAACATAGGTATTTATTACGGAAATACAAAACCTTACAAACCCGACTCGCAATATGCAGTTAAGAAATGTAAAATGCAAAACATCTTAAAGTTACAAAGTGAACTAACTATACCTAATAGTTACTATAGCGGTTTGCATGCATTTAAAATTGAGAATAAAATTTTAATATTATTGACAAATGAATCGTAAGTTTGTTTTAATAAAAAAATAGGCAAATGTCATTTTTTTTTTCCCTTCAAATTGTAAAAACAATATGGTAGGATTTTCTAGATAAAGATGAAAATTGATAGCAGCAGAAGCAGCAAAATTAAAAGGATGTTGAACATTACCATTAGCAACATTTTGCAAATCCCAGCCTGATAAATTAGCAGCTTCAGAGAGGGCAGCTCTCCTCACCTCCACCTTCTCCATCTCATCCACGTTACACTTTTCGTGTCTTCCAAATGCTTCTCCAAAACACCCTGTTTGATGTCGTACGTCGGACGGATCAACATCGTAGAATATTGGGAGAAGTAATTGTCCAAGTGTTCTCTTGCATTTAGTGATCTTCACGAGCTCATCAAGGCACCATCTCGAAGAAGCGTAGTTTCTGGAGAAAACAACAATGGAGATCCTTGATTCTTCGATTGATTTTAGCAACTCCGAAGAAATGATTTGTCCTCTTGGAAGCTAATCATCATCCCTGAAGGTGTGAATTCCAGCTTGAACCAAAGCAGCGTAGAGATGATCGGTAAAGTTTTTGCGGGTATCTTCACCTCTGAAACTCAAGAACGCGTCATAGCTCCAGCGAGGTGGTGCTGAAGCAGATGAAGAAGCAGAGTCACGTTGGGGTCTTTTAGCAGGCATGGATTAACAACCTAAGATTAGGGATCAAATGAATTGTGGGGAGGAATATAAAAGTGAGAGAGTGATGAAGAAGCAGTTTTTTTTTTTTTTTTTTTTTTTTTTTTTTTTTTTTTTTTTTTTTTTTTGGCGTGTGTGACTTTTTACGTAAAATATGAGTTAATAAAACGTACAAAAAATGATGTTTGACTTCTTACCCAAAAAAACGTACAAAAAATAATAATGAATCACAAGGATTTTTTGATTTTTTTGGGGCTATCTTGAAAATTTGGCTAAAAGTCTGATTTTTAATTTATTTTAAATTATATCATTTTTTTTATTTTTTTATACATTTTTTTAAAAAAAGTTTAAAAAAATTAAAAAGTCTTTTTAACCAACTTTTCAAAATAAGTATTTGTATAAGTTAAAGTTTTGTTAATTTTTTTTTGACTTTTGTAATGAATTTTTGACTTTTTAATTAAAATATTAAATTGTCAAATGACCCGTAATGTACAATAATAAAATAATATTTAGTGATAATTAATGAAATCTAAATAATTAATTCTTAAAAAAAATTATTTTCACTTCATTTTTTTTTTGTCTCTTTCTTCTGAAAGTGGTATTTTTCGTGCCAAAGCCGAAACTTGGCAATAAGTTTTCTAAATTCATATCTAATAGTGTGTTATATTAAATTCCAAATTTTGTGATAAATTTGGCATCAAGTTTAAAAAAATGTCAAAAATATAGCAAGAGCACATCTCTTCATTTCTCTTATGATGGGATTTATAAATGATATTTATGTTTAAATTTTTGTTAAAAAAATAGATGAAATTACATTTATTACATATTTAGATTTTTACTTAGAATTGAATGTGTGAACAATATTTATATTGGATATGACACACAATATATTAATTTTAAATTTATACCATACATTTTTATTTTTTAGATAAAATTCTGGTTAAAATTTCAGGGTAATACCACACCAATAGAGATTCCTGAATATGATAGTGTGTAATATAAAATTTCAACACAAATGATCCAACTAATTTCAATAATTTGTTAATTGGGGTTTTAGTCCCCTCTACATTTCTAAAGAAAATATTTATATTTCTAAACCAAAACATTAACTTTATGCATCTTTACACGATTCTAAATCAAAGCATTTGGGATAGTTGGCCAATTGGTTCAAGTAGTTGTCCTTTTGAATAGTAAGAATGTCAAATGTTCAAGATTTGAATTGATGGAGCGACCGTGACCTTCTTGTTATAATATAATTTATTAAACCACTACTATCTTATCAATACCAAAATAAAAAATCAATGCGTTTAACACTCTTAAATTAAAGGATTAATTTTTTTATTAAAAAAATATATACATAATGGGTAGTGTACATATTGGGACACATCGTAAATTTTCGTTAAACCAATGTACTCTGCTAACCATTCTCTATTGGCCAATTTTAGAGCTTGCTTCCTGGATGCTTGGAAATCCCAACTCAGCTGCCTGTTCAGTTTTCTCTCATATGTTCAGGATTGTCTCCACGAAACACCACAAAAGATTTAGGAGGAATTACAATTCCATCTACGTGACTACACAAATCGTTTTTGAAATAAAATCATTTTTGATAACTGTTCTTTAAATACTCAAGACAGTTTGAACCAAGTGTTTCAATATACCCTTGAAATTCATGAAGCTTTTCAATGCTACCTTAACACTGATCAAAGAGGTCTGAAACTACTTAAATTTATGACGGCCTCTTTAGAGATGAGAAGAGCTCATGGGTCCTAGGCTACTCAAGAAAACTAGATGCTGCAACCAGTTTTGAAGCAGAGATTTGGGCCATTTACCGTGGCACAACCATCATTGATGGGAAAGGGTGGCAAGGGGTAGTGATAGAAACCGACCGCTACGACGCGGTGCAATTAATCCATGATGGGACTCATCCAAACTGTCCATACAGAGCCTTAGTTGAAGACATCAAATTTCTGACTTAAAGAATAGGAAGCACAGTCTTCACACATCTTCCATGAGACAAACAAGTGTGTTGATGCATTGGCTCACATTGGTGCTGATCAGCAAGAAGACCTGGAAATTTATGAGGACCCTCCTGACTCGATTAGGCCCATACTAGCGGCTGATATGGTCGGACTTGTGAATGAGAGGAACTAGCCCTCTCCTCTGCTTTTTCATGTAATGACTCTGTTTTAATTGAACTTTCTTTCTATCAAAAAAAATTAGTTTTAGTCATTTAGATTGATTTAAAATTTTCCAAAATTTTTTTATTTAAAATGAATGGTGGTTCTGAAATATAACAATAGAGAGAAAATATAATACAGTAGTATGTAGGGAAAACAATTAAAAATTAGTGAAAAATTATTTTAATTGCAACAAAACTGTACAGAAGAAAATGAATACATAATGATGAAATATTTTCTCAGTAAATGACTAGACTCCCTTCTCTCGTATCTCACACTTACCCGTCACTTTTTACAAATATCATTCATTAAATTTAGCAAAATACTATGCATCTTATAATTAAAAAAAAAAAAAAGGTATAATTTTATTCTTTTTGAGTTATAACTAAAAAAAAAATATAACCAAACATAACATGAGACGTAACTAAAAATTTTATGAGTCAAAACCAAAATAATATCATAACTAAAGAAAAAAATTGGTCATAATTAAAAAAAAAATGACATAATTAAAGACGCATATAATACATCCCTTTCAAAGATGTGTATATTAGAATTTCCCTATAAACTATGAATTTTAGCCAGAAATTATCCTAGATTTTTAGATGAATGGTGTAGTTTTGTTGTTGGATTTTTTTTTTTTTTCAATATTCTAAAAAATCAAACTATTTACGAGAATAATATACTTTTTGAACTATTTAGCAAATTAATCCACTTTTTGAAATTACATTTTCAAAATGTAATTTCATGACAAAATCGAATTTTCAAAATGCACTTTTATGGCAATATGGCCACTTAAGGGTGTTGACGTGGGCATGTTGAAATCACATTTTAAAAACATAAGTTTACTTTGAAATTGTATTTTCAAAACACAATTTCAACCTTGCCATGAATTTGTATTTTCAAAATGTGATTTCAACATAACGTGCCTATTTTGAAAATGATATTTCAATATGAAATTCTATTTTGAAGATGTGATTTCAACATAAGGTTGGTATTGCATTTGAAAAAGGAGATTTCAGTTAATTCACATTTTAAGTGAATTTTCAAGAAATCAAAATGTAGGAAACACGATTTTTTGGAATCATAATTTCAAAATACAAAATAAAAATGATTGGCTTAATTTTAAAATATTTTATTATTATTATTATTTTAAGAAATAAAAACTAATTTGACAAAAATAAAAATTAAAAAATAATTTTTAAATTTGTAAAAATTATTTGTGCTCTTAGAAAAGATAAAATCATGTCAAAGTAATGAGCGTTTTTTTATTTTTCATTTTTTTACTAAATTAGTTTCAAGGTCTTTTTTTAAATTTTTTTTGTAGAAATCAAATTCTCAAAATGAAATCAAATAGAGTTAGTATAGAGAGCTGGTATGAGATTCCATGTTGAAAAATATTTAAGATAGCAAAATTTTATTCACTACATAAATGTGATTTCATTAAATAGTTAAGATAACAAATTATTATTATTTTTTTTTTATGTAATGAAATCGTATGAATTTGGATTATGTACAAATACAAGTTTGCTATATTAACTATTTTTCAACATAGAATTACATTTTGAAATTGCAATTTCATTATTTTGTTTTTTCAAATTGTGATTTGGTAAAATCGTATTTCCTAAATTAAGGGGGTATTTGGGATGATCTAAATACATATATTTTTTTGACTTTTTAAGAAAAAACTTTGAATATGGATTGAGTTTAAAGTGATATGTTAGAGAGGTGATGTGACTCAAATAAGATAATTATGACCCAAATAAGATAATGTGCTAAAATAACATGTGCTATTTTAACACATGCCAAACACTCCCTAAGATTTCTTGAAAATCGATTTAACTAAAATCTCATTTTCAAAATGTGATACCCAATATTAATTTTTTCATTTTCAAAATGACATACTCAATCTTATGTTGAAATCACGACTCAAAATGAGTATTGAAACATCATTTTTGCGTTAATGCTGAAATTGTGTTTTGAAAATGTAATTTTATGATAGTGTTGAAATTATGTTTTGAAAATACAACTTTAAGGTAAACTTGCATTTTCAAAATGAGATTTTACTATAGTCACGTTGGCAATTTCATGTGGGCATGTCATCAAGAAAGTGTATTTTGAAGATGCGATTTTGTCATAAAATTGTATTTTGAAAAAACAAATTTCAAAAAGTAGGTAATTTGTTAAATAGTTTGAATAGTATGTTATTTCTATAAATAATTTAATTTTTTAGAATATTCTGAAAATAAATTCTTTGTTGTTGTGGACCGTCTCATGAATAAATCTCAGCCTATGATTTCAAATTTTGATAAATTACTGTGTAATAGTCGACCAAATCAACGCTCCATCTTTCTCTTCTGCTTCTCTCCCTCTTTCTTTCTCTCTCCTCTCGGAATTCGAAGATAGTGGAATCAATCATTGTGCGCGGTTGGATTTGAACCATTTCAGAAAAAAATTATAAATGAAGGGTGGTGATTCATCCCATTAATTTTTGGACCACTAATAGCACTAATGAATTAAAAAAAAAAAAATCAAACAAACTCAAGCCAAAACATCACATCACTTTGGTGGGGCCCCCTGTGCCACATCATTAGTGATGCTCTAGTGCTCCCCTTTTAGAGCTCTAAAACATTATTGATAAATGAAATGGTAAATTGACAAATTGATAAATATTGTGTTTTTTTTATTGATAATCTCATTTGGAGATATTCTAATCCAATAAATTCACTAAGTAAAATTATAATCTAATTAGTTCTATTTGTTTATACTTTTATTTCATGAGGTTTTTTTTGCCTAATTTATATTGTTTGTTGGACTATTATACCCTTACATTTCCTTTTTGTTACTACCTCTATTTTGGTAGTTATCATTATTCACGTTTTTCTTTTTGATAAGTTTTCATTCACATTTATGGTATTATTTCATTTTACTAGGGTTTCAAAACTCTCTATTTGGTAGGGTTTAGAAATTCTAGTTTATATATGGTAGTGAAATAATATTATGTTCCTCCATTGTTACGGTGAAACTTTGTGTTCATCCGTTGTCACTTTGTGTTCAAAGTTATCTATTCGTCCATTGTTGTTCTATGTTCATCCATTATTGCTCTGTATTCGAAATTCTATGTTTCTCCATCGTTATAAGTCGAAACTCTGTTTATATCCAGTCTATTTTGTTACAAACATATTCTTCAAATGTGGGTTATTTGGTTTGATTTTGATTGGTGGAATGGTGAAATTGCATAGATTGTTAATAATAGTGATAATGATAAAGATGATGATAAAGATGATGATGTGGGTGATTTTTTTTGTTTTTTTTGTTTTTAGAGTGATTGAGGCTTTTTTCTGAATTTCTAATTCTATTGTTGCTATTGCTTCTATTTTTTTTGTCATTCAGTATGAATGTTCACATTTCACATTGTTTGAAAGCCTGAGAAAGAAGTGTTGGAATATAGATATGAATATAATTATATATATTGTAAGATGTGAATGTTCATATATCATTAGTTATTTGTTACTATGCTTATTATTTGAACAATTATTTTTTGTTACCATTAAACAATTGAAATAGTCTTTTTTTTTTTTTTTTTTTTTTTTTCCCATTTTTTTTCATGTTGCAATGTGAATGTTCACATTAGTATGAATTTAGTTTTTCTAAGATTAGTTGTATGTTAATTGTAAATTGTGAACATTCACATTGTATTTTGGTATGAGTTTTTTTTTCGAAAGTTAGTTGTACTTTATTGTTTTTTTTACTATGCTTGTTGGTTGAACAATCATTTTTGTTAACATTAAACAATTAAAATAGTTGATTTTTATTTTTTTTCAATTTTATTATATGTTTTCACGTTGTAATGCGAATGTTCACATTGGTATGATTTTTATGTTAATTGTAAATTGTAAACATTCACATTGTATTTTAATATAAGTATTGTTTTTTCGAAAGTTAATTGCATATTTATTATTTTTGTTACTATTTTTTAGTTGAATAATCATTTTTGTTACCATTGAACAATTGAAAGAGTCAATTTTCACTTTTTTTTTTAAAATTTTGTTTTACTTTTTCATATTACAGTGTAAATGTTTACATTGGTATGAGTTTTTTTTTTTTTTTTTTTTTTTTTTTTTTTTTTTTTTTTTTAAGGCTAGTTGTATATTAATTATAAATTGTGAACATTTACATTGTATTTTGATATGAATTTTATTTTTTCGAAGGTTAGTTGTATGTTTGTCGTTTATTGTAAACATTCACATTGTATTTTAGTATGTGTTTTGTTTTTTTAAAAGTTAGTTGTATGTTTGTTATTTACTGTGAACATTCACATTGTATTTTGATTTTTATTCATATTTTTTGTTGCGTTATTTTTACAATTTTCAAATTATAAAAGGTTCAAAGTATATAATTTGATAATTTGATATTTTCTTTATGGAATGCGAGAGAGATCTTCTCCTTAGAATAAAGGAGAGATTTTCTCCATGGAATAAGGGAAATATTTTCTCTTTAGAATGAGGGAGATATTTTCTCCACAAAATAATGGACTATTGTTATGTATTAGTTTCATAATAGAAACATGTGCAAAAAATTAGAAAGGATGATTTGGTCCTATTACACTAAATAGGACTTAATGGAATACTAAAAAACAATATGGATTAGGTGGAATAAAACACTTAGAAAGAGGTTTATCAAAAAATGACCCATAATTAAATTGTAGTTTCAACGATTTGAGATAGATTGGCGCTTTGAAAAATATTCTTACCCAATTATTAAGTATTTGCATAATATATAACACTAATTTACATAACATTTTTTATTTATATAATACAAATTAGTTTTACATAATAATTTTCATATATATATAACACTATTAATTTGTAATAAATTTCGCATTTTAAATCTCTCTCACACTCATTTTTACTTTGATATTTCATTAGAATTTAAAAAATATATATGTATTATCTATAGCGGAGTGAAGCGATTTTGAAAATTGATTATAAATTTTAAAATTTAATTCGCAGTTAACAGATAGAACGGTGTGAATCAATGCAATTTTAATAGATTGAATGATATTTTACACAGCCCTAATAGCAACAACTCTCTCACGTCTCCGAAATTGTTTCCATGAAAAACATTAAAAAAAATTAAAAATAAAAAAATAAAAAATTGTATTTATATGAAAAAATTTGGATAAATTACATTGACACCCCTTGAGATTTCTATTTAATACAGACCCACCTCACATTTGAAAAATTATACTTACCCCCCTGTCAGATTAAAATAATATATTTATCCCTTAGCCTTTAAATATATAAAATAATAAAATAATACAGATATTTTGTTCATATTATTTGAAGGGAAATAACATCATTTTCTTTGGTGTAACTCATACAAAAAATTAATTTTTTATATTTCACGTTTTTTTTACTTATTTTTTTTAATAATTTAAGTAATTTTTATTTTATTTTTTAAATACACCTAATCTAGATATACTTAAGAAGTATAATATTTTGTGATTTTTTTAAAAATTTCCCAAATAAAAAAAATAAAAAAAATATAAAATTTCAATATATTATCTTATTTTGTTGTATTCAATGAATTTTTTAAAAATTTTTTTGTACAAATTTTATACTTTTTAAATATATGTAGATTAAATTGATCTAATCTCGATATTGTTAATCATATGATTTGATTTTGATGATGTCTAAAATATTATGGGATAGATTGTGATTTTTTAATATACATATTATATATTTTTTGACACAAAATATTATCTATTAAAATATATGTGGTATGATGTATTTGCTATAAATGTTATTTAAAGATTATACCATGCATACAAATATTTTAATAGAGAACTTACTGTATAATGAAATATTTTGATAGAAAAGTTACTATGCAGTTCCTTTGTAACATTTGAAATTCATTAAGCTTGGAAGAAGAATCAGCAGAATACTACGGCTTATTAATTCAAATCTTCGCTGGCTATTTCTAACAAAAAGAATTGTGCCCCGTGCTCCACGCCGCATACGTGATTCAAGTGTTAGAAAGTCAGAAGAGGAGTGTAACGCCCCGAAATATTTCAACATGAACTACCCATACGAATGATCCTTCATTAATCAATGACAAAAATCCCTCCAACATCACATATATAATAAATGGACTAAATACAAAAGTTTCACTTGCGATTCACATTCACAACATAACGAATACATAATTCTATAACATATAAAGCATCTAATCTCAAAACAAATAAAACGCCCTGAAGGACTTACATCTTCCAAGGCAATAGCCCAATTACACAAAATGGTCTCTCGGACCCATACACATTAGCCCTTGGCTTTACAAAAAATATCACAACAAAATAAGAGCTTTATACTCTTTACAATTATCCGCGCCCTCAACTTGGCGAGATCACCACGTCTTTACCTGCACCAAAGTCCCATAGAGGTGAGCATAAAGCCTAGTAGAAAATTCTAACAAAGTATATACAGTTATGCCACTTCAACTAAAAATGCAAATGACGATGCTATGCCATGCTCTTTTTAAAGAAATTTTCATTTCATGCTTTTCTCAAAGATTTTCATTTTTCAACAAAAGCTTGCAATCTCATCACATTTCAAAAACTTCCAATTTTAATCAACAGAGACGGTAAATACGACACTGATAATCCCTAGGCTGGTGTCTGCAAGTAGACTCTGCGAATACTACCAAACTGTCATTTTTACCGGGATTAACCGGAAGGCTCGACACCTATCCGCGCGGTTTTCTGGTCTTTCACCAAGGGCACTCAGGCCAACTTATCAAATCATCTACACCCCTTATCCAGACTTACCACTGTATTTACCCCATACACATTGCCATAGTTCTTAATACAACATCACTTTTTTTCATGAAATAAAATATCTTCAATCAAAATTTACAATGTAAAAATAATAATTGAATGCATATGCAATGCAATGATTTGTCATAACTCATAACATTTCTCCATTCAAGTAAAATGACAACGATATTGAATAAATACATTTCTTATTTTCTTTCTTCAATGTTATTTCACAAAATAACATATATACCTTCAACTCATAACAATTTCCGCAATCCATGGCACATACCAATTTCCCATTCCTCAATCATGCATGCTCATGTATTATATAATAACTCTATAAATACTTTCTCATTTTCATAGTTTTCCTCATGTTTTCAAAATACCCCCAAATTTCTAGGGTTCTTTCTCAAAACCCAAAACACCTCCCATTTTCATGTGAAAGCTCATCAAATCATTTTTTTTATATCATAGGAAAAAGGCTTCAAGGATCACTTAGAACATTTAAATTTTAGATCCTTATTTTTTTTTAAAAAAATCTCAACATTGTTCATCTCTTTTATAAAATCTATCATACACTTCAATCTGAACTCATGTTGTCCAAAATTTCAAGAAAATCTCTAAATGAACACAGGATAGAGTTTGTTTTACAAAAATCATCAATCCCTTGAGTCACCAAACCCATTTTCGAAATTTTCAAGGAGAGTTACAAAATCAACTAAAAACTTACATAAATATATATAACTCAAAAGAAAACCCTCTAGGATTTATAAAGGAGTTGAGGTACAACCCACATTTAAAACTCTCCGTATTTTTGAAACACGAGATTGAAATCAACAAGGAACTAGAAGAAAACTCTTAAAACCATCATTAAAATAGCAAAACTTGTATATATAACTCAAGAATGTCCCTACCTCAAACTTGGAAGAGAAAATGAGCAAAAAGGTTGAGACTCCAAAGTTGTTGAAGCCAACTTCTACTTGGATCAAAACGAAACTCTTGACGAGATCTATAATCTTTCTCAAAGGAGCAAGGCAAGAAGATGCTTCCAAAAGAGTAGATCTAAAGTTTTTTGAGTGAAAAGTGCTTTTTGAGAAAGAGAGAGAGGGTCTCACGGTTTAGAGGGAGAAAAGAGGAGAAGAAATAAAGAAAAGAGTTGAGTGGAAGCCTATTTATAGTACTAGGTCAAACTAAAATAAAGTCCCAAAGTCAACCCAAAAGACCAAGTCAAAATCCCTAAAAGTTGAACCCAAAATCGGACTGAAAATCTGGAGAAAAGTTCGCAAGTGTCGACCCTTGCAGCACAGGTGTCGACCCTTATGAAGAAAATCTGGAACTTTTTGTTTGACAGCAACATAGGTGTCGACCCTTACAGCAGAGGTGTCGACCCTTATGAAGAAAAGCTGGAACACTAAGTTTGACTGTACAACAGGTGTCGACCCTTCCTCTGGCAGGTGTTGACACCAAAATGAAGTGAGCAAAATTAGCACAAGGGTCAACCCTTCCCAGATTGGTGTCGACCATGCGGCCAACCTAAAGAGAAGGTGTCGACACCCCCAAGACCGGTGTCGACCCCAGAACATGATTTTCAAGTTTCCAAACAACTTTTCAACGCGAATAAGCGTAGACGAGCAATCCCAACAAGTTTAAATTAATTTATACACCTCCAAAATTAATGTACAACAACACCAAAAGTTTTCAAAATAAAATAAAGGATTCAAATGCACTTCCCAAAAGCTTTGAAAAGGGTACAAGTGCCACAAGGAGCGTTTGCCTCTCGAACGGATATATTTTTGGGTATATATAGAAATGTTTTGGTTGGAGAAAAATAAGAAGTGAAGAAGAGAAAAATCTGTTATATTGAAATATTCTCAAATATTGTATTGAGTTATATTTTTTGTGAGAAAATTTGTCAAGAGTTTGAGCAAATTGTAAAAAGGTTTTCTATCCCTTATTCATATTATTCTTGTAAAAAGAGAGAGTTTTTGTGAGTGATTTTTTGGGTTAAAATCACTTGGGTTCGGTGTGACTAGGCACCTGATTCAAAACTAGTTGAGATATTTTTGTGAGTGATTTTTGAGATAAAATTACTTGGTTAGGTGTGACTAGGCACCGGATTCTAAACTAGTCAGAGTGATCAAGATTGATTACTTGTTGTAAACATTCACTAGCAACCGTATTTGAAGAATATTGAAGAAATTTTCAAGGAGGATACTTGGGGAGTGGACGTAGGCCTGCGCGTGCCGAACTACTATAAATCATTGTGTTTGATTTTCTTTCCCTGTCTCTTTTACTTTTATATTGATTGTTATTACTCTATTATTTTATATGTTGAAATTCGAATATTTTGATTATTATTTTTAATATTGTGAAATTATTTTAATAACTCAATTCAACCCCCTTCTTGGGTTGCTTACTTGGGATAACAATTTGTATCAGAGCAAGGGCTCTCATTTATTTTTTGACCTAACAATCTTAGAGTTGATCTACGGCAACCATTATAAGAACACAAATTATTGATGGCCACTCACCTTCCAACCCTCCATATTTCACTAGTAGCAATTATAATTATTGAAAAAATAGAATGATGATATATATTCAAGAAATAGACTACAAGACATGGAATATTATTAAAAATTGTCCAATTATTCCCTCCAAACCCATAGACACAAAAAAATGTTCCTAAAACAAAAGATGAATGGGATGAGAATGACCTTAGAAAAATTCAAGCAAATGCTAAAGCAAAACATATATTATATTGTGCTCTTGATTCTAATAAATTTAATAGAATTTCTACATGTGAGATTGCTAAACAAATTTGAGATAAATTAGACGTCACGCATGAAGGCACAAATCAAGTTAATGAATCATGTATTAGCATGCTTGTTCATACTTGTGAATTGTTCAAAATGAAATCTGATGAATCATATTCTGAAATGTTTACTAGATTTACTGATAAAACAAATTCTTTGAAAAATCTTGGTAAAGTTTATACTAACTATAAAATGGTAAGGAAAATTCTCAAGTGCTTACCAAAGAATTGAGAACTGAAAGTGATGGCAATCCAGGAAGCCAAGGATCTCAACATACTCGATTTAGATGAGCTTCTGGGGTCATTAATGACCCATGAAATTTTGATGAAGACCAATGATGATGACAATGGCAAGAAAAAGAAAGGCATTGCTTTCAAAACTTCGTTTGAAAAGAAAACCAAGTATGATGAATCATCAAATGATGAGGATGACATTGTTGTGGTCACAAGAATGAAATTCAAAATATTACTGAAAAGAGATAAGCAATTTAAAAGAAGATTTCACAAAAAGGCAGTCAACAAAGATAAAGAAAAAGATGATTCGATAATTTGTAATGAATGCAAGAAATTAGGACATATCAAACCTGAATGTCCTAATCTAAAGAATAAGAAGAAAAGCAAAAGGAGAGCTATGATGGCAGCATGGGAAGGAAGTGACTACAATAGTTCAGATAGTGAAGCTAGCAATTTGGAAGTGGCAAATCTTTGCTTCATGGGAATTGAAGATGATGAAATAACCGAAAACTCTCTTTCCTATGAAGAATTACTAGATGTTGTTGAGGAACTTCATGAAGATTTTCTAAAGATAATTTCAAAAAATTCAGCTCTTAAAAAAATCAAATATTTTGTTTGTCAATGAAAATGAAAGTTTGTAAAGGAAAATTATTCTTTAAAAAATTCTTCAAATGATTTAAAAATTGAAAATAATTCTTTAAAAGAAAATATAGAAGATTTAAGCAAAATAATTTTTAAATTCACACAAGGCAAAGAAAATTTAAATAAATTACTTGGAAATCAAAGATGTGTTTTTGACAGAGTATTGGGTTCAAACCCCACAAGAAACAAATTTTTTTATAAAAATTTCTTTATTAAAGCATCATCATTCAGTAATCCCAATATTGTGTGTCATTATTGTAATAGGAATGGTCACTCATTTTCATTTTGTCCTTACAATTTTTTTTTATTAGAAACGAATATGAAATGAGTTCTAAAATCAAGTAATCTTGAAACTAACATTCACGGACCCAAAAAGATATGGGTACCAAAATTGAATACTTGATTTGCTTTGTAGGTACTTCAAGGTGAAATCCGGTAGAGAAAATGGTAATTGGATAGTGGATGTTTAAAATGTATAATCGGAGGCACATCTTCTCGAATGAACAGTAATCATGCAATATTTAGCAACAACAATAAATAATTGGTATAGGTGGCATCGGTAAAAGTTGTTGTCTAAATTTGAAAATATCTCATTTGATGATAAACTTTCTACTCTCTTACATACATGAATATATCATTGCCATACATATATGTTTGCCATACTGAGAGGGTAATTTATATGATTAAATTGGGCCGAGCTGGGCGATGGGCCGTTAATGGGCCAAAATAAGGACAGCAGCGTAAAAGGAGCCCAAAACCCAGAAGTTAGTCCGGTCTGAATGAGGCTTGAAGATTATTCTGGACTAAAGATACTTTGTGCTTAGACCGGTCTAAGGTTACTTTGAAGTTAGTTCGGTCGCCAAAGTTAGACCGGTCACAGGCATAGCACGGTTCAAACAACATAGTTAGCATGGTTTGAGCAGGAAGAGCTGAGGCAGAGCAATGAAGGAGGGGACCAAACTATCGATAGTTCGGTCTACTCTGTGGCTCGGCATGGCCATGCTTACTTCGGTCGTGGTAGTTCGGCCATGGTAAAACCATCTCACTTGGTTTAAGCAGTGAGGGGGGTGTTGAAGAATAAGCATTATCCTTCAGGAGTATGAATCCTAGGAGGACTCTGCATGGAGGAGTAGAAGTCCTACTAGGATTGTGCCACACGAAACCTATAAAAGCTCACAAACATCACCTTTGGAGAGGTAACACAACTTTGTTTTCTGAATACATAGAGCTTTTGTCTATTTGTCAAGCTTACTGACTTAGACATCGGAGAGGTTTCCGGCACACACTCGCCGGCTAGCTCACGTTCGTATTTTCAGGTGATAAAGCGACGTCGTACAGAGGAACGCAGACTTGATCAACAGGATTATACAAGAAGGTTTATTCTTTCCCGTACAATTGGCGCCGTCTATGGGAATTTTAGACAAGAACAAACCTCTTGATCAAGGTTTTCCTTTTAAAGAATCAATGGCGCATAACGAAGAATTACCACAGTCCGCCATTGACGGACTAACTCCAGAAGGGGGTGCGAGGCGCGAAGGTCTACCTCTTATCCCTCCAATGGGCGATTTGGAGCCACAGAGACAGAATCCCAGGAGGGACACAAGAGGGAGAAGGCGGACTAACAGCCCTCGTCACTCTCGTTCTTAGAGCCCAGAAAGACAAAGGTGGAGGATTGATCCTCAAGCTTTGGAGGATCGCGTTAAGGAGCAGGACGAATTGATACGACGGATGGCGGCGGACATGGAATCTCTAAAGCGCCAGGTGAAGGGAAAATGAGTGGAAACAGGAGAGGGGCGTACAAACAAGACGCCCCCTCGCCACTCGAAAAATCGTAGTAGGAATACCACACCCTCACAAGGAGAGAGCAGAAGCCTCAGGACAGGCGATACCCAATCCAGGTCTGCCAGAACTCGTCACCCCAGGTCTGAGAGGACGAGATCTGAGAGGTCGTACACTAAAGGAAGCACCTATTGGCCCTCACATACGCACCAAACAAGATCTAGACAGACGGAGTTGCCTAGATCGTCCGACTTACGAACCGTGCTCGAGGAAAGGGCACGATGCAAGGAGGATGCTAGGGCACGCGATCCACACAGAGTTTTCGCCTTACAGCGGTTGGCTCCTCGGACGCATGGAAGCGTCGAGGTTCGAATGCCAATACCGTGCCCTGCCTACGAACCAACGGACAAGGCATTAGCGAGGCTGCAGACCTCACCGTTCGTTCCGGCGATTGAAAACGCGCCCCTACTATCAGGCTTCCTTCAGCCCAAATTCACTACATATGAGGGAAAGACGGACCCCTACTCACACTTGAGCCACTTTCACCAGGTCATGGCGGTATACCGGCGAAACGAGGCTTTAATGTGCATACTCTTCCCATCTAGCCTTGGCGACCTAGGCTTGACTTGGTTCGAAAAACTTCCAGAAGGCAGCATAGCCTCCTGGGCGTAATTGGCGGAAGTGTTCGTAACAAGGTTCCGAACGAACACTAAAACCCCGATAGAGATCGACCAGTTACTTTCAATCGACATGGGCGACAAGGAGACCTTAAGATCCTACAATAGTCGCTACTGGGAGACCTTCAACCAGATCGGGGATTGCCCCACCAACCTCGCCATTGCCCAATACAAAAGAGGCCTTCCAGTCGGGAACAGACTAAGGGACTCAATCACCATGACGCCGCCCCTCACCATGGAAGCTCTGATGGAAAGAGTGCATCAGCACATCAGGGTGGAGAAGGATAGTGCACGTGCCAAAGAAAAATCCGGCACGACCGCAGTACCAGAGAAAAAGGCCTTAGCAAAGGTCAACGCGGTAGACCGTCTAAGTAAAAATGGACGAGGCAGGCAAGACAGCGGAGAGGACCAGGATAAAAGATGGTTAAGAGTCTGCACTGCCATAACCACGGTCTTCAAGAAACCGATCTACCGAATTCTAAGTGAAATACGGGATGAGCCTTTCCTCAGATGGCCAGCCAAGCTAGGGGAAGCTCAGAAGGACTATGACGACAGATCACGGTGCACATTCCACAAAGAAAAGGGGCACCGCACTGAAAATTGCACACCATTGAGACAGCACTTGGAGGAGTTAGTGGCAGCAGGCCACCTGGACAAATACATCGAAGGAGGGGCGCAACCAGCCCCCCAGGACCAAAATATGCCCAACGGAATGCCAATCGACGCCCCACCTCAAGGCGTGATCAATGTAATACATGGAGTCTTCGAACCTGAATGTGTATGCGAGCTAAGAGGGTCAATCAAAAAGGCTGAGCACTTGAGAGAGGTGCTAAGTGCCCAACCTGCCACCAAGAAGGGAAAGACTGAGGCCACGAACGTCATGTCCTTTTCGGACAAAGACTTGGCAAGGATATATTGCCCCCACAATGATGCCCTGGTCATCACTCTTCGAGTCAAGGATTTTGACGTCAAGCGAATCTTGATCGACCAGGGTAGTTCATGTGAAATAATGTACTACGAAACATTTAAACAGTTGAAGTTACAAGATAAAGACTTGGCACCTGCCGTATCTCCCCTGATTGGCTTCAACTCAACGCCAGAGTGGCCCGTCGGCAAAATAATTCTTCCAGTCAAAGCAGGAAGCGTAACGAAACAAGTGGAGTTCTGGGTATTGAAGGTCCCCTCCACTTACAACAACATCGTCCTGGGCAGAACATGGCTGCATGCCATGCGATCGGTGGCGTCATCCTACCACCAAGTAATGCGGTTCCCCAACGACACCGGTGTAATTGAAGAGGTCTATGGAGATCAGATTATGTCCAAACAATGCTTTGTCACGGTGAATGGCAGCCGCGCTGCCAAAGGATACGTTCATTCGGTAGAAGAACCTGAGAGCAATGAACTGTTCACAGATGTCGAAAAAGCAGCTAGTCAGAAAGCTGTGGAAGACTTGGTAGAGGTAAGAATAGATTAAAAGAACCCGGATAAGTTCTTTTTGCTCAGTTCGTCGTTATCCAGCACTGAGAGATTAGAGGTCTTACAATTTTTGACCTCTAACATTGAAGTGTTCGCCTGGACACCATACGACATGCCAGGCAATGATCCCAACTTCATCTGTCACCAACTCAATGTCCACCCATCCGCCAGACCAATTATTCAGCGCACATGTAGATCGGCACTCCACCATGTCGAGATAGTTGCGGAAGAAGTAGGAAACCTGCTGGAGGCAGGAGCAATTAGAGAGGTGCACTACCCAAGATGGATCTCCAACACAGTCGTAGTGCCAAAGAAGAATGGCAAGTGGCGGTTCAAGGCGTCGACTACAAGATACCAACAAAGCATGCCCAAAGATGACTTTCCTCTCATGGATAGATCAATTGGTAGACCTAACGACGGGGCACAACCGACTTAGCTTTTTGGATGCATACAGAGGCTACCACCAAATCGCCATGCATGAACCATATCAGGAAGTCACATCCTTTACAACTCCAAGAGGATTGTACTGTTACAAGGTCATGCCCTTTGGCCTAAAGAACGCAGGGGCGACTTTCCAACGGATGGTCACCAAGATGTTTGAACCATTGTTAGGCAGAACGATGGAGGCTTACATTGACGACATGGTGGTCAAAAGCAAGGATGAGAATGACCATCTCAAGGACCTAGGCGAGATGTTTGAGATCCTGAAGAAGCACAAGTTGTGCCTTAATGCGTCCAAGTGTGCGTTCGGAGTAGGATCTGGCAAATTCCTAGGTTTCCTAGTGACCAACCGGGGTATCGAAGCAGACCCCTCCCAGATCAAAGCAATCCAGGAATTGGAGAGACCAAACTCAGTAAAAGAAGTGCAACATCTCACCGGCATGGCAGCTGCGCTCAATCGGTTCATAAGCCGGTCGTCAGACAGACTGCGACCATTTTTCCATGCTCTAAAAGCCAAATTTGAGTGGGACGAAGAATGCGACCACGCTCTAGAAAGCCTGAAAGAATACATGTCTTCTCCACCACTGCTCGTCACCCCAATACCTGGAGAAGAACTCTTCCTATACCTGGCAGTCTCTCAGCACGCAATTAGCTCAGTGTTGGTCCGCGCAGAAGGGATCCAACATCTGCCCATCTACTATGTCAGCAAGACATTGCTGGGAGCCGAAACAAGGTACTTGCCACTGGAAAAACTGGCATTGGCCTTGATGATGGCCTCAAGGAATTTGCCGCACTACTTTCACGCCCACACCATAGTCGTCCTAACAGCCTTCCCATTAAATGCTTTGTTTGAAAGGGCGAACTTTTCTGGGCAAATTCTGAAGTGGGCAGTAGAGTTGGGGCAATACGACATCAAGTTCCAACCCAGGACCGCAATAAAAGCTCAAGCATTGGCGGACTTTGTCGCAGAATTCACACCAGGAAGTCATCACATCTGCCCAGTTGACCTGACTGAAACAGCCAAACTAGGGACAGAAGTTGACGCCGGAATAGCGCAACCCCTGATACAAGATACTCAGCCAGACGCCAAGGCAGACCAAAGTAAAGCAAGGAAGGAAGACGCGAACCTTGCTACACCAAGTCAAGACTTACCAACAAACAAAGACTTGGTACAATCGAACAACGAGGAACAGACGGCAAGCATGGACCTGGAAGAAAACACCAGCAACATAGAAGATCCCAAGGCATCATCTGATCCCTCCACTTGCTGGAAGTTGTTCGTTGGAGAGATGTGGAAGCTCTTCGTGGATGGAGCATCCAACCGGCATGGAGCAGGGCTCGGTATAGTCCTCATCTCTCCAGATGACCTAGTGGTGGAGCAGGTAATCAACCTTGGCTTCCCAGCATCAAACAACGAAGCGGAGTATGAAACGCTTCTTGCAGGCCTCAAATCGGCATTCTTCATGAAGGCCACTGAGCTAATGGTTTACAGCGACTCACAGCTGGTGGTAAACCAAATATCTGGCGACTACAAAGCAAAGGATGACAGGATGGCCAAATACCAAGAATTGGTCAGAACAGAGATCAAGAAATTTATAGTCAAGATAGAACAAATCGGCAGGGAGGAAAACAGCAGAGCAGACGAGCTAGCAGGCTTTGCCTCAATGGCAGATACTTCCATCCCTCATCCATTATTGATCGACTACCTACCTAGACCAAGCATTGAAGACCCCGAAGCAGAAGAGGTATGTTGCGCAGAGCTAGGCCCCTTTTGGATGGATCCCATCATCCTGTTCTTAAAAGACGACATCTTACTAGAAGAGAAGAAAGAGGCCAACAGAATAAGGGCAAAATCGCAGCGATTTTGGCTCTCCCCATCTCTAGCATTATACAAAAAGTCGTTCTCAGGACCCTACCTAAAGTGTGTTCATCCTAGCAAAGTGGAAGCATTCTTGTTCAAAATACACGAGGGCGTATGAGGAAGCCATCAAGGGGGAAGATCACTAGCATACAGGGCAATTGCGCAAGGATATTGGTGGCCATACATGCAAGCGGATTCAGAAAAGTATGTCAAAAAGTGCGAAAAGTGTCAAAAATTCGCACACCAAATACACCAACCTGCCAGAGAACTTCTACCTCTAACTAGTCCATGGCCTTTCGCAATGTGGGGGTTGGATATAGTAGGACCACTTCCAACAGCACCAGGTAACAGGAAGTTCTTCCTTGCCATAACCGATTACTTCACAAAGTGGGTAGAAGCAGAAGCATTGGCATCAATCAAGGAAAAAGACGTAAAGAAGTTCGTCTGGCAGAACATAATCACTCGGTTTGGTATACCCAAAGCTCTAATCTCAGACAACGGCACTCAGTTTGACGGTAGAATTTTCAGAGGCTTTTGTGAAGAGTACAAGATAGAGTTCTACAATTCTACACCGGTATATCCCCAAGCAAATGGTTAGGTAGAAGCATCAAACAAAGTAGTCTTGGATGGATTAAAGAAAAGGTTAGAGAGAGCAAAAGGCAAGTGGGCAGAAGAGCTCCCTTATGTTTTATGGGCTTACCGCACCACACCTCGGCAGTCAACAGGAGAAACTCCATTTTCCTTAGCCTATGGTATGGAGGCTGTAATCCCACTAGAAGTTGGCCTCCCCACAATTCGAAGCGAGAATTTTGATACAGACTTGAACGGCGAAGCCATAACATTGGAGCTCGACCTTGCAGAGGAAAGAAGAGAAAAAGCGCTGGTTCACATTGCCTCATATCAGCAAGAGTTATCCAGGAAATACAACAAGATAGTTCATCCAAGACAATTCAAGATTGGAGATTGGGTACTGCGCAAAGTGATGGGAAACACCTTGGTACCGGGAGATGGCAAGTTAGGGCCTAATTGGGAAGGACCTTACAAAGTGGTTGGGTTAGCAGGCAAAGGGGCATACCACTTAGAAGATGAGGACGGCAAGGCAATTCCTAGGCCATGGAATACCGCAAATCTCAAGTTATTTTATTTTTAGCTTTTTTCTTACTAAAGAATATGTAATTTTTCCCTTTCTCAATAAAACAAGTAGTTTTTCTTTTCAGTATAGTCGTTTTCCTCTGTAAAAGTTTGTTTTAGCACATTAAGGAGTTAGGGGCATAAAAAACACAGCTGGCCGGAATAACCAATTACGAACCTACCTAAGCCCAGGATAAGGATCCAGGCTGCAGGACGTTTGGTCGGAATAACCAAACATTTTATTCTAAGTTGGCTGAAAAAACTAACTTAGAGGTTGGCTGGATTAAACCAACACCCCTCCTAAGCCCAGGATAAGGATCCAGGCTGTAGGACGTTTGGTCGCAATAACCAAACATTTTATTCTAAGTTAACTAGAAAAACTAATTTAGGGGTTGGCTGGATTAAACCGACACTTGTTACTCTTCAGCCGAAGTAAGTTTATGGCTGAAGAGTGGTTGGCTGAATTAAACCAACTCTTGTTACTCTTCAGCCGAAGTAAGTTTATGACTGAAGAGTGGTTGGCTGGATTAAACCAACTCTTGTTACTCTTCAGCCGAAGTAAGTTTATGGCTGAAGAGTGGTTGGCTGGATTAAACCAACTCTTGTTACTCTTCAGCCGAAGTAAGTTTATGGCTGAAGAGTGGTTGGCTAGATTAAACCAACTCTTGTTACTCTACAGCCGAAGTAAGTTTATGGCTGAAGAATGGTTGGCTAGATTAAACCAACACTTGTTACCCTTCAGCCGAAGTAAGTTTATGGCTGAAGAGTGGTTAGCTGGATTAAACCAACTCTTGTTACTCTTCAGCCAAAGTAAGTTTATGGCTGAAGAGTGGTTGGCTAGATTAAACCAACTCTTGTTACTCTTCAGCCGAAGTAAGTTTATGGTTGAAGAGTGGTTGGCTGGATTAAACCAACTCTTGTTACTCTTCAACCGAAGTAAGTTTATGGCTAAAAAGGGGTTGGCTGGATTAAACCAACTCTTCAGCCGAAGTAATTATATCGGCTAAAAGAGTGGTTGGCAGGTATATAGTATAAAGCTGAGACCGAGATGGTTATCTCGGCATGAGAATATTATCTAAGTACAAGATAAATGCAAGCTTGGCATTAGACCGAACTGAAAGTTGGAGAATTTTTTCAAAATTCAGAGGTAGTTCATTCAAAGTAAACCATACAAGAAGAAATTCACTTTAGTCCGACTACATTGTCCAATACAAAGAAAGAAAAATAAAAATCAGTTGAAGAGATCATCAATTTCAGCGTCAAGGTCAACATCAGCATCAACACGTAGACCGGTTTCAGGCGGAAGCTCGGTTTCAGTCGCAAGAATGGTCTCGATCGGAAGCACGGCTTCATTTGATTGCTCAATGATCAGGTCTTCCACCGTGGGCTCCACCCGAACCGTCTGATTAGCATTAACAACCAGAGTGTCCTCAGGGGCTGAGTCTTCATCAGAGTCTGAACCTTCAAGAAATTGCTGCTGGAGGGCATCAACGTACTCCGCCAAGGAGCTCGGTATGAAGTAGGCTGGAGAGTTGAAGATCTTGGTCTGTGGACCGTGACCGAGCTTCTCCACAGCTGCCCTTCAGCCACACTTGAAGAAGAGATCCTTGGCGGCTTTGCATTGTTGGGTATAAGTGGCCTCTCCCTTCTTAAAGCCCCGCCGTTCGGCACCTTTTATGCTCTCCTTCAGTTGGGTTATCTCGGTATCTTTCTTCTTCTCAAGCTTCGCCAGCTGGCGCAAGTACTTGTCTTTCAGCTCAATGGCAGCCTTTTGCTTTTCTGCCTTGGCCGAACTAACCAGTCTGGTCAGTCGGCCGTTCTCAGATCGTAGCTCGGCCATTTGCTTTCTGGCCTCCTCTAGCTCGGCCATTTTTGCTTGGGCTTCTGCCATGGCCTGCCTTGTTGTTTTCCTGAGCTCCAGCACTTTCCTGTGTGTGATATTGTTTTTCTGAATGGCCTGCAAGAGAATAGTAACTTTCTCTTTAGCCGGACTGACAGTTGGAAAAATTACACAGAAAAAAGAGAGCTACTTACCAGGATCATTGATTTCGTTGATGACCGGATGGACTTCAGCTCAGTGGTTAGTTGCTTGTGGTGGTGCTCCATGTCTTTTGGAAGGCAAACACTCTTGGCAAGGTTGAAAGCCATCAACTGATCCTTCTCAGCAACCACCGAGTCGGTATCCAGAATATTTCAGTTTTGAAAGGTAAGATTGGGAACCCATTTGGAGGAGCCAGCTCGGTCAGAGTGCTCCGGTTGAAGGCTTGGTTGAGGGCTTGGAGGAGGGCTTGGTGGCAGAATGGTCTCGTCTCATCAACAAGGCGTTGCTCGGTTTGGCTAGTCCGGGCATGCTTGCCTAGACGAGATGAGGATGGCTGTTGCGATGGAAGAGCTACTACGGTCTTAGTGGTCTGAACAGTTTGTGGTACCTCGGCTTGGTTTGTTGCGGTCAACAGTGCCTTCAGTCTGCTCCTTTTGGCCATCTCTTGTTCAACAGTCAGAGAGACTAGGTTGATTTGTGGTAAGGTTGGGTCCGGTTCAGGGGCGTCCTCTAGAAAAAAATCTGTTACTCTGGCTTTTCGGCAGCTGCTGTATCTGTATGTCGGCTCAAACTTTAGCAACTTGGCCCAACTTCTTTCTGGGTATCGTAGTACGGCGCGTAGAGTACCTAGGTTGGGGTAGCTATACAATGAATGAAGATGGGCTAAGTCTGCAGAGAAAAGTACAGCTGTTAGTTCGGCTCAGAATAGTAAACTGAAATAAAAAAGAAGAATGCAAGGAAACCGAAGTAATTATACCAGGTATCCCTTTTTTCCAGTTTATACGTCGGCTAGGAATCTGGCCTTGATGATCTTCAAAATTCCCAGACACCCAGAAAAAATCGTCATCGTTTAAGTCTTTATCCGGTGTATCTTTTATTATCTTTTCTCGGCGACGGCGTATTCTTAAGTAATAGACCCATCCATCTTCTTTTGAACCTAAGGAATATTCGCGGAACAGTTCGGCTAGACCGAGGTTAAGACCGGCTTGGCGGTTTAGTTCGGCTATTCCCATTATTATACGGTAAGAGTTGGTGGAAAGCTGGATTGGGCATAATCTGGTTTGCCTAAGGAATTCACAGATTAAGGGTTGGATTGGAAATCTTAGTCCGGTTTCTATTATTGAAAGAAGGGTAAAGGGTACAAAGCCTTCATTCCCCCATGGAATGGTATCTTGTTTGGCTAGGGTAAGGTGGACGTCGTCAGGTATATTATAGTCCTTTCGGAATTCGGCTAGACCACCTGGTGTCTCTACTAAGAATCTATACTTACCCATTTGTTTTATAATGTTATAAATAAATTAATTCGGTCGCAAAATTGTGCTCAGTAGCTCGGTTGAGCGCACAGAGGAGTGCCTGGGCAACCTAAGTCTGCAAAGTGGAAAACAAAGGTGTTAAGCACAGATCGTTGACCGTGCTACAAAATCAAAGCAAGATAAAAGAAGCCTTACTTCGGCTAGGTGGGTTACTACATGTTTTATCCCGGTGTCGACAAGGTGCTTGGTAGCTCGGTTGAGAAAGGGATCTGTTAGCTCGGTCTGGGCGAGCGATCCAATATCTCGATAAATGAGGGGGTTTTGTTAGACCGGTTGAGCCTCTAGGGGCAGCTTTCTGAGTTCGGTTTAAAAACTAAGAAAGCTGGCTTAGCCCCGAAGACTTAGTCCGACCGAAATTAAGGCTCTCAAGTATACGAAGTTCAGACTTAGCTCGGTTAGTTTATTATCTCGGCTAAAACAAAGGTGGTTTGGTTTTCTAAGATCTACAAGTATAGTGCAAGTTTTAGTTCGGTTGTGAGGTGTGCCTAGGCCTCACAAGGCAAACTACCTCTTAGTTCGGTTATGGTCTGGATAGATTTGCATACGGCATAAACAGTATCCTAGTTCGGTTGGGGCATGTTTATGGATCAAACCTAGTATTTCTCGTGTTATTACATGAATTCAAGTGTCCTATAGCTAAGATTTTTCCAGAAAAGTGCAAAACCAACAGAAAAAAATGTTTTGCAAAATAATGTGCAATGGATTGACGAAAGCAAAACCAAAAAAAAGGAAAAACGAACTTGAGCAGCTTACCTGATCAAAGAAACACGAGAAGATGGAAATGGAAGTAGAGACAACGGCAAAGGCACGCAGCTTCTTCAAAGTGCAAAATGAAGAACGAGAAGAGCTCAGAAGAGAGAGAGAAAGAGAGAGAAAGAGCTTGAACAGTAAAATGATTGATGTGGGAGATTCAAAGGGTGAAAGAGGTGTTTTGGAAGGTAGGAAGAACGAAAAAGCGTGGGACTGTTCAAATTTTACGGAGTACGAGGGCGGCGTGATAGCTGCGAAGGGCCAATCAGAGGCTGCCACGTGTCATTGGAATGGGAAACGATTCAGTTGCTGTG
The DNA here is from genome assembly GCA_025200525.1 of Camellia lanceoleosa. Taxonomy (NCBI): domain Eukaryota; kingdom Viridiplantae; phylum Streptophyta; class Magnoliopsida; order Ericales; family Theaceae; genus Camellia; species Camellia lanceoleosa. The sequence continues at coordinate 140,847,201 of CM045766.1, read as the reverse complement.
ATTGAAGAGACGCTTTGATCGACAGTCTTATTTCGGTTTAAGTTAGCTCGGCTGGACAGGCTAAAAGAGTTTTTTAGCTCGGTTGCAAAGGCTAAAAAGAAGTTTTTTAGCTCGGCTGGAAAGGCTTAGAAGTTTTTTAGCCCGGCTGTTAGCTCGGCCGATATACAAGTAATCCTTATCATGCTTTGCTGATGGAATTAAGGGGCAATTGAGAGGGTAATTTATATGATTAAATCGGGCCGAGCTGGGCAATGGGCCGTTAATGGGCCAAAATAAGGACAGCAGCGTAAAAGGAGCCCAAAACCCAGAAGTTAGTCCGGTCTGAATGAGGCTTGAAGATTATTCCGGACTAAAGATACTTTGTGCTTAGACCAGTCTAAGGTTACTTTGAAGTTAGTTCGGTCGCCAAAGTTAGACCGGTCGCAGGCATAGCACGGATAGCTCGGTAGGACCTAGCTAATGGGTAGCACGGTTTGAGCAGGAAGAGCTGAGGCAGAGCAATGAAGGAGGGGACCAAACTATCAATAGTTTGGTCTACTCTGTGGCTCGGCATGGCCATGCTTACTTCGGTCGTGGTAGTTCGGCCATGGTAAAACCATCTCACTTGGTTTAAGCAGTGAGGGGGGTGTTGAAGGATAAGCATTATCCTTCAGGAGTATGAATCCTAGGAGGACTCTGCATGGAGGAGTAGAAGTCCTACTAGAATTGTGCCACACGAAACCTATAAAAGCTCACAAACATCACCTTTGGAGAGGTAACACAACTTTGTTTTCTAAATACACGGAGCTTTTGTCTATTTGTCAAGCTTACTGACTTAGACATCGGAGAGGTTTCCGGCACACACCCGCCGGCTAGCTCACGTTCGTATTTTCAGGTGATAAAGCGACGTCGTACAGAGGAATGCAGACTTGATCAACAGGATTATACGAGAAGGTTTATTTCACATACGATACTTACATAATATCACTTAAGTCAAGGGAATGATATAGATAATAATAATTTAAATAAAAAAAAAATTTGTGATTTCATTATATCTTAACTATCTACATTGAATTACTTTATTAAAGAATTCATTTTATTAATATAGCATGTGCTGAATTTGATTGATTAAATATGTATATTTACATGTGAATTGCTACAATCACTGAGCGTGAGACTATATAATCAAATATTAAAATATTCATTTGAGTCTCACATATATATTATGATATCTGTTACACTTTGAAAAATCAAAAAATTTGATTGCACACTTCTTGACAAATGCATAACTTTATATGATTACATCATTCAAAATGTATTTTTTATGATGACTTGTATTATGATTGGATATTTTTTGAAGTCACAATAGAAATGAAGAGATAGCATAAACTTATTTTTTAAATCTTATGATGCAATTTATATATTTGAAAATGCTCTAGGGGAAAAATGTAATGCCTCAAAAATAATACACAAACCCATCTCATAAGCGGAAATAAAATTGAATTAATATGCTTTCATTCATCAAAGTTTAATATACATGAGAGATAGATACAAGAAGGAATGAAAGTTACACTGATATTCATTTGCCCTAATGGCTTACATCTTTCCAAGTCGCTGCTTGGTTACAACAAAAATGAGCTTAGCTCAACACAATTTAAAGCCCTTAGCTAAACAAAATATATATAACAAAAATAGAAACCCTTGCTCCAAATCCCTCCAAGCTACTGCCTTAGCGAAAGCATATCACCAGCACCTGAAAATGGTTTTTCCCAAATAGGATGAGCCAAAACCCAGTAGAAACAATCGAACATAATATATAAGTCTTAACAAAGATATAAGTAAAGTGTGAACATACAATGTCCGTAGTCAAATTATTCATGTTTTACAAAATCATAATATGCCACATTTTATATCACAATTCAAGCTATCTTAATCTCCTTTTTATCTCATTTCATGAGCTATTTCCATTTATCACAAAGAACCATACTGAGGATACAACTCAAAGGTTCTCAATGCGATATAATCATCACATAAACACTTCCATTTGCCATTTTAAGGAAATTTCGTCCGCGGGAACCGGCACCCATGTATACACAACATTTCGGGACTTTCACCCTGGACATACAAGCCAACTTAATTCAATAGAGTCCATCCCCTTTCTCCTCCCAAACAATGGAGTACATCCTCTATCTCCTCCCAAATATCATACATATACAATGTATTAAAACACACATTCATATTCAATGACAACCAATAAGAGATTAGTTTTAATTCACATAATCCTCATGCAATTTCTACAACAATCATAGCTATCCTCCACCGATAGCCTAATACAGATATTTCTAAACAGATATTCAATCTCAAGACAAATAATTTATTCAAAATTTCATAGGTGAGTGATAATATATATTCTTCTCCACCTTTTATGTCAATATCCATTCAATTTCACATTTTCAATCCCAATTCCATTTATTTATACAAAATAAATATTTGAAATATTTTAGAGCAAACTCCCTCTTTCCCAAATATCAACCAAAATGCCAAAATCAACTATTTTGTCACAATATAACCTTATAATCACCCCATAACCATTTATAACTCATTCACTTAGAAACCCCTTATTTGATTTAATAGCCAAACCCTAGGTTTGTTCATAGTACATCCAAATTCCACCATTGTTACACAACAACTCATAACTAAGTTAAAAATCATATGAAAGTGTAGAAAGTCCCTACCTCAAGCTTAGAAGACCAAAGGATGAGATAAAGAAACTTCAAAGGCGTCGAAACCAAATTCTAATCGGACCAAAAGAGAGCTCTTGAGGCGCACTACCTTTTTAATAAAGGCACATGGGTATAGAGATCACTAGACCTAGGTGAAAATGTAGAGAGAATGTGAGTTTTAGAGACAGAGACTCTAGATCTAGGGTTTTTGAAAAGTAGAGAGAGAGAGAGAGAGAGAGGTGAAAAAGTGATGTAAAATGACCTTTTTACGAACTGATATACGCACAGTCTGCTCAAGCGCAAGAAGTGATGCTCAAGTGCCAAGACACAAAACAAAAAGGCGTTACCGCTCGAGCTCAAGAAGTGACGCTCGAGCGCAGAATGCACACATCCAGTAGTTTTGTAGACAATAAACCAACGCTCGAGTGCAAGAATGGTCGCTTGAGCGCCTACCCGCTCGAGCGTAGAAAACGCCTCTTGAGCGTATAAAACACTCTCCCAATAGTTTTGCAGACCTGCAAAAGTATTGAGAATTCACAAATTACGCTCGAGCGCAAGAAGTGCCGCTCGAGCGAAGGACCAAAAATCTAGGCAACATAAGGTTTAAAATACAAGCGACCAACTTGTTCCAAACATGCTCGATACAATCACATAGCCAAATTCAAATAAGAAAAGGGGAAAACGACAATGAACAACATCCATAAACCATAAACTCGAGTCTGAAATATTAAATGGGTCAGGTCAAAACCAGAATCGCTATAAATATAAATATATATATATTTTTAAAAGGAAGCATCATCTCAGGGGGATTTTTTTCTAAAAATATATTCTGAAATTAATCTAAATTTCTTTACTCCTAATTTGCACAAATGCTTTTATTATGTCAAAGGGAGAGAAGTTATAACAATTTCATATGATTTTGGTAAAGATGTTTTAAAGAGGGGGAAAATAAATGCATGCCTAACTATTGATAAATATTTTTTGTTGCATTTACTTCAAAAATTGATTCTCCTTATCTATATTAACCTTTTATTTTGATGATGTGAAATGGGGAGAAGAAATATTATCTTTATATAAATTTATTTGACAAAGAAGTTGTTGATAAATGGGAAAAAAATATAATGCAAATAAATGCTTGTATTATGAATGTTGAAAATTTTTATGTTGCATTTATTTCTGTGAAATTTTGTGTCAAATTTATGCTTGTATTGCCATCATAAAAAAGGGAGAGATTGTTAATCATATAATTTGATTTTGATAATGTCTAAAATATTATGAGATAAATTATGATTTTTTAATATACATATTTTATATTCTTTGAGACAAAATATTATCTATTAAAATATATGTGGTATGATGTATATTTGTTATAAATGTTATTTAAAAATTATACTCTGCATACAAATATTTTAATAGAGAAGTTATTGTGTAGTCAAATATTTTAATTGAAAAGTTACTATGTAGTTACTGTGTAACATTTGAAATTCGTTAAGTTGGGAAGAAAAATCCGCAGAACACTATTCATCAAAAGCGACCTTTGGCCTATTAATTCAAATCTTCGTTTTTCATTTTTGATAAAAGAATTGTGCCCGTGCTCTGCGCCGTGTATGTGATTCAAGTGTCAAAAAATCAAAAGAGGAGCGTCTGTCTCCCAAACGGATATATTTTTTGGTATATATAAAAATGTTTTGATTGGAGAAAAATAAGAAGTGAAGAAGAGAAAAATATGTTATATTGAAATATTCTCAAATATTATATTGTGCTTTATTGAATTATATTTTCTGTGAAAAAATTTGTTGGCAGTTTGAGCAAAATTGTAAAAAGGTTTTCTATCCCTCATTCATATTATTCTTGTGAGTGATTTTTTGGGATAAAATTACTTGTGTTAGGTGTGACTAGGCACTGAATTCAAAACTAGTTGAGATATTTTTGTGAGTGATTTTTGAGATAAAATTACTTGATTAGGTGTGACTAAACACCGGATTCTAAACTAGTCGGAGTGATCGGGATTGGCCACTTGCTGTAAAGATTCACTAGTACCTATGAAGCTAATCGTGTAATTACTATTTGAAGAACAGTGGAGAAGTTTCTGAGGAGGATACTTGGGGAGTGGACGTAAGCCCGACGTGACAAACCACTATAAATCACTGTGTTTGATTTTCTTTCCCTATCTCTTTTACTTTTATATTGATTTTTATTACTCTATTATTTTATTTGTTGAAATTCAAATATTTCGATTATTATTTTTAATATTGTGAAATTACTTTTAATAACCCAATTTAGCCCCTCTTGGGTTGCCTACCTGGAATAACAAATATAATGGTGGAAATAAAAATGAAAAATTATATTTATATATAAAAATTTATACAAAAAATATCATAAAAATATTGTGATAGTGATAGTGATAGTGATAGTGATATTGTTGTAAATATAAATCATGTTATGGATGTTTTGTTTTAAAGTGAAATGTCACTATTAAGTTACATTATTGTGTTTGAAAATTCTATATAAAATTTATATTTGTGTATCATCACTCAATAAGAATATGTCCATGTAAAATTTAATTATGGAAAGTTATAGAATTTAGTCATGATGATAGGAAGAAGAAAGGGGTACTTACCAATTAGTCCTGTTAACTAAACTTATTTACCTACAGGTCCTAACTAATAAATTTAACACTATAAAAATAAGAGAGTGATAAATTTATCACTAAAAATTTATTCATAAAACAAAAAGACTGATAAATTTATCACTATAAAATTATTCATAAAAAAAAGACTGATAAATTTATCTTTATCACTTAATAAATTATATCAAATAGGACTTAATGGGTAATAAGTCTCCAAAATAGGACCTATTGGGTAATAAGTCTCCAAAGTAGGACCTATTGGTAGTTTACCCAAGAAAAAATGGTAGGAAAAATGACAAAATGATCATTTAAAAAAATTTAAGGTATGACATCAATAATTCAGGAAATAATTTGTAATGAGATTACAAATCTCAAGAAGGGAAATGTAATTTTTCAAATATAAAAGAAAGATCTGTGTTAAATAGAAATCTTAGAAGATATCAATATAATTTACCCAAAAAATTTACAAGAACGATACGCAATATTATTCTTCTAAATAAATTTATCTTTATAATTATTATATTTTAAAATTAAAAAATATACATTAAAACACGTAATTATATATATAAATTTTATATAATTTTTTATTATTATTTATATATCATTACCCAACTACTTACCATCACGACGCATTCCTTATGTCAGGTTCTACTTACCTTATAATGACAGTCCATCGGTCAACCCTCCCACTTTCTTTCACTCTTCGTTTTTCTTTCCCCACTCAAACAGAAGACCCCGCTATTGATAGCAACAACCAAGGCAGCAATAAATTATTCATTGTCTTAGGCAGGGCCAGTTCTCAGATTTAGGGGGGGACACTTTAAAAATGGGGCTCTCTTATATTAAAAAATAAAAAAAATTATGAATAAAATGATAAGTTATAATTTTTTTATTTATTTGTAACCATAAAAAAATTTATTTAAACATATAATCATTAAAATTATCAATAAAAATTTACTTTCATATATTAAGATAGGAAGGAATCATTACAAATATTTAAAAAAAATAAAAATCTAGTCTTGTTGCTTTTTTTTTTTTGACCTCATGTTCAATTGGACCTATAGTGTTTGAGCCTTTTTTTTTTTTTTTTTTTTTTTTTTTTTTTAAATATCTAAAACACAAAATTATATTTGGACCCCTATTTTTAACCCAAATTTGAGGGCTCGAGACGCAGGCCTCTCCTGCCTGCCCTCAGGGCTGGCCCTGGTCTTAGGAGCATTTCTTCATACTCCTTTTGTTTTAAAATAGGGTAAATTATATTCCCTATAATTTTGAAAATTACATTCCACCTGCTGAGATTTCTAATTTTATAACAAATCGTCCTTTTTAATAAATTATCAAGTCAATTAATATTTTTTTAATGATATTAGAAATATGTTTCAATTAATAATTTAGATAATTTTATTATTGTATAGGAGCACAATTATGAATTTCATTTTTTTAGTTAATTATTTTAAATAAAAAATTCTAACAAGGGGTATTTGTAATTTTTCAAATCACATGGGGCAATCTGTAATTTAAACAAACCTCAGGGAGTGTATTTGTAATTTATTCTTTAAAATATTAGTCACTTATTCTATTTTTTATTGTTTCAAAATATTAGTCCATTTTCAAAAAACAAGGACTAAAATAATATAAATTTTTTATTTTGCCCTTCTTTTAAATTCATTAATTATGACAATTGATGTTCCCAAGAAAAAGCCAAGGGTAGTTTTGGAAATTTAATATTTTTGAAGTGTAATAATTGTATTATCAAAAAAAGTTAGATTCCCTAAAAAGAATTAATATTTTGAGACGGATGGAGTATCATTCATATTTAGATAAATGCTTAGTTATGTTTTGAAAGGAGATAAATAAGTAGTGGAACTTACTATTTCAACTGATAATATGGGGCACTATATTTGGTTTAATTTTCAAATTAACATTTAAATTAAAAAAATCAACAAACATGATTGATTGATTAATTTTAATTTTTCTAATATTTTTTCTCCCTCCTCTCCCCATCTCTTTATTTATATTTATTAATAAATCAATTAATTTTTCTCTCTCATCTCTCATTTTTTTACATTCTACACATCAATCAATCAAATTTTCTTTTACACCTATCTATTCAATTACACAAAAAAAAAAAAATAAAAAAAAATAAAAATACAAATCATCCTAAAATTATTTTCCAAACTCATAACTAAACAAATTTTCAATTTTAAAAACTCTTTTCAACAACTTATTTTTTAAAATATAACTCAAAACACTATTTTCAAAAAGGGCTGTGCTACCAAATTTTTGGCCCCCTAATCCCCCTAAATTTCAAACCAAGGCAAAAAAAAAAAAAAAAAAAAAATCCCAAAACGACGTTGTTTTGGGCATTAGAGGGATTAGGGGGGATTTTTTTAGGGGGACAAATCATTTTCCTTTCAAAAATTAAACCAAAAGAACAAAAGTCTTCTTTCATATATTTGTACTATTGTTTCGACGAAACCCCACAAAAGATTTAGGACAAATTACAAAAAATTTAAAAATAGAAACATATGTCTAGTCTTATTCGTGTTCTCCAAGAAATAATTTTTGAATTGAATGACCGTCGAGACTCTCTCCTAACAGTCTTTTTAGAAAATTACAAATTAGTGCAAGTGAAAAATAATTGCATTATAGATAAAAAAAAAAAATTGTAATACAACTTTGCATATTATAGACGAATAGACATGATGGACTTGCATATTATAGATGAAATCTTTTATAGTGTAATTTTAATACATATGATGAACTTGTATTATGCACAAAAATAATTTGTACTATGCACATAAAAAAGTTAGATCATCATAAAAATAAAAATATTTTATTACTACGCTATTGAACTAAGTCACCAAGATAGATATAGAAGACATTGGACATGAACATGCCTGGGCGATTTGCCAATGTTAGTCGTATTTGGTTGACTGTATATTTTAGATTGATTAAACATTAAGGGTTCACTTGGAATGTGAATTGGTTTTTTGATTTTTTGATTTTTTGACTATTTTAGCATGAGGGATAAAAAGTCTCGTTTGGTAGCTTTTCTGATTTTTATGAAAGAAAAAATGAAATGATTATGGGTTAGATGTGATATTTTATCCTATTTAACTAAAATAGTTTATTTTGTCCTATATAACTATTTTAGCCCCAACCTTCATCCCAAACGAGACCTAAGTCACCTTTAGGATGAATTAAACAGGAAAGTGAAGGAAACCATTCAACTTCTTTTCACTTGGATATGGATTGAGCTTCTATCCAGTCTAGATGGCCCGTCACGGATTCCTCTTTAATGATTTTAAGCAAAGCCAAGAAGAAAGAATTTCTATGGAATTTTTATTTATTTATTTTTTTAATGATCAGGTGTTCAAGTCAATTTACGTTTATCTCAACTAATTCCAAACCCAAATAGTTGATAGCACTTGGTGGGGATTGAACTTGAGACCTCGAGAGAGTACATTTCAAGCCCCAAAATGTAACCATTAGGCCAACCCTTTGGGATTGAATTTCTATGGATATAGATTCAGTTTTGGCTCGAATTATTGTCTTGAATGTATTATATTCATCTTGGAGACAATCGAGTGTAATGAGGACCAAATCTTCATCATCCATTCGTGTTCTTCAACTGATATTGCAAGAACTTAGGGTCGGTCAGGATATATGTGTTGAATTGAAATTAAAATTATTATAGAGTTGATTATTTTAAGTGGAGAAAAATAAATCATAGAAAAAGATAAATTGAGATAAAGAAAAGTATCGTAGCAGAATCTATTAAGTTAGCAGAGAATTTTTAGCATGATTTCAAATAATAACTTTCACATAATTAGTAGCGGCTGGTATATACAATGCATATGCAATTTAAATAAGTAAAAATAAAACCCAAAAAAAAATTATTTTGTGTATCACTTAAAGGTTTAAGAGCCTTCTTTGCCTTAATTAGGACATCAAATGAAGCTTTTACTTTATATAATAATATAAATTTCAAATTCATCATTAAAACTATTTAATTCAATTTATGTATTTCAAATCTACAACTATTCAAACAGTTCCTTAATATTTGGAAAAAATATAAATCACAATCACGCAGAAAATTGCTTTTGCATGGTAAATAAAATGCAGCCAAAAACATTTTAATGAAGTAAAAATTACAGGAAAATAAATACCGCAGAAACCATTTAAGGATGCAGAAAGCTTTTTCTAAAATTTATTTTTAGAGTAAATTACAAATTAAATGCAGAAACAACACTGCAGCAAAAACCATTTTAAGATGCATAAAGTGCACAAAATATTAGGAAACCATTTTTAGATATGCAAAAATGCTGCTTCATATCATTTTACAACTATGCTGCAGACCCCCAGTGGGGGTCCGAAGCATTTTTCATCATTTTATTAGTGATACAAAAGCTGACTTTTAGTTTTTTGAGAAGTTTAAAAATTGGCTTTGACTTTTAATCAAGTCTTTTAATTTTTTCAGAAAGTCATTTGGAAAGTTAGTAAAAAGTTATTTTTTGGATTTTTTACTTAATATTTGTTTGTACTGTCACATCATAATCAAATGACCAAAATACTCCCACCCATTTTAGAAAATAACCACGGTATGTGGTTCATTTAAACATGGAGGGTATAATTGTAATTTCACAGGTAGCTTTTAGCTACCTTTTCAAATGACTTTCAAGCCAAAAAAACCAGCTTTTAGGCCTTGTTTGGCATGTAATAGTTTTAGCTTAAAAGTCAAAATTATTAAAAAAATAAAAAAGTCTATAACTTATACCAAAAAATTAAAGATTCTCCTTTCTCTTTACTTTTTGCACATCTTTTCGTAAAAAATCAAAAAGTCATTCAAAACATAATAGTTTTTTTTACCTTATATTTTAACAAAAAAACTAAAAAGTTACTAAAATAGCATGTTCTCAAACGAGGCCTTTGTACAGATTGCCCCATGTGATTTGGAAAATTACAAATACCCCCTTTTTAGAATTTTTTATTTAACAGAATTAACTAAAAAAATGAAATTCATAATTGCTCTTCTATACAATAATAAAATTACCTAAATTATTAATTGAAACATATTTTTAATATTTTTAAAAACTGTTAATTGATTTGATTATTTATTAATAAAAGAGGCGATTTGTTATGAAATTAGAAACTTCAAGGAATGTAATATAATTTTTAAAATCACAGGGACTGGAATGTAATTTAATTAAACCTTAGAGAGTGTATTTTTAATTTACTATAAAAAAAAAAGAAAAAAAAAAAGAGAAGGGGGCTCAATACTGAAAGCTAATGTATAAAAGGGAAATTTCAGTAATAAGAAGTTAATGTCCAATAACATGTGATAGGCTTCAACAGAGCTTATTTGGTCCAGTCACATAATCTAGAAATCCAAAACGAAACCTTAAAAAAAATATAAAAAAAAAATCAACCAAAATACAACGGGGAAAAAAAAGGACTGCATTTGAGCCATCAAACTCTATATGACATATGTTAATAATCAATCAAATGGAAGAAACAACCGTTAGTTTTCTACTACCCTTGTCCTCGATGTATATAATTGTTATATGCATTTGGTGAAACTGAGAGTAATATTAGAAATTTTAAAAAATTTATCAAAAATTTTACCAAATGTTCCACATGGATGTGGGACTCACACAATATGAATTCCATGTGAGTTTCATACCTACGTGAGACATTTGATAGAAATTTTGATAAAACTTTTAGCATCTCTAATATTTTTGGTAAAACTAGGCTCTTAACAACATGGGTGTAAAAATAACCACCGGCTAAAAAGCGAGGAGCTATAGAACAAATTAAATTATGGCACTTGGGATGGTATAAAACCAATTGTGGATTAATTTCAAACAAAATAATATCACCATTCTTTGAAATACTCAAAGGCTAGGATCTACGTACAACTTGATCCTCCAAAGAGTGCAAGAATCCTCTGTCCCCAAATAACCCTATTCCCTTGTTCCAAATCACTCACAACCATTAGATCTGTCTTGAGATTTTCACATCTTGGATCCTCACATGATCCAATGGTTATGAGTGATTTGGGACAGGGGACAGAATTATTTGGGAACAGAGGATCCTTGCTGCTCCAAAGAAGCTTATAATTCTGAAAATGCATATAAGATGTTAACCTATTTAGTCCAAGACTCTCTAATCTCGTATTCCTTCATTGCCTATACATCGACATTAACATATGTTTGACCATTGAAAACAAGTACACAAAGGAGGCATTTTGATCCTCCTAAAATCCCAAAACTCCATAGACAACTTCCATCTCCATAATTGAGCTACGATATCTCCCTGTACTTCTCTTTCGCTAAATTGAAGCAAACAATGCTCTTTCGAGAGCTTAAAGCCGAATACGATTTAGCTTCCCAATGAAGAACTCCATTAATGTATCTACCAGGATTGTATAGATCCAGTTGTTGTTTAAATTGGCTAATTACACGAAATAATTAAATTCATATTTCATCAATTAAAAGACAAAACATGAAACTTGATTAACAGAAATACATATGGAATCCAAATAAGGAAAACAAGGGATCAAACCAAATTTTGTGTGATACCACAGTGTCCTTAAAATAGATTAGCCGCCTCACCTTGGGTGCTGGAGGAACGTCGACTTCTGTCTTCTAGGATAAGATGGTTTAGACCGGCTAACGTAGAAACACCTTCTATTAGCTTTGGTGAACCGACAATGGCAGCACTCTCTTACACAGGAAGAATATATTATAGATGAAGACTGACAAGACTATAATATGAAAGCAAAAATTCTGTACCAAAATCAAGGAAGATGGGTCTTTTTTTATACACCATAGGGGAGAGAGGAGGAGCCTCTAGCCATGAAGGCTAGCCACTAATGCCCATGAATGTTGGCAACTAATGGCCATTACTCCTGCAAAACTGCTGGAGTAATGGACCAAAACTGATGGGATAATTATATCAGATATATATTTTCGGTATACACAAGTGTGTATATCTACAGCAGACTTAGCCCAAAAAGATTACGTTGGTGGACCACTAATCTGGCCCAGCCCAAACCTAACCCATTCCAACAATCCTCAAGCCCAAGTCCCAAGATCCACGATTCACAACCCACGGACCCGGCCCGATCTAGGCGGTCGGGCAGACGGTGCGTGCGCTTGTGGCAATTTTGCCATAACCAACTTGGACCATAGTCTTGGCCCAAGCCCATCCTTGAAGCATCCATATCTCCCTTTCTTCGGAAAATTTGGATGCCCCAAAGGGCTCATTCCCTTCTCATAATCTTGAGGTTTAAATAGCCATCAAAGTTTTCCTCTACAATCAATGTGGGATTGGTAGTTATACACAATTCTCAATACCTCATTTATGAGGCCATCTTTATGAGACAATTTCTCATTCAATTCTTAATGGTTTTTGGTCATTCTTTTTGTTGTGTAAAGACCTTGTTACAAAGAATCTAAACCTATTTAATCCCACCTCAACTAAAGGTTGGGACCTACTTTAATTTTACATTAAAGTCACCAAAAAACCAGTTTTTCCAACAATCCCCCACATGAATAAAAATTGACCGAATAAAGAAAACAGACAACGTTTATAACAAAGACTCGGAGAGAGAGCACACAAACTAACCCTGCATTAGAAAATGTAACTGTTGGCCTTTAACCTTTCGTAGTGAAAGCCTATCGGATTTACTGGTTGACCAGTGAACGTGATGTCTTGAACTATTTTGCCTTTTGTGTAAACCGAGACAATAGACCTCACACAGGAGTTAGTCCAACCATTGTTCTTATTCTCACTGGTGTGTCCGGTATGGCTCTAGAACACTAGCCTAGTTCAGTGAGTGGTTTTAAAGAATTCAGCCTTCCTAATTCTTAAAGAAGCGGCCCCACTTTGCACTCACATAGGTGACCTATATAAGATATCGCATTATACCACGGTTGACTATTCATATCATTTAAGTCATTAAAAGTATTAGCTTAACCTTCCACCTCCATCGAGAATCACTGTACAAAGGAATGGGCAAGAGGATTTACCTCTTTAGTGACTCACCCGCTAAACGAAATTAGGTTGTCCCTTTGAACCTAGATCTTGGGATCTCCAGTAAACTAGGTTGGGTTTTCCGTTTCGGTAACATTACTCAAGGCCTTAACCCCATTCCTCTTGACGACGTTTCTACTAACTCTCAAGTTAACCCTTTGGTTAGTGAATCTACAATGTTGTCCTTAGACTTTACATAGTCTAGAGAGACAACTCTATTAGAGAGTAGTTGTCATATGGAATTATGTCTACGATGGATATGTCTAGACTTTCCATTATATATATGACTCTGTGCCTGTCCAATCGCCGATTGGCTATCACAATGAATATAGATAGCAGGCACAGGTTTCGACCAACGTGGAATATCCTCAATGAACTGGCGAGGCCATTTAGCTTCTTCAGTTGCTTTATCCAAAGCAATAAACTCAGATTCCATCGTTGATATCGATATACATGTTTGCTTGGAAGATTTCCAAGGCACGGCTGCCCCTCCGAGGGTAAATACATAACCACTAGTGGATTTGGAGTTCCTTATATCATATATCCAATTAGCATCACTATATCCTTCTAGTATCGCTGGGTATTTGGTATAATGCAACCCATAATTCTAGGTGTAATGCAGATAACCTAACATCCGCATAATGCCTCTCCAATGAGTGGCATTCGGATTACTCGTGTATCTATTAAGCCTGCTAATAGAGTAGGATATATCTGGCCTTGTACAACTCATCAGATACATTAAACTTCCAATGACCCGAGAATATTCTAGCTGAGAGACACTCTCACCATTATTATTGGTCAAATGTAGACTTACGTCTACTGGTGTTCTAGACACACTTGTATCTGATTTACCGAATTTCTCAAGTATCTTCTCAACATAGTAAGACTGAGAAAGTACAATACCACTAGATGTTCTGGTAATCTTAATACCTAGAATGACATTTGCAAGGCCTATATCTTTCATGTCAAACTTAGAGTTTAACAATCTCTTGGTAGTTCAAACCATTTCATCATTACTACCAACAATGAGTATGTCATCTACGTATAGACACAAAATGACATAACCTCTGTCAGTGTTTTTAACATATACGCATTTGTCACACTCATTGATTCTAAACCCATTTGACAACATAGCGTTGTCAAACTTCTCATGCCATTCCTTAGGCACTTGTTTCAAACCATATAATGATTTGACAAGCTTATAGACTTTCTTATTTTTCCCTGGAGCTGAAAACCCCTCGGGTGTTCAATGTAGAATTCTTCATCTAAATCTGCATTTAAGAAAATTGTCTTTACATCCATCTAATGTATCTCTAGACCACATAAAGCAGCTATGGTAATCACCATGCGAATGGATGTAATCCTTGTCACATGTGAATACGTATCAAAGTAATCCAGGCCTTCTCGCTGCCTGTATCATTTGATAAGTAGCCTAGCTTTATATTTATCAATTAACTCATCAACCTTCATCTTTTTTCTAACAATCCACTTACTCCGCAAGGCCTTACTGTCTGGGGGTAGATCAACCCAACTCCCAAGTATGGTTCTGTAAGATGGAGTCAATTTCAGTTTTAATAACTTCTTTCCATAAGGGACTTTTTGGTGAAGTCACAACTTCATGGAAAGTTCAAGGTTCTCCCTCTAACATATAAGTCAAGAAGTCCGGGCCAAAGGAGTTAGCAGTCCTAGCCCTCTTACTCCTTCTTGGCTCATCTACTTCCTCATCTTGATCATCTATTTGATCATCAGCTTGATCATTTTCAAGTTCTTTCTCAAAACTTTGATCATCTCCTCGGGTTCGGCAAGGAAATATGTCTTCAAAAAAAGAAGCATTCCTTGACTCCATTATGGTATTCTTGTGGATATCTGAAATGTTAGACTTGTGCACAAGAAACCTATATGCACTACTATTATGTGCATAACCAATGATTATACAATCCATGGTTTTCAGACCTATCCTAACCCACTTGGTTGTAGGTACTGCCACTTTTGCAAGACACCCCCACATTCATAGGAAATTATAAGAAGGCTTGCGGCCTTTCCATAATTCATATGGAGTCTTGTCTATTTTCTTCTGAGGGATTCTATTTAGAATGTAATTCGCGGAGAGAATTGCTTCCCCCCACAGGTTCTATGGCAATCCAGAGCTTATCAACATTGCATTTATCATCTCCTTTATCATCTTATTCTTCCTCTCAACAATCCCATTTGACTGAGGAGAATAAAGCGCCGTGATTTGATGGATAATCTTGGATTGAGCACAAATCTCAATAAACGGTGATTCATACTCACCACCGCGATCACTTCTTAAAGCCTTAATCTTGTGGCCTAATTGATTCTCAACTTTATTCTTATAAAGAATAAACTTGTCAATAGTCTCATCTTTGCTTTTGAGCAAATACACATAACAATATTTAGTGCAATCATCAACAAAAGTGATGAAGTACTTATTGCCACCACGTGATTGTATAAACTTTAAGTCACACACATCACTATGCACTAAGTCCAACAACTCTAAACTTCTTTCAATAGAATGAAACGAAGATCTTGTCAACTTCGCTTCAACACAAGTTTCACACTTGTGTTTCAGATTAATCTTAAAAGATAGTATGTGATCTAACTTGATTAATCTACGTAAAGATTCAAAGTTCACATGTCCTAGTCTACCATGCCACAAATTAGAAGACTCAAGCATGTAAGCAGAAGAAGATGCATCTTTATTCATCTTTGGGATAATAGTCATTACATTGAGTTTGAACATACCCCCTAACATATATCCCTTCCCTACATACACTCCACTCTTGGTCAGAACGACCTTGTCGGACTCGAAGACCATGCGAAAACCATGTTTACTGAGAAAAGATCCTGAGACAAGATTCTTAAGAATGTCCGGAACATACAGGACTTCGTTCAAGGTCAGCTCCTTTTTGAGGTCAACTTCAGGACCACCTTTCCTTTCCCCTCAACAATTGAGATAGTAGAGTTTCCCATAAACAACTTCTCACCGTTTGTAACTGGCTCAAAAGTTGTAAACAGCTTCTTCTCGGAGCAAATATGGCGTGTAGCCCCAGTATCAATCCACCATTCTCTTGGGTTTGAACCTACCAGATTCACCTTATAGACAACGGCAGACAAGTGCATGTCATACTCATCATGGAAGTGCTCTTGCATATCTGCCATGTGAGCACGAGGTTTGGTCTTGTATGGCTTCTTCTACTTGTGACAGTCACTAGCCCGATGCCCCTGACTACCACAGTTGTAGCACTTCCCTAAGAACCGATAACCAGGTTCCTGCAGCTTGTATGCCGACTTCTTTGCAACACCACCCATTGGCCCCAGCTTTGAGCCCTTGTTCACAAGAGGCTTCTTCCTCACCCCAAAAGATTTGTTATGCTCAATGACATTGGCCTTCACAGAGGAGGTACTCCCTTCTTTCTTTCTATTATCCTCCTCAATCGGGTAGTCGAACAACCAGCTCTTCAACTGACATTTCCTTGCGCATGTGCTTCAAGTAGTTCTTGAAGTCTTTCCAACAATGGGGAAGTTTCTTAATGATCACAACAACTTGGAATGACTTGTTCAAAGGCATCTCCTCAGTATGAATTTCATGCAAGATCACTTGGAACTCTTGGACTTGGCTTATCACAGTTTTTGAAAATATCATTTTAAAGTCCAGGAAACGGCCAATGACAAATTTTTTTGCTCTTGTATTTCTTGTCTAGAAATTTCCATAACTCCTTTACTGAGCTCTTGGCACAAAACACACTGTAGAGCGAGTCTACCAAGTTGTTGAACACATAGTTCCGGCAAAGATAGTCTGTTTGCTTCCATGTGTCAAGCGCCATTACCTTCTACCTGTCTGGCTTATTCTCTACTAGGGCTGGAGGATCCTCGCTCAAAACTTTTGCAATGTTCAGTGTGGTCAAGCAGAACAACATATGTTGCTGCCATCTCTTGAAGTTTAGCACAACAAATTTATCTGAGCGATCATGGTGACTGAGTGGTCCTCCCAGAACAACCGAAATAACACCAGGGTTAACCATGCAGGTCACAATTGGGGTTGGCAAGTCAGTTGTGTTAGGGAAAATCGATGTGATTCCCTACAAGTAAATCAATCAATGGGAATAAAAACTAATGCGGAAAAATTAAATCAAAAGCAACACAAGAATTTTTACGTGGTTTCCTCAATGTGAGGTACGTCTACGGGATCGAAATCCGATTCCACTATCAACCAAATAAGTTTTCAAACGATTACAAACGAGACATGAATAGTTTCACAAACCACCCTTAGGTGAATTCCAAATAATCACAAATAAACAAGAGGAAAGACCTCACCAAATAGATGAACCAAAATCTTCAAAACCAGAGTTGAAGAAAAACCCAAAAATAACGAACCAAATCAACTTCTTCAATGCGGAAGTTGTCAACAAAAACTTCAAACAGTGCTTCAGGAACAAAAGCCCACCAAACATTGAAATCAATCTTGTAGCATAGCAGTCGCACGTACACCCACGGGAAAAGTAAACCAATCCTTTTTTTTTTCCTTGGGAAAACAATACCAAAAAATATATATTTTGAATCTAGGGTTTTTTTTTTTTATCAAACCCCTAGTTGTTACCAAACTGAATTAGGTCTCTTAAAATTAGATATAATAGATATAAAATATATTATACTCAAACCAAACCAAATTAGAATTCTTTTAACAAACTAATTGGGTCCCACACTCCAATAAGGAGGTATACCCAACAATTCTCCCCCTACCGACTTAGGTGGAGAGATCAACCATACCTGCCAAAGTTCGACACTTTAAATGTTTGTCCCTCGACAAAGTTTTTGTCAACATATCTGAAATATTATCATCTGTGTGAACCTTTTCGAGTTGTAACAATTTCGAATCTAACACATCACGAATCCAATGATATCTAACATCAATGTGTTTTGATCTCGAATGAAAAGTAGAATTTTTGCTTAAATGAATAGCACTTTGACTATCACAATAAAGCACATACTTTTCTTGCTTCAAACCCAACTCTTGCAAAAATTTCTTCAACCATAACTCTTCTTTGCAAGCTTCCGTAATGGCAATAAATTCAGCTTCGGTAGTTGAGAGAGCAACACATTTTTGTAATTTAGATTGTCATGCCACAACTCCCCTTGCAAAAGCCATCAAATACCCCGAAGTAGATTTTCTAGAATCAACATCACCAGCTATGTCAGAATCCATGAACCCATCAAGCATCGGCTTACCATCCCTGAAACACAAACACACCTTCGAAGTCCCTCGAAGATAGCTTAAAATCCATTTTACCGCAGCCCAATGTTCTTTACCCGGATTAGAGAGAAAACGGCTCACCACACCAACGGCGTGAGCAATATCCGGCCTTGTACAAACCATGGCGTACATCAAAGAACCAACTGCTGAAGCATAAGGAACTTTCAACATCTCTTCCTTGTCTTTCTCACTTGTAGGACATTGATTCGAACTAAGTTTGAAGTGACCTGCAAGTGGACAACCAACCGGCTTTGCTTTATTCATATTGAACCTCTCAAGAACTTTCTCAATGTAGCTTTCTTGAGACAACCAAATCAGCCCCTCTTTGCGATCACGAACAAGTTTCATACCAAGTATTTGCTTTGCCGGTCTCAAATCTTTCATAGCAAAAGACTTACTCAACTCCAATTTCAATTTGTTAATCATGGTAGAATCTTGACCCATAATTAACATGTCATCAACATAAAGCAAAAGAATAATAAATTTATCATCCGGAAAATTTTTCACAAACACACAATGGTCCGAAGTGGTTTTAAAAAAACCATTATTCATCATGAAAGAGTCAAATTTTTTGTACCATTGCCGCGAGGCTTGTTTGAGACCATACAAACTTTTCTTCAATTTGCAAACAAATTTCTCTCTCCCCTTTTCCACAAAACCTTCCGGTTGCTCCATGTAAATTTCTTCTTCAAGCTCACCATGAAGAAATGCGGTATTCACATCAAGTTGCTCAACTTCAAGGTTCATATTTGCAGCCATGCCAAGTACAACCCGAATAGAAGACATCTTTACAACCGGTGAGAAAATATTGTCAAAGTCAATACCTTTCTTTTGCCCAAAGCCTTTCACAACAAGACATGCCTTGTACCTCAGATTTTTGCCATCATTCTTCAATTTGAAAACCCACTTACTTTTCAGAATTTTCCTCCCTTTAGGCAACTTCACTAAATCATAAGTCTGGTTTTCAAGCAAGGAATTCATCTCCTCGTCCATGGCCTTTTTCCAATCACTTTTCTTTGTATGCTCAATTGCTTCTTGGTAGCTCTCAGGCTCCCCTTGATCGGAAATCAACACAAATTCATTGGGAGGATACTTTCTTGAAGGTTGTTGGTCCCTTGTAGATTTCCTCAACTCAAGTTGTAGTGGCAGTTTTTGAGTTGGATGCTCTTCCTTAATTTCTGGTTCAACTTCATTAGGATTAGCATCATCCTCTACATCTTCAATAAGTGGTTGCACATCTCCCCCATTTTCATCATCCACCGAAGATGAAGGAGATGGATTCATGTCAATGAGATCACTAGCTTTTGGCTCTGGTTGATCACCTTTGCCAAAATCTTCAATTGTTTGGTCTTCAAGAAACACAACATCACGGCTTCGAATGATTTTCTTGTCGATCGGATCCCACAATCTATACCCGAATTCATCACGCCCATAGCCAAGAAAAATACATTGTCTTGACTTACTATCAAGCTTGGACCTCTCATCCTTTGGAATGTGAACAAAAACTCGGCAACCAAACACTCTCAAGTGCTCATAAGATACATCTTTACCGGTCCAAACTCTTTCTGGAACATCACCATTCAAAGGATAGGAAGGAGACAAATTGATTATGTCAACCGCTGTCTTCAATGCCTCACCCCAAAAGGATCTTGGCAATTTAGCTTGTGAAAGCAAACACCTTGTTCTTTCCACAATGGTGCGGTTCATCCTCTCGGCAATGCCATTTTGTTGAGAAGTCTTCTTAACTGTCTTTTGGTGCCGAATACCTTGGCTGCGACAATACTTATCAAATGGCCCAATGTATTCACCACCATTGTCTGATCGGATGCACTTCAATTTCTGCCCTGTTTCTCTTTCAACCATGGCCTGAAAATGCTTAAATACTTCTAGAACTTGATCTTTAGTTTTTAGTAGAAAAGCCCAAACTTTCCTTGAATAATCATCAATGAAAGTAATAAAATAAAGTGCACCACTATGTGTTCTAACTTTTAAATGACCACAAACATCCGAATGAATCAACTCCAAAACTTTTTCTTTTCTAGAAGCAACATTTTTATGAAAAGAAACTCTATGTTGTTTACCCGCCAAACAATGAACACAAGTTTTAAGATGTGTACCTTTTAAACCGGGTAGAAGCTCTTTTTTGAACAAAACTTGCAGCCCCTTTTCACTCATGTGCCCAAGCCGCTTGTGCCACAATTCGGTAGAAGTATCATCTTCAAGTGCATTGACAAAACCTTTACAAATTTTTCCTTGCATCGAATAAAGTGTATGAGTCTTCTTGCACTTGGCCATCACCAAAGAACCCTTTGTGAGCTTCCATATTCTATCACCAAATTTGCTGTTGAAGCCTTCATCATCTAGCTTCCCAGTAGAGATCAAATTGAGGCAAATGTCATGAACATGCCTCACATCTTTAATGAACAACTTGCAGCCCAAATTTGTTTCCAAGCAAACATCACTCATGCCGATAATCTTGGACAAACCTTCATTACCCATTCGAACAGAACCATAATCTCCTTTGGTGTAGGTAGTGAAGAAATCAACTCGAGAAGTCACATGAAAAGAAACACCAGAATCAATCACCCAATTGCTCTCTTGGCCCACAAAATTGATACAATCATCTTCATAAACGACCATGAGATCATCGGTAGTAACTGCTGTTGTGTCTTCTTGCTTCTTATCTACACTTTTGTCACGTCTTTTCTCCTTGTTCTTGAGCTTTCGACATTCTCGCTTCATGTGCCCTTTCTCATGGCAATAATAGTACTCAATGTCTTTCTTTGAAAAAGAACCATCTTTTGATTTGTCACGGCTTTGATCACGACCATGAGGAGTCTTACTCCTCCCCCTTGTTTTGCTTCGGCTTCTCACAACAAATGCTTCTGAATGAGAGGAACCCACTGATTTTCTTCTATTTTCTTCATTCAACAAGCTACTAGTGACTTGGCCCATTGTGACAACTCCATCAGGTGCCAAATTACTAACCATCACAACCAAAGTCTCCCAACTTTCGGGCAAAGAACTAAGTAGCATCAAAGCCTGCAACTCATCATCAAAAATAATTTTCATAGAAGCAAGTTGGTTAACAATACTCTTTATTTCATTCAGATGTTTCGGAATAGGGCTGCCCTCTTTATATTTTAAATTAACCAACTTACGAAACAGAAAAATTTTATTTGTGGCTGATTTCCTATCATAAAGGCCTTCTAATTTTTTCCATAAATCATGTGCTGAAGTTTTAGTAGCAACATGATGAAACACACTGTCATCAATCCATTGACGGATAACACCAACGGCTTTTCGATTAAGCCTCTTCCACTCATCATTTTTCATATCATCAGGTTTGCCACTATCTCCCTCAATAGGTCCATATAAATCTTTACAAAATAATAGGTCCTCCATTTTAGTTTTCCAAGTTACCCAATTGCTTCCATTGAAGTTAGACATACGACCCACATTCCCCTCCATTGATTTACACAAATAAAAAATCCAAATCAACCGTAAGCTCTGATACCATTTGTTAGGGAAAATCGATGTGATTCCCCACAAGTAAATCAATTAATGGGAATAAAAACTAATGCGGAAAAATTAAATCAAAAGCAACACAAGAATTTTTACGTAGTTCCCTCAATATGAGGTACGTCCACGGGATCGAAATCTGATTCCACTATCAACCAAATAAGTTTCCAAACGATTACAAACGAGACATGAATAGTCTTACAAACCACCCTTAGGTGAATTCCAAATAATCACAAATAAACAAAAGGAAAGATCTCACCAAATAGATGAATCAAAATCTTCAAAACCAGAGTTGAAGAAAAACCCAAAAATAACGAACCAAATCAACTTCTTCAATGCGGAAGTTGTCAACAAAAACTTCAAACAGTGCTTAAGGAACAAAAGCCCACCAAACATTGAAATCAATCTTGTAGCATAGCAGCCGCACGCACACCCACGGGAAAAGTAAACCGATCCTTTTTTTTTTCCTTGGGAAAACAATACCAAAAAATATGTATTGTGAATCTAGGATTTTTTTTATCAAACCCCTAGTTGTTACCAAACTGAATTAGGTCTCTTAAAATTAGATATAATATATATAAAATATATTATACACAAACCAAACCAAATTAGAATTCTTTTAACAAACCAATTGAGTCCCACACTCCAATATGGAGGTATACCCAACAAGTTGCCCTAGGGTTCAGATCTCCACCAACATTAACAGTAGCAGCATCATTGGTGATAGTTGCTATTTTTGAAAAATACAATAGAATATCACTTTTTGTGTTTTCATAAATTAAACTTAACATTAGAAAATCCTACAGTTGAGAAGTTAATTCAAAATTAGTCTCACCACTAAATCTAGAATCGAACATGGTCAAGAATGTTCCCAGGAAGACTGAAGAAGTCCGGTCCCACTTAAAACCCAGTTAACCTTTTGACAAAACTTTCAAGAGCATGTTGACTCCTAGTCTGTGAGAAACAATTTTTAGAATTACGTTTTTCAATGGATGAACTAGGTTAAAGCAAACCAAGGTCTAACACTTACAAGCAATTTAAAAATTGTTATCCAAATTACGAGCAATGAAGAAAAAATTTGCTACAACAATTACAAGTAAATAAAACTTGCTTTTACATAATGGTAAAACAACCATAACAAATTCTCAAGCAAAACAAATTGCTTCAATCCAAGACGAGTAAACCAATCCAATTGAGGATTGTAAGTAGTCCAAATTTTTTATTTGACATTCCCAAATCCTATTCATTTGGATTTCTATTGTTTCCATTCCCTATGCATAGGTATGCCTACAAAGAAGGTTAGTAGCAAACTATAACAAAATACAAACAAATAATCTAAAGAAACTTGTAAACTAATCAATTAATTTAATAACAAAACTAATTATGTTTATACAATTAAACTTATAACTTCCAAATAAATTACAAAGTTTATAACTCTAAAATTAAACTAAATTAATTGACAAGAGTTATTGGAAATTATAACACAATAATTATGTACATAAATTTAGACAAGTTACAACCAAAAAAAAAATTATAACTCCAAAATTAAATTAAAATTAATTGCCATGAGTTATAAATGAATTTAAACATGTAAATAATTCTAGCAATTAAAATCATGCAAATACACTAGAAAATTAGAAAGCAATTTAACATGTATATTATATTGTAAAACTAGAAACATGCAACTTAAGCAATATAAATAATTTTAGCAATTAACATGCAAATAATTCTAGAAAATAAATTAAATGTCAAAAATTACATAATCTTGGAAATTATATTATTCGATTTAGAAATAAAGTATTCTAATCAATTGAACAAATAAAACATAACATTGCATAATTTACAATAAAAAAAAAAAAAAATAATGCCGACGACACAATATACAAACAGTGAGTAAATCTGAGCATGGATGTGACTAGCATGTATATATGTTACTTTGTTTATTTATTATTGTAATTCTAAGCATGCCATAGTAGCCTACTGCTATGAAATCTAAAATAACTAATATATAGCACACAAACCCAATCAAGAATTTATTTAGTAGGCTATGCCCAGTTGGTTCGAAAGTTGGAAACAAAAAATTAACATGCATGCAACAGTGGGCTTACTATGCTCCAAAATTCCTACTCATGCACTAATATACAAGAAATAGTATGGGTTTGGAATATAAATGAACAGGCTAATCATGGATGTCTCATACAAACAGTAGCTATATATGTAAAGTCTAAGGACTATCTCGGTAAGACTAGCATGTACATCAAATAAACAACTAAGCAACAATTATTTATTTATTTAAATCTAACACAACAAAGTTTCTAGGGAACAAAACAATAGCAGCCATATATATATATATATATCTAAATTAATGATGCGAATGTTAGGTTATCTACGCTACACCCGGGATTATAGGCTGCATTATACCAGATACTCAGTGGTACTAGAAGGGTATAGTGGTGCTAATTAGATATCGGATACAAAAGACTCCAAATCCATTAGTAATTGTTGTTTAAATTGGCTAATTACATGAAACAATTAACTTCATATTTCATCAATTAAAATACATAACATACAACTTGATTAACAGAAATACATATGGAATCGAAATAAGGAAAACAAAGGGATCAAACCAAATTCGGTGCGATACCACAGTGTCCTTAAAATAGATTAGCCGCCTCGCCATGGGTGCTAGAGGAATGTCGACTTCTGTCTCCTAGGATAAGATGGTTTAGACCAGCTAAAGCAGCAGCACCTTCTGTTAGCTTTGGCGAACCAACAATGGGCACTCTTTCACATAGGAAGAATATATTATAGATGGAGACTGGCAAGACTACAATATGAGAGAAAAAATTCTGTACCAAAACCAAGGGAGATGGGTCTCCGTTTATACACCATGAGGGAGAGAGGACAAGCCTCCAGCCATGAAGGCTAGCCACTAATGCCTATGAAGGCTGGCAACTAATGGCCATTACTCCTGCAAAACTGCTGGAGTAATGGACCAAAACTGATGGGATAATTATATCAAATATATATTTTTTGTATACACAAGTGTGTATATCTGCAGCAGAGTTGGCCCAAAAAGATTAGGTTAGTGGATCACCAATTCGGCCTAGCCCAAACCTAACCCATTCCAGCAAACCTCAAGCCCAAGTCCCAAGATGCAAGATCCAAGATCCACGACCCACGGATCACAGACCACGTCACCAATCCGGTCCAGCCCATTCCAATAAGCCTCAAGACCAAGCCGACCAAGCCCAAGTCCCAAGATCCAAGATCCAAGATTCACAGACTACAGACTCAGACTCGGCCAGGCAGGCGGGGCGCGCGCGTGTGTGGTAATTTTGCCATAACCAACTTGGACTATAGTCTTGGCCCAAGCCTATCCTTGAAGCATCCATGCCTCTTTCCTTTGGAAAATTTGGATACCCCAAAGGGCTCATGCCCTTCTCATAATCTTGAGATTTAAATACCCATCAAAGTTTTCCTCTACAATCAATGTGGGATTGGTAGTAATACACAATTCTCAATACCTCATTCATGAGGTCATCTTTATGAGACAATTTTTCATTCAATTCTGAATGGTTTTTGGACAATTTTTTGTGGTATAAAGACCTTATTATAAATAATCTAAACCCATTTAATCCAATCTCAACCAAAGGTTGGACCTACTTTAATTTTACATTAAAGTCACCAAAAAATCACTTTTTCCAACACCAATTACCATTATTGTGAATCATTTCCCCCCAAAAAACTGTATAGATACTATAACAAGAATAAAAAACAGCTGAACTCTAAAAATGGTGACGTAGGCTTAAGGCCTATTTGAGGCTCATATGGGTCACTTGGGCTTAAAATCATAAAAGAGTAGACGAAAGTGTGGATTTAAAATATGGGATCAACTCCTCTCCAGCTGGCCCAATTGGAGTGTCTTGTTGTCCTTCTTGGGCGCATCATGGAGTTCACATTGATAATTTAAATCATTCAATATGTAGAGTTCATTGAATATTTCATTTCTATAAAAAAAAATCACGTCAATCAGATATTAACAATTTATTTTTAAAATTGTAGTTACCGTTGACACAAATTTGTTCTGTTCAAGTATCTATCAATATTTGATCAAAGTGATTTTTTGTAAGGATGAAATAGTTGACAAGTCCTAAATATTGAACGATTTGGATCATCAATGTGGGTTTTGTAGAGGATCTATAGAGCCCAACCTCAAAAATCTTAAGCAAGCTTTGATTGTTATTTATTTATTGAATAAATTATAAATACACATTTTGAAATTTAAGTAAAATACAAATTGTCTTTTGTAATTTTGAATATTACATCCGACCCTTCAAATTTTTAATCGTATAACAAATTATCTATTTTATTAATAAATTATTAAATCAATTAACAATTTTTAATCATGAATATATTTTATTTAAAATTTGAGGCAATTTTATTGTTGTATATAAGAGTGGTTATATATATATATATTTTTTTGGTTAATTACTCAAATAAAAAATTCTAACAATGGAGCTTTTATAATTTTTAAAATTACAGATTTTAAGCAAATCTCAAAAGAATGTATTTGTACTATCTAAAAAGAAAAAGAAAAAGAAAAAAGAATGTATTTGAAATTTATTCAAAGGAAAATGTGAGATGGCCCAATTACAATTGATGTTTTGATGACAATTTTCATCATCATCTTTTGTCATCTATAGAAGGAGGGCTCAGTACATAATCCGTTGTAGGTGGTGCCTCTCTGGTGATGGACAATCAGATCCATTGCACACTACTTCACTTTAAAAGGTGACGGCATAACGAAAAAAACCACGAATTGCTCACCACCTTTAATTCGATACCCAAAATATTCAACTTTTATATAGCTTTCCCAAACAAAATCTCCACAACGCCCAGGGATGTCAAAGAAGGCTGGGGTATAAGTAAAATCGATGCCATTAATTTTATCAGTAATAATGATGTATGGAGAATCATTTAATTCCATGAAGCAACTTTCTTCATCCCCAACTCTAAAATAAACAACTCTCAAAGTGAAGCTTGCAACGTAGTCGTCTTTCCCTTGCACTATTGGCACTTCTAAGGATATCGAAGAAGACCCTATTATTTTATAGCTAAAACTATCGCTAAAGTCGTCGGCATAGAAAAAGTCGCCTGTGAGCAAGGAGCTGTAACGAAGATGTTGTCATATGAATTTCTAATTAGTAGAGTGCTAGACGGAAAAAAAATTAAAATAAATTTGCAAATACAAAATCAACTATAAAATCAATAACATAAAATATAGGAAGAATAATTTGATAGTGAAATTGTATCTGTTATGATAAGTCCCACTTTTTTCATGTGACATGCAAGATTAAGATTGTGTCATGTTGCCTTGTTTGGCAACTCAATAAAAGTCACTAAAAAAATTAAAAAGCCAACAATTTATATCAAAAAATCAAAAATTCCCTTCTCTTTATATTTTTTGCACATGTATTCGTAAAAAATCAAAAATTCATTCCAAACATATTAATTTGTTTTACCTCATATTTTAGCGAAAATATGAAAAAATTACTAAAATAGTCTATTCCCAAAAAAGGCCAGTATCCCCATAATCTTGTTTGAATTTTTTTTTTTTTTGTGTGTGTCAAATTAATACGGTGACAAGTTTTAATTTGGGTAAATTACACTTTGCAGCCATGCACTTTGCACCAAATCTCACTTTGGTCCCTGCACATAAAATTATGATAGTCAATCTCCTACACTTTTGATCAAATCTCATTTTGGTCCCTATACATAAAATTGTGACAGTTAACCCTACACTTCTAATCAAGTGTTAGCTTGCCCCTTTTATTACTCAATTGTTTAAGTTTTTTTTATAGAATCCAGTAATGTGATAAACAGCAGAGAAATCGAAGACTCTATTACTATAGAAAACATAATTTCATTATTCTAATTTTTGCAAAACCCCAATTCATCTCTTTAATTGTTCACAATTTGCGTTTTGTTTTAGCTAAATACAATCAAAAGTTGATGTAAATTTTGGGATGAAATATGTATAGACATAAAATTTGTGTGATTTTCTTTGTTTGCCCTCATTTTGTAGTCATATGCTTGTCACATTATTGACTTCAGTTAAAAACTTATACGATGGAGTAATAAAAGTGAGACATTGATTCTTGAGTAGAAGTACAAAGAGTTGATTGTCATAATTTCACAAGTGCATGGAGTTAATTGTCACGATTTCTTTTTTTTGGGTGAATAAGACATAACTGTCACAATTTCATGTACAAGGACAAAGTGGGATTTGACCAAAAGTGTAGAAGGTTAACTGTCACGATTTCAAGTGTAGGGACCAAATTTTTTTTTTATTTTTTTATTTTTTATTTTTTTGCATCAAATTAATATAGTGACGAGTTTTAATTTTATCATTTAGAATTAAAAGACTCATCAAAGTTATTTATATTTGAAAAAAGAAATGTTATATATGTTACATGTTTTTATATTGTTTTGTATTATTGTCTACATGGATATTTATAATTGGCTCATTTGTTTAGACATAATTATTAAGAAATCAATGAAAACAAATTACATATTGTCATAGAGAAATGCTATATATGACTGATTATTTATCATTATTTTGTGTCACCGTCTATATGGATACTTATGATTAATTCTCTTACTTGAAGATGATTATTAACAGATTAATGCAAACAAATGACATCTTTCCAAGTAGGTTAGTGATATAAAAAGATAATATAAACATGTGATATATAATCGTCTAATATATTATCATGTAGCTGGTAATAAAAATAGTAAAAAAATTAGTGAAACCTATTTTTGAAATTATTGTTAATGCCACATCATTCAAGTAAAAACTTTTGAATAAAAAATTCATTAGAGTAAGATATTGTTTTCCATCACTACGCATTCCTTATGTCATGTTCTACTTACCTTATTATGACAATCCATCGATCAACCCTCGCACTTTCTTTCACTCTTCGTTTTCCTTTCCCCACTAAAATGGAAGACCCTGCTACTAATAACAACAACCAAGGCAATGAGAAATTAATCATTGTCTTACGAGCATTTTCTCATACTCCTTCCTTAAAATATTAGTTCTTTATTGGGAAAATTATCCAAAAATCCCATATCAACATCAGTTTTCCCATTTAGTCCTTAAGTTTTACACATGCACTTGTAGATCCCATCGGTGATAACTCTATCACCCGTAAGTCCCATTTTCATTTGTATGTTCATGATATAGACATTTATGCCTTTTCCTTGATTGGGTCACACAAATTTAGGAATCACGTCCATATCCATCACCTTTCCTTGTTTGGGTCACACACGTTTAGGGATCCCAACATGTGATTCTGTTTGAGGGGTGGAATATCGTGGAAGATCTTTTAACCATAGTCGGCGCACAGAGATTTCCACATGTGTGTGAGGTCATTGTACGGCATTATGAAATCGCATACATATTTTTCTTTAGGGTTACACCAACGTTTCCACTGCACCGCCGTCAACAGGTATGTCGTTGATGTTCGAATCAGTGTTGTAGACACTATGGGTTTCCCTTGTATATATTTGTTTCATATGCTTTCCACCTTGTTTATGGCACCACCTATCCCCGATGCTGTTTCTGTCATGCACATTTCACCAAAATGTGTGTGTGCGAGGTTATGGACTGTTGGTGGACCGCACACATACGGGCATGTTTGTCTATTTGTAACTTTTTCAATAAATTCTAATCAATGTACTACTATTTTGTATGCAGCAATGGATGCCATTGTTATGTTATTGTGCTCCTTCCGATCCACCAATGTTGCATATAATCTGAAACCTCCATATGAATTTGTCGAGTTGGTTAACTTTGTGTATGACAAATTTGTTGGCCTTACGCCAGGTAATATTTGCTTGTTCTTCAAGATGCCGGGTTACAACAATTTCTCTTTACAAAATGATGTAGATATGGAAAATATGGTTCATCTTGCACACTCTTTCCGCTTGCATCTAATCGACGTTATGGTTTAGTTACGCGGTTGTGTCAGTGTCACATCAAACGATGATTTCGTTAACAACAATCCAATCCCCCCAAGGGGTGGTGTCAAACGAAGTGTTCGCATGGTGGATGTGGATTACGATGCCGATCTGTTACCAACTTACTGTCCCCATGATGAAAACACTTTCTTATCGGCCACATGGGCTAATGGAATTACTCATGTTGGACAAAGCTTTGAAGGAGGAGTGCATGAGTTTTGAACAGTACTCTGTAAGTATGCGATGGAGTGTGGTTTGAATTCAAGTATTTAAAGAACGACTCCGTACGAATTAATGCTGCATGTTCAAAACGAGATTCGAAGGGTTGCACATGGTTTGTGCATGCCCGAGTGTTGGATGCTAATGGGTTTTTCTATCTTCATAAATGGGACAGTGAACACATGTCATGACCCGAACCCACCCCCATAGGTTAAGGACATAACCGGGTTAAGGACATAACCGGCCAGTAATCTTGAGATTACCTACGGCCTCAAACCAAACTAGACATAACTCATCAGAGTAAAAGGGCCAAACGGAAGCAAAATTTAAAACTTTGTCCATAGAGCTGTGCTTACGTGGCACATCATAACAAACCACGCATATACATATTAATAACTCACATCATTATGTGTACTATCACAAAGTTCTGTACATACAAGATCATACAAGTCTAAGTCAGCCAGTCAAAACTATATACAAACATATTCAAAGTCCTCGCCGACACGACAGAATAAATCAAGATAGCAAAAGGGCGAAGACGGGTCTCGTGCGTGAGACGCAAGGGCTGAGTCTTCAAAACTTTGGTTGTTCCACACAGACTTCACTGAGGCTAGGTTTGGACCTCTCTTGGCTCACCTACAAACATATGAATGAGCGTGAGCGAAAGCCCAGTGAATAATATCAAATAAAGAAGATACATTAGAACAACGTACATCAGACGACCTCGAGCCCAATCCATACTTCTATCTAGTGTATATATATATATCAGGTGACTGCGATTCCAAACACATCAAACGGCCTCAGGCCCAATTCATTCATGTCAAACCGGCCTTTGGCCCACTCAGACTTCCAATTATGTCAAACTGGCTTTTGGCCCATTCAGACTTTTATTCATGTCAAACTGGCCTTTGGCCTATTCAGACTTTCATTCATGTCAAACTGGCCTTTGGCCCCTTTCAGACTTTCTTGTCAAACTGGCCTTTAGCCCATGCATTTATTCATGCCAAACTGGCCTTTAGCCCATGCATTTATTCATGCCAAACTGGCCTTTAGCCCATTCATTTATTCATGCCAAACTGGCCTTTAGCCATTCATTTATTCTCGTCAAACTGGCCTTTGGCCCATTTATCTTTCATTCATGTCAGACTGGCCTTCGGCCCAATTCATTCTATCATTCAGATCATACTGGCCTCTGGCACATTCATTTTATCATTCAAACTCATACTGGCCTCTGGCCCATTCATTCTATCATTCAAACATTTGTCCACCATTCAAATTTACAAACTTATAAAACTTACATGGGAATAAGCAATTGGACAAACAACACACATATCTTTATTAAGATATTTCTCACAGTGATCGGCTGGATGATTTGTCCTGGAGCTCGACCTTACACATTTCATGAACACAACGGGTCACAAACAATTCAATCCGTTCTAAATTCACAATTTTCTCTTTAAGCTTCATTCTTATCCTTTTAACTCATTTATAATGCTCAATGCATGCCTAAAAGTACTTAGAAGTGAAAGGGAACGGAAAATGAAACACAGAACGCATTTTCAAAATTTTAGAAACAGGGGTCCCCGCTCAAGCGTGGACTTCCCTGCTCGAGCGGACCCATGAGGTCTGCAAAAGTACTGGTTACATCAAATTTACGCTCGAGCATGAAGTCGGGTGCTCGAGCTGAAGTTCAATCTACATAGCTCCCCGCTCGAGCGTGAACTTCCTCGCTCGAGCGAACATCATGTCTATAGAAAATACTATGAGCTCGTATTTTACGCTCGAGCGGCAGTTTTCCCGCTCGAGCGGACATCAAAATTTCTAGATTTTCCAGAACTTGTTCTTGAGCTTCAACTTGATATTCAAAGGCTCTAAACACATGATTTTGGCTCAAACTCCACATATACATATGCTAACATGGTACAAGCACCCAATTACAACATTATGAAGCTCAATTCCATGAATTACCTACATGCATGTTCCAAATTACACCAAACTTGTTTCCATCACAACAATTCCATGCATTTCAAACTCATTTTCTCATTAATTGTACATGCATGTGGGACACAATTTCTATTCTCAACTTAGATGATGAAGAGATGGTCAAAAATGTGAGCTTCAATCAAAATCTCACATGGATTATACATTTTGTGCTCAAACATGCAATTTCAAAGCAATTTCTCACATGCATGTGCATATTGACTTCCAATTCAACAAAATCAACTCAATTTCATCACTTATAGCACAATTCTTGCTTTTGATCATCAATCAACTTTTATTTCACAAAAATTACAAACAAGAATCCATGAGTTTACTCACCTAGAGGCTCAAATCTTTCAAATTATGGTTAGCTCTTGAGTGTGCCTTCAAGATTACCAAGCTTCAAAATCAAAACTCCAATTGTTTCCCTCTCTCTCTCTCTCTCTCTAGCCGGCCCTCTCTCTCTTTTCTTTGAGTTGATTTCAGCCAAATGAACAAAAAGAGAGGGGTTGGGTATATAATGCTCCACTTACATAAGTTTCCTTAATTACATTTACAATATTGCATAATTGAGCACTATAACATTAATTTAATCTAATTAATCTGATCCGAATCAATTTTCAATTAAATTTCACCGTAGGCTCTAAAAATTACGCTAATCACAATGGCGTAACCAATTTCAGTTTCTGTGGCTGATAAGGCCTTCAATTTGGATTCCAAAGCAGATAATCAAACAGATATTCCTACGGTGAACAGATAGAAATTCAAAACCACATATATTCATACTGATAGCACACCAAAACATATCAAACACATAATCACAATCATAATAAGGACTAGTTAGCATAATACGGGACAGGGTTATCACAGTGAACACGTGTGGCGTCGCTGTCCGCACAGTGAAGAACCGACGCCTCAGATCAGACCTGGTGTCTGACATCTTCGCACAACGCATTCGCGACAAGCCTTTAACCAGGCCGACTGATGTTGCATTTGATTTGAAAAAAAATTATGGCCTTGAGATAAGTTATCATGTTGCTTGGTTAGGTGTTGAGAAAGCCAAAGGCGAGTTATTTAGCGCCCATAGTGCATCTTTCGACCAACTATGTTGGTACAGTGGAGCCATGATGGAACACAATCCGAGTACTTACATCAGTATTGATTGTGACGAGCACGACAATCGTTTTGAACGATTTTTCATGTCATTCAAAGTGTGCATCAACAGATTCAAACATTGTCGCCCATTACTTTTCCTAGATGGCACTTTCTTGAAGGGAAGGTTCAAAGGGAATTTACTTGCTGCCATGACTAAGGATGGAAATTGAGGTACATCTCACACTAACATTTATTCTGTCACACAACTCCCAACCCACTCGACAGTGTGAATTGATACACACACAACACAGAAAATGCACACACAACTGACCAATACGATTTCACATAGGACTTTTCCCGGTCGCATTTGCAATTATCGGTGTGGAGAATGCAACAAATTGGTCATGGTTTTTGCAACATTTACGTAACGCGCTCGGTGAGGACAAGACATTAACATTCATATCAAACTGCCATGTTGGTCTTATGGAGGCCATGCCTATCATATTCTCGAATGCTCACCATACATTTTGCATGCAACACCTTCAGAGGAACCTAAGGGACAAACTGAAATATATGCATAATTTCCATCGGATTGGGTTGATAGCTAAGTTCAACAAATATGCCTATGCACCAACTATTACTGTATTTCAAGAGATGGTTGTCAAATTCACCAATTCCGGTAAAAAAATTACAATCGATTTTCTCGAAAATCTATCCCACGGCACTGGGAGAACGCTTATTTCAGGTGCATATCTTTTCACTATCCAGTTCCACATTTTCATTTTTCAACATGCCCTGTATTGTTCTACAAGTGTTTGCATCCGCTAAAGCCGCCTTCCGAGGGGCCATCACCCTGTAATGTAGGGGCAACCGGTATGGCAAAATGTCCTCCAATGTTGCTGAATCATTCAATAATTGGATTGCTCAAGCACATCACCTGTCATTTAGTGGACAGTATAAGAACACAAATAATGAATCAAATGGCCACCAGACGAGAAGCTTCAAGTAAATGGGCTGGTGTGATATGTCCGAAGATGGAAAAAAAATGCTAGAAAAATCATACACTAACGGGCGAGCGTAGACTATAAGCCAATCAAGTCCCACTGTGTACGAGGTCCACTCACACTCGTCTGTAATGGTCGATGTTGACAAACGCACATGCTCATGTTTTCAGTGGCAGATCAATGGCTTTTCGTGCACGCATGCCATAGTTGCCACATGCAAGAGTGGACGAGGTTTGAATGCACTAATTAAGCCATATTTTCATATCACAGAGTACCAGTTGTCATATACACCTAGCGTAACACCTATACCAATGGTTGAACAACCACAAATCCAAGGCACCGACTTTGTCATACTACCACCCGCTATCAAACGACCACCTGGCAGGCCCAAGAAGAAGAGGGTACCATCACGGGGCGAGCAAGTGCAACTGATACGTTGTAGCAGATGTGGCTGCATGGGGAACCACAATTGGAAGACATGCAAAGAACCAATATAGCATATTAACACAAGCATGGAGGAAACTGGTACTTACCAATTTAAACTATGTTATGCTTCCATTTAATAATCATGGGTTACACATGTTTCCCATTTATGCATTTCAATTTCAAGTACTTTTGGGGCAATGACTATGTTCGCACATTGCCAACAATAATTAATAATATAGTGGGACCTTGTTTTTCCCATGCAAAAACTATTTACATATTCCATTTACCTTACTGTGATGGCTTTTATAAGTAACTGTGGTTGATGAAAAACACACACCGTGTCGATTTCAGCTAACCAGCATATTTCATGTAAATGTATGGCAATGACACATGTAGAGAAACACAACTTAAAACTACTTTTTAACATAGTTCACAAGCATGGATTTCACATATTTCCTATCTACGCATTTCATTTTCAATAGATTTAAAAGCAATGCCAATGTTTCACACATTGGCAACAATTACAAATTTAATCAGACCTTATGGTACCCATTATACAACACCGCGTACATGTTGAATGCAACCAACTGTCCTGCCGGTGTGACACTCCATATCACTACCAACATTCACTCCATATCAACCAAACAGAAAACAACCTCTTCAACATGCTACACAAAAAACAACGCACAAACACCTACTTACATACACATCAAAACATTACTTTAGTTTGTACATAATTCACCAATCCATGACGTACCCACAAACGTATAAACAATAAACCATAACACACAATCTAATTAGAAACAAAACACATTTTTGCCTGACGGCCATTGCCAAGTATTATTAGTAATTAATACCCCATGCGCGTTTCAACAAGTGACTAAACCATGTGTTAAATAACGTTATATGCAATTCCAACATTAACAACACACCAATGCATAATAACTAGAATGAGTTCGTCGTTGTTCCACAAAAAAAAACCCCAAACAAAACCTTCAAAACTATGCAACCACCAATGTACTGGCAAACAACAATTCACACAAAAAATCAGTCATCACCACAGCACCACACACTATCATCCTTCATGCAATGTCTTTCAACCCCCTCACCCAGTCATTCACAAACCCTTTCACTAAGTTGGCGCACAAGATAGTGCACAAGATAACACAGTTGTCCCCTTGCAACAATCTCTTCACATCGACATGGTGTACATACTAACACATCACGGCACATACAATGATCCCACAGTCCTCCTTGAAATATGGAACACAACAAACCAAACATATAATTAACACCAACAAATCTTCGTACACAAAATTACTTTCTACTATACCCATCAATATTTGCACACTAAAAAAACATGTACGAGTCAACTTTCTGTTGTGGACAATCAATCACTGCCTCCAGACTCGTACCAGCAACCTATGTCATGTCATCGTCTACTAACTCGTCAACGGTTGCCCGTTGTATTTCGAGTATGGTGTCCCTTTACAACACCAATACCGGCACATCAACAAACCAACAAAAAACCAAACATATTAACAATAAACTAACTCCCGCACATATCAATACAATTTACTTACTACAAACATCGCCTCATTAAAGTGTTTGTCTTCCACACCAGCCTGGGGCCTCAACGAGTTGTAATGTTTCCAACCGCCTATTTCAGTGTCATAAACCACCAGAGTCCAGTGTGATCGGAAGCAAATTAGGAAGTGAATATAACGACAATCTTTACACGTTGCGAAATTGTTAAACACAAACCTATCTCGTGCATTAGTGTTGTCGTTCTTTAACATCTCCTGCATCATTGTTCAACCCATTACATTTTTCAACCACATATGTCACATACCAAAAGCACACAAACACTTGAACACAAAAATTCCACACTTACAAGGCATATACTGCTAAAAATGTAAGACTTTTCCAGGAACTCCACCCCGTCAGCCAACCTATCTTGTTCTTCCATCAATAACATTGCGCACGCATCAATCACTTGCAACACAATGACATACACCTAAACAACCAGTTCAACTATTATGTATGCATGCAACATATAATCAACTGCTATTACATTACTTACATTGGCACGCAGCGACGATGGCCGAACTAGAGACTTAATGTCTTTAAAATACACGCACATGTCATGTTCACTGCTACCCTACATAATTGCCCTGGAAATACATGGAAAATGCATGTCACACACACTTAAATGCACCCCACAACACTACGCATAAACACCAAAAACACATACCCGTTCCATTTCTGTTGTATACATCTCTGATTTTGTCTTTCTCTGCCTCACTCATCAATTTCCACACACTTAACTAGTTGTTTAAATCAAACCTTGACCAATGCCTACTCCTCCCCTCAAACACCTCCACATCAAAAACGTCAACATTGCCCAGCTGTTCCACACTACATCCTCCAACTTCCACCACCTTATTCTCATTCATAACATTCGACCCCATTCCCAATTTCTACATCCCTACATATTCAAACTCAGCCATTTTAAGTACTTTCCTCACTTTACACTTCAGTTTCGTCACAAATGAGTTTTGCCCACCTTCCAAACAGCCAATTGTCAGCATACACCTACCTACTTCAACGACATCGGACTCATTAGGACTTACTGGCACCAACGTACCACTTGTCACTTCACCGTCCCCCCAGGATTGACATGCCCACCTATCCTATCTACCCCACGTCGCCCACCATCAACCATTTTCGGCCCATCCCCAATGTTCACAGCTTCGACATCCACTCTCTCAACACAGCTAACATTGACCATACGGAATGCTTGTGTCACTTTGTGCACATCTTGTTCAGCTAACTGCTCCTCAAGTCCGCATATCGTGTTCCGCAACTCACCATTTTCCTGCACCACCTTTTTAATCTCGTCATCTTTCACTTTCAAAACTAAAGTGAAACCACTTACTATATCCACAGCTTGTTTCTCTTTTAACTTCTTCAGCTTCTCAACGTCTGCCTGCAATTCAATTATAATAGAATCTTTCAGTTTACATTGCCTCTGGAGGTCGTCAATCTCGACTAATGTTGTATCTAGTTCTCCCATCTCATAACCCACCTGCGCAGCATGACTTCCACAAACTGTACAACCATTGCCACTAGTACTTATGCCACCAACCCTGCCAATCCGTTCACCCATTCCATCCCCAATCAAATATGCATCACTACAAATTCCACGTACATTATGTTCCATACCCAAATCTCTTCCATCCAAATCGTTATTGCCTTCATCACCCAAACTCACATCATCATTGTCTCTGCTACCATCTGCAACCTGATCAGTGCCAACAACCTTGTCTTTAGCACCCACTTCTCCATATTCATTAAAAGTTGCGTCTTCTCCTCCACCAAAATCTTTCCCTACTATTATAACCTTCTCATACGGTTCACTCACAAGTCAATCAGGCCTCACCTGCCACACAAAAACCTCTTATCAATACACTGCTTATAACACCAAACATAAAGTAACATCAGTTTTGTGCATATATATAACACACATGAAACCTGCACGCACGCACCTCAAAAAGTGATGTGGATGGCAAATCCAAGCCACGTGTTCTCGCCAACAATGTGCTCACGTTCCATTTTAAAAATCGCAGGAGCATTATAGGTTTGGCAGTAGCTACAATGTTTGTATGTTCACACAGCCAATACTATACACAAACAAAAAGAACACCATTCAGATTGCCAACCAATCATACCGTTGCACACTAACTACACTTCACCCTACAGTGCTATTTTTCAGAATGAAACACAATATGCATAAATACTACCAGTTAACATAAATTACATACCAGTAGCACAACGACGCAGCCTGTCACTTTTTCCGGTTTCTAGTAGAATTCCCTCACAGATCCCATTAACATGTTCAGAATTGCCGCCATCCAATCATAATGTTGCACCGTCTCCAAATTGTCAATGTACCGAACAAACACCCAGCTGATCGTCTCACCAGACGTTGAGAAGAACAATTTCACGCACAAATACAAACACAACAGTTTCGCAGTGTCCTCTCCATCGCGTCTCGACTTGCCTTTCACCGCATCATCAAGTAAATTTTTAATCAGACTTGTAGTTATTGGTCCTACGCCACTACACCGCCACTGAATAAAATCAGAAGTAGGACGCATGCCTGAAGATAAGTTTAAATGCTAGACTCCACACTACAGCCCAAAAACCAGCCTAATGTCAGCTTTCATAACTTTTACGGGACACCCACCAATGTAAAATGCATCAGCTCGTTGATTAAACGTCCTCAGAATTTTCACCACTAGCTTATCACATTTTTTGTACTCATTCCAATCTGGCTTGTTGATAATGATGGCTTCAAACATCAGCCAAAAAGGCGTCCGCCTAAGCTGCCTAAAGTGTCTTTCATTCAACCCCAACTCGAACACTACCTTAATGATACCGGCCATGTTGGAGCGGAAATTTATACGTTGTGTGGCTTTCCCAAGTGATACACTTTTCTTAACACCACTATGTGCATGTTTGAACAAAACGCGACCTTGCAGCTTCACACCTAGTTTGGATGATGATGTTGCCCCTATAGCCTCACAACATTTACGCTTAGCGGACCTAGTCCACAAGTTCCTCATCCGCGCAGCTTCTGCATTTTAACAAACAAAACCAGTCACAATGCGACCCCAACCATTAACACTATTATACAAGAACAAAACCATAGCCATGTCATTTTGACACAAATTGATTTATGTATTGTATGTACGACAATGTTAACACGTAAATATGGTCCAATCCAACTCCCATTATCACCACCATTGACAATCAACAAACAACATACACTTTCAAACCACACACCCTATCCCCCTTTTGCAAAACGTTTGCCACCTGCTAACAAACAATAATATCAAATTCATGAAATTCGCATTTACACTTACCCACCATCCACACGTTGACTTCATATTATTGGGTACCTAATTATGTCATCGAACGATACCATATGAACAACACCATAACCCACTTCAAAATAACACACACACCCACCAACACATATATTAGTTTACTATGTCAATGTTGACATGCACCACACATTGGTCTTACATAAATGGGTCAAATAGTACAACTACCCCAAGTGGGTGGACATGGTAGGGACCCAATATCTTCATACCACAAAAACAGAGCAATCCCCTCTACCTCACATGCTGGTTCTAAAACAACATTCAGTACGCAACAAATACCCCCCATCGCCAGACATGCAAACATACACACAATCTACCAACACAATTGAGGACAAGCACATGGGACAAAAAAAGGAATACACAATGGAAAAATAAATAAACACAACTATTACACATTCATATTGTACACACACACACGACACTCACACACCACATGTGCAGTGAAGCCCTCCAATCAATTACTAGCAAAATACGCACACCGTTAAACCCCAACCAATCAATCGCACAACAAAACAATGCAACAAACACACTTACGCTTATGATCCATGACCCCTAGTACAGGTTGTCAACACGTCACCGTGCACAAACCCTCTTCTGTTTCAAAGCCTAACCTTCATATCCCTGTCCCAATATTCAACAACAATGCCACACAGGAATGACAACACCCCTAACCCACCTTACTCTGCAACCCCCAAATCCAAATCCACACAACACCCCCAATTCCACGATCACAAAAACGACAACACCAACATTCAAGGGATTCCACCACTACCCGTCTTCTGAAACGACAGCTTGATTTGGGGATTCAATATCTTAACATGCGGGTCAACTCAAACAGGTCGTATAATAACCAAAATCCCATCACATCGTTTTACACCCAACACAAAAAAAAAAACCCACTATACAACTTTTTACCAACGTGACACCCCAAACACGTCCCCCACACTAGAAAAAAAAAAAAAAAAAAAAAAAAAAAAAAAAAAACCAACCGCCCATACACACATTTCGACAAACAGGGGCTTTTTCGTAACCACATGTTAAAAAGGACCTAACAGAGTAACAAATATCTTTAAGGACTAAATGGACCACCGTTTCACATTTTAGAATTTATCTGTAACTTTCCCTTCTTTATTTTATTTTTTATTATTTTAAAATATTAGTTTCTTTTCAAAAATTAAAAACTAAACTAATATGAATTTCCTATTTTGTCCGTATTTTAAATTCATTAATTATAACAATTGATGTTCCCAAGAAAAAGTCAAGGGTAGTTTTGGAAATTTAATACTTTTGAAGTGTAATAATTGTACTACCAAAAAAAGTTAGATTCCCCAAAAGGGACTAATATTTTGGGACGGAGAAAGTATCATTCATATTTAGATAAATGCTTAGTTTTCTTTTGAAAGGAGATAAATAAGTAGTGAAACTCACTATTTCAATTAATAATATTTAAGTTGGGGCACTATATTTTGTTTAATTTTCAAATTAACATTTAAATTAAAAAATTAAAAAACATGATTGATTAATTAATTTTAATTTTTTTAATTATTTTTTCTCTCTCCTCTCCCCTTCTCTTTATTTATTTATTTATTAATAAATCAATTAGGTAGCGTTTGGTAGAATTTTAAAAATATGATTTAAGAATAGAGTTGTATTTTGAGTTTGTGAGTTTTGAAATTATGATTTGAGTGTGGAAAATTTGTTCGGTTATGAGTTTTGAATTGAGTTTGAAATAATTGATGTCACATATG
Organism: Camellia lanceoleosa; assembly: GCA_025200525.1. Lineage (NCBI taxonomy): Eukaryota > Viridiplantae > Streptophyta > Magnoliopsida > Ericales > Theaceae > Camellia > Camellia lanceoleosa. Next base: position 140,805,590 of record CM045766.1, on the reverse strand, counting down.
GTATTTGATTGAAAACTTACAACTCATAACTAAACACACAACCCAAAATTCTATTCAAAGTTCATAAAAAAGTTTAAAAGTTTTGGAAAATATTTTTTATTTAATATATAAAAAATAACATGAGCCAATTGCCAAAAAAAAAAAATGTGCATTGTTCCAATTAACCGGCCGGACGTCCGGGAGGATAACCTGTTAGGCCAAATTTCAAAATTCAAATCCCGCCCGAGACGAGTTTTCAAAAGTAGTGTGGAAATGTATTTTGAAAGCTCTATCTAAACACATATCTCCAAATATGGTGTGGAATCATAATTAAAACTCCACACCAAACACAACCTTAATTTTTCTCTCTCATCTCTCATTTTTTTATATTTTACACATCAATCAATGAAATTTTCTTTTACACCTATCTATTCAATTACACAAAAAAATAAGATAAATAAATAAATACAAATCATTCTAAAATTATTTTCAAAACTTATAAATAAACAAATTTTTAATTTTAAAAACTCTTTTCAACAACTTATTTTTTAAAATATAACTCAAAACACTATTTTCAAAAATTAAACCAAAAGAACAAAAGTCTTCTTTCATATATTTGTACAATTGTTTCAACGAAACCCCACAAAAGATTTAGGAAAAATTACAAAAAAAAATTAAAAAATATAAACATATGTCTAGTCTTATTCGTGTTCTCCAAGAAATAATTTTTGGATTGAATGACGGTTGAGACTCTCTCTCCTAACGGTCTTTTTAGAAAATTACAAATTAGTGCAAGTGAAAAATAATTGCATTATAGATCAAAAATTTTGTAATACAACTTTGCATATTATAGATGAATTTTGATACACATGATGGACTTGCATATTATAGATGAAATCTTTTATAGTGTAATTTTAATACATATGATGAACTTGTATTATGCACAAAAATAATTTGTACTATGCACATAAAAAAGTTACATTATCATAAAAATAAAAATATTTTATTACAACGCTATTGAAATGCAATTTCCGTTGTCTCTGTCATGAAATATTGATGAATTTAGACTAGGTGTTCACGTGTGGCTATAGTTAGTGGTGGAGGGAGTAAAGGCCTAGGGGTCCCATGCCCCCAGGATTTTGAGATTGAGATTTTTTTTTTTAATTTTACAAACATAAAGAAAATATTTTAAATAAAAAAAATTTTAAAAATATTATTAGAGTGAAATGTCAATGACATTTTAAAAATTATGAAAACAATAATGGTTGTTTTAATTGAAAATGAAGAAACTATTATAAACCATATTATTTATGAAAATTTTTTAATGTAACTATAGCGATCCCGGTATTCCCTTCCTGTATTTGTCGTATTCCGGACCTTGGTTTCGTGGAGTTGGTAGCTGTATCCATCTTATTGTCATCCTTTGATTCCATTTCTTGAGTTTTAGGATGTGTTGGGCTTGTTTCGAGCAGGTGGGTTGAGCCTTGGTCTAAAATTTTGTTGCCGGGTTTTTGGTCGTTCCGCTCGAGCGAGTCTTGGGACGCTCGAACGAAGATTGCACACTCCCGATATTTTGTGCCCTGCAAAACTTCTGCAGGTGTGATTTCTACGCTCGAGCGGGTTTCTTGCGCTCGAGCGTACAGTGCATTTTTGGTGTAAGTTCTAGGAGGGGGAAAATTGCGCTCGAGCGGACTGGTTTTTCACGCTCGAGCGGATGTGCTTTACTTTTGTGTCTTGGCGCTCGAGCGGGCCTTATTGCGCTCGAGCAGACTTAGATTTTTGTTCTTGATGCTCGAGCATTGTGTTTTTCGCTCGAGTGGACCTGTCATATATCAGTTGGCTGTAAGGCATTTTTGAATCACTTCTTTACAATCTCTCTCTCTCTCTCTTACTTTCTAAAAAGATATTTTGAGAGCCTCTCTCTCTAGAAACTCCCTTCTCTCTAGGGTTTGATCTAGTTAGAGTGCTTCCCTTTCCTTCGGCCTTTGTGAAAGTTGTGTTGATCGTCGAGGGCTTCGTTTTAATCTGAAAAAGTTGGGATTTGGAGCACGTTGGATTTTGGTCTTCATCTCCGTTTGAGCTCAAACTTCGAGGTAGGGATAACCTACTCCATCTTATGAGCTTTGTCTTTAAATTTTAGCATTTTGATATGTTGGAGGTTGTTGTGTAATTTTGAGAAAGTTTGGGTCTTTGTGTAATTTTACAAAAGTTGAGGTTTTATTTATTATTACCTATATGCATGTTTGGCATAGCGAAATGAGATGAATGTTGGATTGTTGATAGAAATGAAACCTTAGGGTTGTTTTGTTAATTATGGGAAATGCCCTAATTGCATTGTTAAATTAATTTGTGAAATTAATTTGAGAAATGAAAAATGGAATTGAAAATGTTGGAATTGGGAATGTATGGGATTAAAGGCTGTAGTTGGATTATTTATCACTCACCAAATTGAAATGTCGATATTTTATCCATTTGGCACATTTATTTTCTGTTTAGAAATAACTACTTAGGACTATCGGTGGAGGATAGTCTTGATTGTTGTAGACAATGCATGATGATTAGGCAAACTAAAACTAATCGATTAATTGTACTATTGAATATAGCGATTGGAATAATACATTAACTTTATGTATTGATTGCTTGTATATGATAACTGTTTATATACATTGTTTGTGTGGGAGGAAAAAGGGGTTGTACCTCTAAACCGGAAGGTTTATTAGAAGAAAGGGGCTGGACCTCTAAACCGGAAATTGTGTTACGCAGATACAGCTCATATGCTTATCTATTAAAGTGCAGATACAGCTCATATGCTTATTTATTGAAGTGCAGATACAGCTAATATGCTTATTTGTTGAAGTATTGATACAGCTTGTATGGTTATCTGTTGAGATGTTGATACAACTAGTATGTTTATCTATTGTAAAACGGGAAGCGTTTAATATGAGTGTCTGTCTCATATAGGTCGTTTGACCAGGTTCTGAGTCATAGTTATGAATTGAGAACTGGATAAGAAACGGAAAGTGAAATGTAACATGGACATGATTGTCGTGAAACTGTAACATGGTATAAATTGGAATATAAGTGTGGACCACCTATTGAATGCTATTATCTTAGCCATTGTTTATAGTTGGTTTAGTGTATTTCTACTAGGCTGTAGCTCACCCTATACGGGACACCATTTTCAGGTACATGAAGCATGCCACTTCCAAGGGCGTAGTTTGGGAAGCTAGAGGCAGACAGACTGCTTTTGTTGTTTTGCTTTCTTTGATGTATTATATGTAAACTCAAGCCAAGGGCTTAAGATGTATTGAGTTAGTACTCTTAACTTTTTGTAACCAAGTGTTAAAGCTGTAAGCCTGTAGGGCATTTATTTTGTTATTAGCATGTAATATTTCTGTAAGAACTACTTTGATTAATAGAAAGATGTTTATTTCTCGTACATCATTGCATGTCTAAAATGATAGGTTTTATGTATTATTTTGAGGGCGTGACAATAACGGTGATGTCATTATTATTGACATGCAAGTATAAGTAATCTCACTACAAAAATGTGAAATTTATTGGATTGTTAGTTACATTTGAGATGTGAGGTTCACTCTCTATGTGTTTATGTACTATTAGTTGGTGATATCACATATCAATGATGACATGGTATTACCATTATATTGAATTTTTAATCAAATTTTGTATAATTTTTTTTGTCATTATATAATTCATTTTAAGACTTATATCCTTTTTTTTTTTTTTTTGTATTGTCCATGATATACAAGTTACAAATAACATTATTTTTTTGAAGTTTCTCAAAATCAATAGTAAAAACTTGCGTGAAATATTTTTGTAAAAATTTTCGATATTGTAATTAATGAGTGACCCCTCTAATTTAATTTTCTGGTTCTGTCCCTAGCTATAGTACTAAGTCACCGAGATAGATATCGGGGGTGTTTGGTGTGAATTATAGGAGATGATTATAGCTCATTTTAATTTGGGAATCTGTGCCAAACTGTTTGGTGCAGCTGTCGCTTATAGTTTTTTAGCAAAAATAGCTTAAATAAATTGAGAAAAGATGATTATTTAGAAGCTGGGGAAGGAATGCTTTTGGCTTCTGCTTTTTGATAGGGGTGTTCACGGGTCGAGTTGTCTCAGTTTTAGTGCCAAACCGCCACCTGACTCAACCAGTTTGAGTTTCAAAAAATGGGACTCGAATTCGACCGTGAACTTGTTAAAGCCGACAAGAATCGGGTGTCTTTTTAACTGTCGGTATTCGGTTCGAACAACAAATATCCGACCCCAGTTTCCAAAGTCTTCGTCCTTTACCAAACACACCCTAAAGCATAAGGAAGACAGATTAAGAAACAAAGTTCCAGAGAGTGAGGGAGGTTGAGGAGGGAGATGGGCAAAGAAGGTTGAGGATTGAGAGGAGCAGCCTTGGAAAGTAAAGGGAGATCGGAGAGGAAATGAAGGAGAAAGTGGTGGAAGTGGGATAGAGATGAAGTTGATAAGAGAGAGAGAGAGAGAGAGAGAGAGAGAGAGAGAGAGAGATATCACTGCTCATTTTGAGCTCTTCAATCTTCATTTTATCAAGCATGATCATCATTTGTCCCAGCTAAACGCTGCTGATCGCGGCCCATGTTGCTATAGATTTTCTCTTTGAAACTCTCTATCACAACTTCAAATTATTGCTTCACCATCTGCTTGCCTATTTGTGAATAAAGAGAAGGGTGAAGAGAGAAAACAAATGCTACTTGTTTGATCTTGGAATTGGAAAAAGAATTGATTTGATACATCTGATATTCACGTGGGTTGTTTTCAACTTTTAGTGATAAAACAATAAGGTGATAAATATAAAAAGTCAAGAACTAATAAAAAGTTGCCAGCTATGTTTAGTGATAAGGTTGTAATATTGACTATGAATAGAATGAAACCACGTATGTATTACATAAGCCTCGGTCGGATCAGTTTAGGCAGTTGCGTTTTCCTTTCATCCGTTCACCGACCGTAACATGGTAATTTTAAATTACTTACAACTGTTGCCGACCGCATATGCTGATGAAGCCGACCGTGACACGTCGGTTCGGCTCGGTTCAGTTGAGTTGATCGGGCCAATCGGTTTTTTGAACACCCCTACTTTTTGATTATCAACTTTTGGCTTATAATAAGCTGCACCAAACAGCAACATAGACGACATTGGACATGAACATGCTTGGGCGATCTGCTAATGTCAGTAGTATTTGGTCGACTGTATATATCAGATTGATAAACATTAAGGATTCATTTGGGATGTGGGTTGGCTTTTTGACTTTTTGACTTTTTGGCTATTTTAGTATAGGGTTAAAAAATCTCGTTTGGGATAAACTTTTTGACTTTTTGGCTATTTTAGCATGGGACTAAAAAATCTCGTTTGGGATAAGCTTTTTGGTTTTTTTAACTTTTGTGAGAGAAAAAATGAAATTATTATAGATTGGATTTGACATTTTATCCTATTTAGCTAAAATAATTTATTTTGTTGTATATAGTTGTAGGAGTTGATTTCTGACCACACAACCAAAAGGGGGAACTCAGCTGGAGAGCACTGGCAGAATAGATTAAGCCCGAACAACCTGTCACAGAAATATAAGAATCCCGCGGTGGTTCGTCCACCCGGGAGCACTCCGACGATCAAGTCAGTAAGATATCTCTCAAAGATAACCAATAGTGATTAACTCACTAGACAGAGCATAAAAAGCATACCTTAGACCCATGAGGGTGCCTCTATTTTATAGCCAACACAAACCTAATCCCAATAGAAACCTAGCTTCAATGGAATCTGGATTACTGCTAATCTTGGCCTCCCAATAGGAATGGGATTAACTCTCTAAGAGTCTTATCTTTATCCAAACTGAAGTCCTCTCCCAATCTAGGACTCTAGTCCTCTATGCAAATATCTCAAATTCTGGTATTATCGCACCATATCTCAGCATCATGGTCCGCCCACGTGGCACCTCGGCTAACAACCTCGGCCACATGGACTACCCAAAAATATGTCCCCACAACTGCCCCCTAGGTTCTATTATCTCGGCAAACTGAGGTAATGGAACCTAGACATGTACTCCTCCGACCAAGATCGTGACTTGTCGACGCCAAGAAATAAGGACTCATATGTCCACTCGTCAAGAATCAAGAACCATCATGTTCTATTTCATCCTAGTCCAACATCTCAAGAGAGATCACACTACTAGCAGAGATCATGACTTGCTAGTTTAAGAACATCAAGATCCTAGTATCATCTCATAAGAAACCAAGAATAAAACAAGTTCTGCTCCCATCCAAATTCAACATCTCAACTGAAATCATCATGTCAACCGAGATCGTCATCTTAACCGAGATCATCACCTCTACCGAGATGATTTCAACTGAGATTGCACTTCTCAATCAAGATCATCATCAGATTGGAGCATACTAATCACATCTCCATCGTGTCACATCAGTTTTGCCCCCAGCCATTTAACGTCAACACAAACACGTCGCCTAAGGACTCAAAATCATAATTTTTTGCCATCTTTTTTATTTTACCTCTATCTGTATCCCCGAACTCTCTCTTTTTGCCTCTGTAAACCATCATCGTTGTTCTTGAAGCATTCATTGCCATGAATAATCCATTTGTGCCCCAAGTTCAAACTCTATTAGCTGAACCAGGCTAGCTACCACGCACTTCATCAACTGCTCCACGTATCAACCCACCATTGCAATGGCAATGCAAACACCGACATAGCGACAATCTTACAGCTAGAACCAGGAACAGGAAACACCGAGGTCCTAAGCTTCCAGCCTTAGACCTTGATAATTTTTCAACCGCCTTATCTGTGAGTAACCATCATCATAACCAACGACAACATGTCTCACCAAACTCTTGTCGTAGAAGACCTTCTTGTTGACATCCCTAATGTCATAACTGTGCAATCCACTCCATCTCCTTATAGTCAATCCGACATGCTCAAGCCTCCAGCAACTCAATATCTTGAAAAAGAAACACATGAAGCAAGTGGACCAAGTTACTGCTGCCAAAGCCGAGGCCATTGTTAAGGCTGAAAAAACAAGTCAACATGGCCTGCACCAAAGGCTACTATCTTGACTGGATTACAGCCCTTAAAAAGATGTTTGTCCTCGAGGACTCTCCCCTCTGTGATGTGGGTCAGGTCAATGTCCCTTTCCCTTCACCTCCCAATCAATCTGAGGATGAGGCCAAGGAAATACAAGAGGCCGACGACAAGGAGGCCGGAGACAAGGAAGAGGCCGAGGTTACCGAGAAAGAATGTGAAGCTGCTACTGGGGCCAAGTCCCCTACTCTGTTGCTGGGGCCAAGTCCTCTACTCTAAATGATCAAGTCCTGGACTTGATTGAGGAGGATGAAGATGAGGTCTCCAAGAGCACCTCACCAAAGAAGGCTGACACTTCTGAAATCGAGATCACTGTCGCTGCAAAAAAGCCTGGACCAAACTCTTCTAGAAATCGATGCCGAAATCACGGCCGAGAAGTCTGCCCAGCTGTCTTTTTCTTTGTAATTTTCTTCTCTGTTTTGAACAAGATTCTGCTTTTGTCGGACCGGCGTGCTCGCTATGTACTTGAACAAGCTGTCCCTTTTCAATGCAAGCCTTCTATTTTCTTCTAAGTGTTGAATATTGCTTTCATCATGTATGCTTGCCGCTTTTCTTCTATGCTTTCCATGCTTTCATACTTAGAATATTTTGCATTTCTTCAACGTACACCTTAACTGTGTAATCTTCTCGGTGCGGAATACGTCGGCTATACCCACTAGCAGTTTTATCTCGACTTTGACCTAACACTTGAAAATATTTATCATAATATTTTCACAAGTGTTATTTACAACTTGCCACTTCATTCTTTACTTATCAGGACCTTTGTCTTCTATTATTTCAACATAACCTTGGGTTAACTTCAACTTGTAAACTTTTCTTAAAATTTCAACAAGTGTTAAACCAACTTCCTTTAACATAACCTCGGCTTAACTTCAACTTGTAAAAATTTTCTTAAAATTTCAACAAGTGTTAAACCAATCTTAGCTTGTAAATTCTAACTCCCAAGCATCATTCTCCAGCCCTTCGCCCCCTAATGTGAACTTAAGTTCCACTTAGGTTCTTATTAAGCATGTGGCTTTGACCCTGTCGCCGAGGTCAGATTCAAACAAAGACTGGCCGAGGTTACCAACCTTGGTCTCTTTGTTAATCTGACTGATATGCACTTAGTTCCAATCTGTGTCTGATTCTACCGATATGACAGGTCCATGTTAATCCAACTTAGTTTAACTATATTATATGCAAGTATAATTCAACTCTACCATATAATAAGTCTAAGTTATTCATTATGTTTTGTTTAAAAACATCGCCAACTTAGTTCAACTCTATTATATGCAAGTGTAATTCAATTCTGTTATATAATAAGTCTAAGTTATTCGTCATGTTTCACTTAGAAACATCGCCAACTTAGTTCAACTCTATTATATGCAAGTATAATTCAACTCTGTCATATAATAAGTCTAAGTTATTCATCATGTTTTGCTTAGAAACATCGCCAACTTAGTTCAACTCTATTACGTGGAAGTATAATTCAACTCTGCCATATAATAAGTCTAACTTATTCGTCATATTTCGCTTAGAAACATCGCCAACTTAGTTCAACTCTATTATATGCAAGTGTAATTCAACTCTGCCATATAATAAGTCTAAGTTATTCGTCATGTTTCGCTTAGAAACATCATCAAGTACTGGAATCCAGGATTCAAGATCTGGAATCTGGGATTTGCTCACTTAGGCTGAGCTCTTGTCTTCTCGGACTTAATCTTCTAGGCTGAGATCTTGTCTTCTAGGATTTGAGATCCGGGATCTAGAATCCGGGATCTGCTCACTTAGGTTGAGCTCTTGTCTCCTCGGATCTACTCATCTAGGCCAAGATCTTGTCTTCTAGGGTCTGGGATCCGGAATCTGGAATCCGGGATTTGCTCACTTAGGTTAAGCTCTTGTCTTCTCGGACCTGTGACGCCCCAAAAATTAGGAACATCAGATAATATATTAACCATTAAATATAGGGTTTTTCTAAGGTTACAAGAGTAGGAACGTTACTACTGAGTCCTTTGGCTAATAACCAAGCAAGATCCCAAGAAGTTCGGAGGAGTCAAAATAGCCTCCTTTCTAAGTCCAACCACCTTAGATAGCAAAGCTACCTTTTTGACAGATCTTGACAAGGTATTAACACAAAGCCTACATGAGTTGACGGAGTATAAGGATAGGTTACAAATGTTATATATATACAAATTACAAATATCATGTCTTAAATACAGCATAGGATCTATCACTTACAATCTCAAAACACGTTTAACATAACTAGTTCCTAACTCTCATAGGATAGCCATACGTCCTCAAATACTTCAGCTTTGCCTTCGACTAGCCTAATATTCTTCAATACCTGGCATGAAACGCCATGAGCTTTGAATGCCCAGTAAACACACACACACCCAGTCCCTTTTTCCCAATCCAATACACCATCATATTTATAGCAAGCAAGTAATGAAGCATGATATTCAAGTCAATAACAACAATTTCAATAATAAAGGAAAGGAACATGTCATTCAAATAGATAACAAGGTTATAATGTTAGTGGTTAGTATTCTAGAAATCCCCTAAAGAGATTTCAACCCCCCAACCACAAGAATTGGACACCGGACTATTCGGAACTCCCCCTTTTACTGCTTTGTTGCAGAACTAACCTCGGATGCCTACCAATGGTTATTTACCGCGTAGCGCCAACCGCATGGCCTCAAAAGGGACAATGAAAAGAAAAAAGGTTTTATCTCCTGAATCCAACCTTATCCTTCCAAAATAGTTTTATCTTCCTGAATGTCCCATCCAAACCCAACCTTATCTCACCAATCAAACCATCGCAAAGAGTCTGAATACGTCCGTTCCATTCTAGGGTTTACACGACAACCGCTTGCGCAAGAATTAAACTTCAATTAGGGAGCACGTCCCATCAATCCATACATAATACATTATCATCTCTTCATTATTCAAGTGATCGAAAACCCAATACCATCCCAATTAAGTTTCCCGTTTGGATCAATGTTTTAAGTCAAGTTAGAACAAACTCAACAAGATAGTAATATCCACATAAGCATGAGCATCATTAAGATGAAGAAGATAAGGAACATAACCATAACACATGAAATACCATACCAAGACATGATTATAAACTAATAAGAATATTCATGTACACAAGAGCATAAAACACCCAAGCAAAACTAAATTTTCAAATTAAATACCATTTAAAGATTAAAATCAAAAGGGCAATTTCAGATATTTTCCGAACCTAGCCTTCCTACAGTTCGTAGAGATTTCAATCTAGTTTTCAGAACATGTTTCAGAAATGTGATAGCTTTTCTAGATTTTTAGTTATTTAAGAAATGCTCCAGCGCTGTCCAGATTCGTCGATCGTTACGAAAATCAGATTTTCTCACAAACCACTCACTCGTTTTCAATGAAACCAATTTTAGTTGAAAGATAACTCCTCAAGGAAGATTCTGAAATAAAATGGAGGTCCAGAAGATTTTTCTACATTTTTATATAAATTTTGAAAGTTGGATGAATGACAAATTTTTTTGGCACAATTCTTGAAAATAGAAAGTTAGTGAGAAAAGAGGTCGGCTAGGGGAATTTTTCCACTTCTCTTGTGATGAAAACATGATAAATAATATATATTAAAATCAAAAAATTAAGGTGAAGGTGTGCCTTTGAAAATTTTGAGAGATTGATATGGAAAAATGTAGTCTTATACCGATTCAAAGAAATACAAGAAAGATAGAATCAAGACTCAACTCCTTCATTTTTAACATGAGAATACTATCAAAACACATTTGAAATGAATGTTTAAAACTTCTAAGAGCATGTATTTGAAAAAGGAAAATAAAAGAGAGAGTTGTGTTGTGACTTACTTGCTAGGCTAGGCCAAGTTGAACAAGATTGCTCTCATCTTCCTTCCTCTCCCTCTCAAGACCTTTCTCTTGCTCTCCTTTCTCTCCTCTAGGCCGAATGTAGGTGTGTGTGTGTGTGTGTGTGTGTGTGTGTGTGTGTTGTTTGTGTATGCTATGCTAAGTGGGTGGTTGTATATATAGGCAAATTTGGTGTGAAAAGACACAAAGGCCAATTAGTTGGAATTGGATTGAAAAGTTTGGATTTACTTGGAGTCTAATGGAATAGGGAGTGATTAGGGGACTTAATTATGTGATTAAACAATATTTAGTTAGTCTCTAGTTGGAATGGAACTAGGTTGGGGACACAATCCCTAGATTTAGGGGTACTTGGTACTTTTGCTTCTAGATTGCCATGATTACAAGCCTTGAAAATTGATCCATCACACTCTCCTAGGTTGGCCGGCCATGGGGAAGGGAAATAGAGAATATTCTATTCAATATATGTGTACTACGGAGATATTCCCAATATATAGATCCACAAATTGATTTGGTGGTACCATAGTATAAAAAATACATGTACTAGTTTGGGGTAAATCTTGAAATTAATAAAAGAAGTGAGGGCTTGGAATTAGACTCATGTATTGGAACCTTATTTATGTATTAAATTATGATCTAGCTAGGTGTAGGGCTGATTTAAATACCTTCTAGTTAGAAGTACACATACATATATAGCAAATCTTTATAGGTACCAAAGTCATTATTGCTCCAAGATTTCAAGGGATTTGTTTGTACTAAAGTACAATGATTATAGCCTAGGAGATATGATGGCTAGCCATGTCCTCAAGATTTGGGGAGATTTTCCTATTTATTTTGTGTACAACATAGATATTGTGTACAAAAAGATTTGATAGGTACAAATATATATATATATACAATGGTACTAACTTGGGGTCAATTTGTGATTTAAGTAAAATATGAGGGCTAAGGCCTTAATTTATCAATTGGAACATTTATTTTAAAGTAGGATTTAACTAAGTTAGGGTTAGAGAATCTAATTCAGTTTGGATTTCTTGTTTCGAACAAAAACGCGATCAATCGACGAACGTGATAAAGACCGGAAAAGCCTAGGGTTTCCAAGTGGTAATTTCATATTTAGGGTGTCAACTAGAGTATTAGAAATTATTTCTAAGTTTCCGAAATCGATTAGGGTTTGCGGTTTTTTTGTTGGCGCATGTATTTTGATCCTAAGGTTGCAATTAAGAAACTGAGGGTTTTCAAGGAAATAATTTAAAAGTAAGGGACTTTTAAGAAATTAAAATTTTCAAGGGCCCCACAGGAGCTACTCATCTAGGCCGAGATCTTGTTTTTCTGGGCACCAGTTTTGGTTGCTGGTGCCAGCATGTCTTGTAATAGGGATGTCAGCTGCATCATGTTGTTCTGCATCATAAGGTTGACCACTGTTTGTAGATCTGTCAACTTACTTTCCATGTCTGTCACTTTTTTCGTTTTTTCTCCGGTATCTGTCCTTTCATACCTGAAGGTTACTTTTACGATAGTACTTATCTTGGCCTGCTTTCTTCGGTGCGTCTCCGTTTTGGCCGATGTTATTCTCCCTGGAATTCTAATCCCGTGCTCCTTCATTACAGTATTCTTCTTCCATGTTTAGATTGGCAAGTTTAACACCCCCACTAGGGATGTCGGCTCCAATCTTTCCTCCCTGTTCGTTGTTGGCCATCTATTCTTCTTAAGTTCCAACAGACGGCGCCAAATTATGGGTGTTGATTTCCGACCACACAACCAAAAGGGGGAACTCAGCTGGAGAGCACTGGCAGAATAGATTAAGCCCGAGCAACCTGTCATAGAAATATAAGAATCCCGCGGTGGTTCGGCCACCCGGGGGCACTCCGACGATCAAGTCAGTAAAATATCTCTCAAAGATAACCAATAGTGCTTAACTCACTAGACAGAGCATAAAAAGCATACCTTAGACCCATGAGGATGCCTCCTTTTTATAGCCAACACAAACCTAATCCCAATAGAAGCCTAACTTCAATGGAATTTGGATTACTGCTAATCTTGGACTCCCAGTAGGATTGGTATTACCTCTCTAAGAGTCTTATCTTTATCCAAACTGAAATCCTCTCCCAATCTAGGACTCTAGTCCTCTATCCAAATATCTCAAATTCTAGTATTATCGCACTATATCTCGGCATCATGGTCCGCCCACGTGGCACCTCAGCTAACAACCTCAGCCACGTGGACTACCCAAAAATATGTCCCCACAATAGTTATTTTAGCCCCAACCTTTATCCAAACGGGGCCTAAGTCACCATAGGATGAATTAAATAGAAAAGTGAAGGATTGTTCAACTTCTTTTCACTTGGATGTGGATTGAGCTTCTATCCTGTCTAGATGGCCCGTGACGGATTCCTTTTCAATGATTTTAAGCAAAGCAAAGAAAAAAGAATTTCTATGGATTTTTGTTTTTTTGTTTTTATGATCAAGTGTTCAAGCCAGTTTACGTTAATCTCAACTAATCCCAAACCTAAAGAGTTGATAGCACTTGGTGGGGATTGAACTTGAGGCCTCGAAGGAGTACACTCCAAGCCCCAAAATATAATCACTAGGCCAACCCTTTGGGATTGAACTTCTATAGAAATAGATTCAGTATTCGCTCGAATTATTGTCTTGAATGTATTATATTCATCTAGAAGACCATCGAGTGTAATGAGGACCAAATCTTCATCATCCATTAGTAAAGCAGCCAAAGCTAGATGATCTGCTGTCTCCTTAATTTGATTCAAGTATTCTTCCATTGCAAAATAAGATTTGACCACATTGTGAAGTTTGTTCTTCAACTGATATTGCAAGAATTTAGGGTCGGTTAGGATATATGTGTTGAATTGAAATTAAAATTATTATAGAGTTGATTATTTTAAGTGGAGAAAAATAAACTATAGAAAAAGATAAATTGAGATAAAGAAAAGTATCTTAACAGAATCTATTAAGTTAGAAGAGAATTTTTAGCATCATTTCAAATAATAACTTTCATATAATTAGTAGTGACTAGTATACACGATCCATATGCAATTTAAATAAGTAAAACTAAAACCAAAAAAAAAAAAAATTTGTGTATCACTTAAAGTTTTAAGAGCCTTATTTGCCTTAATTAAGACATCAAATGAAGCTTTTAAATCCATCATCAAAACTATTTAATTCAATTTATGTATTTCAAATCTACAACTATTCAAACGGATCCTTAATATTTGGAAAAAATATAAATCACAATCATGCAGAAAATTGCTTTTGCATGGTAAATAAAATGCAGCCAAAAACATTTTAATGAAGTAAAAATTACAGGAAAATAAATACTACAGAAACCACTTACGCTGTGTTTGGTTGGAGGATTTGAGGAGGGATTTGGAAAGGGAAAGAGAAAATTTTGGTGAAATGTGAATAAAATATACCTACATTTCACCTAGTTTCACACGCCTTTTCTCTTTTCCTTTCCAAATCCATTCCCAAAGCCCCCAACCAAACACAGCATTAAGGATGCGGAAAGCTTTTTTTTAAAATTATTTTTAGAGTAAATTACAAATTAAATGAATAAGCAACACTACAGCAAAAACCATTATAAGATGCATAAAGTGCACAAAATATTAGGAAACCATTTTTAGATATGCGAAAATGCTGGTTTATATCATTTTATTAGTGATATAAAAGCTGGCTTTTAGCTTTTTGAGAAGATGTTTAAAAATTGGTTTCGACTTTTAATCAAGTTTTCTGACTTTTTCATAAATTCATTTGGAAAGTTGGTAAGAAGTTGTTTTTTGGCTTTTTTACTTAATATTTGTTTATACTGTCACATCATAATCAAATGATCAAAATATCCCCATCCATTTTAGAAAATAGCCACGGTCACCCATATGGCTCATTTAAACATCGTGGAGGGTATAATTGTAATTTCACAGGTAGCTTTTAGCTACCTTTCCAAATGACTTTCAGGCCAAAAAAATCAGCTTACAGATTGTCCCCAGTGATTTGAAAAATTACAAATACCCCCTTGTTAGAATTTTTTATTTAACAGAATTAACTAAAAAAATGAAATTCATAATCGCTCTTCTATACAATAATAAAATTACCTAAATTATTAATTGAAACATATTTTTAACATCATTAAAAATTGTTAATTAACTTGATAATTTATTAATAAAATAGGGCAATTTGTTATGAAATTAGAAATTTTAAGGAATGGAATATAAAAAAATCATAGGGAGTGGAATGTAATTTAATTAAACCTTAGAGAGTGATAGGCTTAGAAATTTTGATCAGTAAACCTTAGAGAGATTGTCCACAGATGGCTCACTTAGAAAGATTGTCCCCAGATGGCTCACTTAGAAATTTTTTTGGTATTGGTCAGTAATAAGAAGTTAATGTCCAATAACATGTGATAGGCTTCAACGGAGCTTATTTGGTACAGTCACATAATTCTAGAAATCCAAAATGAAACCTTAAAAAAATAAAAAATATAAAACCAAAATATAAGGGGGAAAAAAAAAAAGGACTGCATTTGAGCTATCAAACACATGTTAATAATCAATCAAATGGAAGAAACAACCGTTAGTTTTCTACTACCCTTGTCCTCGATGTATATAATTGTTTGCCTTTCAATATCTGCCATATGCATTTGGTGAAACTAAGAGTAATGTTAGAAATTTTAAAAAATTTATCAAATATTTCACATGAGTGTGGAACACATACCATGTGAATCCCATGTGGATACCACACCCATATAAGACGTTTGGTAGAAATTTTAATAAAACTTTTAGCATCTCTAACATTTTTGGTGAAACTAGGCTCTCAACAACATATGTGTAAAAATAACCGCTGGCTAAAAAGTGAGGAGCTATAGAACAAATTAAATTATGGCACTTGGGATGGTATTAAACAAATTGTGACTTAATTTTATGAATTTTTGTTAGTATAGAAAAGGTAAAAAGAAAGTAGGGAATTTAAGTCAGAGTTTTGAGAAGAACAATGTGTTAGAAATGGTTGAGAAAATTCTGGGTAAAACCAGAATTTTTTCCTAAGCTTGGTCTATTTTTTAGGTAGGCCCCGTGCGTTGATTTTCGCGAGGCTAAGTGGTAATGCGTTCTATGTCGCGTTATGATTCATGTGGTATATATGGTTGCTGTAACAGCGCCCGCGGGGCCTCTATGCTACAGTTCGGACTCCCTTTTTTGTTTGTTGCGGTTCTTATTCTGAACCAAAGAGTCCAACTCTGGCAAATCGTTTTGAAGAAAAACAGATTTTGAAAAGTAGTGCCAAACATGGACTGCTTTGCCAGATTACAGAGTCGCCACCTAAATATTTTTTTTAAAATGGGGAAATTTAGGAAACCCTGACTCGGTGCCGAAGGCCACATGTCCGTCATCACCAAAGTGGTCTTGGCTCGGGAGCTTGGGTACGATCGGGGAAGGTCAACTATGAGCACCCCCTTTCACCTGGTCCGAAGACCGGCCTCTACTGACCGTGATATCCGTTTTTGAAAACTTTATGCGTTCTTATTCCAATTATTAGCCTAGAATTACTATGTTATGCGCGCAGCAAACAAGTATAGACTAGATTGC
The DNA here is from genome assembly GCA_025200525.1 of Camellia lanceoleosa. NCBI lineage: Eukaryota > Viridiplantae > Streptophyta > Magnoliopsida > Ericales > Theaceae > Camellia > Camellia lanceoleosa. Next base: position 140,789,024 of record CM045766.1, on the reverse strand, counting down.
CTAATTTGGAAATAAACATTGAATATCCGTTTGTTTTGAAAACAGTTTGAAATTGCTACTCGCAAGTAGGCTAAAATACGGATTTCAATGAGTTATTCCAACTCAAGCAATCCAACCTCCACCCCACAGGCATTCAAGTAGTTTATCTCACATAAGCATTTTAGCCACATGGCAAGCATACTGTCATGGCAACATTCACACGCATGCGATATGCTAGAGCGTAAAACTTACGTCGTACTCCGTGCCAAAACAAGAAACTAGTTAGCAAACATGCATGCCCTAGTTCATGTTAGAGTGACTAATGCATCGCATACAACATGTAATTAAGATAGGCTCGGCTAACCCTAAAAATGGCATGTGAAATGCGCGAGTAGCACGTATTCAATTTGGAATTGAAAATTGCTATGCAGTTTGTATGATGTACCGAGCCCGGTGCATGTAAACAAATGCATGGATGCACGCATGCATTACATAAGGTATGCTAAGATAAACGTGCCCTAATCTACCATTGTAAGCAGGTAAATAAAAGGGAGAAAGAAATGGGAGTTGGAAGACATACACCCACTCACACACACTTATTACAAATTTGCCCTCGCTCGGAGGGACCAAAAGAATAATACAGTCCAAAGAATAAATGAATAAATTATTACAAAATTCTAATTACTAAAATTAAATCAAGTAAATAAAAGGAAGAGGGCCTCACACCTTTCGATGCTTGTGAATGGTGCATGCTCGTCATGACTTGTCGGAAAGCCTACACCGTACATCGCCACCTCTTTTTTTATCGCCTGCTTCTCCAAAAATTTTCCAAAGCCCCAGAACACCTTCCTTGCATGCTGCTGAGTGCCACTGGCTGGAGGAAACTATCATCGGCTGCTTGTGGTGGCCACCGGCTGCAAAATAATCTATCGGCCAGAAATGCAGTGCTGGTCGGCACTCTTTCCTGCCGGCACAAAATTCCTGCAGAAGACAGTTTGACAGCAACAGCAGGCAGCAGTGCATGGTATCGGATTTTTGAGCATATTTATGCATGGCCAATGCTTCCTATCATGAATGGGACTCAAGGGAACATGGCTCTTGGTTCTAGGGCTAACAATTGTGCACCTTGGTGCATGATAGCCTAAGGAACCAAGATTGCACTTTGATGTAAAAATGCATGCAACACAAACATGGGAACCAAGGCCCTATCATGCTAAGGTCAAGAGCCCTAGTGACATGGGAATTAAGGTGTGTTTTGTCACTTGAGGTACAAACACCCCTTTATTTCCCACACTTGGTTTGACACCCCAAACCAAGTAATGAAGTGCAACTCATGTAAACATGCATCAATAATGCATTATAAATTAGGATGCTAGCAAACTAAGTACCACACAACTAACATATTAAGCATGCAAAATGCCAAAGTGCATGAGATGCTAGTGTGATGCAAACATGAGCCAAGTATGCAATGGAATCATTATGCCACAACACCTAGTGAACCAAACATGCAACAAGCATATAATGAGCATACAATGGTGGCCTTAACCACCATGGGGGAGGTCTCGATCCTCCCCCAAAACAAAGGCGAAATGGATCAAATCATGGGCAAAATGCCATACAAGCATGCAAGCCAATAAGCCCAAAACCAAGGGCACCTAAGAGAGCATCTAACCATCCCTTACACAACCACTCATGGCATGAATCTAACAACCAAAAACAGATTTTGGTACACAAAATGACACCCAAATCCCCTCATATGACAGCCCCAAAATGCCCCAAGTACGCAAGCATACACAATGCCAAGTCTTAGACATACATGAGTACACCCTTAAAGCATGAAAATGGTCACATGTGTAAACATGCACACATGATTTATGGACTGAAATAGGGTCACAAATGATGCCAAATCATGAGGATGATCAATGTTGAACATGCTAGGAACCAAAATACATAAGGCTTACAAGCCTAAAATGCAAAACAAACATGTCAAGCACACTATTCATGGCAAGATCAGTGGCTCCCGACCCTTATACATGGTAATAGGATGTTAATACCCTTATGGGACCAAGCCAAAACATGCAAAGAACATGGCCTAGATGCATGGCATGCTTTCTAGCATAATAGAGCATTTCAAAGCAAGTATAAAATACATGCTAAGGGCTATAAATCCGACCAAAAACAGAGGTTGAATATACTCCAAAACACTCAAAAAAATTCTGAAATGAAGCTAGATACAAGTATACATACATGCTACTCTTTAGGTCAAATACAAAGCCAAGCAAAGGTCAAGGGGGAGAGGGGTGTCCCTCCCCTATTTGAAACTTCAAAATACCTCCCTCACCACTGAAAACCCACTGGTTTTCAGTGGTGAGAAGACCAAGAACACCAAGCAAATAAAACCTTAAGAAAAGGCAACAAAATGGCCAAAACAAGGCCTAAAAGGGTGAGACCCTATCCAAACCACAAAACAACCTTGATGAATGTTCTTGAGCAAGGAAAAACAAGTCTTTTTTATGTTAAACAAAAATCCAAAAACACAAGACAAGAGGGGTAGAAACTAGTTGCAAGAATGGGGAATCTAAAGTGATGTTCTTACCCTTGAAGATCCTTTGAAGAACAAATGGTCCAGCCCTCTTTTAGTGATCAAAACCAGTCCAAGATCACACAAAACAAACCTCCAAGCCTCCCAATCTCGGATTAAGGTGTAGTAGTGTGTGTAATGGTGCAAAAGTAAGGTAAAATCACACTTTTGGTCCAAAAAACACACACACAAGAGGAGAGAGAATGAGATATATATATATATATATATATGTATGTATAAGCTCTGGTTTTGCCCTCCAATGTCTAACCTTGAGCCAAGAGGAGAAGCCTTGCTTATATAAGCAAGCAAAGCTTACAAGCTAAGCAAACTATATTTCATCCCTCCATACACGTGTATGGAGGGAGCAAAAAGGTGATACAAATTGTCTAAAAATATCTCATAAAGCAGCTTGTTGTCAATTTGGGCAAAATGGTAATTTTGCCAAAATGAGTGCCGACGGCACAAAATAGTGCCGATCGGCACAATATAGTGCAGTAACACCCACTGCCGGTGGCCTCTAGCCACAGCCGGTGGTATGTGGGGATGCCTCAGAAGGCATTCCCTGCCCCTCAAAGGCAAAGCACAAGTGTTTGGTGTAAAACCAGACACAAAACAGTCAAGTTCGGAGGTCCTGAGACAAGGCGCGCGAGCCGAGAACTCCGGGAACTCCAAACGAACGCAAACATGGATAATCACCGAATGTTCAAGCGGTGACGTCCAAGTCTTGAGGACGGTCAAAAATGGGGTGTCTACAGTTGCTCAAAACCATTATCGAGTGAATGGGAAATTAAAGCCAAAGTGTGCTCCATGGAAATGGAGTTTTGGTGGAAATTCCTTAAAAAGTTTGTGTAAATGGCTTGTCCTACATTGATTTGGTGGGAAATTTTGAATGGGTTTATATAGCTTGGACTTATAACTTGGGGAGGGCCCCAAGGGGCACCCCAAGTTTGTAGAAGGGAGAGATTATGGGCTAGACCCATTGGATCCAAAAATCACCACACATGTGCACCACTGCCGCCGTCCGGGCTAGGCCTGGGCTTGGGTACGTGGTGTGAGGTTGGGTTGGGCTTGTCCGGCCTAATACCTATCTTTTTGGGCCAAAAATATTTGAATTTTATTTTATTTTTTGGTAAAATAAAATCAAGAATTCAAATTAATTCCAGAAATAAACTGGTCTAGTTTTTCTGTACACCCAAACAGGTCCCTTCCGTTTTTATTTGTTTGAATTTTGAACCCAACAGATTTAAATCTGTTTAATTCAAAACCAAATAGGTTTCATACTTGTTTAAAACAGGTTAGCACCTGTTTAATTCAAAATCAATAGCCACCACTACATCTATAAATAGGCAACCCTCATTTGATCAAATTCACTCCAATTTTCATCCATCTTTTGCTGCAAATCATCTTTGCATTTTGCTACATTTATTCTATTATTTTTCTGTGAGAAAGAGTGTATACACTAAGTGTGTTCATTGAACAAATAAATTGTAGTGCTGCATTAATTTGTTGTTGATCATTTCATCTTGGGAGATAGACGTCCATATTCTGAAAGCACCGTAGAGAGGACGAATCTGTCTTAAGGACACAGTGTCAAACCCTGGACTTGATCAGATTATTATTCGAAGAAATTAATCAAGTAAGTTGTTTAATTTATTATTCTGTTTTATTTGTTTATTAAATCAGATTTTATTTTTATTTTTGTTACAAAATGAAAGCTGTTTTTATTTATTTAATTTTATTTCTAGTTTGATTTTTGTAATCAAACAATTTTCTCTCCTATCCTTTATTTCTTGTATATTTTGTTTGTTGTTAAGTACACAAACATAATTAATTAATTACAGTGAAGATTGTCCAACAATCTTAAGACAGATTATTTTTGTATCTTTATTGTATTTAATTTTCTATGTTTCACAAAGTGATATTCTGGTTGGAAAATACAAATAATATTTATAAACTATGTGACAGATAGTAGTAATATACTGTCTATTTTCTTTGACAACTAGTAGTTATATACCGGTGTCATTAACAATTGCAGAATATTATTTGGTGTCATAGAAAATTATTGTGGTATTTTATTTTCTAGTTTTAGTAACAAGGAAAATAAAATTATTTTGTGTTATAATTTATTTTCTGGTTTTAGTAACTAGAAAATTAATTTTGTTAATCAATCATGTAACTTTGTGTCTCTCGGTCACAATCTGTAAATTTTGTATATAACTTACGGTTTTGTTTGGAAGGCCACTTAATTTTGAACCCTTTGTGAAAAAGTGTTAGTTCTTGCGACTTTATCATAGTTCATCGTGAGTATACATGGAAGTATTTGATTCTGGAGTTAAATATTAGTTTTACAAACTAATTTCATTTTTATTACGACGAAGCCTTTGTGGCAAGTTTATTTTCTTTATTAGTTTACTGATTCATTCTTTAATTTCTGTGTGTGGATCCGTAGTCGTGAATAGTTTCTGCACATGAGTTAGAAAATATATATATATATATATATTCACAAGAACATTTTAATGTATATATCATTAGTTTATTTATGTACAAATCAAATTGATTAAATGAAGGTATGTTTTGTCATTTTTGGAGTTTAAAGTTTAAAACACGTTGGATTTTATTTATGAGTTGAGAATTTTTTTATCTCATGATGCAAGTTATGGGATCATGCATGATTAATTTATTTTGTTAATTCATTATTTTTAGTTGATGCGTTTGATATGCATGTATTGATATCAACTCAAGTTATTTCTTAAAAATAATTTCATGTGATTTGGAATGATAAATTGATATATTGACTTTGTACATAAATAGATTAATTTGAGTATTTCCAATCAATTTTGAATGCGTGTTTAAACACTAGAGAAATTTAAACATGAAGATGTATGTAGTTATATCGTTCCATTTAATTGGAAGTAAATTTAAGAAATCTTTTATGTTGATTATTAGTTTGTTTTGAATTTGTGACATGAGATGTCGTTAATTATTATTTTACTTGCGTAATAGAATTTGTTAAACCATAAACCATTATATTAATATGGGAGTGTATCTTTTGCATTAGATGAGATAATTTTCTTTTGTCACAAATATTTGATTGTATCTCTTACAATAAAATGGATTTTTTGAATTATTTGATTCTTAGGCAAAATTTTTATGAGGATATGATTTTGTCAAAACATTAATTCTGATTTGTGTAGTCATAATTATTTTGGATTTTTCATTTGAAATTTATGAATCATGATTTGAAATTTATGAATCAAGCACATCATAGACAACAAGTGATGGATGTTATATTTTGATATATATTAGAAGTGATAGGGGTGGTGAATATGATGCTCTATTAAATGAATTTTGTGCACAACATGGCATTATTCACCAAACTACAACACCTTATTCTCCACAGCAAAATGGAATTGCTGAAAGGAAGAATAGAACCCTAAAAGAAATGATGAATGCCATGTTATTAAGTTCAGGCTTACCACAAAACTTGTGGGGGGAAGCAATATTGTCTGTTAATTATGTTCTTAACAGAATACCCCACAAGAAAACCAATAGCACTCCTTATGAATTGTAGAAAGGTCGACCACCTTCCTACAAATACTTAAAAGTGTGGGAGTGTTTGGCAAAAGTTGAAGTCCCTGTTCCTAAAAAGACAAAGATTGGACCAAAAACAGTAGATTGTGTGTTTATTGGTTATGCTCAGAATAGTAGTACATGTTAGGTCCCTTTATTGTCAAATCCGGGTACAAAACTTTGAGTTGTTAAAGTTGTAATTTTTCCTGTATTTTTGTCTTTCCCGCTCGAGCGGAGTTTTGGATCTCTTAGTATTTTGTCAGGTTTGTAAAAGTACTGGAGTGTGTGATTTTGCGCTTGAGCGGGATCTCAAGCGCTCGAGCGGACCACTGTTTTATCACACGCATATTTTGCTGAAGCCGCTTGAGCGGGCTGTTGGGCGCTCGAGCGGAGATCGCGGACTCAATTGCTTATTTATATCTGTTTAGGATGTTTTTAGGTTTTACTTTTCTAGATCTTATTCAAGAGTCCTAGGGTTTTGTTTGAAGTTTTCTTCTGAGGGTTTTGTGAGTTTTTCCTTGATGTTTTGAGAAGAGTTCTCACTCATGATCTAAGATTCATACATCAAGGAGTTTGATACTTTAAATTCAAGACAGTTATCTTCGGTGGATTCCGAAGATTCAAACGTAGAGTTTCAAAAGGCGTTTGATTCTGTCCGTAGTCGTTAATTCGACAAGTGAAGTTGTGGATTCAACTTCAGGTGGATCAGTTCCGAGACGAAGGCTTGGTGAAAGAGTAACAGAAGATTCGAAGGCAAATTGACTGAGTTGGGTAATTTGTGTATTATCTTTGTAATCTTTCTTTCTTCAGTAGTGGATTGATTAGTGGCGTTTCGCCCGTGGTTTTTTATTACAATTGAATGTTCTTCAATTGTGGTTTTTCCCACATAAAAATCGTTTGTGTCGATTTATTGTTTATTCTGAAAAACAAACAATCTAAATCACATTCGTAAGTGCTTGTTGATTTAGATTGTGTGTTTTGGATTATTGGGATTTGGAATATTTTAATCTTGAACTAATCACGAATCATTTAGGATTTTCAATTGGTATCAAAGCGGGTCACTCTTTGTTTTATCAAAACTATAGGAGTGTGATTTTGTGTGACTAGTATTATGGATTCTATTCGTGAAGGTAACTCGACTCATAGACCTCCTTTACTCGACGGTACAAACTATTCTTATTGGAAAGCTCGTATGAGAGCGTTTTTAAAATCCATCGATGAGAAAGTTTGGCACTGCGTGATCTATGGGTGGAGTAAACCTATTGTCACCATTAATGGTGTAGATATTCCTAAACCTCTTGATAAATGGGACACAACTGATTACCAAAACTTGAGTTGGAATAGTAAGGCTCTCAATTCCCTATTTTGCTCCGTCACACCTGAAGAATTTCGTCGTATCTGCACGTGTGAGGTAGCAAAAGAAGCTTGGGACATTCTTGAAACGATTCACGAAGGTACTACCTCTGTCAAAAGGTCAAAACTTCAACGTCTCACCTCCGCCTTTAAAACCCTTTTTATGTGGGATGATGAGACGTTTGATAATTTCTATGCAAAATTTAGTGATATCATTAATTCCTGTTTCACACTCGGTAAAAAAATCCCAGAAGCTATAGTGGTTGGAAAAATTTTGAGGTCTTTACTCGAGAGGTTCCAATCAAAAGTGACAGCCATTGAGGAGGCTCAGAATGTTGATACCCTCAAGTTTGATCAATTGGTTGGAAACTTGCAGACTTATGAAGCCCACCAGATTTCAAAGGAAAAACAAAAAGATAGTGTTCCTTTCACTAGTGCTCATGAGACTGCAAAAACTCCGGAGACTGAGTTTGATTTAGAGTCTGAGATGACGGCTATGCTTACAAAACAGTTTAAAAAAAATTTGAGGAAAAAGAAGCCTAATTTCAGAGACCCTATTTCAAAAGACAAGAGTAATGAAAAACCTAAAACTTTTCCACCAAAATTTGCTCAAAAAACTGAAAAGAAGATTGTAAAGGGGCAAGGGATCAAGTGCTATGAATGTCAAGGGTTTGGTCATATTGCCCTTGAATGCCCTTCGAAAAAGAATCGAAAGAAAGTTTACATTGTGACTTAGGATGATGAAAATGGGTCGGAGCAAGAACCCGAAGAACCTGAATCCGGTGAAGAGGGGGATAGTGCTTTCATGGCATTTTGGACCACTTTTTCTCAACCTCTTCCAAAGCCATCAGAATCTGCATCATGCTCCCACCTTTGATGGGACTAACTACCTGTATTGGAAAATCAGAATGAGAGCTTTTCTAAGAGCTTTTGAACCAGAAAGTTGGCAAGCCATTGAAGAAGATACAGAACGTGCAGACAATCCGGGCAATCAGAGAGCCCTGATTACTATTCGTGGAGCAATTTCCTATGAAGAACATCAACGAGTTGTTCACTGCACAAAGGCTAAAGATGCGTGGGAAATTCTGAGCCAATTTCATGAAAGAGGAGATTCACCTTCACCATCATCCAGTAACTTCCCTGCCTTGGTTGCTAGATTGGATGAGGTCAAGGAGAATAAAGAGCAAAAAGAGGATGATGAAACATCTGAAGACAATGATGAGATCAATGGCGATGAACTACAACAAGCTTTTTAAAAGTCAGACGAGGAATCTCTGAATTTGTCCAAAATCAACGACAAACTCTCTCTCAAGCTCAAAACATGTGAGAGTGAGAATGTCAAGCTGAAAGGAGAACTTGTAGCAGCAAAGCAGAATATCATCAAGATCTCGAGTGACAGGCAAGACTTATGTAGAAAACTTTTATCCTGTGAAACTGAAAGGAATGAACTTCTGAAGGTGTATTCCACATATGAAGAAAAGCTTGAAAGTCTTGAGATGTCACAAGCTACATTGGAAGAGATAGTCTGTTAGAAAGATGAAAAACTCCGTGTTGCCAGAACCACTATTGCCATGTGGAACAAAGGTTTCAAATCTTTAGAAGACATCCTTGGGTCTCAACAAATGAGTTCTGACAAAAGTGGGCTAGGCTATGGTGCGACAGCTCACAAGGGAGAGGCCTCTACCTCACATAACCTGAAGACTCAAGCAAAAGGAAAATTGAAGGTAGACCAGGATGATTCCTCTCTTCATCTACCAAAAGCAGGTAAGATCAACAAAAGGGAGGTAAAACCTGTTTTTATTTGTCATCACTGTGGTAAGTATGGCCACATTCATCCTTACTGTTTTGAACTGTTTGGTAAGGTGTCTCAAAAGGGTAGAAATTCGAATACTTTTTGGATTAGGAGACAACCTTACATGTCTAGGTGGAATACCAAGATTCATGAGGGTGTTCACAATGCCAAGACATTGACCAAGACCAAAAAGATTTGGGTGAGGAAAGATGATTTGACTTGTTTAGTTGTTCACACTGCCTTAAAAGCACGTGACTCACACATGTGGTATCTTGATAGTGGCTACTCTCGTCACATGTCCAGTAACAAATCCTACTTCACCTCTCTTGAAAAATATGAAGGAGGAATTGTTACATTTGGAGATGGCGACACTTCTAGAGTCATTGGTAAGGGCTCTATAAGTGTTGCTGGTCTTCCCAAGCTGGATAATGCTCTACTTGTTGATGGTCTTAAAGCAAATCTTTTGAGCATTAGTCAAATGTGTGATTCCCATCATGAAGTATTGTTTTCTAAAAATAAATGTGAAATTTTGGATAAAAAGGGAAATACTATCTTACATGGGGTTCGCACATCTGATAACTGCTATGGGATTGTTACTACTAATGATCTCACTTGTCACTCTGCCATCATAAGTAACATTGATTTGTGGCATCAAAGATTAGGCCACATGAATTTCAAAAACTTAACTAAGATAGCCAACAAAGAGCTTGTGAGAGGAGTACCTAAACTGGGTAAGAATTTGAGCTATGTGTGTGGACCATGTCAACTTGGAAAGAAAACCCGTGCCCCCCATAAAAAGGTGAATAGCTTTACAACCAAACGTACTCTTGAATTGGTTCACATGGATTTAATGGGTCCTACTCGCACTGAAAGCATTAGAGGTAAAAGATACATTTTTCTAACTGTTGATGATTTTACTCGGTTTTCATGGGTAAATTTTTTAAGGGAAAAATCTGATACGTTTGATGCTTTCCAGGCTTTAGTCCTTAAAATCCAAAATGAACAGGGTGTTTCCATTGGGCGTATCATAAGAATCCAAACTAATCATGGTCGTGAATTTGAAAATAGTTCGTTTTCGAATTTTTGTGATATGCATGAAATTAAGCATGAATTTTCTACACCTATTACTCCACAACAAAATGGAGTGGTTGAAAGGAAGAACAGAGTTGTTCAAGAAATGGCTCGAGTCATGCTTCTTAGTAAGAAACTTCCTCCAAATTTTTGGGCTGAAGCCCTAAATACTGCGGTTTATGTCATAAATCGCGTGTATTTAAGGCCCGGCACTTTATAACCTCCATATAAATTGTGTAACGGATTGAAACCTAATGTAAAATACTTCAAAACTTTTGGGAGTAAGTGTTACATATTCAAAGATAAGGAGCCCTTGGGCAAATTTGACTTCCGAAGTGATGAAGGTATTTTTCTAGGGTATTCAACCAATAGTAGGGCTTTTCGAGTCTACAACCTACGAACTTCATCTTTAATGAAATCTATCGATGTGGTTATAGATGACACAATGCACCTACTCCAGTAACAAATGAGGATGACAATGGTGAGGCTCCAATCTTGGATACTAAACCACAAAATCAAGGAGAAGCTGCAGTCCAATCACAAGAAATTATTACAGCACCATCCTCACAGGTAAGTTCAAGTCCAAAGAGTGCTCAAAGGAACATCACTCCTGTTGCTTCTGTCACCGCAAGTCTTGAGCTTAAACCATCAGCAAGGGTGAAACTGAATCATCCATCTCAACAGGTGATTGGAAGTGTTTCGGATCAAATGAAAACCCGAAGACAGATTCGGGATGAGGTATCACATATGTGTTATGTTTCTTTAATTAAACCTAAGAATTTTAAAGAGGCCTTGCTAGATGATAGTTGGGTCAATGCTATGCATGAAGAATTAGGTCAATTTGAACGTAACAAAGTTTGGACTCTAGTTCCTAGACCTAGAGACATGAATGTGATAGGTACCAAGTGGATCTTTAAAAATAAATCTGATGAGAATGGTACTGTTGTTAGAAATAAAGCTAGGTTGGTTGCTCAAGGTTACACACAAGTAGAGGGTGTTGACTATGATGAGACGTTTGCCCCAGTTGCACGTCTCGAATCTATTCGTATTTTGCTTGGTGTTGCATGTTATCTTGGCTTTAAATTGTTTCAAATGGATGTGAAAAGTGCCTTTCTGAATGGGTACTTGAAAGAAGCGGCATATGTTGAGCAACCAAAAGGGTTTGAGGACCCTAAATGTCCTAATCATGTCTACAAGTTAGACAAGGCTTTGTATGGGTTGAAACAAGCCCCTCGGGCTTGGTATGATAGACTTACTATCTTTCTTCTTGATAATGATTTTCAAAGGGGTAGTGTGGATAAGACCTTATTTGTAAAACATACTAAGTCTCATATTCTTGTTGCTCAGATTTATGTTGATGATATTGTGTTTGGATCTACTGCTGAACATCTAGTGAAATATTTTTCAGATTGCATGACACATGAGTTTGAGATGAGCATGATGGGGGAGTTGTCTTATTTCTTGGGTCTTCAAATTAAACAGTCTCCTTCGGGTATGTTTGTTTCTCAGTCTAAGTATGCCAAAAATCTTGTGTCCAAGTTTGGTCTTGAGTCTGCCAAACATGCACGTACTCCCATCAGCACCAGTCTTCACCTCTCCAAAGATTCCCCTGGTATTGATGTTGATCCTACCCTTTATAGGAGTATAATAGGGAGTCTTTTGTATCTGACAGCTAGTCGTCCTGATATTTCTTTTAGTGTCGGTGTTTGTGCCCGTTACCAAGCCAGTCCTAAAGAGTCTCACCTTCTTGCGGTCAAACGCATCATCAAATATGTAAATGGGGCCTTGGGGTATGGGGTTTGGTTTTCCACTGATACTACAGTTGAAATTACTGGTTTTTCTGATGCCGACTGGGCAGGGTGTGCTGACGATAGGAAAAGTACATCCGGGGGGTGTTTCTACCTTGGGAATAATTTGGTTTCCTGGCATAGTAAAAAGCAAAATGCCATCTCTCTTTCGATCACCGAGGTCGAGTACATTGTCATAGGAGTTGTTGTGCACAAATGTTGTGGATGAAGCAAATGCTTCATGATTATGGAATAGAACAAAACACTCTCACTCTTTTTTGTGATAACACAAGTGCCATAAACATTTCAAAAAATCATGTCCAACACTCTCGCACTAAACATATTGACATTCGTCATCATTTTATTCGAGAGTTAGTGGAAAAGGGCCTTGTTGTTCTTGAACATATACCCACTGAGCATCAAAAAGCTGATATTTTTACAAAACCCCTTGATCTTCTTCGGTTTGAGTTCCTTAGAAAGACCTTGGGTGTCATACTCGATCACTAGAGTGTTACTTGTTCCTTGAGTAGGTGTAAGTGTTTTTCCTTATATGTACTTGGATGCCATAATCTTATTATCATTGATATTTGTTTTTCTTGCATCCAACTTTTTTATGTACACTACTCATGCTGCTTACAAGATCTCATTGTTCATTGTTCATAGCTCATTTTGAATGCTCATACTCGTTAACCTCATGATCTCATTCTGTACACATCCTTGAGATAAATTGATGCAGGGGTTTCCGCACAAGTGATCAAAGTTCTCTATGGACCACTAACAGTGTTTCTTGTACTTTTACAGTGGAATTGACCGATACTAATATATCATGGGTGATGTTGAGTTTCTTAACCATCTACCATCTGTTTTCACTTCCACGGTTTCTCCCTCAGTTCCTTGAAGTCTGGGCATTAGGAAAAGGCTACCTTAGAGGCACCAACCAGGCCTTCATTATTGATTTCATTCTTCTCTGGTTTGGTTTCCATACTATCGAGCATAAATGCCACTAGTGAGTGCCCACAAGAAAGAAAAAGTCAAAATATATATATATATATATATAAAAAAAAAGGGACTAATTGATTGAGGGGGAGCCTCCACGTTTACTGAATAAATACCCCGTGATTCCTAGTGGTTTGACTTTTCTCTATATTGTTAAGTTACTCTTGCCGGAGGTTTAGCCATCCGATCACTACTAGGATTAACTCTAGCTCAGTAGACTCTCATGGATTGCACACACACACTTTATTTTGTGAGCTCTCATGTTAGATTTTGAGTTGTACATTCTCATGTAGTTTATGATCACTGATTATATTTTATCTGCTTTGCTCATGATTTCCAATGTCATTGTTTTTTAAACATTGCAAGTTTACAGAATTCATGAATTGCAGATTATTTCATCTTAGTATTCTTTTTGGCCCAATGTGATCATCTACTCTTGTTCCAGGTCTCTCTTCTAGATATTGAGTATCTTGTTTTTATTTAAAAAAAAATATTTCCCCACTCAAGCGGATATTCCCACGCTCGAGCGTGATTTTGAGCCTTGCAGTAATTTGCTCTTCGCTTTACAGTTCTGAGAGGGGTGAATTTGCGCTCGAGCGCCCTTGTTAGAGCTCGAGCGGGTCTCTGTGTGTTTTGAATTACGCTCAAGTGTTAAACTTTACGCTCAAGCGGACCTATTTTGTATAAAACTCCCTCCTCGACTCTTCAGGTCATTATTTTTCCCTCTTTTCACATTCTCTCTCCCTATGGTTTGGATCGTGGTCCTTGTGGGTTGGATTTCGTCTTTCTTCTTCTTCTTCCTCACCGATTCCACCTTGGTAAGTGTTTTTCCCTCTTCTTCTCTGTTTTTTTTCTGTAATTTCGGCACATTTGGGAGTTGTATTTCGGGTTTTTGGGTGTCTTATGTTTCGTTTTTTTTCCCTTTCTCTCACACACTTTCACTGAGTCGTACTATCTTTCTCATGATGCATTTCATGTTTGTGTTTATGGAGTTTATGATGTCCATTCGACCTAGGGTTGTGCGTACCACATGCTTGAGGAATTTTGTTTATGATGCAATTTTGAGCAGTTGTTATGGAGTATTGTTGAAATTGAAGTCCTCTTGATTTCAATGCTTAAATTGGAGTCTTCTTGGTTCTTATATCATTGATTTCTTGTCATCTTTAGGTCTTTGATATTCTGCCCTTGCCTTTGTGCATATTTCTGCATTATGCATTTCATTCTTGTCCCTTTCACTTGCTACTAATGTTACTAATGTTTTCTGTGTTGTGACTGTTTTGCTCTTTGGGTTTGGTTTGTTTTTTGGCTTTGTTGGGTTTTCTGGATTTTAGTAGTGTCTCACATCATCATGTCTGCCTCTAAGTGCCGAAAGGCCATAGTGTCTCGTCCTGCCTTTAATACTGAGAGGTTTTAGACAGCTAAACAGGCCAAATTGTTCCATAATCTTTTGAGGCTCGGACTGTTCACTAAGAACGTAATGTCCAGCCTAATACCTTCGAGTCCATACACATCCGTCCATTGTTTGACCCCCTTGGTGGTGATTTGGTGTTGTCTTTTTCTGGTCGACAAAATCTCGACTGGGTTCGAGAATTTTACTGTCATATTGTGCAAATTAGTGACATTGAGCCTTCATTCACTACTTGGGTTCGGTCAAAATCCATTTCTATCACACCTGATCTCATTCACAAGCTTCTTAAGATTGAGAGAGTCTCTCTTGTGCACTATCATTTTCCAGTTCCAGGCCGTCCTACCTGTGATTTTAATCATGTGACTGAGGTGTTATGTGGTGCTTCCCATGCTTGGCCTACGGGTGCATTGATTAAACAGTTTGAACTTCTTCCGGAGTTTAGACTGCTTAATCTTATTGTTTGTGCCAACATCCTTGTGACCACTCACTCCTCCGAAATTAATCAAGACCAAGGTTTGTTTTGTTCTGTATCGCTCGTCACATGTCTATTGATCTAGCCACACTGCTTATTAAGAAGATGATAGGTGTTTCTGGGAATAAACAGTTAGGCCTTCCTTATGGTTGTATAATCAACCGTCTTTTGTCTTCTCTTAAGGTTCCGGTGTTTGAGGATGATGAGTTTGCCTTCCCCTCCAGACCATTCACTAAAAAGACCATGTCTCAAAGTCGGGCTCATGTTAAGGGGGAGTCCTCTCGAGCAGGTACTTCTGCAGGTGTAGCCGCTGGACTAACTGAAGAGGCCGAGTTTGATGCTGCCGCTGCAGATGGTGAGGAGGCTATTGTTCCACCTCAAGCTCTTCATGATCAGCTTCAGCATTTCGAGGAGGCTATGATCCGGCGGTTAGACTTTATGGATGCACGCTTCGATACATTTGATGGCCGTCTTGGTCAATTGGAGCAGACTGCCTTCCAAACTACCACTCAGCTAGCACACATCATTTCCTTACTTCAGATTCAGCAGCCACCACCTCCCCCTGATGCATGATCTTTGTGCTTTCTTGTTGCTTCCCGGCCAAAAAGGGGAAGAGTTTTTGTACAAAAACTTTGGACATTTTTGGTCATTAATGGTACATCTTTTTGTCATTTTGATATTTTGGATATTTTGTTGATGTTTGGGTATTTTGGATATTTGGATAGCATGATACATTCCAATTGCTTTGCTATTATTGTGGATATCATTTTATATTTATCTATCTTTTTATGCTATTCCATAGTTTTGGTTGTTTTGGTGTGTTGGTTGTTATTACACAGGTGAATATTGGATGAATTGGATGGATGGATTGTTCATGGCCGGATTGTTTGATAATCGAGTTTTTCAGAGTTTTTTTTCCTTTGTTTTTAATCTTGTCTAGTGCATGTGTTTAAGGAAAAATGTTTAGAAAGATTTTGTCCGGGAATTGACAAAGGGAGAGATTGTTAGGTCCCTTTATTATCAAATCCGGGTACAAAACGTTGAGTTGTTAAAGTTGTAATTTTTCTTGTATTTTTGTCTATCCCGCTCGAGCGGGATCATTAGCGCTCGAGCGGAGTTTTGGATCTCTCGGTATTTTGTCAGGTCTGTAAAAGTATTGGAGTGTGTGATTTCGCGCTCGAGCGGGCTCTCAAGCGCTTGAGTGGACCACTGTTTTGTCACACGCATATTTTGCTGAAGCCGCTCGAGCGGGCTGTTGGGTGCTCGAACGGAGATCGCGGACTCAGTTGCCTATTTATATCTGTTTAGGATGTTTCTAGGTTTTACTTTTCTAGATCTTATTCAAGAGTCCTAGGGTTTTGTTTGAAGTTTTCTTCTGAGGGTTTTGTGAGTTTTTCCTTGATGTTTTGAGAAAAGTTCTCACTCATGATCTAAGATACATACATCAAGGAGTTTGATACTTTAAATTCAAGACAGTTATCTTCGGTGGATTCCAAAGATTCAAACGTAGAGTTTCAAAAGGCGTTTGATTCTATACGTAGTCGTTAATTCGACAAGTGAAGTTGTGGATTCAACTTCAGGTGGATTAGTTCCGAGACGAAGGCTTAGTGAAAGAGTTACAGAAGATTCGAAGGCAAATTGACTGAGTTGGGTAAGTTGTGTATTATCTTTGTAATCTTTCTTTCTTCAGTAGTGGATTGATTAGTGGCGTTTCACTCGTGGTTTTTTTATTACAATTGAATGTTCTTCAATTATGGTTTTTTCCACGTAAAAATCGTTTGTGTCGATTTATTGTTTATTCTGAAAAACAAACAATATAAATCACTTTCATAAGTGCTTGTTGATTTAGATTGTGTGTTTTGGATTATTGGAATTTGTAATATTTTAATCTTGATCTAATCACGAATCACTTAGGATTTTCAATACATATCGGTTTCTGACTTATAAATCAGAAATACCTGATATAAATATGAACACTATTATAGAGTCAAGAAATGCTGTGTTTTTTGAACATGTCTTTCCTTACAAGAAATGACAGGAATTAAGTTCACAGAAAAGAACTTATGATTGTACACAAAGTCAAGAGACTAATGACAATCAAACACAAGAGACTAGTAATGGTCTTGACCAACATGATTTAACTGATGATGAACCAAGAAGAAGTAAGAGAGTGAGAACATCAAAATCCTTTGGTCCAGATTTTCTGACATACCTGTTAGAAAATGAACCTCAAAGCTTTAAGAAAGCAATGACAGGTCCTAAAGCACCTTTGTGGAAAAAGGGTGTTAATAATGAAATTGAATCTATTATGTAAAATCATACTTGGGAATTGGTGGATCTTCCACCAGGTTCTAAACCTTTTGGATATAAGTGGATATTCAAGAGAAAAATGAAAGCAGATGGTTCAATTGACAAGTATAAAGCAAAACTTGTAGTTAAAGGTTACAGACAAAAGGAAGGTCTGGACTATTTTGATACATATTCCCCTATGACTAGAATAACATCTATTCGTATGCTTATTGTTATAGCAACGTTGTTTAAATTAGAAATACATCAAATGGATGTTAAGACAGCTTTGTTAAATGGTGATCTAAATGAAGAGATTTATATGGAGCAACCCGAAGGGTTTGAAATGCCAGGGCAAGAAAAGAAAGTTTGTCGGCTTGTAAAGTCTCTTTATGGATTAAAACAAGCACCTAAGCAATGGCATGAAAAATTTGACCATGCAATGCTTACTAATGGGTTTAAGATAAACGAATGTGACAAATGCGTCTATGTTAAAAACACTGACCAAGGATATGTCATAGTTTGTCTTTATGTAGATGACATGCTTATCATTGGAAGCAGTCAAAACATGATCAAATCAACTAAGCAAATGCTTAATAAAAGATTTGATATGAAAGATATGGGGGTCGCAAATGTTATATTAGGAATGAAAATTACTAAAATATCTGACGGATATGCATTATCTCAATCTCATTATATTGAGAAAATTCTTGATAAATTTATTAAGGATGATTTGAATGTAGTTAGAACACTTGTAGACATCAGTCTTTATATATCGAAAAATAAAGGTGATGCAGTGTCTCAGTTAAAATACTCTCAAATCATTAGAAGCCTAATGTACCTAATGAATTGTACTCGTCCTGATATAGCTTATGTTATCAGTAAATTGAGTAGGTACACTAGTAACCCCGGAGAAGACCATTGGAAGGCGATCATTCAGGTTCTTAGATATCTAATATTCACCCGTGTTCATGGTTTGAACTTTACTCGATATCCAGCAGTACTTGAAGATTATTGTGATGCAAATTGGATATCGGATACTAAAGATTCAAAATCCACAAGTGGATATGTTTTTACTCTGGGAGGCACCACTGTTTGGAAATCCACGACACAAACATGCATTGCGCGATCCACAATGGAATCCGAGTTCATTGCCTTAGACAAAGCATGAGAAAAAGCAGAATGGCTTCGTCACTTCTTAGAAGATATTCCAATGTGGCCAAAACGTATGCCAGCTATTTGCATTCATTGTGATAGTCAATCTGCAATAGACAGGGCACAGAATCACATGTATAATGGTAAGTCACGACATATTCGTCATCGACATAATACCGTAAGACAATTGTTGTCAAATGGAATAATCTCAATAGATTATATAAAATCTAAAGAGAATGTTGCGGATCCGTTAACAAAAAGTTTGACAAAAGAGCTAGTATATAGTTCATCGAAGGGGATGCGATTAAAGCCTATTACATAAGAGTCATCATAATGGTAACCCTACTTATATGACTGGAGATCCCAAGAACTAAGTTCAAAGGGACAACTAAGTTATGTGTGGCTCGCCAGAAATCACCAAGGGATTAAAATCACCAAGGGATTAAAATCACCAAGGGATTAAAATCCCCTACCCATTCCTATGGTGAGAGTTATATCTACAACATATGTTGTATGCAGGGGTATAAGGATAAGCTTTGCTTTTAATGATTACTTATATCTTGATTTAGGCATAAAATCAAGACGAGTATAAGGAGATACTCACAATAAGAATCACCTATATGAGTGTTGAACTGGGGCCGGTTCTATGAGAATAAAGAGGCTAAATTCTCTAGAAACACTCATGAAAACTAGGAGCGTTCAAGGCCAAAATGAACACAACTATGAGAACCATGATGTGTTAGAAGATATTTTGTGTGAAATCTATTGTCTTGGCTTACACAAACGGCTGAACAATTCAAGGCATCGCGTCCATTGGTTAGCCAGTAAATGGGAAGGTTCAAGGCTGAAAACTACCTATCCTGATGCAAGATATTTTCGACTTATACTCTTTCGATAAAGTCTGCATATTGTTGCATTTCTGTTGTCATCAAATTCCATTCATGTGGGGGATTGTTAGAAATGGTTAGGAAAATTCTAGGTAAAACCAGAATTTTTTCCTAAGTCTGATCGATTTTTTAGGTAGGCCCCGTGCGTCGATTTTCGCAGGTCTAAGTGGTAACGCGTTCTATGCCGCGTTGTGATTCACGTAGTATATTTGGTTGCTCAAAACCATTATCGAGTGAATGGGAAATTGAAGCCAAAGTGTGCTCCATGGAAATAGAGTTTGGTGAAAATTCCTTAAAGTTTGTGTAAATAGCTTGTCCCATATTGATTTGATGGGAAGTTTTGAATGAGTTTATATAGCTTGGACTTATAACTTGGGGAGGGCCCCAAGGGGCACTCCAAATTTGTAGAAAAGAGAGGTTATGGACAAAATGGGCTAGACCCATTGGATCCAAAAATCACCACGCACGCCGCCGCCATCCGTCCGGTCGGGCGAGCTGGGCCTGGGCCTAGGCTTGGGCGTGGGTGCGTGTTGGAGGTTGGATTGGACTTGTCCGGCCCAATACCTATCTTTTTAGACCAAAAACATTTGAATTTTATTTTATTTTTTGGTAAAATAAAATTCAGAATTCAAATTAATTCCGAAAATAAACTGGTCCGATTTTTCTGTACACCCAAATAGGTCCCTTCCGTTTTTATCTGTTTGAATTTTGAACCCAACAGATTTAAATATGTTTAATTCAAAACCAAACAGGTTTCATACCTGTTCAAAACAGGTTAGCACCTGTTTATTCAAAATCAATAGCCACCACTATATCTATAAATAAGCAGCCCTCATTTGATCAGATTCACTTCAATTTTTATCCATCTTTTGCTGCAAATCATTTCTGCATTTTGCTGCATTTATTCCATTATTTTTCTGTGATAAAGAGTGTATACACTGAGTGTGTTCGTTGAACAAATAAATTGTAGTACTGCATTTATTTGTTGTTGATCATTTCATCCTGTGAGATAGACGTCCATATTCTGAAAGCACCGAGGAGAGAACGAATCTGTCTTAAGGACACAATGTCAAACACTGGACTTGATCATATTATTATTCGAAGAAATTAATTAAGTAAGTTGTTTAATTTATTATTCTGTTTTATTTGTTTATTAAATCAGATTTTAATTTTATTTTTGTAACAAAATAAATTCTGTTTTTATTTATTTAATTTTATTTCTAGTTTGATTTTTGTAATCAAACAATTTTCTCTCCTTTCCTTTATTTCTTGTATATTTTATTTGTTGTTAAGTATACAAATAGAATTAATTAATTACAGTGAAGATTATCCAACACAATGTTAATGTTTTATGGTTATGTTAAAAAATGTTAGTGGAAATAAAAATTTAAAAAAAAAAATTTGATTGTTAAAGTTGAACTCAAAATTTAAATAAATAAAAAAATGAAAAAAAAATCAAGTAGTTTGATTATTAAGTGCATTGAATTAAATTTGCTTATTTATTTATTTCAAATTTTAATTTAAGCTATTTTGATGTGTTTGGTTTAGCTTATAGCTTTTTCGAAGTCAGAAATCAGCTTATTCTTTGAGTGGGGCAGGAGATGCTTAATTTATAAATCAGAAATCAGCTTATGTTCATAGTTATAAACTATAAGCTGTTTAGGCATAAGTTATAAGCACTTTCTTACAGCTCTACCAAACAGGGCCTAAGAGATGTAACATCATTAGAAATATTTATGTTTATTAAGATACATAACATCATTTTCAAAAAAAAAAATTAATGTGGAAAATATTTTTTTTGTGGGGGATAAATTTGAACTCAATATTTAAATTTGGTACTGTTAAAAAAAATTTATTTGCACCCAAGACAAAGGCTTGCAAACATTCCTTATCAAATTTGCACCCCTTCTCTCTCTCTCTCTCTCTCTCTCTCTCTCTCTCTCTCTCTCTCTCTCTCTCTCTCTGCCTAAGTGTAAAATTTTATTTTGTAAATTTTACATTTAAAATTTGTCAGTGTAAATTTTGTAAATTTTATTTTTGACAAACTCATTTCAAAAATCTAATTATAAAATTTATTTAAAAATCCAAATTAAACAAACTATCTATTTGTATTTTGATCTCATTTTTTTTTTTTTTGCAATAATTAGATAAATTACATTTTAGTTTGTATTTCTAAGATTTGGGTTTGATTTGTTTTCCTAAGATTTGTTTTTTCTAAGATTTGGGTTTGATTTGTTGAGTTTGTGTTTCTAAATCTTAAATTAGTGTTTTTTTTTTTTTTTTTTTGGTGGCGTTCTGTTTGATTTTTATTTTTTTATATAGCTTTCAATTTATATGGATTTAGATCTAGGGATGATTTAAGATGTTTTAAATAAATGTATTTTTTATTTTTTTATAATAAAATATATATATAAAAAAATAGAGAAGAAATATTGATTGATATAATCCAACATTATAGGATAATTTATTATGTAAATATAAATCTTATGGGATAATTTATAATTTCTTAAATTTCAGAAAAATCTATATTTTAGTCAAATTTTGAAAGTATTGATAATTTACCCCAATTATAAATACCCATACAAATTTACATGACTTTACATCCACCGACACACGTTTCTCTCTCATTCATTCAATAGATTTGACTTTACATCTCCGCTCGCTCATCCTCATCCCCCAATATTTGAGCTTTTGAGATTTTTCGGGCGCGTTTGGTTCGTGTTTATAAAGTAATTTTTGAGATAAAAAATTACTAAATTTTATTTGATTTGTTTTTTTTTAAAATATTTTCTCTAAAATAATTTTGGTTTTTTTTTTATAAAATAGTTTTTGAGATAAAAAGTAAAAAAAAAAAATATTTGGTCTGTCATTTTTCAAATATTCTCTTTAAAATAACTTTGGTTTTTTTTGTAGAATAGTTTTTGAGATAAAAAAATACGAAAATTTATTTGGTTTACCTTTTTGTAAAGTAATTTTTGAGATAAAAATACAAAACTTATTTGATTTATTTTTTTTGCAAACATGTTTAAAAAATAATCATGAAAATTGGATAACCAAACATATTTTTCGAAATTTTTTTGAAAAAATATGTTTAATTTGATTACCCTTAAAAAAATATTTGTAAAGTATATTTTCAAAAAATTTCTCCCAAACCAAACAAAGCAAAGGCTCTTCTGGTTTTTTTCCTCATCACTTTCATCCCCACCCCACCCCACCCCTCCCCTCGTACAGACTTCTCTTCCCAGCACTAGTCTCTTACAATGGTTGTCTCCTCTCATCAATCTCTCATCTCTAGATTATCTTCAATATTTTTGTCGAACTCATCACCGTCAGACGCTCTTATCTTCAACGAACACAAGTAGAAGGCAAAGCATCAGATTTGTAACTATTTTGTAGAGGGAAGAGAATTATTTTGGTACATCTCTCTTAGATTTGTAGCTACTTTGGTTATTTTTTTTAATATCTGTAACTATTGGGTTGATTTCTTTCACATCTGTAAATATTTTGTTAAGATCTCTTAAATTTGTAACTATTTTCACATATATTAGATCTATTTCTCACAACAAAGATTAATCTTCTTTTTTTTTCCTTAAAATTTTATAATTATTTTATTTTAACTCTCTACAGCATTTCGTCCATATATTTTAAGATCAAAAGCCCATCAGATAGGAGTGCTTGCAAATAACGCTTTCTTACCTTTTGCAGAGTCACCCTGCTCACTCACTTATATTCCTCCCTACAATTCATTTGATCTTGGGTTCATCCATGGCTTCTAAAAGAACCTTAGATCATTCTTCTTGTTTTCCAGCCCCAAAAAAGAGAAATGTCTCCTCTTGTTTTGCTTCTTCTTCATCTTCGACACAACCTCGCTGGACCTATGACGTGTTCTTGAGTTTCAGAGGTGAAGATACCCGCAAAAACTTTACTGATCATCTCTACGAGGCCTTGGTTCAAGCTGGGATTCACACCTTCAGGGATGATGATGAACTTCCAAGAGGACGTGAAATTTCTTCGGAGCTTCTCAAATCAATCGAAGGATCTAGGATCTCCATCGTTGTTTTCTCAAGAAACTATGCTTCTTCGAGATGGTGCCTTGATGAGCTCGTGAAGATCATTGAATGCAAGAAAACACTTGGACAATTAGTTCTCCCAATATTCTACGATGTCGATCCATCTGATGTACGGCACCAAACAGGGTGTTTTGGAGAAGCATTTGGAAGACATGAAGAGCGTTATGTAGATGAGATGGAGAAGGTGGAGGTGAGGAGAGCTGCCCTCTTTGCAGCTGCTAATTTATCAGGCTGGGATTTGCAAAATGTTGCTAATGGGTAATTTTTAACATCCTTTTAATTTTGCTGCTCCTGCTGCTGCTATCAATTTTTGTCTTTAACTAGAAAATCCTACCATGTTGATCCTTGTTGTTTTTACAATTGTCTATTTTAATATTTATTGAGAATTTTATTTATGGATTTGATTTTAAAAAATCAAATTTTTATGCGTATACATGTATATCATTTATTAAAATTTAAAACTGACTTACAATCCTTTCGTCAATAATTTTATTTACATCTGTCTTGGTTATAAAAACGAAATGAGTGTTGTGCGCTGATTCATGCTTGTATAGAACACTTACTCCATACCAAAGTGCATACTACACAAAGGGTGTGTTTGATAAGGGGGGACTATTCACTGTTTGGACTCCATGTCCGGCCTCCTTCCTTATTCGTCGTTCGATTTTTTTTTAGTCCGGCGGACTCCATGTCCGACCGAACTCCATGTCCTCCATATGGGGGACTATCCTGTCCTTGGGGGGTGGGGGTGGGGGTGTGGGATTGCTTTGGGGGGACTAATCACTATTGGGATTAGATGTGAAAATAATAATTTTGATCCTCTACTATTTAATTATGTATTATATTTAATAAAATTCAATAAAATTTAAATGTCTCAATTTAAAAATAAAATAATTTTATTTAACTTTTTATTAATGTTTTATTTATTTAATTTTTTAAAATAATTTTTTATAGATATTTTATTGATGTTTTATTTTACAATTTTGTTTATAATTTATTTAATTTCATTATTTAAATTGTAATAGGTGTTTTATTTAAAATTTATTTAAAATTTTAATTAAAAAAATAATATAAATTTTTTATACAGGTTATATAGTATTTTATTAAATCAAATTTAGTGGTTATTTATTTATTTAATTGTGTAAAAAAATAAATTTATGTAAAAAAAATAAAATTAATTTATATTATTAAATTAATGATATTTTTGTATGTAAAAAAAAAAAACACAGTAACGTTTTGTATGTAAAAAAAATAATGATTTGTTATACAGTAATGATTTAAAACAAATTTTATTGATATTTTATTTATTTATTTATTTATTTAAAAAAACAAAATTATTTAATTAAAAATAATTAAAATATTAAAGATATGTTTAATATTGTTATTCCTTAGTAAACAATTGAAAAAGGGCAAAATAGTCTTTTGTTCATTTATCCTATCCAGTCCATCTAACCAAACGTTGGATTCACTAAAAATAGTCCTTTCCAGATATCTAATCCCATAAAAAAACAAACACAGGATACATATCCAATCCGACCAAATAGTCCGGGGGATTCACAGTCCCAGGACTCAAGTCCGATGAATTCTAATCCCCCCTTATCCAGTCCGCCCAATCAAACACACCCAAAATGTTTGATTGGGGGATAAGGGGGGGATTATTTACTGTACGGATTGTAATCCGCATAGTAAATCCAATCCGATGTTTTTTTTTTTTTTTTACCATCGAACATGGAGTCCGACCGGACTCCTTAACCCCCATATAGGGGATTATACTATCTTAGGGGAGGGTGTGGGACAATTTTGGAGGGATTATTTCTGTTGGGATTAAGTAGTGAAATGACCATTTTGACCCTCTACTATTTAATTATGTATTATATTTAGTAAAATTCAACAAAATTTAAATGTCTCAATTTAAAAATAAAATAATTTTATTTAACTTTTTATTGATGTTTTATTTATTTTTTTAAAATAGTATTTTATAGATATTTTATTGATGTTTTATTTTAAAATTTTGTTTATATTTTATTTAATTTCATTATTTAAATGTTAATAGATATTTTATTTAATTTCATTGTTTAATTATTATTATTTTTAAAAAAATTATTTAAAATTTTAATTAAAAAATAATATAAATTTTTATTGATATTTTATTTATTTATATAATTTAAAAAAATAAATTTATTTAATTGTGTAAAAAATAAAATAAATAAATTTTTATTTAATCTAGCTAAAAATAATTAAAATATTATAGATATGTTTAATATTGCTATTACTTAGTAAATAATTGAAAAAGGATAAAATAATCTTTTGTTCATTTATCTTATCCAGTCCGTCCAACCAAACGTTGAATTCACTAAAAATAGTTCTTTCCAAACATCTAATCCCATGAAAAAACAAACACAGGATACATATTCAATCCAACCAAATAGTCCGGGGGATTCACAATCCAGGACTCAAGTCTGATGGATTCTAATCTCCCTTATCCAGTCCGTCCAATCAAACACCCCCTTAGGGCGTGTTTGATTCGTTGGATGGAGGGGGGGGGACAATCAACTATTTGGATTGTAATCCATTATTTGGATTGTAATCCATTTAAAGCTCCTTATCCGCCGTTTGTTTTTTTTTTAGTCTGTCGGACGTGGAGTTTGACCGAACTCCTTATCCCCCATATGGGGGACTATTATATCCTGGGGGGTATAGGATAATTTTGGAGGGACTATTTACTGTTGGGATTAGGTAGTAAAATGATCATTTTGACCCTCTATTATTTAATTATGTATTATATTTAGTAAAATTTAATAAAATTTAAATGTCTCAATTTAAAAATAAAATAATTTTATTTAACTTTTTATTGATGTTTTATTTATTTTATTTTTTAAAAATAAATTTTTATAGATATTTTATTGATGTTTTATTTTAAAATTCTGTTTATATTTTATTTAATTTCATTATTTAAATTTTAATAGATGTTTTATTTAATTTCATTATTTAATTATTAATCTACTATTTGGATTGTAATCCATTTAAAGCTCTTTATCCGCCGTTTGTTTTTTTTTTAGTCTGCCGGAGATGGTGTCCGGCCGAACTTTTTATCCCCCATATGGGGGACTATTATACCCTAAGGGGGGTATAGGACAATTTTGGAGGGACTATTTACTGTTGGAATTAGATAGTAAAATGACCATCTTGACCCTCTACTATTTAATTATATATTATATTTAGTAAAATTCAATAAAATTTAAATTTCTCAATTTAAAAATAAAATAATTTTATTTAGTTTTTTATTGATGTTTTATTTATTTAATTTTTTAAAAATAAGTTTTTATAGATATTTTATTGATGTTTTATTTTAAAATTTTGTTTATATTTTATTTAATTTCATTATTTAAATTTTAATAGATGTTTTATTTAATTTCATTGTTTAATTATTATTATTTTTAAAAACAAACTTATTTTAAATTTTAATTAAAAAATAGCATATATTTTTATTGATATTTTATTTATTTAATTGTATAAAAAATAAAATAAAATAAAATTTGATTTAACCTAGCTAAAAATAATTAAAATATTAAAGATATGTTTAATATTGCTATTACTTAGTAAACAATTGAAAAGGGGTAAAATAGTCTTTTGTTTATTTATCTTATCCAGTCCGTCCAACTAAACATTAAATTCACTAAAAATAGTCCTTTCTAGACATCTAATCCCATGAGAAAACAAACACAGGATACATATCCAATCCAACCAAATAGTCCGCGGAATTCACAGTCCCAAGATTCAAGTTCAATAGATTCTAATCTCCCTTATCCAGTCCGTCCAATCAAACACACCCTTATATACTAGACTATATTCATACATATACAACTTATTTGTTTCATTGGACTATATTATAAATAGTTCACTTTGTTACTTCAAGAGGTTTTGAATTTTACATTTCTTAACTTCATATTGGAAGTGTGGTTTGTAGGGTCTTGTATTTCCTTAGTGTATACTTGCTTCACTTTTTATTTGGATCGAAATTGACAGGCATGAAGCAAAGTTCATCCGAAAAATTGTTAAAGAGGTTTTATGTGAACTGAAACATACATTCCTAAATGTTGCTGTGCACCCAGTTGGAATAGATTCTCGTGTTAAACACATAAAGTCGTTGTTGAGCATTGGATTAGATGATGTTCGCATGATTGGGATATACGGCATGGGTGGAATAGGCAAAACAACCATTGCAAAAGCTGTGTATAATCATATTTTCCTCCAATTTGAAGGGAGTTGTTTTCTTGCAAATGTTAGAGAAGTTTCAGGACAACTCAATGGCCTAGTTCAATTGCAAGAACAACTTCTTTTTGAATTATTAGGGATAAAGAATCTAAAGATTGGCAATGTTGACAGAGGAATTAATTTGATGAAAGAAAGGCTCCATTCTAAAAAGGTTCTCATTGTTCTTGATGATGTGGACCAATTAAGTCAATTAAATACCTTGGCAGGACATTGTGATTGGTTTGGTGGAGGTAGTAGAATCATCATAACAACTAGAGATGAGCACTTGTTGAAGGGACCGAAAGTTGATGAAAGATACATGGCTAAGGAATTGAATCATGAAGAGTCTCTGCAACTTTTCAGTTGGCATGCCTTTGGAAAAACCAATCCATTAGAAAATTATGCAGATCTTGCAAATGATATAGTATGTTATGCTAGGGGTTTGCCACTCGCTCTTGAAGTTTTGGGTTCTTATTTGTTTGGAAGAAACATGGTAGAATGGAAAAGTGCATTTGATAAGTTACAACAAATTCCTCATGAGAAAATTCAGGAAAAACTCCGGATAGGTTTTGATGCACTAGATGATAACATAAAGGATATCTTCCTTGATATTGCATTCTTTTTCATTGGAATGGACATATGCTATGTCATTACTATATTGAATGGTTGTGGTTTCTTCGCAGAAATTGGAATTAGTGAATTGATTAGTAGATGTTTACTGAGAATTAGTGAAAACAATCGGTTGATGATGCATGATCTACTTAGGGATATGGGAAGGGAGATTATTCGTGAAAAATATCCCAAGGAACCTGAAAAGCGTAGTAGATTGTGGTTTCATAAAGATGTATGCTATGTTCTCAAAAAAAACAAGGTAAGAGTTGAATCTTAATTCTTTCTAGTGAGTTGGTAAGTTTTAGGCTTGGAATGCTAATTTCAATTATTTTAGAGTCTTTTTTCCTTCTAATTTTCTATTTTGTTTTTAAATATTACTATTTTAGGGAACGGAAGCAGTTGAAGGTGTGAGCTTGATCCTACCCATGTTGAAGAAGATACAATGGAGTAATAAAGCATTTGCTGGGATGCCTAAGTTAAGACTGCTTCGAATAAATCATGTGCACCTCTGTGGAAATTTTGAACATCTATTTGAAGAGTTAAGGTGGCTCTGTTGGCATAACTGCCCATTGGAGTATTTACCATCCAATTTTCATCCAAAGAAACTTCTTGTTTTAGACATGCAATTTAGCAAATTTAAAACACTCTGGATAGATGGCAAGGTATGACATTCTTGGCAAATTCATTGTTGTTTGGGATTTGGATAAATTATGTAGTGCATCACGGCAAAAAAAAAAAAAAAAATTATATAATTTTGTATATTTTTCTTGGTTTAACAGCACTTCAAGAGCTTGAAAATTCTAAATCTCAGCAATTCCAAATGCCTAGCAAAAAGCCCGATCTTCTGCGCACTACCAATGCTTGAGGAATTACTGCTTGAAAGTTGTACAGGTTTAATGGGGCTCCATGAATCGATTGGGCTTCTAGATAAACTTGTTCACTTGAATTTGAAAGATTGCATGAACCTCAGGTATCTTCCAGGAAATATCTGCAAGTTAAAGTCTGTTAAACTTCTAAATCTCACTGGTTGCGAAAAACTAGAGGAGTTTCCAGAGCACTTGGGACATATGGAAAGCTTAACAGAGCTTCTTGCAGATGGAACAGCCATTAAACAACTACCTTTCTCTATTGGACTACTGAAGAATCTTAGGAGCTTATCGTTGAAGGGATGTAATAGGCAATTGACAACTAAATCCTGGTTTTCTCTCATTTCATCTTGGGTTTTACCGAGAAAAAATCCAGACTCCATAAGATTGTTACCATCCTCTGTTTCAGGTTTGTGTTCCTTGACAAAGCTAGTTCTCAGTGATTGCAATCTGTCTGAAGGAAATTTTCCGGCTAATATTTGGAGTTTATCCTCATTGCGAACCTTGGATTTAAGCAGTAACAATTTTCGTAGCCTACCATATGGCTTTAGCCATCTATCCAAGCTAGAATACCTTCAGTTGAGTAACTGCACAAGTCTTCAATCTATCTCAGATCTTCCTCGTAATTTATTGGAATTATATGCTTATAATTGTGCATCACTTGAAAAAATATCCGATCTATCAAAACTGAAGACTCTAACAATGAAGTTGAGTAGCGACCGCCGATTTGAATTTGGGCATAGTCTTTCAAATTGTAATAATGATGGAAAGGAAGAACCTCATTATTTTGAAGGTGCACGACTCATTCCCTTGGACAAGCTCAACAATATACGTGGAGGACTCAGTCCCTTGGATAGGCTCAACAATATTCAAAATCCCCTTCAGGTCTCTCTCTCTCTCTCTCTCTCTCTCTCTCACACACACACACACACTCTCTCAGGTGCAATAATTTAGTAAGAAAAAGTCCTTGAAAATTAAGTGAAATGTGTGAAACTAAATTTATTTTGGATGTGACCTATATAATACCAAAGGAGGGGGATTCCATCCATTCCAGATTATATGGACGGGAGGATGTTGTTTATGTCTAAAATCAACCATTGGGTTCACCACAAGTTTCATTTTGATAATCCGAATATTTCATTTTATCGGATATTTTGTGTATTTCATTAAAAAAAAAAAAGATCAATCCATAATATATTCATCAAATTTGTCACAAAAAAAGGATGACATTTGTGCTTTTAAAAACTAATAATATTTTTTTTTTGTGACAAATGCAATAAATTAAATAGGTTACGATTATCAGACCGATTTAATTTTTGTGTGAATGAAATAGATGAAGTGCTTAACAAAATTAATAGTTCAGATTATAGAAACGAAACTTGTGGGTCCCATGGACCTAAGAGCATATCCAATGGAGGCTCTATATCTTCAAATATAGAGGATCTTGTGAAAAAATTCACTCCAACCCATCCTCTATATCCTTCTCCATTTGGGAGGATGGATGTTTCATCCTTCAAAATTGAAAAGAGTACGAAAAATGAAGGATTATCTCTATGACACTATTCATATTTTTTAAATACCAATTTTGTCCTCAAGCCCTTTTGTTTTTAAATTTATATACCAATTATATCCTTTTGAATTTTTTGTTATATGCTATAAAATACAAATAACTTTTAATATGTACATCTAAATTTTTAAAATTTGATATCATTAAAAATATTAAAATTATATCTTTAAAATGAGTTTAATATTAAATATATTTAACAAAAAATTAAAAATCAACTTCTGTTAAAGTATCCTCTTGGTGAGAAGTTAATGTTAAAATGAGTCTAATATTAAATGTATTATGTGTATAAGTTAATGTTTAAAAAAAAATGCCAAAAAAAAAAAAAAAAAAAAAATTGGCTCTTGATCAGCCGTACTTCCCAACGGATGTCTAGTAGCACCCAATCCATGCATTGCTGCAAGGAAAATAGATGGAGGGAAAATTAATGGAGGGAAAACTAATGGTGAATTTGGAGGGAAATATTTAGAGAAGAAAATAAAGGTTTGTGGTTAGAGTTTGGATGAACAGTATCATCTTCTATATTTACTTTTTGAATATAAAAATTTATTTTCATCCTCTTGGTGAAAGGATTGGGTTGGAGATGCTCTAAAACAACATGGACTAGAGAGGAAGCTCAAAAAAAAAAAGAAACATGGACTAGAGGAGAGTTATTAGATATGGAAAATAATATCTAGTATCTTCAACGTTTATTTATTTTTTTATTAAATTTGAGTAAAAGTTTTATCTGATATTGCGCGTTCGAACAGAGTAATCTGAGATTTCATCAAACCACCAGTCGGCCAGTGTAAATTTTCCAAAAATTTGAAACAAATTTTGCAAGGAGGTAGTCGATTGGGGGGACAACCGGCCAATCGTCCGGTGCTCATGTATACCGATAAAGTTAACGACTCTCTACATTAATTTGATAAAAGGTTTCAGCATCCTCAATTTGATAAAAAATTTGAGATATCTTCAATACTGATTTGGTGATAATGTTGGAGCACTAGTTTTGTATGTTTTTCATCAAATTTAAATTTGATGAAACAAAAGGTGAAGCATTGGAGATGCTCTTACTCTTACTGGATTTTTTACTCAAATTTTTTTACTTGCATGATGTGGCAATAACAATTTTAAAAATAGGATTCATTAGTTTTTTCTAGGGTCAAAAAAGCCGAACCGTCATGTGCCTGAGCTCGGCTGGGCTCGGCTCGTCGGCTCGGCCTCGGCTCGCTTAGTAAACGAGCCGAGCCTCGAGCCTCGATTATTGGCTCGTTTAATCCAGCCGAGCCTCGAGCTCACCTGTGTTCGGCCTCAGAGGCTCGGCCTGCTTATCTATAATTAAATTATATAATAAATATATTATTTATATATTAAATAATATATAAATACATTATTTATATATTAAAAATATATAAATATATATATAAATAATAATATAAATGCATTTTTTATATATTAAATAATATAAATAATATTTTTATTTAAAATTTATATTTAAAGAATATAAATAATATTAAAAAATTATCGAGCGAGCTCGAGTTCGATAAAAATTAGCCGAGGCAGAGCTCGAGCCCAGTCCCTTATCGAGCCGAGCTCGAGCTCAATAAACGAGCTCGATAGCTTAACGAGCCGAGCTCGAGCCCAGCAAGGCTCGGCTCGGCTCGGCTCGTTTGCACCCCTAGTTTTTTCACTGTTTTTATTACTTGCTACATTAATATTAGACGACTGTATATTTCATGTTTATATCATCTTTTTATATCACCAACCTACTTGGAAATATGTCATTTATTTGCATTAATTTGTTAATAATTATCTTCAAAGAAGAGAATTAATCATATGTATCCATATAGACGGTGACACAAAATAATGATAAATAATCGGTCATATATAACATTTTTCTATGAAAATATGTTATTTGTTTTCATTAATTTCTTAATAATTATCTCTAAATGTAGACAATACAATGATAAAAACATGTGACAACATATATAACATTTCTTTTTTCAAGTATAAATAACTTTGACGAGTCTTTTAATTCTAAATGATAAAATTAAAACTTACCATTGCATTAATTTGACACAAAAAAAATTTCAAACAATATTATGGGGATGCAGAATAAACATGACATAATCTTAATTATATATATCACATGAAAAGAGTGGGACTTATCATAAAATATACAGGTTTACTCTCAAGTTATTCTACCTATATTTTATGTCATTGATTTTGTAGTTGATTTTGTATCCGCAAATTTATTTTAATTTTTTTATTTATGTCTAGCACTCTACTAAATAGAAATTCATATGACAGAATTTTCGTCGCAACTACTTCATGGGCAACAATTTCTATACCGGTGACTTGAGCCATAATTTCAGCTATAAAATAACAGGATCTTCTTCGATATCCTTAGAAGTGCCAGTAGTGCAAAGGGAAGACGACTACGTTTCAGGGTTCAATGTGGGAGTTGTTTATTATAGAACTGGGGATGAAGAAAGCTGCTCCATGGAATTAGATGATTATCCATACCTCATTATTACTGATAAAATTAATGGCATCGATTTAACTTATACCCCAACCTTCTTCGGCATTCCTCAGAGTTGTGTAGATTATGTTTGGACAAGCAATATAGGAGTTGAAGAATCTTTTGGGTATAGAATTAAAGGTGGTGAGCAATTCGAGTTTTGTTTCGTTCTGCCGTCACCTTTTAAAGTAAAGAAGTGTGCGGTGGATCTGATTGTCTGTTACAACAGAGGCGAGTTCAACTGCTTCCATGGATTGAGTACCTACTGGAGGAGCTCACATTTTCTGTTGAATAAATTACAAATATATTTGCTTAAAATCTCTTATAATTTTAAAACTACAAATATTCTATTGTGAGATTTAGCTTCTCCATGATCAGAGAGATGTTCAATTTGAGATATTGTTCGGCTTGTGGATCCACGACTGGTTCACTTTGGTGATTGAGTTATTTTTTTAAATCTCTGTACATAGATCATTAAAGAAAAAAATAATTCAATTTGATTATTGTAATTATATAATTTTATTAAGTTGTTTATTAAAAGATAGAGACAGAGAAGTTACAGAAATAAGCTATTATTTTGAATTTTATTTTCTTTCATATAATTTGCACAAGTGGTGGTCATAAAGTTTGAACCCACAACTTTAAAATTAATAGGTAAAATTTTAACCATTAACACCACCTAGGAAAATTACTCAATATTTTCGGAGCATAGACATGTGTTTGTACTTCCTAACCAATCATCATTCAATATATCACCACATGTTTTTTAATCACTCAACACAATACTCTACTTATCTATCTTCTTCACCAATCATAATGCTATAAAATACCACGTGTCTATATTCCGTGATTATTGAATAATTACCCCAACACCTAACGGTTCTCAAAAACAACACCTAACATATCTACTAACTGATTCCTCTTGTATTGTAGTGTGTACTATAAAAAAAAAAAATTAAGAAAAAAAAAAACACGACGGCTATAATCTTGCGGCTACACAGAACCACAATATTTCTTGAATATTTTGGGCCAAAAAAATTATCGGTTTCGATTCGTAGCTCGAAAGTTGTGGCTCGACTGTGGCTCAAGGGGTCAAAACAACGTCGTTTTGACCCCCTTTTTTTTTTTTCTTTTCTTTTTCTTATTTTCAACTACATCTTCTTCATCTTCTCTATATCTTTTTTTTTTTGCAGAAGAAGAACGAAGACCAGGAAGAAGGAAGAAAAGAGGAGGAGGAGGACTGGAGGGGGCATAATATTGGGGGAGGAGGAGGCGGAGACGGGGCGACGGCAGTCGGAGGCTGAGGCGGGGCTGGGCTGGGCGACAATCGGCGGATCGACGGCTGGGCGACGATCGTCTTCTCCCTCTCTCTCTTCCCCTCTGCTTCTCTCTTTCTCTCCCTCTCCCTCTCTTCCTCTTTTCTCCTTCTCTCTCTCTTTTCTGTTTCGAGCCAAATTCAGGCTCCGAATTTCGAGCTACCGCTCATTTTTCAAAAATTATTAGAAATATTATCAAATACAAATTCATGAGGCATACGATTGCTCCACATAATTATTCCATGTACCGATACAAAACCGTGTTAAGACCTTCACATGAAAGGAAAATCATAGTATTTGTCTGTAGCCAAGTAGCAATTTTTCAATGTATTACTCTATTTTTCTCGGAGAATAAGCTTACAATAAAAGTTACAACATCGTTGCTGATAAGGGAATTCACTTGTACAGATTATCTATTTGTTCTTTGTATTGAGCTACAACTTTGTCCCTCTGAATTTTCATCGTTGGAGTCATTAAACCATTATCAATCTGCATGCGAAAAGGATTTCTTGAAGAAAACTAGATAAAATGGATATGTGAATGGTTATACAAGTGTGAACATTTACCGTGAAAGGCTCATCAACAAGAAGGATTGGCCCAATTTGAAACGAGCACCCAGAAGTCCTGCATGAAGGAAAATCTAGTTAGACATTTGTTTTAAGTGAAGAAAACCGCAGGGGGTAGTTATCTAGTTGTAGAAAACAATAAAACTAAACAGAAAGATAGAGACTGGTCATTTTTCCCTCACCATTTCCTCAGCTCTTCATATAATAGACTAGTCATTTTTTTCTCACTAAGTTTCAGAGGCATCCGCACCTACAATCAACAACTTCTTTGCGGTCACTAAAATCTCTTCTTGTTTGGAACAATTATAGCTCCAAGACGACATTGGTCCTACACGTGATTATTTTCAAAGGAAAAGTTACACATCACCTCAAGAGTGGTAGTTTTTTCACAAGTACAATAAAAGGAAATAAAGAGCGAAAAACCCAATTCAAAAGAAAGATTAAATTTCACCTGGCCAATAACAACAATCTGCTGAATTAAACTACTTTTCAAGGAAGCTTCCTCAAGCTCTGATGGCTCAACATTTTCACCTATTTTTCCCAACACAGTAGATCAGTTAATGAACAAACTTTTGATTGGCAAATAGTTTTGAGGAAACTTGACATAGTTGCACATAAGGTGCAATTGTAAAGTTATAAAAAAGAGAGAAAAAAAAAAGGCCTTGTTTAAGAGACCACACATAATTTTTAAAGAAATATTAAAAGCTTTTTTTTTTTTTTGGATAAGTAAGAAGCATTATAATGAATTATCAAATGGATGTAGTCACCACTATTACAATGCCAAACCTCGAAATTTATACAAAAATCACTACTAAAAATTAGACTTTTTGCGATGGTCTCAAACGTTGCAAAAGGTCCATATATCATCACAAAAGATTTTTTGCAACGGAGTAGCGACGGGAAATGGGGGGTGGCAGAAGGGAGCGTGACAAAAAGTATTTGCGACGGTTACAAGACGTCGCTTTCTTGTAGCGACGGCTAATCAATGGTTTTTGCAACGATTTAATCTGACACAAAAAAAGAGGAAAAAACTTTACTTTTAGTGACGATGTTAGTTGCCATTGCCCCAAAAAATTTTAGCGACAGTATTTAACGTCGCGAAAAGTATTATTAGCTATGGTCTAAAACGTCGCAAAAAAAGTAAAATTAAATTAATATCATATTTGCGACAATTTAAACCGTGGCAAAAAGTATTACTAGCAACAGTTTAAAAGATCACAAAAAAGTATAATTAAATTAAAACCATATTTGCGACAGTTTAAACCGTTGCTAAAGGTTTGAACTAATATGTATATGCTACAGGTTAACTCGTCACTAATAAAATGCAAAGAAATGATGATTACATTAGCGACGGTTATTATTGTCGCAATAAAATTATTTTTATAAAATCAATATAGATATGCGAAGATATCATCACGAACTCAAAAGGAGTTGCATCTGCAAAAAGAAACACAAAAAAAACATCATTTACAATATAATTAATTTCAAGTTTACAGAAAATGTAAAACATTTGATATTTATTTCAACAAATAAATACAAAAAAGATTGTAAGCTGCAATATCGACATGCGAAGATATCATCACGTACCGTCAGAGAATATATAGATATATAGATATATGCCATTATGGTGCACTATCAGAGAATTTCTCAGAAGAATTTCAAACGTGAAGCAGAAGAATTTCTCAATGTCGAAGACAATATCACCGGGCAAACATAGAACTTTGACTTCATACTAATGAGACATTTTACGGCTAACATAACCACAAATCAGCATTAACCAACTTAGTCACTCTAGCCGGAACATGTTCTGATGCATTCCTCACTCCTTACACATCTACCATTCAAGAATGAGAATCCATTAATTATAAATAAATAAATAAAAATTATGTATAGCATATTCTACAAAGTTTCAATTTTACAGTTGTTCAAAATCCAATGTAAAAGAATCATTGTCTAAAACACTAAATGCCACCTCAAACCCATCACCCATCAACCATCACCCATCACCTATCTATATCTTTAATTTCAATTTTCCTGATTGAAACTAGCATATAAAATACTAGTTCGATTGAATGAAGTAATTTGCTTGCGTCAACAATAAAAAAGAATAAACAATGATATATTACATTTATGGGCCTCAGGCCTCCCATACTGTAAGCCTGTACCATACTAATGTCCTCACTGCATATGCAATAACGTAATTCAACTAAGATTCATAGTCTAGTCTTGCCACAATTCTTGTGCCCATTAATTTAAAGTAATCTGTTACTTATTACGGCTATACAATAACTAAGGTGATGAAATAACAATGTTTTATGTTCGTAGAATTGTGATCTTATATATCAATCTAGCATCAATTCAAGTAGTCATACAAAATGGCCAACCTGATAACATGAGTCAAATATAAAGTGACAATGACTTGAAGCAAATACATTTGAATTGGATGAAACAAACACTTGGTGGGGCAAGGGGCAGTGAACCATAAACCAAGAATGTTCGATTTTTAGCATGCACACTATAGATTGAAATCAAAACTTGGTGTCTTTTTTAAGTGGCCCCATGGAGCAAAAAACTTGTGTGGAAAACAAAATCGATGTTTGACATTGTCATTAGTTAGAAAGAAAAATATCAGTTAAGTACCTTCTCTATCTTAATTCCTAGACGTTGATAAACTCTTTGATATCCCCTTCGGCTGATTTCACAGATTTGTGCCCATGCCTTCCGATACTTCTCTTCCCCACCCTATGATACAAGTTATGCCATAGGAAATGAAAACAAATAAGATTAATGATGAGACATGACGAAACCTCAAGATAAAATCATTAACCAGATTTTCTTCCAAAACAAAGAAACAAAATTTACAGTTTATAAATCAGATTTCCTCCAAAATAGAAAATTGAAATTTATAGCTTTTAAGATTTTTTACAAATGAGAAATTTAATTATTACTATAATCAATCTCACAGGTCTCCGAGGCATAAAGGTAAATGATTCACCTGGAGACTGACCACCACTTCTTGTGCCCTCTCCTTAAATTCAAGATCACTGTCAAATCTTTGCTTTGATACCTTATAGAATGCCTAATGATAGCATTCAAGTTAAATCAATAATACCCACTTTCATTGAATTTCATGATTCATTTCAATGAAAAAAAATTGAATCGTGCTGATTAGTTGTCTACGGCGAAGGCATAAGTTGCTCAAAGCAACACAAGCAACTAGTTACTTGAATTGTTTGCTAATATAAGTAAGGGACTTTGTTGATTGACGTAGCATAAAAAAATATTCAAGTGACATGAAGAAGTATTCCGTCTGTACAAATTCAAGAATTTAACCCAATTTCCAAAAAAAATTTCTCACCTCGAGATCTCCGATAGCTTGATCATTGACAACCACCACGTTTGGAAATTTTTCGAAAAGAAATTCAACTAGCATACCAAACTGCAGAACATAAATAACATCTTTAAGACATAATAGGAAAGCAACAAAAAAATTATCAAAATAGACTTTCATAATTCAGACAGCACAGAGGTCATAATATTATCACCTTCTAGAGCAGCAATAATCAATAAAAAATTATAATTTTTCCACTTAACACAATAAGGGCCTGTTGGAGTTCCTTCTCCAATCACATATTAAGGAGGGAAAAGGCACTGAAGAACTTAAAACCACTGTTTCACCCAAGAAATTATTTTGATCCAAATGAAAAGGTTAACTCATAAAATGGGACAACCCATTACTAACCCTCATCAAAAAATAAATAATTTTGACAGAACTTATATAAAATTTCAAGATAAAAGAGAGAGAAAACAAACACACAGATACAGATATGCATGTGCTCACACACACACACTTATGTACCCTAGTCACCAACATGGTATCTCCGAAGAACCTCAACATTTGAAAACTCTAGCATGCGGGAGTGTCTCCAATAATTGTAGAACGTAAGTGGCCGACATGCATTTCTTTAGCAATGTTGGGTGAGGAAAAGTCAACCACTGCCCTTTTGACTGTAAGTTTCGGCGACCATGTTTCAATACCGTTTATTAGCATCTCTTGGCTGCTCTGCAGTAGCAACAATATCTTTTAGCAAACCAGATTTTCACACCAAGTGAAGTAACCAAGATAACCCATGATTTTATATTGCTATCCATTGCCTTAAAAAATTATCAATACCTTTCCTATCCATTTTTTTGGGTGAATAAATCATAAAATAAAAGACAAAAGATTACACAAATACAAGGGGAATTTCCCTGGCCCTAATAGAAACAGACAAAACACCCAGCAGAGCAAAAACTGAAGAAAACAAAAAAACTACCAACAAACTGCTAAAACCAAAACCTAAACGACCACCACAAAAAAGATCAAACATAACAACCAAAAGAACAGAAAAAAAAAAACCCAGACTATAACCCATAAAAATAAAGACACCATGTACAGCCCAATGAGAGCGCAGAACCCAAACAGAAAAAACCAGAAAACAGCAAAGGCAGCATAATAGCCACACAAAGCAGCATATTCTGGAAACGTAGAGACTGGAATTAGCAGCGCTTTGAAGCAACTACAACTACCTGAGCAAACCAAGATCTGCCAAACCAGTTGCAGCATACTACCATAACAGCAGCTCACTGAATTAGAAAGCTACCAAACCCAGCACTGCAGCAAACAAAAAGAACCAGCTTGAATACCAGCAACAAGAGACAGCCACACGAACTGCAGCACACAGACAGCAGGCACACTGCCATGCACCACTACAGAAGACTCTCACCATGCACCACAACAGGAAACTCTCAACAACACACTGACAGCAGCAGCACCACTAAGAGCCATGAAGGGCAGCCAGAGACATAAAAAAGGTGCACCCAGCTACAGCAACTTAAAGAATTCCACATAAATGGATGACTTGCCAACTACCTCCATGAAGAGATCCTGAAAGGCCAAGAGATCAACACCACAGTGGAATATTCAACAAGCACTCAAAAGCAAAGGATTTCCTGAAATATAAGCTCTGTCACTCAGCCCACCAACTCTCAACAGACTACCCTGCTGCAAACAAAGATAACAAATATGCAAACTCATATCAATCAACCCTCAATATAACACTCAACACACATCCTTAACAAAGAGCCAGCTTAGGACCTGCATGAACAAACAGTTAGAAAGAATTTGACGGCTCACATACTTAACCCTCAAAGAAACTCACTATATCACTCACTAACCTATTTTAGGACTCCCATCACTCAACCTTCTTCCCAACAATGTACCAGCCAAACCTGCCACAGTTAGCTAATGAATCCAACAAAAAAAAAACACACTAACCAACTTCAGTGTACCTGTAAACAGGACATTAGCCATTTGATTGAACAATAGAAGGAGAAAGTGACCACTCCTTCATATGCCAATCATTAACCTGATCAGCT
Organism: Camellia lanceoleosa; assembly: GCA_025200525.1. Taxonomy (NCBI): domain Eukaryota; kingdom Viridiplantae; phylum Streptophyta; class Magnoliopsida; order Ericales; family Theaceae; genus Camellia; species Camellia lanceoleosa. Next base: position 140,748,518 of record CM045766.1, on the reverse strand, counting down.
TTAAACTTGCTCCCAGACAACAATCTATGTTTGATCAGATTTTTAATCCTACTCAGCACAGAGTTCTCATTAGACTTTTTTGATTGGAAAATTCTGCAATTTCTTTCATGCCAAATACAATAGATGGAGCAGGTAAGCACAAGTTTGTAAATGGTAGTGGACAAAGACTTACCATGTGTATGAGTAGAAAACCAATCAATTAAGTTGCTCAAAGGAAGATAAGGACACTGCACATTGCATTTCACCTGCAAAGACTGCCAAATTCTTTGAGAGAAAAAGCAGCCAAAAAATAGGTGATTGTGGTCCTCATTTTGCTCCTTACACAATACACGTGCAGCAAATACACTAATACCAAACATAATCATCCTATCCAAGGTGCTAAGTCTATTCTGGAAAGCAAGCCAACTCACAGTGCTAACTCTAGGAATATAACACTAAAACCACAGCAGAGTAGACTAATTAACCTTGGGACCCTTAGGCCTCCATTCATTCCAAGCTGACTTTATAGAGAATACACCATCAGCAGAAGGTTGCCAAACAATCAAGTCCTCACTCAAACTGGGTCTCAAATGCTCAGGTGTACTACTCTTGATCTCATCTAACTCCCAAGTCTGGCAACTAGACCACCTCCAAGTAAAACCATTGACAATAGACTCAACCTTAGCCTGAGCCTGAATACCAGAGTCATATATAACCCTATCCCCAAACTCTCTATGAAGAGGCCCCAAAGGATGCCAGTGGTCAAACCAGAGAAAAGTCCTCTTCCCATTACCAATTTTGCCTCTTATTTTTGTCCATAAGCTCATGGCATTGTTGCTGCCTCAAAAGAAATCCCCAATTTAACAATTCAAAAAAGAGTATAAAAGAATTTCCATTGCTATAAAAACTTGAGAAATTTTACGGGTGACAAACTCAACTTCAATTCACTTATTTCCATAAATGAGCAATACCATTGGTAATCACCAAATCTTGGATTGCAAGCAGCAACAAGAGGCTCAACGTCATACTCATTATAGGAAGCACGTATGAAAGGAATAAGAAGTGTATCATCTTGTAAGAAGAACATTCAATTAAGTATTGAAATAGATAATTCTCATCTCTCAATATTTAAAATTCAAGCCATAAATATGCAAATATTAAGGTTTATATAGATTTAAAACTAGGGTTCCAATCCCCGCTCTCTCAATCTCCAATCTCTTCACCACTTTCTAGGGTTCCAATGAAGAGGGTTTGATTCCAATGAAGCCAAAAGAAGAGAAAAAGAGGAGAGAACAGCAGAGGAGAGATACCTGGATGCTGGAGGGTATGTTTTGTTCTCGCCACCGCTGCTGCTACAGACAGTCTCTGAGGGTAACGCGAGAGTGAGAGCAAGAGAAAGAGAGATTGTGAGGGTTTGTGCGAGCGAGTGTGAGAGGAAAGAAAAGGAGAGGAGAGAAGGGTCACCTGGAATTCTTCCTATGCTGGTGCTGTTGGGGCTTCGAGATGGAAAGAGACGACTGGGAGAAGGCAGACCGTTTTTTCTTTCTTTTTTTGTCGTTGATCTGAGAGGGGATACTGAAAGGGTATGGAAGATAGGGCAAAGATGAAGGGTGCGGGAAGCAAAAAGAAGTTTTTTTGCGACGGAGAAATAAATAGCGTTGCAAAAAAAAAAAAAAAAAAACCAAAACCGACGGGTGATTATGGTGTTGATCTATGGTATGATGGGACTGTTTGTTACAGTTTTTGGGAATGATTATAACTTATTTTGATTTGGGAGTCTGTGTCCAACAGTTTGATATAGCTTCTGCTTATAGTTTTTTAACAGAAATAGTTTAAATAAGTTGAAAAAAACTAATTATTTGAAAGCCAGGGCAGGGGTGTTTTTAGCTTCTGCTTTGTGATTATCAGCTTTTTAATTAAAAAAGACTCCACCAAACAGGGCCAATATTCTAAACTAAGAAACAATGGCAAGAACTGAAATAAATTTTGACTCCTTGAGTTTCTTACTTTTTTTCTTTTCTTTCTCTTTCTTTCAAAACAAAGATGGATAGATGGAATTATAAATGCAATGAATCAAAATAAGAAAAAAACCGGAAGTTCCAACTTGTTACCAGAAGGAATCTTTGGTCACAGCTTCTTAAAAGAGACGCAACTCCTGGTCTGCTCAAAATCTCAAGACAATTCCGACGATATAAAATTTGTCAAAATCAAAGCTATAACAAGCGCCGTAGACCTTGCCGAAGATTCACCAGAATTTTGCTTGAAATTTTAGTTGCGAAGACATTTGAAGAAAAAAATTGATTGTTGGTGTACCAAACAGGTTCCCCATCCTAACATATATCACAAAAATACAAAACCTTACAAACCCCACTTCCAATATGCAGTTAATAAATGTAAAATTCAAAACATCTTGAACTTACAAAGTGAACTAACTATATATTTTTTTTTAAATATTAAAAACAATAAGGATAGGATTTTCTAGTTAAAGATAAAATTGATAGTAGCAGTAGCAGCAAAATTAAAAGGATGTTAAAAATTACCCATTAGCAACATTTTGCAAATCTCAGCCTGATAAATTAGCAGCTTCAGAGAGGGCAGCTTTCCTCACCTCCACCTTCTCCATCTCATCCACATAACACTTTTCATGTCTTCCAAATGCTTCTCCAAAACACCCTGCTTGGTGCCATACATCAGATGGATCAACATCATAGAATATTGGGAGAACTAATTGTCCAAGTATTTTCTTGCATTCAATGATCTTCACGAGCTCGTCAAGGCACCATCTAGAAGAAACATAGTTTGTTGAGAAAACAACGATGGAGATCCTCAATTCTTCGATTGATTTTAGTAGGGCCGAAGAAAGGTCATGCCCTCTTGAGAGTTCATCATCGTCCATGAAGGTGTGAATTCCAGCTTAAACCAAAGCCGCATAGAGATGATTAGTAAAGTTTTTGCGGGTATCTTCACCTCTGAAACTCAAGAACACGTCATAGCTCTTGCGAGGTAGTGTTGAAAAAGATGAAGTAGCAAAACGAGAAGAGCCATATAGGGTTCTTGTAGCAGCCATGGATCAATAATCATCAGTGGAGGAATCATAACAAAATCCACATATAATCTCATTGATGTAATCCTTCACACCATAGCAATAATCTACTGGAGGACCTAATTGATAGAAAAATTTCACTCCTGCATATACGAGCAACAACCGATTACAGGAATCTTGATTTTGATCGCACAAATTGAGTTTGTGTGTAAAATTAGGGTTTTGATTTGTTTATTATTTAGATGTATTTTGAAGGATAAATTTAATAGGATCTATTGAGAAATTATGCATACTTAATAATTTTTTTTTGATGCAAATAGAATTCCCCAAGCACTCCTATTTGATTGGGTTTTTTTATCTTAAAATATATGGACAGAATCCTCAGAGAGTTAAAATAAAATAATAAAAAAATTTAAGAAAATATTATTTTTTTTCTAAATAATTTCATTTTTATAAATGTTTTTATTTTAAAATAAAAAATACATACTAAACCACGACATTATATATATATATATATATATATTAATTTTATATGAATTTTTTTTTAGCACGTCCATAAATAAAATTTTGGATTTGTTTCGTCTAATTGTCCACGTGCTAAACTTTAAGGTCCATGAGGACGCGATTTTGATATCATAAGTCATTTATCTATTTGTACAATATAAAACAGAGGTGGGTTCTCTCTCCTCTCTCTTTCTCTCTCTATTTCTGAATCTCATCATTTTTGTTCTTCATCATCTCCTCATCCTCCTCCTCCACTCTTATCTCCTCCATTACTCTTTTTTTCGTTTAGATCTGTTACAGAAGTGGATTTTGTTAGAATGGGAGTAGAAGAAAGGGGCAGTGGTGATTAGTGCAGGTGAGGAGGGCGACACCATTGAGGCAGATCCAGAGTGTGGCGGAGGAGATCTTAGAGAAGACCATGCCCATTTGGTGTTTCCCGATGAGGGTGTTGCTATTGACAAAGTCAGGGTAGTCCATCCTCGCTCCGATGGTCGGGAGTTTTAGTAGAGGGATAAGTGGGTCGCCGTCGCCGTTGCCGCCGCCGCCGCCCATTGGAGGCTACTGGCTGTGAAGGATCTCGAAGCCCCTCCTGGTTCATGTGAAGTGGCAGACTTTGAGGCTAGCGTCAGTAGATTGATGCTCTCTTCTTCTTCTTCGTATCCACCATCGCCATCTTCTTTTTCGTGGAACTATGCTTCTCATGAGCTCGCCAAACTCTGTGCTTCAGAGAACAACCCCATTTGCATTGTTAGAAATAAGGCCAAAGGTATGAGATTGCCATAGGTTTGTATATAGAAACTCTGTTTTATTTTGGTTTTTTTCTGAAATTTTTTTCAATCTCATTTATAATGGTGGTGGTGGTAATGGAAAAGAATGAGGAGTGAGAGATATTTAGGGAATATAGGCTCTGTGAATTTCACCAGATAGAAAAAATAGACTTAGTGAAATTCAATTTGGTGAATTTTAACAAATAGATTAAAAATATTAAAATAATTTTGATAGATAGATAAAAATATTATGGGGGATGCACCAATAAATCTTAAATTTGTATCTTGTAACCCATTTGGTCCTATGAATTTTCTTATGAACTGTTTGGTCCTATTCCAATGTTAATGACCATTAAACATCAACAATGATTCATCCCACTAAAAACACCATCACTAATAGCACTAATGCATTAAAAAAGTAAAATAAAAAATAAAAAAATACAACTCCAAGACCAAAACATCACATCATTACTGGCGGGACCCACTGCCACCTAATTAGTGGGAGCACTAATTAGTGCTCCCAAGCATTTTTCATTAAACATCAAACATCATCATCGTCAAAACAACATCATCATCAAAACAACATCAAACTGTTGGGTTGGGTTTCCCTTCTATGTGGAGGATGGCCCAAAAATAGTTAGTAAAGCCCATGTGATTGCCAAAGCCCACATGGAGAGGTTATGCTTTTGGGCTGATTTAGCCCATGAGTGTATTATTGCACAAACCCTTGCTCTGTATCACTTAGAGAAGGGGATGAAAAACAGACGCAGCGGCAGCCACAAAACAGAGAGGAAAAAGAGAGGCCAAGTTCTTTGGAAAAATTCTGTCCAGCTTTGATCAAGCTATCCGATCGACATTCATTTGTGGTCCGATTGAGCTGAAATTTGGTAGGCGAGTTCACAACTCAAGACTCTACATTACGACGGTGGAGATCGATTTGGAGTATTTTACTGGTTTTTGGCCCGTAAATGACTGTTTTGGTGAGATCTTTCCTTAACTTTGTATTTTGATCTTTGGTAGCCAAGAAAGCTTATTTGTAAGTTGTTCTTGATTGTTTGCCTCTAGTTCTACCTAGAGAGAACTCTTGTATGCCCATTACTTGTTGATAGTGGAGATATTTGGTGGACTACGGTCCCGTGGTTTTTTCCTTTCCACATCGGGAAGGTTTTTTCCACGTTAAAAATTATTGTTGCTTTGTTGTGTGATTGTGTGATTGTTGGATCATCATTTCAGAATATTTTTCAGAATATTGTGCTCTATTAAATTGTTTCCTAATAGGTTCACACAAAGAGGGAGAATAAATTACTTCCGCTATTTTTGTGTCGGTTTCGGATATTTCGAATTGGCCATTTGTTTGTTTTTCTCCCAACATAGTGGTATCAGAGCTTGGTTCATATTGTTGTGTGTCTTGTGTTGAATAATGGAAGCAAATTTAAGTAGAATGGTTACTTTGAATGGTTCTAATTATCACACATGGAAAGGAAAAATGGAAGACCTCCTTTATGTGAAACAATTTCATCTACCGGTATTTGCTACTGAAAAACCAGAAAATAAATCTGATGAAGAATGGACATTACTACATCGACAAGTGTGTGGGTACATTAGGCAATGGGTGGATGATAATGTTTTGAATCATATTAGTGGAGAGACACATGCACGTACACTCTAGAACAAACTTGAACAATTGTATGCTCTAAGATCGGAAATAATAAAATGTTTCTAATAAAGCAATTGATGACTTTGAGATACCAAGATGGAACCCCATTGACAGATCACTTGAACACTTTTCAATGAGTAATTAATCAGTTGGCTGGAATGGGTATCAAGTTCGATGATGAGGTACAGGGGTTATGCTTGCTTGGTACATTGCCGGACTCTTGGGAAACATTTAGAATGTCATTGTCTAACTCGGCCCCAGATGGTGTAATCAATATGGATCTAGCTAAGAGCAGTACTTTAAATGAAGAGATGAGGAGGAAATCACAGGGATCTTCTTCACAGTCAGAGGTTTTGGTTACAGAAAGAAGGGGGAGAAGCAAGAGCAGAGGTCCGAAGAACAGAGATAGAGGTAGAAGCAAGTCCAACAAGTTTGCTAATGCTGAGTGTTATCATTATGGGATGAAAGGGCACATCAAGAAACACTGCAGAAAATTAAAGAGAGAAAACAAGGAGAAAGGGATTGAGCATGAGGGAAAGGATAATGATCGAGTTGCCACCGCTACTTCCGAAGACTTTCTCATTGTTTATGATAAAGATGTTATTAACATAGCATGCCATGAGACCAATTGGGTGATTGATAGTGGTGCCTCTATTCATGCTACATCTCGAAAGGATTTCTTCACATCCTATATACCCGGCGACTTTGGTTCGGTAAAGATGGGCAATGATGGCTTGGCCAAAATCATTGGTGTTGGAGACGTGCACTTGGAGATGACTAATGGCACGAGGTTGGTTCTTAGAGATGTAAAGCATATTCCTGATATCCGTATGAATTTGATTTCTGCAGGCAAACTTGATGATGAGGGTATTGCAACACTTTCAAGAATGGTCGGAAGCTCACTAGGTGCTATGGTTGTGGCTCGAGGCAAGAAGCATTCTACTTTGTACATAATGCAAGGCTCCCAAAGAAGTTATTAATGGTGGATGATGAATCTACAAAGGAATTGTGGCATAAAAGGCTTGCCCACATGAGTGAGAAAGGCCCGCAACATTGGCTAAAAAATCTTCATGTCTGGAATGAAGAATGCACTTTTGAAAAGGTGTACTCACTGTTTGGCAGGAAAGCAGAATAGAGTTTCTTTCAAGAGTTCCCCTCCTTCAAGAAAGCCAAATATACTTGACTTGGTATATTCAGATGTTTGTGGTCCTATGAAGATAAGAACACTTGGTGGCTCCTCACATTTTGTGACCTTCATAGATGATCATTCAAGAAAGTTGTGGGTCTACACTTTAAAAAGCAAAGATCAAGTGTTAGAGACTTTTAAACAGTTCCAAGCCTTAGTTGAGAGACAGACTGGGAAGAAGCTCAGGTGCATCAGAACAAATAATGGGGGAGAGTATTGCGGTCCTTTTGATGATTATTGCATAACAGGTATTCGACATCAAAAGACACCCCCGAAGACTCCTCAGTTGAATGGTTTAGCTGAGAGGATGAACAGGACACTGGTTGAAAGAGTTAGATGCTTGCTTTCACAGGCACGGTTGCCAAGATCCTTTTGGGGTGAGGCTTTGAGCACAGTTGTACATGTTCTTAATCTCACACCATGTGTTCCTCTTCAGTTCGATGTACCAGATAGAGTTTGGACTGGCAAGGATGTTTCCTATGATCACTTGCGTGTCTTTGGATGTAAAGCATTTGTTCACATTCCCAAAGATGAGAGGTCTAAGCTCGATGTGAAGACCCGACAGTGCATTTTTCTAGGCTATGGCCTAGATGAGTTTGGCTACAGGCTATATGATCCAGTTGACAAGAAACTAGTGAGAAGCCGAGATGTTGTGTTTATTGAAGATCAAACTATACAAGATATTGAGAAAGCAGAGAACTCAATGTCCTGGCATAGTGATGGTCTAGTTGACTTGGATCCGGTTCCTCTGACAGATTTGCCTACACAGGGTGAACATGATGTTCAGGATGACCAACAAGGTCTAGGTGATGCAGATGATCCCTTACAGTGCCGAGATGTAATGAGACTCTTGAGCAGCCATAACACCAGAGATCCCACCAGATGTTCCAACCAGGAGGTCAGCTAGAGACCGACATCTTTCCACTTGGTATTCTGCAGATGACTATGTGTTAATGACTGATGGAGGAGAGCCCGAGTGTTATGCAGAAGCCATGGAAGATGATCATAAGCTGGAGTAGGCTGATGCGATGCAAGATGAGATGCAATCATTGCATGATAATCACACTTTTGAGTTGGTGAAGTTGCCTAAGGGAAAAAGAGCTTTAAAGAACAAGTGGGTGTACAGGGTGAAACATGATGAAGTCACTTCACAACCACGATACAAAGCTAGACTAGTTGTTAAAGGGTTCAGTCAAAGAAAAGGCATAGACTTTGATGAGATCTTCTCACCAGTTGTAAAAATGTCTTCTATTCGTGTGGTTCTTGGCTTAGCCACTAGTCTAGACTTAGAGATTGAGCAAATGGATGTGAAAACTGCCTTTCTTCATGGTGACTTGGAGGAAGAGATTTACATGGAACAACCAGAGGGTTTCAGGGTGAAAGGAAAAGAGGATTATGTATGTCAGCTAAAGAAAAGTCTTTATGGTCTGAAACAGGCACCTAGGCAGTAGTATAAGAAGTTTGAGTCAGTTATGGGGGAGCAAGGCTACATGAAAACTACTTCTGACCATTGTGTATTTGTGCAGAAATTCTCTGATGATGATTTTATTATTTTACTGCTCTATGTTGATGACATGTTGATTGTTGGCAGGAATCCTTCAAGAATTGACAAATTGAAGAAACAACTAAGCAAGTTCTTCGCCATGAAAGACTTGGGGCCAACAAAGCAAATTCTTGGTATTCGAATCTATCGACGTAAAAGAAGAAGTTGTACATGTCACAAGAGCAATACATTGAAAAAGTGCTTGAAAGATTTAATATGAACAATGCGAAAGTGGTTAGCTCACCTCTTGCTACTCACTTTAAGTTAAGCACTAATCAAAGCCCTTCTACAAATAAAGAGAAGGAAGATATGGAAAGAGTTCCATATGCCTCACCTGTAGGAAGCTTAATGTATGCAATGGTTCGCACAAGGCCGAGATATAGCTCATTCTTGGTGTAGTTAATGATTTCTTTCAAATCCAGGAGAGAGCATTGGAATGCAGTAAAGTGGATAATGAGATATCTTAGAGGCACTTCCAAGTTGACACTCAGTTTTGGAAATGAAAAACCAATTTTAGTTGGCTACACTGATGCAGATATGGCAGGAGATGTGGATGCCCGTAAGTCTACTGGTTATTTGATCACTTTCGTGGAGCTGCTTTCTTGGCAATCAAGGTTGCAAAAATGTGTTGCACTCTCTACAACAGAGAGGCAGAGTTTATCATGCAACTAAGCTTGTAAAGAGTTGCTATGGATGAAAAAGTTCTTGACGGAGCTTGGTTTCAAACAACAACAATATGTGTTGTTTTGTGATAACCAAAGTACTATTCACTTGGCTAAGAACTCTACATTCCATTCGAGGTCGAAGCACATCGACGTGAGGTACCATTGGATAAGAGAAATTCTTAATCATAAGTTGTTGGAACTTGAAAAAATTCATACTGATGATAATGGTGCTGATATGTTGACAAAAGCTTTGGTAAGGGAGAAGCTTGAGACTTGTTGCTCGATTGCCGGGATGGAGAATCCCTCCACCTAGTCGGAAAGGGGGAGATTTGTTGGGTTGGGTTTCCCTTCTATGTGGAGGATGGCCCAAAAATAGTTAGTAAAGCCCATGTGATTGCCAAAGCCCACATGGAGAGGTTATGCTTTTGGGCTGATTTGGCCCATGAGTGTATTATTGCACAAACCCTTGCTCTGTATCACTTAGAGAAGGGGATGAAAACAGACAAGAAGACCCACAAAACAGAGAGGAAAAAGAGAGGCCAAGTTCTTTGGAAAAATTCTGTCCAGCTTTGATCAAGCTATCCGATCGACATTCATTTGTGGTCCGATTGAGCTGAAATTTGGTAGGCGAGTTCACAACTCAAGACTCTACATTCTGGACGGTGGAGATCAGATTTGGAGTATTTTACAGCTGGTTTTTGGCCCGTAAACAGTACCTGTTTTGGTGAGATCTTTCCTCAACTTTGTATTTTGATCTTTGGTAGCCAAGAAAGCTTATTTGTAAGTTGTTCTTGATTGTTTGCCTCTAGTTCTACCTAGAGAGAACTCTTGTATGCCCATTACTTGTTGATAGTGGAGATATTTGGTGGACTACGGTCCCGTGGTTTTTTCCTTTCCACATCGGGAAGGTTTTTTCCACGTTAAAAATTATTGTTGCTTTGTTGTGTGATTGTGTGATTGTTGGATCATCATTTCAGAATATTTTTCAGAATATTGTGCTCTATTAAATTGTTTCCTAATAGGTTCACACAAAGAGGGAGAATAAATTACTTCCGCTATTTTTGTGCCGGTTTCGGATATTTCGAATTGGCCATTTGTTTGTTTTTCTCCCAACACAAACATCACAACATCATTATCAAAACAACATCAAACATCATCATCAAAACAACATCAAACATCACAACATCATCATCAACATCAAACATCATTATCAAAACAACATCAAACCTCACAAACATCATCATCAAAACAACATCAAACATCTTCATCAAAACATCAAAATAACAATTAAACAATTTTTCTAATAACGATTAAACATCAAAATAACCATTAACATAACATCAAACATCAAAATAACGATTAAACAAATTTTTTTGATCAAACATCATCTTCGATTGCAGATTCGAAGAGAGGGAGAAAATAGATGTAGATGTGTATATGTTCTAAAAAATAATTTTAAAGGTGGGTTTGTATATATACATCCAGATAATGATTTTACAAAGTATACATATACACATCTAAATCTACATCTACATCTACATACAGAATAAAAGAACAAGAGGGCTTGGGTAGTGGGTGGGCATTATTTTGATAATGGATTTGTGGGCGATTGGATAGCGCTGGGAGATTTGGTGTTTATGGTGCTGGCTACGGTGGCCCATCACTGATTCATCTTCCACTGTCGGGTGAAAACATTATCCATAGCAGTGGGTGGTTTTGTGGCACCATCTATGGAAGGTTGTGGATGTCCAAATTGTACCCATTGTAGATGGTTAACAAAGAACATCAGAACACCAACACCGATCTGGGCCGGCGGCGGCGGCGGAACGCAATGACTGCCGTGATCCCGAACTTCCTCGCCTATCTTCCAAACGAAAACCTGATTACGACTATGAATATGATCCTCGCGACCACGACGATCGTCGCAGTCACCACCGTCGCTCAGCCCTAGAACCACCACCTCACAAATCCACCGCCGCAGCGGAACAACAACACAGCAGCAAGCAGAAATCAAGCGCCTTCTCTTGCATGAGATCAAGGGTTGAAGAATCAATACGAAATTGCAATTTTCTGGGTTTAAATACCAATTTAGAATTAAAAGTAGTGGGGTTTAAATATCAATTAAAAGTAGTGGGGTTGGTTGGTGGTTGTGCCAAGCATGATGTTGTTGATGTTGTTGATGTAAATAGTGGGACTAAATGGTGCATAAGAAAATTTATAGGACTAAATGGTTTAACTTTCTACCACATAGGATTTACTGGTAATTTTTTCAAAAAATTAAGACATATTTTAATAGATAGATTTTTTCAACAGATAGTTTATTTATAAAAATTTCAACAGATATGTTTTTATAAACTTTTGACAAATAAATATTCTAATCACCAAATAAGATTTTTTTTGTTGAATCTAATGCCTGTATAGGGTGGAAGGAGGTCGTGGTGGAGAAGGGGCAATGAAAGGGACAGGGAAGTGAAAACACGATTGGAAAAAGGAAGGGTGCAGGCAGCATGAAAAGGGAATAAAAGTAGAAGTATCACTACTAGAAAAAGTACTTTTTGCGATCATCACAAACCGTCGCAAATAATAAAAATGCAGTCGCAAAAGACCTTTTGCGACGACCCATGTGGCAAATGAGGGACACGAATGTGGGAGTGACAAATATTTTTTGCAACGGCAAAGCAGCAGTCGCAAATTATTTGCGACCACCTAAACTACTTATGGCGACCGCTATTTTGCCGTAGCAAAAAAAAGAAAAAGAAAAATACTAACAGATTTTTTGGCGACCATTTTGTTACCGTCGCAAATACTTTTCAATGACATTTATAAATAGTACAATAATAGCCTTTTAGCAACGAATTTTTTTGTTGCCGCAAATAATTTTTTATTATAAGAGACTTTCAAATCACAACCAGGTCTATTGATAAATTCCACTATCAAATGATGAAAAGGACGAATATTGATGGATCATTGGATCACCATTACAAATGAAATGAACAAAAAAAATTTGTTATAATTCTAAAACAAATACAAATGCAATACAGAAAATACCGAACCTTCAAAAGCTCAGCAAGTTTAGCTGATTCTTCTCTTGCATGTGCCAGACCTCCTTCCAAATGTTCCTCACCACATATAAGTGGAATCATCGCCATTAAATTAAATTTCTGGCATACTTATTGGTATTTCTTCCAGGGATATATATATTGATTCATCATCGCCAAGAATCTCCCTCAATAATCAATACTAAAGTAAGTTATTCAGCAGCTATAATTAAGGTAGTTGAGAATTGTATTAAGAAACTTCAAGATAACTTGGTCCTTTCCAGTGCCACACAGATATATACCAATATCAGTGTGAAGAACTACACATGGAAAAGATCCCAGTTAAACAAATATCCAGTTTCCAGCAGTTTGTAAATTGTAATCTTACTTCTCTGTTATTAAGGGTCATCTCATTGTGTCACCGGCATGTAAGAACAATTGGATATTTCAGCCCAATTAATGTCAAATCATAAGCCCATAACCATCCCGAACATCACATGACATTGGTATTACATGCATGATTAGGAAAGCTCTCCAAGCTCAGAATACAGCTTTATGCCCTCAGATAATCAAAAAGTTCTAACTTTAGGAGAGAACTTCAATAGGCAATCAAATACAGGATTTAAATAAATCACGAACTTAAAAAGAGAGCAGGAGACTAATCAAACTTGAAATGAAAGTCAGCCAGTTCTTCAGCCATCACACACAAGCATTTGAAAGAGGATGACTTAAATTGGAAAAGATATGATAAGAGAAACATACTTCCTATTTGAATTATTGAAGGCCAAGTCTACTTGTAGAGAATCACTTTCAAAATCAATCACCTCAACCTCCTTCCCATCAGCACAGTGGTTACCATATTTACCAGATGTATATTGCCATTGTTACGTATGGACAAATCAACATCCACTGGTGTGGCTTCTTTTTTGCTTTCTGGAATAGATGGGAAAAAGAGAATTAGATCGCGAACACAATCAACGTTCTCATTCACTTCAGAATCTTCCATAAGATTAAGATCACAAATCTTAAATGAACCCGGAAAAAGTTGTTTCTCTTCACTTGAACATTAAAAAAGTACGTCATTAATTGGACATATAAGAAAAGCCATGTACTAAAGATGGAGTAAATAAAACTAGTTAAAAACTCATAATATCTAGCATAAAAATTGCTTAATATTACTACCAAAAGATTCAAGATAATAATGCCAAACATGAAGCTATGTTTATATGCATGATCATTTAGAAATGCTAGAACTACAGTTTGCAAGGAGGCAGGGTGTCTATGGCCATCAAAAGGAAGCTATCTGCAATGAACATGCGCAGAGCTAATACACAAAAAAATAAAAGCAAGGCAAAGGGTCATCCTAAAAGAGTGAAGGTGACCTTAATAACTCAACATAGGATATTTAACATGACCTTTAAGCAATGAATCAACTATGTTATTCTACAATGTAGCCTCATTAGACAGAGAGACCTTTATTATGTACAAGTTTTTCAAAAACCAGACAGCACTGCAACAATAATGTCCAAAAACAAAGCTACAATAACAAAATTGCTACTCCAATATGTTAGGTTTTTATTCTTGGCAATCCCGTTTGACAAAACTCCTTTCAGTTGTACTTGTTTTCGCACTTTTATTTCAGTGAGGCTATGAGTTTCTTAGATGCGAATCCAACCCGAATTGTGCCTTTGCAGAGAAGTTTTGTGATGTTAATTCTTTCAAGATTGCCACTTCGCTGATTATGACGGGGATCGAGCTAATGGAAAATTGCCTTCGAAGTTGCTTGTCTGCTCGAGCGGATATTCCCCCACTCGAGCGGAGAATCCTTGGTTCCAGAAGTTTGATTGCCTGCAAAAATGCTGTGATATGTTTTTTCCTGCTCGAGCGAAATTTTCCGCGCTCGAGCGTCGGTCCACTCGAGTGGCCATTCTGACGCTCGAGCAGAGATCGCAGGACAGATTTCTATAAATACGTGTTTCAGTCCAAATCCAGGGGTTAACGCCTCCAGATCTTCTTCTTGGGTTCTAGGGTTTCTATCTAAGGCTATTTTGCTAGTTTTCTTTGATGTTTAATTGAGTATTCAACTCATGTGTTAAGAAGAATACATCAAAAGTTTGTTTGTTCATTCTTTACAAAAGAGAGAATTGTTCTTCGGTGGATTCTGAAGAATTCGAGCCTGAAGCTTTGGTGGATTCTGGAGTGGCTCATCGTCAAGACAATTCCGAGGTGAAGACCGGGTTGGAAGAGGCACATAGGGGTTGGTTCAATTCGGGCGTGGATTCGTTAGGTAATTGAGAGTATAGCTGTGTAATTCCTTTATATCTTCTTACTGGATTGTTTTGTGGCTGTTGCCTGTGGTTTTTTTTATCACAATTGGAGGTGCTCCAATTGTGATTTTTCCACGTTAAAATCGTTGTGTCGATTTGTCTTGATTGTTTGATTGGGATTGTTGTTTATTGCCTTAAATTGATACATAATCACAAATTAATATCTAGCGGATTTTTAGATTTTTCACAATGGACAACTTTATGGGATAATACATGAGCAATAATATGAGTGGAGGGATGAGACCTGTGTCTGGTTAAATCGTAGCTAAAGGAGAACACAAATGGATAGAAAGCAAGAGGAGGAGCCTGGAGCCTAACCAGGAATACTTTCACAACTTATTTCTGCTTCATTAAGATATTCTACAGACCTTGACCATAGCATGTAATAAGGGAGGACATGTATAGCCAAAATTAGGATATTAAAATGAATGATTAGCAATAACATAAAACATAGAAGTAGATTCATTCTTGACAAGTTCAAGGTCACAACAATTCTTAACAAAATTATATGAAGGAGCTGAGAAGCTTTTATCAAGTGCGATGGATACCAAGTGCCACATTAATAGTACATAAAAAATGTTGCATAGAATATTACCTACTGGAAATTGTCTGCACACCTGTGATGGTTTTTAAAATCATATATTGGGACCTGGACAGATTGGACACTTTTGAGTTTCTCAATGCACTCTACAAGCTGTTCGGAATCAATAGCATCTACACACAAGCAAACATATATTTGAGATTTGCACAAAAGCTCCTGTGCATTCTACCGAATTCCAGTTGCACCATATAGTCAGCAAAGCGGACAGAAAACACCAACAAAGTTTACGTACAAATTAAAGGCCTATAGCAATACTTAATTATAAATTTTATTACCAAGATGATCAAAGTTATATTCATGCACTCGTTGTGCTTTTTTAGTTGTCAAGCCACGAGAAAATGAATCCTACATATAAGCCACACCAAACATATATCAGGAAATTTGAAAGAGAAATTTGCTTTCATAAAGAGTGAGCAATCCAAGCCAATCAACCAAGTGTCTATCAAAATTCCAACCATACACTGCCAGCTATCACTCACACTTACGATCATAGCCATAATAACAGAAGGCCGTAGTAAAGCACTCAATAAAGTGAGCTGGGTTTTTACTAGGATCAAATATCATTCAATGAAATAATAAACTAAAAGAAAGAAAATTACAGAAAAAATAAAATTTAGAAAAGAAACCAAGAGAAATAAAGTGTGCAGAACATAACAATTGGTCAAAATGATCAAGAACTTTATTACATTCATTCACCACCGCGGCAGTAGATTACACTAAGCATCAGATTTTGACTAAGAATTATGTAATAAAATTTAATGTAATAAACTTGGATTCAAATTTAATGTAATAAACTTGGATTCAAATGTCCAGATTATAGTAAGGGAGCCACAATTTTGAGTGACCAATCAACTTTCTATGACAATAGATTATTAAACATGTGTATGGATAAGTAATATATAGATGGGGGTGTGTTATATGGAAAATGAAAAAAAGTTGCTTAAAAATTCAGAGCAATTTAAAAAAAAAAAAAAATCAAAGGTGAACAGAACCCATCAATTGCATGAAACAATAAAACACTCAAAATCCATGGTTCAAATTGTTAGCCAATTGAGAGATGCCACAGCAATCAACAATACCTTATATACCTGTGACATAACACTAAGAAAATATGAGTCAATTGATAAATGCGAGAATCTTCACCTCGTTTCAAATCAACTGAAAAACCTCCCCCCTTCTAGTTTCACACACACTCCATTGGGAATTGATGAAAAGCCGTAAAGCCGTATCTAAGAGCTCACTTCTTGTGTGGCTTCATCATAAGTTACTAACATGACAATGAAATTTCATTTGAAATTCATTTTATCTCCCAAACTATCTTTAAAATATCAATTAGACTTCCAAATTTTATTTTATTTAGAGGTCTAATGGATATTTTGAGGATAGTTTGGAGGTGATACGAAATTTCAAACGAAGCTTGGGTGCTACATCAGCAACTTATGTTTGATGGTGGGGCTAAAATTGATACAAAATCAAATAATTTAGGTATAAAATTGATATTATTAAAAAAACATGAATTGAATTAATTTTCGAGTAATAGTTTGGGGCAAAATGATATTTTCTCAATTTAATTTTTTATGAATTTTCTTGCAAGCCAAACAGGTAATGGAAAATTATTTCTTATATGTTTTCATTTCCTTTCCTTTTAACCCAATTTCGTATACCAATTTCGATGTTCTCCAACAAACTTTCCATCACTTTATTGGCAACCAAACACTACTTACAACAATTCACTTCGCTCCTTCCGATTCTTTTCCCCTAGTTTTTTGAATTCAAAAAAAACTGAACTAGTAGCAGAAAATGTCAAGATAACAGCAGTGGGTTTTGTGGGTTTGATCATATTAGGTGACTCTGATTTAATGGATAGTTAGGCATGGTTTGGCATGTTTGAAAAAAGTTAAAAGGTCAAAAAGTTACTATCATATTTAAGTCACATGATTTTATTTAAGTTACATCAGCTCTCTAACATATCACTTTAAATCCAACCCAAACCAAATACATATTTCGTAAAAAGTCAAAAAGTGCACTTATTTAAATCATCCCAAACAATCGTTTAATAAATAGTAATGATAATATTGGGTGATCAAGTTTAAGGGGTGGTTTGAAATATTTTAAATAAGTGTATTTTTTGACTTTTTATGAAATATAAGTTAGGTTTAAAGTGATGCAGTAAAGAGGTGATGGAACTTAAATAAGATGATGTGACTTAAATAAGATAATAAACTCTTTGACTTTTTGACTTGTTTAGTATATGCCAAACAAGGCCTAAATTTTTCTTCTGTTAACTTGCTTAGAAGTCGTCCTTTTTTTTTTTTTTGAATTTTTTTTGTCTTTAGTTTTTTTTTTTTTTAAATTATGTCAATTTTTTTTAAAATTTTTCTGGTCCATTTTGTCAAAATGAATCTGAAATATATATATATAATTTTGAAAAAATACGAAAATTTGAAAAAGCCAAAAAAAAAAATCACTATTTTTTACTCTTTTTTTGGGGTCTTTTTTGCACTTTTTTTTTGAATCTTTTTAAAAATTATAATTTTCCAGTTCTTCTTGTCGAGCTAAATTTAGAAATTTAAACATTTTTGATTTTTTTTTTAAAATTTACTAAAGACAAAAATAAATTTAAAAAAAATCAAAAAATAAGCAAATCCCAAAACTTATTAAGTGAAAAAAAAAAAAAAAAAGCAAATGTGAAGGTATTACATATATGTTAAAAAAAATTATTAAATTCAATTAGAAAACGGAAATGGGTGGAAGGTGGAAATTAATATTATTTAAGATGGAACTGAGTGGAAGGTTGAAATTAATGTTAATTTAAATTTTGAAGTTTAAGTTGAAATTAAAATTTCAATTTAGGAAAATTTACCCATAAATCCTATTTTTTAAAAAGTTGAACCATTTAGTCCTAAAAGTTTTCTTATGCACCATTTAGTCCCATTTTATTTTGGTAATGTTTTATTGAATTTTCATTATTTTACAAGTTACAATAGTACCCCTTTTGTGGAATGTTTGTTTCCTAAAAATCTGTAACATCATAAAAACTAATCCTTTTTTTACATCACAACATCATCAAACATCTAGGCCATGATCAACATCATCAACATTAGTTCCATCATCAACATCAGCGACATCCACCGCCACCGTATCCACCCTCACGACGACGACCACCACCGTGTGTAATTTTTTTCTTCTTGTTTTTTGATAAAATTGTGGCAGTTTCTTGAGCTTGTACAATCAAGGCAACGTCGAAACAATCGGACTTGACGATGCCGCCACTCGATTAGGTCTTGATCTGATCTATCATCATCTCAATCTCTTTCTAATTTATGTCTATGACTTTGCACTAATTCTATAACTTGTGTGGTTTTGTAGGAGTTGAGAGGCGTCGGATCTAAGACATTGTCAATGTACTAGAAAGTGTTGGTGTAAGATCTCTAATTCCCCCTTTTTCTTTTTTTCTGTTTCAGCATCTTGACCTCCACATATCATAATTTATCTTACTCTATTAGGATTTTGATAATTTTATTCAGGTTCTTGCAAGAAAGGCAAAGAATCAATATTCTTGGAAAGGGTTTGGAGGAGTTCCAAAGACTCTGCAGCAGCTAAGAGTAATTAATTGTTATTATATGTTGATTTGTTACATATCCATGAAGTTTTGATTCTGCAACTTGGGTTTTTGTAATTTTATTTATTTGTTTGCTTCTTTTCTTTTTTCTTTTTTCTCTTGATGTTCATATGTTGATGATTAATGTTGGTGATGTTTGATGATGTTTTATTAATGTTAGATGTTGTTGATGTTTTTGTTTGATGTTGTTGATGTTTTTTTGTTGATGTTGTTGGTCCGGAATGTTTGATGTTCATATGTTGATGATTAATGTTGGTGATGTTTGATGTTTGATGATGATTAATGTTGTTGATGTTTTTGTCAATGCTTGAAGAACAATGTTTGATGTTCGATTAGGCCCTGAAATTCAATTTTTTTGTTGATGTTGTTGGTCCGGAATGTTTGATGTTCATATGTTGATGATTAATGTTGGTGATGTTTGATGTTTGATGATGTTTTGTTAATATTTGATGTTGTTGATGTTTTTGTTTGATGTATATGCCCTCTATGGTCAATTTTCCTATAATGGGACATTTCAATCTATAAGAAAACTTTTAGGACTAAACATTGTATAAGTTGTTAATTTGGAATTTATTGGTGCATCACCC
The DNA here is from genome assembly GCA_025200525.1 of Camellia lanceoleosa. Taxonomy (NCBI): domain Eukaryota; kingdom Viridiplantae; phylum Streptophyta; class Magnoliopsida; order Ericales; family Theaceae; genus Camellia; species Camellia lanceoleosa. The sequence goes on along the minus strand of CM045766.1, from coordinate 140,728,999 downwards.
TTTAATTTATTAAGTGACAACCCAAACTTTAAAACCATGTTTGGTTAAGTTTTGGAATCATAATTCCAATCCAAAATTTCAAAATTTATAACCAAACACACAATTCAAAACTATTCAAAACCCAATTCAAAAATTATTTTCAAAACTCAACCAATTACACAACTCAAAACTTAATTTAAAATTCTTTTCAAAATTCTATTTTAAAAGAAAAAAATTAAAAATATTTTTTATTTTGTTTTTAAAATTATTTTTAGAATCATAATTTGAGTGTGGAGTCGTGTTTTGAGTTATGAGTTTTGAAAATAGTTTTTTGAGTTGTATTTTAAAATTTTTTGGAATTTTTTTTTAAAATATTTATAAATTTTCTTAATTTTATTTTTTTAAGATAAATATTTTATATTTTAAATATTTATTTATTTATTTTAATATGCACTATATTTCATACATTTTTGTGCTGTGTTTTTTTAAATATTAAAAATTTTATTTTTTATTTTAAATATATAATTTTTATTTTAAATATTTTATTTTATAAAAATATTTTTAAATATTTTAATTTTTTTGCTATATGTTTGGTTAAGATTTGAGTGCAGAATTTTGAAAGTAGTGAAAAATTTCAAATTATGTGTTTAGTTATAAGTTTTAAAAATAATTTTTGAATTGAGTTTTGAATTATGTGTTTGGTTACGATTTAAATGTGAAATTGTGTTTTGAGCTTAAATTATTAAAATTAAAAAAATTAAAATATTTAAAAAATAAAATAAAATTTTCTTAAACATTTTTTAATATTTTAAAAAAAACATATCCAAAAAATTTAAAATACAACTCAAAATTCAAAACTCAAAATACAACTCAAAACTTTTTTTAAAATTTAAAATTTAAAAACTCTTTTCAAACACTTTTCAAAATTTATAACTAAACAAATTTTTCTTTTTTCAAAACTCAACTCACAATTCCACACTCAAATCACAACTTCACGCTCAAATTATAATTCCAAAACTAAACCAAACACTACTATTATATTTTTAGGGAAATTCCAACCTACACACTTTTAAAAAATGCACACTATATGCATTTTTAATTATGTCATTTTTTCTTTAATTATGACTAATTTTTTTCTTTACTTATGATATTATTTTAGTTATAAGTGATAAATTTTTTTAATCATATCACATATTATTAGTTATGAATTTATTTCTTTAATTATGAATCAAAAAAGTGGATATAGTTTCCCATATTTAAAAAATATATATATCCAGCCTCCAAAAAAAACTCCAATACTCGATATTGGAGGGGGCGGGAGGGCGAGGCATCACCAGGACACCGTAAATACTCATGCAAAAGCCATGCGGAGAAGACTCTCTACACAGCTCCACCGCTTTGCCTCCGCCGCCAACATCCGCGGTCACCTTTCCGGCTATCCACTATATCCTTTTCTTGCTCCGTGATTTCCAATTACGGTACAAAGGTTAGTTAGGGCTTTGTTTAAAGTATATTTATTTATTTTATTTTTTTTGTTGCTGGTAATTGTTAATTGCTTTTTACGGTAGTCAATTTGGTTTAGATGATTGATTTGATCTAGAGATACTGCGATTAGCTGATTCTAATATAAACATTCAGCCTTTGTTTGATAGGGGGATTTGGGAGAGATTTAGAAAGGGAAAGAGAAAAAGTGCGTGAAATTAGGTGAAATGTAACCTATATTTCTCATTTTTCTTTCCAAATCCTCCAACTAAATACGGTATCAATGTTCCCACATATGTTATTAAAAGAAAGAAACTGAAGCATAATTTCCTGGAAATCTCGCATAGCTACAACAATACGATCTGATGTTATGGACTCCACTCTACAACTCAATATTTGAATTACAAATTGTTTGATAAAGAATATGCCTAACAAATAAAGTAATACAATGTTATGGATACTTATAAGTTATATGTGACACACACACACAAAGCTTAGTGGGTTTTGTATCCACAGTCCACACTAATATAGCATAAGCATTTCCGAGGCCCCAATATTTAGTTTCAATACTCGATTGAGCGACAATATTTTGCTTTTTGAAGGCACAAGAGAGTAAACTTGGTACTGAGAATGATGGGTTGAGCAGCGGTCATCTAGGCACCCAGCCCAATAGCCATCCGGGAAACATTATGGAGAAAGAGTTGAAATGGCTAAGAAATAAATCTAATTCATTGGATAATTTTAGATAACATAAAATATGTTGTTGACCATTGTCCATTGAAGATCAGTTGGGCTATGTACAAATTGGGAGACTTGATCTACTGAAAAGGAGATTTTTGGTTTAGTTTGAGAGATATTGAAGAGTGCCAATGATCTGTAGAAACTCAATTGGAAGGGTTCACAACAAGGGCAGAGGGAGGTGGTGATCAGGGTGGGCCCTAACACATGAATTTTTTTATTTATAAAATCTGTCATATATATAGGGTATATAGTGTTCATATAATCTTCTTAATTCCACATGTAGCATATAATCTTCTTATACATGTGTGTGTGTGTGTGTTTTTTTTGTTCCCTAAAACATTGAAAGACGCTGTAATGCTCTCTTAACCCATAATTCAGGTATCATCTGTCTTGAAACATTGAGAGACTCCATTGTTCTACTGATGGTCCATTTTCTTCTTAATTCAGTTCTCCTCCATTCCTTCCTATGCCTTAAAATTTTTTATTTTATTTTTTTGGTTTTGCATTTTTTTTGGGGCTATTACTCTCTTTGCCTTCAAAACCAAAGGATTCCCTTTGTTTGATTTGAACTCTTTCTTTTGATTTGTGTTTCTCTTATTTTCAAAGGGCTTACAGTCAAAGAAACTACTTAGGATCTTGATATGTTCATAGCCATCAGATCCTAGATTTCTTGGATCCTTAATCATAAAATTGTAAACAAAAATGCTTTCATTGTTAAACTCCACTCAAAAAACCCAAAAAAAGGGTTTTCTTGAAATTTTAAGCCACAAGTGTGTGGTTTTATCTTTAGAGCAAATAATTTTTGATGGCCATATAAATGATACTTGCTAATATTTTTTCTTTAATTGTTGGTAGGCAGCTGGATCCTTTAACCACCATGGGACATACACAAGGACTTCAGACCCCACTAATAAGCTTGAGAGTCTGGCCTTTCTTTGAAGGATATTGTAGAGCAGGTAGACAGTAGTCATCTGTACCTTCTGTATTAGAGATACTAAGCCTCAAGTATTTTCTCTTTTAATTATCGAGCAAAAAAATTTAGTTGTTTATTTGTTAAGAGTCTGTTTTTATTGATTGCCTTTAGCGTTTAGCATAGTGTTGAATGTAAAAATAAAAACTACACACCTACTCTACCTTAGTGTGGTAGGTGAGTGAGTTAGTATATTATGTGAGTTTGTTAGGTTAGTATTAGTGTGGTAGATAGTGGAAATATATAGTGGTAGATAGTGGAAATATATAATATGTAAGTGGTATATAATGGGTTTAATGGGTTATGATGATGTTTGTAATATCTCCTATATAAGGAGTGTCATTTGGTCTTGTATATACAAGATATTGATATCAATCAATAAGATTAATACATTAATTTCTTACATGGTATCAGAGCGGGTTTAGCACCTAGTATTTTTTTGCTTCACCGGCGGGCGGCAACCTCGCCTTGGCCGCCCGCCAGACCTCAACCTACTTCACTTGGTTTCTTTTCTTCAAACACCGGTTCCTCAGCCGGTACAGCATCCGTTGCGTCAGCTACCTCTTCAGTAGCAACTTCAGGTTCCTCAACCACTTCCATTATTCCCATAAAGTATATTGTTGAGTTGAGAGCATTTTACTCCATTGCCATAGGGATTGCTCTGGGTGTTTATATAGCTGCTGAATATTTTCTTCAGGCGGCTATGTTACATGCCCTTGTTGTCATAACAATGGTCTCCTTACCTACAAGCTCTATTATGGATGGGGCAACAGGACCCCCATGTTGAACAGATTCAGCAAGGTTTTCTGCAGAATGCTCAAGCTTCTGAACAAAATTAGAACCCCCTCTCCATGCACTGCCTAATACCTGCCATGCTCCTGAAGTAAAATTCTCTACAGAACTATCAAGAACCTTCAAACCCTTTTCCAATTTATCGAAAGCAGCCTTACGCTGATTGTCAAATTCATCTTCATCCTCATCTTCTCCTTCAACTGCAGATTCTTCCCTATCACCCTCCTTAGAAGATTCTGAGTCTTCAGCCACATTCTGCATAGCTGTAATGCTTTTTTCTGCAGTCCTAGCAACCTCAACAGCATTGCGAGAGATCTCTTGGGCAGCGACAGTAGCGGCCTTTTGGAGATCTGATAGAACGGAGAAAGGAGAGAAACCAGAAACTCTGCTGTCATTTTTTGACAGCATCATTGGCTGTTTTTTGTGGTGGATCTTCCCTGGGTTACCTGTTTGGTGGTGGAAGCAACTAATTACCTGGTGGTATCAATGGTTAAGGAAAGTTCATTACTGTTTGTCCAGGTTCCATTAAAGTTTGGGGCAAACAATATTTCCTTATTCTAGTTCACCAACCTTATTTTATTCATGCCGGGGATTAAACCCGATCACCATTTTACACAAAAAAAAAAAAAAAAAAAAACCAACAACAACAAAACAACCACAACCCACACAACAAAAACCGGCCTTATTTTTTCGCCTCTTCAGCTATTCTCTTCCTCTTGCCTTTGTCTTGGGCGTCCCTTGCCGGTACTGCCTCCGTGTTTCCCACGCCGCCGAGCACGTTCACTTCCCGTTGCTCCTCAACCGTCACATATGGCGGCCCTCCAAATCTGAGCATCACGGTGGCCTTCCGCTTCAGCTCCTTGTTCTCGGCCTTCAGCACACATATCTCTGCTCGGGCATCCGTATACATGCGCTGGAGCAGAGCCAGTTGGGCTTTTACCTGCTGCACCTCATTTGTTCTACTCTGAAGCCGGTGCGACAGGTTGTTGACCGCAGTCATGGTCTCAACACATGACCTTAATGTATAATAATTGGCCTCAATATCAGATTGAGCAGCCATTATCTGCTCAACTGCCACCATCGGATAGTTCAACGGTGCAAACCCAGGGGGGCTTGGTCCAAGGGCACTTGGTTGCGGTTCCAGGGCAACTGCCCCGGTTATCTCTCTTGTGCACTCATTGAGGTCGGGAAAGAGAGTAAGACCCCGGGAAGAAGAGGCTATGTTCTGGGTAGCGGAACGGGAAGACGAAGCCATTTTTTTTCTGGGCAACAGAGTGTTTCAGCAATACAACTCTCAGAAAACGAAGAGTTTTTTTCAGAGAGTTTTTCAGAGGTTTCAACTGGTTTGTCTCAGCCTCAGCCTCAGCCTCGCCTTGGTTTAAATAGACAAGGTAGACACGCGCCTTACGCGCCTCTCAACACCCGACGACAAATCAGCGCGCCTTTTTATGGCTCGACTTTTGATGGCTGTCGGGCACGCCTTTTGATGGCACGCCTTTTGATAAGAATTGGCACACCTTTTGAGGGTGCGACTTTTGAGGGTCCGACAAGACTCGGTAAACTGTCCCGACATTGATTCCGGTTAGCTCTATATGGGTCCCATAAGACTCGTAAAGCTGTCCCGACTTTGATTCGGTTAGCTCCTTTATGAGTCCGACAAGACTCGTGAAATCGCTCCGACATTGTTTTCGGTTATCTACTACAACGGTTCGACACAGCCATATAGTGTCTTCTACAACGGTCCGACAAGACCCCGTAAACTGTTTTTTACAACGGTCCGACATGACCCAATAAACTGTTTTCTACAACGGTCCGACATGACCCAGTAAACTGTTTTCTACAACGGTCCGACCTGACCCAAGAACTGCTTTTCAACGGTCCGACATGACCCAAGATGCTTTTTTACAACGGTCCGATATGACCCCATAAACTATCTTCTACAACGGTCCGACATGACCCCATAAAGCTCTTCTAACGGTCCGACACGACCCTACAATTGTCTCCTATCTACTTTTATTTGTCATATTATTTTTTCCTGTTTTGTTACACTCTCCAAACTCAAGTTGGTTAGTTCCTAACCCCCTTGAGTTTGAGGGGGGCTGTTGAATGTAAAAATAAAAACTACACACCTACTCTACCTTAGTGTGGTAGGTGAGTGAGTTAGTATATTATGTGAGTGTGTTAGGTTAGTATTAGTGTGGTAGATAGTGGAAATATATAGTGGTAGATAGTGGAAATATATAATATGTAAGTGGTATATAATGGGTTTAATGGGTTATGATGATGTTTGTAATATCTCCTATATAAGGAGTGTCATTTGGTCTTGTATATACAAGATATTGATATCAATCAATAAGATTAATACATTAATTTCCTACACATAGGATGTCAAGAACAACCCGATGATTCTTTACATGAAAGGGGTGCCTGATCTTTCCCGATGTGGATTCAGCTCACTAGCAGTAAGAGTGTTGAAGGAGTATAGTAAGTGTTCTCTTTGTTAGTTTTATGACTCTTTTTGTACACTTCATTCCCTGGTTGAGTTCAGCAACAATATCTTTTAAATGAGCTTGAATGATTTACCCTTGTTTATGTGGTCCATAGTGAGTAATTGGTTTAGTCATGTCCGGAAAATGAAAATTGAAGTGCATTATATTTGTAGTTGAATAAATGTGCGAGGCTATATAGTTATAGATGACCATTTGGTTTGCTTAAAAGTTTAAATAGGGTAGTACAAGATAGAAGCATTAAATCAGTTGCTGACTTAAGTTATATGTGATAGCTGGGGTTACATTTGGGCATCCTGTTTGTTGAACTTTGATTTGATCTTGCAGTTTACTGAATTTGAGCTGACCTTGCTCTTTACTGACTTGATTGCGTTAGGTTATTATGGCATTCTTACCATTGATATGCCTTTTGCAGATGTTCCTTTGAGTGCCAGAAACATATTGGAAGATCCTGAACTTAAGAATGCTGTCAAAGCATATAGGTAACTTGGTGCTTGGTATTACACTATTTAGAACACTCATATAACATTGCTATACATCTACAGAGCATTAAGAGCCTCCTGCTCATATTTAAGGCACCCTCCCATTGGCACTTCTTAGTGACACAGGATGTACTCAAATTACAGTGATAATTAACATTTGTTGTACCTGACTACCCTTCACCTTGTGGTTGGCCTTACCGGCACCATATCATCTCCAACTCAAACAAGGGATTGTCAAGTGGCAAACCATACTGGCATGTGTCATCTTCCAAAATAAGCTATTGGGGTTGTGAGTCTAGCCTAACCAGGGGCATAGAAACCACCAAGTATGTTATCTTGGCTAGCTGACATGCCCAATGCCTTAGCTTTTAGCCATGTCACCGCAAGATGAACCCACATAGGGCATCCCAAGGTGTGGCCAGAGCACCACGTAATTGTGTCGAGGTTTCGAGGCATCCCTGCTCGACTAACTGTGCTCGGTAGCAACATGGCTCTGTATCCCATTTGGCTTGGCTGAGTGTCCTCTGCCAGACCATGACCCTACTATGTCTCGTCTCCTCTTTCTCCGTAAAGCTGTCTCCTACTGATCAAGTCATCTCCAACACCATCATCCAATACCTTAATGACCTAGGTTCGGTGTTAGGCCTTGGAATCTTTGCTCGGGGCATCATTGGAGGTATGTGGCTTTGAAGCTAGAGTTAGAGATTCATTTTAGTGCCTTTCCATCCCCCTACCCCGAGGGGTCTGCACCATGATCAGTCTTAGAGAGACGGGTGCTCTAATCAAGACATGATATTTTGGAAATTGTATCATATGCAACACTGAAGCCCCCTGTGCTGCCTACATTGTTGCTCTTATGATACAAATCCCAAGATTTGATCTTAGGATGTAGAGGTGGTTGGGATACCTCATTCTTGTTGAAACAAGGAGGGTCAGCTACCTCTCCAAGAGTGAGCTGGCCTCCATGGTTTGACCATCCTCTATAAGGAGGCCTCTATGAAAATGTTGAAGCATCACTACCATTATCAACCATTTTACCATATCTGGTATACAGCAAGACCTCTGCACCGCCCTTTTTCTCTCTTCTGAGGCTTATTGACCTCTGACCTCCTGCCTCACTGGTGATTACCTTGACATCTCAGTACCTGCATTCTTCCCAAAAGGCCATCTGTAGGCCACCTTAACAAATACCACCCACAACATTATTGTTTATAATTGGGATGTTTGGGTTTGCACCAGGGGCAATGTTTGTAATAAGTTGGGATCTTAGTTTACATGTTTTGTTTACATTCAAGGTGTATGACTGCATGTTTTGTTAATTCAAACCTTTTTTTTTATTATTATTATTATTATTATTTATTTATTTGGTGGGGGGGGGTGTGATTTGCTAAGCAACCGAGCCAGTGAATAGATAGAGTGCTTTTTGGCAATTGTCCTTGTGCTATAGAACTAGTAGCTAAGAAACAAGGTATTTTTTGTTTTTCATTTTGTTTTTGTTCTTGTTTTATTTTGATTTGGTTTTGTTTTCTAAATTGCATTGAGGCAGAAAATTTGTTTTAAGAAGCATGATATTGGAATCAGAAAGTATATCCATTTAGTTTAACATACTGTGGCAGCAATTCAAAGAATTGCCTTAGGCGGCATTTGAATAGCATTCATTTCAAGTGGATTTAGAAATTACTTAATTGAATGATCCATATCCAGCAGTGGCTAAGAATACATGGCCACAGCAGCATATGTTCAGAAGTCTGTTAACACTTCTTTAGACAAGTTTTAATTGATCAAATTTCCTGCTATTTTAACTTTTAATATTTAGGCCCTATTTGGGAATTGGCAATTTCAGTTAGCTTTTTGACTTTTTACGAAAAGACGTGCAAAAAAGTAGAGAGTTATGTGATTGGGTGTTTTGTACTATTGCCTATTTTTAGCCCAAATGGTTGAGATTCAGGTATATGAAATATTTTTTTCGAAAGATAGCTAAGGTTGATAGACATGGCCAAATCTTGAATGACTTTTTTAGGATGCTGTTTATGTCCACAATGTTGCCTGTGTATCCGTTACACATGTTTTTGGGATTATTCGAGAAAAGTGCGCTCAGTTGTCATATTTTAGTGATACAAATTAATATCAAGAAGCAAACATTTGCAAATGGAATTGCTGTAATCCATGTACTGATCATTACCTAGCAACCCATTTGGTCCAAAGTTGATAAAACATGTAGTTTGTTTGTACTTGTTTCAATTAGTCTCATGGTCTATCCTTACCGCAACTGGCCCACATTTCCACAAATATTTATCATGGGGGAGTTCATCAGAGGATCAGACATCATTCTCAACATGCACCAGGTATTATCATATCAAATTTGTTCTTCTTCTTAAGCCTGGGATGCATCATACATTGTCTTTATGGTTTGGTCTGTCATGTAGACTGGTGAGGTGAAGGAAATGCTTAAAGATATTGCTGCCAACTAGGAGAGATCGTAGTAACTCATGATTGTTGGCCATGTATAGTTACGTTAGAATTTGGAGTTGTCTTTGGTGTTTTAATTTCTTTTGAGGTAATATAAGCACGTTAAATTTATGTCCGGTTAAAAGACCCTGCTTTGGTGGGAAGTTCATACACTCTGTTGCTCCTTTTAAGTATGTTAAACTACGAATAATTGTTGACTTAATCCAATAATGGTTTGCGCAAGTATGGATTCAAAAATTGTATATACATAGCATTACTCCATGAAAATTTACACACAAAATTATATATATATATATATATATATATTACTGCAGTCCACCTTTTATTTTGGTGTGTAGTACAATGAAACAACTCAAGCTGGTACAATATTTAGCACAATACACACAGCACAACCAACGGAAAATATCTGTCTCTCTTCAAATCTAATAATACATGATCACACTGCTGCTTCTTATTTCTTCAATTCAGAGGACTGCTAAAATTCACGACTTACAGAGGAAGAATCTATCTATCCATTAGCCGTCGCAATTTCAGGGGTACTGACATGCCCAACAATGACCACATGATGATAATGTTCCTTGCTGTGACCTCCACGTTTGCCATGGCAATGGTGCCTTTTGCCAGGACTGCCACCACCACCGTGACCATGATGTATCCCACCATGACCATGATGTCCTCCACGGTGACAACCACCGCGGCCACCACGTCCGTGATCACCATGACTATGTTGATGAATATGATGCCCCCAGCCATGACCGTGGTGTTGGTAAATAAGATGTCCCCAGCTGTGACCGTGATGCCCTCCGATGTGACATGCTGCACCTTCGTGATGTCCACCGGGGCTGTGGTGTCCTAAGTTGTGAACACCGTGATAGAATGGATGATGATGTTCGCCGCACCCAGACATCTTTGTTGTTCAAGTGTTTGTCTAAATCTCTGAAGATTGCTTGGTGAATAAATATTGTGTGAAGAGTGACAATGCTGGGAGCTCAAATATTTATAGGCAAAATGGGATGAGTGGTCGGTTATGCTTTTAATTGGAGCCTACTTTTTTTTTTTTTTCTTGTGGAAGAAGATAATGGAGGAGAGAGGCTTATCGATATGAACATGTGACCTTTATTCATGTGTATGTCATAAGTTTATTCGTGTTCTCCAAGAAAAAATTATCGGATTGAATGACGGTTGGGATTCTCTCTCCCAACAGTCTTTTTCTTCAAATATTGATGAATTCAGACCAGGCGCTAACGTGTGCTATGTAGCTAAGTCACCGACATAGATATAGACATCGGACATTAAGATGCTTGGGCGGTTTGTTTTGTTGTTTGTTTTTTATGTCGATCCTATTTGGTCGATTATGTATCGGATTGATTAATCCTTAAGTTATCTTTGGGCAGTGTTTGAATCAATTTCTCAGTTAAATCTATACTCAAATTTATAATTTAAACAAAGTCTTAAGATGAATTAGCGAGATATAGGAAAGTGAAGGAAAACGTGTTACTTTTTCTCTCTAGTCTAAATTTAAATTATAGGGTGTTTTGTGGACATGTTGGGTTCATTAAGGGATTTTTTTTCAATGATTTAAATCGTTTATTTTGTAAAATTTTTCATATATTCATGAACAAAATTAGGTTAACTTGATAAGTGCAGTTTATTTATTTTTGGGCGAATTACACTAACGGTCTTTATAATTTGGACCTTGTATCATTTTGGTCTTTAACTTTTTAATTGTGACACATTTGACCTTAAATTTTGAATCTTGTTCTAAATAAGGATAATTTAATATACCATTGCTCAATTTCAAAAGCAAAGTCGTCAACTTGATAAAATATAAATTAATTTGACAAAAAAAAAAAAATTCAAAAAAAATATTTTTGAATTTTTAAAGATTATTTTTATCTACTAAAGATAAAATTATGTAAAATTGATAAATCTTTTAGACATTTATTTATTTATTTATTTAAAGCCTAACAACCGCCCATTATATGATCATTATCCAAACACATAATAAAAATTAGAGTTAATTACCCAAAAGTCTTATTTACAAACGCGGAAATGCTTCCTACCCCCACTGGGGGTCGATCCCCAGTGAGGTGTCACTCCGGGAGTGGACCAAAAAAAAATTTTTTTTATTTTTTTATTTTCAAAGAATAGTATCGCCACCTCATCGGGGGTCGACTCTGAAGTATGTAGCACGGTTGTTTACAAATGTTATGGTAGCTTAGGTCCTATTTAAGATTTTTTGAACCAATAAGTCATACTTAGTAAAACTAAGAATATTATCAGTCTTTTCCAATTTTTAAAACTAATAACATTATCAACTTTGCATAGTAATGTTTCAGATAATTATTTCATTAACTGATAGAAAAAAAAATAGAGCATGAGATTAAACGTTTTTGCCTATCTACTTATTTGTTTGATTCAACTATCCAATAAAACCGAAAGCATTAACAGTTTTTTTCAGTTTTAAACTAAGAACATTATTAATCTTTTCATTTTTAAATATTTTTTTTTTTTCCAGTTTTGCTCATCAATGTTCCATCATCATGCTTCCTTATAGTCACAACATTTTTTATTTTGCACGAAAAAATAATTAAGTTTTTTCAATTTTTTCAAAAAAAAAAAAAAAAAAAACTAGTTTTTTTTTTACACATAATTATTAATGTTTTTAAAAAGTTTTTTCAATTTGAAAGTTGATTTTTAAAGTTTTGAAAATCAAAATAAATGTCAAATCATTATATTCTTTTATAGATAATCATAAATAATGGACAATCATTGATTGAAGGGAAATTTAGACTATTAAAAATTTAATGGGATTCGAAGGTCTAAAAAATCTTAGTTAAAACTTAATAGAGTATAAGTTCATAAATTAGGACTTGTGTATAAATGCTCTTAAAAATTAATTTGGTAAAATAAATAAATAAATAAATGTCTAAAAGATTTATCAATTCTACATAATTTTATCTTTGGTAGATAGAAGTTATTTTTTAAAATTCAAAAATATTTGTTCACATTTATTTTTGTCAAATTAGTTTATATCTTATGAAATTGATGACTTTGCCCTTAAAATTGAGCAATGATATTTTCAATGAGTTTTCTTAGGTGTGCAACCCACAAAAGGTGTAAGTAGGTTGCACACCATGTGCCACTTACACAAAAGGTGTAAGTGTAAGGTGTAAGTGTAAGTGTAAGGTGTAAGTGTAAGGTGTAAATGTAAGGTGTAAGGTGTAAGTGAGTTGCATACCATGTGCCACTTACACAAAAGGTGTAAGGTGTAAGGTATAAAAGGTGTAAGTATAAGGTGTAAGTGTAAAGAATAAGGTGTAAGATGTAAGTTGCATACCATAACCAAATCCTATTTTCAATTGTCCTTATTTGAAACAAGATTCAAAATTCAGGGTCAAATGTGTTACAATTGAAAAGTCAGGAACTAAAGTGACACGAGTCCCAAACTATAGGGACTGTTAGTATAATTCGCCCTTTATTTTTTGTCTCGAAGAAAATAAATAGGCTATTTTGACAAAAAAGATGATGTATTCATTAAGTCAATTAACTGTTTTTAATAATATTAAAAATATATTTCAATTACAATTTTTGTAATTTTATTATTGTGTAAGAGAGTACTTAGAAATTTTGTTCTTTTTTCTATAATTCTGTTAGAATCTCCCTCGGAAGAGCTTAGCAACTCTACTAACTCGTTCTATTTGCCTAGTTTGCTCCTCACGATATATAGCTCACATCTAAACATCTGATTGGGGAACGAGGCAACAACCATGAAGCTCCGACAGAAAGGGAAGACTGAATTGAAGCAGAAGCAAGGGCATGTCTCGCCCTAAGGTGAACAAAGCCGATAGCTTTTGATCGCAAAGGAAAGCAACCCGCGAAAAAAAGAAGAAAGAATTTAAAAACCAAACAAACTAAACAAGCCAAACAAGTAGCCATTTTATTAGCAAAGAATATATAATCAAACTGTTTTGTATAACTAATATTTGACCAAGTCTCCCATCTTGAATATCGTAGCCCACCCAACTCTAACATCTTGTAGAGGGTCAGAAATTAAAGGCAAAATTAAGTGTGGACCTAAGTGCGGAGTTCGCCCCTGTTAGGAAACTAGGAATGATTAAAAGAGCATGGGTTAAAGTCCAAGGGAAGTGGGTCAACCATGGGCAGAAATAGGTTCGACCCACCAAGGGTCCAAATATACTCTATGAAGGAAAATGCCTAAGTCAAGTTGCAGAGGTAGTACTTGTAACGGTCAAGTTGCTGAGACACTTTGTTTTAGTGCCATCATTCCTAGTATTGTCGGCGCTGCCATTTAAACTTGCTGTGGGAAATGGCCACCGTAGCAACTACAGCCACCATCATCACTACCATCGCCGCAATAACTGCAACCGTCGCAACTAACTTGCGAAGAGAACACTCCACCAAGGTGACAGCGGCCTTTGGAAAAGGCTTCTCTTCACAAGTAGAGGCTAGTGCTTGGCGCTGATAGTAGGCCTCAAAGCTTACTGGTTGGAGCTGATAGCAGGCCCAGATATACCTGTATACCGCGATGATTCCGCGAAGATGAGAGTAGGGTAGCCCGAGTGCAATGGACTCCCTTTCCATTTACTTAGGTCATGGACTTGCCTTGGTCGCACAGGTAGGACCAAGGAAGCCCCCTTGGGTTTGGTACTAAGGCACAACATGGCTGATAACAGGCTTGGTTGTGGCCTTCGCCCTGGGAAGCTAGGGAGTTTGTGGTTAGGTGGCTAAGGGTGGAGGAGTCACTGAGGTGAACATGAAACATGGCTGATAGTAGGCTATAAAGTCCTGAGAATGCATGTCTTTGCTAAACTGAAACTGAGAAGGCAAGTGCAGCGGTAAACATTACCACCGCAAGTGCACTTGCTGAGGTTCAAGCTGAGGAGGCAAGTTGCAACAGCAAACACTCTCGCCGCAAGTGCACTTGCTAAGGCATCTGTGCCAAACAGATAGTACACAGTACATGCAAAGAGACGCGTGACATCTTCAGCCTAGTGGCTCAAGGTAGAATATTCCATGTGATTCTTGAGGACACATGTTCTCACTTTATTTGGCCACTTGGTATCCTTTGGTAACAAGGAAAAACTTATAAATAAGACCCATTTCCCCAGGTCCAATGAGAGGAATTCTGGGAATTTTGGGAGATACTGCCCATTTGTGTACTGTCATTCCTTTCTTCTTGAGTCACTTGCTTTATCCTCACCTAGCTGTTCACCCTCTAATCATTCCACTATTATTGGACCATTAACATAATTTTGCTTCTTTAATTACTCTCTTAATTACTATTCACCTTGAACCCCTCTACACATCTAAACCTACCTATTAAGAGGCTTGGATACGATTAGATACTTGTTCGAGAACAAATAGAAAGATGAAAATCAATCCGAACTCGTGGATTCTTTTGTCTGAAACATAATCTTGTTTAGTCTTCTCTTTTGTGTCCTTATACTATTAAGGCCCTGTTTGGTAGAGCTGTGGAAAAGTGCTTATACCTTATGCCTAAATAGCTTATAGCTTATAACTTTCAGCTTAAGCTGATTTTCAGCTTATTCTTAAAGCATCTTTTGCCCCACTCAAAGAATAAGCTGATTTCTGACTTCCACAAAACTATAAGCTATAAGCTATAAGCTAAACCAAACACATCAAAATAGCTTAAATTAAGCTGAAAGCTGAAATAAGCTGTAAATAATTTCTGCCAAACAGGCACTAAGAAGCTTTAGTGAGGGAGTTGGATGAAAAAATCTATTTTATTATTATATTGCTAAGTAGTTAAGAATTTTATATTTTCACTTAATTCTATTAAAAAAAAAATTGACAAACAAATATATGTAATTTTTAAATTATAAGAGACAATTTATATTTTAAACGAATCTCAAAAGATATATTTATAAATTATCCTAAATTTTATAAAAGAATAGATGTATAAAGTACAAATTATAACATCTTAAAGTTTTGATTGCCCTATCTAACAAAAAATAAAAAATAATTAATTAATTATTTTTAAAAAAACAAAATAAAATATAACGCAAACCGTAACATGTGTTCCACCACATGCAGATCAACGCATCTGATGTGTGCACCTTGCGCACAACCTGATGGACAAACCTCACAGGATAAATCCTCTGCAAAATGAAAACAATTGAAAAGTAGGACTTTGTGGATTCAAAATTAGAGTTTTGCTATATTTTTTCATTTCATCATCTTTAATTATATTTTTAATGATATGGCAAAATATTAGAATCTCAAATAATTAAATATGTAATAAATTAAAAGTTAACACCTATCATTTCACATGGGGTGAAATTGTGAAGATTTTTTAAGTGTCTCAAATATTTTTCAAACTAAATGGATACCTTGACAAGAAGCGAAATCTTGCGGTGTGTAACCTTTTAGGGGTGCATACCATATATTCCTTGTCACAAAAATGTGCAACTTTATCACAAATATTTTATAACATCAATTATAAAATACGTAAATTCATCGTAAATTTGTGTAATAAAATGTTTAAAATTTTGTACATGATGCTATAAAAATTTATGACTTGGTTACAATATTTTTTGTTACACTAATTTGTACTGAGATTACGTATTTATAATTGATATTATAAAATTTTGTAATAAAATTACATATTTTATGATGAGGTACACCCCATAATATTTCCCTAACCACAATAAAAAATAGCTAGACTCTAAAAATGGCAGACCTAAAGGCCCATACGGGGCTCATATGGGTCACTTGGTTTGGGAAGACTAAATAAGTGCACTTTTTGTCTTTTTGGACAAAAAAATTGAGGTTGAAAATATGGATGTTTGGGTTAACTTTTTGACTTTTTATGAAAAAATGTGTAATAAAAAATTGTGAAAATTGGTTTTTAGAAGAAAATTTGAATTGGGAGTTGTGCAGCCGTAATTGTTGACTTTTGGTGGATAATATTAACTTTTTAACTTTTTGAGTAACTTTTTGACTTTTTTGATTATTTGGGAGTACCCAAACTTGGCCTAAATGGAGCAACCTAAAATAAGGAATTAATTTCGACCCAAATATACAACTTCTTTCTTATAGTTGGACAGGGTTGCTAAAGTTACCTGCACAATAAAGATATGAAAAATGACTTGGACCCCCAGCTGGGGGTGTTGGGGGTCAGCTCTTATTGGGCAAAATCACTGTTTTTTTTTTTTTTTTTGGATTTCCGGCCAACCCCAAGGTCGACACGTCCTTTGAGATCGGGGTCCAGATCAGTCTCAGTAGCATAACCCTAAAGATATACATATATATATATATATATATATATATAAGGAAAAACAAAATTAACATAGGGATTTTTATTGATAAATCCCATTTAGAAGTATTTTAATTTAAGAAGTCCATGAAGGAATTTTTTAACCCATTTAGTCCCATGTATGTATAGTTTTATTCCATAAAGTCTTTTTTTCTTAATTTCTACTATTTTCTTGGACACTTATGCCCTTATATTTAATTTTGATACCCTTATAAATATTTTTTAAACGGTTAGCAATTTTATGATGTGAACATTCATATTTTAAAATTCACATTGGTAGGAATGTCAAATTGGCCCATAAGCGGCCCGAAACCCGCCCGCGAGCAGGGGCAGGCCCGACCCGTTGACAATGTGAATATTCACATTGACATGTTAACATTCACATTAATAGGAGTGTAAAATTGGCCCGTGTCCCGTGGCGACGTGAAACCCGCCCGCGGCCTATGGACGGCCCGGGGCGGGCCCGGTCCGGTCTGTTGACAATATGAATATTCACATTGACATGTTAACATTCACATTGATAAGAGTATAAAATTGGCCCGCGGCCTGGGACAGGCCCGGCTCGGCTCGTTGACAATGTGAATAGTCACATTGATAGGAGTGTAAAATTAGTTCGTGCCTCGTGGTTGCTCGAAACCAGCCCACGGCCCGTGGGCGGCCCGGGCCGGCCTGTTGACAATGTGAATATCACATTGATAAGAGTATAAAATTGGCCAGCGGCCTAGGGCGGGCCTGACCCGACTCGTTGACAATGTGAATATTTACATTGACATGTTAACATTCACATTGATAAGAGTGTAAAATTGGCCCGCAGCACGTGGGCGGCCTGAAGCCCGACCGTAGCCCGAGGCGGGTTTGGCCCGACTCTTGACAATGTAAATATTCACATTGACATGTTAACATTAACATTAATAGGAGTGTAAAATTTCCCCGCTGCCCGAAGCTTGCCCACGGTCCGGGGTAGGCCCGGCCCGGCCCGGCCCGTTGACAATATGAATATTCACATTGACATGTTAACATGCACATTGATAGGAATGTAGAATTGGCCCGCGGCCCGTGGGCTGTCCGAAGCCCGCCCACGGCTAGGGGCAGGCTCGTTTGAGTCCGGGCCCGAGCATGTCTAAGACCCTAGGTTAGGGCCTAAGCCATCACTTTGAAGCCCGGCCCGGCCCATCGGCCCGCTTAAAGCCCATTCAAGGCTCAGTCCAAGGCCTAGCTCGCTCGAGGCGCAATGTATTTTTTTGTGAAAAATAATAAAATTTTGGTAGAAAAATTAAAAAGAATTAAAAAAAAATGGCCAGGCCCGCTCAAGCCCGACCTAAGCTCGAGGCTAGGCCTAGGCCCACTGGCCCGACCCGAGGCTCGATCCATTGGCCTGTTTAAAGCCCGAATACCCTTGTGCCAGGGCTAGGGCCTAGGCATAATTTTTTGGCCCGTGGCCCGGCCCGGCCTGGCCTGGGAAAGGCTCGTTTGGGCCCAGGCTCGAGCCTAGTCCGAGACCCTAGGCTAGGGCTTGGGCCATCACTTTGAAGTCCAGCCCGGCCCATCGGCCCGGTTAAGGCCCATTTAAGGCTCGGTCCGAGGTCTAGCCCGCGTCGAAGCCTATTGTCTTTTTTTGTGGAAAATAATAAAATTTTGGTAGAAAAAATTAAAAAGAATTAAAAAAAAATGGCCAGGCCCGCCTCGGGCCACCCACGGGCCGTGGGCGGGTTTCGGGAAGCCACGAGGCGCAGGCTAATTTTACACTCCTATCAATGTGAATGTTAACATATCAATGTGAATATTTACATTGTTAACGGGCCGAGCCAAGCCCGCCCCGGGCCGCGGGTGGGCTTTTGGCCGCTTATGGGCCGCGGACCAATTTTATACTCTTATCAATGTGAATATTAACATGTCAATGTAAATATTTACATTGTCAATGGGCTGGGTTGGGCCCGCCCTAGGCCGCTGGCCAATTTTATACTCTTATCAATGTGAATGTTAACATATCAATGTGAATATTCACATTGTCAACGGGCCGCCCACGGGCCGTGGGAGAATTTCGGGCAGCCACGAGGCGCGGGCTAATTTTACACTCCTATCATTGTGAATGTTAACATGTCAATGTGAATATTCACATTGTCAACGGGCCGGGCTGGGCCCGCCCCGGGCCGTGGGCGGGCTTTTGGCCGTCCATGGGCTACGGGCCAATTTTGTACTCTTATTAATGTGAATGTTAACATGTTAATGTGAATATTCACATTGTCAACGACCGGACCGGGCCCGCCCCAGGCCGCCCATGGGCCGCGGGCGGGTTTCGCGCCTCCACGAGACGCGGGCCAATTTTACACTCCTATTAATGTGAATGTTAACATGTCAATGTGAATATTTATATTGTCAACGAGCCCGGCCCGACTCGAATTTTTCCGGCCACCCACGAGGATCAACATGAGCCGGGCTCCTACACATTGACGATATGAACATTCACATTGACGGTGTGAACATTCACATTAGGGGTATTTTGATAATTATGTCACTCATACGACTTATTGAAACATAATAAAATAATGTGAACTAAATAGAACATAAGTAGATGAAAATGGTATTTTGGTCTTCTTATATCAAATAAGACCTAATGGAATAGTCAAAAAGAATATGGGTTAGATGGAATAAAGCTGGGAAATTTGGCTATAAACCCCCTTTATCTTGCTTTCATTGTTAAAAGGACTAAGAAAAAAATTATACTTTCTAAACCCCCTCATAATTATAAAGTCTTGCATAAAGGACAAATTTATTATTTAAATATTATATATGACTATTATACCTACTCTCTTCCCCACTCATATCCAAAGCACCATACATGACCATCTCGGCCTCCTCTCTCACGCTCCAAGATCTTGCGTTGGAACTCCAAGGAAGACTGATCGAAGTCCTCCAAGCTTCAGCAGAAGATCATGATTTACCTTGAGTTGAGCTTCGGCAGCATCGATCCTTTGAGATCGTTCTAACCCTAGCTTCCTCCATGGCCGGAGCTGTGGATAAGTTGCAAATCGCACTGATACATATATATATATATATATATATATGTGTGTGTGTGTGTTTGTGTGTTTTTGAGATTTGAATTCGAATATATATGTGTTTTGGGATTTGAATTCGAATATATATGTATATATATCTACAGTAGTTGCAATTTTTGAATTATTATTGTATCAAACAGCTGATGAGAACTTTTTAGCATGGATTCGCGCCAGATTTTTGGATACAGATCGAGTCCTTGAAATTTGGTTTACATAACTCGCCTAACTCTCCTGTTAGATCAAACATAACCTAATGGATTTATGAAAATCGGCTAATGTGATGGAACCAGAGTAAAATAACATCAAATTTCATTCGATAGAACCAGAGTATTGCTCTGTTTTTTTCATTTGACAAAACCAGAGTAAAATTTTACTTTCATACAGAGTAAAATTTTACTTTTGGTTTTAGAGTGTAAAATTTTACTCTCATTCAGAGTAAAATTTTACTTTTATACAGAGTAAAATTTTACTTTAGTTTCAGAGTGAAAGTAAAATTTTACTCTGTATGAAAGTAAAATTTTACATTCTGAAACAAAGTAAAATTTTACTCTGTATGAAAGTAAAATTTTACTTTCATACAGAGTAAAATTTTACTCTGAAATACATAGTGAAAATGTCTTTTAGTTTCAAAGTGCAAAATTTTACTTTCATACGGAGTAAAATTTTACTTTCATACAAAGTAAAATTTTATGAGGGTAATATGGTAAAAGAAACAAGTTTCAAAATATCAGGGGGTTTTGAAAGTACTTATATAATACTTGTCCTTTTAAAAGACAAATTAGATAGTGAGGGGGCTATTACCAAATCTCCCAATAAAGCTCTTAGAAAATGAATTTATCAAAAAAACTTCCATTAAAATAATTAATAAGATAAAATATTACATCTTCCATATTAATTAATTATTTTTTCTCTCACAATCATACACTCAACTATAAAAAAAAAAATTCACAAATCATCCCAAACCAATATATATATATATATATATATCTCGTAAAATAGTTAAAAAAATTAAAAAATCAATTAAAATAGCCAAATTTTCATAACAGGCCAAAGTACCAATCACCTTGTTTGGGTGTCAAAAAATTGAACTCACGTTTTTAAAAACTTAAATTTTTTATTTTTAATCAAAAATTTTAATATTTTTAAAAAAAATTATTTTTTTTAAATGCGAGAAATTATTGAATAGTCGTGGAGTTCAACGTCATCAGGCCAAGTGATGCTCGTCTCTAATCTCAATGCGCTATTTAAGTTTGGTCAGTAAGCCATCCCTTGCGGAAAAACCCGACCCGACGTTAACCAGCGTTAACATATGAATCTCTGAATTTACTGTATAACACAAGAATAATTGAGGATAAATTATCAATAAGTCCTTATAATTAGACTTAATTATCATTAAGTCTTATTGAAAATAAGTTTTAGTAAAATCGTCGCTAAAAATAATTTTTTGTAATTATTTTTTTGTATATATTATTAAAAATTGACAATTAGTGATTTTTTTGTGACGAATTTTTCAAACTATTGTTGAAAGTTGAAATTTAGTGACTTTTTTTAAACTGTCACTAAAACTTATAATTAGTGACATTTTTTGTGACGAAATTTTCAAATTGTCGTCAAAAATTAACAATTAATAACGTTTTTTAATAATGTTTGATGAAAAAGGCCATTAATTTTTACAGAATCTATTAAACAATAAGTTAACTTATTAAGACTTACACATAAGTTTCCTAAGCATCTATTCCTCTCCCATTCAATTTGTGTGGCTTTTTCTCTCGCCAATTGTTAATCTCTCAATACATTCAATTGACACCATTCTTGCACCAGTAACGACAACTCTAGCAATAACTCTCACCTCCGACAAACGAGAAATCATAGCGATCGTCAAAATACCGGCAAGCACTAGGGGTGTAAATCTGGCCTGGCTCGGCTCATATCGGGCCTCACGAGCTCCCACCAAAATTCGGGTTGGGCCGGCCCACAAGCCAAAAAATTAAGCCCAAGCTCTAGCCCAAGGGTATTCGGGCCTCGGGCAAGGTGGTGGGGCGAGCCTCAAGCCGACTCAGTGAGCAGGGCCTCGGGCTTGAGCTGGCCTGACCATTTTTTAAAATTTTTTTCTACAAAATTTTATTATTTTCCATTTAAAAAGACACCAGGCCTTGGACAGGCCGGGCCTTAAGCGGGCCGATGGGTTGGGCCACGGGTCGAGCCAAGCTTCAAAATGATGGCCCAGACCCAAGTTTAGGAGCTCAAGCTGGACTTGGGGGCCGGGCTGCAGGGGGGCTTCGGACTGCCCACGGATCGCAGGCCATTTTTATACTCCTACCAAGCATTGTCTCCTCATATGATGACTATAGCTTACAACTATACCAATGTCAATCGCTAGTGGGAACCAACCCCGCCTTCAAAGTACCAACAACATCTGCCATCCCAAACGAGGATCACCTCTAACAGTGACAATGCAACCGCCACGTTCCTAAAGATCTAGTATTTTTAACGCAAAACTCAGAATCAGATCTCAAGCTTACAGATTAACAAATCACCATCGCTTGTTGGCAACCCTGCAACCATCAATTTCACCATTTACTTTGGCCACCACTACTTTGTGATCCTTCAAGAAGGAGAAGTACGAAGCTCGATTGGGCTTACTAATGGTAGTCTTGTGCTGGGGCAACTCGTTATGATGAGATATTCGGAGAAAAACTTTTAGGCTCTGTTTGGTAGAGCTTTGGAATGTTAATTCCAGGTTTTGATTTACACACCGTATTTGTCTACGGTTTTCAAAAATTTATTCCACACTTTTGAAAACTCTCCCCAAAGAGGGAAAATTTGGGCTAATCGCTCGTCCCACCGGTTGATCGGGACAGTGCATTTTTTTTTTTTTTTTTGTGCAATTGATACGTGTTAATTTTTATATATTCAATAAAAAATATTTTATGAATTTTTAAATTTTTTTTATGAATTTTGAATAGAATTTTGAGTTGTGTGTTTGGTTATAAATTGTAAGTTTGTGTATCAAATATCATATGTCATATCAAAAATTCTCCACTCAATTCAAAACTCTTTTTAAAACTCATTCACCAAACAAATTTTCTACACTCAAATCATAATTCCAAAACTCATAAAATCAAAATACAACTCTATTCTCAAATCATATTTAGAAAATTCTACCAAACACAACCTTAGAATTTTTTTTCTGTAGTGGGTAACATGATGCTTTTTCGGCTCGTTTATGGTTTGCTACTGGTGCAAGAGAACCCAGCATTGTATTTCATTATGCCCCTATTATCATTTTTTTTAATCAAAGAATTTTGGAGTATCTATTTATAATTCATCAATTAAAAAAGTGATTCAAAGTATCCATTTATAACTTAATTTAAAAAATAAAAATAAAAATCACTATGATTGCCAACAAAAAGCAGAAAGCAGAGAACCCAAAAAATCATATCCGATCTATTTTCTTCTTCTTTTTGTTTTTTTTTTCTTCAAAAACTATCTGTCACTTTTAAATCCAAACCTTAATGAGAGAAAGAGGATATACTACTAGAACAATTTGCAGAGTTTCTTCAATTTTTATAACATAACAATGTGGTCATATAATTCCTCTTTGGCCATGTTTGATTTACAAGACTAATAGTGAAAGTATTAATAATCCTATCAAATTAATGTTGTATTCACAATCCAATTAGAATAGTAACATAAATTATCCCCTTGTCCATTGTTTTATTTGTGTTGGATAAGAAAACATACGAATATATGATTACAACTATATTTATCTTCTTTTTCAATCTTACCCTCCATCAATGTTTCTTCACAATCTTTACTTTATCAAAAAAATTTCATAAATGTGGTTTTGAAAAAAATTATAAATAAATAAATAAAATAAAAATAAAAATACAAAAGCCATGTTTGGTTTGTTTTTTTAATTTTTTTTAAAAAAAAATATAAACTAATTTGATAAAATAAATATCAAAAAATATTTTTAAAATTTTAAAAATCATTTTTAGCCTTCTAAAATATAAAATTATACAAAAATAATAAGTGTTTCAATTTTTAGTCAAGGGTAAAATAGTCTTTTTATTTTATTTCCCAGCTCAGGATAAATAATTTCACTCCTTCCCCATTATTAATAATTCTACAAATTTGTTGAATTAATTATCTATTAGATTAACAATCTTGAAGTAAAATTTCAAAACAAACACAGGATTATTAGGCCCACAGATTAATAATCCTAATCTCATACTCTAATTTTGTGGATCAAACATACCTTTTGAACTTTATTTTTTGATTTGATGCCCTACTACACACTCCATTAAGAAATAAATATCTTCATTTTTTTTTTTCTATGGAAAAATACATACTACAGCTTTATATGATAGTCACTGTGTACATTCTTTTCTTTATACAAAAATATAACTCACCGAAATAAAAAAATTAAAAAAGAAAAGAAAAGATGCATGAGTAATACATTTGGCAAAATGCAAAATACAATACATTCTCTTTCGTCAATGAATACAATACATTTTGACAATACATTTAGGTCATGTTTGATTCACAAGATTAATAGTAAAGTATTAATAATCTTATTAAATTAGTGTGGTATTCACTATCCAATTAGATTAATATTCATTGGATTAATAATCTCACCCTTACCCCATTACTAATAATCCTACAAATTTGTTGGGTTAATTATCTATTGGACTAATAATTCTAAACCAAAATGTTAAAACAAACATAGAATAATTGAGCCAACGGATTAATAATCCCAATTCCATACTCTAATTCACCCAATCAAACATGCCCTTAATATACAATCCCGCTAGGTAGCTTGACTATTTCGAGGCTCGAGTGGCCCGACTTTCCTCTCTCCTTCTCCTCTTTCCCTCCTTCCTCTATTTCTCTCATCATCATCTTCTTCTTCTTCTTCTATATTGCTCCACCACCACAATATCAACTCCCATCTCAAATTCCATCTTCTATGAATACCTCAAATCACTCTCTTGGGTGAAGCTTTTGTCTGGATTCAGCTCTCTTTGAAAGCAATGGAGTTGATCATGAAAAAGCTTCTCCAGCTCACATTCAGTTCTCTCTCTCTCTCTCCCAAGTCTAAATATCGTTTTATTCTACAACAATGTTCCCTCTTGAACAAATTTGATGAATAAAATGCTGAAGGGTCCGAGATGCTCCCAAAACCCACATCTTCTTTCATATATACAAACAAACATTCAACAAATGGGTCTCATGAATCACAGAAATGAGATGAGTAGCATAAAAACCCATGTTTAAATCAGGCATATAAACAAATCTCTTACTCACAACAACATATCTCAAATCAAAACCAAACCCACATAATCAAAATCAAAACAAAATCAAAATCAAAATCAAAATCAAAACGAAGCTCTTCCCGCTCATGGCGTAACTCTCTCTCTCTCTCTCTCATGAACTCTTGCTTTGTAAATCTCTGCAGATTGGTGGAAGTTACATGATAGATTTTGGGGCTCTGGGTTTGGAGACCTTGGTGGGTCTAGACAATGGAGTCTCTTCTCAGGTTGTTCCAAACTCTGATACCACAAAGCACCATAGCAATGGATTTGAGTTTCTCAAAAAACTGAGATCTGGGTTTGGAGAAGACGACTGAGAGAGAAACGTGAGGCAGAAAGAAGAGAAAAAAAAAAAGCCCGAAACGACGTGATTTTGGGTATTTGAGCCATTCGAGCCAATGTATTTCGCACTACGAAACATTTCTCTTTGATATATCATTCATTTGACAGATAAATAGTCTGCAGCAGCCATAACCACATGAACCCAACATGGTGTATCCAACAGCACCGTCCTGATCTAATATCTTAACTTGCCACACAAACCCAACAAAAATAACCCAAAAATGTCGCCATAAAGCCACTGGTCTCTGGCAGAAACACTTGAGATAGAAGAACCACAAGGCTCTAGACTTTGTTAAAGACAAGACAATGCAAGATCGATTCGGCAGCCTCTGGTGGAGTTCTTCAATGGGTTTAAACAATGAGAGACACTGAATTGTTGACAGATAAGAAAAAAAATAATTAAATTTCTCATTTCTTTTTTTAATATTCATTTCATAAAACTTTAATGAATCAAAAAATTGATTTTATATTGAAAGGAAAATATACTCCGTCCTTGACAGCTTATATCAAAATGTAGTTTTCTGGATTAGATACATTGGATATGGCCACATCGCATTTTATGGGGGAGAAAAACATTCACATATGCATTTAATTTGGTAACTTTAGCTTTTTTAGCCTTTTTTATTTTATTTTATTTTAAATCACATCACTTCTCTACTTCAAACGTTTTTTCAAAAAAAATTAGAAAGCCAATTTTTAACCTACTTCCTAAATCAGGCCAAAACGCCAGTCTTGTTACCAATTCAAGTTGTGGCAGTGGTCCAAGTGATTCTGCTTGTGGACAATGGTGGGTGGCGAATGGTGGCGGTGGTCAGCAAGACAGCCGTGGCCTTATTGGTGCTTCTAATGAACGATTGTAGTGTGACACAAGAGGCAGAGTAGAGATATCCCATGAGAGAGAGATGCCAAAGTGATTTTGGTTTTGTTTTAATTTTAGAATTCCGAACTTCGGAATCTTTCAGCGGGATTTTGAAAACTTTCCAAATAGATTGTTAATCTCATCGCGTTAATGCCGGAAAACGTTAGCCTTAACGTTTTGTCTTCCATAAGGTGCAAGGCGTGTGTATGGTGCAGTTCGAGCGGTTTGACAGTAAAATTATAAATTGAATGACGGATTAGCGGATTGACAAATTACGGTTTGAGCAATTTTGGATGGATTGGCGCGATTTGAAAAATATTCTAACTAATTATCAAGTTTTTGCATAATATATAACACTGATTTACATAATATTTTTCATATATATAATACAAACTAATTTTACATAATATTTTTTCATATATGTAATTACTAATTTGTAATAAATTTCACATCTTAAATTTCTTTCACGCTCATTTTTATATTAATATTTCACTTTAAGTTGAAAAAATATATATGCATTAATAATAGCAGAGCGGAACGGTTTCAAAAGCAGATTATAAATTCTACGCAAATGGCTAATTGACCAAACTTAAAGTGGCGCATTGAGATTGGAGAGGAGCATCACCTAGTCAGATGACGTGGAATTCTAAGACTACTCGATAATTTTCCTTTTGGCGCACCCAACTTAAATAAACTTAAAAATTATAATATTTATGAAAAAAATCTTTAAAAAATTCATCAAATACAAAAAATAATACATTTTTGTATTCTTATGTATTGATTAAAATTTTAAAATATTTTTTCACAAATATTTTATTTTTTAGGTACATATACGCTATGTGTATCTAGAAAGTAAAAAATTTACTTAAAATACTTCTAAAAATTAATATAAAAAAACACGAAACACTAAAAACTTAATTTTTAGAAAATCAATCAAAACAAAACAAGGTGATTAAGAGTTGGATCAATTTCATAGGGAATAATGATTAACTAAAATGGAATGAAATAGAATAAAATGTCATTCTTAGGCTTCTCATGATCATCCTTCATCTGTAGGAGGGCTCCAATAACTACTCAATACATAGTAGGTGGTTTTGATTCCAATATGTCATGGATGGTAGTTTTAAATTTTTTGTTATCTAGTCAAGTACTTTTTAGAGATTCATCTATGGGAGTACTAGTACTAAGTGACAAAAAAAAAAAAAAAAAACACAAAATACAAAGAGCAATCAAAAGAGAGAGAAGGACCAAGTTAAAGTACTTACATTAAATAGGTGAACTTCAGCACTGAAATTTTGCTTCCTCAACTCTTCTAGTAAGTGCAACATAATGTCAATACAAGAAAGATTTTAGATGGTGATTTAAGTTAATGAAGAAAAGAGGATCTAAAATTCAATAAAATAAGATCATTGACTTTGTCAATTAGGCACATGAAGGAAGTGAACTACTTAAGAAATTAAACAAGTAGATATAGATGGTGAAAAATAAAAGATACTAGAAAAATAAAATAAAGTTATAAAACCATAAATTTAGAGAGAATTTACCCATGTTGGAAACATTCAATTCCAGCATATGCAATCAATTCCAAGTACCACCAAATTAAAAAATATTCAGATTTTTCTCCATTGATGTCTGTGATCAAAGTGGTGAATTTTCTAAAGCAGATCAACTTTGTTTTAAATATGGACTCAATTCATCAGAAAATCCCTAAAATTAAAAATTAAAATAAAAAAAGAGCAAACCTTTACAGCACCATTACTCTACATGTCACATATAATGCGTTTATGTATATACATACAGACAAATAGAAAAATAAAATTAGATACATATAGAAACATACAAACAAAGAGAGAGAGAGAGAGAGAGAGGGAGAGAGAGATTACCAGCAAGTGGATTTCCGGAACTCTAAACCAAAGAGGCCTCGAAGTGAAGAATCTCGGGAGCAGCCTTCTCGGTCCACCATGCCCGCTACTTGTTCATGAACTTTCTCATACACCACTTTGACTTATTAATTAAAACTTTCCAGTGAGAACAGTTCAAAACAATAAATCTAGAACGAAAATCAAAACTCATTTCACGGAAATCAAAATCCTATAGCATCAGAAAAAAAAAAAAAAAACCTAGAACTAGAGAGAGAGAGAGAGAGAGAGAGATAAAGAGAGACCTGCTGATGGGAGGTGAGGAGACGGTGAGCGATGGTGAGAGAGAGAGGAGAGCAAGCGACTCTGTTTTTTTTCTTTATTTGGTGTATGTATTTGAGCTGAGATACAGAGAAATAAAAAATACATATAACAAAATTAAACATAAAACTCAAATTATCACTAAATATTTTTTAATCACCAAAAATTCCATATTTGCTGACCAAGCTAGCTAGTCGTCAAATATTAGAAATAAAATTACGTTAGTTATTTGGCGATTAAATTTTTTTTAGTCAGCAAAAATTAATATACCATAACTAAATATTTTTTGAAGATATTTACACACAATAGAACTTCTAAGTAATTAACTCATATTTTTTTGTCACCGAAAATTCATATGTGCCAACCAAACCAGCTAGTCACCAAATATTATAAATAAAATTATGCTAGTTATTTGGCAACTAAATTTCTTTTAGTCGGCAAAAATTAATATACCACGACTAAATATTTTTTGGTCACTGAAAATTCATATGCTGAAATTAATTTTAGTCAATAAAAGTAAAATAAATATTTTTTTGTCTGACTAAAATTAAAAATAATTTTAGTCCCTAAAAGCAAAACAAATACCGACTAAATTATTTTCAGTAGTTAAAAATCATACATTTATGGATCAAATTATTTTTTAGTCACCCAAAACCCTATTTTCAACGACTAAACACTAATAGTCACCAAAACGAGAATAAATATCGATAAAAAATTTTAATAGCTAAAGATTGTACAATTAGGGACTAAATTATTTTTTTTGATTCGCCAAAAATCCTGTTTTTAGTCACCAAAAGTACAATACATACTGACTATATTATTTTTAGTAGTTAAAGATTATACCTGACCAAATATATTTTTTAATAGCTGAAGTGTATACCTTCGCCGATTAAATTTCTTTTGTAGCAGTAAGTGCATTGAGTCTACTTCGTAGCAGTAAGTGCATTGAGTCTGTAGATTCATCACACCCCGCTTCACTTTAAAAGGTGATGGCATAGTAAAAGAAATATCGAGTTGATCACCACCTTTAATTCTATATCCAAAATAGTCTTCAACTTTTAGACAGATTTTCCAAGTATAAACTCCACAACTCGCAGGGATGGCAAAGAAAATTGGGGTATGAGTCAAATTGATGCCATTAATTTTATTAGTAATAGTGATGGATGGATAATTAAATAACTCCATGGCCCAGCTTTCTTCATCCCCAACTCTATAATAAACAAGCTTCACATTGAACTCTGCAATGTACTCGTCTACCTCCTCTCGCAGTACTGGCACTTCTAAGGATATTGAAGAAGATGCTATTATTTTATAACTAAAACTACGGCCATTTATAAAATTATAGCTGTATTCATAATCATTGAAACAGTCCCCCAAGTCACCAGTATGGAAATCATCGCTCATCAAGCAACTGACATTGAGGATACAAGTCCGGTAAACCTCTCTCATCCTGGACATGCCACCAAGATGCTGTCATATGAATTTCTAATTAATAGAGAGAAAGATGAAAATAAATAAAAAAAATTAAAATCAATTTAGGGATACAAAGTCAACTACAAAATCAATAGCATAAAATATAGATAGAATAATTTGAGGGTGAAATTGTATATTTTATGATAAGTCTCACTCTTTTCATATGATATGTATGATCAAGATTATGTCATGTTTACCCTATTCCCATAATCTTATTTGAAATTTTTTTTTGCATCAAATTAATAGTGACAAATTTTAATTTTGTCATTTAGAATTAAAGGACTCATCAAAGTTATTTATATTAGAAAAAAAAAAAAAGAAAAAAGTTATATATGTCCTGTTTTTATCATCAGTGACGGAACTATGAAGAGACAGGGCCATTTTTTTGCAATTTTTTTTTTTTTATAAAAATAATAATTAACAAATAGAATATTTATATAGAAATAATATTTAAAATATTTCTTAATGATGTTTTTTAAATTACAAAAATAATGATAATTGTTTTGATTGTAAATGAAAAAACGATAAGAAATCACATTATTATATATGAAAATTATAAAATAAAAAAGTTAAGTGCAACAATAATATCAAATCATCACTTAGATATAAACATAGTTAACTCCACTACAAAAATATATAAAATTATTGAATTGTTAATTATATTTAACAAGTGAAATTAACCTTTCATGCATTATTTTACTACTAGTTAGTGATACAATATATTAATAAGGATAATGATATAGTATCATTATTGTTTATATATTATTATATAATCTATCATTAGATATACAAGACTCTTTTGCATTGTCTATAATATACTAGTTATATAGTAATACCATATTTCCAATTTTGATTTTTTAAAAAGTGAATTGTAAAAATAAATATAAAAATAAAAATCAAAGCTTTTATATTAAATATTTAAAACTTCGTGCTTAATATTAATTTTTTTTTAAAAATAATATCTATAGAGAAATTTTTTTAAAAAATTTTAATTAATGAGTGAACTACTTTTCTGGCACCATTACTATTTATCATTGTTTTGTATGACTACATAAATATTCATAATTAGTTCGTTTATTTAGAGATAATTATTAAGAAATTAATAAAAACAATTAACATATTATCACAGAAAAATGTTATATATGACCGATTATTTATCATTATTTTGTAAATTCTCTTATTTGAAGATTAACATATTAATGCAAACAAATGATATCTTTCCAAATAGGTTAGTGATATAAAAGGATGATATAAACATGTGACATATAATCGTCTAATATATTATCATGTAGCTAGTAATAAAAACAACGAAAAAACTAGTGAATCTTATTTTTAAAATTGTTACTGCCATATCATTTAAGTAAAAAATTTTGAATATAAAATTTAGTAAGAGTAAGATATTATTTTCTATCTCTTATCAACAACTCTCACTAGTCCACTGGTGTTATTTAGGTCCATGGACCCAGCACAACTATTTATTTTATTACACACTTCATGTATTTTATTCACACAAAATTAAATCAATCTAATAATTATAACCTATTTAATTTATTATATTTGTCACCAAAAAATATATTGTTTATTTTTAAAAACAAAATTATCATTCCCTTTTTTTACAAATTTGATAAGTTAAATATATTATAATTATCCTATCGATTTAATTTTTATTACGAATGAAATACACAAGTATCAGATAAAACAAAAAATTCGAATCATTAAAACAAACCTCGTAAAAGATCCCATGTGAATTCTACAAACCTAAACAACATCATCTAATCCATATAATCTGGATTACATGAAATTCTCCTCCTTTAGTATTATGAAGGTAAAATCTAAAATAAATTTAGTTTCACACATTTCACTTAATTTGCACAGAGATTTTTTTAAAAAATTGTTGCACCTGCGAGAGAGAGAGAGAGAGAGAGAGAGAGAGAGAGAGAGACCTGAAGGAAATTTTGTAAATTGTTGAGCCTGTCAAAGGGAATGATTCGTGCACCTTGAAAACAGGGCGGATCTTCCATAGCATCATTATTACCATTTGAGAGAAAGCGGCCATATTGGTCGTTACTCAAGCAGATTCTTAGAGTCTTCAATTTTGATAGACCGGATATTTTTTCAAGTGATGCACAATTATAAGCCGCTACTTTATTTAAATTAGGAGGAAGATCTGAGATAGATTGAAGACTTCTGCAGTCATTCAACTTAAGAAGTCTTAGCTTGGATAGATGACTGAAGCAATTTGGTAGGTGCTTAAAATTGTTTCCGTCTAAATCCAACCATCGCAACGAGGATAAACTCCCAAAATCAGCTGGAAAATCTCTTTCAGACATATTGCAATTACTGAGACATAGGTCTGTTAAGGAAAACAAACCAGAAACAGAGGGTGGTAAAAATCTTCTCCGTGAAACCCAAGATGAAATGCGAGAAAACAAGGATTTAGTTGTCAATTGCCTACTACATCCGAAGGTCCTAAGATTCTTCAGTAGTCTAATAGAGAAAGGTAGTTGTTTAATGGCTGTGCCATCTGCAAGAAGATCTGTTAAGCTTTTCATATCTCCCAAGTGCTCTGGAAACTCCTCTAGTTTTGCGCAACCAGTGAGATTTAGACGTTCAACAGACTTTAACTTGCAGACACTGCTTGGAAGATACCTGAGGTTCATGCAATCTTTCAAATTCAAGTGAACAAGTTTATCTAGAAGCCCAATTGACTCATGGAGCTCCATTAAACCTGTACAACCTTCAAGTAATAATTCCTCGAGCATCGATAGTGCGCAGAAGATAGGGCTCTTCGTTAGGAATTTGGAATTGCTGAGATTTAGAATTTTCAAGCTCCTAAAGTGCTGTTAAAACCAAAAAAAAAAATATAAGAAATTATATAATTTTTTTTTTCTTCCTTCATGATTCACTACTCAATTGATCCAAATCCCAAACAAGAATGAATTTGCTAAGAATGTCGTACCTCGCCATCTTTCCAAAGTGTTTTAATTTTGCTGAACTGCATGTCTAAAATAACGAGTTTCTCTGGATGAAAATTGGATGGTAAATACTCCAATGGGCAGTTATGCCAATAGAGCCACCTTAACTCTTTCAATAGGTGTTCAAAATTACCAATGAGGTGCACATGATTGATTTGAAGCAGTCTTAAATTATGCATCCTAGCAAATGCTTTATTACTCCATTGTATCTTCTTCACCATGGGTAGTCCGGTCAGGATCACACCTTCGACTGTTTCTGTTCCCTAATATAGAAATATTTAAAAACAAAATTGAAAATTAGAAGGAAGAAAGACTATAAAAACAACTAAAATTAGCATTCCAAACCAAAACTTACTAACTCACTAGAAAGAAAGATTTGACTCTTACCGTGTTGTTTTCAAGTACGAAGGATACATCTTTATGAAACCACAATCTACGGCGCTTTCCAAGCTCCTTGGGAGATTCTTGACGATTGATTTCCCTTCCCATATCCCAAAGTAGATCATGCATTGTTAGCACATTGTATCTATTAACTCTCAGTAAACATTTATTAATCAAAACCCTAATTCCAAATTCTGGGGAGAAATCGCAACATTTCAATATAGTAATGACATAGTCCCTGTCCATTCCAACAAAAAAGCATGCAATATCAAGGAAGATATCCTTCATTTCCTGATTTAGTGCATCAAAACTTATCTTAAGTATTTTGTGAATATCCTCATGAGGAATTCGTTGTAATTGATCCAATGCACTTTTCCATTCTACCAATGGTGTTTTAAACAAATAAGAACCTAAAACTTCAAGAGCTAGCGGAAGCCCTCCTGCATAATGTACTATACCATTTGCAAGCTCTGCATAATTTTCTAATGGATTGGTTCCTCCGAAAGCATAAGAATCGAAAAGCTGCAAAGACTCTTCGTGATTCAATTTCTTAGCCATGTATCTTTCATCAACTTTCAGTAAATTCAACAACTGCTCATCTCTAGTTGTTATGATGATTCTACTTCCTGGACCAAACCAATCATGATTTCCAGCCAAGGTGTTTAATTGCCTTGAATGATCCATATCATCAAGAACAATGAGAACCTTTTTAGAATGGAGCCTTTCTTTAATCAAATTAATTCCTTCGTGAACACTGTTAACCTTTAGATTCTTTGCCCCTAATAATGCAAAAAGAAGTCGTTCTTGCAATTGAGCTAGGCCATTGGATTGTCCTGCACCTCTAACATCTGCAAGAAAACAACTCCATTCAAATTGGAAGAAAATATGGTTATACACAGCTTTTGCAATGGTCGTTTTGCCTATTCCACCCATGCCGTATATCCCAATCATGCGAACATCATCTGATCCAATGCTCAACAACGAACTGACGTGTTCAACATGAGACTCTATTCCAATTGGGTGCTTAGCAACATATAGGGATGTACATTCCAGCTTACATGAAACCTCTTCAACAACTTGTCGGATTAACTCTGCTTCATGCCTGTCAATTTCAATCCAAATTAAAAGTAAAGCTATTGCATATTACAGAAATCAAAAACCTTACAAACCCCACTCAAAATATGCAGTTAAGAAATGTAAAATTCAAAACATCTTGAACTTACAAAGTGAACTAACTATATTTGATATATATATATTAAAAATATTAAAAACAATAAGGAGTAGGATTTTATAGTTAAAAGATAAAAATTGATAGCAGCAGCAAAATTAAAAGGATGTTAAAAATTACCCATTAGCAACATTTTTCAAAACCCAGCCTGATATATTACCAGCTTTAGAGAGGGCAACTCTCCTAACCTCCACCTTCTCCATCTCATCCCCGTAACGCTTTTTATGTCTTCTAAATGCTACTCCAAAACACCGTTTTTGGTCGCGTACGTCGGATGGATCAACATCATAGAATATTGGGAGAACTAATTGCCCAATTGTTTCCTTGCATTCAATGATCTTCACGAGCTCATCAAGGCACCATCTGGAAGAAGCATAGTTCCTTGAGAAAACAAGGATGGAGATCCTGGATCTTTCGATTGATTTGAGAAGCTCGGGAGAAATTTCACGTCCTCTTGGAAGTTTATCATCCCTGAAGGTATGAATTCCAGCTTGATCCAAGGCATCGTAGAGATGATCAGTAAAGTTTTTGCGGGTATCTTCACCGCTGAAACTCAAGAACACGTGATAGGTCCAGCGAGGTTGTGTTGAAGATGATGAAGAAACAAAACAAGAAGAGCCTTTCCTCTTTTTTGGGGCAGGAAAACAAGAAGAATGATCTAAGGTTCTTTTAGAAGCCATGGATGAACCCAAGATCAAATGATTTTTAGGGAGGAATATAAGTGAGTGAGCGGGGTGACTCTGCAAAAGGTAAGAAAACGTTATTTGCAAGCACTCCTATAAGATGGACTTTTGATCTTAAAATATATGGACGGAATGCTGAAGAGAGTTAAAATAAAATACAAAATAATAATAAAAATTTAAGGGGGGCAAAAAAAAAAAAAAAAAAGATTAATCTTTGTTGTGGGCAGTAAATCTCGCCTATGATTTCAAATTCTGGTAAATTTCTGAGTTTTTTTCTTAAATTTGAAGACCCACTGTTATATAATAGTCAGCCAGTAAACACTCCATCTTTCTCTTATGTTTCCTACCTCTTTCTCTATTCTTGGAATCCAAAGATGTCGGTCGGTGTCGGTCGGGTGCAGTGAACAACACATCAGTAAGAGTGGATGATGATTTCAAAAAAAATAAAATAAAATAACCAAAGTAGTTACAGATCTAAGAGATGTACCAAAATAATTCTCTTACCTCTACAAAATAGTTACAAATCTGATGCTCTGCCTTCTACTTGTGTTCGTTGATGATGAAGAGTGTCTGACGGTGATGAGTTCGACAAAAATATTGAAGATAATCAATAGAGGAGAGATTGATGAGAGGAGACAACCATCGTAAGAGATTAGTAATGGAAAGAGATGTCTGTAAGTGGGGAAAAAAACAATGAAAGAGATGAGGAAAAAAAACCAGAAGAGACTAAAATCTCAAAAGCATTGAAAGAATATTGGAAGACGAGGAAGAGAGAGAGAGTGACGAAAAGTCCCAAATGCATCCTCTCGGATTGATTTTTTGATTTTTTAATTTTTTTAATTATTTTAATTTGGATTAAAAAATTTAATTTAAGAAGAATTTTTTAATTTTTTGACTTTTTTGACTTTTTTTGTGAGAGAAGAATGTAATAATTATAAATTGAATGTGATATTTTATTTGTTTTGACTAAAATAACCTATTTTATTTTTTGTGACTAAAATAACCCCAAACTTCTTTCCCAAACGGAGCCTCAGAATGAACGAGAGATAAATGTGCGTCGAGAGATAAATGTGCGTCGATGGATGAGGGTGAGGGATAAAGATCACCGAGCACTGTTAGGTACCTCGAAAATCAAGAGGCGCGAATGGCTCGAAATCCCAAAACGACGTCGTTTTAGAGTGTTTTTTCATTCTCTTACCGGTAAGAGAATATTTTCGCGCCATTCGAGCTCTACAAATTCGAGGTCTCACGCATTTCCCTATATATGTATATGTATATATGTATATATATAATATGATAGATGGATTTTTGAAAAAATATAGGTAGTGTTTTGTTTAATTTTTAAAATTCAATTCTATTTTCAAATCATCATTTGAATTAAAATTAATAATTAAATAAATTTTTAAAATATAATTTAAAATTATTTTCAAAATTTCTTTTCTTTTATTATTATTGTTAATTAATTGATCAATCACTTTTTTCCTCTCATCTCTTCTCTCTTTTCTCTTCTCTCAAATTTTTTCGCATTCTATACATCAATCAATTAAAAAAAATACAAATCATTTCAAAATTATTTTCAAAATTCATAATCAAATAATTTTTTTTTTTAAATCATAATTTAAAAACTTAAAACTCAAAACACAATTCCATACTCAAATCATAATTCTAAAATTAAACCAAACAAATTCATATATTTTTGTCCATATAATGGGGTCTTTTGGAAAGAAAATAAAAAGGTAACTTTTAGTTTTTTACCCATTTTGAATCACACCATCTCTTATATTTTTTACTTATAAAAAGATAAAATAGACTAAAAAGTTAAAAAATTGACTTTTTATCAACTCCCCAAAACACTCCAATATCATTAATAGTTCAAATCATTTCATTTACAAAAAATAATAATCAAATTTATTTGGGCCAAAATATGTTTTCGGCTTATGTCTCCTCTCATCTCCTCTCGCTCTTTCTCTCATCTTTCATCGTTCTACTACTCTCTCTCTATATCCACTACACATATCTTGAAACACAAAATTTCCTAACACCTTCTGTGCAGCAAAATTGCCTCTTCAAAGAAGTTTCCTAGCATCTTCCATACCCACATAGGCCATGTTTGTTTGGCTTTTTAACCGAGGATATTAGATTAACAATCAATGGGTCCATCAAAAGTATGTTTGATTAAGCTAAAATATTATATGACTATTAATCCAATTAGATTATACCAATCCCTTGGCAAGGATCTTCTATATCTAAATAATCTTATTTCCATGTTCCAAACCACTCACAACTATTAGATCATATGAGAATCCCAAGATATGAAAATTTCAAAATATATCCAATGGATGTAAGTGATTTGAGACAGAGGAATAGGATTACTTGGAGACAGGAGATCTTTGCACCCAATCCTCCTAAAGGATAGGATTATCAATACTCATTAGAGAGTTAGGATTGATAATTCAAACCCTTTAGATTAAAATATGTTTAATTTCATTTTTTCAAATAATTTATTTGTGAAATAAATATTTAAAAAAAAATTATTACCATAGAAGTATATGATTTTTCTTATATTTAATGAATTTTTAAATAATTTTTAAACAAGATTTATATTTTTTAAGTGCCTCTAAATTAAGTGTACTTAAAAAGTATTTAAAAAATAAATATAATATTAAAAAAATATTAAAATTTTAAAAATATTAATTTTATATATTAATACTATAGTATCACTAATCCGATTGAGTATAAATGAACATTTTTTATCTTACATCTCCAATTTAATATGACCACATTAATAAATTACACTTTTCACTCAATTAAACACTTTTTACTCAATTTCACAATTATATTTTTAATCTCCTACATCCTATCGAGCCAAACAATCACAACCAAGGAAGTTTCCTAGCACCTTCCTTGCACACAAAAATGCTACCCATGAGTTTTCTTGCACACTAATAAGTGTGTTTGTTTTTCGTATTTTTTTTATTTTTTAATGAATATTTTTAAAATTTTAAATAATTTTTTTACTTTTTTATATGCACCATACATAAATGTATCTAAATAATAAAATATTTTTTAAAAAATATTTTAAAAAATTAATAAATACACAAAAATATGAAAAATATACTAAATTTTTGTATTTTTTGTATTTAGTGAATTTTTTAATATTTTTTTTCATAAATATTATAATTTTTATTTATGTTAAGTGTGTCTAATTTTTTTAAAAAAATTAGCTTAAAATATTAAAAAAATTCAGTGAAAATAAAAAAATACGAAAAACAAAAAAGTAAAATTTTTTGAAAAGTATTTTCTGAAAACTCAAACCAAGCAAAGTGAATAAGTTTTAAATTTCAAATTTGTAAAAATTATTTTCAAAATATACACTCAAATATCTACATAATGGCCTCGTTTGGAAAGTTGTCTATTTTAATAGATTATTTTAATTTTTGGCTATTTTATGGCCAATTTGAAAACTTCGCTAAAAGCTAATTGTTGACTTTTAACCTATTTTGAGTCACATTATCTCTCTATTTTTTTTTACACATTTTAAAAAAAAATCAAAAAAAGCCAAAAAAAAAAACTTACTTTTAACCAACTTTCCAAAGCAACCCTTAGTAGGTTAAATTTTTTGTGTTTTGGAAGATGGTTAAATTTTTTTTGTAATTAGATATGATGTTTATGAGAGAAAAATTAAAATGATTATGGATTTGATATGACATTTTATCTTATTGACTATTTTAGAGTATTTTAACTTTTTGTAAATTTTAGCCAAAAAAATTAAAAATCCGCTTGCCAAATAGGGCCAAAATGGTAGAAAGATTTTTAAAAAAAATGTATATTTTTATCCTACGTGACATCATTAATAATTCCAATCATTTCATCTACAAAATTAATGACCAAATTTATTTGAGCCAAAATATATTTCCCGCTCATCTCTTCTCTCTTCTCTCGTTACTTCTCTCCTCTTTCATCATTCCACTCCTCTCTCTCTCTCTCTCTCTCTCTCTCTCTCCACTACACAGGTTACAACACAAAAAAGTTTCCTAACATCTTCCTTGGGGCAAATTTACCTTTTCACCTCTCTTCTCTCATTACTTCTCTCATCTTTCATCATTTCATTACTCTCTCTCTCTCTCGACTACACACAGATTACAACAAAAAAAAGGTTTCCTAACACCTTCCTTGAGGAAAATTTTCGTTTTCACCTCTCTTTCTCTCATTACTTCTCCCATCTTTCATCATTCCAC
Source organism: Camellia lanceoleosa (assembly GCA_025200525.1). Classification (NCBI taxonomy): domain Eukaryota; kingdom Viridiplantae; phylum Streptophyta; class Magnoliopsida; order Ericales; family Theaceae; genus Camellia; species Camellia lanceoleosa. Next base: position 140,689,547 of record CM045766.1, on the reverse strand, counting down.
TACTCTCTCTCTCTTTCTCTCTCTCTCTCCACTGCACACAGGTTACAACACAAAAAAGTTTCTTAACACCTTCCTTGTAGAAAATTTGCCTTTTCACCTCTCTTCACTCATTACTTCTCCCCTCTTTCATTATTCCACTACTCTCTCTCTCTCTATCCACTACACACAGGTTACAACACAAAAAAATTTCTCTAAGGAGTTTTTTTGTCACGCCCTAAAATTTGGACAATTAAATATTAAATTATAACTAAATCCCAATCAATATTCCATCATCCAAATCCTAGAGGTGAAACAAAAAGACTAAATGCTAACCAAACCATCCACCATAATTTCATAACTAACCAATACCTCAACATTCAGGTATCAACAACCAGTCAAAACAACTGAAATAAAGTACGGTTATAAATCATGCCAAATTATTCCAATACTAAAGTCATTAAAAAAAAATAATAAATACATAAACTAATATTAACCCTAAGCTCAAGAAAACAAAAGAAGTCCAAACGAGATGTCCTACGATCATAGTTATTTCTTGTCACCACCATAGCCTGAACTAATCCTGTAAAGGAAGCTCGGCTGTGCTCAAACAGAACGCACCCGAGTTGTTAAGAGACAAAACGGGTCAATATACAAGTATACTAGTATGAGTACAAGATTTAACACCCACATGTCCACCAAACACAAACAAAAAAACATTTAATTTTTGTTACGGGACAAGATAAGTAGTTCCAGCCGCACCGAGACGAATGGGTAGTTTCTCAAGATACAGTGGCATTTAGTTTCTTGCCCATACACAACGAAATATAAATTGAGGATGAAATAAATAAAATAGAAATAAAAATATGGTAAGTTAGCCCTGCAAAAAAATTAGTAAGACCCACCATCCTGCAAAAAAAATAAAGTTAGTATAATTTAATCAGAAGCAACTTGCTAAAGAAGTATAAAAATACACCGTTTCATGCTTAAATAATTCGAATTGACCAAAACTCAAATAACGAAAGTTGTATAGAATCAAATTTCTTAAAAGACAAAGCGGACGAATTTAACAAAAACTGAACAGGTTGAGAGAAAAGTTTGATAGAAAAACCTAAATGGAATTCCATCGAAAAATCTGAAGCTGAAAACGAATAAAAGCTGCCCTAAGACGATTTTTTTCGAAAAAGTTTAAAACATAAAAAGTGTGCAGAATAATGTTTTACTTCAGTTCGTGTGAAATCGATAAAAATGAGCTCGTTTTGTGAGTTAAAGCAGCCTCTAAAATCTTCATTGCTAAAATGAATCAAACCGACAATAACAAAGATCATCCGATTATAAGTTCTAATCGATCTTTTTAATAACAAGTTAAAACACAAAAGTTGTCTAGAATAACGTATACATGCCTCTGCTCAAATTTCATAACTTATCGAGATCGTTTACTATTTTTCAAGATGTACAAATCAATACAATTCACACTATAACAATAAACTCATAATTAAATTCTTTGTACCTTAACTCCACCACTTCGGCCTCCACTTCCGGCCTACACATATATTCCATGTGCCTTCCGTATACCTAACACCACTCCGAAGCCAAACTTGCACGGGAATATCGTCCCGAGTTTAACCCACACTCCCCGGATGGTTAGCATATACGTACGTGCGTAAATCAAAGCACTCGTCTACTCATGAGAACGAGGCAACAATATATACATACACAACATCTCACTCATGAGAATAAACATAACAATGCCAAGCCTAAGGCATTTAAATAAATATCATAATCCTCACTTTTTTTTATATACTTTTTCTCACCATCACTCAAATAAAATAACAATCCATGGAGTCATGATGAAGTATAAGGAATTTATCTATGGGTTCCTAATTAATTTTAATTTCATATATTCATGAGTGTGATTACAACCATAAAATAAATCCATATAAAAACCCTAAGCCTTGCATACACAACTAATCAAAATAATTAAAATCAATCTATCATCTTTATGTAAAAACATAATCAAACTAACATTAAATAAATAAAAATAAATAAATAAATAAAAACAACGAATTAAACATAAATCAAGGGAAGTATGGTTTGTACTCACTATTATTTTTGAAGATCAAAGAATTATTTGAAGAACTAATGGAGCCACCAAAACAAAATCCTAATATTTTTTTTTCTCCTTTCTCTCTCCAGCCGTCTCTCCCCTTTTTTCTTCTCTTCCCAAGGCTCTCTGCTGCAGCTCTCGTTTTTTTCGTTATTTCTTAGAGCATCCACAATGGACACACTAACCAGTGTGTCAGGTGCTAAATTTTGGCTAACTTAGGGTATTGTTTGGGACTGCAATGGAGCTGTTAGCGTGTGTGTTAGTGGTGTGTGTTAATTTGTTTGTTATCTGCAGCTAGCGAAGGAGTGCGTTTGTTTGTGTTACCGGTTGACCGGTCAATGGCAGATTATTTTTTTTTATTATTTTTTTTAATACTTGTTGGGATTTTTTTTTTTGGACTTGAAATTTATGATTAAACTAAATTATTTATTTATTTTATTTATTATACACACACACACATATATATATATATATATATATTTAATACACCCCTTAACACATCCATTGCACCACCACTCACTCTCTAAAATTAACAAACTCTTAGCATATCTTAACAAATATTTTTGGGCCTCACTTTTATTACTTTTTGTCATATAACACACAACTTAATATATTTTTTTAGCCATTCCATTGTGAATGCGCTTACTAAGCCTCTAATCATTTAACCTAGTTGACTATTAATATAACACCTTTTGTTTGTTTTTTTTATTATATAATATTATATTATACAAATACAATATAATTATAATATATATAAATATAAATATAAGAGAATATATATATATATCTATATATAACACCTTTTTTTTTTATATATATATATATAACAAATATAAATACATAAATATTTGGATTAATTATATATAATTAAATAACACATTAAATTAATTAATCACCACTTTAAATTCATTAAATATCACATTAAATTCTCATGTGACCACACAATTAATAAAGTCAAAAATAAAATAAGATAATAATAATCATAATAATAAATAAATGATTTAAGAAAATTAGGGTCGCTACATTTTTAGTGTGTTACAGTTGGGAAAAACGTACTAACGCTGTATTTGGTTGGGGGATTTGGAAAGGAAAAAAGAAAAGGTAAGTGAAATGTAAATAAAATATGCTTACATTTTACTGATTTCACACACCTTTTTCATTTTCATTTCTAAATCTCTTTCCAAATCTCTCAATCAAATACAACGTAAGGAGTTTTTTTAGTGTTAATGGACTTTTGCCAAACAAATATTCTTTTCATCAAATAAATTTTTTATTAAATTTAATATCTTATATTTTTTTTAAATTAAAATTTTTTCACTAATTATTTTTTGGGTAAATTACAGATACATCTCCTGAGGTTTGCTTAAAGTACAAATTGTCCCATGTAATTTGAAAAATTACAAATTCTCCCTTGTTAAAAAATTTTATTTAACTGAATTAATTAAAAAAATAAAATTCATAATTGCTATCCTATACAATATAAAATCACCTAAATTGTTAATTGAAACATATTTCTAACATTATTAAAAATTGTTAATTGATCTGATGATTTTGTTATAAAAAAGATAATTTGTTATGAAATTAGAAACCTTAAGAAGTGAAATATAATTTTCAAAATTATAAAAAATAATTTATATTTTAATTAAACTTCAGAAAATATATTTATAATTTATCCTTATTTTTTTTTATATCATTTACTCAAATACTCACCATCACTGCACATCCTTATGTCATTTTCTTACATTAGGACAGTCAACAGGTCAACCTCACTCTTTCTCCTACTTTTTTTTTCCTAGCTCATATGGAAGACCCAGCTATTAATTGCAACAACTAAGGGATATTTCAGATAGGTGGTTAAAAGTTATCTTTAACCAAAATGATACTTTTTTATATCATTTTTTTTTTTTTTTTTTTATGTCTTATTCACCCAAAAAAAAAAGTTATCTTTTAATTTTTAATTTATTTTGAGTTTTATTATTTTTATATATTTTTTTAAAAAAATTTTAAAAAATTAAAAAATTAACTTTTAATCATCTTTCCAAAACAACCTTAAGCCTTGTTTCATATATTTCTACCATTGTTTCCACGAAACACCAAAAAAGATTTAAGAAAATTACACACACTACAAGAAAATCCAGCTTTGGCGACTAAAAAATGAATTTTCGTCGCTGAAAGTAGGACAATCGGCGACTAAAATGGAATTAGTCGCCAAAAGTGAACACTTTTGGCGACTAAAACAGTTTAGTAGCCAAATGCATAGTTATTGGCGACTAAAATCAATTTCGTAGCCAAAAGTAGGGGTTTTGGCGACTAAAATTCAGTTTAGTCGCCAAAAGTGCAGATTTTTGGCTACTAAAAAAAATTAGTAGCTAAAAGGAGGGGTTTTGCCGACTAAACCTGACTTTAGTCGCCAAAAGTGCTGTTTTTGGCTACTAAAAAAAAATTAGTAGCTAAAAGGAGGGGTTTTACCGACTAAACCTAACTTTAGTCGCCAAAAGTGCTGTTTTTGGCTACTAAAAAAAATTAGTAGCTAAAATGAGGGGTTTTGCCGACTAAAACTGACTTTAGTCGCCCAAAGTGGCTGTTTTTGGCTACTAAAAAAAATTTAGTAGCTAAAAGTACGGGTTTTGCCGACTAAAACTGACTTTAGTCGCCAAAAGTGGCCTAAATTTTTTTTAGTAAATAATTTATTTTTTAAATAATTATATTGAATTAAAATAATTATATTTGTATATATTATTATTTTGTATTAATCCGGTTAATATACTATATAAATAATATATATTGCATATATATTCGTGTGAAGTTGTAGTGGCATAGTGGAGGGCGTGTGTTGCAAAAAGGCTTGGAATGGGGGACGGTTGGGGTTCGAAACTCAGGAAAAGCAAAAAAAAGTGGGTTTATTTTTTTTTCGCCGGAAACACCTTTGGCGACTAAAAATTTAGTCGCCAAAAGTCTATATTTTGGCGACTAAACCATTTAGTCGGCGATTCGGTGAGTATTGGCGACTAAATTTTTAGTCGGTAAATGTATTATTTCCAAAAGTGAAAAACACTATTGGCGACTAATTTATTAGTCGGTAAACACCTATTTTTGGCGACTAAAAAAGGTTTAGTCGCCAATACCCTCTGCCGACCACAAATACGCGACAAATGTGGCGACTAAAAAATTTTGTCGGGAAAAGTCAAATTTCGACTTTCGGCGACTAAAAACAGACTTTTGGCGACTAAAAATTTAGTCGCCAAAAGTGCTTTTTTTTGTAGTGACACACGTGCGTGTACACAAAAAAAAAAAAAAAAAAAAAAACCCTCAAATTTTGTGTGTCTCGTTAAATTGGGTTTGTACTTGTGAGTTTCCTAATTTTCTAACAACTTGTACCAGAGCTGATAGCTGATAATTTACAAGCGGATTTTCTTGGAACATCCATGTGATGGACTTGGATTTGCGCAGAAACTTTGATGGAGTAAAAGAAAAATTCCTAATATACGTGGAGGTTAGATTGCGGCAAGGTGACTCTTTCAATGGAATATGATGGATCACGATGGAGTGTGTGCGGGTGACCTTTGTTGAATTCGATGTTAGAGAGTTATAAATCAAGATTTGAGGGGAGTAAGGAAATGCCCAATGTTAATTTCACATGAGGAACAGATTATTGGAGTATGTGTGAAGATAGAATCCCATATTGAATAAAAAGTAAAATCAATGAGTTTTAATATACATTAGATAGACTCTCCACTTAATGGTTTAAGTTTTTAAATGAGTATAAGTTCCAAATAATGTATGCTTAGCTTTGATATTTACATTATGCACACACAAAACTTATGCCACTAACAAAATATTTTTTTACTGCACCACTGCAATGCAATTTTCCCTAGTTATTTTCATAAAAAATATTGATGAATTCATGCTAGGTGTTATGTTAATGTGTAGATATTTTATCTAATTTCACACAAATTTTCATTTTTCTTTTTCAAATCCTTCAATCAAACACAACCTTAAAACAAAATATGGGAAATTAAAGGAAAACGTACAATTTCTTCTCACCTAGATATAGTTATTGATAGATTGAGCTTCTATCCCGTCTAGATGGGCCTGTCAAGGATTCCTTTTCAATGATCTTAACCAAAGCAAAGAAGAAAGAACTTCCGTGGATATAGATTCAGTTTGGCTCTAATTGTCATCTGGAAGACCATTGAGTGTAATAAGGACCAAATCTTCATCATCCATTGGTGAAGTAAAGCAGCCAAAGCTAGATGATTTTCCATCTCCTTAATTTGATTCAAGTATTCTTCCATCAAAATATAAGATTTGACCGCATTGTGAAGTTTATTCTTCAACTGATTTTGTAGGAATTTAGGGTCGGTTAGGATATATGTGTTCGATTGAAATTGAAATTATTATACAGTTGATTATTATAAGGGAAGAAAGAAAAAAAAAAAAAACTATAGAAAAAGATAAATTGAGGTAAAGAAAAGTATTTTAGCATAATCTTTTAAGTTAGAAGAGAAGTTATAACGACCCCGGTCTTTTTCCATTTGGTTGTTGTATCCGGACTTACGTTCCGTAGATCTTGTTGTTATATATTTGTTGTTGTCATCCTTCAATACTTGTTGTTTGAGTTATAGGATGTTTTGGGCAAGTTTGTTACAGGTTGGGAGTGTTTGGGAGCAAAGGGTTGCTGCCCACAATTTTGGTCCTTCGCTCGAGCGAGCAGTTTTTCGCTCGAGCGAGATCTTTGTTTTTGGTCCTTAGCTCGAGCTAGGGTCTCTTCGCTCGAGCGAGCGACTGCATCTGGGTTTAGACCTGAGAGTTATATTTCTTGGCTCGAGCGAGACTTCCTTCGCTCGACCGAGCTTTTCGAGTTCTTCGCTCGAGCGAGCATTCTGTCGCTCGAGCGTGCTTCTGGGTTGCAGACCTGAAGCATCGTGTTGTTGGCTCGAGCGAGTATTTCTACACTCCAGCGAGTGTTCTTTGTGTCTAGTTGCTCGAGCGACCAAGTCTTCACTCGAGCGAGCCTGTTTTATTTAAATACGCAGCAGCGGTTTTAAAAACACTTTTTCACACTCTTTTTGATTTCAGAACCCTAGGTCTGTGTTCTCTCTCCCTCCACTCACCTTCTCTCTTAGGTTTCATCTCCTTTTAGTGTGTTTCTACCCTAAGCTCTTTGTATAAAAGATAGAGGGTAACCTGGGCTTCGTTTTAATCTGAGCAATAGTGGATTTGGAGCACCTTGGGTTTCCGCCATCTTCTCCATTTGAGTTCTTCACTTCGAGGCAGGGATTTCCTACTCCATATTATAGGTTTTGTCCTAAGTTTTGGTATTTTCGATATGTTGGTGTCGTTTGGTAATTTTGGGAAAACTAGGGTTTGTATTATAATTTGAGAAATAGGGAATTGTTTATATATAAAATTCCAGGTGATTGTGAATCTTGAAAAATGGCATTGGTAGTGTCAAGTTGATAAAATTGAACCTTAAAGTTAATTTTGAAAAAAAAAGGGAAAAGCCCTAATTGTTGTTATAAATTAATTTGTATAATTAATTTTGGGAAAGATGTGGAATTGAGTTTAATTCATGAAATTGGGGAATTATGAGATAAAAGGTATAGTCGAATAGTTTAATCACTCACCTATGAAAATGTTGAGTTTACATTTGTAGATACATTTATTTCCTGTTTAGAAATAACTGTTTTGGGCTATCGGTGGAGGATAGTCGTGATTGTTGTAGACATTGCATGTTGATTAGGGAAAACTGAAACTAATCACATTGAATGAGTCATTAAATATAACAGTTGAATTAATACAGCGAATCTGTGTATTGATTGAATATTGTGTATGACAAGTGTTTAATACATTGTATATGCATATTGTTTGGGAGGAGATAGGAGATGTACTCCATGGTTTGAGGGAAGATAGGGGATGGACTCTCAAACCTGTTTAGGAGGAGAAAGGGGATGGACTCCATTAGTACAGCAAATCTGTGTACTTATTGATGTATGGAAGTGTATTAGTACAGCATATATGTATACTTATTGAATTATGGAAGTGTTTTAGTGAGCCTTAGTCTCATTTTATAATGTGGCCAGGTTCTGAGCCATGTCTGTATAATTGGAAAGTTGAATAAATAATGGAAAGTGAAACGTATCATGGACGTAATGGTCATGAAACTGTATGGTGATGAAATTGATATTGTTGTGTTAACCATCTATTGAATGCTATTGCTTTAGTCAATTCTTATATTTGGTTTAGTATATTTCTGCTGGGCTGTGGCTCACCCTATACGGGAATTTTCAGGTTCAGGTGATATGCTACCTCCAAGGACTTAGCTTGGGAGGATTTGGAGTTGAAAACTCTGTTTAGATTAGTTGTCTTTCTGTTTATTTTGATGTTACATGTGAACTCAAGCCAAGGGCTTGATGTGTAATTGAGTTAGTACTCAGACTTTTGTGTCCAAGTGTTGGCTTGGAAGAATGTAAGCCCGTAGGGCATTTACTTTTGTTATTATATGTAATGTCTTTTAATAAGATTACTCTGATGAATGGAATAAGGTTTTGTTTTTCTTAATCATTGCATGTTAACATTGGGTGTATTATGGGTTTATTTTTGAGAGCGTTACAAAAGTTTTAGCATGATTTTAAATAACTATTTTTATATAATTAGTAACGGCTAGCATACGTCATGCACATGAAATTTAAATAAATAAAAATAAAACAAAAAAAATTATTATATATTCTGTGTCACTTAAGGGGTAAGAGCCTTCTTTGCTAGTTAAGACATCAAATGAAGCCTTTGCTTTATACAATAGTATAGATTTTAAATCCATCATTAAAACTGTGGAGGGATAAAAATTAATTCATGTGACGGGGACCACCCAATACCTACATGAAATAAGGATTAAGATAATAAAATAAACAATTTGCAATTCAACTTGCCAACTTCCCAAGTTGCTATGACATACATATATCATATGAGTTTTGGGTCATACAAGTGGCTCATTTTCATTGGACCAAATTAGAGACTTTAATCTCATTAGACAAAATGAGTGGCAGGTTAGCCTATATGAAAGGATATAGTCTTCAACTTCAGGGTATGCCTAAACCATTCTATTTACTAATTCAGTTTTATTTAGATATATGCTATCCAACTTGATCGTTGGAGTGCCCTCCGACTGGCAACTATAGGTGGAGAGGCACTAACTGTTTATTCTTTTGTAAATTCGGAACAGTGTGATTCAATTCTTCATTGATCTCTTGATTAATACATGTGGGACAATTTCTGCCTCCACAAAAACTATTTAATTCAATCTATGTATTTCAAATCTACATATATTCAAACGGATCCTTATTATTTGGAAAAAATATAAATCACAATCATGCAAAAAATTGTTTCTGCATGGTAAATAAAATGCAGCCAAAAACATTTTAATGAAGTAAAAATTGTAGGAAAAAAATTTCTGCAGAAAGCACTTTTCCAAAAATATTTTGATGAAGTAAAAATTGCAGGAAAAAAAAATACTGCAGAAACAACTTAAGGATGCAAAAAGTTTATTTATTTATTTATTTTTAATATGACATAGAAAATGTTGATAATACAATGGAACATATCTGACCAATGCCATAAATGCAGAACAACACTGCAGCCAACCATTTTAGGATGCAGAAAGTGCAGAAAATACTATTAGAAACCATTTTTAAAGATGCAAAAATGTGGGTTGATATCATTTTATTAGTGATACCAAACTATTTGGCGTTGCTGTTACTTGAATCAACTGAACCAACCATTGGCATTAACCCAGTCGTTAACCAGTGTAACCGAAAAAAATAAAAAAATAAAAAACACACCAAGACTGAAAGCTAATGTATAAAAGGGAAATTTCACTAATAAGAAGTTAATTTCCAATAACATGTGATTGGCTTCAACAGAGCTTATTTTGGTCCAGTCACATAAATCTAGAACTTCAAAAGGAAACCTATAAAAAAAAAAAAAGGACCAAATATGAGGGAAAAAAGCACTGCATTTTGAGCTATCAAACTTCATATCACATGTTAATAATCAATCAAATGGATGAAAAATCATAGTTTTCTACTGCCCATGTCCTTGATGTATTGCTGTAAAAATTTCGCATTTGGTGGACTTAACCTCTCAACATGTGTAAAAATAACCGCTGGATAAAAAGTGAGGAGCTATAGATCAAATTAAATTATGGCACTTGGGATAGTATAAAACCAAATGTGGCTCAATTTCAAGCACAATAATATTACCATTCCTTACGTACAACTTGAGCCTCCCAAAGAAACATATAATCCTAAAAATGGATATGAGATGGTAGCCAATTTAGTCCAAGACTCTCTAATCCCGTGTTCCTTCATTACCTCTACATCGACATTAACATAATTTTTTGGCCATTGAAAGAAAGTACACAAAGGAGGCATTCTGATCCTCCTAAAACCCCAAAACTCCATAGGCAACTGCGGTATCTCCCTGTACTTCTCTTTCGCTAAATCGAAGCAAACAATGCTCTTTGGAGAGCTAAGAGCCTGTTACAATTCGGCTTCCCAATGGAGAACTCCATTAATGTATCTACCAGGATAGTGTAGAATCCAGTTACTATTATTGTGAATCGTTTTTCCAAAAATTACTGTATAGATACTATGACAAGAATAAAAAAGTAGCTGGACTGTAAAAATGGTGACGCCCTAAGGCCTATTTGAGGCTCATATGGATCACTTGGGCTTAAAATCATAAAAAGAGACTAAAGTGTGGATTTAAAAAATGGGATCAACTCCTATCCAGTTGGCCTAATTAGAGTGCCTTGTTGTCCTCCGTGGGCACATCAAAGAGTTCATATCGATAATCTAAACCGTCAATATGTAGAGTTCATTGAGTATTTTATTTCTGTAAGAAATCAAGTCGATCAGATATTAATAGCTACTTGATTAAATCACATTTGTGTGAACAATTGATTTTTAAAATTATAGATACCGTTGACACAAAATTGATACGATCAAAGTAATTTTTTGTAGGAATAAAATGCTCGACAAGTCCTAAATATTAAACGATTCGGATAATTGAAGTGGACTCCATAGTGGATCTACAAAACCTAACAACATGCTCTAATCTGATAGAAGCCTAAATATAAAACAATTTCTCATAGTTTGGACTCGGTTGCTAAAGTTGCCTGGACTAACACGTCTGATTAGAACGAGATCACATGGAAGGGAATGACTATTGGGCTTCGCAATAGAATGATAATTTTATAACAATGGTCAATGAAGAATTATTTTGCAATGTATTTTTTATTAAATTTTTAATCAATCAAATATGAGAATGAAAAATTTAACATAATAATGATTCTCTTTTGATAAATCAAACACTACTTAAGAGTTTTTAACAAATCACATAACTAGACGTAAATATATATGGTTGGATAATTTTTTATTTATTTATTTTTTTTAGATCATATTAACAAATTTTATATAAAAAAAAAAGTTAATTTATATACATTTTGTACCTTATTTTCAAAATCTTAAACAAAAATGCTTGGGAGCATAACTATAAAGGTCATGTTTGATTTACATGGTTAATAGTGAAGTATTAATAATCCTATTAAATTAGTGTGGTATTCACTATCCAATTGGATTAATATTTATTGGATTAATAATTCCATCCCTACCCCATTACTAATAATCCTACAAATTTGTTGGATTAATTATCCATTGGATTAATAATCCTAAACCAAAATGTTAAAACAAACATAGGATAATTGGGCCCACAGATTAATAATCTCAATCCCATGCTTTAATCCACCAAATCAAACATGCCCAAAATTTACGACACTTGAGCATTACTCTACCTTTCAGTAAATTAACAATTCATTAGAAGATATATTACAAATTGGTCTTAATAAAAAGAACTGTGAGAACTGCTTGTAGCCAGTAAAAAAGAGGAAATACTGAACTAAAGATTTGTGCATTTAAAGCAAAGATTTGTCCAAATGTTTTATACCGTAATTTCACTAATAAAAAGTATTCACTGGATTTAATATCTTATACCCTTCTTATCTTGGAATTTTCCAACAATTATCTCTTTTAAATATAACATCTGGCCTTTTCAAATTTTTAATTGCATAACAAATTATCCATTTTATTAATAAATTATTAAATCAATTAACAATTTTTAACAATGAATATATTTTATTGAAAATTCTTGGCAATCTTATTATTGTATATAAGAGTAGTTATAATTTTTTTTTTTTTTTTATTAGTTGTTGAAATAAAAAATTCTAATAATGAAGTATTTATAATTTTCAAGATTACAAGAGATTTTAAGCAAATCTCAAAAGAATGTATTTATAATTTATTCATATTTATTCAATGGAAAATGTGAGACGACCATTACAATTGATGTTTTGGGGACAATTTTCATGATCATCCTCCCTCATCCGTAGAAGGAGGGCTCCAGTACATACTCATAGTAGTTGGTGATGCATATGTTGACAATCAGATCCATCGCAAACTTCTTTACTTTAAAAGGTGACAGCATAATGAAAGAAATCCCGAATTGCTCACCACCTTTAATTTTATACCCAAAATATTCTTCAACTCTTATATGGGTTCCCAAACATAATCTGCATAACTCTTAGTGATGTCAACGAGGTTGGGGTATAAGTATAATCGATGCCATTAATTTTATCAGTTATAATGACGTATGGAGAATCATCTAATTCCATGGAGCAACTTTCTTTATCCCCAGCTCTATAGTAAACAACTCCCACATGGAACCCTAAAACGTAGTCGTCTTCCCCTCGCACTACTGGCACTTCTAAGGATACCAAAGAAGACCCTGTTATTTTATAGCTGAAACTATCGCTCAAATCACCAGAATAGAAATAGTCGCCTAGGAAGGAGTTGTCACAAAGATGTTGTCATATGAATTCCTAATTAGTAGAGTGCTAGATGCAAATACAAAAATTAAAATAAATTTGTGGATACAAAATCAATAACATAAAATATAGGTAAAATAATTTGAGAATGAAGCTGCATATTTTATGACAAGTCCCGCTCTTTTCATGTGATATGTATGATTATGTCATGTTTATTCTATATCCCTATAATCTTGTTTGAAATTTTTTTGCATCAAATTAATACAGTGGCAAGTTTTAATTTTATCATTTAGAATTAAAAGATTCATCAAAGTTATTTATATTTGAAAAAAGAAATGTTATATATGTCATATATGTTTTTATCATTGTTTTGTATTATTGTCTACATGGATAATTATAATTGTCTCATTTGTTTAGAGATAATTATTAAGAAATTAATGAAAACAAGTAACATATTATCATAGAGAAATGCTATATATGACCAATTATTCATCATTATTTTGTGTCGCCATCTATATGGATACTTATGATTAATTCTCTTATTTGAAAATAATTGTTAACAAATTAATGCAAACAAATGACATCTTTCCAAGTAGGTTGGTGATATAAATATGTGATATATAATCGTCTAATATATTATGATGTAGTTGGTAATAAAAATAGTGAAAATTAGTGAATCCTATTTTTAAAATTGTTCTTGCCACATCATTCAAATAAAAAAATTTGAATAAAAAATTCAGTATGAGCAAGATATTATTTTCCATCTCTAATAGGCAACTCCTCTCTAATCCACTGGTCTTGTTTAGGTCCATGGGACCCACCATAGGTCCCGTTTTTATAATCTGAACTATTCATTTTATTGGGCACTTCATCTATTTTATTTACACAAAAATTAAGTCGATCCGATAATCGTAAACTATTTAATTTATTTGTTTGTCATTAAAAATATATATTATTTATTTTTAAAAACACAATTGCCATCCATTTTTTTTTGACAAATTTAATAAATTAAATATATTATGATTATCATATCGGTCTAATTTTTTTTGTGAATGAAATACACAAAGTGTCCGATAAAATGAAAGATTTAGGTCATCAAAATGGAACTCATGATAGACCCCATGGTGGATTCCATATACCTAAACAGCGTCCTCCAGTCCATATAATTTGGATCGGATGAAATCCTCCTCTCCTTTGGTATTATATAAGTCACATCTAAAATAAATTTGGTTTCACACATCTTACTCAATTTTTAGAGAGATTTTTTTTGCTAAATTGTTGCACCTCTGTGTGTGTGTGTGTGTGTGTGTGAGAGAGAGAGAGAGAGAGAGGAGTTTGTAAATTGTTGAGCCTGGCCAAGGGAATGATTCGTGCACCTTGAAAATAGTGAGGATCTTCCATTCCATCATTATTACCATTTGAGAGAAAATGTCGAAATTGGGGGTGACTCAACCATATTACTAGAGTCTTCAATTTTGATAGATCGGATATTTTTTCAAGTGATGCACAACCATAAGCCCTTACTTCCAATAAATTAGAAGGAAGATTTTAGATAGATTAAAGACTTGTGCAGTTATTCAACCGAAGGTCCTCTAGCTTGGATAGGTGACTAAAGCCATATGGTAGGCTATGAAAATTGTTTCCGCCTAAATCCAACGCTCGCAATGAGGATAAACTCCTAAGATTAACTGGAAAATCTCCTTTAGACAGATTGCGATCACTGAGATGTAGCTTTGTTAAGGAACACAAACCTGAAACAGACGATGGTAAAAATCTTATGGAGTCAACATTTTTTCTCGGTAAAACCCAAGATGAAATGAGAGAAAACCAGGATTTAGTTGTCAATTGCCTATTACATCCATTCAACGATAAGCTCCTAAGATTCTTCAATAGTCCAATAGAGAAATGTAGTTGTTTAATGGTTGTTTCATCTGCAAGAAGCTCTATTAAGCTTTCCGTATGTCCCAAGTGCTCTGGAAACTCCTCTAGTTTTGCGCGACTAGTGAGATTTAGACGTTCAACAGACTTTAACTTGTAGATACTACCTGGAAGATACCTGAGGTTCATGCAATCTTTCAAATTCAAGTGAACAAGTTTTTCCAGAAGTCCGATTGATTCGTGGAGCTCTATTAAACTTGTACAACATTCAAGCCGTAATTTCTCAAGCATCGATAGTGCGCAGAAGATTAGGCTTTTTGTTAGGCATTTGGAATTACTTAGATTTAGAATTTTCAAGATCTTGAAGTGCTATTAAGACCAAGAAAAAAATATACAAAATTATATAATTTTTTTTCATCACGATCCCACTGAAGAAATTATCCAAAATCCCAAACAACAATAAATTTGATAAGAATATCATACCTTGCCATCTATCCAGAGTGTTTTAAATCTGCTGAATTGCATGTCTAAAATAACAGGTTTCTCTGGATGAAAATTGGATGGTAAATACTCCAATGGACAATAATGCCAACAGAGCCACCTTAACCCTTCAAATAGATGTTCAAAATTTCTACTGAGGTGTACATGATTTATTTGAAGCTGTCTTAGCTTATGCATCCCAGCAAATGCTTTATTACTTCATTCTATCTTCTTTAACATGGGTAGAATTAGGATCACACCTTCAACTGCTTTTGTTCCCCAATATTTAGAAAAAAAAAATGAAAAAATTAAAAGGAAGAAAGACTATAAAATAACTAAAATTAGTGTTCTAAACCCGAAACTTAGTAACTCACTAGAAAGAATTAAGATTAGACTCTTACTGTAACAACCTCGACCCATGATTAACGTATAATCCGTGATTAAGAATGCTTACTAAGTAATTAAGGTGAAATTTTGCATTCATTACATGTGTTATGTGCTATATGAGTTTCTATCTGTTCTGCGTAGGAATATCTGTCTCTGATTTTGTTCCATTTTGCGGATTGAAGGGCTTATTGGCATCCAAACATGAAATTGATTTGGTTTATGTGTTATTTGTGATTTTTAGAATTTTATGGTAGGTTTGATCGAAATTTGATTCGAAAAATTAGCATAATTAATGTCAATTAATTAGCCACTAATGATATGCCCTAATCAAGCCTATATAAGGCATAAGTAAATTCTTGATTTCATTTTAACACTCTCATTCCCTCATCATTGAGCTAAAAAACATGAGAGAGAGAGAGAGAGAGAGAGAGAAGTGATCAACAAGGGAATTGCTAGAGAACTTGGAGGTTTTGGCTTGGGGTAATTGATCATTTAAGGTAACAATTCAACCTTCTAGCTTTGGGATTGAGTCACTTAGCACATGAGTTCAAAGAATTAAGTTGTGTAGTGCTAGAATTGAGCTTAACTAGGTGAAATAAGAGTGAATCATACATGCATGCATAATTCTCAAGATTTTGAAGTTAAGGTCACAAAATTTCCTCTTGCATGTCCTTATTTTGGGTTTGTTCTAAGAGTTCAACATGTTTTTGAGTTCAACACCTCATTTGATCATGTTTTGGAAACTTGAAGCCCAAACCATTTTATGCATGTTACATTCATGTTATGTTCTTAAACATTCAAGTTTGATTTTGAGTAAATGACATGCTTTTGGGCCTTGATTTCATGAAATGATCTTTAATTCTTAATGTTTTCAAAGTTTAGACTTGTTTTCTCAAGTTTTGGTGCCCAAAGGTTGAGTTTAATGGCTTTGAATTCGAGTTTTGAGCTTGGGAATGCAATCTGAAAATTCCAGATTTTGCTTTTCTGCTCAAGTGATAGATCCTGTGCTCAAGCGACCACCTTCGTCTTTGCACCTCCGCTCAAGTGACCAAAAGTTGGCTCGAGCGTAAAATGCATGCTCCCGAAGTTTACATGTTTTGCAGACCGCTTGAGCGACAAGAGTTGTGCTCAAGCAAGGACCTTAGTCTCACACTCGAGCAAGCATCGAGTGGAAAAATCTAGCAACCAGTACTTTTGCAGAGTTTACAGATCGCTCGAGCAATGGAAGTTGCGCTCAAGCGACCACTCACATTTTTGCATATCCGCTCGAGCGAAGGAAGTTGCGCTCGAGCGAGACCCTTGTTTTCAGCAAATTTTTTTAAATGTTTTCAGGTGCATTTTAGCATCCTCATTACATCCTAGGCATTCCTAGGCCAAGACTAATACATAGTAATGATGATATAATGAAGATAAAGATTAGAAACACACCAAGATAGAAATGACATGAGCTAAGTACCTTCTGAGCATGTGTTTCGGTTATCTATTTGTGTAGGTCATGCGCCATAAGCTATTTGCTTTGTTTGCTCCGATCTGCCTACCTCATCTGATCTGCCAGTAGAGCCATCTGTGAGTAATAACTTAGTAAAGCTAGGTTTAACCTTATGTATTTTCTGTATGATGAAATAAGATCTATTTTCTGACATATTACGTTTTATACAATGAATGATTGTCTAGTTTCTGATATGTATTCGTGGCATCCTTAGCATCATGTGATATCTGTTAGCTGTTATCCAATATCGGAGGTTCCATTATGGAACTTAATATATCTATTATCTGTTACCTATACCAGAGGCTCAATTATGGAGCTCAACATACCTATCTTCTGTTACCTGGATCCAGAGGTTCCTTTATGGAACGAGTTATACTTAACCACCCTCTGTTTTGTATCTGTTCTGTATTTATCTGTATCTGTTCTGTTAATGCTAATGGATATACCATGTATGATTAAGCATGAACTCTAATTTTTGTATACGTATATGAATCTATTTCTAATTTGACATCTATTTTCTGAATCTGATTTGGGACATCATTAAGCTAAACCCCTTTACTCTATTATTATTCATTGAGCTTCCGTTCACTCTATTATTTATGTATGTAGGTGATCAAGCGTGTGGCTAGGCTCTATAATGATCGCCTGGAGTTCCATTTTGTCGGCCATCCTTTGTGCCTCATGAGGAGGTTCCGGATTAAGTCAAGTTTTGTGGTCATGTGTTTGTAAATTATGTTTAAAAGTTTGTTTTTATTTTGGGTTATTTCAGAACAGTTTCCGTATATCTGTATACTAAGCTAAGTCCCACTTTTGTTTTTTCTGTATCTTTGAGTGACGTATGACTATTTTAAATATAACGTCCCAAGTGTTTATAAAGTTTTAAATTTTCTGTCCCATATATGTCTTCGCAGCTCAATGGACTATATATATTCTATAATTGCCTCTGTAGCCCCTAATTTTGTGATAATCTGTTCAAAGGCCTTCGGTAATCCAAGGATTACTGGCCGGTTACGTCGCTAAACCTAAATGGGCGGGTTTGGGTCGTGACACTTACTTTGTTTTTTTTAAGTACATAGCAAACATTTTCATAAAACCACAATCTACTACACATTCCAAGTTCCTTTGGGAATTCTTTACTTAAAATTTCCCTCCTCTTATCCCGAAGTAGATCATGCATCTTTGTACATTAATTCCCAATAAACATCTACTAAACAAAACACTAATTCCAATTTCTGAAAAGAAACCACAACCATTCAATATAATAATGACATAGTCTCTGTCCATTCCAATGAAAACGCATGCAATATCAAGGAAAATATCCTTCATGTTGTCATCATCTAGTGCAGCAAAACTTATCCTAAGTTTTTCCTAAATTTTCTCATGAGGAATTTGTTGTAATTTATCAAATGCACTTTTCCATTCTACCATGTTTCTTCCAAACAAATAAGAACCCAAAACTTCAAGAGCTAGTGGCAGCCTACTAGCATAACTTACCATTTGCAAGATCTGTTTAATTTTTTAATGTATTAGTTTTTTGCCAAAGGCATGCCAAGTGAAAAGCTATAGAGACTCTTTGTGATTCAATTCCTTAGCCATGTATCTTTCATCAACTTTCAGTCCCTTCAACAAATGCTCATCTCTAGTTGCTATAATGATTCTACTTCCTGGACCAAACCTATCACGATTTCCTGCCAAGGTATTTAATTGACTTAATTGATCCACATCATCAAGAACAATGAGAACCTTTTTAGAATGGAGTCTTTCTTTCATCAAATTAATTCCTCTGTCAACATTGCCAATCTTTAGATTCTTTGTCCCTAATAATTCAAAACGAAGTTGTTTTTGCAATTAAACTAGGCCATTGTCCTGCAACTTCTTTAACATTTGCATGAAAGCAACTTCCTTTAAATTGGAGGAAAATACGGTTATACACAACATTTGCAATGGTTGTTTTGCTTATTCCATCCAAGTTGCGAACATCATCTGATCCAATGCTCAACATCAAATTTATGTTTTCAACATGAGAATCTATTTCAACTGGGAACACAAAAACATTTAGGAATGTAGGTTTCAGTTCACATAAAACCTCTTTAACAATTTTTCGGAGGAACTTTGCTTCATGCCTGTCAATTTTGATCCAAATTAAAAGTAAAGCAAGTGTATACTATGGAAATACAAAACCTTACATACCCCACTCCTAATATGCAGTTAAGAAATGTAAAATTCAAAACATCTTGAACGTACAAAGTGAACTAACTGTTAGACAATCTTCACTGTATTACGAATAAATTATGTTTGTGTACTTAACAACAAACAGAAGAAATAAAGAAAATGAGAGAGATTGTTTGATTACAAAAATCAAACCAGAATATAAAATAAATAAATAAAAACAAAATTTTATTTTGTTACAAAAACAAAATCAAAATCTAAAACAGAAAAATAATAAAACAGAAAGTAAATTAATTACTAATCTTATGTATTTATTGAACAAAATTCTGATTAAGTCTAGTGTTTAAAATTGTGTCCTTAAGACAGATTTATCCTCTCCATGGTACTTTCAGATTATGGACGCCTATCTCCCAAGATAAAATGATCAACTACGAATAATTGCAGCACTACAAATTATTCGCACAATGAACACACTTTGTGTATATACTTTTTCTCACAGGAAAATTAAATACAGCAAAATGCAGAGAGTAATTATAGAGGGAAGAACGAATTTTCTGAAAATAACAAAAATCAATAGAAGGTTTGTCTATTTATAGGAGAAAATGTGGCTGTTTGGTTTGAATTAAACAGGTGCAAACTTGTTTGAACAGGTCTTAAACCTGTTCAGTTTGAATGAACAGGTAAGGAACCCGTTGGGTTTAAATTTCAAACAAATATGAATCTGTTTGGTTTAAATTCAAACAGATATTCATTTGTTTGGGTGGGGAAAAAAAACCAGAGCCAATGTTGAAATTAATATTCGAAATTCAAATTCCAAAAAATTAGAATTTAATTTTAGAAAAATAAAATTCAAATGTTTTTGGCCCAAAAAGATAAGTATTGGGCCAGACAAGCCCAACCCAACCTCACACCACACACCCCCGCGCGTGCCTACTCGCCCGACCAACCGGACTGACGGCGGCGGCGGTGCATACGTGTGTGTTTATTTTTGGGTTCAATGGGTCTAGCCCACTTTGCCCATAACCTCTCCCTCTACAAACTTGGGTGCCCCTTGGGGCCTACCACAAGTTCCAAACTCAAGCCTTATAAACCCACTTAAAATTTGCCCACCAAATTAATGTGGGGACAAGCCTTAAACCAAACCTTTAGGAAATTTCACCAAATACACCATTTCCATGGAGCTCTCTTTGGCTTCAATTTCCCATTCACCGGATAATGGTTTTGAGCAACCAAATATGCCATGTGAATCATAACGCGGCATAGAACACATTACTACTTAGACCCGCCAACTTTGGTGTATGGGTCCCACCTAAAAAATAGACCAAAGTCAAGGGAAAAAAAAAATCATATTTTCCAAAACCATTTCTTACAATCCCCCACATAAATGGAATTTGATGACAACGGAAATGCAACATTATGCAGAATTTGTCGAAAGAGTATAAATTGAAAATATCTTGTATCAGGATAGGTAGCTTTCGACATTGAACCTTCCCTAGTGATAACCTATCGGACTTGCTAGCTAACCAATGGACGCGATGCCTTGAATTGTTCAGCCATTTGTGTAAGCCAAGACAATAGATTACACACAAAATATCTTCTGACACATCGTGGTTCTCACGGTTGTGTTCATTTTGGTCTTGAATGCTCCTGGTTGTTCATGAGTGCTTTTAGAGAATTTAGCCTTTTCATTCTCATAGAACCGGCCCCAGTTCGACACTCATATAGGTGATTCTTATTGTGAGTATTTCTTATACTCGTCTTGATTTTTATGTCTAAATCAATATATAAGTAATCATTAAAAGCAAAGCTTATCCTTAAACCCCTGCATACAACATATGTTGCAGATATCACTCTCACCATAGGAATGGGTAGGGAATTTTAAATCCTTTGGTGATTTCTGGTGAATCACACATAACTTAGTTGTCCCTTTGAACTTAGTTCTTGGGATCTCCAGTTATTTAAGTAGGGTTACCATTATGATGGCTCTTATGTAATAGGCTTTAATCCCATCTCCTTTAATGAACTATACACTTGTTCTTTTGTCAAACCTTTTGTTAACGGATCCGCAATATTCTCTTTAGATTTTATATAATCTATTGAGATTATTCCATTTGAGAGCAATTGCCTTACAATATTATGTCGACAACAAATATGTCGTCACTTACCATTATTGTAACAACCCTGACCTCTGATTTACGTTAATTTGTGGTTAAATAAGCTTAATTAGTAATTAAGAGAAATTCTGAATTAAATTGCATATGTGTGTTGCAATATTGTGCTTATATCTGTTTAGCGTACAAAGATCTGTTCGTGTTTTCGTTTCAGTTTACGAATTAAAGGCCTTATCAGCATCCGATTCAGAAATTGACTTGATTTATATTTTAATAAGAATTTTTAGAATTTTATGGTAGGTTCAATTGAAATTCGATTCTGAACAATTAAATTAGATTAATTAATGCCACTTTGCTTAGCTTAAGCCAAATTAATTAAATACCACTAAACAAGCCTATATAAGGCCACTTCTACCTCTCTTACACATTTTTACACCCTCATTCCCTCATCTTTAAGCTCAACGTGAGAGAGAGAGAGAGAGAGAGAGAGAGAGAGAGAGAGAGAGAGAAGTAAGTTGGATTTCAACTAGAGGATTGAAGAAACTGAGCAAGAATTTACTAGAATTGAAGGATTTGGACTTAGAAACTCAAGAATTAAGCTTCTAGCTCTCATCTTGACAAGCCTAGGTAAGAAATCTAACCCTTAGTTGTGTAATTGAGTTAGTTTTTGTAAGAATTCAAGTAAAGGAGGTGGACTAACATGAGAATGAGCTAGAATTAAAGAATTGTAACTCAAATCATACATGCATGTGCATATCATGAAGTTTTGAAGTTGTTTTTACAAGAATTCTCACAAATATGTTCATATCTTAGTTTTGTTCAAAGAATTCAACTTGTATTTGAGCTTAATGACTCATTTGATCATGTTTTGGAAGGTTGGAATTTATGACATTACATGCAAGTTATGTGATCTAAATTTCAAGTTTTGTTTACAACAATTGGCATAGCTTTTGGGCTTGATTTTTCAAAATAGTTTGTAATTCATCATGTACTACTAGTTTCTCAATGTTTTACTAAGTTTTGGTCCAAAAGGATGTGTTTTGAAGGTTTTGAAATTGAGTTTTGAGCTTGGGAGCAATTCTAGAAATTCCAGAATTCTAGCCCTACGTTCGAGCGAAGGAATCTACGCTCGAGTGACCACTCTGAGTGCGTGCACTTCCGCTCGAGTGACCAGAAGCACGCTCGAGTGTAAAATGCATGCTCCCAGAAGTTCTTATATTTTGTAGGCCGCTCGAGCAACAAAAGTTGCGCTCAAGCGAGGGCATGTCTCTCACACTCGAGCGAGCGTCGAGTGGAAAAATCAAGCAACCAGCACTTTTGCAAAAGTTTACAGACCGCTCGAGCGACAGATCTTGCGCTCGAGTGATCACTCACATTTTCCATGTCTGCTCGAACGTAAAAAGTTGTGCTCGAGCGAGGACCCTATTTTCAGCAAGTTTTGTTAAGTGTTTTCAAGTGCATTTTTGCATCCTCATTTCATTCTAGGCATTCCTAGGCCAAGATTAAAGCATAATACACTACAAGAATTTTCACTTTTGGTGACAAAATTTTTAATCGCCGAAGGGTTTTAGAGACTAAATTATTTGGTCACAAAAGTAGTCGTTGAAGAATTGTCGATAAAGGTAATTAGCGACTAAAATTATTTTAGTCGCCAAATGTATACAATTTCCGACTAAAATTTTAGTTGCCAAGAGGTTGGACATTAAATTAAATTAATACATTTTCGGCGACCAAACTTTTAGTCACCTAAAGTCCTACAGTTTTAGCTACTAAAATTTTAGTCGGCAAAGAGTTCTTGTTTTGGTTACTAAATATTTGGTCGCCTAAAGTCCCACTTTTTGGCTACTAAATTTTTCGTCGGCAAAGAGTTCTTGTTTTGGCTACTAAATATTTGGTCGCCTAAAGTCTCACATTTTTTGCTACTAAATTTTTCGTCGGCAAAGAGTTCTTGTTTTGGCTGCTAAATATTTGGTCGCCTAAAGTCCCACATTTTTTGCCACTAAAATTTTAGTCGGCAAAAGTGGTTTTATTCATTAGCTTTTGTTTTTAGCTATGAAATATTTTAGTCGCCAAATGTTTGATTTTCTTTTGGCTACTAAACTTTTAGTCGCCAAATGTCTTTTCCTAATTTCTTTTTAGCTACTAATTGTTTAGTCACCAAAAACATGATATTATGTTTTATAGCATAATTATAATTTTTCCACAATTTGTCTATATTCCATGCAACCTGTAATACGTATATAAACAAAATGATACATTTTATCAATCATTCCACAATCTGCATCCATATACAAAAAATAAATAACTTTAGATGTCAAAGTCCATACAAACCAACTATTATCCAAACTAAAATAATAATTCCATACAAAATATATCATACAAAAATCAAAGCCCTCCGTATACAAAAAATACATTTACTACGAAGCAAAATTGCCATTTGGCATGGTACAAATTACCATCATAATCTGTACCATGACAAACGGTGATATATGTACCACGACAAAAGTTTTCTATAGACCATGACAAAAGGTCATATATGTACGCCAACAAATGGTGTATATGTACTATGACAGAAGGTGATCTATGTACCGTGACAAAAGTTTTTCTATAGACCATGAAAAAAGGTCATATATGTACACCGACAAATGATCATATATGTACCACAACAGAAGGTGATCTATGTACCACGACAGTCATTATTTGTTGATTGCCAAAAGTTTTCTGTATCAGTAATAGTGAACTACATAAAAGCTGAGGACGACAAAAGTATTATATTAGTTCTACACAAAAGTGAAAATTCTTCTCCATACACCAATATGGATTATCCACAAGTCCACACAACAAAGCCACCTATAAAGAAAAAAAAAATGAAACATTAGAATTGGTTATAAAATATCAATTCAGTCAGCCATATGGAGCATGTTCTAACATGCA
Organism: Camellia lanceoleosa; assembly: GCA_025200525.1. Lineage (NCBI taxonomy): Eukaryota > Viridiplantae > Streptophyta > Magnoliopsida > Ericales > Theaceae > Camellia > Camellia lanceoleosa. The sequence continues at coordinate 140,665,137 of CM045766.1, read as the reverse complement.
TTTAAGGTAGAACAATCGAGAAATGTCTTCTTGGAAATAAAAGAAAGTATATATATATATATATATGTATTATGCAATATTTATTCCAACCAACTGCACAAACAATCTAATATGTAATTTCGTTGTCCTATAAATATATAAAGGCAATTATTAGAATATGTAGATGCTATTTTTATAATGTTGTCGCTTTTTAAACTAAGTGTTGCGAGTTTTTTGACTAAGTGTAAGGCGTATTCGGCTCAAACTCCAAGCCTACGGGTCCTAATTACATTCTGTCAGGTGGCATAGGTCGTAATTGTCATGGGGAAGCAGTCTACGAGAGCCACACGGTGGTTCAGGGGCTGTTTTGAATTTTCGCCCCCAAAATCCCATTTTTCGAGTAAGTTTAGGGCGTATTCGGCTCTAAATCCCAACCTACGGATCTGGATTACATTTTGTTAGTTGTCATAAGTCCTATTTGCCATAGGGAAACTGTCCGTGAGAGTGACATGATGATTCAAGGGCTGTTATAAATTTTCGCCCCCAAAAAGCTCTTTTTCGAGTAAGTTTAGGGCGTATTCGGCTCTAACTCCCAACCTACGGGTCCAAATTACATTTTGTCAGCTGTCACAAATCCTATTTGTCATGGAGAAACTGTCCGTGTGAGCCACACGGTGGTTCGGGGGCTGTTTTGAATTTTCGCCCCCGAAACGCCCTTTTTTGAGTAAGTTTAAGCCGTATTCGGCTTTAAATCCCAACCTACGGGTCCGAATTACATTTTTTCAGTTGTCAAAAGTCCTATTTGTCATTGGGAAACTGTCCGTGTGGGCCACACGGTGGTTCAGGGGTTGTTTTGGATTTTTCCTCCAGAAACGCCCTTTTTCGACTAAATTTAGGGCGTATTCGGCTCTAACTCTCTACCTACGAGTCTGAATTACATTTTGTCAGTTGTCACAAGTCCTATTTGTCATGGGGAAGCTATCCGTGAGAGTCAATTTTCGCCCCTGAAACGCCCTTTTTCGAGTAAGTTTACGGCGTATTTGGCTTTAACTCCCAACCTACAGGTCCGGATTAGCCTATTTGTCATGAGGGAATTGTCCGTGTGAGTCACACGATGGTTCGGGGGCTGTTTTAAATTTCCCCCCCCCCGAAACGCCATTTTTCGAGTAAGTTGAGGGCGTATTCAGCTCTAACTCCCAACCTACGGGTCCGGATTACATTCTATTAGTTTTCACAAGTCCTACTTGTCATGGGGAAGCTGTCCGTGAGAGTCACATGGTCGTTCAGGGGCTGTTATGAATTTTCGCCCCCGAAAAGCTCTTTTTCGAGTAAGTTTAAGGCGTATTCAGCTCTAACTCTCTACCTACGGGTCCAAATTATGTTCCGTCAGTTGTCACAAGTCTTATTTGTCATGGAGAATCTATCCATGAGAGTCACACTGTAACAACCCACATTTCATACCATAGTCATGTTCATGTGCATTCGCATAACCATGCTTTGCTAAGTTAACATTCATGAATTTTGCCTTGTTTTGTACGTATTTGATTTGCCTAAGTGTATATGTATGCTTTGTTCCTTCCTTTGTTAAGCCTAAGTTATGTTAAGCCTAGGTCATGCCAAGCCTAGGTCATGTTAAGGCTAAGTCTTGCCAAGCTTAAGTTATGTCAAGCCTAGGTTAATCCAAGCCGAGGTCATCCTAAGCCTAGAACTATCTGGGAACCCCTTTGCTTGACCTTCATCTTCATTCGGACATATTGGCCGAGATGATTATCATCTGGGCCGAGGTGAGTATCACCAAGGCCGAGGTGTGTATTATCTGGGCCGAGATGTTATCCTTGTACCGAAGTGATCTTGTCCTGGAGTGGTATGACCTAGACCGAGGTGTGGCACATCTAGGCCAAGGTGTGGCACAGCTTAGTCAAGTGTTGTTCTCCCTAGCCGAGATCATTGTTCCTTGACTTGCCGAAGTCTTGCCCTTAGCCGAAGTCATTGTCCTTTGTTTGCCGATGTCTTGTCTCTTGCCGATGTCATCACTTGCCGAGGTGCCCTTGCCACCAAGCTTGTTGAATACGCTTTGCCTTACACCTGTCTTGTCAATCAGTCACCTTTTGAAATTTGAACCAACCAAGAACGCCACGTGTCCGGCAGTGATAAGTCGGTAGGTAGAGAAAACTATCATTTGTTGTGTTTTGTTCTAAGGTAGAAGAGAGAGAAGCTCTAGAAGAGAGGGAGAAGAGTTCTTGAGAGAGAGTAGAGATCCAAGCTTGATTCCTAGAGATCGAACCGTTAGATTCGTGTTCTAAGGTTAGATTCTTGATGTGCTCATGATGTCCTTTATGATCTTGTTATTGCATTGCATGATTGAATATGATTTGTAAGCCATGCATCGTTTTGAAGTTCGGTTTTAGAGAGAGAAAATGATATTCAAGTGTTCTTCAAGAAAAGTCATGTTTTGATCCGTAAGTTCATGACAAGATATATGTTTTTGTGTTTGTTTTCACATGATCTTCAAGTATGGGTACCAAGGTCCATGTTTTCGAACTCATGACATGAAAACTCAGATTTTGTATAAGCAAGTTATGATTTTGGCATTCATCTCATTCACGTCTTCATGTTCATGTTCTTCATGTTCTTCACGGGTGGAAACCCAGATTTCCAGACTTCACTTCCCGAAGTGTAGTCACCGAGATCACTCTTACCTAGACCTCACACTTAGGCCAAGCATCGTATCTCACCTTGGCCTACCTTGCATGATCACTTGCACTTTAGTTTGTCTTGCATGAACCTCGGCATGCAGTCGCACGCCGAAGCCTTGGTAACCACACCTCGGCCAGGAGGTGTGGGACCTCGGCAAAGACCTGGTTGGTGCCCAGCATGTCCTCCCGACATGTAAAACAGTGTTTTGACTTCCAGCATGTTTTTCCGAGATCAATTGCATGTATGTGAGACTTGTTTGAGAAGTGTGTTCAGTAGACCTTGCCATGTGTTTGTAGGACTTGGACCTTTGTTGTGACCCCGACGTTCCGAGAACTAGGTGAGTGGTATTTTTAATAAAGCTATGTTATACGTTTTGATAAAGGCTTTGCTTTGCTTTGTTTTGAAAGTATTTGTTAAGTATGAATGATTACCCTTATTTTATGTATCAAGTATAAACTTTGTTTTGATGGTATCAAGTCGAGTCCTTACGTGCCAGAGGACTATAAGCTTTTGTGGCACATTCAAGTTAAGTCTATCGTGTTAAAGCGGGCTACGGGCCTAAGTAACACAGGTCCCTTGTGCTGGAGGACTCTAAACTTTCGCAGCACCATATCGTGTTAAAAGCCACGGGCCTAAGTAACACAGTCCCTTGTCTTTGGAGGACTCTAAACTTTCGCAGCACCATATTGTGAAAAAGGGCTACGGGCCTAAGTCACACAAGTTTGCAAGTTTTGTAAGATCAAGTTTGATGAATACGGTTCATCCTATGTTTTGATAAGTAAACAAGTTTTGAAGCTCAAGTATGTTTTGATACAAGTTATGCCAAGTATATGTTTTGAAGAAGCTATGATATATGTACTGTTTTGACAAGACCTCGGGAATCATTCATTAAAACCTTTATTACTTGTACCATTCACTGAGTATCCAAGCTCACCCTCTCTATGTATGTATGTAGGTCCCAAGCTAGAAGTCGGCTACGCCGAGGTGTGTGTGTTGTGCCGATGTTTTGTATGCATGTTTAGGTCGGCATCAAGGATGTCGGCAACTGTGAAGATTATGTTTTGACCTTGTACTTCCTGTATTTTATTTATGTCGGCAACCTTGTCTTAACGTCGGCTTGTGAAGCCTTTTGTCAAGTTGTAATGTATATTTTATTTTGCTTATATTCAAGTTGTAAAGTTATGTAAAGATGTTTGCCATTTCATTTGACTTATGCACGGCTCTTATGGACCACTTGTATTTTAAGTTATTGCTTTCGCTCTTGTTAGCCCCATATGTATACTCTGATTGTGTGTGATTTTAGAAAGTTGGCCTTTGGTAATCTCGGATTACTGGCCATCACGGCACCATTCTACTAGGGGCAGTTTGGGGTCGTGACACACACGGTGGTTCGGGGTTGTTTTGAATTTTTCCCCCGAAACGCCCTTTTCGACTAAGTTTAGGACGTATTTGGCTCTAACTCCCAACCTACGGGTCCAGATTACATTCCGTCAGTTGTCAAAAGTCCTATTTGTCATGGGAGAACTATCTATGTGAGCCACACAGTGGTTCGGGGGCCGTTTTGAATTTTCACCCCCGAAACGCCCTTTTTCGACTAAGTTTAGGGCGTATTCAGCTCTAACTCCTAACTTACGGGTCTGGATTACATTCTGTCAGTTGTCACAAGTCTTATTTGTCATGGGGAAGCTGTCTGTGAGAGTCACACGGTCGTTCGAGATTTGTTTTGAATTTTTGCCCTTGGAAAGCTCTTTTTCGAGTAAGTTTAAGGCGTATTCGGCTCTAACTCTCTACCTACAGGTCCGAATTACGTTTCATCAGTTATCACAAGTCCTATTTGTCATAGGAAAACTGTCTATGAGAGTCACATGGTCGTTCGGGGGCTATTTTGAATTTTCACCCCCTAAACGCCCTTTTTCGACTAAGTTTAGGATGTGTTCTACTATGTTATTGAAAAAAAAAAGAAGAGGGAAAAAGAATAAAAATTAAAAGAAAAGCAATCAGATGGACTTCAGTTCCTATTTGCAGATATAATCAAGAAACCTCCAAAGAATAGAGGAAAACTAAATATATATATATATATATATCAAATAAGGAACAAACTAATTTTTGTCAAAGTCATTTATGAACCTCTCAATCTAGATCTACCCTACCATCCTACTTTTAAGGGCACATCTTTCATTAAAATAGAATCAGTATTATGCCTCCATCTAAACAAATACCTATTTACAATCTTTGGTATACCCATTATCTTTGTTTAGGCTTTCATTCAACAACAAACAAAAGATCCGAATAGTTTCATTATACAGCCCAAGTAAGGGTAGTGAATCAATTCCAAATTTCTAGTATAAAAAAAATGAGAAGGCATTCATGGAACACTACAAAAGTGATTGAGTCAAGATGCTAAATTATCATTTCACATGCTACACTGTCAAATATGTACAAAAATTATCTCAGGTCTGTAGGAAAGATGGCAAAAACCAAAAACAGGGAATTCAAATCAATGTAATTGCCAGGAAACAAATGAATCAACGCTGGATGGTGCTCAGATGTTTGTATTTTGTACAGATTGAGGCATCAATAAAAAAAAAAAAATCATAAAATGAATTATTGGTAACTGCCAAAGATTTGAAAACTGGTAGACAAGGTTCCATGGATACAAGCTTTGCCATTCTAGTGTTGATATAATAAAAAGGATGTTGAATGATTTATGATAAGCCATTTAACCATTACAATAGTGTGTGATGAAGAAAATGAGAAAAATATACCTTGGTAGGCTTCTTCTAGAATTGATATAATTGTTGTGTTGCCATTAAAAATGGCAGATAACAATATCAAATGAGGAGGTTCTATTTGTTAGTTGTCACAAGTTCTATTTGTCATGGAGAAGCTGTCTGTGAGAGTCACACGGTCGTTTGGTGGTTGTTTTGAATTTTTGCCCCGGAAAGCTCTTTTTCGAGTAAGTTTAGGGTGTATTCGGTTCTAACTCTCTACTTATAGCTCTGAATTACGTTCCGTCAGTTGTCACAAGTCCTATTTGTCATGGAGAAGCTGTCTGTAAGAGTCATACGGTCGTTCAGGGGCAGTTTAGAATTTTTGCCCCTGAAACACCCTTTTTCAACTAAATTTAGGGCATATTCGGCTCTAACTCTCTACCTATGGGTCTGAATTATGTTCCATCAGTTTTCACAAGTCCTATTTATCATGGGGAAGCTGTCCGTGAGAGTCACATGGTCGTTCGGGGGCTGTTTTGAATTTTTTCCTCCGAAACGCCCTTTTTCGAGTAAGTTTAGGGCGTATTCGGCTCTAACTCTCTACCTATGGGTCCAAATTACGTTCCGTCAGTTGTCACAAGTCTTATTTGTCATTGGGAAGCTGTCCGTAAGAGTCACACAGTTGTTCGGGGGCTGTTTTGAATTTTTGCCCCTGAAACGCCTTTTTCGACTAAGTTTAGGGCGTATTCGGCTCTAACTCTCTATCTATGGGTCCGAATTACGTTCCGTCAGTTGTCACAAGTCCTATTTTTCATGGGGAAGCTGTCTGTGAAAGTCACACGGTTGTTCGGGGGCTGTTTTGAATTTTTGCCCCCGGAAAGCTCTTTTTCGAGTAAGTTTAAGGCGTATTCGACTCTAACTCTCTACCTACGAGTCCAAATTACGTTTCGTCAGTTGTCACAAGTCCTATTTGTCATGGAGAAGCTGTCCATGAGAGTCACACGGTTGTTTGGGGGTTGTTTAGAATTTTTTTTCCGAAACGCCCTTTTTCGACTAAGTTGAGGGCGTATTCGACTCTAACTCTCTACTTATGGGTCCGAATTGCGTTCCGTCAGCTGTCACAAGTCCTAAGGAATAATTTTGGTGTTTATGAGTTACTACATGACTCATACCACTCACTAATCATCAAATATCATATTCTTTGTCATCTCTCTAATTTCTAATATAAATTCCTAAATTTCACTATCTTCGTCCATTACAATCTCAATGAATATTATATTACCTCACCTTGCCCATGTGCTTAGAAATCTATAATCAACGCATAGGCCAAGATTGATATATATATGTATGGAACCATAGTGATATGAAATAACAATAAAGTTGAAGATAATGTCAAACAACAGTAAACTTTGAACTTTTTAAAACTATAAATGCCAATGGAAACAAGGATTTCTAGTATCCCCTTGTGATTGAGAAGTCTCAAGAAATGACCGAAGTATCTTATCAAATTCTCTCTCTCTACCTTTTTTTTCAGGAGCACACAAGTAATACCCTTAAAATTGCAGCAACTTGAATTATAGGTCAATGGGGTTTTTTTTTTTTTTTTTTAAACATGCTCTTACTTTCTGGGGTGTTTATTCTAATCCCCCTAGTAATATAGATTATATTCATTTGAGTCCACATATAAAGCCTTGTATGTCATTACTTTAAGCCATTCAACTCAAGATCAGCTCGTATAATCTAGAGGCCATTCACTCAAAACTAATTGATTTTGAATTAGATTTTTCCAAAATTCTAACATAATGTCAAAGTCAAAAGCCAACTTTTAAAATGAAGGTACGTGCTCACTTGGCAACACCTGTCATGTGCCAACCAAGGACATGAACCCTACTCATCCCTAGGTACTCGTGCTTTGATACCATGTTATACGGTTTTGGGTAAAATTCAGCCTCCAAATTTTAAAGTAAGAATGCCCTCACGCTTATATAATGCACATTATTTTCATACTTAGCAGTGTGAGATTTTGCTTTACATTCACCTAGATATATTTATCTCATTTTGTTCATCTCTCTATCACCTCCACATACAACCGAATTGCATGTGTAGAAAGTGTTAGAGACTTATCTTAGATCACCTCCTAAGCTACCCAAGTACAATTTGTATATTTTAAATGCCCATTCCCCCAATACAGTAGATTTTAGGTTGGATGTCTCTAAAAATCTAACACCCACAATTAGAAACAGCTAAGTCCCATTTCACATGAGTAAACTCAAAAAAAAAAAAAAAAAAAAAAAAAAAAAAAAAAAAAAAAAGAAAGAAAATTATTTGGTTATCTATTTTCCAATCACATTTTCTAATCCTTTGGTTATCTGTTTCTTATCTAATGCACCATTGAGTACAGGAAGGATTTCCGATAAAATATACAAAGAACATAGCTTCTACATAGAATAAACCTAATATATGATTAGTACCACCACAAAATTCAACAATAGACCATTATAATATCAAGTACAAATTCTAATATCCTCCTCAAATTTAGCTAACAAGTTTAGAGCACAAGTTTTTTACTGTAATCCCATTCATTGAGTAGGATAAAGAAAATCAATTATTATAATTAACAATTAGGAGAAGCGTTTGGCATTATAATATATTACAATCAATAATCTCCTTAATTAATTCTCTAGTCCATGTGCATTTAGGAGATTTGGTGGTTTTTTTGTGGGCATGCAACATAATGGCTGTGGAAACGCAGCAACGTGAAGCATTTGAAGAAATTTTAGAGAACGTGTGGATCAATGGAGACTCTATAATCAATGCTTCCAAGTCTTGGGGGGTGGGAATCAATGGGAGCCGAGGCATGGGATGAGCTCCTAAGTGGGATATCAATCGTTCGGGGGCTGTTTAGAATTTTTGCCCCCGAAATGCCCTTTTTTAACTAAGTTTAGGGCGTATTCGGCTCTAACTCTTTGCCTACGGGTCTGAATTACATTCCGTCAATTATCACAAGTCCTATTTGTCATGGAGAAGCTGTCCGTGAGAGTCACGCCATCGTTCGGGGGCTGTTTTGAATTTTCGCCCCCGAAAAGCTCTTTTTCAAGTAAGTTTAAGGCGTATTCGGCTCTACCTCTCTACCTACGGGTCCGAATTACGTTCCGTCAATTGTCACAAGTCCTATTTGAAGATAAAGAGTACACATATTTTAATTCTTCAATTGCATGATCTTAGCTTGTCCTCATGCTCAACAATAAAGAGATAGCTTTGTTTAGTGAATATGTAAATCTCAGTTTGTATAAGTTTTAGTATGATATGAATAAAATTATTCTTACCAAATACGACGATGACCGTCTGAACTCTCCAACAATGTTGAGAGTCTTAAAACCATAGAGTTCAAATGATTAAGTTGTTCTTGTTGCACCTTCCTTGCTTTTTTTCCTTCTTCTACTTCTTTCATCAACTCCTCTCTTTCCCTCATCATCTTTTCATGATCTCTCTAGCGCTTTTCTTTCTCCTTCGTCAAATCTTCATGAAGAACCTTCATCTTAGATCGCATTGCCTCCATTTGTTTGTCACGAGATCGTGTCTCACTATCAAATGGCGAATAGGGTCGTGGGCCAATCCCAAATCCACGCAAGTAATTCTTTCTCTGTCCAAACACTTGCCGTGAGGGTTCCTCCTGTGTCAATAGGATCCCCGCATCCATGGCTATTGCTTGTAGATTCACCATCGCATTCTGTCATGACCAAAAAAAGTAGACTATTCAACAAAGACACAAAGAATCACACGCAATTTTGTGCTAAGATAGGAATTAATATTAAATACAATTGGCAAAAAAAGTTTACTCCTTACATGTAGCTCACCACATTTGGGATCAATCTATTCGTTTGTTTTCTTCGATTTGTGTAATTTGGAATAAAATTCTAGAAAATCCAACTCCCTATTTTCATCTACCTGTTTGTTTCAAATAACAAAATTAATTCATCACAATAGTAACCATGACTTTCATCTTACATATATAAGTGATGAGAAATATGTTCCAAATGCATCTAGCTCACCATGAGCGACATTGCTATTGGAAAGGAGCGAGATCCACTGGTGTGATTGTATGGTAGCAAACTTTGGTTTGCTTTACCAGCTTTAGAATGTTTCTAAAAAAAAAGAATTATTCAAGAATTAGTACATATCAATGCACAATACACAAATAAAGCAATAGAGTCGTTTATATTTGTTTGTTTCCAAATTAGATGTATCCTTCCAAGCCACATCAATCATGTGTTTCCAATCATCCAAGCAAGCTCCTGTAGGCGGATGACTATATAAGTCATCAACACTCTCTTCTACAAGTTTTTTGAAGTGTTGCTTCAGGGTGTACCTCCAATCCTTATACAGGAGATACGCCTTCATATCAACGATCTCTTGAGCATGTTGATCAGTATGAAAATCCTCACCAATTTCAAACTTGTCCTGCAAGCATAAGTGTGTGACGTATTACAGAAATTGAATGCAGCAATTGCAACTTTACATAATGAAGACATTTAGTTTAAGGTCAGAAATTACTAGCACAGCTTGTACTACAGCATCTTTGATACTCTAATCAATTTTCTTCCATGACTTCACTCCCTTGAGAGGGCACAACCGCCTTATCTCCAAGCCCAACTCATTTGTTGCAGGGGTGGCATTCCCTCCAATGAGTGCATTCAGCATGCAATTAACATAAACATGTAGTTTCTCTCCTTTTTTGCTCGCAATCCTTTTTTGCACTCCTTTTCCAAGTGTAGGACCGTGTACACGAGTTAACGTACTTTTCCCTAGTCAAGAAAGGGCAACAAGTGTAAGGCCTTCAAATTGTAAATAGTGCCCCAAACATATAATCGACAATAATTAATATTAAATTTTACATTTTATTAGCAAATTTTCTAAGGGATTATAATTTTTTTATACATGCAAGAAATTGTCTTTCTAGATGAAGAAAAATCATTTGCTTAAGTTCAATAAATTGATCTTTAGGGGTACACCTACAAAACTATCAAGAAGAAGAATAAACATTGTAGTCCTCAGTCAGTCAACCCTGAAGATGCAACAAAAAAGTACAATGGTCTTACCTACATCGTGCGCCTGTGTCTCTTTCACAAATGTTTATGTGTCATCCAGCGGTTATGTCTTATCGGATAAAGTTTGTGGTGTGACAATGACATGTGCAGATGTTCCTGAGGGTGATACTATGGGGTCAGTTGTTGTTTTCTTACGCCACCCTGTCTTTATCCCAAGAACCATGCTGGTACCTACAAAATAGCTACAAACATGATATATTAATTAGAAAAATGTGTATAGTGCACTTTTTGACCTTTTGGACTAAAAAGTTGAGGAAAAAAATATGATTGTTTGGGTTAACTTTTTGACTTTTTATAGAAAAATGTGTATTAAAAAATTGTATAAATTAGTGTGTAGGAGAAGATTATGAGTGTGAGTTGTACAGCCGTACTATTTGGGCAGTTGAATTGATGCTAAGAAATGATTGGCTACTTTTCGGGCATTGCACTGAATGGTGCTGTTTGGCCCGTGGGGGCCATCATGGGTCCTGTTTTGATAATCTGAACCGTTCAATGTGTAGAACTCGTTGAGTACTAAATGCTTGTAAAAAATCACATTGATCGGATATCGATAGCTATCTGATCAGATTAGATTTTTTCAACCGTTAACCATAACACCATCCTTTTTTTTATATACAAAACTGATTTGATCGTGTAGTTATTGATATCCGATCAATGTGATTTTTTACAGACATATATTACTCGACGAGTTCTACACATTGAACGGTTCAGATTATCAAAACGGGACCCATGATGGGCCCCCATGGGCCGAACAACAGTGTGTTAAAATTGCACTCCAACTATGCAATTGTTCTTAAAAAAGGCAGCCACAGATTTGAACCGGTCAGATCTGTCTTGTAATGTAAAATTAATTTTTTAATATTTCTTTTTAGTGAATAATGATAACTTTTTAACTTTTTGAGTACTTTTTTGACTTTTTGTCTTTTCTTGGACATGCCAAACTAGGCCAATTAAAAACATCACATGCATCATCGATATTATGACCAATATGGATTGTTTATAGAAGCTAAAGTATTCACAAAATTATAACAAGACAACAATAGGAAAACAATTAATAACAATTGTTAAATAAAAGTGTTGTACATAAACCGATGTTAAGCAGAAATGTCAAATGAGGAGGTTCATCAATTTAAGAGGTTCAACATTGCAAAAAAGTTTACAATATAGCTCAGCATGATGACATGAAGAACAACATAAACAAAAGGACTAAACTCTCATCTAATTACATAACACATAAATGACAACAATCTCCTTCATCCCTTTTTCCATTACATCAGCAAAAGGACAAAAAGACAAAACAACAACTACCAAGAACACACATCAAAATTTAGAACCCATACATCATGACTCTATCACACATCCAAATTTAGAACCCATACATCAACACTCTATGTCCATATCTGTATCAAAATCACTGTCAAGCTCATCTTCTTCTTTATTGGCACCCTCCATTGTCGGTTCATCTTCATCATCACATATGAAGTCATCATCCATACCAACCTTGGGTTGTACACGGTTATGAGACTGCAAAACTTCCATTGGAATAATTTTAATGTCAATATCATCTCAACGCAACACCACATCGTCATCCATAGGCATAGTTGGTACAACATCAGTGCTTTCATCTTGTTGGAACACATCATCAGGTTGTGGCACATCCACCTCGGGCACATCCCAAATTCTTCGATGTTGAAACTTTCTACTACTCTCCAATTGGCACCTAACTTCGTATCATGCACGTAGAAAACTTGTTGCACTTGACTTGGTAACACAAGCGGGTCATCTTTATACCATCGACTTCTTACATCAATAGTAGTGAAATGTGGTTCGACACGCAAAGTTCTGTTACTACCGATATTATACCATTCACATTGGAATAAAACAACACGGTGCCTAAACAAATATGTCATTTTCCAAACTTTGCAAATGTAGCCGTAGAACTTTATGAATTGGCCTTCATGGTCCTCTTCCACTACCAATCCACTATTTTGAGTTTTACGATGGTTGTCACGGTCGCGAGCATGGAATTGGACGCCATTACAAATGCATCCCGAATATGTGTTCACTAAGTTGTTAGGACCATTTGCTAGTGACCACATCTCATCGGTTGCTTCGGGTGACTTTTTGTGCCGCAATTGGTTCATCTACATTAAAAAAAACTGTCATGTTATTTTTGACATAACTTAACTTGATGTGTAAACTACACTATAAGTAATTTTAGCATACACGATCTTTGAACCATTTAGAAAATTTTGTGCATTGTATCTTCGCAATGTCGCATGCACTTCCATGTTGTTGTTGCAACAACATCTTGTGTTCCCTACGTAGGGCAATGTAATTCATAAGTAATTTGAAGAATGATTACTAAAAAAAAGCATATAGGTCACATATAGTACGTCACAGGTTTGACTCGTACTCTAGAGATTCTTTCACTTCTAAGCTGTTGTGTAGGACAAACCAATGAGCCCTTTCACGGTCGGCTATAGACACATCAGTTTCCCTTGTTAGTAGACCAAACGGACGAACATTGTGAGTGAAAATCGCCAACCCCAAGCCATTGTCACCCTCGTCGTAGTTTATTTTTTCCTGATTAAACACCATTTCAACTGTGATACCCTTGTTCTGTATTGTGCTAAACTGGTCCTTAATTTGTTTATGGTTATGTGTTTAGCATGATTTTGTGTGCCATTATGTGATAATATGTGATTTTGAATTCGTATCTGTTCGCCATAGGAATATCTGTTTGAATAGTCCCCTTCGGGAATTAAATTGAGGGCCTTATTGGCCATAGAACCCGAAATTGATTACGCCATTGTGATTGGCATAATTTTTAGAGCCTACGGTGAAATTCAATTGAAAATTGATTCTGGTCAATTTAAACTGATTAAATTGATAAATTAGAGCCCAATTACTTTACTATTATTATATTGATTTAGTGGGGCTTGTTGTGCATTAACACTCACTTTCCTTTAACTCTATTGAACTCAAAATCTGAGTTATACCATTGAGAGAGAGGGAGATCCGGCCCTAGTGAGAGAAAGGGGGAGGAGTTGTGCAAATTTTAACTTAAAGCTTGGGAACCTTGAAGATTATTCAAGATTTGATCATAGATTGTGAGAATCAAGCTCCTTGGTGAGTAATTTATGAGTTTAATGGGCAATTTTGTGTATTCAAAGTTGATTATGGTCAAGAGTGAGAATTGAAAGGAATTTGAATTGTATGTGTTGGATTGAAGGTCAATGTTTGCATGCATGTATGTAATTGCTTTGAATTTTCATATTTGAGCACCAAATGCATGATCTATGTGAGTTTTTAGTTGAAGATCATGTTCTTGACCATCTCTTCATCACATAAGTTGAGATTGAGAGTAATGTACCACATGCATGTGCAGATTATAAGGGTACAAGAGTTGAATGCATGAAATGGTTGTGTTAGTAATGAGTTCGGTGCAATTTGAGCCATGCATGTATTTATTTTGAGAAATTGAGCTTTCTAATGTTGTAAATTGGTATTGGTATCATGTTAGTATGTGTTTCTATGATATTTGGGCCGAAATCATGCATCTTGAACCTTTGAATTTCGAGTTGAAGCTCAAGAACATATTCTGGAAATTCCAAAATTTTGACTCCTGCTCGAGCGGGGGAAGTGCCGCTCGAGCGGAGAAATTGAGCTCGGCATTTTCTCTGAGACATGGTTCCCTCGGCGAGAGCTATGTAAGCGAGTAGTCCGCCGAAGCGGCGAGTCCACGCTCGAGCGTGAATTCGAGGTAACTAGTACTTTTGTAGACCTAAGGGTCCGCTCGAGCGGGGACCCTATTTTCTAAAATCCTGTTTTTGCATTTTATGTTCTGTTTTTCGTTCTCTTTCACTTGCAAGCACTCTTAGGCATATGTTAAGCATTGTAAATGAGTTAATGGGATAATAACAAAGCCTAAAGAGGAATATGTGAATTAAAGAACGGATTGAACTGTTAATGACCCTTTTGTGTTCATGAAATGTGTAGGGTCAGGCTCCAGGGCAAATCCACAAGCCGATCACTGTGAGTAATATCGATATTTGAATGCTTATGAATGTTCAATTGTTTATTCCCTTAAAGCTTATGAATTGCTAATTGGGATTGTGGATGTAAGTTGAACCCGAATGGACCAGAGGTCGTTTTGTTGAACATGAATGGACCAAAGGTCGTTTTGATAAACCTGAATGGACCCAAGGTCGTTTTGACATGAATGGACGGGCCAAAGGCCGTTTTGACATGAATGAGTGGGCCGAAAGCCGTTTTGATACGAATGTGTGGGCCGAAGGCCGTTTTGATACGAATGTGTGGGCCAAAGGCCGTTTTGAAATGAATGAGTGGGCCAGAGGCCGTTTTGAAATGATTAAGTGGGCCAAAGGCCATTTTGAAATGAATGATTGGGCCAAAGGCCGTTTTGACATAATCAAAAGGGCCGAAGGCCGTTTCGTAATGAATGTAAAGCTGAATGAGTAAAGGGCCAGTGTGTGCGGAACTATGATTTAAATTACCCTTATATATGTTAACTACAGAAATGAATTGGGCCCAAGGCCGTTTGGAAAACGTTGTTCTACGTCTTGTCGCATAAATTCTGTAATTGATATTATTCATTGGGCTATCGCTCACGCTCATTCATGTTTTTGTAGGTGAGCCAAGAGAAATATAAACCCAGCCCCAGTGAAGTCTACCATGAACAACATGAGTTTTGGAGAGTCAACCTCGTGTCTCACGTGCGAGACTCCTTGCCATTTTGTTATGTAATTTATATTTTGTTTTATTGGCAAGGATTTTGTGTACATTTGTATGTAGTCTGTTATGGGTTGGCTCAGTTTAGAGGATCCTGTTGTAAAGAAGTTTATGCTACTATATTTCTGATGTGGGTTATTAACGCTTATGAGTATGGTTTGTTTGATGTGCATATAAGCACCGCTCTATGGGCAAAGTTTTAAATTTTGCTTCCGTTTGGCCCCTTTACTCTGACGAGTTATGTCCGTTTTGGTTTGAGGCCGTAGGTAATCACAGGATTACTGGCCGGTCATGTCCTTAACCCATAGGGGCGGGTTGGGGTCGGGACAGAGTGGTATCAGAGCACGAGTTAATAACTCACACACTTGTCCAAAAAGAGCAATAAGCGTCTAGATAAGATCTAGGATGCATTCACGTAATGAATATGAATTTGGAAGCATTGATTATGTGCTTAAATGTTTTGATTTGAGTAAATATGTGTTACAAGTTGTAATTCACTTGCGTTGCAATTATTTGAATATGTGCGCCTTTAGTGTATATACATTTGTGAATCTTTTGTATGAAACATAATGCAAGTTTAATCAGATGGTGAGAACAAGAGGTGATGAGATAGAGGAATCTTCTACTGCCAGACTGGACAGAATGGAAAGAATGATTCAGGAAATGGCAGAGGCTTTGAGACAGCAACAGGAGTGGCAACAACAGTGGCAGCAACCACACCCGCCACCTCCACCTCAGGCACCACCCGTGCCAAATAATCAGAATGATGACCGGATTATAGCTCTCACCAAGGAATTCAAGAAAATGAAACCGCCACAGTTCCACAGGGGATTAGATCTTTTGAAAGCCGAAGCGTGGGTCCTCGGCATTGAGAAATTGTTTGAAGTGTTCCCCTGTTCAGAAACTCAGAAAGTGCTTCTAGCCACTTTTATGCTAGAAGACGAAACAAGGAGATGGTGGATGTTGATGCGAGAAAATCATAAAGATGTGGATTGGGTAAATTTTTTGGAGATCTTTTATGACAAGTATTTTCCGCAATGTGTTCGGGATAGGAAAGTAGCCGAGTTCATGGAACTCAAGCAAGATAGCATGACAGTGGCTGAGTATGAGGCCAAGTTCACTGAATTGGCCAGATTTGCACCACACGTGATTGACACTGATTATAAGAAGCAAGACACTTTGAAGGTGGACTCCGCAGCGACATCCTAGAGAGGGTGAATGTTCTAAAGTTGGAAACTTACATTGGGGTGCTTGACAGGGCTATCATATCAGAGGCTAATATAGCTAGACAAGCTAAGCCAGTAACTGAATGGAAGGGTAACAAAAGGCAAGGCTTCTTTTCGAAGAAGAAATTTCTGAAAAAGCAAAATACGGGCTCCTCCACTACTTCAAGTTCTTCCCGAGACACAGCTCCCATGTGCAACATTTGTAGTAAAAGGCACCGTGGAGTCTGTTACCGTACATCAGGAGCCTGTTTCAAGTGTGGGAAGCAAGGGCACATAGCCCAAGAATGCAATCAGAACAGTGGAAAACTGGCAGCTAGTTCAACAGCATCGGTTCCAAAGCCGGGAAATACCTTGAGATCTGCTCCTACTGGGGATACAGTAAGACAGGGGAGAGTTTTTGCACTTGTTCCGGGCGATACACGTAATGCCAATGCCGTTGTCTCAGGTACTATTTCAATATGTAATCAGGATGCCTTTGTATTAATTGATTCTGGATCAACACACTCATTTGTGACATATGCATTTGCATCTAGACTGAAAAGACCCCTAGAATTGTTACCATATTTGTTATGTGTGTCTGTTCCATCAGGGGAATCTGTATTATGTGACTATATATATCGATTTTGTGACATGCATATTGAGGATGCTACCCTATATGTAGATTTGTTGCCCTTAAACTTTAGACACTTCGATGTAATTTTGGGCATGGATTGGTTGACCAAATATTGTGCCACCATAGATTGTGTGACAAAGAGGGTTGTGTTTAAACCACCAAAACAGAAGGAGATTGTGTTTCTGGGAAATGGGGTAGTGCCTCCACCATATTTGATATCTGCAATGAAAGCATGTAAATTGATCAGGAAGGGGTGCCAGGGTTATTTGTGTTATGTATTGACTGAACAATTCGTAAATGTTGAATTGAATGATATTCCCATTGTTAGAGAATTCCCGGATGTGTTTCCAAATGAATTACCAGGGGAATTGGTAGACAGGGAGATAGAGTTTACTATTGAGACTGTGCCAGGCACCCAGCCTATTTCTAAAACTCCCTACAGGATGGCTACCACCGAAATGAAAGAATTAAAGGAACAGTTGCAATATCCGGCCTAGCACGTCGCCTTGGGGCGCACCGGTGTTATTTGTGAAAAAGAAGGATGGTACTTTGCGCCTGTGCATCGATTATCTGGAATTGAATAAGGTAACGATAAAGAACAAGTATCCCTTACCCTGTATTGATGATTTATTCGATCAGTTGCAGGGATCACAGGTGTTTTCTAAGATTGACTTGAGATCCGGGTATCATCAGTTGAAGGTTAAGGCAGAGGATGTTGAGAAAACAGCATTCAGAATGAGGTATGGTCATTTTGAGTTTCTTGTCATGCCGTTTGGAGTGACTAATGCTCCGGCAGCGTTTATGGACTTAATGAATAGAATTTTTAAAACCTACCTTGATGAGTTTGTTGTAGTCTTCATTGATGACATTTTGATATACTCTAAAGACAGACTTGAACATGAACATCATTTGAGGATTGTTTTACAAATATTTCGGGAAAGGAAATTATTTACTAAACTAAAGAAATGTGAGTTTTGGTTGGATGAAGTTGTTTTCTTAGGGCATGTGATCAACAAGGAAGGAATTTCAGTGGACCCACAGAAAATAGAAGCAATTGTGAATTGGCCTACACCGACCAATGTAACAGAGGTTCGCAGTTTCATGGGCTTGACTGGGTACTACAGGAGGTTCGTGAAAGATTTTTCAAAACTAGTTGTGCCTCTTACCCAACTGACACGTAAAGGGCAACCGTTTGAATGGAATGATTAAAGAGAATCTGCTTTCCAAGAACTGAAAACAAGATTGACCACCGCACCAATTTTGACCCTACCTTCAGGTGCGGAAAATTTTGTAATTTTCAGTGACGCATCTTACAAGGGTTTGGGTTGTGTGTTAATGCAGAACGGAAAGGTTATTGCTTACGCCTCCCGACAGTTGAGGCCACATGAGAAGAATTATCCGACGCATGACCTGGAATTGGCCGCAGTTGTTTTTGCCTTGAAAATTTGGTGGCATTATTTGTATGGGGCAAGATGCGAAGTCTACGCGGATCATAAGAGCCTAAAATACTTCTTCACACAGAAAGAGCTGAATATGCGTCAGAGAAGATGGCTGGAATTGATAAAAGACTATGATCTTGAGATTCAGTACCACCCCGGGAAAGCTAATACAGTTGCTGATGCCTTGAGCAGAAAATCAACAGGGGGTATGGCTTGTTTGCTTACCGAACAGAAAGAAATCTTGCAAGATTTTGAGAAGTCCGAAATTGAGGTAGTGGTATGTGAACAGGGCGGATTGATAGCCGCTATTATAGCCGAGCTGGTAATTGTTGAGGAGATCAAACAGAAACAAAAAGAGGATGAGTTCCTCAGAAAAGTAATCAATGAATTTGAGGCGAGTCCAAAAGCAGAATTTAGCATTGAGAATGAAATGTTGAGATTCCGAAACAGAATGTGTGTTCCCGATATCCCGGGACTCAAGAAGAGGGTTTTAGACGAAGCCCACAGATCCGTTTTTGCTATGCATCTAGGAAATAATAAAATGTACCGGGATTTGAAACAGACCTACTGGTGGCCTAAAATGAAGAAAGAGATTGCAGAATATGTATCCAAGTGCCTTCAGTGCCAGCAAGTTAAGGCTGAACACTAGAAACCAGGCGGTCTACTTCAACCTCTCCCTATTCCTGAATGGAAGTGGGAACATGTGACTATGGACTTCGTTGTTGGCCTACCTCGGACTTCGCGAGGTATGGATTCTGTTTGGGTTGTGGTTGATAGACTAACTAAATCCGCACATTTCCTGCCTGTCAAAACTATATTTACTACTTATAGATTGGCAACCATTTATATTGATGAGATTGTCCGGTTACACGGAGTTCCAGTGTCTATTGTATCGGATAGAGATCCGAAATTTGTCTCTAGATTGTGGAAGAGTTTGCAAGAAGCCATGGGAACAGAACTAAGGTTCAGTACTGCATTTCACCCACAGACAGATGGGCAGTCAGAACGAACGATACAAACTTTGGAAGATATGCTTCGCATGTGTGCTTTGGATTTTCAGGGGAGCTGGGAAGACTACTTGCCACTTGCAGAATTTGCTTATAATAACAGTTTCCACTCCAGCATCGGTATGGCACCATACGAGGCCTTGTATGGTAGGAGGTGTAGATCCCCTATTTGTTGGATAGAGGTCGGGGATAGAGCTTTGCTTGGGCCAGAAATTGTGCAAGACATTTCTGAGAAGATCAAGACTATTCGCCGAAGGCTCAAAACAGCTCAGGATCGACAAAAGAATTATGCAAATGTCCGGAGAAGACCTCTTGAGTATGAGGTTGGTGACCATGTGTTCATCCGTGTTTCTCCGATGAAAGGCCAAGTCAGATTTGGGAAAAAGGGCAAGTTGTCGCCCCGTTACATCGGGCCGTTCAGTTCGGAGAGACTTGGTCCAGTTGCTTATAGAGTTGCTTTGCCACCAGGATTTGAACAAATCCACAATGTATTTCATGTGTCGATGTTGAGGGGCTACCTCCGAGACCCGTTTCATGTGATTGATTATCACCGGGTTGCTATTGATAAAAATATGGAATATGCTGAATGGCCAGAGAGCATTGTGGACCGACAAGTGAAAGAATTGAGGAATAAGTCCATCCCAATGGTGAAAGTGGAATGGAAGGAACACTACGGGACGGATGCCACGCGGGAAAAAGAGGAGGAAATGCGACTACGCTATCCACATTTGTTTCCCGACGAAGGTAACTTAAGTTTGGAGGACTAAACTTCCTAAAGGGGGGAAGACTGTGATACCCCTGTTCTGTATTGTGCTAAACTGGTCCTTAATTTGTTTATGGTTATGTGTTTAGCATGATTTTGTGTGCCATTATGTGATAATATGTGATTTTGAATTCGTATCTGTTCGCCGTAGGAATATCTGTTTGAATAGTCCCCTTCGGGAATTAAATTGAGGGCCTTATCGGCCACAGAACCCGAAATTTATTACGCCATTGTGATTGGCATAATTTTTAGAGCCTACGGTGAAATTCAATTAAAAATTGATTCTGGTCAATTTAAACTGATTAAATTGATAAATTAGAGCCCAATTACTTTATTATTATATTGATTTAGTGGGGCTTGTTGTGCATTAACACTCACTTCCCTTTAACTCTATTGAACTTAAAATCTGAGTTATACCATTGAGAGAGAGGGAGATCCGGCCCTAGTGAGAGAAAGGGGGAGGAGTTGTGCAAATTTTAACTTAAAGCTTGGGAACCTTGAAGATTATTCAAGATTTGATCATAGATTGTGAGAATCAAGCTCCTTGGTGACTAATTCATGAGTTTAATGAGCAATTTTGTGTATTCAAAGTTGATTTATGGTCAAGAGTGAGAATTGAAAGGAATTTGAATTGTATGTGTTGGATTGAAGGTCAATGTTTGCATGCATGTATGTAATTGCTTTGAATTTTCATATTTGAGCACCAAATGCATGATCTATGTGAGTTTTTAGTTGAAGATCATGTTCTTGACCATCTCTTCATCACATAAGTTGAGATTGAGAATAATGCACCACATGCATGTGCAGATTATAAGGGTACAAGAGTTGAATGCATGAAATGGTTGTGTTAGTAATGAGTTTGGTGCAATTTGAGCCATGCATGTGTTTATTTTGAGAAATTGAGCTTTCTAATGTTGTAAATTGGTATTGGTATCATGTTAGTATGTGTTTCTATGATATTTGGGCCGAAATCATGCATCTTGAACCTTTGAATTTCGAGTTGAAGCTCAAGAACACATTCTGGAAATTCCAAAATTTTGACTCCCGCTCGAGCGGGGGAAGTGCCGCTCGAGCGGAGAAATCGAGCTCCCAGCATTTTCTGCAGACATGGTTCCCACTCGAGCGGGGAAGTTGACGCCGGCGGAGCTATGTAGCGTAGTCGCTCGGCGAGCCGAGTCCACCTCGGCGTGAATTGAGGTAACCAAGACTTTTAGACCTAAGGGTCGCTCGGCGAAGCCCACGCTCGAGCGGGGACCCTATTTTCTAAAATTCTGTTTTTGCATTTTATGTTCTGTTTTCCGTTCTCTTTCACTTGCAAGCACTCTTAGGCATATGTTAAGCATTGTAAATGAGTTAATGGGATAATAACAAAGCCTAAAGAGGAATATGTGAATTAAAGAACGGATTGAACTGTTAATGACCCTTTTGTGTTCATGAAATGTGTAGGGTCAGGCTCCAGGGCAAATCCACAAGCCGATCACTGTGAGTAATATCGATATTTGAATGCTTATGAATGTTCAATTGTTTATTCCCTTAAAGCTTATGAATTGCTAATTGGGATTGTGGATGTAAGTTGAACACGAATGGACCAGAGGTCGTTTTGTTGAACATGAATGGACCAAAGGTCGTTTTGATAAACCTGAATGGACCCAAGGTTGTTTTGACATGAATGGATGGGCCAAAGGCCGTTTTGACATGAATGAGTGGGCTGAAGGCCGTTTTGATACGAATGTGTGGGCCGAAGGCCGTTTTGATACGAATGTGTGGGCCAAAGGCCGTTTTGAAATGAATGAGTGGGCCAGAGGCTGTTTTGAAATGATTAAGTGGGCCATAGGCCGTTTTGAAATGAATGATTGGGCCAAAGGCCGTTTTGACATAATCAAATGGGTCGAAGGCCGTTTCGTAATGAATGTAAAGATGAATGAGTAAAAGGCCAGTGTGTGCGGAACTATGATTTAAATTACCCTTATATATGTTAACTACAGAAATGAATTGGGCCCAAGGCCGTTTGGAAAATGTTGTTCTACGTCTTGTCGCATAAATTCTGTAATTGATATTATTCACTGGGCTATCGCTCACGCTCATTCATGTTTTTGTAGGTGAGCCATGAGAAGTACAAACCCAGCCCCAGTGAAGTCTACCATGAACAACATGAGTTTTGGAGAGTCAGCCTCGTGTCTCACATGCGAGACCCGTCCTTGCCATTTTGTTATGTAATTTATATTTTGTTTTATTGGCAAGGATTTTGTGTACATTTGTATGTAGTCTATTATGGGTTGGCTCAGTTTAGAGGATCCTGTTGTAAAGAAGTTTATGCTACTATATTTCTGATGTGGGTTATTAACGCTTATGAGTATGGTTTGTTTGATGTGCATATAAGCACCGCTCTATGGGCAAAGTTTTAAATTTTGCTTCCGTTTGGCCCCTTTACTCTGACGAGTTATGTCCGTTTTGGTTTGAGGCCGTAGGTAATCACAGGAAAACTGGCCGGTCATGTCCTTAACCCATATGGGCGGGTTGGGGTCGTGACATCAACGTCGTCTAAATACATTAAACAAAACGTTGTACACTCTTTTGAAATGTAAGCCTCCGCAATGGAACCTTCTAGCTGAGCTTTATTGCGAACAAATCCTTTCAGAAGTCCAAGCATCCTATCTGCCAATATGATTTGAATGTTAATGTTTACATTATCTACTATATGTAAATAGGGATGTTTGGAAACTTGTGGTATTACCTCTCAATGGGATACATCCATCGATATTGCACAGGCTCTCCAAGTATAGCCTCGTGAGGCAAATGAATTGCCAAGTGGACCATGATATCAAAAAATGCAAGAGGAAAAATCTTCTCAAGCTTACAAAGTATAAGTACGATTTGTTCCTCCATTTTCTCCAAATCAGTCACCCTCAATGTCTTTGAGCACAATTGTTTGAAAAAATTTCCCAACTCAAAAAGTGAGGTCCCAATCTCCTTGGAAAGGTATCCACACATCCTAATTGGAAGTAGTCGTTGTAGAAGGACATGACAGTCATGAGTTTTGAGGCCAACTAATTTTCCACCATGAGCGGTGACATAATTGGATATATTTGCTGCATAGCCATCAGGGTACTTAATCGATTTCAAGAAATCACAAAAACCTTTTCGCTTTATCGAGGACAATGTGTACAATGCCGGACGCTTCTCAAATGAGTCATTGGAACGCCTCTTCAAGTGTAACTCCTTTCATATCCGCATGTCTTCTAGATCTAATCAGGCTTTATCCGTGTCCTTGTTCTTGCCATCAATGCCTAGTAGTGTCCCAACCAGATTGTCACATATATTCTTCTCTATGTGCATGACATCAAGGTTGTGTCAAAGCTTCAGTGTTTTCCAATAAGGTAGGTCGAACATAATGCTTCTTTTTGTCCAATTGGAAGGTGGATTTTCATTCCATTGTCTTTTTTGGTTGTTTGGATGCTTGCCATATGGCCTGTATGTCCCCGAATCAATTTGCTGCAGTATTTGCTCTTCAAATAACTCCACAGGTTTGGACCAATGCTCGTTCTAACCATTGAAGAGCTTACTTCTTCGTCAAATATGGTTCTCGGGCAAGTGGCGGTGGGCACCCACATAGCCTATCTTACTTCGCAGACGCTGAAATGATGCATCCATGTTATAATTAGGGCAAGCCAAGTAACCTTTTGTAGTCCAACCAGACATGGTACCATATGCGGGGAAGTCATTGATGGTCCACATGGCTGCTGCATGCAATTTAAATATTTGACCGTTTGAGGCATCATATGTTTGCACACCATGCTCCCACAAATTCATTAACTCTTCCACTAATGGTTGCAAGTAAACATTGATGTCTCTTCCAGGGGCAGATGGACCGGGAATAAGCATTAACATCATCAGAAATGTCTCTTTCATACACTTCCACGGGAGAAGATTGTAAGGCATTAACAGTATGGGCCACATGCTGTACGATGTGCTCATATTTTCAAACAGATTGAAACCATCCATGGCTAGCCCTAACCTTACATGCAGGGGTTCCACAGAAAACGTAGGATGCTGCATATCAAACTTCTTCCATGCTTGACCATCGGTTGGATGCCTTAACATTCCATCATCCACACGCTTCTCTTTGTGCCCTCTTATATCTGCAGCGGTTTTTTTCGACATGTACAATCTCTTTAACCTTGGTGTCAACGGAAAGTACCTCAATATTTTGTGAGGAATCTTTTTACCACTCTAATTGTTGAACTTGTATCTAGACTCCTTACATGTAGGGCAATTCTCCAGTTTTACATTGTCCTTCCAAAACAAAATACAATCATTCTTGCATGCATAAATGGCCTCGTATCCCAAACCCAATTCACGTAAGAACTTTTTCGCTTCATAAGGGTCCATGGAATAATTTTATCACACTTTGGGAGAATGTCTTTGAAAACATGCATAACCATATCAAAAGATTTGTTGCTCCATTTATTGTACATCTTAATATGAAGCATCTTAATAACGAAGGACAACACGGAAAACTTTTCACACTCCGGGTACACTTTGCGTCGAGCATCATCAAACAACCTAATGAACTTCGCCAAATTTTCTCTTCGAGCTATTAGGTTCTTCATTGATATGATCATCCATGAGGCCACTCATGTAAATCTCTTCCAATATAGTAGGTAACTCGCCCAAATTATCGTCAATGTCAAAAATTGCAGCTCCATATCTTTCACCATCAATGTTTGACACACTAGGCTGAGCATGACACAATGGAACATGTTCCCCATGGTGCACCCAAGTTCTATAAGAACATGCGATTCCTCTTCGAATCAAGTGCAGCCATACAACTTGTCGACTATGTTTTGTGCCATTCAAAAAATCGACACATGGACAACGAATGTCATCGTGTGGGCTTAAATCCTTCATAGCAAAGTCAATAAATGACTTAACACCTTGTTGGTACTCTTTACTTTGCAACCTATCTTTTATTATCATCCAACTCTTGTCCATCTTTTGAACCCTACAAGTCAAGCAAACATTAATGTAGGAATGGACAACAAATAAACAAAAAGACTCAACAACGGAATTGCATATCTTTTATCATCATCCAACTCTTATACATCTTTTCGGACCTAAGTTTAAGTTTTCACTTATTTGCAACATAGCTTAAAATTTGGAAACACATGGTTTAGGGATTGTATTCAAAAGTTAGGGTGAAACAACTATCTATTTGGACTATAGAAGTACAACGTAAACAAGGAAAGGTAAAAAAGAATGAGAAAATTCATCAAAGGTTACGCATTATAGTAAACAACCAAAGCTTAAATGCTTCTTTCACTGTGGGTGAAGTTCTATAATGTTCCTTAGGAGCAAATATGGTTTACTAGAACCAAACTTACTTTTGATAGAGAAGCAAACTTACAAAGTGTGATGTTTGTAAGGGTTTGGTCTCATAAGCAAAAGACATTTCATCCTCCCTCTTATACGCGCAATAGTGGAGAGTAAAGAAGACTCAAACACAAAAGCCAACAATGTAGAAAGTGGTGAAGAAGAAAAAGAGGAAAGCTGGTATGCACAAGGTCCTCCACCTCTTCTATATCTATTGTCTTTGAAATCCTCAAATCTTGTGAAATGGGAGTTTTAAGTAATAGCAAATTCACTTCTTTGCAAGAGTTGCCATGCCAAAAACATGTTCTAAATTATTTTCAAGGCACACCCAACAAGGATAAGAAAAAGGACCACCAAAGAATCCGCATTGTGATAAGAAAAAAATTTATGTCATAACTCAAGCTAATGAAAGACCGAGTAGGAATTTTGAGGATGGCCATAAAATATGACAATTTGGGTGAAGTGAGA
This sequence comes from Camellia lanceoleosa, assembly GCA_025200525.1. Lineage (NCBI taxonomy): Eukaryota > Viridiplantae > Streptophyta > Magnoliopsida > Ericales > Theaceae > Camellia > Camellia lanceoleosa. Next base: position 140,639,001 of record CM045766.1, on the reverse strand, counting down.
ATATAAAAAAAATAAAAACAAAATTTATTAAAAAAAAAAAACACACACAGACACACACAGACACACATAATGATGTATCTTATTTATATTATTTAATAAAAATTAAAATGTCTATCAATTTAGTTTATAATTATAAAAATAAAATTATTTCATCAATTTTGCCTTTAATATCATTTTTGTTTTAATAATGGAGCATCAATCTCCTTGTATTGGCTTTCAAGTGTTAGATGAGACTTTTGCACTATATTTGGCAACATTTATGAAAAGAATGATACAAGACATGAGCAATGTGGAGACCAAATATCTCCATTTATTTATGATGTCTTCAACGTAAATAACCAAACATATACTCATTACTAAAAAGGTCATTGTTGACTTAGTTTATTACTTTTAAATCCTTGTATATATAGAAGATTATTTTGAGATTCTAAGATTATTATAATTTTGTAAGATTTAGTGAGATAGTTGGTGAGAGAAATAACCAACTCATTGTAATCTCTAATTCATAATGAAACTTGAGATTTATAACCAAACCACAAATAAGGGCAATAATTTCCCAAACTAGAAACCAGCAGAGGATAAACTATGTATATTTATACTTGGCCCAATACAAACAATGAAGAAAATGATAGGGAAAATATTTTCGGAATACATTCCATGTTGGGTCAGCACAATTTTTCTTTATGGCATAAATGTGAAAATTAGGTACACGAACTGATAAGAGATGAGCTATGGTAATCTAGTGAACATGGGAGCTTAAAATGGCACATAACTTGAGAAGTTTATTTGGCGATTGAAATAATTGTCTGTTAGTCTTGAGGAAGCTAAGCTTGTGGCCATTTGCTCAGTTTACCTTTACGTGGTTTACATCGAATATTTTAGCTAGTTTCCATATTATTTCATGCATCTCAGATTTGTTTTAAGACGGCATATCAATTTTATCATCCGTCACTTCCTTATGGGAACTCTCTTCTTATTTAATATTTTATTTTTTATAATTATATTTAATTTTTACTTCCTGTATATCACCAATCATCCTATTTCTAAACTTTCTACATTGGGAAGTAATTCTTGAATATTCAGGTTGTCATTTGGAAAACGTAATTAGTTTTGGTAATGTACATGTACACTTAAATGGATGGTGCTCCTTTTGTTGTTTTCGATTTTATAATTTATGCTTCTACTGTTTATTTTATCACTGGTGTTTAGTAGCAAGATTCTATATTGAAGAGGTAAAAACAGACATCTCTATGAACCAGGACCATAGTAGGTTTCTAAGCATATCTCGTCAAAGTAGCTTCCCTAGTGAAGCACAAAAAGTGTTTGATTTCGCACAATGTTCGACCACAATTAGTTTCAAGGTGTTGATTTAGAAATTCATCGAAAAATGTCTCACAGCTAAAAATAAATAAAAATCAAAATTTGAAAATCAAATTGACATATTGAAATATCAAAAATGAAACAAAATGCATACTTTGGGAATTGACAACATATTTAACCCTAGTGGATTCTATTAAAAAAACAATGGTACGTTGCGAATAAAATCAGTTTCTCTACGTATAACATACGTAAATCTGAGGTTAATTAAGTCTCCTAATCAACCTTATGTATTCCCCTACTTCACTTGTATTCAGTGAAATGATTGAAGGGTTTTTTTGTTTTTTTTGCCCCCTTCATGTTTTAATAAATATTATTACAACACAAGAATACCAATGTCATAAAAAATTACAGGACACAAACTTGGTACCTTATGTAGTGTAGGTTGAATGATCCAGCTGTTGTTGAGTGACAATAAGTGTAGTGATTGAATCACCTGCATATGTAGACAAAGCATTATATATAATCAGTTTGGTTGCTGAGAAAATTGAGCAAAAGAAAGGATAGATTCTTCATAATCATTTTGTCTTGCTGGTTCTACAAAATATAAGGATAAAAATAAAATTCACCCATATCTATAGGAAATTACTATAAACATCTGCATATATCCACCCATAAAATTTACCCATAAACATCTGTAAGATAAAAATAAAATTCACCCATAAACATCTGCATATATATATATCCACATAGCATTATATATACACACATACTCCACAATCTGCATTATATATACACACACATTCACTTGCATATACATACACACACATTCGTGTTTGAAATTTATCATAAATTACAACCCCAAACACTAAATTTTGAATAAACCCTAAAGCAACAATGTGAGAAAATGGGGAAATAGAGTAGGAGGGATAAAGAGAGAGACAGAGACAGAGAGAGACTGTGCGTAAGAGAGCTTAAGAGAGAGAGAGAGAGAGAGAGAGAGAGAGACACCTACAATGCGTGTACAAAGCATTTTATACACACACACACATATATTAAACATCATATTTCAAATTTTTAATAAATTACAGGCACATACATTCAAATTTGAATAAACCCTAAACCAACAATGTCAGAAGAGGGGGAAACAGAGTAAAGATAAGAGAAAGACAGAGGGAGAGAGAGACAGAGAGACTGTGTGAGAGAGCTCAAGTGATAAACACACGAACAGACCATGAGCGAAAGCGAGAGTGAGAGAGAGAGAGAGAGAACCTACGATGTGTGCTTATGACGGTGGTGAGTTGTGACGGTGGTATTAGTGCGGGGGACGGTGGCTATCGTAATGTCAACGCTACGGTGAGAGGGATGATTTTTGTGAGGTTTGGTGAAAGACGGTGTGTATGTGTGTTACAAAGTGTGATGTTGTATAATAGAGAGAGGTGCGCACAGAAATAAAGGATTGACGGGTTGAAAATTAAACATTTAGCAACTAATATCTGTTTTTGTTGGCAAAGAAACAGATTTGCCAACTAAATTGTTTTGTAGCCAAAAGGCTACTAAACAGTGACGAAAACATTAGTTGCCAAAAGTACTATTTGGCGACTAATTTTAATCTTAGTCGGGAAAAAACCAATATTGCTGATTAATTTATTTTTTGGGCCTAAAATTTGAACTAACAGCGACCAATTAAAATTTTAGTCGTTGAAAATGGACATTTTACCGACTAAATTCAAATTTAGTCACCAATAAGTAATATTTATTGACTAAAATATTTTAGTAGTGATATCTTGAACCAACACTGACAAATTTAAATTTTAGTCGCCAAAAAAGTACTTTCGGCGACTAAAATTGGTTTAGTCACCAAAAATGGTCGCCAAAGGTGTGATTTCTTATAGTGATAATGAGGATAAAAGTAGAGACACACCAAAATAAGAAAGAACAAAGTAAATGTTTCCGAGTGTGTAATCCAATATATATTCGTTTTGTACCTGTGTAGGTCACGTGCCATAAGTTATCTGACTTGCCTACTCTATTCCTTTATTTGGAGTCATCTGTCATTTGTGAGTAATAACTTTGTAAAGCTATGTTCAATTATAAGTATTTTCCAAATGATATAAGATGATCTGTTTCTAAAATATTATTTTCTGTATGAATGAATGGTTGTCCAATGTTTCTGAAATGTATTCGTGGCATTCTTAGCTTCAAATGACATCTGTTATCTATTCTGTTATGTCCCAAGTATGGGTCAACTGTACGTCTCATGAGCCAACTGTTATGGATCCTTATGTATACGTCCCATTTATGGGCCAATCAGACGCCTCGTGAGCCAACTGCATCTGCCTCGCACGCTACCAACTATATGCCTTTATGGCCATCCCTTTATAGGTCAACTATATGTCTTTATGGTTGTCCCTTTATAGGTCAATTGTATGCTTTTATGGCCGTCCCTTTATAGGTCAACTGTATGGCTTTATGGTCGTCCCTCTATGGGTCAATGTTTCTGCTAGTGCTAATGAATGTACCACGTATGATTAACTGCAAATTCTGATTATGAATATGATTCTGAATCTGTATCTATTATGACATATGATTTCTAAACATGATCATGAATTCACCTCTGATAAATACTGAATTTTGTATTCTATAACTGTTATGGACAACATTTATTTGACCCCTTTACTCTGTTATTATTCACTGGGCTCCAATTCACTATTTATATTATGTATGTAGGTGATCAAGTGCGAGACCAAGCCCAGAGTTGATGGCCTAAGATTCTGTTTTGTCAGCCACCCTTTGCGCCTCCCGAGGAGGTTTCGAATTAAGTCAAGTTTAGTGGTTGTTTTTGCGAATGTATTAGCCTTTGTTTCTTTTGATTTTCGGACAAGATATCTATTAATACGTACATGAAGTGACGTATAAATACTATATTTTTTGGCATCACTAGTAAGTTTATAAAAGTTTAAGATTATCTGTCCCATTTATGTCTTCACAGCTCAATAGACTATGTATAATTTATGTATTTGCTTCCTCAGCCCCTAACTATCTGTTATTCTGTTGAGAGGCCTTTAGTAATCCAAGGATTACTAGCCGGTTATGATGCTAAACCTATAGGGGCGGGTTTGGGTCGTGACAATTATACATATGATTCTGTGCCCTGCCTATTGCAAATTGACTATCACAATGAATGCAAATAGTTGGCACAAGTTTTGGCCACATTGGAATGTCTTCTAAGAAGTGGTAAAGCCATTCTGCTTCTTCTCCTGCTTTGTCTAAAGTAATGAACTCAGATTCCATTGTAGATCATGTGATGTATGTTTGTTTTATGGACTTCCAAGAAACAACAGCGCCTTCCAAAGTAAAGACATATCCACTAGTAGATTTTGAATCTTTAGTATCTGATATCCAATTAGAATCACAATAACCTTCTAGTACTGCAGGATATTGAGTAAAGTTCAAACCATGATCACAGGTAAATCTTAGATATCTAAGAACCCGAATGATCGCTATCCAATGGTCTTCTCCAAGGTTACTAGTGTACCTACTCATTTTACTGATAGCATAAGTTATATCAGGACGAGTGCAATTCATTAGGTACATTAGGCTTCCAATGATTTGGGAGTATTTTAGCTGAGACACCGCATCACCTTTATTTTTCGATAAATAAAGACTAATGTCTACAGGTGTTCTAGCTACATTCATATCATCCTTAATAAATTTACCAAGAATTTTCTCAATATAATGTGATTGAGATAATGCATATTCGTTAGATGTTTTAGTAATTTTCATTCCTAAAATTACATCTGCGACCCCCATATCTTTCATATCAAATCTTTTGTTTGGCATTTGCTTAGTTGATTTGATCATGTTTTGATTGCTTCTAATGATAAGCATGTCATCCACATAAAGACAAACTATGACATATCCTTGGTCAATGTTTTTAACATAGATGCACTTATCACATTCGTTTATCTTAAACCCATTAGTAAGCATAGCATGATCAAAATTTTCATGCCATTTCTTAGGAGCTTGTTTTAATCCATAAAGAGATTTTATAAGCCGACAAACTTTCATTTCTTTTCCTGACACTACAACCCCTTCGGGTTGCTCTGTAACGCCCGCATCCTTTAATCCGTTGGAGAGTGTGTTTAATATCCTTATTTTTATCTTGGGAGTCTTTAGAGTTGTCGTCTATTGGTTTTGGAGGAATATAATCCGATTTAATCTTGTTGGGTTTGGTTGTTCGCGTTTGTTCTTGTCAAAAGTTCCTTGGAAACTTAGAAATTTTTCCTTGGGGTCGACACTAGCCTTCCTAAGCGTCGACCCTTGCATGTTGTAATGTTTTTGGAGGTATTGCTGGAAAATAGGGTCGACACCAGCCTTGGTGGTGTCGACACTTGCCTCTTGTTGCTGTCCACAAGGGTCAATACCAGTCTGGAAAGGGTCGACCCTTGTATATTGCAAAATCTGTGTGTTGGTTGCTGGAATATAGGGTCGACCCTTCCTGTCTAAGGGTCGACACCTTGCATGTTGCACAGATTGCTTCTCTTCTTTGAGGGTTGACACCTCTGCCCGAAGGGTCGACCCATGTGTATAATTTTCAACTTTTTGGGCTGGTTTGAGCCCTATTTTTGGGGGGTTTGGGGCCTATTATTTTATTGACCATAGGGCTACTTCTCTACTAATATAAATAGGCTCCAAACATATTCCATTTCACTTTTTCTCTTCTTTCCTCTCTCTCAAAACCGTGAGTTCTCCTCTCTCTCTCTCTCTCTCTCTCTCTCTCTAAACTCAAGTTTTTAGCACTAAGATCTCTAGATCTACTCACCTAGAGCGATTGTTTCACCATGGTCCTTTGAGAAAAGTGTAGATCTCGTCAAAAGCTTCCTTTTGGTCTGATTGGTTCATGGTTTCGTTGCCATTGATTTTTGGGTCGTCATTTCTTGGCTTCAAGAGGTAGGGGTCTCTAGTTCTTTTTCAATACCCATGTTTATAGATAGATTTATGGTATTTTCCTTATGTAAACACAAAAGTTTATATTTTTATGCATATTGTGATGAATCATGAGATTGGGGGTTAGAGCTTGAAGAGGGTTGGGTTTATTTGTTAGGTTATGGTCTTGGGTCATGAGTTTGGGTGTAAAAGTAATAGAAGGGTTGGAATAAAATGTGTTTTGTGAAAAGTTTTAATTTTTCTTATAAACCCTAAGTTGATTCATGATGATAATAAATGATTTTGCCCAAATTGAAAGTAGAATCATGAAATTGAGGTATTGAATTATATATATACAAGTTTAATTGAATTTTGGAAGTGTTTGAAAAATTATGTTAAAAATTAGTGAATGAACCCTTATTATGGTTATTGTAAATCATGCCATAATGTGACATGAAGATTGGGGAAAATGAATTATTAATGATAGGGATGACATGAGCCTTGGGGTGAAATGATGAAATGAAAGTTTAAGAGTTCACCTTGAATTATGTTGAATTATGTTGATTATGTTGAATTGTGTTGAGTTATGTAGAATTGTGTTGATTATGTTGAAGTGAGTTGACTATGTTGAATTGTGTTGAATCATGGTGAGTTGTGTTGAATTGTGTTGTGTTGGGTTATGTTGAGATTGAATTGTGTTGTGTTGGGTTGTGTTGAGTTTGAATTGTGTTGTGTTGGGTTGGGTTGTGTTGAGTTTGAGTTGTGTTGTGTTCGGTTGTGTTGAGTTTGGGTTGAGTTGTGTTGGGTGGTGTTGTGTTGGTACCCGAGTGGGGAGTTGAAAAATGATTTTTCGGTGCCCACGACCGTCCATATCATAGCCGGTAAATGTGGGGGATTGTTTTAAAAATTGAAAATGGTTTTTCAGTGCCCACAACTGTCCGTATAATAGCTGGTAAATGTGGGGGTGGTTTGAATTCAAGGTGCCCAATTGCCCTATCTAGGCTTATCATTGGACGAATGTGGGAAAATATTTTTGGGTGTCCACACAGTCTTGCCGTATTGTAGCCAGCGAAAGTGGAAAAACGGATTGTTTTCGAAAATATTTTGGGTGCCCACGTCCTGTCGTATAATAGTCGGCAAATGTGGGGGATGGTTTTTAAAAAGTTGAAAATGGTTTTCGAAAAAAGATACAGTTTTTGAGATAATGATTTTTAGGAGTTCACTTCCCGCTGTATATTAGCTGGCAAAAGGTGGAATGTGCTATGAATTGGGTGCCCGCTATCCTGCCGTATCAAGCCGGCAAAAGGTGGAATGTGTGGTAAAGTATGTTAAGTTCAGTGATGATACATGTGACTTGTAATGAACTTGTGAAATTACTATGTGATGTGTAAATTGTTATGGAATGAGAATGCATATAGAAATTATTTGAAAAGAATGGATAATGAAATGGTAATTAGGTGAGGGGTTGGTGATAAAGAACTCACCGGGTTGTTTGTATCTACAAGGAAAGATTAAGAGTTTTGCTTAATCGAATTAAAAAGGGTTTATTGTCTGTGTGATGTGTTAAGTTATAGTTGATAATGCAAATGTGGATGTGATGTAATTGTTCTTGGATTTCTACGTTAAAAAGTTATAGCAATAAAGGATAGACAGGTTGGAATGGAGTGTATGAAGGTTGTTTTGGGTATTAAGGGAACATGAATTTGAGGTTATGGAGTTTTGATAAATGTAACTAGTAAAAGGGGAGAATGAGAATAAAAAGAGGAATGTTAAGATGAGAATTTAATAAGGAATATTTTGGAATGGGTTAATAAATATAAAATGATGTGGTTCCTTAAACATGTTTGTTTCCAAAAAGGATTTTTGGTTTTCTGATAAAAAGGATGGTTTTTTTATGGTTAAAGGTTTTCCTTAAATGTTCATATAAATTTTGAGAAAATGGTACTTTACGTATGCTATTTTGAAATTACAAAACATTACTTTACTATATGGTATCACCCTGCATGCATGATCATTTTTATCTATAGGATGGTTATTGCTTTAGAACTGTGGGATTCCTACTGGGCAATTGTGCTCACCCCTTGTTGTTTCATTTTTTTTACAAGAAGGGAATTCGAGTTGATTGGTTGAAGGATTAGGAAGTTCATGTAGATCTTGTGTGCAATCTCTTTGTAATTTGATGTTTGTAATTATTCATTTGTAACTCCGTAGTAGGAGTTTGGCATGTATTATTATTATTATTATTGTACTCATCATGAGAGAGAACATGTACTATTATGTTTCTATTGCTCAAGGGTAATAGATATTTTTTTTAAAAAAAAATGGACCTACATTTCAGGATCTTGGTAATGTTTTCGAGTAATTAAAATTTGGGGCGTGACATGCTCCATATAGATCTCTTGATTTAGATCATTGTTTAACAAAGCTATCTTAACATCCATTTAATGTATTTCCAAATTGTACAATGCTGCTATAGCAATAAGCATGCGGAGGGATGTTATTCTTGTCACAAGGGAATATGTGTCAAAATAGTCCAAGCATTCCTTTTGTCTGTAACATTTTACCACAAGTCTTGCTTTATACTTGTCTATTGAACCATCTTCTTTTGTTTTTCTCTTGATCCATTTATATCTAAGAGATTTAGAACCAGGTGGAAGATCCACCAATTCCCAAGTATGATTTTGCATAATGGATTTAATTTCATTATTAACAACCTCTTTACACAAAAGTGCCTCAGGACCTGTCATTGCTTCCTTAGAGCTTTGAGGTTCATTTTCTAACAAGTATGTCAGAAAATCTGGATCAAAGGATTTTGATGTCCTTGCTCTCTTATTTCGTTTTGGTTCATCATCAGTTAAATCCTGCTGGTTGAGACCATTACTAGTCTTTTGTGTTTGATTGTCATTAGTCTCTTGACTTTGTGTACAATCATAAGTTCTTTTCTGTGAACTTAATTCTTGTCCTTTCTTGTAAGGGAAGACATGTTCAAAAAACACAGCATTCCTTGACTTTATAATAGTGTTCACATTTATATCAGGTATTTATGATTTATAAGTCAGAAATCGATATGCACTACTGTTCTGAGCATAACCAATAAACACACAATCCACCATTTTTGGTCTTATCTTAGTCTTTTCGGAACAGAAACTTCAACTTTTGCCAAATACCCTCATACTTTTAAGTATTTGTAGGAAGGTGGTTGACCTTTCCACAATTCATAAGGAGTGCTGTTGGTTTTCTTGTGGGGTATTCTGTTAAGAACATAATTAGCAAACACTATTGCTTCCCCCTACAAGTTCTGCGGTAAGCCTGAACTTAGTAACATGTCATTTATCATTTCTTTAAGGGTTCTATTCTTTCTTTCAGCAATTCCATTTTGCTGTAGAGAGTAGGGTGCTGTAATTTGGTGAATAATGCCATGTTGTGCACAAAATTCATTTAACGGTACATCATATTCACCACCCCTATCACTTTTAACCATTTTAATGGTTTTACCAAGTTGATTTTCAACTTCAGTTTTGTAGAGTTTAAACATTTCCAAGGCTTCATCTTTACTTCTAAGTAAATATACATAACAATATCTTGTACAATCATCGATAAATGTTATGAAATACTTTTTGCCTCCTCTAGTTTGAACAAATTTAAGATCACATACATCGGTATGAATTAATTCTAGAGGTTCGGTTTTTCTTTCAACCGATTTGAATGGAGCCTTAGTTAGTTTTGCTTTTACATAAATCTCACATTTGTAATTAGGATCAATTTCAAACTTTGGTATATAATCCAAACCAATTAATCTATGCAAAGCATCAAAATTTACATGTCCTAATCTACCATCCCATAAATTTGACTCAAGAATATAAGCAAAAGATGTGTTATTCTTATTAATAGCAAGTTTTGGTACAACCGTCATTACATTTAACATGAAGAGACCATCACTCATGTATCCCTTACCAACATACATACCACTCTTTGTTAATACAAATTTATCAGACTAAAAAACAAGCCTAAAACCATTTTTACTTAACAAAGAACCAGAAACTAAATTCTTCTGAATGTCTGGTATATGCAATATGTTGTTGAGGGTAAGTTTCTTCCCTGATGTCATCTTCAAGATCACTTTTCCTTGTCCAGCCACAGTAGAAGTAAAAGAATAAGAATTTCTCATGAAAAGGTGTTCACTATTTGCAGCCTCATTGTAAGTAGTGAACATCTTCTTATCCGCACAAATGTGACGAGTTGCCTCAGTGTCAACTCACCATTTCTTGGGATTTTCAACCAAATTTGCCTCAGACACCACAGTAGAGAGATTGATGTCATTTACTCCATCAGAGATGTAATCTAATTCTGTCACATTGGCTTGATTAGTGGTCTTCTTGCTTGAACTTCCACAATTCTTCTTAGGGTGGCGGCAATCAAAAGCTCGATGTCCGGTCTTGCCATAGTTATAGCATTTTCCTTTGAACTTTTTATTGCCATTGTTGTCGCCTTGTTTAGGACCATCTCTAGCAAACTTCCTCTTTTTGTTACGTGGTTTGTGCACTTGTTCAACCACATTAGCCTTGGACTCAATGAGATTTTTACTATTCATCTTTTCAAACTTACAGCTATCTTCCTCAATTCTTAGTCTTACAGTCAATTCATCCATGGTCATTTCCTTGCGTTTATGCTTTAAATAATTTTTGAAATCTTTCCAAGCCGGTGGTAACTTTTCTACTAAAGCAGCGACTTAGAAAGACTCGCTAAGAGACATATCTTCAGAATGAATATCATGCAAAATTAATTGAAAATTTTGAACTTGAGAAATTACCGTCTAGGAGTCTATCATAACGAAGTCCAGAAATTTATCGACAACAAATTTCTTTGTGCTGACATCCTCTGTCTTGTATTTTTTTCTCCAAAGAATCCCACAATTCTTTTGCTGTTTTTAGAGGGCTATAAACATTATACAACATATTGTCAAGCCCATTGAGGATGTAGTTTCTGCACAGAAAATTAGAATGTTTCCAAGCGTCTACAACGACAACAACTTGCCGATCACTTTCATCCTCTCTAAGTACTGGAGCCTCTTCAATAAGAAACCGGGCCAAATTTAGAGTTGTAAGATAGAACAGCATTTTCTGCTGCCATCTCTTAAACTCGGTGCCATTAAATTTTTCTAGTTTTTCTCCATGATTTATTGGAACTTGAACATAGTTCTGGATAGGGACCGGAGTCGTTGTAACAATCGAATTTGGAGCACTACCTTCAACAGCCATAATATCCGATTACAAAAATCAGAAAAACCAAAACATAAATTAATTTTCTAGTTACTCAAACCAGAAAATAAATCATAACACAAAATAATTTTATTTTTCTAGTTACTAAAACCAGTAAAATAAATTACTACATAATAATTTTCTGTAACACTATTACACAAAATAATATTATGAAATTGTTAATGTTACAAGTATATTACTACTAGTTGTCAACAAAAATTAACAGTATATTATTACTATTTGTCAAATAGTATATTACTACTATTTGTATTTTCCAACCATAATATCACTTTGTAAAAAGCACAGAAAATAAATACAATGAAAGACACCAAAAAATAGATCTGTCTTAAGATTGTTGGACAATCTTCACTGTATTACGAATAAATTATATTTGTGTGCTTAACAACAAACAGAAGAAATAAAGAAAAGGAGAGAGATTGTTTTATTACAAAAATCAAACCAGAATATAAAATAAATAAACAAAAACAAATTTTTATTTTGTTACAAAAACAAAATCAAAATAAAAATCTGAAACAGAAAAATAATAAAACAGAAAGTAAATTAATTACTAACGTTATGTATTTATTGAACAAAATTCTGATCAAGTCTAGTGTTTAACACTGTGTCCTTAAAACAGATTCGTCCTCTCCACGGTACTTTCAGATTATGAACATTTATCTCCCAGATTAAAATGATCAACTACGAATAATTGCAGCACTACAAATTATTCGCACAACGAACACACTTTGTGTATACACTCTTTCTCACAAGAAAATTAAATGCAGCAAAATGCAGAGAGTAAATTACAAAGAGAAGAACGGATTTTTTGAAAATAAAAAAAATCACCGTCTATTTATAAGAGAAAATGTGCCTGTTTGGTTTGAATTAAATAGGTGCAAACCTATTTGAACAGGTATTAAACCTGTTCAGTTTGAATGAACAGGTAAGGAACCTGTTAGGTTTAAATTTCAAACAGATATGAATCTATTTAGTTTAAATTCAAACAGATATTCATCTGTTTGGGTGGGGAAAAAAAATCGAAGCCAATTTTGAAATTAATATTCGAAATTCAAATTCCAAAAAATTAGAATTTAATTTTAGAAAAATAAAATTCAAATGTTTTGGCAAAAAAAAAAATAAGTATTGGGCCGGACAAGCCCAACCTAACCTTACACCACGCACCCGCGCCCAAGCCCAGCTCGCCCGACCAGACGGACGGCGGTGCATGCGTGTTTATTTTTGGGTCCATAAGTATTGGGCCAGACAAGCCCAACCCAAACTTACACCACGCACCCGCGCCCAAGCCCAGCCAGCCCGCCCGCCCGGATGGCTTCACGCGTGTTTTTTTTTTTGGGTACAATAGGTCTAACCCACTTAGCCCATAACCTCTCCATCTACAAAACTTGGGTGCACCTTGGAACCTACCCCAAGTTCCAAACTCAAGCCTTATAAACCAACTCAAAGTTTGCCCACCAAATCAATGTGGGACAACCTTTAAATCAAACCTTTAGGAAATTTCACCAAAAACACCATTTCCATAGAGCTCTCTTAGGCTTCAATTTCCCATTCACCCGATAATGGTTTTGAGCAACCAAATATGCCACGTGAATCACAATGCAACATAGGCGTATGGATCCTACATAAAAAATAGAACAAAGTTAAGGAAAAAAAAATCATATTTTCCAAAACCATTTCTTACACTAACTATAACGAAACAAATCAGTTGTACTGATGGACTTTGGATCTTAATATATAGACTGATTTCTGGATTTAAAAAAAAAAAAACTATAGTTAAGAAAAATAATTAGATAAATACCATCTCATTTTAAAACAGTATACGGAGGTTATCAAGTTTGGACTGTCCTTCTGTCCATTCATCCGGTATGAGTTGTTGTTTGGACTTGTGTGATTTATTACGAATTCTGTTTTAATTAACTGAGAAAGAAAAGTAAGAGAGAGGGTGAAGGAAACGTGAGAAACTAGTGAGAGCGGTAGTTTTGTATTAAAATTATGAGATTCCATCACTTTTGTAATAAAGATTAATGTTTCCATGTCTAGTTTAATTTTAAATTTGTTATTGTTGAATTGTAATTAAAAGCACTAAAATATCACAATCATGAAATTTTCTTATTTTGTTTTAATATTAGGGGAAAAAATAAATAAATAAAAAACAAGTGAGAACATTTAAGAGCAAGTGATAAAAATTTAAAATTCGCAATTTCAAAACTCCTTATAAATATGTGAAAATGGTAAGAGAATATATAATGAGAACTTTTTAACAAAAAATATTAGAGGGGCCAAATTGTAAAAATCTTATTGAAAAAAATAGAAGGAAAAGGGCTATAAAAGTTTAAGGGGTATATATGTGAAAAACCTAGAAATTCCCTACATATTGATTTGTGATTATGTATCAATTTTAAGCAGTAAATAACAATCATAATCAAACAATTAAGACAAATTAACATAACGATTTTAACTTGGAAAAATCACAATTGGAGCGCCTTCAATTGTGATAAAAAAATCACGGGTAAAAGCCACAAAACAATCCACTAAGAAGACAAGAGGAATTACACAAGTGTACTCTCAATTACCTAACGAATCCATGCCCAAATTGAATCGACCCCTATATGCCTCTTCCACTACAGTCTTTACCTCGGAATTGTCTTGCCCAACATTGAATCCACAACATCGATGAAGAATCCATGACGGTGAGCCACTCCGAAATCCAACAAAGCTTTAGGTCCAAATTCCACGGGATCCACCGAAGAACAACACTCTCTTTCATATTGAACAAAACAATCTTTTGATGCACACTTTTCAAACCAGATTTAAACTCAAACCAACATCAAAGAAACTAGCAAATAAACTCCAGATATAAACCCTAATATCCAAAAAGAAAATCTAGAAGCCGTAACCCTAAAAACGGATGAAACCAGATATTTATAGAAAATTGATCTGCAATCTCCGCTTAAGCACAAGAATGGACGCTCGAGCACAGGAAGTTCCGCTTGAGCACAAAAACACAACTTCCAGTACTTTTGCAGACAGTTCAAATTTCTAGAATCAAAGATTCTCCACTCAAGCACACAAATGGCCGTTCGAGTAGACAAGCAAACATGATAGGATAAGATCACAAACTCCTCTACATAGGCACAATTCGGGTTGGATTCACATCTAAAACTCATAGCCTTACTGAAATAAAAAAGATCGAATAAAATTACAACTGAAAGGAGTTTTGTCAAATGGGATTGCTAAGAATAAAAACCTAACAATATGAAATATAAAAGGGAGCAAAATGAAAAACTTCAATAAAACTGTAAGTAATATTTTAATTTTCATTAACTTAATGAGGTGCTTCTTACAATCCCAACATCAAAGCTTCTTGGAAGTCGAAACCCCAACTCAAATGGGATTATTATTGTTGCTTCTTGGAGGAATTTTTAAGTGTGATGTCATGTAATATATTTTTTTTATTAAACGAGTCATATTCACGTTTTTAACATCTTAACACAAAATGACTCGACCCAACATGACATCATATCCAGCCTTGTGTTGATTGGTTGACTATCACATAAAGATGTAAGAGAGGGTGGTTTAGTAATTTAATAGAAAAATATTTCATCAATCGTAATTCAATTTCTTCCTTTTCATTATTATTGCAATTAAAATAAATTTGGATAAAGAGTGATGCTTGGTAGCCCGAATATGAAGTTAGCTCAAAATTCACTTTGCCGGTCGTCCGAGCAGACGTCCGGGCAGTCATCCGGGCAGTCATCCAGCTAGAAGGTTGACAGTCGCGGTCAACAAAAGTGACAACCGCAGTAGACAATCTTTCACCCGGTTGTCCGGGCGGACGTCCGTCCGATCATCCGTGCGGACGACCGATTCGGGCCAT
Source organism: Camellia lanceoleosa (assembly GCA_025200525.1). Classification (NCBI taxonomy): domain Eukaryota; kingdom Viridiplantae; phylum Streptophyta; class Magnoliopsida; order Ericales; family Theaceae; genus Camellia; species Camellia lanceoleosa. Next base: position 140,623,602 of record CM045766.1, on the reverse strand, counting down.
TCGAGCCTCCTCTAATTTGAGCTACCACGTTTTTTCCTTTGGATAAATTACACTTACCTCTCTTGAGATTTTTGACAATTACAGAGATTTCTCCTAAACTTTTGGAAATTACACTGACTTTCACAAATACCTCCATTCTAATAACTTTTCTCTAGACATCGTTAATTTTTGTAATAAAATATCAAAAATACCCTTCATTTGCTCTTTTCTTGTCACTTTTCCATCACTAACCATTACCTAAAGTGAAATTATTGTGTTTTAAAAAAATTGATGATGTAATTATATATTTTTATGATAATGTTATGCTTTTTTTATCGAAATATTACTCAATAATTTAGAATATGATATCATTTATTATGATTGAGTAACATTTTGTTAAGAAAATAACACTATCATAAAAGTACATAACCGTATAACAATTATTATAACAAACAATATCTAATAATAATAATTTATCATCACACTATCAGAAAATTAGATTATACCATATTTCAAATTATTGAGCAACATTTCGATAAAACAAGGCGTAATATTATCATAAAAATACATTAAAAAGCAACATATTAATTTCACTTTAGGAATTGAGCCACAAGCAGCAAGCAATAGATAGGATAGCTGCAAATTAGGAGGGAGAATAATTAATGGTTAATGGAGGAAAAGAGACATATAAATTTTTTTTTTTTTTTAAAAAAAGAGAGTAAATACAGGGTATTTTGGACATTTTATTACAAAAATTAACAGTGTCTAAGTAAAAGTTAACGGAAGGAGAGTATTTGAATATTGTCAACTAAAGTGAGAAAGATTAGTGTAATTTTTAAAACCTCAGGGGAGGTCTACGTATTTGTTAGAAACCTAAGAGGAGGTAAGTGTAATTTTACCCAATAATTTTTCACTAATTTATAATTATTTTTTCATATGTACCACTGTTTTATATTTTCTCAAGATTTTGTTAAAGTGGTAAGGCACATTTCAATTCTAAGGAAAAATCTAAAATGGAACTCACGTGTAAAGATGAATTTAATATTCAATAAATTTTATGATAATTAATAACATTTTTTTATCAAATATTATTAAAAAAAAGTCACTAATTATTAATTTTCAGCAACAATAAGTCACTAATTCTAAATTTTAGCAACAAATTAAAAAAATTATCACAAAAAAGTCACTAATTTTATTTTTTAGCGATGGTTTAAAAATTCATCACAGAAAAATATCACTAATTGTAAGTTTTAGCGATAATTTATAAAAATTGTGACAAAAAGTCACTAATTGACAATTTTTAGAGACATTTAACAAATCGTCATAAAATATTATTTTTAGTACGATTTTACTAGGACTAACTTTGAATAGGATTTGATAAGAATTAAATCTAACTATTAAGACCTATTAATAATTTATAACTAATTTTACAACAAATTTTTATTTATTTATTTATTTATTTATTTTTTTTGCGCAAGAAATTGGAAACTTAATTACCATATCAATGTCATAATAGGTTGTAAGAAAAAACTACTATTATTATGGGGGATGCACCAATAAATCCCAAATTAATAACTTATACACTGTTTAGTCCTAAAAGTTTTCTTATAGACTGAGAGGTCTTATTACAATGTTTCAAACATCAGATTAATGTTTCGAACATTAAATTTCGAACATCAGATTAATGTTTTGAACATTAGATTGATGTGCAAATGAGACTAAATGGAGCATAAGAAAACTTTTAGGACTAAATGATTCAACTTTTCAGAAATTAGGATTTATGGGTAAATTTTCCTATTATTATTTGTAACTTTCATCAGTCCTCTCTCTCTCTCTCTCTCTCTCTCTCTCTCTCTCTCTCTCTCCTAAGATATATCTCTATATCTCCAATAGACTATTTAGATGAGACTTGTTAGTTATTATAACCAGTATTATCATATTTTAATCATTCAAATACATACTATTATAACACTAGCTATTTGGGTAAATTATAAATACATTTCTTGAGATTTGATTAAAATACAAATCGCTCCCTATGGTTCTGAAAATTACATTCCACCCCTTGAGGTTTCTAATTTCATAACAAATTGCCTCTTTTATTAATAAAATCATGGATAAATTACAAATACACCCCCTGAGATTTGTTTAAAATACAGATTGCCCCCTATGGCTTGAAAAATTACAAATACCCCTTTATTAAAAATTTTTATTTAACAAAATTAACTAAAAAAATGAAATTCATTATTGCTCTCCTATACAATAATAAAATTACCTAATTATTAATTGAAACATATTTTTAACATTATTAAAAACTGTTAATTGACCTGATGATTTATTAATAAAATGGGCGATTTGTTATGAAATTAGAAACTTTAAGGGGTGGAATGTAATTTTCAAAGCCACAATGGGCGATTCGTATTTTAATCAAACCTCATGGGGTGTATTTGTAATTTATCCATAAATCATCAAGTCAATTAACAGTTTTTAATGATGTTATAAATATGTTTCAATTAATAATTTAGGTAATTTTATTATTATATAGGAGATCAATTATGAATTTCTTTTTTTTAGTTAATTCTATTAAATAAAAAATTTTAACAAGGGGGTATTTGTAATTTTTCAAACTATAAAGGACAATTTGTACTTTAAACAAATCTCAATGGGTGTATTTGTAATTTACCTGTAGCTATTTTAACAAAAAAAATTTAAGATTTGCTACATTTGGAAGAGCCTTGTGAGACTCTGTAAACAATTTTTGTGTATATATAAGTAAAATAAAGAGTAGTGTTGAAAATATAAATAAATAAATAAATTAGATAAAACAGAGGATTATATGTTTTATATTTTAATTAATAAAAAATGAAGAGTGTGGTACCAAACATAGCCTTAAGATATATTTTTCTTTTACTTTCTTTACTTTTACTTTATTTTTTACTAATTTCACTTTTCGCTATTTTTTTCTTTTTAATTCTATCTTAGAATAAATAAAAAAAAAAAAAGATATTGTTGGAAAATATATTTGAAAATGTTATTAGTTTGAATAGCAACCTAACTTTCTAACTAAAATTTAATTCCAACCAAAAAAAAAAAAAAAAAAACTAAAATTTAATTAAAAACTTAGACTATCTCCAACGAAGAACCAAATCTAACATCAAATTTGAAATTTGATGAAAAACTCACTTTTTGAGGCTCTAACGGTGGCACCAAATTCATATCAAACTGAGGATTCACCAAACAAAATATCAAATCGATACAGAAGCAGATTTTACCAAATCATCATTTATCTTCAGTTGAAAGTGACACGGTCAACCATCTTGCTGTTCGGATTAACCGGCCGTTGACCAACCGATCGCCCGATTCTCTTTGAAATACATGGGTTCAAACAGTTCAAACAGTTTAAAAAAAAAAAAAAAAATTTGCCTTTGCTTGGCCATTAAATAGGTTGGTCAGCCGGGTCGACCACCGATCGACCACTTCTAATTCACTTTGATGCTCATTTGATGCTCACCGTTGGAGCGCCTTGTAACAGATTGAGAAAATTCCCATTTTTATACTCAAATTTGATGAAATTTTTGAGTAACCGTTAGAGATGCTCTTAAGCAAAGAACACGATGGGCCTAACAGGTTTTACAACGACCTTGTTTAGTAGGGCTTATTTTTAATTTATTTCAATTTTTAATTTAATTTAAGTTATTTTGATATGTTTAGTTCAGTTTAACAATATAGTATATAACCTTTTGTAAATCAAAAATCAATTTATTCTTTGAATAAAGGAAGAAAATCTTAATTTATGAGTCAAAAATCAACTTATGTTCATAACTATAAATTATAAATTACAAGCCGTTTAGATATAACCTATAATCACTTTACACAACACTACCAAACGCGGCCAACAAAAACAACCCAAGAGGTTTGGGGGCTCTGCAACCAAACTCCGCAGCTGAAGACTCCGATTTCATGGCGGCAAAGCAATCAGGTATAAGGACTTGACTCCTTTCTTTTGTTCTCTTCTTCTTCTTTATCGGTTGATAAAACCCCATTAGGGTTAGGGTTTCTTGATTCTTCTGAAAACTCCCTCCCTCCCTCCCCCACCTCCTTCCCTTGAAGTTCTTCCCTCAGAGGTATTTCCATTGCATAATCCTCTTTCTTATATATACATCTTTATAATGTGCATGTATCTAATCTAGGGTTTTGGGGGGTAATTTTATTTGGAATAGGTTTCATCATCTGTGACATTTACAATGGAGCCTGTACATTTGAGTGGATGCATTTTGCTCAAGGTAAATATTTTCAACCTATTGTTTGTTTTACCATTCCAAAATATATGAGATTTCTAGTTGGTTTCCAGTGATATGAGAACTAATCTATTCACAATGAAAAACAGATTAAAATATTTAAGATTGTTTTGATTCTACTGTATTTTCTGAGTGACCAAATAGAGCAAATACAAGTCGACTATGTTACTGGGAATGACTAAAAAATGCAAATGTTTCATCTTTTGTACTAGGGAAGGGTGAGTACTCAGGAGGTTTTCCATTTATCCAATTCTAACTTGGTCCCCGGTAAATATGAAGGTCTGTAAGCAATTTCTTCTCTACATTTTCATCTCACATTATCCTTATTTGAATTTAAATTACTTTATTATGCATATGTGTATATACGCAGGATTTACATTGAGGATTTGCATAATGTAGGGGAACTAAAACTGGGAGAAGGTTCACTAGATTTAGTTAAAACTCTGCAATCAGAGGTGCAAGATGGTCGATTATTACTTACTGGAAAGCGGGTTTTAGAGGTGAGCTCCTATTACTAAAGTGACCTCTATTCTCTAACGCTATGATGCATAAACATGTTTGAAATTGAGATGAATTTGGCTACAATGAAACATTTCTATATTGTATGTCATATATATGCATTACATATGTTTTATCATTGCATGTCTTTTTGTAGGTCTATGACATGGCAATGTGGCTGTTTGTTATATTAGTTGGGGTTGTGATGAGTCTATCCTAAGCGGGGGCATACAAACCATCAAGTATGTTAGCTTGGCTAGCTAACATGCTCAATGCCTTAACTTTTAGCCATGGCACCACAAGATGAGCCAACATAGGGCATCCCAAGGTGTGGCCAGAGCACCACTCAATTGTGTTGAGGGTCCGAGGCATCCCTGCTCGACTAACTCTGCCCGTCAATTGTGTTGAGGGGCAACATGGCTCTGCATCTCATTTGGCTCGGCTGAGGGGTCCTTCACCAGACCGTGACCCCACTATGTCTCATCTTCTCTTTCTCCGTAAAGCTGTCTCCTACTGATCAAGGCATCTCCAATACCATCATCCACTGATGACCTAGGTTGGGTGTTGGGCTTAGGAATCCTTGTCTGGGGGATCACTCTAGGTATGTGGGTTAGAGGCTAGAGTTAGGGATTCATTTTGGTGCCTTTCCATCCCCCTACCCCGATGGTGTCTGCCCCTTGATCAGTCTGAGAGAGAGAGGTGCTCTAATCAAGTTTTGATATTTTGGAAATTGTATCATATGCAACACTGAAGCCCCCTACAATGCCTACCATTGTTGCTCTTATGATAACAAATCCCAAGGTACAATCTTAGGTAGTAGAAGTGGTTGGGAAGGGTTAGCTGCCTCTCCAAGAGTGAGCTGGCCTCCATGGTTTGACCACCCTATGTAAAAAGGTTCTATGCGTACTTTGAAGCATCCTCCATTATCAACCATCTTCTCCATCTCTAGTTTACTGCAAGACCTCTCCACTGCCCTCTCTGTTTTTTAAGGCTTCTTGATCTCTCACCTTCTCACTCACTGGTGATTACCTTGATATCTCAGTACCCGTGTTCTTCCCTGAAGGCCATCTGTAGGCCACTTGAACAAATACCACCCACAACATTATTGTTTATAATTGGGATGTTTGGGTTGGCACCAGGGGAAATGTTTGTAATAAGTTGGGATTTTAGTTTACATGTTTTGTTTACATTCAAGCATGTTTTGCTAATTCAAACTGTGTTGTTTATTTTATTTTTATTTTTATTTTTTGTGGTGTTTGATATGCCAAGAGACTGAACCAGTGAATACATGGATTGATTTTTGTCAATTGTCCTTGTGATATAGAACTAGAAGTAGCTGATGTTACTGAAATTTCTTACTGGAAACAGTGTATTTTTTAGCTTTTGTTTTTGTTTTTTGTTTTTGCTTTTTTAAATTACATCGAAGCAGAAAACTTGTTGCAAGAAGCATGATATTGGAATCAGAGTACATCCATTTTTGTTTAGCCTACGGTGGCAGCAATTCAAAGAATTTCCTTAGGCGGTATTTGAATAGCGTTCATTTCAAGTGGGTTTAGAAATTACTTAATCAAATGGTCCATATCCAGTAGTGTCTAAGAATGCATGCCCACGGCAACAGATGTTCAGAAACCCATGAACACTTCTTCAGACAAGTTTTAATTGATCAAATTTCTTGCGATTTCAACTTTTAATATTTAGTCCATGTTGCCTACTGAGATTCAGGTATATGAAAGATCTTTTTCAAAAGATAGCTTAATGTGTTGCTTCATAGACATGGCCAAATCTTGATTGAATCTTTTAGGATGCGGTTTATGTCAAATATCCACGATGTTGCCTGTTCATTAGTTACACATGCTTTTGGGATAATTTGTGAGAAGTGCACTAAGTTGTCATGCTTTAGTGATACAAATTAATATCAAGAAACATACAATTGCAAATGGAATTGCTGTTTAAGCCATGTACTGATCATGACCTAGCAACCAATTTGGTCCAAAATTGTTGGTAAAACATAGTTTTCTTGTACTTGTTTTAACTAGTCTCATGGTCTATCCTTGCAGCAACTGGCCCACATTTCCACAAATATTTATCAAGGGGGAGTTCATCGGAGGATCAGACATCATTCTTAACATGCACTAGGTATTATCACATCAAAATTGTTCTTCTCCTTGAGCCTGGGATTCATTGTTTTGATGGTTTGGTCTGACCCCGTTTTTAGCGGGAAGCTCGTGCACTAAGTAGCTCGTTTTAAGTATGTTGAACTATGAATATTTGTTGATTTAATCCAATAATGGTTTGTGCAAGTATGGATTGAAAAATTGTATATGTATAAGCATTACTCCATGAAAATTTACACTCAAATTATATATATTACTGCAGTCCACCTTTAACGAAACAACTCAAGCTGGTTCAATATTTAGCACAAAACACAGAATACACCAAAGGATATTATCTCTCTCTCTCTCTCTCTCTCTCTCTCTCTCTCTCTCTCTCTCCATATCTAGTAATAGATGAACACACTGCTGCTTCTTCAATTCAGAGGACTGCTGAAATTCTCAACTGGAAGAATCTATCTATCCACTAGTTGTTGCAATTTCAGGGGCACTGACGTGCTCAACAATGACCACATGATGATAATGTCCCTTGCTGTGACCTCCACGTCCACCATTGCAATGGTGCCTTCTGCCAGGACTGCCACCACCGTGACCATGATGTCTCCCACCATGACTGTGATATCCTCCATGGTCACAACCACCGCGGCCACCATGTCTGTGATGTTCACCGTGAACATGTTGATGAATATGATGTCCCCAGCCATGACCATTATGTCCCCAGCCGTGACCATGATGTCCTCCACCATGACAAGTTGCAGTGCTGTCATGTTCGTTATGTCCACCAGGGCTGTGGTGTCCTAAGTTGTGAACACCGTGACCAAATGGATGATGATGTTCGCCACACCCAGACATCAATGTTGTTCAAGTGTTTGTCTAAACCTCTGAATGTTGCTTGGTGAATGAAAATATTCTGTGAGGAGTGACAATGCAGGGAGCTCAAATATTTATAGGCAAAACGGGATGAATGGTCAGTTATGCTTTTACTTGGAGACTTTTTTTTTTTTTTTTTTTTTTTCCTTTGGGAAGAAGATAACGCAGGACAGAGACTTGCCGATACGAACATGTGACTTTATTCATGTGTATGTCGTCTTATTCGTGTTCTCCAAGAAATAATTATCAGATTGAATGGTGGTTGGGACTCTCTCCTAACTGTTTTTTTCATCAACTATGGATGATGACTGAATGGTGGCCTAATTTTGTAGGAAGGATTCAGACTAGGTGTTTATTGTGCTACATGCCAGGTCACCAACCTCTTCAAATCTATAATCTAGTCTTAAAATGGATTAAAGAGATATGGGCAAATGAAGGAAATATCAAGACCACACCTAATTTTTTTTTAGATGGTAGAAAAAACAAAACACAAAGGAAAGTAAACTAGCAAGCAACATCAATCAAGGCCAGCGGGACCTCCTACATCCACACTCTCTGGTGGTTCAAACCTCGAGCCATCCTAGCAAGTCCATGCGCCAACATATTACTCTGCCTCCTCACATGGAATTGCCTTGGCTGTTGCAAATGCTTCGGCACAATTAGCATCCACCCAGAACGGAAGTTGCTCTGACATCACAACCATCACTTCACCCATAGGATTTCGAATAACCACACCATCCCCGACAGTATGCAATTATTTGAATCTCGCTCCATCAAAATTAACTTTGAGCCAACCCTCCTCCGAAGCGTACCAACAAACATCTCTCTCCCGCTGCAATGCACCCTGAATTCTTTGCTGCACTTAACCAAAATCACTTACCAAATTGCAGACCATGGTCACCATTGAATTCTTTGCTGCACTTAACCAAAATCACTTACCAAATTGCAGACCATGGTCACCATTGCCTCAGCCGAAGCATGGATATCACAAAAAATCATTTGGTTGAGCCGCATCCAAATACCCCATCATAGAGCAACAAACAATCCCAAACTTGACTCATCCCCGTGGGTCATTACCTACCAAAAGCACTCTTTGAATTCCTGATTATGGGCCCATTGAATCAGATTCCTCAAAGGACTTGGCTCCCACACCTGCATCGCCACATCACAATAACAAAGACAATACATCAACGAAACGTTTTCTCCGGCAGAATATCATTACACGCCTTCCATACAAACACCTTGATTTTATTCGGAACTTTAAGCTGCCATACCTTCTTCCACAACTTGTCCCAACATGATCTACCAACAAAAGACTCCGATGATCGCGACCACACCTAATTTATATAAAGGAAAATGTGTGATGAGATGACCCCATTAAAATTGATGTTTTAGTGACAATTTTCATGATCACCCTAGGTGATATGTAGACCAGTTTAGGGACTTGAGTTTGTAATAAAAAAAATTCATTATAAATTGTCATACTTCATTTATTTTTTGCACGTCTTCTAAAAAAAAAAATCAACTAAAATAATCAATTCCCAAACGAAGCCGTAGAAAGACGACTCAACCACCTCAATCCACAGTAGTTTTTCGTGGAGTCTCCGTCACACTTGGATAATCAGATCTATCCCACACTTCTTCAGTTTTAAAGGTTGCGTCATGATGAAAGAAACCTCAAATTGCTCACCACCTTTAATTTGATACCCAAAATATTCTTCAATTTCTATATGGCTTATCCAAATATAATCTGCACGATTCCTAGGGATGCCGAAGAAGGTTGGGGTATAAGTCAAATCAACGCCATTAATTTTATCACTAATAATGGCGAACGGAAAATCATCTAATTCTATGGAGCATTCATCCCCAGCTATATAATAAACAACTCCCAAACTAAACCCTGCAACGCAAGTCTTCCTCTAGCACCACCGGCATTTCTAAGGATATCGAAGAAGCCCCTGTTATTTCATTGCTGAAATAACCATCAAAGTCACTACTGGGGTAAAACAGGTTGCTGTTGGAAAAGATATTACTGTTGCGGTAGTGGTCGACAGGATGACACTCTCAAATGAATTTCTAATTAGTCTGCCATACGAACACAAAAAAATTACAATAAGTTTGCGGATACAAAATCAACTACAAAACCAATTAAATAAAATATAGGTAGAACAATTTGAACGAAATTGTCTTTTATGATAGGTCCCACTTTTTCCATGTAATATGTCTGACGAAGATTGTTTTATGTGATTTGTTATATATTTCCATAATCTTATTTGAAAAAACTAAACATCAAATTAATACAGTGGCAAGTATTGATTTTTGTCATATAGAATCAAAAGACTAGTTAAAGTTAATTATATTAGTAAAAGAGAAATGTTATGTATTACACTTATATTTTTATCGTATTACTATCTACATGAATATTTATGATTGGCTCATCTGTTCTGAAATAATTATTAAGAAATTAATAAAAGTAGATAACATATTGACGTGGAGAAATGCGATATATAATCATTCTATATCATCATTTTGTGTCCCCATTTACATGGATAACATGATGTGATATGTAACCCCCTAATATATTGTCTTGTGGCTGGTAATAAAACAGTGAAAAAAACAACTGATATATAATAATTCTATTTTTAAAATTGTTGCTGCCACATTATTCAGGTCTAAAATTTTGAATAAAATTTTTTGTAAGATATTATTTTCCATTTCTAATATTTTGCATTGGAGAGAGCTCCTTTGCACTCCACAAAGGTGCCTACACGACGTTGTTTGTGTCTGTGTGCTCACCACGGGTCCTATTTCAATGATCTAAATCATTCATTTTGCTGGGCACTTCATGTATTTCATCCACAAAAAAATTAAGTCGATCAAATAATCGTGACCTATTTAATTTCTTGCGTTGTTACCAAAAAAATGGATAGCTTATTTTTAAAAACACAATTATCATCTTTTTTTTTTAGTGACAAACGAAATAAATTGAATAAATTATGATTATCGAATTGACTTAATTTTGTGTGTGGATGAAATGCACAAAATGCTTGACAAAATGAACTGTTCAAATCATCAAAATGAGACCCGTGCATGACCCTAAATTGCCCCTCTCCAGTCCATATTAGGGACAGAGGGAATCCTCCTCCTTTGGTATTAGATGTCACAACTAAGATTGAGCACTTTGTAAAGAAAGCTATCTTCTTAGCACCTAAGAGTTATATCTTACACACTGAAGAAGGTAATATAATTAAGCACAAAGGTGTCTCCAGAGGTGATATCGAACAGTCTGCCTCTGACCATACCACACCTTCTATTGAGGTGCGTGGACATTGAAAGAGGAATGTCTCGACCGGTACTGGTCACCCGCCTCTGTCTGTGTTGCTAGTCCTAGCAACGCCCAGATGTGTACACGGCCAGACATTGTCTATGCTCAAATGAGAGTCTATGTTGAAATGGAGTGTTACCCAACCACATTTCTAGATTTGAGAGTTTATGCTCAAATGGAGTATTAGCCAACCACAGTTCTTGTCATGACCCGGACCCACCCCCGTGGGTTAGGGACATAACCGGCCAGTAATCGTGAGATTACCTACGACCTCAAACCAAACCAAACGTATTTTAACAGAGTTAATGGTGGCCAAACGGAAACAATTTAAAACTTTGTCCTTAGAGCTGTGCTTACATGGCACGTCAAACAAGTCATACATATAAACATTAATAACTCACAACAGAATTAAAGTATCAAAAGTTCTGTACAGACAGGATCATTCAAATCTATGTCAACCCGTGAAACTATATACAAACATATACAAAGACTTCGCCAATATGACAACATAAAACAAAATGACAAAAGGCGAAGGCGAGTCTCATGCGTGAGACACATGGGCTGACTCTTCAAAAACCCGGTTGTTCCATCTGAGGCTTCCTTTGAAGTGCAGACCTCTCTTGGCTCACCTACAAACAAATGAATGAGCGTGAGCGAAAGCCCAGTGAATAATATCAAATAAAGAAAATACATTGGAACATTATACATCAGACGGCCTTTAGCCCAATTCATTCATGTCAAATTGGTCTTTGGCCCTTTTTGAGCATTTATATCAGACTGGCCTTTTTGCCCTTATCAAACTTTCGTATCAGACTGGCCTTTAGGCCCTTCTAAACTTGTCATATCAAACTGGCATTTAAGCCTTTCAAACTTGTCATATCAAACTGGTATTTAGGCCTTTCAAACTTGTCACATCAAACTGGCATTTAAGCCTTTCAAACTTGTCATATCAAACTGGCATTTAAGCCTTTCAAACTTGTTATGTCAAACTGGCATTTAAGCCTTTCAAACTTGTCCACCATTCAAAATGTATGAACCTTACAAAACTTACATAGAAGTAAGGAATTGGACAACAATATGTATTTTAGATATTAATCACAGTGATCAGCTTGTGGAGTTGCCCTGGAGCTTGACCCTACATATCACATAACACATATGGGTCACAAATAATTCAATCCGTTCTTTAATTCACATATTCCTCTTTAGGCTTCATTCTTATCTCTTTAATTCAATTACAATGCTCAACACATGCCTAAGAGTGCTTGCAAGTGAAAGAGAACGGAAAACGAAACACAGAATGTGAAAACAAAATTTCAGAAAACAGGGTCCACGCTCGAGCGTGGACTCTCCTGCTCGAGCGAACCCTTAAGGCCTGCAAAAGTACTGGTTGCATGAAAAATAAGCTCGAGCGTGAAATAGAGAGCTCGAGCGGAAAGCCTGTCTATAAAGTTCCCCGCTCGAGCGTGAAATACCCCGCTCGAGCGGACACCAAGTCTGCAAAAAGTACTGGGAGCACGAAATTTACGCTCGAGCGGACCTCAAAATTCTGGAAAATCCAGATTGTGTTCTTGAGCTCCATTTCGACTTTATGCATTTTATAGCTCCAATTCCACACATACTTGTACTAACATGGTGTAAACACCAAAACACATCATCATGGAGCTCAATTTCAAAGATTTAACACATGCATGGCTCAAATTGACACCAAACTCAATTCTAGCATACACATTTATTCATTCAAAGCTCCTATCTTCATAGATTGTACATGCATGTGATGTCTAGCTTCCATTCTCAACTTAGATGATACTAATGGTGATTATACATGAGCTTCAATGACAAATTTACATGGATTTCAACCAAATTGCAACATGAATCATGTAATTCAAGCTCAATTATGCAAATTCCAAACAATTACATACATGCACGCATATATGGTCTTCCAATTCAACAAAACAAATTCAAAACATGCTCTTGACCATTAATTAACTTTGAACACACAAGATTACACCTTAAACTCATGAATTCAAGAATCAATGCTTACTTAGAAGCCCAATCTATGGTTAATTCTTGAACTAGACTTCAAATTCCCAAGCTTGAGTAAAAAATTACACAATTCTCTCCCTCTCTCTCTCTAACAGCCGGGCCCTCTCTCTTTCTTAGAGTTTGATCAGCCCAAGTGAAGATACAAGAGGGAATGAGAGGTGTAGTGCTCTTACCCAACAAATCCCACTAACCAAAATTACAAAAATTAACAATTTGAGCACAAGGCCATTAAATAAATCAATTTAATCTGACCCGAATCAATTTTCAATTAAATTTCACCGTAGGCTCTAAAAATTACGTTAATCATAATGGCGCAATCAATTTTGGTTTCGGTGGCCGATAAGGCCTTCAATTTAATTCCCGAAGCAGATAATCAAACAGATATTCTTACGATGAACAGATAGAAATTCAAAACCACATATTTTCACATAATGGCACACAAAATCATATTAAGCACATAAGCATACTCGTATTAAGGACCAATTAGCACACTACAGAACAAGGGTATTACAGTTCTAGAGTCTTCAATTTTGATAGATCGGATATTTTTCAAGCGATGCACAATCAATAGCATATACTTCCAATAAATTAAGATGAAGATTTGAGATAGATTGAAGACTTGTGCAATAACTCACCCTAAGGACTTCTAGTTTGGATAGATGACTAAAGCCATATGGTAGGCTACGAAAATTGTTTCCCTCTAAATACAACACTCGCAATGACGATAAACTCTCAAGATTAACCGGAAAATCTCCTTCAGACAGATTGTGTTCACTGAGATCTAGCTCTGTTACGGAACACAATCCTGAAATAGAGGATGGTAAAAATCTTATTGAGTGGGGATTTTTTCGCAATAAAACCTGAGATGAAATGAGAGAAAGGCGTGATTTAGTTGTGAATTGCCTATTACATCCTTTCAACAATAAGCTCCTGAGATTCTTCAGTAGTCCAATAGAGAAAGGTAATTGTTTAATGGTTGTTCCATCTGCAAGAAGCTCTGTTATGCTTTCCATATGTCCCAAGTGCTATAGAAACTCCTTAGTTTCACACAACCAATGAGATTTAGATGTTTAACATACTTTAACTTGCAGATACTACTTGGAAGATACCTCAGGTTCAGGCAATCTCTTAAATTCAAGTAAACAAGTTTATCCAAAAGTCCAATTGATTCATGGAGCTCCATTAAACTTGTACAACTTTCAAGCAGTAATTCCTCGAGCATCGATAGCGCACAGAAGATGGGGCTTTTTGTTAGGCATTTGGAATTATTGAGATTTAGAATTTTCAAGATCTTGAAGTGCTATTAAAACCAATATATATATATATATAAGGAATTATGTAATTTTTTTTTCTTTCTTCATGATTCACTACTCATTTGATCCAAATCCCAAATAAGAATGAATTTGCTAAGAATGTCGTACCTTGCAATCTTTCCAAAGTGATTTAATTTTGCTGAACTGCATGTCTAAAATAACGAGTTTCTTTAGATGAAAATTGTATGGTAAATACTCCAATGGGCAGTAATGCCAACAAAGCCACCTTAGCTCCTCAAATAGATGTTCAAAATTTCCATTGAGGTCCACATTATTTATTTGAAGCAGTCTTAACTTAGGCATCCCAACAAATGCTTTATTACTCCATTACATCTTCTTTAACATGGGTAGGATTAGGATCACACCTTTGAGTGCTTCTGTTCCCTAATATTTAAAAACAAAATGAAAAATTAGAAGGAAGAATATTGGATATGTAAATAGCAGTATGTACACATACCATGAACGTGTGTGTGTGTGTGTGTGTGTGTGTGTGTGAGAGAGAGAGAGAGAGAGAGAGAGAGAGAGAGTAAATAACTGAATTATTGTTTCAAGTTGAAAACTTACTAACTCACCAAAGGAATTAAGATTAGACTCTTACCTTGTTTTTTTCAAGTACATAGCAAACATCTTCATGAAACCATAACCTACTGCGCTTTCCAATCTCCTTGGGAAATTCTTCACGAATAATTTCCCTCCCCATATCCCGAAGTAGATCATGCATCGTCAGCTCATTTTCTTCATTAATTCTCAGTAAACATCTACTAATCAAAACACTAATTTCAATTTCGGCATAGAAACCGCAGCCATTAAGTATAGTAATGACATAGTCTTTGTCTGTTCCAATAAAAAAAACATGCAATATCAAGGAAGATACCCTTCATTTTGTCATCATCTAGTGAATCAAAAACTTATCCTAAGTTTTTTCTGAATTTCATTATGAGGAATTTGTCGCAATTTATCAAGTGCACTTATCCATTCTACCATGTTTCTTCTAGACAAATAAGAACCCGAAACTTCAAGAGCTAGTGGAAGTCCTCCAACATATTGTACTATATCATTTGCAATATCTGCATAATTTTCTAATGGATTGGTTTTTCTCAAAGCATGCCAACTGAAAAGCTACAGAGACTCTGTGTGATTTAATTCCTCAGCCATATATCTTTCATGAACTTTCAGTTCCTTCAACAAGTGCTGATCTCTAGTTGTTGTGATGATTTTACTTCGTGGACCAAACCAATCACGATTTCTTGCCGAGGAATTTACCTGACTTAATTGATCCAAATCATCAAGAACAATGAGAACCCTTTTAGAATGGAGCCTTTCTTTTATCAAGTTCATTCCTCTATCAACACTGCCAATTTTTAGATTCTTTATCCCTAATAATTCAAAAAGAAGTTGTTCTTGCAATTGAACTAGGCCATTGAATTGTCCTGCAAATTCACTAACATTTGCAAGAAAACAACTCCCTTCAAATTGGAGGAAAATATGGTTATACACAGCTTTTGTGAGGGTTGTTTTGCCTATTCCACCCAAGCCATATATTCCAATCATGCGAACATCATCTGATCCAATGCTTAACATCAAATTTATGTGTTTAACACGAGAATCTATTCCAACTGGGTGCATAGCAACATTTAGGAATGCATATTTCAGTTTACATAAAACCTCTCTAACAATTTTTTGAATGAAATTTGCTTCATGCCTGTCAATTT
This sequence comes from Camellia lanceoleosa, assembly GCA_025200525.1. NCBI lineage: Eukaryota > Viridiplantae > Streptophyta > Magnoliopsida > Ericales > Theaceae > Camellia > Camellia lanceoleosa. The sequence goes on along the minus strand of CM045766.1, from coordinate 140,607,456 downwards.
CGATTTAAATAAAAAGTTAAGCAAGTATATATTTGTGTTATCAGCAAACGCTAATACTTTAATGAATTACGTATTGATATGCACATTCCAAAATATGGTACACTTTCGCTCCAAAACAATAAATTTATGCTGGATTTGGTTAGAGGATTTGGAAAGGAATTTGGAAATGGAAAGGGAAAACGTGTGTGAAATTAAGTGAAATGTAAGTATATTTTATTCACATTTCACTCGCATTTTCTCTTTCCCTTTCCAAATCCTCCAACCAAACACAATGTTAGTGATCCAAAATGAATTCAAAAGTTTTTTCAAATATATTTCCTTAATGTTACCTTAGAAGGGAAAGAAAAAATCAAATATAATGAACTAAAATCTAAGATTGGTTAAGTTTTGACAAGACAAAAACATCAAAAATAGGTCATAGTGCTCATAGAAATATTCTGTTACATGAAAAAAAAAAAAAAAAAAAATACATTTTATTGATTGCTTAATAGTTAAAAAAAATTATTCTAGAAGTACATTAAATTCTTGAGTATAATGTATACAAGTCTACCCCTATCGTATCATATTTTAAAGCATGTGGTATACTATGTTTTCATTCCATGTACCAAAATGATCCACGTTCTATGTAATATAGGTATATATTACGGAAATACAAAACCTTACAAACCCGACTCCCAATATACAGTTAAGAAATGTAAAAGGCAAAACATCTTAAAGTTACAAAGTGAACTAACTATACTTAATAGTTAATATAGCGGTTTGCATGCATTAAAAATTGAGAATAAAATTTTAATATTATTGACAAATGAATCGTAAGTTTGTTTTAATAAAAAAATAGGCAAATGCCATTTTATTTTTTATTTTTTATTTCGTCAAATTGTAAAAACAATATGGTGGGATTTTCTAGATAAAGATGAAAATTGATAGCAGCAGAAGCAGCAAAATTAGAAGGATGTTGAACATTACCCATTAGCAACATTTTGCAGATCCTAGCCTGATAAATTGGCAGCTTCAGAGAGGGCAGCTCTCCACCCATCCACCTTCTCCATCTCATCCACATTACGCTTTTCGTGTCTTCCAAATGCTTCTCCAAAACACCCTGTTTGATGTCGTCTGTCGGATGGATCAACATCATAGAATATTGGGAGAAGTAATTGTCCAAGTGTTCTCTTGCATTCAATGATCTTCACGAGCTCATCAAGGCACCATCTCGAAGAAGCGTAGTTTCTAGAGAAAACAACAATGGAGGTTCTCGATTCTTCGATTGATTTTAGCAACTCCGAAGAAATGACTTGTCCTCTTGGAAGTTCATCATCATCTCTAAAGGTGTGAATTCCAGCTTGAACCAAAGCAGTGTAGAGATGATCGGTAAAGTTTTTGCGGGTATCTTTACCTCTGAAACTCAAGAACGCATCATAGCTCCAGCGAGGTGGTGCTGAAGAAGATGAAGAAGCAGAGTCATGTTGGGGTCTTTTAGCAGCCATGGATTAACAACCTAAGATTTGAGATCAAATGAAAAGTAGGGAGGAATATAAAAGTGAGAGAGTGATGAAGAAGCAGTTTTTTTAACGGTTTTTTTTTTAATTTTTTTTTTTACTCTTTACGTAAAATGTGGGTTAATAAAACGTACAAAAAATGATGTTTGACTTCTTACCCAAAAAACGTACAAAAAATAATAATGAATCAGAAGGATTTTTTGATTTTTGTTGAAGTATTTTGGAACTTGGATAAACATTTAGTACTCAAAAAATAAAAAGGGAATTTGTTGGTGACTAAACAGTTAATAGCCAAAAAAAAAGAAAGTTTTTGGCGATTAAAAAATTAGTAGCCGAAAAGGAGTACCATGATTTTAGTGACTAAAAAATTGGTAGCCAAAAAGGAGTGCAACGTTTTTAGCGACTAAATATTTTAGTCGTTAAAACAAAAAGGCACATTTATTGAAAACTTTGGGCGACTAAAAAAAAATTGGTCACCAATACCTTTTCTTTTGGCGAATAATTGGTTAGCTACCAATTTCGGACTTTCGGCGACTAAATATTTTTTAGTCGCCAATACCTACCCGACAATCTTCCCGCAACCAAGCTGGCGACCAAACTATTTAGTCGGGAAAACTTTTTGGTGACTAAAAATTTAGTCGGCAAAAGTGCAATTTCTTGTAATGATTGATGGAGCGACTACGACCTTCTCGCTATAACATAATTTATTAACTCACTAACATCCTATCAATGCCAAAACAAAAAATCAAAGCGCTTAACACTTTTAAATTAAAGGATTAATTTTTTTATTAAAAAAATATATGCATAATGGGTAGTGTACATATTGGGACACATTGTAAATATTCGTTAGACCAATGTACTCTGCTAATCGTTCTATCTATTGGCCAATTTTAGAGCTTGCTTCTTGGATGCTTGGAAATCCCAACTCAGCTGCCTATTCCGTTTTCTCTCATATGTTTAGGATTGTTTCAACGAAACACCACAAAAGATTCAGGAGGAATTACAATTCCATCTACATACTCATGACAGTTTGAACCAAGTGTTTCAATATACCCTTGAAATTCATGAAGCTTTTCAATGCTCCCTTAACACTGATCAAAGAGGTCTGAAAGTATTTAAATTTATGGCTGCCTCTTTAGAGATGAGAAGAGCTCATTGGTCTTAGGCTACTCAAGAAAACTAGATGCTGCAACCAGGGACGGATCCAGGATTATGACTTTGGGGGGGCCAAAGTACGTTAAACTTCTAACCAATAAAATTTGAAGTTCAATACCACTTTCTACTAACATGAAAAAAAATCAATAATGCTATGATAAAATATTGAACTATATATTCCTTGTCAACATAGTTGAGTACCAAAAGATGAGCATACAATTGAGAATATTTTTTTGCTCATATTCACTTACAAAAAGTAGTAACTATTTCTACATGCATTTATTTACTAAAATTAGGCATTTTCAATTGAGCTCGACGCTCTTTTATAATATCAAAAGCATGAATGATAGAGTCTACATCAAACCCTCGAGCAATGTCTTTTTTAATGTACGTAATCAAGTAACTAGCCAGAAAATCATCTTCCATCCTATTCCTAAAAGTCATAAAATATATGGCAGCACAAAATAACATTTATATTTTTATCCAAATTCTTAGAGGAAATCAACAAATCATAACCTAAAAGCCTATTCAATTATCAATAAATCACACGACACAGTACCTACCAATTACAATAAATCATAGTATTAAAAAAAATTTCACAATATTTAGTTAACAATTGTACCAATAACAATTATCAAATATTCATTGCAACTCCTGGCTTCTCCACCCTATGCCAGCCTCTCTGCCACAATTTCACCAAAAAAAACAACCAGCTTGCATTGGCCCCACACTGTCATTAAATTATTATTTATTTTAAAAAAAATTCAAAATCAATTGCTAACCCAGATAATGTTAGATGTGGTGGGTTCTGATGTGTGTGTTGAAAGAGTGTATGTGTATTTATTTTTTCGATTGGCATAGTAAAATAAAAGAGTGTTTGGAGAGATGAGCGAAATCTATTGACAGTGGGGATGTAATTGTGGGTTATGTGACGTAGGAAGTTGGGGATTTGGGTTGTCAAGTTTGGGATACCAAAACTGAAAATTGGGTTGAAGATTTCTAGTTGTCTGCAGGCTTATGGGTGACCAATAACAACCAATAACAAATTAATGGCAAAATAATTGCATTATTCAATCTAAAATCACAATCAATCATAATATTCAGTCTAAAAATAGAATAATCACATTGAAGGATGTCAAGGACATGCTATAAAGGAGAGTCCACGGTTCCACCGCTTCACGCCACTGTCCGGCGAAGTCCGACAACAAAGCTTCATCTCTTCCCTCCTCTCCTCTCTTTCGAATCGCAACAAGTCTCTCAGATTAGTTGCTTTCTTTTCTTTTTTTAATCTTAGTGCTTTGTTTGAACAAACTTCTCCAGCAAGCCTTGTAGTTTATATATTTGTAAAAGTTTCATATTTTACACTTTGACCCATTAAAGTTTCTAAAATTTTGCTTTCATCTTGACCTAATTTAAAAAATACATATACATGAAATTTAAAATAGATTATTATATATGTTAACTAATTCAAAAAAAAAAAAAAAAAAATTTCCAAATAGTTTAAAAAATTGGGGGACTACTCTATATAATTTTGAAATTATTTAAAAAAAATTTTGGGGTGCGAATTTCTATAATTTTAAATTATTTTAAAATTTCTAGTATAATATATGATATTTTTCAAATTTTTTGGGATGCTGCCGCCCCCCTCCGCCCCCGCCCCCGCCCCCGCCCCCCCTAGATCCATCCTTGGCTGCAACCAGTATTGAAGCAGAGATTTGGGCCATTTACCGTGGCACAACCATCATTGATGGGAAAGGGTTGTGATAGAAACCGACCGCCTGGATGCGGTGCAATTAATCCATGATGGGATGGGACTCATCCAAACTGTCCATACAGAGCCTTGGTTGAAGACATCAAATTTCTGACTCAAAGAATAGGAAGCAGAGTCCAACACATCTTCCATGAGACAAACAAGTGTGTAGATGCATTGGCTCACATTGGTGCTGATCAGCAAGAAGACCTGGAAATTTATGAGGACACTCCTGACTCGATTAGGCCCATACTCTCTGCTGATATGGTCAGACTTGTGTATGAGAGGAACTAGTCCTCTCCTTTGCTTTTTCACGTAATGACTCTGTTTTAATTGAGCTTCCTTTCTATCAAAAAAAATTAGTTTGTCATTTGTATTGATATAAAATTTTCCAAAAAAATTTATTTAAAATGAATGGTGGTTCTGAAACATAACAATATAGAAAAAATATAATACAGTCGTATGTAGAGAAAACGATTAAAGATTAGTGACAAATTATTTTAATTGCAACAAAAATGTACAGAAGAAAATGAATACATAATGATGAAATATTTTCTCAGTAAATGACTACACTCCCTTCTCTCATATCTCACACTTACCCGGGTCACTTTTTACAAATATCATTCATTAAGTTTAGGAAAATACTATGCATCTTATAATTAAAAAAAAAAAGAAAAAAAAAGTATGATTTTGTACTTTCTTTTTGAGTCATAACTTAAAAAAAAAAAAAAAAAAAAAAAAAAAAAAAAAAAAAAAACACAACATGAGACGTAACTTAAAATCTTATGAGTCATAACTAAAATAATATCATAACTAAAGGAAAAAAAAATGATCATAATTAAAAAAAATGACATAATTAAATATGCATATTATACACGCCTTTCAAAGATGTGTATATTAGAATTTCCTTATAAACTATGAATTTTAGCCAGAAATTATCCTAGATTTTTAGATGAATGGTGTAGTTTTGTTGTTGGAGTTTTTTTTTTTTTTTTTCCTGAATACTCTAAAAAATCAAACTATTTATGAGAATAGTACACTTTTTAAACTATTTAGCAAATTAATCCACTTTTTGAAATTGCATTTTCAAAATGTTATTTCATGACAAAATCACATTTTCAAAATGCACTTTTATGGTGATATGGCCACTTAAGGGTGCTGAGGCAGGCATATTGAAATCACATTTTAAAAACATAAGTTTACTTTAAAGTTGCATTTTCAAAACACATTTTCAACCTTGCCATGAAATTATATTTTCAAAATGTGATTTCAACATAACGTGCCTATTTTGAAAATGATATTTCAATATGAAATTCTATTTTGAAGATGTGATTTCAACATAGGGTTGGTATTGTATTTTAAAAAGGAGATTTCAGTTAAATCACATTTTAAGTGAATTTCCAAGAAATCATAATATCGGAAACACGATTTTTTGGAATCATAATTTCAAAATACAAAATAAAAATGATTGGTATAATATTAGAATATGTTTTTATTATTATTTTTTTTCAAGAAATAAAAAACTAATTTGACAAAAATAAAAATTAGAAAATAATTTTTTAATTTTTAAAAATTATTTGTGCTCTTAAAAAAAGATAAAATCATGTCAAAGTAATGAGTGTTTTTATTTTTCATTTTTTTACTAAATTAGTTTCAAGTTTTTTTTTTTTTTTTAAAATTTTTAGAAATCAAATTCTCAAAACGAAATCAGACAGCATACAGAGCTGGTATGCAATTCCATGTTGAAAAATATTTAAGATAACAAAATTTTATTCAATACATAAATGTGATTTCATTAAATAGTTAAGATAACAAACTTATTATTTTTTATTTTTATGTACTGAAATTGTATGATTTTGGATTATATACAAATACAAGTTTGCTATATTAACTATTTTTCAACATAGAATTACATTTGGAAATTGCAATTTCATTATTTTGCATTTTCAAATTGTGATTTGGTAAAATCGTATTTCTTGGGTATTTGGGATGATCTAAATAAGTATACTTTTTGAATTTTTACGAAAAAAAATTAAATATGAGTTGAGTTTGAAGTGATATGGTAGATAGGTGATTTGACTCAAATAAGATGATTGTGACTTAAATATGATAATGTGCTAAAATAGTATGTGCTATTTTAGTGCATGCCAAAAACGTTTCTTGAAAAACGATTTAACTAAAATCTCATTTTCAAAATGTGATAGCCAATCTTATTTTTTTTCATTTACAAAATGACATAACCCAATCTTATGTTGAAATCATGGTTCAAAATGAGTATTGAAACATCATTTTTGCATTAATGTTGAAATTGTGATATGGTAGTGTTGAAATTATGTTTTGAAAATGCATCTTTAAGGTAAACTTGCATTTTCAAAATGAAATTTCAATATAGTTACGCTGGCAACTTCATGTGGGCATGTCATCATGAAAGTGTATTTTGATGATACAATTTTGTCATAAAATTGCATTTTGAAAAAATAATTTCAAAAAGTAGGTTAGTTTGTTAAATAATTTGACAGTATGTTATTTTTGCAAATAATTTATTTTTTTAGAATATTATGAAAAAAAAATTCTTTGTTGTTGTGGACCGTCTCATGAATATGATTTCAAATTTTGATAAATTCCTGAGTTATGTACTCCTTCCATTCCAAAATAGTAGTTCTTTTTGGAAAATTTAACTTTTTTTGATAATATAATTATTACACTTTAAAAAAATTGATTTTTCAAAATTACCCTTTGATAGTACATTTTTTAGAGAATATCAATTGTCATAATTGTATTTTTTGTATTATTAATGAATTTAAAAGAAGGGAAAAATAGAAAATTTATATTATTTTAATCCTTAATTTTTAAAAATGGACTAATATTTTAGGATAATAAAAAATAAAATAAGGAACTAATATTTTAAGACGAAAAGAGTGATAGTCAACCAAGTCAACACTCCATCTTTCTCTCCTGTTTCTCTCTCTCCGCGGTTGGATTGAAACGATTTCAAAATAAAATTATAAATTAAAGGGTAAATTGATAGATTGATAAATAATTAAATTGTAGTTTGAACGATTTGAGATAGATTGGCGCCTTGAAAAATATTCTTACCCAATTATTAAGTATTTACATAATGTATAACACTAATTTACATAATATTTTTCATTTATATAATACAAATTAATTTTGCATAATATTTTTCATATATATATACAACTATTAATTTATAATAAATTTCGCATCTTAAATCTCTCTCACACTTATTTTTACTTTGATATTTTATTAGCGGTCAAAATATATATATATATATATATATGTATTACCTATAGCAGAGTGAAACGATTTCGAAAAATGATTATAAATTTTAAATTTTAATTCACAATTAACGGATAGAATGGTGCGAATCAATACAATTTTAACAGATTCAATAATATTTTACACAACTCTAATAGCAACAACTCTCTCACATCGTCGGGATTGTTTCCATGAAAAACATTAAAAAAAAATTTAAAATTAAAAAATTGTATTTATATAAAAAAAAAAATTTAGGTAAATTACACTGACACCCCCTGAAATTTCTATTTAATACACATCTCCCTCACACTTAAAGAATTACACTTACCCCGTGAGATTAAAATGACATATTTGTCCCTTAGCCTTTAAACATATAAAATAATAAAATAATACATATATTTTGTTCATGTTATTTTAAGGAAAATAACAATCACTTTTTGGTTTAAGTCACACAAAAAATTAATTTTTTATTTTTCATGTTTATTTTATTTTATTTTTACTTAATTTTTTTTAATATTTTAAGTAATTTTTAAATTTCATTTTTTAGATACACCTAATCTAGATATACTAAAGAGGTATAAAATTTTGTGATTTTTTTTTTAAATTCACCAAATAAAAAAATAAAACAAATATAAAATTTCAATATATTATCTTATTTTGTTGTATTCAATGAATTTTTTTTAATTTTTTTGTTCAAATTTTATACTTTTAAATATACCTAGATTAAATTGATTTAGTCTAGATATTGTTAATCATATGATTTAATTTTGATGATATTTAAAATATTATGGGATAAATTTTGATTTTTTAATATACATATTTTATATTTTTTGACACAAAATATTATCTATTAAAATATATGTGGTATGATGTATTTGTTATAAATGCCATTTAAAGATTATACTATGCATACAAATATTTTAATAAAGAAATTACTGTGTAGTCAAATATTTTAATATAAAAGTTACTATACAGTTACTGTGTAACATTTGAAATTCGTTACGTTTGAAAGAAAAATTAGTAGAACGCTATTCATCGAAAGTGACTTTTAACCTATTAATTCAAACTTCGCCTGCCATTTCTGACAAAAGAATTGTGCCCATGCTCTGCACCGTGTACATAATTCAAGTGTCAGAAAGTCAAAGGAGGACCACCTGTGTAATTCAAGTGTCAGAAAGTCAAAAGAGGACCATCTGCCCCCCAAACGAATATATTTTTGGGTATATGTAGAATTGTTTTGGTTGGAGAAAAATAAGAAGTGAAGAAGAGAAAATTTTGTTATATTGAAATATTCTCAAATATTGTATTGTGCTTCATTGAGTTATATTTTCTGTGAGAAAATTTATTGAGAATTTGAGCAACATTGTAAAAGGGTTTTTTTTAATCTATTATTCACATTATTCTTGTAAAAAGATAGAGTTTTTGTGAGTGATTTTTTTGGGATAAAATCACTTAGGTTAGGTGTGACTAGGCACCGGATTCAAAACTGACTGAAATTTTTTTTAGAGTGATTTTTGAGATAAAATTACTTGATTAGGTGTGACTAGGCTCTGAATTCTAAACTAGTCGAAGTGATCAGGAATTGGTCATTTGTTGTAAAAGTTTACTAGCACCCGTGAAACTAGTTGTGTAATTACTATTTGAAGAATAGTTGAGAAATTTCTAAGGAGGATACTTGGGGAGTGGACGTAGACCTGACATGCCGAACCACTATAAATCACTGTATTTGATTTCTTTCGCTATCTCTTTGATTTCTTTCGCTATCTCTTTTACTTTTATATTGATTATTATTGCTCTATTACTTTATTTGTTAAAATTCAAATATTTTGATTATTATTTTTAATATTATGAAATTATTTTTAATAGTTCAATTCACCCCTTTCTTAGGTTGCCTACTTAGAATAACAGATATAATGGTGAAAATAAAAATGAAAAATTATATTTATATATAAAAATTTATACAAAAAATATCATAAAAATGTTTGATACTGATATTATTGTAAATATAAATCATGTTTATGGATATTTTGTTTAAAAGTGAAAAGTCACCATTAAGTTATATCATTTCACTTGAAATTCTTTATAATATTTATATTTGTATATCATCACTCAATAAGAATATATTCATATAGAATTTAATGATGGAAAGTTGTATAATGTAATCATAATGATATGAAGAAGAAATGGTAAAAAAAAAAAAAAAGACAAAATGATCATTTAAAAAATTTTAAGATATGACATTAGCAATTCAAGAAGCAATTTGTAATGAAATTACAAACCTTAAGAAGGAGAATGTAATTTTTGATGTAACGCCCTCAAAATAAACTCATAAATCATACATTCGTGACATCCATAAACATAAGAGAAATAATCATATTTCCATTCATCAAAGTATTTAATCTAAAAGTATTACATGTTGACAACAAAAGTAAATGCCCTACGGGTTTACAACTTTCCAAGCCAATACTTGGTTACAAAAAAGAAAGTACTAACTCAAAACACAAAATAAGCCCTTGGCTTGAATTACATGTAATACACAAAATAATTACAAAAGTAAGCCTTCAGCTTCTAAAACCTCCCAAGCTAAGTCCTTGGAGGTGGCATATCACCTGCACCTGAAAATGATGTCCCATATAGGGTGAGCCAACGCCCAGTAGAGATATGCTAAACATAGTATGAGCAATGGCTAAAACATGAGCATTCAATAGATGTTTAACTCATATAAATCAACTCATAACACACTTCAATTCCATGACACATATGTCCTTGTTCATTTTACTTTCCTTTACTTAACAAGTTTTCAATTCATGAACATGGCTCAGAACCTGACCAACAATTTAAATGAGATCACAACTCATATCAACGATACTTCCATACTTCATAATAGATACACATATTTGCTGTATCAATATCATATCAAAACACTTCCATACTTCATAAATGATACACAGATTTGCTGTATCAATGGAGTCCATCCCCTATCTCCTCACAAATAACATCCGGTTTAGGAGTCCATCCCTTATCTTCCCCTAAACCGTGGATTACATCCCCTATCTCCTCCCACACAAAACAATGTATATAAACAATTATCATATACACAATCAATCAATACACAGATTCGATGTATTATTCCAACCGTCATATTCAATGACATATTTAACATGATTAGTTTCAGTTTTCCCTGATCAACATACAATGTCTACAACAATCACGACTATCCTCCATCGATAACCCAAAGTAATTTTTCTAAACAGATAATAAATGCATCAACAGATAAATTATCAATATTTTCAAAAGTGAGCGATTAATCAATCCAACTCCACCATTCTTTCTCATAACTTCCCAATTTCACTATTTCATAATAAAAGTCATTAATTACACTAATGACCCAATAAAACCCAAATATGGCATTTTCCCTCTTTTTCCAATATTGACCCAAAGGTCCAAATATTACCATTAAACATCCACAATCTTATTTTAGGGCCCAAATACACATGTATTGGCCAAAAGAACCAAAACCTCTCTTTTCATGTTTGAAACCCTAGCACCCACAATTACCCAACTTCAACATTACATCAAAATGACAACATGTTTATGTCAAAAATCATAAATATGAGTAGTTATCCCTACCTCAAATTCGGAGCCCAAAAGAGAAGGTGAAGAAAATCGAAAGTGCTCCAAATCCCAAGATTTTCGGATTGATAGATAGCCCAAGCCAAGCTCTACACTCTTTGCAAAAGAACTAAGGTAGAAGATCATTCAAACTAGATCAAACCTTATAGAGAAGGTGAAATGTAGTGAGAGAAGCTCTCAAAATAGGTTTTTGAAAAGTAAGAGAGAGTGAGAGTTGAAAAAGTGATCTAAAATGACCTAGTTGCCAATTGATATACGTATGACCCGCTTGAGCGGAGAATAGGACGCTTGAGCGTCAAACACAAAAACTGGACCCGCTCGAGCTCCAAGACACAACTGCAAAACCCCACTCACTCGAGCGCAAAGGAAAACCCGCTTGAGCGTAGATTACACTCTTCTAGTATTTTTACAGACATCGAACACCTGCTCGAGCGCAAGGATACCCGCTCGAGCTTAAGGAAAATCGCTCAAGCGTGAAAAACACATCTGCAGTATTTTTGTAAACGCACGAGATGCTGAAAGTGTGCAAACTCCGCTCGAGCGCGAAGGGATCCGCTCGAGTGGACCACCAAAAATCTGGGTAACAAGAAATGGGACGAAAGCTCAACCAACCTGTTCGAAGCACACCCAAGACATGTCTAAACTCCAATCCAAAGTATTAAGGGATGGAAATGAAATACAGACGACAGCAATCCTCAACGAAAACGAGTTCGGAATATAGTAAATAAGGAAGGGAAAACCGGGATCGCTGTAACCTCCCCCCCTTAAGAAATTTCGTCCCCGAAATTAGATACAAGTTTCAAAAACATGTTTTTTTTTTCCTCAATTCTTAACAATGCTACAACTCGCTATTCAACAACCTGACCCATTACTGGTCATCTCATCTCTTTTCAAGAGGCCAAATACAACATATGTTACAACATGCATTATCAACATGCTTTCCCTTGAAATTTACCAATTTCAACACATATTCCACCATTCAATTACATATTCAATGCCAATAATATATTTACATTTCTAAAACAGAATTTACATATGCAATGTTAAAATAAACTTCCATTTCGAGGCAAGTTCCATAATACTTCCATAAGCCGAAACATTTACAATGTTTTACAACTTAAGACATATTCAATGCCCTTAAAGTTCATCAATACAACAAAATACACAACATATGCTCAAACATCCACAAATAGATCCGGATATTTCTCACGGACCTCCAACTCACGTTCCCAAGTGGCTACTTCTACTCTGTGATGTTTCCACAAAGCTTTCACCAAGGGAATGGTCTTGCCTCGCAAGACTTGATCCCGCCTATCCAAGACCCGAACCGGTCTCTCCTCATACGAGGCATCCTTATCTACCTCCAAGTCAGTCCAATCCAACACGTGGGACGGATCCGGCTCGTACTTCTGAAGCATACTAACATGAAACACGTCATGTACCCCGGACAACTACAGCGGTAAAGCTAAATGGTAGGCAACCTCGCCAATCCTCTCAACGATCTCGAAAGGGCTTATAAACTGAGGGGACAACTTCCCATTCTTCCCAAATCTCATCAAACCCCGCCTAGGTGATATTTTCAAGAAGACATGATCACCCGCCTCAAATGCCAAAGGCCTACTCCTACGGTCGGCATAACTCTTTTGGCGACTCTGGGCTGTAACAAGCCTCCTACGGATAAGCTCAACTTTCTCTGTTGTCTCCCGAACCAACTCCGAGCCCAACAAAGGTGCATCACCCACCTCGACCCAACAAACTAGAGACCTACACGGTCGGCCATACAAGGCCTCAAACGATGCCATATCGATACTCGACTGGAAACTGTTGTTGTAGGCAAACTCTACCAAGGGCAAGTGCTTCTCCCACGTCCCACTAAAGTCAAGGACACAACCTCGAAGCATATCCTCAAAGATCTGAATAGTACGCTCGGACTGCCTGTCAGTCTGAGGATGATAAGCCGTGCTAAAGGTCAACTTAGTGCCCAAGGCACTCTGCAAACTCTGCCACAACCTAGCAGTGAAACGTGGATCTCTATCTGAGACGATCGACACTGGGACCTCGTGCAACCTCACTATGTCCCGAATATACAAGTCAGCAAGATGATCTACCGAATCTCTCACGTGCATAGGGATAAAATGCACTGATTTAGTCAACCGGTCTACAACCACCCAAATGGCATCACTACCCCGCTGAGTCCTCGGAAGACCTACAACGAAGTCCATAGTGACATGCTCCCACTTCCACTCGGCAATAGGCAGGGGTTGCAATAAACCCGCTGGCCTCTGATGCTCGGCCTTCACTTGCTGACAAGTAAGGCACTTCGATACAAAAATTGCCACATCTTTCTTCATTCCCCGCCGCCAAAACTGGAGACCCAAATCACGATACATCTTAGTGCCTCCCAGATGCACCGCAAGGCGTGAATGATGAAACTCTCGGAGTACCTCCTCTCGACAAAGCTCCGGCACAAACAGATGGTCTCGGTATCTCACACTCTGGTTGGGATACACAGTCAAACCCTTCTCAACCTTCCCACTGGAGATCTTCTCTCGGAGTGATGCTACCTCAAGGTCACCTCTCTGTGCCTCTAACACTCGAGTCACAAGTGTAGGTCACAAGAACAACAAAAACAAGGCCAGCCTTTCAACGAATTCTTCCGTATAAATCAAACTCGCCAAGTGCACCCAACATCGCCCACTCCCAGATGGCTATACAAGCTACATCACTAATGGATTTCCTGCTATGGGCATCGGCCACAACATTGGCCTTTCCCGGGTGATAGTGCAACTCAAAGTCATAATCCTCAATAAACTCCATCCATCTCCTCTGCCTCAAATTCAAATCTCTCTGTGTAAACAGATACTTCAGACTCTTATGATCTGAGAACACCTCGAATCTCTCACCATAAAGGTAGTGCCTCCAAATCTTCGAGGCAAAAATTACTGCTGCTAGTTCTAGGTCATGTGTAGGGTAATTCCTCTCGTGTATTTTCAACTGACGTGAGCCATAGGCTACCACTTTCCCTTCTTGCATCAACACACAACCCAAACCCTCTCGTGAGGCATCACAATAAATCGCATAACCCAAACCTCTCTCCGGAATAATCAAAATTGGAGCGGTGGTAAGTCTAACCTTCAGCTCTTGGAACGACTTTTCACAAGTCTCACTCCATACAAACTTGACCCCTTTCTGCGTCAATCTAGTCAACGGCGAAGCTAGCTTGGAGAAATCCTTCACAAACCGGCGGTAGTACCCAGCCAATTCCAGAAAACTGCGGATCTCAAAAACACTCTTAGGCTGTGCCCAATCCTGCACTGCCTCTATCTTGGATGTATCAACGGACACCCCTTCTCCGGAGCCCACATGGCCTAAGAATTTAACCTCTCTTAGCCAGAACTCACACTTCCCAAATTTGGCATACAGCTTATGGGCTCCAAGTAACTCAAGCACCACTCTCAAGTGTTCCTCGTGCTCCTCCTTCGAAGGTGAATAAATCAAGATGTCGTCTACAAAAACAACCACGAAACGATCTAAGAATTCCCAGAAAATCCGGTTCATCAAGTCCATAAATACTACCGGTGCATTGGTGAGCCCAAAAGGCATCACCAGAAACTCATAGTGGCCATACTGCGTACGGAATGTCGTCTTCAGAATATCCTCCTCCCTGACCCTCAACTGGTGGTAACCCGATCTCAAGTCTATCTTAGAGAAACAACGGGACCCCTTCAACTGGTCAAACAGATCATCTATACAGGGCATAGGGTACTTATTCTTAACCGTAGCCCGATTCAATTTTCGGTAATCGATACAAAGTCTCAAGGCACCATTTTTCTTTTTAGCAAAGAGAGCCGGTGCTCCCTACGGCGAAGTACTAGGGCGAGTAAAGCCCTTATCTAGCAATTCCTGGAGCTGAATCTTCAAGTCACTCAACTCGGCTGGGGCAAAACGATAAGGTGCCATGGAAATCGGCGTCGTGCTGGGCACTAAATCAATGGAAAACTCAACCTCCCGATGTGGTGGCAAACTAACAAGGTCCTTGGGAAAAACATCCGAATACTTGCAAACCACTCTCGGCAATACAATCTGGGTCTCATCACACTCACTACTCATACAGCTAGCGAGAAGACAACTAAGCTCACTCCGCCCTCGCGGATCATACACTGGTGGCAACACACTACCAACTCGATCCCCCAAGAAATGGAAACAATCCCTGCTCAAGGTACATACAGTGACCTCTGGCAGTAACAATCAATAACAGTCCGGTATGACGATAACCAGTCCATACCCAAAATAACATCAAAACCCGTCATAGCCATTACTACAAAAGAAAATAGAAGTCGGCGGTCGGCGACCTCTATATCACAGCCCCGACACCATTGTTTCAAAATCAACTCACCACCAACAGGTGATACAACATAAATAGGAGATGCTAACTGTGCCAACTCCAACCCTAAAATAGATACAAATGCAGTAGATATAAAGGAATGGGATGCACCTGTATCAATCAACACATTAGCAACCGAGTTGCAAAACAAAAAGGTACTTCTCACAACAGATGGAGCAGATAAGATCTCTGTAATAAAGATACACGCATCGAAAGTCTTCGTCTACTGCCACCTCTCGGGGCAAAAAGATCGCAGATAGACTGGGACGATGAAGCCCCCTGATTGGCCCTCGAGGCCTGAACTGACTATGCTGGCTGAAAACTCTGCGTCTGCCTCAAATTAAACGCACCCGATGTGCCACTCAACTACGGGCAATACCTCTTCCGGTGCCCCGCCTAACCACATTGGTAACAAGAGAGCGGCTAGCCTCTGCCCTGACTCTAGCTCTGAGGTCGAGCCGAAGATGAAGCTGCCCTCCTCCCCTCTGCGGGCAAGCTGGAGACTTGTGGCCCAGCTGACCACATTTGTAACAAGTAATGTCTCCTTGACTGCCTCTCCCAGAACCTACACTCGGCATTGGGAAGGTCGATCTAGCAAATGCACCCTGGGACTGCTGAGGGTTAGAACCCCTCTGCCTCCTACCATCGCCCTGACCATCCTGACTCATCTTGGAGCCCCTCTGCCTCTCCTCCTCCTCCTCCTGCATCATAATCTCCATATGGGCCGCGGCATCCACAAGGCGTCCATACTCCTGGGTCATGGATCCCCCAACTTTGGTCTTGAGCCCATGCCTTAACTTCCTCTCAAACTCAATGCAACGGCGTTCCTCAGATGCCACTAGCTCAGGTGCGAACCTGAATAAACTGGTAAATGCGGCCTCAAACTCGGCCACTGGCATATTCAGCTGCTTGAGCTGACAGAACTAGTCCCTCAACTTCTCCCTAACAGCTGGGGACAGAAACTTCTCCTGGAAAGCATCTACAAAGGCCTCCCACGTATCACCAACACGACCCCTCATGAACTTCCACCACTGACCTGCATCTCCCTTCAATTGGAAAGACGCCAAGGTTACCTTTAAAGCCCCGTCTTCGATGCCAAGCGTCTCAAACGTCTTTGTCATTTGTTCGAGCCATTCATCAGCCTTAAGTGGCTCTTTGGGATCGCCAACAAACTCGTCCGAATTAGACCGGAAGAACTCCCTCTTTAGAAAGGAAGGCCCTGCCTCAACCACATGGGCCTGGGCTTGATTGTCAGCCCTGAGAATGCCCATAGATTCCCTCAAAGCTCCTGCCATCTCGCGGGCTAAGGCCCATGGCTCGCCGACTCACGGCTCGCCACATTGGCTCGACCGACACCTCCCATCTGGCCGGAATCTCATCCGGTATAGGCATCTCCTGCCTCCTAGGCCTACCTTGCCTACCACCACGTCCTCGTCCTGACATCCTAATAAAGGTAATGAAGAACATTAGCACATTCACAAATGTGCCGAAGCTATAACACTCACGTCCTAATACATGGACAACTGTAATTCATTCTACGTAAGCACATAATCACATAAGCACTTACGAATTTCATTTCCGGATAATGATAGTCTCGAGGCGTTACTAGAGTTCCGATTAGAAACAACATTGATCAAGTGCTTTTCCAACAAGACTCACAGAAACCCAAGGATCCAATCAACATCCTAGAAACTAAATCTCATACCCATATAGTCACATAAACATGTTATCACATAAGTACATAACATTACACTTAAGTCTCTAAAAAGCGAGACAAACCCATTGTGGTACTAACCACTTCCCGCGTACCCAAACTATTCGAACCCGGTACGCTCTGATACCAAGTTGTAATGCCCTCAAAATAAACTCATAAATCATACATTCGTGACATCCATAAACATAAGAGAAATAACCATATTTCCATTCATCGGAGTATTTAATCCAAAAGTATTACATGTTGACAACAAAAGTAAATGCCCTACGGGCTTACAACTTTCCAAGCCAACACTTGGTTACAAAAAAGAGAGTACTAACTCAAAACACAAAATAAGCCATTGGCTTGAATTACATGTAATACACAAAATAATTACAAAAGTAAGCCTTCAGATTCGAAAACCTCTTAAGCTAAGTCCTTGGAGGTGGCATATCACCTGCACCTGAAAATGATGTCCCATATAGGGTGAGCCAACGCCCAGTAGAGATATGCTAAACATAGTATGAGCAATGGCTAACACATGAGCATTCGATAGATGTTTAACTCATATAAATCAACTCATAACACACTTCAATTTCATGACACATATGTCCTTGTTCATTTTACTTTCCTTTACTTAACAAGTTTTCAATTCATGAACATGGCTCAGAACCTGGCCAACAATTTAAATGAGATCACAACTCATATCAACAATACTTCCATACTTCATAATAGATACACATATTTGCTGTATCAATATCATATCAAAACACTTCCATACTTCATAAACGATACACAGATTTGCTGTATCAATGGAGTCCATCCCTTATCTCCTCCAAATAACATCCGGTTTAGGAGTCCATCCCCTATCTTTCCCTAAACCATGGAGTACATCCCCTATCTCCTCCCACACAAAACAATGTATATAAACAATTATTATATACACAATCAATCAATACACAGATTCGATGTATTATTCCAACCGTCATATTCAATGACATATTTAACATGATTAGTTTCAGTTTTTCCTAATCAACATACAATGTCTACAACAATCACGACTATCCTCCACCGATAGCCCAAAGCAATTATTTCTAAACAAATAATAAATGCATCAACAGATAAATTATCAATATTTTCAAAAGTGAGCGATTAATCAATCCAACTCCACCATTCTTTCTCATAACTTCCCAATTTCACTATTTCACAATAAAAGTCATTAATTACACTAATGACCTAATAAAACCCAAATATGGCATTTTCCCCTTTTTTCCAATATTGACCCAAAGGTCCAAATATTACCATTAAACGTCCACAATCTTATTTTAGGGCCCAAATACACATGTATTGGCCAAAAGAACAAAAACCCCTCTTTTCATGTTTGAAACCCTAACACTCACAATTACCCAACTTCAACATTACATCAAAATGACAACATGTTTATGTCAAAGACCATAAATATGAGTAGTTATTCCTACCTCAAATTCGGAACCCAAAAGAGAAGGCGAAGAAAATCGAAAGTGCTCCAAATCCCAAGATTTTCGGATTGATAGATAGCCCAAGCCAAGCTCTACACTCTTTGCAAACGAACTAAGGTAGAAGATCACTCAAACTAGATCAAACCTTAGAGAGAAGGTGAAATGTAGTGAGAGAAGCTCTCAAAATAGGTTTTTGAAAAGTAAGAGAGAGAGTGAGTTGAAAAAGTGATCTAAAATGACCCAGCCGCCAACTGATATACGTATGACCCGCTCGAGCGGAGAATAAGACGCTTGAGCGTCAAACACAAAAACTGGACCCGCTCGAGCGCAAGGATACCTGCTCGAGCGCCAAGACACAACTGCAAAACCCCACCCACTTGAGCGCATAGGAAAACCCGCTCGAGCGTAGATTACACTTTTCTAGTATTTTTACAAACATCAAACACCCGCTCGAACGTAAGAAAAATCGCTCGAGCGTGAAAAACACATCTGCAGTATTTTTGCAGACGCACGAGATGCTGAAAGTGTGCAAACTCCGCTCGAACACGAAGGGATCCGCTCGAGCGGACCACCAAAAATCTGGGCAACAAGAAATGGGACTAAAGCTCAACCAACCTGTTCGAAGCACACCCAAGACATGTCTAAACTCCAATCCAAAGTATTAAGGAACGGAAATGAAATACAGACGACAACAATCCTCAACGGAAATAAGTCCGGAATACAGTAAATAAGGAAGGGAAAACCGGGATCGCTATATTTGAAGTGTGAGAGGAAGATCTATATTAAATAGAAACCTTAAAAGATGTCAGTATAATTTATCCAAAAAATTTACAAGAATGATACACAGTATTATTCTTCTAAATAAATTTATCTTTATAAATATAATTTTTAAAATAAAAAATATATATATTAAAACATGTTATTATATATATAATTTATATAATTCATTATTATTATTTATATATCATTACACAACTACTTATTTACCATCACCATGCATTCCTTATGTCATTTTCTACTTACACTAATAAACAGTCAATCGGTCAACCCTCGCACTTTCTTTCACTCTCCGTTTTTCTTTCCTCGCTCAAATGGAAAACCCCACTACTGATAGCAACAACCAAGGCAACTAGAAATTATTCATGGTCTTAGCAGTATTTTTTCATTATAGTTAGATAAATACTTAGTTATCTTTTTGTACGAGGGCGAAATATCCTCTGCTTTCCGTACTCCTTGGACTCCAAGCTTCTCGTGACGGCGTCTAACCTGGCAACACAGAAACGGTGAGCTGCCCGATGGTGGTTTGCCGGATAGACCCTCCGACGATCAAGTCAGATCACTTTAGGAAGAAGAAGGTTGTTAGAGAGAGAGAGTATGTTTCAGATGGCGCAAATTGCTTACCTCTAATGTTCATCTTCCTTTCCTATTTCTAGGCTGGCCATGCAGCTTCAAGATTGTGCGCGCACTACCTCTGCTGTCCTTCCCTGGACAGGTGGCAATGCTCGCCTCTCACCACCTTATGCGTGTAAAGGCCTAGTCCTCCAACCAGTACATGCAGAACTGCCCAACGGTATTGACGCGTGCTTGGAGTAGATGTCCTCTCCCCAACGCCATTGGCCCAGGTGGCACACTTGACCGGAGTGCCACGACCGGTCTATCCCTTGTGGAGTACTGCACTCACAAGCAACCCAACCGAGCTATCCATCGCCGACCAGTCCCTTGGCAAGAGACAAAAATACGATACCCGCGGCCGAGATGCGAAGGACCGGTCAATCCTGGCCGACTGGCTACGAGACATAGAGGCCCTTCACCACCGTGCCTTCACTCTTGTGAAGGCACGCCGCCCCTCGCCTGTCCTCGGTTTAACCCGGGCTTCCCTTAGCTCGGTCGTTTCACATCACTGCGCACCCGGCTGAATGCATTCCAATTCATAGCTCGGTCGGACCTCCATCCACGCCGACGACCAATCCTTCACAAGACATGACAAGGCGGCTTAATTGAGAACACAGCTCGACGCCGTGAGTTTTGACCAACCTGCGTTATCATAGCTCGGCCGTACAGTCCGGTCCAAATTTCCCCGCTCAATTGCCCCTTAATCCCATCCAAGCTAATAGTGATTGGGGTTACCTCTAAGGCCGAGCTAACTGTCATCGAGTTGCGCCAGTATAGGCCGAGCTCAATTGGCACCGAATCCGTTGCCGAGCTATTCCATTTGGTCGGCCATTGTCTCAGTAGTCCTGTCAAGGGTCATGCACCAGATCGATAGTCAAGGCTTCCGCCACGTGGCCTCACGCCATCGGGTCCAGACGCCAAATTGCCTTCCATGCAGAGAATTCAAACGGCAATTGCTTGGCTTTTCCCATCACTTTTAATACACATTCGAGGGGTCACTTTTGCCCCCATCACTGTTCATTCCCCTCTTCAAGCCAAAACCCTAGGCTCATACTTCCTCCCCTACTGCCGTTGCTCCCCATTTGCTTCCCCACGTCCGTTCTTGCCATTTCCGGAGCTGCAATCAAGTCTGTGAAGTTGTATCTTGCTGGGCGTCTAGCATTGGTAAGCTTCTCCATCCTCCTTTCGTACTTTCATAATCAAGTTCTTCGAGTTCTTCATTTTTTCCCACTGTTCTTCGTGTTCTTGAACTTAGAATGTTAGAATCTTGTTGGTGCCCCCTTTTTCGGGGCAACGCTTGAACACCCTAGGAAAAACTGGAAGAATGAATGAGGCCTTCGTGCCCTTTCTTCTCCTTACTTGAATGAATGAACCTTGAATTTAGGATGAACTGGATGAACACTGACAGAACCGAGCTAGACATTAATTTAGATCCATAAATTAGAGTTAACCGAGTTAAAACTCGTTCGAGGTCTCTACTTGGGGCCTTGACCGAGCTAAATATTCAATGATATCCATTTATAAACTGAACCGAGCTAAAACTTGTTCGAGTTCTCTTCTTAGGCCTCCACCGAGCTGAAAATAGGGAGACAGGATCGAACTAGGAAGGCCAAATCGGCCAAGTTGCCCAGCCGAGATAGGGTCGAACCGGTCAAAAACCCAAAAACCCTTCACCGAGCTAAGAAAATCCACATTGAGGCCGTGCAATTTATGCCGTGCTAACCCTTGGACTTGTTTCTTAACAATGCAGAACAAACTAGGACCAACCAGGACAATCCAAAACTATCACCGGTGGAGCTCAAACTCCGAGCAAATACACCAAAACTTTTGACCGAGATTCAAATTAAGTCACAAATAAAACCGAGATAGATGGGGAAGTACCGATTTATGGTGAGCTCGCCCGGTACACTAGCCGAATTTTGTAGGGAGTACAATATTCCAGACGATGTCGTCTTAGAGCTTGCTAAGAAAGGAGACCCCTTGGGGAGACCTGGACCGATGCCTCTTCACGGTTGTATCAATAGTGGAGGGAGGGCTTCGCTTCCCGGGCCAACCCTTGATCTGTGAATTTTTGAGGCAGATAAGGCTTTGTCCAACCCAAGTGTCGAACAACACATACAAGATAATAAACGGCGTGGCCGAGCTAAATCGGAGGCTCGATCTCAATCTCGGTCTTGCTGAAATATTCCATCAATACAGTCTCAGTAAATATAAAGGTGGGTTTTGCTGGTACCTAAAAGTAAAGAAGGGCCGAGCAAAACTCACCGAGGGCAACCCGGACAAGGAGACCAATGACGACGACTTCTTGTGGGTGTCCGGTAATTATGAGGACACCAAGGCGCCCATACCGGGCTGGTACATTAGGAAGGATTTTGGCAGTGCTGGTGAGTAGCTCGGCTAATCGCACTATCTTCTTTCTGCATCAGTTTCTCTTTGTACCGATCTAACACTTGTCATCTTTTTGCAGAATACAAGCACTTAGCAGAAGACTACTACCGGGCTAACCAGAAGGCCATACGAGTCTTACTGCGTCATCCAGAAGAAGAGAGAGAATCATCAAAGCTGCTCGGCTTTGAACCGTCCTACAACTACAGAGCACCGCGCAAAAGCCAGGTCACCGACTTTCTTCATGCTCCATCCCCAGAACTTGACCCAAACCTTCCGCCGATCAGACTTGTTCCTCTCATCGCCGAGCAAGAAATGGCAAAAATTCGAGCAATCAAGTCCATGATCACCGGTGAGGAAGGCGAGTCCCAACCACCTGAAGCGACCGGGGGAACATCTTCCACTCCAGCCGTGCAAAAGGAAGGGGCTGTGCTGGCTCTTACCAGTGAACAACCAACTAGCTGGCCGAAGAAGCGACCGAGGAAAGAACAGTGCCTTGTTGATGAAGACTCCACTGAACGTGCCTCCACCGAGCTGGGGGACCAGACCGAGCAACAAATCAGTGGGCCATCCAAGAGCCCAAGTGCCCCCCCGGTCTGGTCGCCAGAATTCAAATACAAAGGTCGGGCTGTTTCTGAAGCAGACCCTGTCTATACGGACAAGGACTACTCGCTCGGTTTTAACATGACCAAAGGGTTGATCCTGCCCGCCGACATGAAAAAACATGACAAGCTCTCCGACCTTAAGGTCCTTCGCTCGGCGGTGAAATCCATAGTGCTGGTAAGTTGTTAGTCTTCTTTTCTTGGGGTTATTGCTCAGTTTTTGCTCGGTTTTTCGAATTCTTACAATCTTTCATTTGTTTTCAGGCCGCGCAAAAGAACTATTTAGCCCACGATCGAATGATCGCATTGCGGCAGAGCCTGCGGGATGCCATTGCTGAAAACAAGGCCAAAACGGCCGAGATAGCAAAGCTGAAGGCAGCGCAGGAGGCGGTTGAGGTTGAGCGAGATGCGCTGAGCCAGAAATTGGACTGGGCTGAAGCGGACAAACAGCGGGCCGTGAAGTCGACCAAGGCTCGGTACCTCACCGAGCTGCGTAAACTTCGCGACGCCCATAAGGAGGAGAAAGATGAGGCGGTTGACGACGCCGAAGACCGAGGATATGACATCTTTTTCGGTCGCGGTTGGAAAGCTGCCGTGGAGAAAGTTGGCCTTGGTCAAGACGCTGATATGTTCCTGAATCTATCCACTGCCTTCATACGGCACTATATGCAGGCCTATGCGACCGCCGCGCAGAAGAGGCTCATAGAGGAGGCCAAAAAGGAAGCTAAAGCAGAAGCCGTTGCCGCCGCGCAACAAACCAAGCAAACTTCTCCTGAAGCATCTCAGGATGCGAAAAATGAGGTGGCCGACCGGGAGGTTGCTGCGGTGGAGGGCACTGGCGATGAGGCAGAAGAAGGCTTGCCTGAGCAAACTGTTCAGGTCACCGAGCAGACGATGGAGATCGCCGAGCAAACCGTTGACCTGGAATTGGATTGATGATGTTTTCTTCTATTTTCTTTTTTCTTTTTTTTTCGTTGAATGTAACCGGGCTAGGCCCCTCACTTGTAATGCATTTCCCCAATCAATGAAACTTGAACTTTTTGCTCGTTTATTTCCTATTTCTATTCGGTTTTCACGTGCAAAATTGCTTCATTCAAACTTGAATGCATCACAACTGGTACGTCGGCTATGCCGCGCAATATGTCCAGCTAAAAATCAGAATTTTTTCAACTTAAATGTTCGCGAATCAACTGGTAGCTCAGTTTTTTTATTTTTTGAACGAACCCAAAAATTTCCATTCAGCCAAGCAAAAATTACCACTACCGTTCTGCCTTTGACAACACTTCAAGTCTTGTATTTGGGCGGTCAAAAATTAGCTCGGCCTAAAGGAAGTTGGACAGGACAGATCACAATTATTTCACTTCGGCCGAGCAAAACCAGCTCGGCCTGTTTGGTCAACAATATTCCGACATGGCCGAGCAAAATCAGCTTGACCTTGGAGTTGGATAAAAACGTCAATATTTCTTTTCTCTGAGCAAAGTCAGCTCGGATTCTTGTAAGTTAGACAAGGCACCAACATATCGCTCGGCCGAGCAAAGTCTGCTCGGCTATTATTAGTTGGACAAAACACCAACATTTCTTTTTGGCCGAGCAAAAATCAGCTCGGTCTTAACATTGGGCCAAACGCCAATATTTCATCTAAGTTGGTCACGACGCCAACATCCCAATTGGGCGAGCAAAAACCAGCTCGGCCCTTACATGAATTGGACCATATGCCAATCATTTCGCTGGACAATACACCAACTGCTTGTGCGGTCCGCTTTTATGCCGGCAAGAGAAAATCAGTCCGGTCCCATTCAGGTCGGTCTCTTTGCCCCTGGCATCCGTAGTGGTGTATCCTTGCAGTGTCATTGTACAGAAAAATGTAATACAAAATGACAAGAGGGCTATTTTTCATTACAAAAAGCAGTGTTATCCTTACATCAAATGCCAAAAGGCTAATGGTCTAGAAAGCTAAGCAATAAAAGCAATTACATCTTAAAAATAAAAGATCTTAAGGTTGGCTACATTCCACGGCCTGGGGACAGCTTTTCTATCTAAATCTTCCAGATGGTATGCCCCTTTGCCAGCGAGACCAGTTACCTTGTACGGCCCTTCCCAATTTGCACCGAGCTTTCCTTCGCCTGGGACCACTATGTTGCCCAGCACTTTTCTTAAGACCCAGTCCCCGATCTTGAACAGTCTGGGGTGCACAGCCTTGTTGTATTTCTTGGAGAGTTCTTGTTGATAGGCCGCTATGTGGGTTAGTGCCCGCTCCCTCCTTTCCTCGGCAAGGTCTAGCTCCAATGCGACTGCTTCATTATTCAAATCTGGCTGGAAGCTTTCAGACCGGATGGTTGGCATGCCAATTTCCAGTGGGATAACGACTTCCATGCCATAGGCCAAGGCAAACGGAGTCTCTCCCGTCGACCATCTTGGCGTAGTGCGGTACGCCCAGAGTACATTAGGGTGTTCTTCAACCCACTTCCCCTTGGCCTTCTCAAGCCGCTTCTTCAGCCTGTCCAGGATGGTCTTGTTTGAGGCCTCTGCTTGACCATTTGACTGAGGATAGGCCGGCGTTGAATTGTAGAATTCGATCTTTGGCTCTTCACAAAATTCGTGAAAGAGTTTCCCATCGAATTGAGTGCCGTTATCCGAGATGAGGGCCTTGGGTATACCGAAGCGAGTGATGACATTTTGCCAGACAAACTTCTTCACATCCTTTTCCTTTATGGTCGCCAGTGGCTCGGCCTCAACCCACTTGGTGAAGTAGTCAGTGGTAGCGATGAAGAATTTGTGCTTGTCCAGTGCCGCTGGGAGTGGCCCAACAATATCCAACCCCCAAAGCATGAACGACCAAGGACTTGTGAGGGGAAGCAATTCTGTAGCTGGTGGTGGATCTGGTGAGCGAACTTCTGACACTTTTCATACCTGCGAACGTATTTCTGCGCGTCTGCCTGCAAGCACGGCCACCAATAGCCCTGGGAAATTGCTCGGTAAGCCAAAGATCTACCCCCAATATGGCTGCCGTAGATGCCTTCATGGAGCTCATAGAGAAAAGCTTCCACCTTGGCAGGGTGGACACACTTCATATACGGCCCGGTAAAAGACTTCTTATACAAGGCTCCGGACGAGAAGAGCCAAAATTGCTCTAACTTGGCCCGGATCTTGTTGGCCGCCTTCTTTTCTTTCGGTAGAACTCTATCTTTTAGGAAGGCGATGATGGGGTCCATCTAGGACGGTCCCAAGTCGGTGCAGAGTACCTCAGTTGCTTCCGGTTCCTCAATACTTGGCCGAGGTAAGAATTCTATCATCAAGGGGTTAGGAAAAGCTGTTTGAGCAGAAGCAAGTCCGGCCAATTCACCAGCCGTGTTGTTTTTTTCGCGGTCGATTTGTTCCAGTCTTATGGCGTCGAACTTCTTGATCTCTGCGCACACCAGTGTCTGATACTTCGCCATTCGCTCATCCCGGGC
The DNA here is from genome assembly GCA_025200525.1 of Camellia lanceoleosa. NCBI lineage: Eukaryota > Viridiplantae > Streptophyta > Magnoliopsida > Ericales > Theaceae > Camellia > Camellia lanceoleosa. Next base: position 140,580,757 of record CM045766.1, on the reverse strand, counting down.
CTCATACTCCCCTGAGACTTGATTGACCACTAGCCTGGAATCGCTGAATACCATAAGGGCTGACGCTTTCATTCTCAATGCGCTTCTTAGTCCGGCAAGGAGGGCTTCATACTCCGCCTCGTTGTTGGATACTGGGAAACCGAGCGTAATTGCTTGCTCGATGATCAGCCCGTTCGGTGAAGTTAGTACGATACCTAGCCCGGCCCTATGCCTGTTGGATGCCCCATCGACGAAGAGCTTCCACATCTCGCCAATGAACAGCTTCCAGCAATCAGAAGGGTTCTGGGAGCCTCTCAATTCCAAGTCTCTGGTTGGCTCATTCAGGTCTCTTTCCTTGTCGCGGTTGAGTCCGTCTTCCAATGAGTTACCCGGTTTCGCTAATTCGGACGCCTTTTGCCCTTCCTTCACTTGTGAGCCAACACTTGTCTCCATTGCCTGGTCCATGGGCCGTGCTAAATCTGCACCAGCCAAATCAACTGGGCAAACTGGATGCGTTCCAGGGGCGAACTCTGCCACAAAGTCTGCAAGAGCTTGAGCCTTGATTGCGGTGCGCGGGCAAAACTTGATGTCGTACTGTCCCAATTCCACGGCCCATTTCAAAATTCTCCCGGTAAAGTCTGCCTTTTCAAAAAGCACCTTGAGTGGAAACTCGGTTAGCACAACTATTGTATGGGCATGAAAATAATGTGCTAGCTTTCTCGACACCATCATCAGGGTTAGCACTAATTTTTCCAGCGGAAGATACCTCGTCTCGGCCGGGAGCAGAGTCTTGCTTATATAGAAAATGGGCAAGTGCTGGATGCCTTCAGCGCGGACTAGGACAGCACTTACCGCATGTTGAGAGACTGCCAAGTAGAGATACAACTCTTCGCCCGATTGAGGTGTGACTAAGATAGGGGCTGAGGAGAGGTACACTTTTAAGTCTGCCAGTGCACGGTCACATTCGTCATCCCAGAAGAACTTGGTCTTCAAAGTTCTGAAGAAGGGCCTGCAACGATCCGAAGACCGGCTGATAAATCTGTTCAGCGCGGCTACCATCCCGGCGAGATGTTGCACGTCCTTCGTGGAGTTTGGGCGCTCCAGCTCTTGTATTGCCTTGATCTGTGATGGGTCGGCTTCAATCCCTCGGTTTGTGACCAGAAAACCCAGAAACTTCCCGGTGCCGACTTCGAAGGCGCATTTGGAGGCGTTCAAACGAAGCTTGTGGCGTTTAAGTATAGCAAACATTTCGGCCAGGTCGGAGAGGTGCTGAGACTTCTCCTTACTCTTCACGACCATATCGTCGATGTAAGCCTCCATGGTGCGGCCTAGCAGTGGGACGAACATCTTTGTCACCATTCGTTGAAAAGTTGCACCGGCGTTTTTCAGTCCGAACGGCATGACTTTATAGCAATACAAGCCTCTGGGAGTGGTGAACGACGTGATCTCTCGGACCGGTTTATACATGGCCATCTGGTGGTAGCCGCGATACGCGTCCAAGAAGCTAAACCTCTGATGACAAGCGGTTAAGTCCACCAATTGGTCGATTTAGGGGAGGGGAAAGCTATCTTTTGGGCAAGCACGGTTGACCGTCTTGTAGTCAACGTAGACTCGCCACTTGCCATTCTTCTTCGGAACTACCACCGTGTTGGATATCCACTGAGGGTATTGCACCTCTTCTATGGCTCCAGCTTCCAATAAGTTCTTCACTTCTTCTGCCACTACCTCGGCATGGTGCAGAGCTGAGCGGCGTGTCCTTTGGATGACTGGCCGTGCATTAGGGAAGACATTCAACTGATGGCAAATGAAGCTCGGGTCAACGCCAGGCATATCGTAAGGCGTCCATGCAAAAGCCTCCAAATTGGAAGTCAAGAAGTTGACATAGTCTAACCGCTCGGCGCTAGACAAAGATGATCCCAAGAGGAAGAACTTAGTTGGGTCGTTCTCGTCGATGCGTGCTTCCACCAAATCCTCGACCGATTTTTCCTCGGCCTTTCTTCCTACATCTTCAAGGACTTCCTTTCCCTCAGGCCCCTCAATCATCTGGACAAACCCCTTGGCTGCTCGGCTACCATTTACTGCAATGAAGCATTGTTTTGCCATCACCTGGTCTCCCCAAACTTCCTCTATTTGTCCAGTTGGCGCCGGAAAGCACAAAACTTGATGGTAAGTCGACGCTACTGCTTGCATGCCGTGCAACCAACCCCTGCCTAAAATTAAGTTGTAGGTGGATGGGACCTTGAGCACCCAGAATTCCACTTGCTTCACGACTGAACCCGCTTTGACTGGCAATATGATCTTCCTCACCGGCCACTCTGGCTGTGAGTTAAATCCAACCAAAGGAGACGTCGCTGGGGCCAAGTCCTTGTCCTCCAGCTTCATCTACTTGAAGGCGTCATAATACATAATTTCGACCGAACTCCCCTGATCGATCAAGATTCTCTTGATGTCAAAGTCTTTGACGCGAAGAGTTACCACTAGGGCATCATTATGGGGCATCTGGATCCTTTCCAAATCCTTGCTTGAAAAGGTAAGGACGTCTTTCTCCTCGGTCTTCCCCTTCTTCACGGCGGGCTGAACAGAGTGCACTTCCCTCATGTGCTCGGCTTTCTCGATCATCCCTCTCAGCTCGCAGACCCTGGCCGGTTCAATGATGCCATGGATGACGTTGATTACACCTTGCGGCGCCGCGTTTAGGGCGGCTAGGCCGTTTGGTTCGGTTTGTCCTGATGGTGCGGCCTTCATACCCCCATCTATGTATTGGTCAAGATGCCCGGCCGCCACCAATTCCTCCAAGTGTTGCTTAAGTAGCAAGCAGTCCTCTGTTCGGTGCCCCCGTTCCTCATGGAAGGTGCAGCGATATTTTGAATTGAAGCCGCTCTGCGCACTCCCCAACTTGGTCGGCCGGTGGACAAAAGGCTCGCCTCGGATCTCGCTCAAGATGCGGTAGATAAGGATTTTAAAGACCGTGGTGATTCCAGTCCGCGCCTTCAATTTTCTCTTGGCATCTTCTGCTGTGTCACGGGGAACATTAGCTCGGTCATTTCTGTGACCTTCGTTTCTGTCATCGCGGTTTAGGCCATGACGTTGATCTTTTGACTGGTCATTTGGGCGGTTGTCCTCCTGCCCGACCGAGTGCACTTTTCCTGCCACCTTTCTGTCCGCTGTGACAAGATTAGCCTTCTCGATCGTAGAGGCGGCATCCTCCTCCACACGGATGTGCTCATTGATCCGCTGCATCAAAGACTCCATAGTGGTGGGCTGGTGCATCGTGAACGAATCTCGCAGCCTATGTCCGACTGGAAGACCCCGCTTGTATTGAGTGATCGCCAGATTGGTAGGGCAGTCGAGGATCTCGTTGTAGGTTTTCCAGTACCTCACATTATATGCCTTCAATGAACCTCCAGACTCCATCTTGACGCTCAGGAGGTGGTCGACCTCCTTCGATGTTCGAGTGTTGGTTTTGAATCTGGTGACGAAGGCTTCAGCTAGTTGCTGCCACCCCTCGATACTTCCCTCCGGAAGCCTTTCGAACCACTTCAAGCCCAGCTCTCCCAAGCTTGCTGGGAATATGAGGCATATCAGGGCCTCATTGCGCCGGTGGCTAGCCATCACTTGCCGATAATGACTCACGTGCATGTACGGATCTGTCTTGCCGTCGTACAAAGTGAACTTTGGCTGATGGAATCCGGCGAGGAGTGGCGTACTCTCGATCTCTAGAGACAGCGGCGTGGCCGTTAGTCGCGCACTTTTTGTCTAAAGGCAGGCCAAAGACTGGCGCCGACATCACCACTTCTTCGCTACAATGAACTGGAATGCTCAATCTCTGCAACGCCGGCACTCTCTGAGCCTGTCGGCAGCACACTCTCTCCTCCAACACATCCCTGAGGTCTCCGGAACGGGTGGAGACGGAGTACCGCGACGTTGACGACGGGCGGGAGGGACGGTAGGTGCTGTCGCGAGTAAGGGATCCGCCCTCTCTTGGGTCAGAATCACTAACCCCATAGTTCCTAGTAATGGAGAGAGAATGAGTACTCCCCTGGCGGCGACCGCTAGAATGCGGGGACGGGGTGCGCTCACTGAGGTTGCCCTCTCTAGCAACACCCTTCCCCTTAATCTGGCATTTTAGCATCTCCATCTCCGCTACCATCTTGCGGATAAGGGTGTCTTGGTCTTTGAGTTTGTGCTCCAAGCGCTGCGCATGGGACTCTCCCTGCCGCCGACGGCTCTCTGGGCTCTTCGAGCGATCAGTACTCCTTCCGCGTTTGTCTCGCGCACTTCGCAAAGAAGTTTCCAAGCCTGCCATGGCTGGGACATTCGAGGGGCCTTCTCTTCATCGGACATACTCTGGTGTGACACCATCGATGACGGACAGTGGAATTTCGTCATTGTTAGCCATGGAAACGATCGATGAAGCTTAAAGAACAAGGGTGCAGTAGCAAAAGAGTTCCCACAGACGGCGCCAATTGTACGGGGGCGAAATATCCTCTGTTTTCTGTACTCCTTGGACTCCAAGCTTCTCGTGACGGCGTCTAACCTGGCAACACAGAAACGGTGAGTTGCCCGGCGGTGGTTTGCCAGATAGACCCTCCGACAATCAAGTCAGATCACTTGAGGAAGAAGAAGGCTGTTAGAGAGAGAGAGAGTATGTTTCAGATGGCGCAAATTGCTTACCTCTAATGTTCATCTTCCTCTCCTATTTCTAGGCTGGCCATGCAGCCTCAAGATTGTGCGCGCACTACCTCTGCTGTCCTTCCCTGGACAGGTGGCAATGCTCGCCTCTTACCACCTTACGCGTGTAAAGGCCTAGTCCTTCAACCAGTACATGCAGAACTGCCCAACGATATTGACGCGTGCTTGGAGTAGATGTCCTCTCCCCAACGCCATTGGCCCAAGTGGCACACTTGACCGGAGTGCCACGACCGGTCTATCCCTCGTAGAGTACTGCACTCATAAGCAACCCAACCGAGCTATCCATCGCCGACCAGTCCCTTAGCAAGGGACAAAAATATGATACCCGTGGCCGAGATGCGAAGGACCGGTCAATCTCGGTCGACCGGCTGCAAGACATAGAGGCCCTTCACCATCGTGCCTTCACTCTTGTGAAGGCACGCCGCCCCTCGCCTGTCCTCGGTCTAACCCGGGCTACCCTTAGCTCGGTCGTTTCACATCACTGCGCGCCCGACCGAATGCCTTTCAATTCATAGCTCGGTTGGACCTCCATCTACGCCTGATCGACCAATCCCTTCGGCTGCACATGACAGGTCGGCGGCCGCGACAACTGAGAACACAGCTCGACGCCGCGAGTTTTGACCAACTTGCGTTATCGTAGCTCGGCCGTATAGTCCGGTCCAAATTTCCCCTCTCACTTTTCAAATAAGATAAATAAGTAGTGAAACTTACAATTTAACCAATAATACTTAGATTAGGACACTACTTAGATTTGCCCATGGGATAATGAGTAATTTCTCGAAGGCGTTTAATTTTCAAATTAACATTTAAATTAAAAAATCAAAAAATATGATTGATTAATTAATTTTAATTTGTTTAATTGTTTTTTCTCTCTCTTCTTCCTTTCTCTTTTTATTTATAAATAAATCAATTAATTTTTTTCTCTCCTCTCTTTTTTTTTTTTACATTTTACACATTAGTCAATTAAATATTCTTTCACACCTATTTATTCAATTACACAAAAAAAAATATAAAATAAAAAAAATAAAAATCATCCTAAAATTATTTTCAAAACTTATAAGTAAATAAATTTTCAATTTTAAAAACTCTTTTCAACAACTTATTTTTCAAAATATAACACAAAACACTATTTTCAAAAATTAAACCAAAAGAACAAAAGTGTTCTTTCATATATTTGTACGATTGTTTCCACGAAACCCCACAAAAGATTTAAGAAAAATTACAAAAAATTAAAGAAAAATAATAGCATTATAGACAAAATCTTTTGTAATACAACTTTGCATATTATAGATGAACTTTGATACACATGATGGACTTGCATATTATAGATGAAATCTTTTATAGTGTAATTTTAATACATATGATGAACTTGTATTATGCACAAAAATAATTTGTACTATGCACATAAAAAAGTTACATTATCATAAAAATAAAAATATTTTGGTACTACGCTATTGAAATACAATTTCCACCATATTTGTCTTGAAATATTGTGAGTGTTTTGGAAGTTGCTATTGAAATGCAATTTCCGCCGTCTTTGTCATAAAAATATTTTAGTACTACACTATTGATGAATTCAGACTAGGTGTTCACGTGTGGCAATAGAAAACTAAGTCACCGAGATAGATATAGAAGACATTGGACATGAACATGCTTGGGTGATTTGCTAATGTCAGTCGTATTTGGTCGACTGTATATGTCAGATTGATAATCACTAAGTCACCTTTACAATGAATTAAACAAGAAAGCGAAGGAAAACGTTCAATTGCTTTTCACTTGGATATGGATTGAGCTTCTATCCCGTCTAGATGGCCCATCATGGATTTCTTTTCAATGATTCTAAGCAAAGCAAAGAAGAAAGAATTTCTATGGATTTTTTTGTTTTGTTTTTGTAACGCCCTCAAAAGGTAATACCAAAAACCCAATAGATGAGAGAAATAAACATAATAGAATCAATGTACTCCCATTCATCAGAGTTCGTATTACAAAAGATAATACATGCGATATACATTCATAAATATCCATCCTGAATCTATAGCATCTAACATCAATTAATGACAACAAAACAAATGCCTTACAGGCTTACATCTTTCCTAGATATAACTTGGTTTCAACAAAAGAGAGTTATAAACTCTGTACATATAATAAGCCCTTGGCTTGAATAAACATCTAAACATTTAAACAAAAAAATGGAGCCTTTAGCTACTAAGTCCTCCCAAGCTATGCCCTTGGAGGAAGCATGTCACCGGTACCTAAAAGTAGTTTCCTAAGTAGGGTGAGTCAAAGCCCAGTAGAGATAATATAACACAATATATGAGATTTAACTAAGATATAAGTGTCAGATAAACTTTCAACATTTATTACCAACTTAAGTTCTTCCCATGACCGTACAGTGCTGATACTCACATCTAAATCGATTTCCATTTATTCATTTCAAGTTATTTCATTTCATTCAAATCATATGCCAAGTGTGTAATTTTCCAAATAAACCAACCGAGACTACAACTCAGTGGTTCTCAATCAACATAATCATCATTCAAGCATTTCGACCTTTCCATTTTACGAAAATTTTGTCTGCGGGATCGGCACCCATGTATACATAAGGTTTCGGGACTTTCACCCTAGACACTCTCGGCCAACTTAATTTTCAATGGAGTCCATTCCCTATCTCCTCCCAAACAATGGAGCACATCCCCTTTCTTCTCCCAAATTGTCATACATATACAATGTATTTAAAAGTGTCGTCACATTCAATGACTATCAATCATGCACATTCAATGCTTTAACACATCGTCATTCAATGACTCAATTTAAATGATTAGTTTCAATTTACCTAATCCTCATGCTATTTCTACAATAATCATAGCTATCCTCCACCAATAGCCTAATACAAATATTTCTAGATAGATATTCAATCTTCATAACAGATAATTCGTCACATTTTCGTAGGTGAGTGATTAAACAAATCCAACTACACCATTCATCTATACTTTCCCCCAATTTCAACATTTCCATACCAATTTCATTATTTATAAAAAATAATTATTCCAGCATATTGAGGGCGAAATCCCTCATTTTCCCAAAAGTTGCCCAAAGGCCAAAACCAACAATTTTTAACACAATATAACCTCATACCCAAACCCCATGTTCAATTATATAACACTACATAGGAATCCCTCTCTTAAGCTTGAACTCAAACCCTAGGTTTTCTCAAAACACTCCCAAATCCCACCATTTATACATAGCAACAAATAACTAGGTTAAAACCCATATTAAGGTGTAGAATATCTTTACCTCAAGTGTAGAATCTCAAAGGAGAAGTGGAGAAACTTCAAAGACGCCCAAACTTGACTTTACTCGGATCAAAAGGAAGTCCACGGGATGCTCTACCTTTTTTCTCAAAAGGAGTAGGGTGAAGAAAACACTAGATCTAGGTCAAAATGTAGAGAGAGAGAGTGTATTTTAGAGAGAGAGTGTGTGCATTTAGGTTTTTGGAAAGTTTTAGAGAGAGAGAAGGCCGAAAAAGTGATATAAAATGTCACTTTCGCGATTTGAAATACACACAGTCCGCTCAAGCGGAAGAGTCTACGCTCGAGCGTCAGACACAAACTTTTGTTCTGCTCGAGCACAAGAAGAGGCCCGCTCGAGTGCAGAATACACACCTCCAGTACTTTTGCAGATAATAGACAAGTTGCTCGAGCGCAAGAATGGACGCTCGAGTGCCCACCCGCTCGAGTGTGAGAAATGCCGCTCAAGCGTAGAAAACACTCCTCCAGTTTTTTTGCAAACATGCAAAGTCCTGAGTGTTTGCAAACCCCGCTCGAGCGCAAAAAGGCCCGCTCGAGCGGAAGACCAAAACTCTAGGCAACAACATCCTAGATTAACTAGCAACCAACTTGTTCTAAACATGCCCGAGACATTCCAAAACTCAAATTCAAAGAGGAAACGGAGGAAAAGACATAAATAGCAACATTAAACCACAAGATCCGAGTCTGGAATACAACAATGGTCGGGTCAAAACCGGAATCGCTATAGTTTTTATGATTAGGTGTTCAAACCAATTTACGTTCACCTCAACTAATCCTGAAACTCACGCATAGCGCCCTTCTACGTAAATTGGACAAATCTCAAGTAGAACTCGTAGGCATAGCGCTAAAGAATTGATAGTACTTAGTGGGGGTTGAACTTGAAACCTTGAGGGAGTACACCCCAAGCTTCAAAATGTAGCAACTAGGCCAACCCTTTGAGATTGAATTTCTATGGATATAGATTCAGTTTTGGCTCGAATTATTATCTTGAATGTATTATATTCATCTAAAAGACCATTGAGTGTAATGAGGACCAAATCTTCATCATCCATTGGTAAAGCAGCCAAAGCTAGATGATCTGCTGTCTTCCTAATTTGATTCAAGTATTCTTCCATTGAAAAAATAAGATTTGACCACATTGTGAAGTCTATTCTTTAACTGATATTGCAAGAATTTAGGGTCGGTTGGGATATATGTGTTGAATTGAAAGTAAAATTATGGGTAAATTACACTTTAACCCCCTATGGTTTACCCAAAATTATGGAGCCGTCTTATAGTTTCAATTATAACACCTAAATTCCTGAACTTCATACCAAAGTGCAATTTCAGACGGAACCGTTTGTTTCAATAAAGTGTGTGTTGCACGACCAAAAAATCAAAATCTTCCCTCTTCAACCACACTAGATAATTTATTAGCTTCTTCTTCTTCCCAATTTTTTTGAAAATCAAAAAAGTTGGTTCTCTCTCTAAAATGCTTCCCTCTCTCTCTAGATTATCTATCTCATTTCTCCATCTTTCCCTTTCATTTTTGTTTCATTATTCTTCTAAAATCTATGTCTATCATTCTCTTAACTCAAATAAAGCTAACCTAGAATACACTATGTTTTTTCAAATTAAAGCCATGCACACACATACATATATATACACTATGTATAGGTAAATATGTATTATATATATATATATATATCAGTTAATACATATGTATATATATCATATATGTATAATTGAAACTACGCATCAATTCTTTCTTTGGTTACATTAACAACAGTTTCTGTCCTTTCCTTTTTTTTTTTTTTCTTCTTCTTCTTTTTTTTTTTTTTTTAAATTTTTTGCATAGAAACTACCATGGCTGCCTAGCCAAATTAGGCAAGAAAAAAGACCCCACACAACCCACAAATATATAAATACATACATATATACATATATATATATATATATATATTCAACAGTTATGGCACAAAGGAAAGAAAAAAAGTTAGAGAGAGGTGATAGTGGGTAGTCGCAAGAAAAAAGTGGGTAGTGGTGGTTGTTGGTTGAGTGGAGGTAGTGGTAGCGGGAAGTAAGGACCAGGGGGGTCACGTGCCCTCCCTGGATTTTGGGCTTTTTTTTTTTTTGCAAATATAAAGAAAATATTTTAAATAAAAAAAATTACAAAAATATTATAAAGAAAATATTATGAGAACAATAATGTTTATTTTGATTGAAAATGAAAAGACTATTATAAACCATATTATCTATGAAAATTTTATGAAAAATTTTGAATGTAACAGTGGTGTCATTATTATTGACATGCAAGTATAAGTAATCTCACTATAAAGATATGAAATTTATTAGATTGTTAGTTACATTTGACATGTGAGGTTCACTCTCTATGTATTTATTTACTATTAGTTGGTGATATCGCATACTAATGATGACGTGATATTACCATTATGTTGAATTTTTAATCAAATTTTGTATAAAAAAAATAATTTATCATTATATAATTTATTTCAACATTTACATCTATATTTTTTTATATTGTCCATGATACACTAGTTATAAATAACATTATTTTTTTGATGTTTCTTGAAATCAATCGTAAAAACTTACATGAAATATTTTTGTAAAATTTTTTGATATTGTAATTGATAAGTTCCCCCTCTAATTTGATTTTCTGGCTCCGCCACTGAGTGGAGGAGATGTGATGAGGTTAGTAGGTGTTTGCAGCTATGGATTGTTTGTTTGGATCTAAATTCTAAAGACAGAAAGATTAGTGTTTGTTTGAGTTTAAATTCTAGAGAGGGAGAGATGAGTATTTGTTTTGGTCTAAATTGAGAGAGATATATGTATTTGATGATGGTATGAGAGGTGTGTGGTTTGCCATGGGATGAGAAAGAAGAAGAAGAAGATGAATACAAAAAATTTAAAGAAAAATGAGAGAATATTCTGGTTTGTAACGACATTAAGAAGAAAATTAGAGAAAGAAATGAGGGTAATTAGACTTTTTATAACTTCTGTTACGTCCGTTCGAAATTGCACTTTGATATGAAATTCAAGGGTTTAAGTATTAGAAATGAAACTATAAGGGGGCTCTGTGTTTTTTGGGTAGACCACAGGGGGTTAAAGTGTAATTTACCCTATTATAGAGTTGATTATTTTAAGTGGAGAAAAATAAACTATAGAAAACGATAAATTGAGATAAAGATAAGTATTTTAGCAGAATCTATTAAGTTAGAAGAGAATTTTTAGCATGATTTCAAATAATAACTTTTATATAATTAGTAGCGACTGGTATACACTATGATTTCAGTATTATGTATTGTATATACTCAATCTATCAATTACAATAGGAGAAGCCTGTATATATAGGCCAAGAAACCTAGGTGTACAAGAATACAAGAGTCCTAAGTATAATAGGAATAGATAACAACTAACAACAATTATGCAGAAAATTGCTTTTGCATGGTAAATAAAATGCAGCCAAAACATTTTAATGAAGTAAAATTACAGGAAAATAAATACTGCAGAAACCAATTAAGGATGTGGAAAGCTTTTTTTAAAATTTATTTTTAGAGTAAATTACATATTAAATGTAGAAACAAAACTACAGCAAAAACCATTTTAAGATGCATAAAGTGCACAAAATATTAGGAAACCATTTTTAGATATGCAAAAATGCTGCTTTATATCATTTATGAAGTGATATAAAAGCTGGTTTTTAGCTTTTTGAGAAGATACTTAAAAAATGGCTTTGACTTTTAACCAAGCTTTTTGACTTTTTCAGAAAGTCATTTGGAAAGTTGGTAAAAAGTTATTTTTTTGGCTTTTTTACTTAATATTTGTTTATACTATCACATCACATTCAAATGACCAAAATACCCTCACCCATTTTAGAAAATAACCACGGTCACTCATGTCGTTCATTTAAACAACATGGAGGGTATAACTGTAATTTCATAGGTAGCTTTTAGCTACCTTTTCAAATGACTTTCAGGCCAAAAAAACCAGTTTTTAGGTCTCGTTTGGCATGTAACAGTTTTAGCTTAAAAGTCAAAAAGTTATTAAAAAAATCAAAAAGTCTATAACTTATATCAAAAAATTAAAAATTCTCTTTTCTCTCTACTTTTTGCATAACTTTTTGTAAAAACCCAAAAAGTCATTCTAAACATACTAGTTATTTTTACCTAATATTTTAACCAAAAAGCTAAAAAATTACTAAAATAGTCTGTTTCCAATTGAGGCCTTAGTACAGATTGCCCTCTATGATTTGGAAAATTACAGATACCCCCCTCGTTAGAATTTTTTATTTAACAAAATTAACTAAAAAAAATAAATTTCATAATTATTCTTCTATACAATAATAAAATTACCTAAATTATTAATTGAAATATATTTTTAACATCATTAAAAATTGTTAATTGACTTCATGACTTATTAACAAAAGGGGTGATTTGTTATGAAATTAGAAACTTCAAGGAAATAATATAATTTCTAAAATTACAGGAAGTGGAACGTAATTTAATTAAACTAGAGTGTATTTGTAATTTATCCAAAAGAAAAACAGACCAATACTGAAAGCTAATGTATAAAAGGGAAATTTCAGTAATAAGAAGTTAATGTCCAATAACAAGTGATAGGCTTTAACATAGCTTATTTGGTCCAGTCACATAATTCTAGAAATCCAAAATGAAACCTTAAAAAAATAAAAATAAAAATAAAAAACCAAAATATAAGAAAAGAAAAAAGAAAAGAAAAAGGGGACTGCATTTGAGCTATCAAACTCTATATGACATGTTAATAATCAATCAAATGGGAGAAACAACCGTTAGTTTTCTACTACCCTTGTCCTCGATGTATATAATTGTTTCTGCCTTTCAATATCTGCCATAAGCATTTGGTGAATCTAAGAGTAATGTTAGAGATACTAAAAATTTTACCAAATGTCTCACATGGGTGTGGGACCCACACCATGTGAGTCTCACACCCATGTGAGACATTTGGTAGAAGTTTTGATAAAACTTTTAGCATCTCTAACATTTTTGGTGAAACTAGGCTCACAACAACATATGTGTAAAAATAACCGCTGGCTAAAAAGTAAGGAGCTATAGAACAAATTAAATTATGGCACTTGGGATGGTATAAAACTAATTGTGACTTAATTTCAAACACAATAATATCACCATTCTTTGAAATACTCAAAGGCAAGGATCTACGTACAACTTGATCCTCCAAAGAAGCATATAATTGTGAAAATGCGTATAAGATGGTAACCTATTTAGTCCAAGACTCTCTAATCCCGTATTCCTTCATTATCCATGCATCGACATTAGCATAATTTTGGCCATTGAAAACAAGTACACAAAGGAGGCATTTTTATCCTCCTAAAATCCCAAAACTCCATAGACAACTTCCACGTCCATAATTGGGTTACAGTATCTCCCTGTACTTCTCTTTCGCTAAATTGAAGCAAACAATGCTCTTGGAGAGCTCAAAGCCGGATACGATTTGGCTTCCCAATGGAGAACTCCATTAATGTATCTACCAAGATTGTATAGATCCAATTACCATTATTGTGAATCATTTCCCCAAAAATAACTATACAGATACTATATGACAAGAATTAAAAAACAGCTGAACTCTAAATGTAGCACTTGTGCCCTTCAAATCCTTTGGGAAGTGCATTTGAATCCTTTATTTTATTTTGAGAATTTTTAGTGTTGTTGTATCTTAGTTTTGGAGGAGTACAAATCAATTTAAACTTGTTGGGATTGCTCGTTCACGCTTGTTTATGTTGAAAAGTTGTTTAGGAACTTAAAAATCTTGTTCTGGGGTCGACACCGGTCTTGGAGGTGTCAACACCTTCCTTTTGTTGTTGGCCACAAGGATTGACACTAGTCTGGGAGGGGTCGACCCTTGTCCAGAATTTGCTTACTGCTTTTTAGTGTTGACACCAGATTTGGGGGGGGGGGGGGGGGGTCGACACCTGTGTTGCTGTCAAACAAATTGTTCCAGCTTTTCTTCATAGGGGTCGACACCTGCAGACTTTTTTCCAGATTTCAGTCCGATTTTGGGCCTACTTTTTGGGGATTTTGACTTGATCTTTTGGCTTGACTTTGGGACTTCATTTTACTTTGACCTAGCACTATAAATAGGTCCCTCACTTAACCTATTCTTTACTTTTTCTTCTCTTTTTCCTTCTCCACGCCGTGAGACTCTTCCATCCTCTCCAAAATCACTTTTTGCTTAAAGATCTTTAGATCTACTCACTTGGAAGCATCTTCTTGCCTTGCCCCTTTGAGATTAAGTGTAGAGCTTATCAAGAGCTTCGATTTGATCCAAGTAGAAGTTGGTTTTGACAACTTTGGAGTTTCAACCTTGTTTTGCTCATCTTCTCTTCTAAGCTTGAGATACGAATTTTCTTTGAGTTATATATATGTTTTTGCAAGATCTAGATGATTTTCGAAATCATCATTTGATTTGTTTTTTTTTTTTAAATGGATTGTTGATTCAAGAAGATGAGTGATTTTGAAAGTGAGTTTACTTTCTTGTTTCTTTTAAAATAGAAATTGAGAGTTTTGAACTATGTTGGTAAAAGAAAGATGTTTTTGGTGAGATCTTCTCAAATCTTTGAAAATGGTTGGTTTGGTGAGAAAACCTAGAAATTGGGAATTTTTAGAAAGATATTGAAAATCTTTGGAAGATGTTATATTTATTTTGTGTGCCAAAATAAATGATGTTAGAAAATTGTTTATTTATTTACATATAAATGATGTTTTCATGGAATATGGGAATTGTTGAAGTTTTGAGAGTTGTTGTTTGAAAGTATTAATATAGTCTTGAGATGACTAAATTGTTAAGATTGCTTGAAATGTGGGAATTATGTTATCCCTTGGATGAATTGAAATAAAAGTATTTATTCATGTTGTGAAATTGCATTGAAATGAGAATGAGAATTTTGATCACAATGAGAATATTGTGTGGGAGTATTGAAAGTGGAAGAAATATTGCATTGTATTATTAATCATTGCATTGGCATATCAATTCATTTGATAATGAAGAACTTTGAAATTTGATTTGAAAACTTTGCATTTAGAAAAGAATGTTGAGAAACAAGTTTTCATGAAATGATTTTGGGGTAAATACGGTGATAAGTCTTGAAAGGTGGTGTAGATTATAGGTGTCGAGCCTTCTAGTTAATACTGGTAAAAATGACAGATTACAGGTGTCGAGCCTTCTAGTTGATGGTGGTAAAAATGACAAATTGGTAGTACTTACATAGTTTACTTGCAGACACAGACCTAAGGATTACCAGAGTTGTATTTACTGCCCCTTGAGTTAAATTGTTAAGCTTTGAACAATGGAAATTGCATGGCATCATTGAGCATGATGGTTTTCAAAAGATGAAGATGTGATTTATCTGTAAAAAGGCATAGCATGGCATATACATTCATCTCTTAAGATTTGTATAAAATGTATATACTTTGTGAAGGATTTCCTACTAGGCTTTATGCTCACCCTATGGGATTTTTTTGCAGGAAAAGACGTGGTGAATCCGCTTAACTGAGGGTGTGGAAAAATGTGTGTGTTGAGAGCACAAGGTTCTCATTTACTGTGATTCTATTTGTAAGCCAAGGGCTTTATATGTGTGGGTTTGAATAATTGTTATGTGTAACCGGCTTAAGCCTTGGAAACTTATAAACCCTTTGGGGTATTTATTTGTTCATTTACTTGTCGGATTAATGTATTATCGCATGAGGAACTATTTACATTATGAAATGCAAGTGTGGGATTGTATGATTGGTTTTCCTTAAAAAGAGTCATGATTATTGTATTGTCATTTGGGTATAAAAATTTGGGACGTTACACTAAAAATGGTGACGTAGGCCTAAGGCCTATTTGGGGCTCATATGGGTCACTTGGGCTTAAAATCATAAAAGAGTAGACTAAATTGTGGATTTAAAATATGGGATCAACTCCTCTCCAGTTGGCCCAATTGGAGTGTCATGTTGTCCTCCTTGGGCACATCATGGAGTTTCACTTTGATAATTTAAACCGTTCAATATGTAGAGTGTAATGCCCCCAAAACAATACAATAAAGATAACTCATATGCGGAATAAATATGAGAAACAACATACTTTCATACATCAGAGTTCACTGTTTAACAACCAGTTAAATGTCATGTAGGCTTACATCTTTCCAAGTTGTTGCTTGGTTACACAAATTGAGTCTCGCTCATTACATCTTAAGCCCTTGGCTTTACGATTAACACACATACACACATAATGCATAATTAAGAAGCTCTTGCTTCCTAAAAGTCCATCCATGCTATTGCCTTGGAGGAAACATCTCTTCTGTACCTGAAAATGATATTCCAGTCTTACAGAGACGCAGACGCACGCTCGAGCAAAGAAACATTTTCACAAGGCTCGCTCGAGCGCAAGAAGCCTCGCTCGAGTGAAGAAGCCAAAATCTGGGCAACAACCATTTGTACCAAAAGACAATCAACCAGTTCCAAACTCACCCAACAAGCCCCAAAACTCAAATTCAAAGAATTAAAGGATGGAAACAAGATATAGATAATAACATTCAACCACAAAACCCGAGTCCGGAACACCACAAGAGACAGGTCAAAACCAAGGTCGCTATATAGAGTTCATTGAATATTTTATTTTTATAAAAAAAAATCACGTCGATCAGATATTAACAGTTTATTTTTAAAATTATAATTACCATTGACACAAATTTGTTCTGTTCAAGTATCTTTGATATTTGATCAAAGTGATTTTTCATAAGGATGAAATACTCGACAAGTCCTAAATATTGAACGATTCGGATCATCGATGTGGCTTTTGTAGAGAATCCATAGAGCCCAACCTCAAAAATCTTAAGCAAGCTTTGATTGTTATTTATTTATTGGATAAATTATAAATACACATTTTGAAATTTAATTAAAATACGAATTGTCTTTTGTGATTTTGAATATTACATCCGGACCTTTCAATTTTTAATCGTATAACAAATTATCTATTTTATTAATAAATTATTAAATCAATTAATAGTTTTTAATCATGAATATATTTTATTTAAAATTTCAGGCAATTTTATTATTGTATATAAGAGTAGTTATAAATTTTATTTTATTTTTGTTAATTACTCAAATAAAAAATTCTGACAATGGAGTTTTTATAATTTTTAAAATTACGAATTTTAAGCAAATCTTAAAAAAAATGTATTTGTACTATCTAAAAAAAAAAGAAAAAGAAAAAGAAAAAAAGAATGTATTTGAAATTTATTCAAAGGAAAATGTGAGATGGCCAAATTACAATTGATGTTTTGATGACAATTTTCATGATTACCCTTTATCATCTATAGAAGGAGGGCTCAGTACATAATCCATTGTTGGTGGTGCCTCTCTGGTGATGAACAATCAGATCCATTGCACATTGCTTCACTTTAAAAGGTGACGGCATAACGAAAGAAACCTTGAATTGCTCACCACCTTTAATTTGATAGCCAAAATATTCTTAAACTTTTATGTAGCTTTCCCAAACATAATCTTCACAACTCTCAGGGATGCCAAAGAAGGTTGGGGTATAAGTAAAATTGATGCCATTAATTTTATCAGTAATAATGACATATGGAGAATCATTAAATTCCATGGAGCAACTTTCTTTATCCCCAGCTCTATAATAAACAACTCTCAAAGTGAACCCTGCAATGTAGTCATCTTCCCCTTGCACTACTGGCACTTCTAAGGATATCGAAGAAGACCCTATTATTTTATAGCTAAAACTATCACTGAAGTCACCGATATAGAAAAAGTCGCCTGTGAGCAAGGAGCTGTAACGAAGATGATATCATATGAATTTCTAATTAGTAGAGTGCTAGATGAAAATAAAAAAATAAAATAAAATAAATTTGTGGATACAAAATCAACTATAAAATCAATAACATAAAATATAGGTAGAACAATTTGATAGTGAAATTGTATCTGTTATGATAAGTCCCACTCTTTTCATGTGATATGCAAGATTAAGATTATGTCATGTTGCCTCGTTTGGCAACTCAATAAAAGTCACTAAAAAAACTAAAAAACCAACAACCTATATAAAAAAAATCAAAGATTTCCTTTTTTTTTAAAAAACTTTTTGCACATGTTTCCGTAAAAAACCAAAAAGTCATTCCAAACATACTAATTTTTTTTACCTCATATTTTAGCGAGAAAACTAAAAAGTTACTAAAATAGCCTGTTCCCAAATCATCTTGTGTTGAATTTTATTTTTTATTTTTTTATTTTTTTATTTTGCATCAAATTAATACGGTCACAAGTTTTAATTTGGGTAAATTACACTTTGCAGCTTTGCACTTTGCACCAAATCTCACTTTGGTCCCTACACATAAAATTGTGATAGTCAATCCCCTGCACTTTTGGTCAAATCTCATTTTGGTCCCTATACATAAAATTGTGACAAGCAACCCTACACTTCTAATCAAGTGTCAGCTTGCCCCTTCTATTACTCAATTCTTTAGGTTTTTAACAGAATCCAGTCATGTGATAAACATGTAACTACAAAATGAGAGCGAGAGAAAAAAATCATTCTTATTTCTTATCAATATACATTTTGTCCTACATGATAAACATGTGAGAGTTATATAATATATATATGTGTATGTGTTTGTGTGTTTATATGCTAAAAATTAGGACAAAGAGGTAAGAAAATAAAGCTTTTGAAATATATATTAAAAAAAAAAGGGCAGTAGAGAAATTGAAGACTATTACTACAAAAAACAGAATTTCATTATTCTAATTTTTGCAAAACCCCAGTTCATCTCTTTAATCGTTCACAATTTGCGTTTTGTTTTAGCTAAATACAATCAAAAATTGATGTAAATTTTGAGACAAAATATGTATAGATGGAAAATTTGTGTGATTTTCTTCGTTTACCCTCATTTTGTTGTCATATGCTTGTCACATTACTGACTTCTGTTAAAAACTTATACGATGGAGTAACAAAAGTGAGACATTGATTCTTCAGTAGAAGTACAAAGAGTTTATTGTCACAATTTCATAAGTACATGGAGTTAACTGTCATGATTTTATGTATAAGAACAAAGTGGGATTTGACCAAAAGTGTAAAGGGTTGATTGTCATCATTTCATGTGTAAGGACCAAAGTGATTTTTTTTTTTTTTTTTTGGCATCAAATTAATACAGTGACAAGTTTTAGTTTTATCATTTAGAATTAAAAGACTCATCAAAGTTATTTATATTTGAAAAAAGAAATGTCATATATGTCACATGTTTTTACCATTGTTTTGTATTATTGTCCACATGGATATTAATTGGCTCATTTGTTTAGACATAATTATTAAGAAATCAATGAAAACAAATAACATATTGTCATAGAGAAATGTTATTTATGACTGATTATTTATCATTACTTTGTGTCACTGTCTATCTGCATACTTATGATTAATTATGTTATTTGAAGATGATTATTAACAGATTAATGCAAACAAATGACATCTTTCCAAGTAGGTTGGTGATATAAAAAGATGATATAAACATGTGATATATAATCGTCTAATATATTATCATGTAGCTGGTCATAAAAATAGTGAAAAAACTAGTGAATCCTATTTTTGAAATTGTTGTTAGTGCCACACCATTCAAGTAAAAACTTTTGAATAAAAAATTCACAAGAGTAAAATATTATTTTCCATCTCTAATAGGCAACTCCTCTCTAGTCCACTGGCGTTGTTTAGGTCCATGAAACCCACCACAGTTTCATCTATTTTATTCATACAAAAATTAAGTCAATCTGATAATCATAGCCTATTTAATTTATTGCATTTGTCACCAAAAAAATTATATTATTTATTTTTTAAAAACACGATTGTCATTCATTTTTTTGTGACACATTTGATAAATTGAATATATTATGATTATCAGATCGATCTAATTTTTTTTATGAATAAAATATATGAAATGTCTGATAAAATGAAATATTAAAATTATCGAAATGAAACCCGAACCACATGGTCAATTCCACACACCTACACAGCGTCCTCCGGTCCATATCATCTGGACATGTGGGAATCCATCTCCTTTGGTATTATATAGGTCACATCCAAATTAAATTTGGTTTCACACATTTCACTTTTTTCAGAGAGATCATTTTTTTGCAAAGAGAGAGAGAGAGAGTTGAAGGAGATTTTGTAAATTGTTGAGCTTGTTCGAGGGAATGATTCGTGCACCATGAAAACAGTGAGGTTGTTCCATTCCATCCTTATTACGATTCGAGAGACTATGCTGACATTGGTGGTTACTCAACCACATTAAGTCTTCAAGTTTGATAGATCGGATATTTTTTCAAGTGATGCAAAACCATAAGCCTGTACTTCCAATAAGTTTGGAGGAAGATCTAAGATGGATTGAAGACTTCTGCAGTTATTCAACTTAAGGTCTTCTAGCTTGGATAGATGACTGAACCAACATGGTAGGTTACGAAAATTGTTTCTGCTTAAATCCAACACTCTCAATGAGGATAAACTCCTAAGATCAGCTGGAAAATCTCTTTCAGACAGATTGTGATCACTGAGATCTAGCTTTGTTAAGGAACACAAACCTGAAACAGAGGATAGTAAGAATCTTCTGGAGTCGACGTTTTTTCTCGATAAAACCCAAGATGAAATGAGAGAAAACTAGGATTTAGTTGTCAATTGCCTATTACATCCCTTCAACGATAACCTCCTAAGATTCTTCAGTAGTCCAATAAAGAAAGGTAGTTGTTTAATGCCTGTTCCATCTGCAAAAAGCTCTGTTAAGCTTTCCATAGGTCCCAAGTGCTCTAGAAACTCTTCTAGTTTTGCACAACCAGTGAGATTTAGATGTTTAACAGACTTTAACTTGTAGATACTACCTGGAAGATACTTGAGGTTCGTGCAATATTTCAAATTCAAGTGAACAAGTTTATCTAGAAGCCCAATTGATTCATGGAGCTCCATTAAACCTGTACAACTTTCAAGCAGTAACTCCTCGAGCATCGGTAGTGCGCAGAAGGTGGGGCTCTTTGTTAGGCATTTGGAATTACTGAGATTTAGAATTTTCAAGCTCTTGAACTATTGTTAAAAAAAAAAAATACCCAAAATTATATAATTTTTTTTTTAATCATGATCCACTACATAATTTATCCAAATCCCAAACAACAATGAATTTGCTAAGAATGTCATACCTTGCCATCTATCCGAAGTGTTTTAAATCTGCTGAATTGCATGTCTAAAATAACAAGTTTCTCTGGATGAAAATTGGATTGTAAATTCTCCAATGGGCAGTTATGCCAACAGAGCCACCTTAACATTGTTGGTATTTTTCCATAATAATACAAGAAAAATATATGACATAAATTAAATAGAAATGACAAAACAATTTTTTTTATTATTAAAGAATTAAATACAAAATAAACTATACAACTAAAAATACATAATAAACTAGATTATATCATGGAACATATTACAAGATGGATTTCCATGAACATATAAAATAATATGCAAGAAATAGTTTAAATGTAAAAGTTTGAAGAACAAAATATAAGAGATGCAAACCGAAGTTTGTGTGATACCACAACGTCCTTAAAACAGATTTACTGTCTCCCGATGGATGCTAGAGGTATGCCTACGTTTGTTTCCTAGGATACGATGGTCAAAACCAACTAATGCAGAAGCACCTTTTGAATAGCTTCGACGAACTTGACAATGGTTGCACTCTCTTTAACAGGAACCAAAGAAAGGGCTAGCAAAAGATGATAGGAAGAATTTTCTTTTGGTGGAAAAAAACATCTCCAACTTTTTATCTCAAAACACCATCTCCATTTTCCATCAAAACCTCTCCCAAAATTAACCTACTAAGTTGGAGGAGAAAGGCCTCTATTTATACTAGTAGGGGAGAGCCTTAGCCATGAAGGCTAATATCAATGGAGTCATCAAATGTCATCAATTCTAGCCATTAGGGCTAGAGTTACAAAGGTTCAAAACTCCAAAACCGTTATATAAATCATAAAATGTATATAATGCATAAGTTTTGAGAATTAAACTAGATGGGTTACAAAATGGATACAGGTGTTGGGTCACAACTTAATCCAAGCCCAATCTCAAACACAAATACAAACTAAGCCCAGCACAGCTCAGCCCAAAGCTCAAGACTAGGTCCAAGTCTAAGACCAAACCCAGAACATGCACAAGTACAAATCTAGGCCCAGTTTATACCATGACTAAGTTCAAATCTAAACATAACTTTATTAATGCCCACTTTATGCGACAATTCTCATTCACAACTCAATGGTTTTGGTTCATTATTTTTGTATTGCAATCTTCTCACTTAAGAGAATACAAAACCACTCAGACCTATCTTAACCGGTGGTTGGGTCCCACTTTAATTTCGAATTAAAGTTGCCGAAAAACCATTATTTTCCAACAAACTCTTCAAATAGATCTTCAAAATTTCCACTAAGGTGCACATGATTTGTTTGAAGCAATCTTAGCTTATGCATCCCATCAAATGCTTTATTACTCCATTGTATCTTCTTTAACATGGATAGGGTTAGGATCACACCTTCAATTGCTTCTGTTCCCTAATATAGTAATATTTATTTAAAAAACAAAATGGAAAATTAAAAGAAAGAAAGACTATTAAATAACTGAAATTAGCATGTCAAGTCGAAAACTTACTAACTCACAAGAAAGAATTAAGATTCGACTCTTACCTTGTTTTTTTCAAGTACAAAGCATACATCTTCATAAAACCACAATCTACTGCGCTTTTCAAGCTCATTCGAATAATTTTCACAAATAATTTCCCTCCCCATATCCCTAAGTAGATCATGCACCAACAACTCATTTCTTTCACTAATTCTCAATATATATCTACTAACCAAAACACTAATTCCATTTTGAGCAAAGAAACCACAACTATTCAATATAGTAATGACACATTCTTTGTCCGATCCAATGAAAAAGCATGCAATATCAAGGAAGATATCCTTCATTCTGTCATTATCTAGTGAGTCAAAACTCATCCTAAGCTTTTTTTTTGTTTTTTGAATTTGATGATGAGGAATTTGTTGTAATTCATCAAACGCACTTTTCCATTCTAGGATGTTTCTTCCAAACAAATAAGAACCCAAAATTTCAAGAGCTAGTGGAAGCCCTCCAGCATAACTTACTATATCATTTGCAAGCTCTGCAAAATTTTCTAATGGATTGGTTTCTCTGAAAACATGCCAACTGAAAAGTTGCAGAGACTCTCTGTGATCTAATTCCTCAGGCATATATCTTTCATCTACTTTCAATCCCTTCAACAAGTGCTCATCTCTAGTTGTTATGATGATTCTACTTCCTGGACCAAACCAATCACAATTTCCTACCAAGTTATTTAATTGACTTGATTGATCCACATCATCAAGAACAATAAGAACCTTTTTAGAATGGAGCCTGTCTTTCATCAAGTTAATTCCTCTGTCAACACTGCCAATCTTTAGATTCTTTGTCCCTAATAATTCAAAAAGAAGTTGTTTTTGCAATTAAACTAGGCCATTGAGTTTTCCTGCAACTTCTCTAACATTTGCAAGAAAACAACTTCCTTTAAATTGGCGGAAAATATGGTTATACACAGCTTTTGCAATGGTTGTTTTGCCTATTCCTTCCAAGCCGTATATCCCAATCATGCAAACATCATCTGATCCAATTCTCAACAACAAATTTATGTGTTCAACACGAGAATCTATTCCAACTGGGTGCACAACAACATTTAGGAATGTATGTTTCAGTTCACATAAAACCTCTTTAACAAATTTTCGGATGAACTTTGCTTCATACATGTCAATTTCGATCCAAATTAAAAGTAAAACAAGTGTATATTACAAAAATACAAAACCTCACAAACCCCACTTCCAATATGCAGTTAATAAATGTAAAATTCAAAACATCTTGAACTTACAAAGTGAACTAACTATACTTGATTTTCTTTTTAAAATATTAAAAACAATAAGTATAGGATTTTCTAGTTAAAGATAAAAATTGATAGCAGCAACGGCAACAAAATTAAAAGGATGTTAAAAATTACCCATGAGCAACATTTTGCAAATCCCAGCCTGATAAATTAGCAGCTTCAAAGAGGGCAGCTTTCCTCACCCCCACCTTCTCTATCTCATCCACGTAACGCTTTTCGTGTCTTCCAAATGCTTCTCCAAAACACCAAGTTTGGTGTCGTACATCAGATAGATCAACATCGTAGAATAGTGGGAGAACTAATTGTTCAAGTGTTTTCTTGCATTCAATGATCTTCACGTGCTCATCAAGGCACCATCTGGAAGAAGCATAGTTTGTTGAGAAAACAAAGATGGAGATCCTCAATTCTTCGATTGATTTTAGCAGGGCCGAAGAAATGTCATGTCCTTTTGGGAGTTCATCATTGTCCATGAAGGTGTGAATTCCAGCTTGAACCAAAGCCGCGTAGAGGTGATCAGTAAAGTTTTTGCAAGTATCTTCATCTCTGAAACTCAAGAACACGTCATAGCTCCAGCGAGGTTGTGCCGAACATGATGAAGAAGCAAAACAAGAAGAGCCATATAGGGTTCTTGTAGTAGCCATGGATCAACCCAAGATTAGAGATCAAATGAATTGTATGGAGGAATATGAGTGAGTGAGTGGTGGCTTTACAAAATGTAAGAAAGCGCTATTTGCAAGCACTCGGGTGATTCGATTTTTATTAATTCAGTACATTCAACTACAACCTTCCTACTCAAGGCATCTGCAACCACATTTGCCTTCCCCGGGTGATATACAATATTCACATCATAATCTTTTAGTAACTCAAGCCATCTTCTTTGCCTCAAATTTAGTTCCTTCTGTGTGAAAATATACTTCAAACTCTTATGATCAGAGTAAATCTCACATGACTCTCCATACAAATAATGCCGCCAGATCTTAAGAGCGAAAATCGCTGTTGCTAACTCTAAGTCATGCGTAGGATAGTTTCTCTCATGTATTTTCAACTGTCGTGACGCATAAGCAATTACCTTCCCATGCTGCATGAGCACACATCCTAAACCCTGTCGTGAAGCATCACTATAAATCACAAAACTACCTCCATCTGTAGGTAAGGCAAGGATTGGAGCTGATGTCAACCTCTGATTAAACTCTTGGAAGCTACACTCACAATCATCATTCCACTCAAACTTTACCTCTTTCCTAGTGAGATTGGTAAGTAGCGAGCAATACGGAAGAATCCTTCCACAAACTGTCTGTAATATCCAGCAAAGCCCTAAAAAGCTATGTACCTC
Organism: Camellia lanceoleosa; assembly: GCA_025200525.1. NCBI lineage: Eukaryota > Viridiplantae > Streptophyta > Magnoliopsida > Ericales > Theaceae > Camellia > Camellia lanceoleosa. The sequence continues at coordinate 140,555,457 of CM045766.1, read as the reverse complement.
TATCACAGAAGTAGGTAGTGCCGATCAACAATTGCCTCCACCTTCATGCTATCCACAGATACCCCATCTTTACTCACTATATGACCCAAAAAGGATACACTGCTCAACCAGAATTCACACTTCTTAAATTTTGCACACAATCTCTTCTCCCTAAGGATCTGTAGTACTACCCTCAAATGCTGTTCATGCTCCTCCTTACTTGATTAAATTAGGATGCCATCAATAAACACTACCACAAATTTATTCAGTTGGGGTTTGAATACTCTGTTCATCAAATCTATGAATGTAGCTGTTGCATTTGTGAGACCAAAAGGCATCGCCAAAAACTCATAATGCCCATGACGGGTTCTAAAAGTAGTCTTAGGAACATCCTCATCCCTTACTTTCAACTGGTGATAGCCTAACCTCAAGTCAATCTTAGAGAATACTTGAACTCCCTGAAATTTGTCAAATAGGTCATCAATACATGGCAACGGATACCTATTCCTCATTGTGACTTTGTTCAATTCCCTATAGTTAATACACAACCTCATAGACTATCCTTCTTCTTCACAAATAACACAGGTGCTCCCCAAGGTGAAACACTAGGCCTAATAAAACCTTTGACTAGCAATTTTTGTAACTGAGTTTGTAACTTCCCCAACTCCAATGGTGCCATTCTATAGGGTGCTTTAGAGATAAGTGCTGTGTTAGGGACCAAGTTAAGGGAAAATTCTACCCCACGATCTAGAGGAAGTCTAGGTAGATCCTTTAGAAAAACATCAGCACAATTACTCACTACAGGCAATTCCTTTAACTTCTATTCTGGAAGTTCAGTACTTACCACACAAGCTAAATAATCATGACACCCTTTTCTCAACATTCGGTTAGCCTGAAGGGAAGAAATAAAACAAATAGAAGACCCTTTCCTATCACCCTAAAAGAAAAAACTCATGTTGCCCCAGCATAGCAAAAACTACCCTATTTCTAAAACAATCAACAGAGATATGATGCTTGGTCAACCAATTGATCCTCAAAATCACATCAAAATCTTTCATCTCTAAAGAAATCAAATCCACTAGAAAAATCCAACCATCCAAGTTTACCACACAAGATCTACAGATATCTCCCAATACAACTGTTTCTCCTAATGGAGTAGACACGGTAATACAAACATCAAAGGCTCACAAAGAATAGACAATCCATGTAAATATCTAGGTACCAACTCTTAACCTTCAAAATGAAATCCAGGATGATTCAACACAAGTTTGAACAAAACTAACTCAACCACACACTACTAAGGACTATAAGGACTCGGACCTCGTCTAAATGATGAAGTGCAAGATATGTAACTCGATAAATCTTCAGCTCTGATACCACAATTGTCACACCCCAAATCCGGGCATGACCGGCCGTGGCCCACAGGGACTTAGCCCAAGGCACACGTAAGCCTAAACATGAACCCAAAACCATAAAGAATAAACGTGATGATAGCCCAGAAATAAATAAATCAACACTCAATCCAGTGACATACCACAAGTGAAAAACAAGTCATAATCAACTTCCTAAAAATATATATATAGTAAATGGGACACAAACCGCCCACAAAATAAAATAATTCTAAATAAAACCCAACCACAATGTATGCACAAAACTCGACAAACAGCCTAAAACAAATTAAATAAATGCCCTAGAGGTCCATGCAATTGAGTCTCAGCTACGCCACGAGTCCACCCTAAGTCCTTTTGACACCTGGAAGTGATAAAAATTAAGTCAGCTGATAGCTCAGTGAGTAGCAACATGGATAGTAAATACAATTCTGAAAACAGGGTTCAATTCCAAAATAAAATATATATCACAGAAACTAGTTTGGCATACAGTTTGGTAAATACAATCTGTTTCAAAAAGAAGGTTCCACACTTAAAATACTCATGTCTCGCAAGAACATGTTAAATGACAAATACTATTTGTTTCAAAAAGAAGGTTCCACAGTTCAATACTTTAAATACTCATGTCTCGCAAGAACATGTTAAATGACATTAAAATACTCATGTCTCGCAAGAACATGTTAAATGACATTAAAATACTCATGTCTCGCAAGAACATGTTAAAAGACATTTTCCACAGATTATAACATGAACACCAATAATTTTTCTGGGTACCAATAAAAACAAATAATCTGCCACACATTTCTCAGGCTATAAGCCCCGTTGGATCCAATACCGAACTAGGAGTCATCCTCAGGGTGGCACCTGGGCCTTTTCTCAAAGTCGATCCGATTGAAGGTCACCTAGTTATTTTTAAAGGTCTGTTCCTTACAATCGTTGAGCACTAGAGTCATCACGACCTAAACCGGATCTGTTCCCTAGTGGCCAGAGTCACCGCACACAGTGGAATAATTTCCCTGGACTAAATACACACATGGTCCCAATATTCAATACACATCAGTTTCGCAAAACATGGTAGTTCATCATTATAAACATGAGACCAAAACAAATAGTTTACAGTATGCCAAGTTCACACATGTTTCAGAAATAATTTGATTCATTTGATAATATAATAATTATCAAAACAGTTTAATTATGAAACAACAATTAAATTTTCCAACAGTTCAGGGTAGGGGAACATTTATAAAAATATGTAGCATGAAACTACTCACCTGGAAACGAAATAACATAATCCTCGAATAGAGTATGAAAGTCCAACTAGTGCCCTGAACCAATATTAAAACTACACGTCACTACTAATTTAAAAGTACTAAAGAATAAGAACTAAGTAACTCCAAACTAAAGCGCACTAATACGGCTCAACCCAACTCACCGTTACTCTTAAATATTACCTAAGTTCATGTTCTTCAAGATCTAAAATCACCCAAGACATGGGTTCCAGTCAAAACTTAATTAATTGTGACTTTAAGATAAAACAGAGTTTCAAACAAGCCTTTCCAACCTATTCGTTAACTTTGAAAATTACAAAACCCACTCCACGCTATTCGAAAAATTCCAATAACCTCCAGATATGATCTAATATATCCTAAGTTTCAAACCCAATTGGTTTCACTTGATTTGCTTATCAAAATAATTATCCACAATTTATTATATCCAAACAGGTTGTTTTCTGCAACACTTCAAAGAAATTGACGGTTCTCTTAATATACATGAGCAATCAATGCAAGGCCAAAAACGTACGAAACTAGACTCTTAACCGGTTCTAATGACACTAATTTGATAATTTTTGGATTTATACCCAAAGAGAATAACATTCCCGAATTTACTGTTTCGGACTGGTTTCCTGGACAGATTTGAATACCTCAATTTATATGGATTTTGACTCCCAAAAATTATAAAAAATTTCAGATATGCTATTCAATATGTAATTAATCTACCGTAAAAATTTCAGTTCAAAATTCCTCCGTTTGATATGATTCCTCAAAATTTAAAGTTTATGTTTTTAGGATCAAGAATTTCCATCCACCATTGTAACCCAAAACTTCCCAGCAACCCATTTACACAAGAAAATCCATTATTAAATACTAATATCTCTCTCTTTAACTCCTTCACAGCATAACCAAACCACCAATTAAATATAAAGAAATAATGAAACACACACCTGCATACCCAACAATTTCTTTGCCACATATGACCACTCTTACGCACAAATCAACCGAGATACACAGGTGATATGTTTGACTACCCAAATAACTCTATTGTTACATTAGTATAAGTATGTATGCAGGTATAACTATATAGAATAATCCCAAAACAGACCAGCCACACAACCCTCACAACGGCACAAGGAATTACATAAAGAGAATAAGAACAAAAAGGAAGATAGTGAGGAAGATTACCTTGCTAAAGACACCACAAAACTGAAACAAGCTGTCTCTTTCCCTCTCCCGTTTCTCTAAAACTCACGGCTGCTACTAGGGTAGTTAAGAAAAGGATTGATATCTCACCATTAGGGTTTTATCCACCTATAATAAATTTTCAAAATGGCCCCTTACTAACTAGTTTATTATTATTATTATCATTGTTACTATCATTAAGATTATTATCAATAGTCTTAAAATTTGTGAACTTCCATAAAAAAATTATTTATAGTTTAAAAAAAAATTAATTAAAGATCCCCCAAATATTTAATTTGCACCATAGGATTTACCATCAAAATATTTGAAATTGTAAAATTATTATTATTATTATTTAATTATGTACTTAATTTTTATTTATTTATTTATTTATTATTTTTTTTTCGGGTTCTCACACTTAATGCTTTTTTAGGTGCAAACAGAATCCAAGCACTCCTATTTGATGGGCTTTTGATCTTAAAATATATGGACGAAATCCGAAGAGAGTTAAAATAAAAATAAAAATAGAATAAAAATAAAAATGTAAGAAAATATTATTTTTTTTCCAAATAATTTCATTTTTATAAATGTTTTATTTTAAAATAAAGAATACATATTAAACCATGACATTATATATATTGATTTTGAGCAAATTATGCAAATGATCCCAACGATTTAGTCGTTTTATCATTTTGGTCCCTGTTGTTTCAATTTGATCAATTTTGCCCCTGAATTTTACGGATTGTGTCATATTAGTCCAATAAATAACGGCGGTTAAGTTTGATGGACAGAAAATCAAATGATGTGTCAATTTGGTCCATGTAATTTATAAGATGTGTCAGTTTGGTCCCTGTAGTTTATAGGAAAGTCAAAATAACAGGGACAAAATTGACATATCCTGTAAAATATAAGGACCAAATTGGCACACCATTTGATTTTCCGTTCATCAAACTGAACCGTCGTTATTTATTGGACCAATATAACATAATCTGTAAAATTCAGAAGCAAAATTGATCAAATCGAAACAACAAAACCAAAATGATAAAAAGGATAAACTACAGGAACTATCACTGTAATTTGCTCATTAATTTTATATGAATCTTTTTAGAGCGCGTCCATAAATAAAATTTTGGATTTGTTTCCTCTGGTTGTCCACGCGCTAAACTTTTAAGTCCATAAGGACACGATTTTTGAATCTCATAATTTTTGTTTTTCATCATCTCTTCATTCTCCTTCTTTACTTTTTTCTCATCCATTTTCATTTCCTCCATTACTCTTTTTTCCTTCAGATATGCTACAGAAGTGGGATTTTGTTGGAATGGGAGTAGGAGAAATGGACAATGGTGATTACTGCAGGTGAGGAGGGCGATCCCATTGAGGGAGATCTAGTGTGTGGCGGAGGAGATCTTAGAGGAGACCATGCCCATTTGGTGTTTCCCGATGAGGGTGATTCTGTTGACAAAGTCGGGGTAGTCCATCCTCGCTCTAACGGTCGAGAGTTTCAGTAAAGGGATAAGTAAGTCGCCATCACCGCCATCGCTACCACCTATTGGAGGCTACTTGCTGTGAAGGATCTCAAAGCCCCTCTTGATTCATCAGATAGGAAAAATAGACTTGGTGAATTTCAATGGATAGGAAAGATAGGCTTAGTGAATTTCAACAAATAGATTAAAAATATTAAAATAATTTTGACAGATAGATAGAAATTAAGACATATTTTAACAGATAGAATTTTTCAATAGATAGTTTATTTATAAAAATTTCAACAGATAGGTTTTAATAGACTTTTAACAAATAAATATTCTTATCACCAAATAAGATTTTTCATTAAATCTAATGACTATATAGTGGAAGGAGGTGGTGGTGGAGAAGGGGAAATGGAAGGGATGAGGAAGTGAAAACACGATTGAAAAGATGAAGGGTGTAGCTAGCATGAAAGGGGAATAAAAGTAGAAGTATAATGTTGCGTTTAGTTGGGGGAATTTGGAAACAAATTTAAAAAAGAAATTGAAAAATGTGTGTAAAATTAAGTGAAATATATGCATATTTTATTCATATTTTACATATCTTTTTTCTTTCTCCTTTCAAATCACTTCTCAAATCTTCTAACCAAATACAATGTAAAGGTAAAGATAGTTGAAGGGAAATGAAAGCACAGTGGAGAGGAAGAGCAGTGGGTTTTGTGCTCTAAGTTCATGGTTGATCATATTAGATGACTCTGATTTAATGGATAGTTAATAAATAGTAATGATAATATTGTGTGATCAAAGTTTGAATTTTCCGTTTGGTAACTTGCTTAAAAGTCATAATTTTTTTTTTTGTCTTTAGTTATTTTTTTAAAAATTATGTCAATTTTTTTTTATTTTTCTGGTCCGTTTTGTCAAAATGAATCTGAAAAGTATATATATATTTTTTGAAAAATTCCAAAAAAAATTGAAAAAGCCAAAATAAACAAAAAAAAAAAAAAAATCACTATTTTTTACTTTTTTTGGGGGTCTTTTTTTTTTACCTTTTTTTTTTTATAAAGTTTTTAAAAAAATTATAATTTTTCGATTCTTCTTGTCGAACTAAATTTAGAAGTTAAAAGTTTTTGAATTTTTTTTTTTTAAAAAGTTTACTGAAAACGCAAATAACTTTAAAAAAAAAGTCATAAAATAAGCAAACCCCAAAACTTAATATTAAGTGAAAAAAAGAAAATGTGAAGATATTACATAAATGTTAAAAAAAAACTTATTAAATTCAATTAGAAAACGGAAATGGGTGCCAAAGTTGTTTGGTTTCAGTTTTCAGAAAATAGTTTTCCAAAAATTCTACTTTTTTATTTTTCATATTTTAATGTTTTCAATGATTTTTTAAAATATTTTAAGAATTTTTAAAAAAAATTTAGATACACCTAACATAAATACACTTAAAAATTATAATATTCGTGAAAAAAATCTTTAAAAAATACACTAAATACCAAAAAATACAAAAAAAAAAAAAAAAAAAAAAACGAAAATTCAGTACATTTTTTTATTTTTGTGTGTTTATTAGTTTTTTAAAATATTTTTTCACAAATTTTTTTAATATTTTAGATATATCTAAGTAAAGTGCATCTAAAAGAGTAAAAAAATTACTTAAAATTTTAAAAATATTCACTAAAAACAAAAAAAAATGAAAAATAAAAAACTCAGTTTTTAGAAAATTGAAACCAAATACACTGATATTATTCAAAATGGAAATGAGTGGAAGGTTGAAATTAATGTTAATTTAAATTTTGAAGTTTAAGTTGAAATTAAAATTTTAATTTATTAAGTGACAACCCAAACTTTAATATATTTTTAGGGAAATTCCAATCTACACACTTTAAAAAAATGTGCACCATATACATTTTTAATTATGTTAATTTTTTTTAATTATGACTAATTTTTTTAATTATAACATTATTTTAGTTATAACTAATAAATTTTTTTTAATTATATAACATATTATGTTTAGTTATGAATTTATTTTTTTAATTATGATTAAAAAAAAGTGAATATAATGTTTCCCATATTTAAAAAAAAAATATATTGTTTGCAAACTTGATTTTTGGGTTTTTTTTTTTTTTTTTTTCTACAAGCCAAATGTTTTATAAAATCAAAAAAAAAAAATTCAAACAAAATATCACATCAAATCCCATAATTATTTCACTTTTTCTCTTACAAATATCACAATCAATTACAAAAAAAAATCAACTATCTTTCTAAACACAAATTTTTTTCTCTAATAATATCCTATTACTAAAACATCTTACAAAAAAAACCCACTTCCCATACACCCACATATATTCACCCCCAGAAAAACTCCAATTGGAGGCAGCGGGAGGGTGAGGCGTCACCAGGACACCGTAAATACTCATTCACACGGGCGGGGCGAGTCGGCACAATACCTACTTCAGCAGAAACCAGACAGTGAGAGAGAGGTTTATGATCTACGAAACCCCAAAACAAAATACTCCATACACCAAAACCAAAGCAGAAGCCATGTGGAGAAGACTCTCTACACAGCTCCACCGCTTTGCCGCCGCCGCCAACATCTCTTCTACCCCGCGGTCGCCTTTCCGGCCATCAACCATATCCTTTTCTTGCTCCGTCACTTCCAATTACGGTACAAAGGTTAGTTAGGGCTTTGTTTAAAGTTTTATTTATTTATTTATTTTTTGTTGCTGTTAATTGTTAATTGCTTTTTACGGTAGTCAATTTGGTTTAAATGATTGATTTGATCTAGAGACACTGCGATTAGCTGATTCTAATATAAACATTCAACCTATGTTTGGTTGGGAAATTTGTGAAGGAATTTAGAATGGTAAAGAGAAAAGGTTGTGAAATTAAGTGAAATATAAGGATATTTTATTTATATTTCACATATTTTTCGTTCCAAATCTCTCAACCAAACACAGTGTCAATGTTCCCACATATGTTATTCTAAGAAAGAAATTGAAGGATAATTTCCTGGAAATCTCGCATAGCTACAACAATATGATTTGATATTATAGACTCTACAACTCAATATTTGAATTACAAATTGTTTGATAAAGAATATGCCTAACAAATAAAGTAATATAATGTTATGGATTCTTATATGTAACACACAACCACAAAGCGTAGTGGGTTTTGTATCCACCGTCCACACTAATATAGCATAAGCATTTCCGAGGCCGCAATATTTAGATTCAATACTTGATTGAGCGACGATATTTTTCTTTTTGAAGGCACGAGAGAGTAAACTTGGGACTGAGAATGATGGGTTGAGCAGCGGTCATCTAGGCACCCAGCCCAATAGCCATCCGGGAAACATTACGGAGAAAGAGAGTTGAAATGGCTGAGAAATAAATCTAATTCATTGGATAATTTTAGATAACATAAAATATGTTGTTGACCATTGTCCATTGAAGATCAGTTGGGCTATGTACAAATTGGGAGACCTAATCTACTGAAAAGGAGATATTTGGTTTAGTGTGAGAGAGATATTGAAGAGCGCCAATGGTCCATTGAAACTCAATTGGAAGGGTTCCCGACAAGGGCAGAGGGAGGTGGTGGTCAGGGTGGGCCCTAACACATTTTTATTTTATTTTATTTTATTTTTATAAAATCCATCATATATATAGGGTATATATATAGTGTTCATATAATCTTCTTATACACGTAGTGTTTGTGTATTTTTTTGTTCCCTGAAACACTGAAAGACACTAATGCTCTCTTTACCCATAACTCAGGTATCATCTATCTTGAAACTTGAAGAGACTCCATTATTCTACCGACGGTCCATTTTCTTCTTAATTCAGTTCTCCCCCATTCCCTCCTATGCCTTCAAAAATTTTTTTTTTTTTTGGTTTTACAGTATTATTTATTTATTGTCTTTTGGCTATTTCTCTATTTGCTTCAAAACCAAAGGATTCCCTTTGTTTGAACCTATGAAGCACAAACACGGATACGGACATGGACACGGGACACGGTAATTTCTAAAAAATGGGGACACGGACACAGTGGGAGACACAGCAAATATTTTTTTTTATTATATATTTTTATGTATTATGTAGATTTATATAACATTCATCCTAAATCAAAATTAACAAATACTAATATAGTAACATTAATTCAAGTTTCAAGTAGATGTAGATCCAATTTCTTGCACGTCTTCATCATCATTAGCATCACCATCTTTTTCTTCGTTTGCACCTCCATCAGCTGTAAACAAGACAACCTCCATCTCAGGTTCATCAAGTGAGAGATTTGCAACCTCAAGGATCCTAACATCATCAAATGAATCAAATGTGTCGCCCGCAATATCCCATAACTTGGTCTCTCCTTCAAGGTATTGTGGGGTTCTCCTTGATAAAAGACGAAGGTTGCTATGAACAAAAATCAAGTCCTTTGCACGTTGGGGTGTTATCTTGTTTCTTCTCATTGAATGGATAAAAGAGTATATACTCAAATTCCTCTTAGCACATGATGAAGAAGAAGGTTGTAAAAGTACCCTTAAGCCAAAGATTGAAGAGTGGGTGCAGATGTCATTGATTACCATTGTTTGGATACCTTGTTTTATCAACTTGACCCTCTTAAGCATGACAATGGAAGAAGCATAGCATGTCTTGACAACTGAAAGAAGTTTCAAACTCACAAACTCATTGTACATTGCCAACCTCATAGAATGATTACAAATAAAATTCTTGATCATCATCACATCACCAACAATCTTACTAATCCAATTAGACTCTTCAAATGCAACTGAATTATTTTCCACATTCTTGGCAGTACAAATACTCTTCAAGGCAAGATTGAGGGTGTGCACAACACAAGGAGTCCAAAACATGCGAGGAAATTGCGCTTCAATTAGGTGCCCCATTGCCTTGCAATTTGGGGCATTATCTGTATTGATTTGAACCACATTTTTAGGCCCAACTTCCATGATTACTTCTTTCATCAAGTTGGAAATAAAATATTTGTCCTTTGTTTCCCCTAAACAATCAACCACTTTAAGAAACATAGGCCCACCTTCAGTAACAATCATAAAATTTATTAATGGCCTTCGTTGGGAATCACTCCATCCATCACTGACTATACTCACACCCTTCTCTCTCCATGTGCCTTGAATAAGGTCTAACAACCTATCAGTGTTTATCCTTTCTTTTTGAAGCAATGTAGTTCTCAACATGTTATACCAAGGCGGTACATATCCTTGTATGTTGTTATTTGCAGCAAAAGTAAATGCACTAACATAGTAAGGATTTCTTGCCAAATGAAATGGCAAGCCTGCTGAATAAAACATTCTAGCTATCTCACCATTTAATCCTTCTCGAGCCCCAATGTTAAATGCTTTCATAACAGGTTACTACTTCCACTCCATATAGCAGTTGACCTCTTCCTTTTTGATCCATAGATTTCCTCTGGTTCATTGAAACATAAACCTAATGATGCACTTGAACTAGTAGGTGGCAATGGGACTTTCTTCAACCTAGAGTTTTTCAATTTCAGCTCTGCTTCTGCAATTAATTTCTCAAATTCAGCTTTATCGTTACTTGTTACTTTTGGACATACTTCTATTCCTTGATTTTTAATTTGCATCAAATGGCCTTTTGCCCTAGTGTATGAACCTTTACGTGTAGCCTGACAAAAGTTGCATTGAAAAGTATAGTTCCCCCTCCCCCCCGGCACCAGATTTTTCTAATCTAGTCACATATTTCCATAGTGGCTTATCATCTTCAGCATCCAAGGCAGATGGTGTGTTACTAGCAAAATTTGAACTAGACATTTTTCCTATAAATTATAATCATTATAAATTAACATTAACATTAGAGGGGGGAGGGAATGAAAGTTTTACATACTGTGTGTATATATATAATCCTATAATTATTTTAAATTTAAAAAATACAGTTTTAGAGATATCTATATATATATATACATATAATTACATAAAAATAAAAAAAAAAAAAAAATAGAAACAATCATATATATATATATAAATGTATAAAAAAATAAAAAATATATGGGATTATGAGAGAGAGAGAGAGAGAGAGAGAGAGAGAGAGAGAGAGAGAGAGAGAGAGGGGCTTACCTTCGAAGTCGTTTGGATGGAAGACGACTAGATGGAGATCGACTGATGGAGCTCACAATCGACTAATGGAGGTCTTCGATCGACTTGATGGGGTTTGGGCGTCTTCGATCGACTTGATGGGGGTTGGGGGTCTTTGATCAACTGGATGGAGGTGGTGGATCAACTGGTTCTCCCTTTCACTCACTCTCGACTAGATGGAGGTGATGGAGTCCGTGTTAGGGCATTACATCGTCGTTGTTGTTGTGTTTTTTTTTTTTTTTTTTTTTTTTTTTACTTTTTAAATTTTACACTTTGACCCCAACTAAATATAACAAAATTAAAATGAGTCCCTCCATGTCCCATGTTGTGTCCTGATATGGACACGCGTGTCCCCACCGTGTCCCCTATAAAAAATTCATTAGATTAAAGGGACACGCCATCTAGCGTGTCTCGTACGTGTCCCCGTGTCCTCAGTGTGTCCGTGTGTCGAATACTGCCATGGCTCGGATTTTGGAGTGTCCATGCTTCATAGGTTTGAACTATTTATTTTTTATTCATGTTTCCCTTATTTTCCAAAGGATTTACAATAAAAGAAACTACTTAGGATCTTGATATGTTCATAGCCATCTGATTCTAGATTTCTCGGATCCTTAATCATAAAATTGTAAACAAAAATGCTTGCATTGTTGAACTCCACTCAGAAGACCAAAAAAAGGGTTTTCTTGAAATTTTAAGCCACAAGTGTGTGGTTTTATCTTTAGAGCAAATAATTTTTTATGGCCATATAAATGATACTTGCTAATATTTTTTTTTTTAATTGTTGGTAGGCAGCTGGATCCTTTAACCACCATGAGATGCAATACTCAACTACCATGCTGAATGATCCTGACATACACGAGGACTTTAGACCCACTAATAAGCTCGAGAGTTCTGGCCTTTCTTTGAAGGATATTGTAGAGCAGGTAGACAATAGTCATCTGTACCTTATGTATTAGAGACACTGAGCCTCAAGTATTTTTTCTTTTAATTATCAAGCAAAAAAAATTTAGCTGTTTATTTGTTAAGAGTCTGTTTTTATTGATTGCTTTTAGCTTTTAGTGTAGGATGTCAGGGACAACCCGGTGATGCTTTACATGAAAGGGGTGCCTGATCTTCCCCGATGTGGATTCAGCTCACCAGCAGTAAGAGTGTTGAAGGAATATAGTAAGTGTTCTCTTTCTTAGTTTTACGACTATTTTTGTACGTTTCATTCCCTGGTTCAGTTCAACAACGATATCTCTTAAATGAGCTTGGATGATTTACCCTTGTTTATGTGGTCCATAGTGAGTATTTGGTTTAGTCACGTTTTGAAAATGAAAATTGAAGTGCATTATATCTGCAGTTGAATAAATGTGCGAGGCTATATAGTTATAGATGACCATTTAGTTTGCTTAAAAGTTTGAATAGGGAAGTACAAGAAGGTGACACAATAGAAGCATTAAATGGGTAGCTGACTTGAGTTATATGAGATAGTTGGGGTTACATTTGGGCATCCTATTTGTTGAACTTTGATCTGACCTTCCACTTTATTGACTTGACTGCTTTAGGCTATTATGGCATTCTTACCATTGATATGCATTTTGCAGATGTTCCTTTGAGTGCTAGAAACATATTGGAAGATCCTGAGCTTGAGAATGCCGTTAAAGCATACAGGTAACTTGGTGCTTGGTATTATCCTATTTAGAACACTCATTTAGCATTGCTATACATCTACAGAGCATTAAGAGCCTCCAGCTCATATATAAGGCACCCTCACATTGGCACTTCTTAGTAACACAAGATGTACTCAAATTACAGTGATAATTACCATTTGTTGTACCTGAATAATACCCTTCACATCGTGGTTGGCCTTACTGGCACCATATTATCTCCAACTCAGACAAGGGATTGTCAAGTGGTAACCCATACTGGTGCATGTCATCTTCCAAAATAAGCTATTGGGGTTGAGTCTAGCCTAAGTAGGGGCACAGAAACCACCAAGTATGTTATCTTGGCTAGCTAACATGCTCAATGCCTTATCTTTTTGCCATGGCACACCAAGACAAACCAACATAGGACATCTTGAGGCAAGGCCAGAGCACCACAGAATTGTGTTGAGGTTTCAAGTCATCCCTGCTTGACCAACTGTGCTCGGTAGCAACATGGCTCTGTATCCCATTTGGCTTGGTTGAGGGGTCCTCTGCCAGACCGTGACCCTACTATGTCTTGTCTCCTCTTTCTCTGTAAAGCTGTCTCCTACTCATCAAGACATCTCCAACTCCATCATCCAATACCTTAATGCCCTAGGTTGGGTGTTGGGCCTTGGAATCCTTGCTCGGGCCATCATTGGAGATATGTGGCTTAGAGGCTAGAGTTGGGGATTCATTTTGGTGCTTTTCCATTCCCCTACCCCAAGGGTGTCTGCACCTTGATCAGTCTTAGAGAGATTGGTGCTCTAATCAAGACATGATATTTTGGAAATTGTATCATATGCAACACTAAAGCTCCTTGTGATGCCTACATTGTTGCTCTTATGATACAAATCCCAAGATTTGATCTTAGGATGTAGAGGTGGTTGGGATACCTCATTCTTGTTGAAACAAGGAGGGTCAACTACCTCTCCAAGAGTGAGCTGACCTCCATGGTTTGACCATCCTATATACGGAGGCCTCTATGCAGACGTTGAAGCATTACTACCATTATCAACCATCTTTACCATCTCTGGTATGCAGCAAGACCTTTGCACCGCCTTCCTTTCTCTCTTCTAAGGCTTCTTTATCTCTCACCTTCTCCCTCACTGGTGATTACCTTGACATCTCAGTACCCGTGTTCTTCCCAAAAGGCCATCTGTAGGCCACCTCAACAAATACCACCCACAACATTATTGCTTATAATTGGGATGTTTGGGTAATGTTTGTAATAAGTTGGGATCTTAGTTTACATGTTTTGTTTACATTCAAGGTGTATGATAGCATGTTTTGTTAATTCAATTTTTTTTTTTTTGGGGGGGGAGGGGGGGCAGTGAATAGATAGAGTGCTTTCTAGCAATTGTCCTTGTGCTATAGAACTAGAAGTAGCTGACGTTACTAAATATTCTCTTACTGGAAACGATGTATTTTTTGTTTTGTTTTTTGTTCTTATTTTATTTTGATTTGGTTTTGTTTTCTAAATTGCACTGCGGCAAATTTTTTTATTCAAGAAGCATGATATTGGAATTAGAGAGTATATCCATTTTAGTTTAACATACTGTGGCAGCAATTCAAAGAATTTCCTTAGGCGGCATTTGAATAGCATTCGTTTCAAGTGGATTTAGAAATTACTTAATTGAATGATCCATATCCAGCAGTGGCTAAGAATACATAGCCACGGCAGCATATGTTTAGAAGCCCGTTAACACTTCTTCAGACAAGTTTTAATTGATCAAATTTCTTGCTATTTTAACTTTTAATATTTAGGCCCCGTTTGGGAATTGGCCATTTTAGTTGGTTCTTTGGCTTTCTATGAAAAGATGTACAAAAAAGTAAAGAGAGTGATGTGATTGGGTGTTTTGTTTTATTGGCTATTTTAGCCCAAATGGTTGAGATTCAGGTATATGAAATATATTTTTTTCCAAGAGATAGCTTAGCTTGATAGACATGGCCAAATCTTGAATGGATTTTTTAGGATGCTGTTTATGTCAAATATCCACAATGTTGCCTATGTATCAGTTATACATGTTTTTGGGATTATTTGTGAAAAGTGTGCTCAGTTGTCATATTTTAGTGGTACATATTAATATCAAGAAGCAAACATTTGCAAATGGATTGCTGTTTAAGCCATGTACTGATCATTACCTAGCAACCCATTTGGTCCAAAGTTGTTGATAAAACATGTAGTTTGTTTATACTTGTTTCAATTAGTCTCATGGTCTATCCTTGCAGCAACTAGCCCACATTTCCACAAATATTTATCAAGGGGGAATTCATCAGAAGATCGGACATCATTCTCAACATGCACCAGGTATTATCATATCAAATTTGTTTTTCTTCTTAAGCCTAGGATACATCATACATTGTTTTAGTGGTTTGGTCTGTCATGTAGACTAACGAGCTGAAGGAAATTCTTAAAGATATTGCTGCCAACTAGGAGAGATCGGAGTAACTCATGATTGTTGGCCATGTCTAGTTACTTAAGAGTTTGGAATTGTCTTTGATGTTTTAATTTCTTTTGAGGTAGGGAAATTGAAGATACCGGGTTTAAATTGTATTATAGTGGCAAGGATAGATAGAGGAATGTGGTAGGAATAATAGTTGCCTAGGGTCTTGTGGAAAATATAGTGGCGGTTATTAGGAAAGGTGATAGGATCATTGTAGACACCCCATTTTTGACCGCCCTCAAGACTTGGGCATTACTGATGGTTTGCTCGGTGTTGAGAGATGTGCAGGCCAAAGATTCAATTCCTTCGGCAAGGAGAGAGGCAAACCCTTCAAAACACTTTGTTTAGGGGTTTGGAGTTGAAGAAAAGAGGAGAGGAGGGGAGAAAATAGGTTGGAGAAGAAGTTTGCCGTGAATCCGGGTAGAAGAAAGTCGAGCGGCCTTCGCTGAATCAGGCTTATTCAATTGCATACTTGGAGCTACGCTATGAGGCCACCATCGTTGGAAAGAAGACTTCCGGGGCTTCACTTTGTACTCAAGAATCTCCCAAAGCCAAGTCCGGGTGGAGGAGATATGATTGGTTGAAGCTGGGCATCATCCCGGTTGGATCGAGTCTGCGCGGCTTCACGGAAAAGGACATAACTTTTTGCACAGGAGGAATTTTGATGCAAGGTTTGCGCCATTAGAAAGCTAACTTCCGGGGCTTCAATTTGCATACCCACCGGCACTTTTTTGACCACGGAATCATCTATCGGCACTATATTTGGCCGACCGGCACTTTATTTTGGCCGATGATCAAATTTTCTGGCCGGTTTGCACCCTTTGCACCCTCCAAGCCTGGTGCATACCAGCTGTGCCAGCTGGGATGCACAGAACCAGATCCACGTGCATACATGTGCCTATTTTGCAACCTTTCCACCCTTTTGACCCCTTTTTTTTCCCTCTAAGAGGTTAAACCCTTTGCCAAGCTTCTTGGAGAAGCTTGGCCAGCTGTATTAGCTTCCTCTAGAAGCCACAAACTCTTTGCACCCCTTGACCCTTTTCCTTTGCTTAGCCACTAAGTCTTAGACTTAGTCTTGGCCTATATAAGCAACCCTCCTCCTCCATTGTTTAGGGTTGGAGATTCTTAAGCAAAAAACTAGAGGATATACATATATTCTGATATAGATACATATATCCCACCTCCTTCTCTATATCTATCCTATCCAAGCTTCCAAACACCTTGGTTCTTGTATCATTTGCTCTACAACACCTAGCACAACACCTCCATCTTCCATTCCAGCATTTGGGAGGTCATTTGCAGAGGTTAGGAGCTCAGAAACTTGGACCAAGGGGTGCTGGTTTGTTGGTCTACAAGGGTAAGCACACTTTTCCCCAAAACTAGCATTTTCTTGGTTTATATCTAAGCCATAGTTGCATGTATTTTTGAGCTTCGATGTAAACTACAAAGAGGCTTGTTTTGAGTCCTTCTTCAACATTGAAGAAGGGCTCAACCTTGTTTGGGACCCCCACGTATGACTTGCTTCAATACCCTCTTGGGTCCTTATTTTGTTGCATGTTTCTTTAGCCTACCATGCTTCCATTTTTGGGCCTTCGATAGGCCTGAAAAGTGGTTTATTTTTCCCCCCTCTACATGTCTCATGAAGGGTATTTGGCTGTTTGATGATAGCATCTAGCACCTATCTCTTTACCCCCTTGTATGCCATGTTTCTTGCATAGTATATTTGGCTGGCGTATAATCTGTTTTTGAGCATGTAATAAACTGTAAGTAGGCTTATTTTGAGCCCTTCTTCAACATTGAAGAAGGGCTCAACCCTGTTTGGGACCCCTATCTTGCACTTGTTTCATAATCTCTTCTATTTACCGTAATTTTGCATGCTTTGTTAGCCTATCTTGCTTCTATTTTTGTGGCTGGTCATAAACTGGAAATGTGCTTGTTTTTCCATGTATAAGGTCTGTCATAGGTTGTTTGGGTCAATCTTGGCATGCTTTGTATAGCCCCTTTGCATTGTAGCTTGTATGCTTCAAGTAGGTGCATGTGTAGGATGCATTGCCTCCATGATTTCAAGGGTTTGGAACCCTCTTACATGCTATTTCAGACCCTAATCCATGCTCACATGTTCATTTTTGTCATCTCTTTCATGCTTTAAGGGTGTGTCCTTTTATGCATTTAAGGGTGCCTTGTGCATGCTTGTGTGTTTAGAGCTTTTAGGATGCCGTGAGTGTGAGTTTTGGGTGTATTTTCACATGCTGAAAACCTGTTTTTGGTTGCTCGAGTCTTGCCATGATTGGTCTTGTCAAGTGTGGTTCAAAGCCTCGTTACATTGCTTCAAGCACTAGGGCTATTTGCATGCTTTGTTTGGTCTTGTTTAGCTTGGTTTGGCACCATGTTTTACATCATTTCAGAGCTTTTCATGTATGCTAATAGTCCATGTTTGTGCCTCTTAGATGTGTTTAAGAGTTGCTTAATTATGCTTAAGTGTTGGTGCCTTAACTTATACATGTGTGCATGTGTGTTTGGCCCTCTTGACTTAGCATTTTGGCCACTGTTTTAGGCTTGTTTGAGGCTGCCTAATCTAGTTTAAGTCCATTCCCTCATGTGTTGTAGCATGCTTACTTTGTATGTGTTGCTTAGGTTGTGTGCCTAGCATGTTTATATACTTGCATGTTCATATTGCATGTTAGATTGCATGCTTAGGTTGCATTTGACATGCATGCTTTACCTCTTTAATTGAGTATGATAGAGGTTGAGCTCTTTGTTTGTTTATGTGCATTTCATTCCACATTGAAGTTGCACACTTTGGCTTCTTGGGCCATCATGCATTGAAATGCGTGATTGGTGGCCTGGGGGTCGAGAGCCATGCTCCCTTGAGTCCATCGCATGATAGGGAGTGTGTCCGTGCATACATTTGTCCCAAAATTCCATACCATGCTCTGTTGCTGTCTGCTGCTGTCAAAACTGTCTCCTGCAGGAATTTAGTGCCGACCGGCACTCTTCAGTGCCGACCGGCACACTTTTTGTGCCGATAATCTCAATTGCAACGGTGGCCAAACCTCTGACCGATGGTCCAACCCTTCACCGGTGGTAATATTCGGGGTATGTGGAAGGTGTCCCAGACTCGCAATTTTCAGAGAGGCGGCAAAGAAAAGCAGAGAACAGAGGCATGGTGCGGGTTCGCAAAGGCGGACATCGAGCATGCATCATTCACAAGATCTCGAGGCGTAGGGTCAGGGCCCCTTTTATTTCACATTTATTTATTCATGTAATTAGAATTTGTAATATTTATTCATTTATTTTGGGACTGTATTATTATTTTGGTCCCTCCGAGTGAGGGCGCAATTGTAATAAGTGTGGGTGAGTGTGTGTATGTCTTCCAACCCCCACTTCTTTCTTCCCTTTTATTTACCTGCTTATGATGGTAGATTAGGGAACATCTAAATTAGCATACCTTATGCAATGCATGCGTGCATTCATGCATTTGTTTACATACATCGGGCTCGGTACATCATACAAACTGCATCGTACTTTCAATTCCAAATTGAATACGTGATAGTTGTTGCATTTCATGTGCCATGCTTAGGATAGCCGAGTCATCTAGATTACATTCCGTATGCGATGCATTAGTCACTTAACATAAACTAGGTCATGCATGTTTTGCTAACTGGTTTCTTGTTTTGTACGAGTACGATGTAAGTTTTATGCTTTAGCATGTCGCATGCAGTGAATGTTAACATGACAAGATGCTCGCCATGCGGCTAAGTGCTTATGTAATAAATCGCTTGAATGCTGTGGGTGGAGGTTGGATTACTTGAGTTGGGAATACTCATTGAAATCCGTGTTTTAGCCTACTCATGAGTAGCAATTTCAAACTTTTCCAAACAAGACGGATATGCAATGCTTATTTCCAAATTAGGCGATCTAGTCTATACTTGTTTGTCAGGCGACAACATAGTAATTCTAGGCTAATAACCGGAATAAGAACGCATAAAGTTTTCAAAATTGGATATCACGGTTAGTAGAGGTCTTGGACGAGGCGAAAGTGGGTGCTCATAGTCGACCTTCCCGATCGTACCCAAGCTCTGAGCCAAGACCACTTTGGTGATGACGGACACGTGGCCTTCTAACCGAGTGGTTTCCTAAATTTCCCATTTTAAAAATATTTAGGTGGCGACTCTGTATCTGGCAAAGCAGTCCATGTTTGGCACTTCTTTTCAAAATCTGTTTTTCTTCAAAACGATTTGCCGGATTTGGACTCTTTGGTTCAGATTTAGAACCGACATAAATCGAGTCCGAACTGTAGAGTGAAGCCCACGGGCACGTCTACAATCATGTTAGTTAAACTAGTTATTGGAGGGAATATAGTGAATGTTATTAGTGCGTACGCCCCGCAAGTAGAATTAGGTGATTAGACTAAGAGGGATTTTTGGGAGCAAATGGATGAGATCTTATAGGAGATATCTGTAAGAGAGAACCTAGTTACAGGTGAAGATTTCAATGGCCATGTAGGAATAGATAAACTAGGCAATGAGAGAGTGCATAGTGGATATGGTTTTGGTGATAGAAATAAGACTGGAGAGAGTATTTTAGATTCTGTGTTGGCTTCTGACCTGGTGGTGGCCGATACTATGTATAAGAAGAGGAAGGAGCATTTGATGACCTTTAAGAATGGGTCGGTTAATAGCCAAATAGATTATTTTTTAGTGAGGAAAGTGGACCGTCTAAAATGCAATGACTGCGAGGTGATTCCTGGAGAGAGCCTAACGTCTCAACATAGGATTTTGGTACTAAGCTAGGAAGGATAGTGGGTGTCGTAGGATGAGATGGTGGGACTTAAAAGGAGATAAACTAGAAATATTTAAGAATAGAATGGATAAGGAAGGTACTTGGGACTTAGAAGATAATACTAACACTATGTGGAACTCGATGGCCAATTGTATGAGGAGAATCTCAAGGGAAGTTCTTGGAGAGTCGAAAGGAAAGGGACCCAACTCTACAGAAACTTGGTGGTGGAGGGAGGAAGTTCAAGCGGTAGTTAAGGCGAAGAAAGAGTGCTTTAAAATGTGGCAGAAGGATAGAACTGAGAAAAATCTTAAGAGCTATAGATTGGCTAATAAGGAGGTCAATAAAGTAGTGAGAGAGTCTAAGTTGAAAGTTTATGATGACCTATACACTAGACTAGATAGTAAGGATGGAGAGAAAAGGGTATACAAACTTGCTACGATAAGGGAGAGGAAAACAAAAGATTTTAATCAAGTTAAGTGCATCAAGAGTGAGGACTCTTAAGGTATTGGTGAAAGATGAAGAGATTAGGGAGAGGTGGAAGAACTATTTTGAGAAAATGTTAAATGAGGAACATGGAGGTACGTTATTAGGGGAGGAAATGGCCAGTAATCAGGAAAATCAAGACTATAAGTTCTATCGCAGGATTAGGAACTTTAAAGTGGAGATTGCACTTAAGAAGATGAAATCGAATAAGGCTTTAGGACCTGATGATATTCTATTGAAGCTTCGAAGTGTTTGGGTAAGAAGGGGGTTGGTTGGCTGACGAGGTTGTTTAGCAAGATTTTGTTGACTAGGAACATGCCAGATGAGTGGAGGAAGATTATTTTAGAGCCAATCTATAAGAATAAATGAGGTGTTTAGAATTGCAACAACTATAGAGGAATCAAGCTAATATGTCATATAATGAAAGTGTGGGAGAGGGTGATAGAACGTCGATTGCGAGATATAATAGAGGTGTCAAAGAATCAATTTGGGTTTATGCTTGGTAGGTCAACGATGAAAGCGATCTATCTTTTGATGAGAGTAATAGAAAAGTATAGAGAAAAGAAAATAGACATTCATATGGTGTTTATCGATCTTGAGAAAGCATATGATAGAGTATCTCGGGATGTAATCTGGTGGGTGTTAGAGAAGAAAAGGGTGACAAAAGGTTACATTGATGCGATTAGGGACATGTATGAAGGGGTGGTGACCGCTATTAGATCGCCTGCTAGAGTGACAAATGAATTTCCAATTACTATAAGGTTACACCAATGATTTACCTTAAATCTTTATCTTTTTGGTTTAGTTATGTATGAGTTGACGAGAAATATTCAGATGATGTGCCATGATGAATGCTTTTTGCAGATGATATGGTGTTAGTGGATGAGATTAGAGAAAAAGTTAACACAAAGTTGAAGATTTGGAGAGAAGCACTGGAATTTAAAGGATTTCGGATAAGCAGAACTAAGACAGAATATATGGAATGAAAATTTAGTAACAGTAACAATAAAAGCAGAGGAGAAGTGAAGATTGAGAACCAAGAAGTACCTAAGAGTGAACATTTTTGCTATTTAGGGTCGATTATCACAACGGCGGGAGAAATTGATGCGGATGTGGTCTATAGAATTAAAGCAGGATGGTTTAAGTGGAGAAGTGTTTCTGGGGTATTGTGCGATAAACGAGTACCCACTAGACTAAAAGGAAAGTTCTATAGAATGGCTATTAAACTAGCGATGTTGTATGGAACGAGTGTTGGGTAACTAAGAAACAACATGTAGATAAGATGAGTGTTGCTGAGAAGAGGATACTAAGGTAGATGTGCGGCAAGACTAGAAAATACAGAATTAGAAATGAGTATATTTGGGAATGGGTAGGAGTAACACCGATAGAAGATAAGTTGAGAGAAAATAGATTGAGATGGTTTGGTCATATTCAATGGAGACCAACAGAGGCAGTAGTGAAGAGATGTAATGCAGTGATGGTAGACGGAAGTGTTAGGGGACGTGGTAGACCTAGATTGACGTTGGCTAGCGTAGTGAATAGAGATATGAATCTACTTAATTTGACTAACGAAATAGCCTTTGATAGAGCTGCGTGGTGAAGAAGAATTCATGTAGCTGACCCTATTTGATGGGACTTAAGGCTTGATTTGGTTTGATTTGGTTTAATATAAGCATGTTAAATTTATGTCCTGTTAAAAAACCCTGCTTTAGCGGGAAGTTCATGCACTGAGACGCTCTTTTTAAGTATGTTAAACTACGAATAATTGTTGACTTAAACCAATAACGGTTCTAGCAAGTATGCATTCAAAAATTGTTTATGTATAACATTACTCCATGTAAATTTACACTCAAAATTATATATATTACTGCAGTCCACCTTTTATTTTGGTGTATAGTACAATGAAACAACTCAAGATGGTACAATATTTTGCACAATACACAGCACAACCAAAGGAAGATATTTGTCTTTCTTTAAATCTAATAATACATGATCACACTGCTGCTTCTTATTTCTTCAATTCAGAGGACTGCTAAAATTCACGACTAACAGAGGAAGAATCTATCTATCCACTAGTCGTCGCAATTTCAGGGGTACTGACATGTTCAACAATGACCACATGATGATAACGTTCCTTGCTGTGACCTCCACGTCTGCCATGGCAGTGGTGCCATTTGCCATGACTGCCATCATCGCGACCATGATGTCTCCCACCATGACCATGACGTCCTCCACGGTGACAACCATCGTGGCCACCATGTCTGTGATCACCGTGACTATGTTGATGAATATGATGTCCCCAGCGGTGACTGTGATGCCCTCCGCCATGGCAAGCTGCACCTCCGTGATGTCCACTGGGGTTGTGGTGTCCTAAGTTGTGAACACTGTGACAGAATGGATGATGATGTTTGCCACACCCAGACATCTTTGTTGTTCAAGTGTTTGTCTAAATCTTGAAGATTGCATGGTGAATGAATATTGTGTGAAGAGTGACAATGCTGGGAGCTCAAATATTTATAGGCAAAATGGGATGAGTGGTCAGTTATGCTTTTACTTGGAGTGTACTTTTCTTTTTCTTGAGGAAGAAGATAACGGAGGAGAAAGACTTACAGAAATGAACATGCGACCTTTATTCATGTGTTTGTCATAAGTTTATTCGTGTTCTCCAAGAAATAATTATGGGATTGAATGGCGGTTGGGACTCTACTCTCCTAATAGTCTTTTTCTTCAAATATTGATGAATTCAGACTAGGCATTAACGTGTGCTATGTAGCTAAGTCAGGGATATAGATATAGATATGGACATTGGACATCAACATGTCTGGGCGGTTTTTTTTTTTTTATTTTTAAATGTCGATCCTAGTTGGTCGACTGTATATCGGATTGATTAATCCTTAAGTCACCTTTTAGCAGTGTTTGAATTATTTTTAAGTTAAATCTATACTCCAATTTATAATTTAAACAAAGTCTTAACATGGATTAATGAGCTATAGGAAAGTGAAAGAAAACGTGTTACTTCTTCTCTCTCCAATCTAAATTTAAATTAGAGATTAGAGAGTGTTGTGGACATGTTGGGTTCATCAAGGGGTCTTTTTTCAATGATTCAAACTATTTATTTTATAAGATTTACATGCATTCATGAACAAATTTAGGTTAACTTGATTAGTGCAATATATTTATTTTTTGTCTCATAGAAAATAGATGGTCTATTGACAAAAAAATGTCATATCCATTAAGTCAATTAACAGTTTTTAATAATGTTATAAATATATTTCAATTAACAATTCTTATAATTTTATTATTTTATAGGAGAGTAAGAAAATTTATCATTTTTTTCTATAATTCCGTTAGAATCTCCCTTGGAAGAGTTTTGTAACGCCCCAAAAATACATACTATTGAAATATAATAATAACCATGGCTCTTAAGAGATATCGGAAACATCCCCAACATATTCCATTACAAAATCTCAATGTTTATACAAGAATAATCTCACATGCGGTTATACATTCAATGAATCCTAGGACATGAATTTATAGCATGTAGAATCATTCAATCAAAATAAGTAAATGCCCTCAAGGGCTTACAAGTCCCAAGGTTTAAGCCTGGTTATACAAAAATGGTCTCTCGGACGCATACATGAAGCCCTTGGCTTACAAAAGATTACAATCACAAACAAAATAGAGCCTTGTGCTCTCAATACATACTTCCAAGCCCTAGTTCGACGGGTTCACCACGTCTTTTTCTGCACCAAAATCCCATAGGGGTGAGCATAAAACCCAGTAAAAAAATCATTAACAAAGTATATACATTTTTACAAGTCCAAGGGAATGAGATGCGTATGCCATGCTATGCTCTTTTGAAAGAAACTCACATACTTCTCATCTTTTTAAAAAGAAAACATCATGCTCAATGATATTATGATATCTTTAACAAATTTAAAGTTTATCAATTTCATACATGGGGCGGTAAATACGACTCAGGTAATCTCTAGGTTGAAGTTTGCAAGTAGGCATAACTAGCACTAACCAAAAACCCCACTTTGCCGGTTGCTAACCGAAAGGGAAGTGGTATCTCCTCCGCGCGTGTTTTTGGTCTTGCTCTTCAAACACTCAGGCCAACTTAATGAATTCCGTCTACAACTCCTATCCGGACTTACCAACGTATTTACCCCAAAACATTTCAATAAATTTCATTTCTTAAAATTTATTTCTCAATGCAAGTTTCAAATCCCAAATTCAATGTTTACAATAAGCAAGGTATAAAGGGTGTTCGTGCAACAATAATCCATGCAATGAAATGATCATTGGTGTAATGAGGTGATTATCCATATGATGCATCGTCCTACTATTTACAAACTTTCCACAAATTCTCCGTTTGTAATCACAATTTTCACTTTTCTTTTCAATACAATTCCCCATATATAACATATGTATTTATATAACTATCCAAATGTAGCAACAATCCCATATCTCATGTATCCTCAACCTTTTGTTATTTCAAGATTATATGCATATATACTTAACCAATAGATTCCAAGAAAAACTACAAATCCACATATATTAAGAAGTTTGACATTTTGCATCCAATATCATGAAATTTCCACTTGAACATTCATTTAACACAAGTAAATTCATAATTTCTCAACATCCACCAAAACCCCCAAATTTCTAAGTTTTTCACCCAAACAATGCATTTCTTTATTTCTTGGTAAAATCTCACCAAAAACATCATTCTTAAAACAATGTGATTCAACTCCTCAAGGACATCTTTTAAAAGAGAGCAAGAGATAAACCCCTTTTTTTCAAACCACTAAACATTTGATTGGGAAATAGGGCAATGCCCATGAAGCTTCGGCGAAAAAGGAATGCTAAATTGAAGCAGAAGCAAGGGCAGGTATCGCCCTGAGGTGAACAAAGCCGGTAGCTTTTGATTGGAAAGGAAAGTGACCCGAGAAAAAAAGAAGAAAGAACTTAAAAACCAAACAAACTAAACAAGCCAAACAAGTAGTAATTTTGTTGTTTTCTATAACTGATATCTGACCAAGTCTCTCATCTTGAGTATCGCAGCCCACCCAACTCTTACTGGCATCTAAACCTACCTATTAAGACGCTTGGATACGATTAGATACCTGTTCGAGAACATATAGAAGGATGAAAATCAATCCGAACTCATGGATTCCTCAATCCTCTAACGCTTTTGTCTGAACAGAACTCTAGACTAGATAGCACAACCTTGCTTAGTTTCTGTTTTGTGCCCTTATGCTATTAAGAACCTTTAGTGAGGGAGTTGCACAAAAAAACCAATTTCATTATTGTATAGTGAACTAGTTAAGAATTTTATTTTTTTAATTAATTTTGTTAAATAAAAAATTCTGACAAAGAAATATATGTACTTTTTCAAAACTATAAAAAGATAATCTGTATTTTAAACAAATTTTTAAAAATGTATTTATAATTTATTCTAAATTTTATAAAAGAATAGATGTATAAAGTACAAATTATAACATCTTAAAGTTTTAATTACACAAAACAAAATGGAATATCATGAAAACTATAACATGTGTTCCACCACACGCAGATCAACGCATCTGATGTGCACATGCACCTTGCGCACAACCTGATGGACAAACTTCAAAGGGTAAATACCTCTGCAAAATGAAAACGATTGAAAAGTAGGACTCTATGGATTAAAATTAGAGTTTTGCTATATTTCTCCATTTCAACACCTTTAATTATATTTCTAATGATATAATAAGGAAGTAAAGTCTCAAATAATTAAATATGTGATAAATTAAAAGTTGACACCTATTATTCTACTGGGGTGAAATTGTGAAGGTTTATTAGGGGTCTTAAATATCTTCCAAACTAAATGGATACTGTGAGAGGCTAAAATAAATCAGGCCTAGGCAGGACCAGAATTCCTAGACAGGATGATAGGCAGGACTAGAATTCCTGGACAAGATGATACAGTGCAAAGACAACTTTACAAGAGGGAAAGAGATTCAGCCCTGGATGGACTAAGAGTCTGAAAGTCTAGTGCAAGGGTCCAGGAGCAAGATGGATCATGAGAGTCTGAGGACAGAATCAAGGCAGCTGGAAGCATGCCTTAAGAAGGCGCAGACTTAATCAAACACACGTGCCTATATTTCAAGCCCAACCAACTCCTAGAAATCCGCATCTGGTGGAGCATAGTCCCTGAGGAAAGGGGGTTGATGTGAGGAGTGGAGGGAAGCCTAACACTCCACAACGGCTAGTGGGAGCAAACTATAAAAAGGAAGGTAATCAACACAATAGAGGTACACGATCACTTTAACCTGAACCCTACTCTTATCATCTTGCACCTTTGTCTATTTGGTCACTGACTTAGGCATCAGAGGGATCCCAGTCTGCTCCAGCCACCCCCTTCACTTTGTTTTAAGTGTTTTTCCGGTCTGAAGTAAAGGCATAGCCACCACATTGCCGCCGCAGCAGCCCAACGAAGTATTTTTACCCACCACAGGTACTATGACAAGAAGGGAAATCCTATGTTGTGCACCCTAAGGGGTGTATACCATATGTATCTTATCAGAAAAATGTATAACTTTATCATAAAATTTAATAACATTAACCATAAAATGCGTAAAATGTCTAAAATTGTGTTTGATGTTATAAAAATTTGTGACTTGATTATGACATT
The DNA here is from genome assembly GCA_025200525.1 of Camellia lanceoleosa. NCBI lineage: Eukaryota > Viridiplantae > Streptophyta > Magnoliopsida > Ericales > Theaceae > Camellia > Camellia lanceoleosa. The sequence goes on along the minus strand of CM045766.1, from coordinate 140,527,986 downwards.
TTTTGTTATGCTAGTTTATGCCGAGATTACTCATTCGTAGTTGATATTATAAAATTTTATGATAGAATTATATATTTTATGATAAGGTGCACACCATAACATTTTCCTGACAAGAATAAAAAACAGCTAGACTCTTGAAATGGCAGGTCTAAGGCCCATTTGAGGCTCATATGGGTCACTTGGGCTTAAAATCATAAACATAGCAACCTAAATTAAGGAATTAATTTCGATACAAATATAAAACAACTTCGGACAAGGTTGCTAAAATTACCCTCACAATAAAGATAAAAAAAATAAAATAATTAATAAAATAAAATATTACATTATACATACTAATCAATTATTTTTTCTCTCATACCCATTTAATCAACTACAAAAAAAAAATTCATAAATCATTCTGACCAAAAAAAAAAAAAAAAAAAAAAATTTCTATTTTGTAAAATAGTCCCAAGCACCAATCATATTATTTGAATTTCAAAAAAGTAAGCTCACTTTTTTAAAAAAATTGAGTTTTTTTTATTTTTCATTTTTTTTTTTGTTTTTAGTCAATTTTTAATATTTTAAGAATATTTTATTTTTATTTTTTACATACACCTTGTACGGGGGCGAAATATCCTTAGCACTCCGTACGCCTTGAACGTCAAGCTTCCAACGGCTCTGCCTCGCAACACAAAACGGTGAGTCGCCTGGGTGGTGTGCCGAAAACCCTCCGACGCCAAGTCGGTTCAAGAGGAAGAAGAGAATGAAGAGAGAAGGTTTGTGAGAATCCCAGATACCAAGAATATTCGCTTTTCTCTATATCTAGGCCGCCCACGCAGCCTGAGATTGTGCGCGACTACCTCTGCATCCTTCCTCGACAGTGGCGTTTCGCTCGCCTCACCACCTTACACGTAAAGATTTTGTCCTCCTTCCAAAGCAGCGGTATTGAGGCGTTAAGATTGAGGCGTCAGATGTCCTCTCCTTCACACTATTGGCCCAAGTGGCACCCTTGACCGAGGCACCATGACCGGCCAAACACTTGTGGAAAATTGCCATCACACAACTGGTATACATACCGCCGGCCATGACTTGGAACCAGCGAGATCTTAATCAGAACGCCAAGCTACCTCGACGGTTCATCGCGATTGACCGGTTGTGAGGCATGCCGCCCTCAACCGCTTTCATCTCCAATCTTGGCCACGCGAACCGCTGGTTTTGGCTGGCGGTTAGTGGCATACCGGCCAGCCGCATCTCCGCCAGAGTCTTGGCCAATCCTTCGCCGTTGCAATCTCCACTGTGGACTTCACCCGCCAATCGGGTTCTGCCGGCTCTCGGGGTAACCGGTTGACCTCGTTAATCGAAAGCAAGGTAGATCGCTTTGGCCAGATTTGTTTAATTAGCTCGGCGCCGCGTAGTCTGTAACGCCGGACGTTATTCTTGCTCGGCCGTACTATGAGATGGAAATCTCCCCTCTCAATTGCCCCTTAAACCCGTCCGAGCTATCGTGATCGGGTTTACCTTGTCCGAGCAAAGGTTGGGTCGCGATCCCGCTAGGCCGAAGCTTAGTGGGAGCTGCTGTCGAGCGACACCGAATCGGAGACATCCTCGTCCGCCGAAGCTATCTCAATCAGGGACACATCAGTCGCCGAGTTGTCTCAATCAGGGACACATCAGTCACTGAGTTGTCTCAATCAGGGACACATCATTCGCGAGCTGCAGAATTGCCCGGTCATCTCCTCAACACATCAAAGGTCAGACGGTCAGACGCAGACAAACCGCAGATTCTCGTACACGCCACATTACCCTATTGGGTCGCAGACAATTGTCTGCATGCGATTCTTAAACGGCTGCGCCGTTTGATCTTTTCCCCCCACCAATAAACCCTACTTGAAGGGTTTAGTCCCTTCATTTCTTCATCTTCCATTCGAGCTCCCAAAAAACCCTAACCCCTCGCTGCCTCTGAGCTTCCACTCTCCACATTCCTTCCTGCCATCCTCATCGTTGCTGCCAAGTTCGCGAGGCTCATCTCCATCTTCTGGTAAGTTTTTTCTCCACTCCCTAGCATTTCATTTTCCCTGTTCTTCGTGCTTCCATGGTTGTTCTTCATTTTGGTGCCCCTGTTTTTTTTTTTGCGTTTGTGCTTGGTATTTTTTTTTTTGTTTTTCCTTGCTTGGGTCTTTCACGCCCTAGGAAAACTGAAATGGGGGGAAGAGGGGGCCCTCGTGCCCCCGTTTTTCAATGGGTAGACTGAATAGGCCAAGAACTTAGGAAGAACACAATGAACACGATGAACCCTGGGCAAAACCGAGCAAAACGCTCATTTAGATCCTTATTTAGGGCTGTAACCGAGCAAAAAGCTGTTTGTGGCTTTGCACTGAGGCTACAACCGAGCTATATACACCTTAGATCGGCAGATAGGTTAACCGGGTTAAAGACCTGGGGATCATAAGCCAATATTTGTCTGGGCTTGACCGAGCAAAAACCTCCATTAGAACCTAACCGGTCAAAACTCCTAGACCGAGTAGAAACCAGCACCAGAAGAGGGGAGGGCTAAATCAGCCATCCTGATGGGCCGAGGTAGGTGGAGGCCGGCCAAACACTTGAACTTTCTGAGCTATTCCAGTAGGAGCCGCGCAATATCTGCCGTGCTAACCCTTGGCCTTATTTTTAATATGCAGAACAAATAGGACCGACCATTCCAGCATCATCATTCGTGGAGCTCAAAGTCCGAGCAACCACTACACAATTTTGACCGAGATACCATAGAGTAAATAAAGCCGAGATAGATGGGCAAATACCGCTTTAGGGTTAGCTCGCCCGGGGCAATGGCAGAGTTTCGCGAGGAGTACCAAATTCCTGACGACGTCATCTTAGAGCTCGGCAAGAAGAGAGAAACTCCATGGGGCGATCTAGAACGGTGCCCCTTCACCGTGGTATCGATCATAGAGGGCGGACTTCGTTTCTCGGTCCAACCCCTGATCTGCGAATTTTTGAGGCAGACAGGGCTTTGCCCAACCCAGGTTTCCAACAACACATATAAAATAATAAATGGCGTAGTCGAGCTAAACCGAAGGCTCGGTCTCAATCTCGGCCTCGCAGAGATTTTTCACCAATACAGCCTTAGTTCAAATAAGGGTGGGTTTTGCTACTACCTCAAAGTAAAGAAGGGCCGAGCAAAACTCATTGAGGGCAACCCGGACAAAGAGTCCAATGATGACGACTTCCTGTGGGTGTCCGGTTCTTATGAGGACACCGAGGCGCCAATACCGGGCGAATTAAGAAAACTTCTAGAGTGCCGGTAAGGAGCCCTGACCGCACAACAATTTTTTCGCTTCTTTACTATTATTCATTGCACCGCCTAACACTTGTCTCTTTTTGCAGATAAGAATTTGGTCATTACATTACCGGCTAACCAGAAGCAATCAGAGCCTTGTCACAAGATTCTCAAGAACCGAGAGGGAGTCCTCAACCTTGCTCGGTTTTGAGCAAACGATAACTACTAAGCGCCAAGAAAGGCGTAGTCACCGACTTTCATGAGCCAACTCCCGAGCCAGACCCCACTTTGCCGCCGGTTAGACTCGTCCCAACTACCGCCGAGCAAGAAATGGCTAAAATCCGAGCCATTAAGTCCATGATCACCGGGGACGAAGGCGAGTCCCTGCCGCAAGAAGTAACCGGGGGAACATCTTCCACCTCACGGACAAAAAAGGGCGTGCTTGCTTGCCTGCCAACCATCTACCATCGGCCGAAGAAGAAACCAAGGAGGGAGGCCGGGCAAGGCCTTGTGGATGAAGACTCCACTGAAGTGGCCTCTGCCGAGCTTGGCGACCAGACCGAGCAACATCTTGCCCGCAAATCCAAAGGCAAGGCCCCTGCTGCCCCCCCGGTCTGGGCGCCCGAGTTCGTCTATAAGGGCCGAGCGGTTTCCCCCTCAGATTCTGTCGCCGAGGACAAGGATTACTCGCTCGGTTTTAACTTGACCAGGGGATTGATCCTGCCCGGTGACATGAAGAAGCATGAGGAGCTCACCGACCTCAAGGTCCTCCGCTCAGCGGCAGAATCCATTGTGCTGGTAAATTCAACATTTTTTCTTCAACTTTGTGTTCGGTTTTTCTGCTCGGCTTGTAGATACTAATAATTCGTTGTGTTTGCAGGCCGCACAAAAGAACTATCTTGCCCACGAGCGGATGGTTGCAGTTCGGAAGAGTCTCCGAGACGCCATCACCGAGAACAAAGTGCTCCAGGCCGAGATAGACATGCTGAAGGCCGAGCAGGTGGTCGTCAAAGACGAGCGGGACGAACTGCGCCAGAAACTTGACCGGGCTGACGAGGACAAGAAGAAGGCCGAGAAGAAGGCGAAAGCTCGGTACCTCGCCGAGCTCAGGAAGTTGAGGGACGCCAACAAGGACGCCATGGACAAGGCGGTGGACGAGGCGGAGGACCGTGGATATAAGCAGGGGGAAAGGACCTATGAGCGCCAGGTTATTAAGGACATCTTTTTTCCAAAGGCGGCTGAAAAGCCGCCAGGAAAAAGTTGGCCTTGGCCAGGATTCCGAGATGTTCATCAACCCACCCTCTACTTATATCCCGGTCTACATGCTAGTTTACTCGCAGGCCGAGCAGAACCGTCTGATAGCAGAGGCAAGGAAGGAGGCGGAGGAAGAGGCCGCCGCCGAGAAAGAAGCCGAGCAAACTCCACCTGAAGCATCCCAAAATGCCGAGGATGAAGTGATTGACCGGGAGGTCATCTCGGTGGAAGGCACGGACGACGACGCCGAGGAAATCCTGCCCGAGCAAACCGTGCCGAGCGCTGAGTTAGCGGAAGAGGCCGACCAAAACCTTGGACTCGACTGAAGATTGCACCTTTCAGTTTTCCTCTTTTTTTTTTTTTTGCTATGTAACCGGGCAATGCCCCTCCTCTGTAATGGATTTCCTTTATCAATGAAATTGCGAACTTTTTGCTCGTACAACTGCTATTTTCATTCGGCTTCTGTATATTTGAATATCTTGTCTCAAATTTAGTGCAACTGGCAGGTCGGCTAAACCGCGCAAATGATAATCAGTTGGCCGAGCAAAATCCGCTCGGCCTTGCTCGGTTGGCAATAATCAGTTGGCCGAGCAAAAACTACTTGCATTTTGAAGTTCATTCAATTTTTCCCTTCGGCCGAGCAAACTCAGCTCGGCCTTACAATTGCTGGACAAGACACCAACATTGCTAATTCCTTCGAGCAAAATCAGCTCATTTCCCATATTGGGCAATTCACCAATATGATTGATGGGCCGAGCTAAATCAGCTCGACTCTACATTGGACAATTCACCAATGTTTCAGTTCGGTTGGTCATGCCGCCAACATTCCTCGGCCGAGCAAAACCAAATGTCCTCTGCGGTTCCGCTTCCCATTCCGAGGAAAACAAATCCGGTTCTTCAGTCGGTTTTGCCCTCGCATGCCTTATGGCGTCTGCAAAGGCCATTGTACGAAGATTGTAATAAAACAAGAATGTAATATAGCAACAACAATACAGCTAGCTTTCATTACATAAACATTGTAAAGGCAATGCTATTCTCTTACATGTAGTGCCAGACGGCTAAAGGTCTAAGAAAGCTAAACAAAAGCAAATTACACCTCAAAAGTAAAAGACCTTAAGGTTTGTTTGCTTCCACGGCTCGGGACGGCCTTGCCATCTAAATCTTCCAGATGGTATGCCCTTTGCTCGCAAGACCAACCACCTTGTATGGTCCTTCCCAATTTGCACCGAGTTTGCTCTTCACTGGACCACTGTGTTGCCCAAAGACTTTCCTCGAGGACCCGCCCCCAACCTTGAATAGCCGGGTGCACTTTGCCTTGTTGTATTTTTTGGACGTTCTTGGCCGATAGGTCGCTAGGTGAATGAGCGACGCTTCTTTCTTCAAAGAAGGTCTAACTCCAATGCCACAACTTCATTATTCGAGTCTGGCCGAAACTTTCGAGCGGATGGTTGGCATGCCAATTTCTAGTGGGATGACGGCCCATACCATAGGCTAAAGTTTAACGGTGTTTCCTGCCGATCGCTCTTGGTAGTGCGGTATGCCCATAGCACATTAGGGAGCTCTTCAACCCACTTACCCTTAGCTTTCTCAAGCCGCTTCTTCAAGCCGCCCAGATGGTCTTGTTGGAGGCCTCGCTGACCATTTGATCGATAGGTCAAGGCGTAATTGTAGAATTCAATCTTCAACTCTTCGCAAAATTCGCAAAGAGTTTCCCATCGAATTGAGTACCATTGTCCGAGATTAAGGCTTTGGGAATACCGAGCCAGTGATTACATTTTTCCGCATAAATTTCTTCACGCCCTTCTCCTTTATAGTTGCTACGCTCGCTTCCACCCATTTGGTAAAATAGTCGGTGGCGGCAATGAAAAACTTGCGATTGCCCGGTGCCACTGGGAGTGGTCCAACAATATCCAATCCCCAAAGTGCAAACGGCCAAGGACTTGTGAGGGAGAGCAACTCTTTGCCGGGTGGATCCGGTGAGCGACTCGACATTTCTCGTGATTTGCGAACATATTTCAAGGCTGTCACCGCATGCATGGCCACCAATAGCCCCGCGAGATTGCTCCAGATGCTAGAGATCCGCCCCAAGATGGCTGCCGCAGATGCCTTCATGAATTTCATAGAGGAAGGCTTCTACCTTAGAGGGGTGGACACATTTTAAATATGGCCCCGTGAAAGATTTCTTGTACAAGGCTCCGGAAGGTGAGAGCCAAAACCGCTCTGACTTTGCCCGGATCTTGTAGGCCCGTTTCTTTTCTTCTGGTAAAGTTCGATCTTTCAAAAAGGCGATGATGGGGTCCATCCAGGAAGGTCCCAAGTCGGTGCAGAGTACCTCAGCTGCCTCTGCTTCCTCAATGCTTGGCCGAGGTAAAAATTCAATCATCAAGGGATTGGGAAAGGTTGTCTGAGCGGAAGCGAGACCACCAACTCATCGCCGTGCTATTTCTTCATGTTGATCTGTTCGACTTTATCGCAGAGAACTTCTTGATCTCTTCTGACCAACGCTTGATACTTGGCCATTCTTTCATCCTTGGCCTCATACTCCTCGAGACTTGATTGACCACTAGTTTGGAGTCGCCGAACACCATAAGAGCCGTGACCTCATTCTTAATGCACTTCTCGGCAAGAAGGAGGGCCTCATACTCCGCTTCATTGTTGGAAGCCGAGTGTAATTGCTTGCTCTATGATGAGCCCATCCGTGAAGTTAGCACAACTCCTAGCCCGCCCCATGTCCGTTGGAGGCCCCATCAACGAAGAGCTTCCACATTTCACCAATGAACACTTCCAAAGAATCGGAGGGATTCGAGAGCTTCTAAATCAATGTCCTCGTTGGTTCAATCCTCTCCTTTCTTATCCGTTGGTTTCGTTTCGCCATCGAACCGTCGACCTTAGGTTGACCGGTTGTATTTTGCTCGCTCTCGTGGCGAAGCTAACACTTGTTGTTAAAACCACGGGTTGTGCTAACCGCATCAACCAAATCAATCGGCAAACAGGTGTGTTCGGGAAAACTCCGCCACAAAATCGCAAGTGCTTGTGCCTTAATCGCATGTGCGCGGTCTCGAACTTGATGTCATATCGCCCCAATTCCACGGCCCACTTTAGGATTCTCCGTGAAGTCCGCCTTTCTCAAAAAGCACCTTGAGCGAAACTCACCAACACAACTATCGTATGGGCATGGAAATAATGTGCCAGCTTTCTTGACGCCATCATCAGGGACAACGCCAACTTCTCTAAGGGGAGGTACCTCGTCTCACCGAAGGTGGTCTTGCTAGCATTAAAGATCGAGGTGCCGGATGCCCTCAACAACCAATACTGGCCACCGCGGCCGAGAAACGGCCAAATAAAGGAACAACTCTTCGCCTACCGAGGAGTGACCGTAATAGGCGCCGAGGAAAGATAAACCTTCAATTCGCCAACAAGGTCGCACTCATCATCCCGTAAGAATTTGGACTTCAAGGTCTTAAAGAAGGGCTCAGAACGATCCGAAGACCGGCCGATGAATCTATTCATTGGCCGCCATCCCGAGATGTTGCATGTCCTTCGGGAGTTAGGGCGCCCAATTCTTGTATGGCTTTGATCTGTGATGGGTCGGCCTCAATTCCCGGTTTGTGACCGTAAAGCCCAGAATTTCCTGCTGCCAACCCCAAAGGCGACTTAGAGGCATTCAGCGGCTTGTGGCGCTTGAGTATGGCGAACATCTCGCTAGGTCGGCAAGGTGTCATGACTTCTTTACTCTTCACCACCATGTCGCCTATGTAGGCTTCCATAGTGCGCCCAAGAGAGGAGCTTAACATTTTGTCACCATCCGCCGGAAGGTTGCCCTGCGTTCTTCATCCGAACGGCATGACCTTGTAGCAAGATAAGCCTCGGGGTGGTGAAGGACGTGGTCTCCCTGTCCGGCTTGTACATGGCTATTTGATGATAGCCGCGATATGCATCCAAGAAGCTAAACCTCTGATGGCCAGCGGTTAAGTCCACCAACTGGTCAATTCGAGGGAGAGGGAAGTTATCTTTTGGGCATGCGCGGTTGACAGTCTTGTAGTCCACGCAGACTCGCCATTTGCCGTTCTTCTTAGGAACCACCACCGTGTTAGATATCCACCGAGGGTACTGCACTTCCTCAATCGCATCGGCTTCCAACAAGTTCCTCACTTCTTCTGCCACCACTTCAGCATGGTGCAAGGCTGAACGGCGCGTCCTTTGTATAACTGGGCGCGCATTGGGGAAGACATTTAATTGGTGGCAGATGAAGCTTAGGTCGACGCCAGGCATATCGTAAGGCGTCCACGCGAAAGCCTCCAAGTTGGCAACCAAGAAATTGACATAATTCGATCGTTCGACGCTGGACAAAGACGAACCCAAGAGGAAGAACTTAGTCGGATCCTTTTCGTCGACGCGAACTTCCACCAAGTCTTCGACTGACTTTTCCTCAGCCGTTCTGCCTACGTCTTTTAGGACTTCCTTCCCCTCGGGCCCCTCGATCATCTGAACGAACCCTTTGGCCGCTCGGCTGCTATTTACCGCAACGAAGCATTGTTTGGCCATCACCTGGTCTCCCTGCATTTCTATTTGCCCATTGGGCCGGAAAGCGATGACTTGATGGAAAGTTGAAGCAATCGCTTGCATGGCGGCACCAACCTCTCGCCCGTAATCAAATTGTAAGTCGATGGCACTTTGAGCACCCAATTCCACTTGCTTCACAACCGACCCCGCCTTTGACCGCAAGATAATCTTTCCAATTGGCCATTCTGCTGCGAAGTTGAAGCCGACCAAAGGAGATGTTGCAGAGCCAAATCCTTGTCCTCCAACTTCATTTGTTTGAACGCGTTATAGTACATTATCTCGAATCAACTCCCCGGTCGATTAATATTCTCTTGATATCGAAATCCTTGACGCGAAGGGTCACCACCAAAGCGCCATTGTGCGGCATCTCGCACCCTTTCTGTGTCCTTGGTAGAGAATGAAAGGACGTCTTTCTCCTGCCTTGCCTCTTCTTCACCGCTGGCCGGACCGAGAGCACTTCCTCATGTGCTCGGCCTTCTTGATCATCCTCTCACCGCACTTAGCCGGTTCAATGATGCCGTGGATGACGTTGATCACACCCTGTGGGGGCGCTTCTAGGGCGGCCATTCCGTTTGGCTCGGTTTGCCCAGTTGGTGCGGCCTTGACTCCCCCATCAATATGTTGATCAAGATGCCCCGCCGCCACTAACTCCTCCAAATGCTGTTTGAGTGGCAGGCAATCTTCTGTCCAGTGCCCCCGTTCTTCATGGAAGGTGCATCGATACTTTGGATTGAAGCCCCGCTGCGCGCTCCCCAACTTGGCCGGCCAACGGACAAAAGGCTCTCATGATCACGCTTAAAATGCGGTAGATGGGGATTTTAAAGACCGTGGTGATCCCTGTCCGCGCCTTCAATTTTCTCTTGGCATCCTCCGCTGCGTCGCGGGGTGCATCAGTCCGGTCATTTCTGCGACCTTTGTTTTTGTCATTTTGGCCGGTTCCTCGACGTTGATCTTTTGGTTGGCCATCGGGCGTTTTCTCCCGCCGACCGAAAGTGAACTTTCCTCGCTACTTCTTCGTCACCCCGACCGGATTATCCTTCTCGGTCATAGAGGCGGCGTTTTCTTCCACACGAATGTGTTCGTTGATCCGTTGCATCAACGATTCCATGGTGGTTGGTCGATGCATCGTGAGTGAGTCTCGCAGCCTTATGTCCGACCGAGACCCTCTTGTATTGAGTGATCGCCAGATTGGTGGGGCAGTTGAGGATTTCGTTGTAGGTTTCCCAATACTTCGCATTGTATGCCTTCAATGAACCCCCAGACTCCATCTTGACGCCCAGGAGATGGTCTACCTCCTTCGGCGTTCGAAAGTGTTAGTCTTGAATGTGACAAAGGCTTCCGCTAGTTGTCGCCACCCTCGATACTCCTCCTGAAGCCTTTCGAACCACTTCAGCCCAAATTTCTCCCAAGCTTGGGAATATGAGACACATCAAGGCATCGCTGACGGTGGCACCATTACTTGCAGAATGGCTCACATGCATGTATGGATCCGCCTTTGCCGTCAGACAAAGTAAATTTTGGCGGTGGAATCCGGCCGAGTGGGGCGCCTCAATCTTCGGGGACAACGGCGTGATGTAAGCCTCGCCAACTCTTTGTCCACAAAGGCCGAGCTACGCCTGGTGCCGCAAGATCATCACCTCTTTCACCGCAGTGATCGGGCACTTAGCCTCGAGCGCCGGCACCCTTCGAGCCTCCCGACGGCGCGCTTTCCTCCAAAGACGCTCCTCGAGGTCCTCGAACGGAGGAGGCAGAGTATCGCCGTTGATGACGGGCGCGAGGGGCGATAGGTGCTGCCGCGAGTGATGGATCTGCCCTCTCGCTGGTCAGAGTCTCCAACCCCATAGTTCCTGGTGATGGAGATTGAATGAGTCCTCCTCTGGCGACGGCTGCTAGAATGGGGGCGGGTGCGCCACCGAGGTTGCCCTCTCCAAAGAACACCCTTCCCTTCACTTGGCGTTTGAAGCTCCATTTCCGCCGCCATCTTACTTAATGAGGGCCTCTCGATCCTTAAGTTTGTGCTCAGCGCTTCTCCGGGACTCCCGGCGGCCCTCAGGACTCTGTGAGCGATCTGAGCTCCTCCCACGCTTGTCGCGCGTTCCCCGTGAAGAGGTTCCTAGGCCTGCCATGGTTGGGACATTAGGGGGGCCTTCTCTCCTTCGGACATACTCCGGAGTGACTCCATCGACGACGGACAGCGAGACTTCTTCGTTGTTGGCCATGGAAATGGCTGGAAAATCTCGAAGAACAAGGGTTGATTATCAAAGATTCCCACAGACGGCGCCAATTGGACGGGGGCGAAATATCCTTAGCACTCCGTACGCCTTGAACGTCAAGCTTCCGTCAACGGCGCTCGCCTCAACACAAAACGGTGAGCTGCCCGGCGGTGGTGTGCCGGAAAAACCCTCCGACGCTCAAGTCAGTTCAGCGAGGAAGAAGAGAATGAAGAGAGAAGGTTTGTGAGAATCAGTTCGCATACCAGTAACATTCGCCTTTTCTCTCTATATCTAGGCTGCCCACGCAGCTCCGAGATTGTGCGCGCAAGATACCTCTCGCCGTCCTTCCTCGACAGTGGCGGTTTCGCCTCTCATCACCTTACACGTGTAAAGGTTCTGTCCTCCCTCCAGTACATGCAGAACTGCCTAACGGTATTGAGGCATTCGTGGAGCAGGCGACCTCTGCTTCACACCATTGGCCCAGGTGGCACCCTTGACCGAGGTACCATGACCGGCCAAACACTTGTGGAAAATTGCCATCACACAACCGTGCTACATACCGCCGGCCTGCGACTTGGAAATAGGCGAGATCTTAACTGCAAACGCCGAGCTACCTTCGACCGGTTCATCTCGATTGACCTGTTGTGAGGCATGCCGGCCTCCAACCGTTTCATCTCCAATCTCGGTTACGCCGAACCGCTTATTTTGGCAAGGCTTAGTGGCATGTCAAGCCAAGATCTCCTGAGAGTCTTGGCCAATCCTTCGCTTTGCAATCTCCATCGGACTTCACCCGCCAATCGGTTCTCCGCTCGCCTCGGGTAACTGTTGACCTCGTTAATCGAGCAAGGTAGATCGCTTTCGATCATTTCTTGCCTAATTAGCTCAAGGCCACAGAGTCTCAGAACGGACGTTATTCTTGTTTCTCGCATTATGAGATGGAAATCTCCCCTCTCACACCTAATTTAGATAAATTAAAAAATATAATATTTATAATTTTTTTAAAAAATTCATCAAATAAAAAAATATAAAAATTTAATATATTTTCATATTCTTATGTATTTATTAAATTTTAAAAATATTTTTTCATAAACATTTTATTTTTTAAATGCATTTAAGTTATGTACATCTAAAAAATAAATAAAAAATTTACTTAAAATATTTTTAAAAATAACAAAAAATATAAATAGAAAAAAAAAATGAAATGCAAAAAAAGGTAAAATATCATTCTAGGCTTCGCTATGGAATAAATTTCATAAAGACTAATGGTTTATTAAAATAAGATGAAATAGAATAAAACATCATTCTCAGGCTTCGCTATGGAATCCATTACAATGGTAAATGAAAAATCCAATCTGGGATGGCCCCATTATGTTTTGGAGACAATTTTCATCATCGTCTGTTGTGATCGACAGTCAGAATGACCCCACACTGCTTCACTTTAAAAGGTGACCAGAGTCCCCAAGAGGTGATCGGAGTCACCCCACATTGCTTCACTTTAAAAGGTGACGATATAATGATAGAAACCTCGAATTGCCCACGTTTAATTTGATACCCAAAATATTCACCAACATGTACACGGCTTCTCCAAAAATAATCTCTACAACTCAGCAAGGAAGGCAAAGAACATCGGCGTATAAGTAAAATCGATGCGATTAATTTTATCAGTAACAATGATATATGGATACGGATAATCATCTAATTCTATGAAGCAGCTTTCTTAATCCTCAGCTCTACAATAAACAACTCCCACTTCGAAATCTGCAATGTGGCCGGATTTCATTGGCCCTACTGGCACTTCTACGGAAGACCCTGTTGATTTATAGCTGCAATAATTACGGCCGTAATGATGGCTGAAGCTACGGGTATCGAAATAGTCACCCAAGACGAAGAGGACACGACAGAAGAGGTTACGACCGTTAGGACCCTGTCATATAAATTTCTAATTAGTAGTGCTAGATGAAAATAAAAAATAAAATAAAATAAATTTGCAAATACAAAATCAATTACAAAATCAGTAACAAAAAATATAGATAGAATAATTTGAGAGTAAAATTATATATTTTATGATAAGTTTCACCGTTTTCATGTGATATGTAAGATTAAGATTATGCCAAATTGATTATTCTGTATTCCCATAATCTAGTTTTGAAATTTTTAGTGGCAAGTTTTAATTTTATCATTTAGAATTAAAAGACTCATCAAAGTTATTTATATTTGAAAAAAGAAATGTTATATATATCACAAATATTTTTATCATTATTTTGTATTATTGTCTATATGGATATTTATGATTGGCTCATTTGTTTAGAGATAATTATAAACAAATTAATGAAAACAAATAATATATTGTCATAGAGATGCTATTGTTGTGTCACCATCTATATAAATATTTATGATTAATTCCCTTATTTAAAAATGATTATAAACAGAGCATGTGTTTTACACGGCTGAGCCCTGAAACTCACAATTACAGAACCAATATCGATTTGTTGTTCGTAAATTACAGCGCGCTATTTGTTTTCCGTCAATTAAACTCTTATTAACAAATTAATGCAAACAAATCACATCTTTCCAAGTAGGTTGGTGATATAAAAAGATGATATAAACATGTGATATATAATCCTCTAATATATTATCATGTAGCTGGTAATAAAACGAGTGAAAAAACTAGTGAATCCTACTTTTAAAATTGCTACTGCCACATGTAAAAAATTTTAAATAAAAAATTCAGTAAGATTATTTTCCATCTCTATTATTTCATATTGGAGGCAACTTCTCTCTAGTCCTAGTCCATTGTTTAAGCCCATGGCTTATCACAGTTCCCGTTTCAATAATCTGAATTATTCATTTTATTAGAAACTTTATTTATTTTATTCACACAAAAATTAAATCGAACCGATAATCGTAACTTATTTAATTTATTATGTGTCACCAATAGATTATTTATTTTAAAAATACAATTATCTATTTTTTTATGATAAATTTGTTAAATTAAATATATTATGATTATCGGATTGATTTAAATTTTTTTTATAAATAAAATGCACGAAATGTCTTATAAAACAAAAGATTTCGAATCATCAAAATAAAATCCGTGATAGTCCCATGATGAATTTCACATACCTAAAGAGTGTCCTCCAGTCCACATAAACTGGACAGGAGGAAATCCTTCTCCTTTGATATATATAGGTCACATCTAAAATAAATTTGGTTTCACACATTTCACTTAATTTTCAGAGAGATTTTTTTTTGCAAAATTGTTGCACCAGAGAGAGAGAGAGAGAGAGAAACAGACCTGCAGCTTTCGTTCAAATTGTAGCAAATTGTTGGGACTGTGCAAGGGACAGATTCGTGCACCTTCAAAATAGTGAGGTTCTTCCATTCCATTATTATTAACATTTGAGATAGTATGCACGACTGGGTCCTTGCCGAAATCCATTACTAGATTCTTCAATTTTGATAGACCGGATATTTTTTCAAGCAATGCACAAAATTCAGCATTTACTTTCAATAAATTAGGAGGAAGACCTGAGATAAACTTAAGACTCTGCAGTTAATCAAGTTAAGCTTTTCTAGCTTGGATGGATGACTGAAGCCATCTGGTAGGATACAAAAATTGTTTCCACCTAAATCCAACACTCGCAATGAGGATAAAATCCTCCCAAAATTAACTGGAAAATCTTCTTCAGACAGATTACAAACATAGAGATCTAGTTCTGTCAAGGAACACCAACCTAAAATAGAGGATGGTAAAAATCTTATGGAGTCAGGATTTTTTCTCCGAAAAACCCAAGATGAAATGAAAGGGAAGATACAGTTGTGAACAGCCTATGACGTCCCTTCAACGATAGGCTCCTGAGGTTCTTAAGTAGCCCAATAGAGAGAGGTAGTTGTTTAATGGCTATTCCATCTGCAAGTAGCTCTGTTAAGCTTTCCATATCTCCCAATTGCTCTGGAAGCTCTAGTAATTTTGCGCAACCAGCGAGATTTAGATGCTCAACAGACTTTAACTTGCAGATACTGCCTAGAAGATACCTGAGGTTCATGCAATCTTTCAAATTCAAGTGAACAAGTTTATCTAGAAGCCCAATTGATTCATGGAGCTCCATTAAACCTGTACAACCTTCAAGTAGTAATTCTTCAAGCATCGATAGTGCGCAAAAGATAGGGCTCTTTGTTAGGCATTTGGAATTACTGAGATTTAGAATTTTCAAGCTCTTGAAGTGCTCTTCATGATTCACTACTCAATTGATCCAAATCCCAAACAAGAATGAATTTGCTAAGAATGTCATGTACCTTGCCATCTTTCCAGAGTGTTCTAATTTTGCTGAACTACATGTCTAAAATAACGAGTTTCTCTGGATGAAAATTGTATGGTAAATACTTCAATGGGCAGTTATGCCAACAGAGCCACCTTAACTCTTTCAGTAGATGTTCAAAATTACCACTGAGGTGCACATGATTGATTTGAAGCAGTCTTAAATTATGCATCCTAGCAAATGCTTTATTACTCCATTGTATCTTCTTCACCATGGGTAGTCCGGTCAGGATCACACCTTTTATTGCTTTTGTTCCCTAATATAGCAATATTTAAAAACAAATTGAAAATTAGAAGGAAGAAAGACTATAAAAACAACTGAAATTAGCATTCCAAGCCAAAAGCTTACTAACAAACTAGAAAGAAAGATTTGACTCTTTACCTTGTTATTTTCAAGTACATCGCATACATCTTTATAAAACCACAATCTGCTGCGCTTTCCAAGCTCCTTGGGAGATTCTTGACGAATGATTTCCCTTCCCATATCCCAAAGTAGATCATGCATTGTCAGCATATTTCGTTCGTTAATTTTCAATAAACATCTATCAATAAAACACACTAGTACCAGATTCAGCACAGAGATCACAAGTATTCAATATGGTTATGGCACAATCTTTGTCCATTCCAATGAAAAAGCATGCAATATCAAGGAAGATATCCTTCCATTTTTCATCATTTAGTGCATCAAAACTTATCTTAAGTTTTTTTTTTTCTGAATCTCCACATGAGGAATTTGTCGTAATTTATCAAATGCACTATTCCATTCTACCAATGGTCTTCCAAACAAATAAGAACCCAAAACTTCAAGAGCTAGTGGAAGCCCTCCACCATAACTTACTATACCATTTGCCAGATCTTCATAATTTTGTAATGGATTGGTTTCATCAAAGGCATGCAAACTGAAAAGCTGCAGAGACTCTTCGTGATTGAATTCCTTAGCCATGTATCTTTCATCAACTTTCAGTCCCTTCAACAAGTGCTCATCTCTAGTTGTTATGATGATTCTACTTCCTGGACCAAACCAATCACGATTTCCTGCCAAGGTATTTAATTGGCTTAAATGATCCACATCATCAAGAACAATGAGAACCTTTTTAGAATGGAGGCTTTCTTTCATCAAATTAATTCCTCTGTAAACACTGTCAATCTTTAGATTCTTTGTCCCTAATAATTGAAAACGAAGTTGTTCTAGCAATTGAAAAAGGCCATTGGATTGTTCTGCAAATTCTCTAACATATGCAAGAAAACAACTTCCTTTAAATTGGCGGAAAATACGGTTATACACAGCAGTTGCTATGGTTGTTTTGCCTATTCCACCCAAGCCGTATATCCCAACCATGCGAAAATCATCTGATCCAATGCTCAAAAACGAATTGATGTCTACAACAACAGACTCTATTCCAACTGGGTGCTTAGCAACATATAGGAATGTCTCTTTCAGTTTACATGAAACCACCTCTTCAACAACTTTTCGGATCAACTCTGCTTCATGCCTGTCAATTTCGATCCAAATTAAAAGAAAAGCTATTGTATATTACAGAAATCCAAAACCTTACAAACCCCACTCAAAATATGCAGTTAAGAAATGTAAAATTCAAAACATATTGAACTTACAAAGTGAACTAATTATATTTTATATATATATTTTAAATATTAAAAACAATAATGATAGAATTTTCTAGTTAAAGATAAAAATTGATAGCAGCAGCAAAATTAAAAAGATGTTAAAGCATTACCCATTAGCAACATTTTTCAAATCCCAGCCCGATATTTTACCAGCTTCAGAGAGGGTAGCTCTCCTAACCTTTACCTTCTCCATCTCATCCCCGTAACGCTTTTCATGTATTAGAAAAGCTTCTCCAAAACACCTTGTTTGGTTCCGTACATCAAAAGGATCGACATCGTAGAATATTGGGAGAAGAAGTATATATAAATATATATATATATATATAATATGACAGAAGGATTTTTGAAAATATATATATATATATATATATTTGTCTCATATAACATCACTAGTAGGTGATCCGTGCGATGCATGATAATTTATTTTTAAAATAGAAAATTGATTTTGAATCTTAATACATTTTTGTAGAAAATTTAACGAATTGAAAGTCAAATACAAACAAATTTCCTAATGACTGATGAAATTTTTTTTTTACCTTGTGATCCTATGTAAAAAGTTCATAAAAATAAATTTTTCAAAGTTTTAAAAAAATGTGTATTCTTAACCTGAAATCAAATTCTCATTTGTATTAATCAAATTTACTAAAAATCATGAATTCCATTTATATCAAAATACATTTTTTTTTGAAAAAAAATAAAAACGAAAATTCTATAATATACAAATTATAACTTGGTTATAACTCATGGTGTACTATTTTTGTTATTAATCGAAACGGTCTTTACTAATTTCTTTGCTAATTTCTTATATTTTTTATTATGTCTAAAGTGATGCATCAAGTTTTTAATTATTCTTCAAGTGGTGTTTGATTATGATCTATTATAATATTTTTATATGATAATATTTTAATATTTTATTACATGAAAAAGAAGTTAAGGTGAGTTGACTCAAATGTAGGATTTAACACCCCATTTTTTACTACCCTTGAGACTTGGGCGCCACTGATTGATCACTCGATGATGAAAGTTATGCTATACAAATATTCGATTTCTTCAACAAGAAGAGCTCTAATCCTAACCTTACACCCAATTTTTGACGAAAACTATTTTAGACCTTAAAACCCTCTTTTCCAAAATATTTTTTTCAAATGTTTCTACGATGTTCCAAAGCTTGCATTTCGTTAAAAATTGCACTTTTCGATAAATCGAGTAAGGACAAAGTGAAAATAAATGAAAAGGTGGTGAACTTTTTGAAAAATCTTTAAAAACATCTTATTTAGAGGTTTGGAGTTGAAGAAAATAAGAGGGGAGGGAAGAAAACTAGTTGAGGAGGAAGTTAAGCATCAATCCGTTAGGACAAAATTGAGCAGCCTTTATTAACATAGGAATATCTCTTTGCACACTTAGAATTTATGTGTGAGGCCACCTCCATTGGAAACTAGACTTCCGGGGCTTCAATTTAGACTCAAGAATGACCTAAAACCGAGTCTGGATATGAGAGATATACTCGTTTGAAATCGGGCGTGGAAGTAGATTTTTGTGGCCGACCACTTTAGTGGCCTGCCGGCCAGTTGTGCAAAATTTGGCCATTTTGAGTGTTTTGGCCAACCGATTGTCCCCCACTAGTGGCCTGCCGGCCACTTGTG
This sequence comes from Camellia lanceoleosa, assembly GCA_025200525.1. Taxonomy (NCBI): domain Eukaryota; kingdom Viridiplantae; phylum Streptophyta; class Magnoliopsida; order Ericales; family Theaceae; genus Camellia; species Camellia lanceoleosa. Next base: position 140,509,116 of record CM045766.1, on the reverse strand, counting down.
TCCAAAAGCCAGATTTTTGCAGATATTTGTGTCAGTTGTTCCCACACTGCACCAACTATTTGTATATAGATATTTTCGACTAAGGCTCATGTTTTCTATATATAGATGACCTCATCTCTTGCTTTCAAGGTTAGAAAAAATTTAGGAGTGAGAAAATCTTTTTAAAGAGCAAATTTTGAAAAATTCCTCTCTCTGCAATTCTCTCTTTCTCTTACAACTTGCATAGCCTTTGCCTAAACACTCTAAACCAAACCTAGAAAGCTTCTTGTTGAGGTGATTTGAGCTTGAATTTGAGCTCTTGAGGCACTTGAGAGTATGAAATTGGTGGTTTGTAACTCAAAGAAGCATTCATCTTCAAGAGGTATACCTTCTAGTGTTTTTATACCATCTCTACACCACTTGTTCTCCATCTTTTCTTACTGTTTTTGGACTATATTTTTGGGCTGAAACTTGTGGTTTAAAGCCATTAAAGGTAGAGGAGTGGATCACTCTTCTTTAAACCCTGCTTCATATGATTTTACCCTTGTGTTTCCCACCTTGTTATCAACTTTTTTTGAGCTTTTTACCACTGGATTTTAGAGAGGGTAAAATTGTTGTTTTGAGGTCCAAAAAATAGAGGGGTTAGCCTCCTTTCCTTGTGTTTTCTTACTAGCTTAACTTGCTCCATGTTTTAGCTATTGTTAGCTTAATTCCAGCATGTTTTAGGACTGTTTTAACACTGTTTAAGGATTGTTTTTAGTTGTTCATTGCATTTGAGCTTTGTATAGCATGCTTGTAGTATAATTGTCCTCATAGGCTTGGTGTTTTAGGCCTTAGCCACCAATCTATTTGAGTTGATAGTGTTCATTTCAAGCTTTACATACTTGTTTTCATGTTTAATCACCTCTGCAACCTCTCTCCTTTTTTGGCTTTTTCTTTACTTTGAAAGTTGTTTCAAATTAGTTGTTTGTTGAAGTTTAAGATTGAGGTCTTATGCTTAATGGTTTAATCCCTTTGGGGGTTCATTACCAACGGCATGACACTTCTCTCATGCCTAAAACAACTCTTGGTTTGGTACTCCTTTCCATTAGAGGACTTAAAGATCACTTTTGGACTTAATTGACTAAGGACTTGTTGGTAATTAAAATGGAGTAATAAAATGAGGACTAAAAGTGATGTAAGATAATAATCAATTGGTGTTCAATCGGATGTTAATTGAACACATGAAAACTTGAGACATTTCATACTTGCTAGTAATGAAATGATTCAAGCTTCCAAAGTCAACCACTTCCCCTTGATCAATCCATGATAGGGAGGAGGTTTGAGAGTCTTTATTTGTGCATTTATTGAAATTGTATACCTCGGTTCATAGGCCATCATACAATGAAATTGCATCAATTGATGGCTTGTGAATTGAGCTTACCACTCCTTTGATGTTGTTTGATGATAAGGAGGGGTAAGGTGTACAAACATACTTTGGAAATACCCTATCTGTGCTCTATATGCTTTCTGTTGTAGCAGGAGGAACCAAGCTCCAATGGCTGGCAGGCCACTTTTCTGGACAGTAGGCTACCATTTGTGGCCGGCCGGCCACCACTTCTGGCCTACCGGCCACTTTTGTCAAAATTGAGCAAAGAACTTTTTGGAAACGTAGAGCAGGTAGATCGAGGTGAAAGATGTTCTATCAGGCAATGTAAGCATTCAGTAGCGTAATAGTGTGTTTTTCAAGTGAAAATCCACGAATGCATGAGCATCCCTCGCTTCCCAAGACTAACTAGTTAATTTAGTTACTTTATTTCATGTTGTAATTAATTAGTTAAATGTGTAATTAATTCATTGGTTTTGCAATAACTAGCTAGCATAGTTAGTTTATTTGTTGTTGTAATAGTTAGTTTAGTTAATTCGTTTTGTAATAGCTCGTTAATTAGTTTAGTTAGTTAGTTTATTCGGACACTCCTGCGCGAGGGCACAATTGTAATAATGTGTATGTCTTTCAACTCCACGTCTTTTTTCCTTTTATTTACCTGCTTATGATGGTTAGTTTAGGGCGTCATGTTTTGTTTAGCATCTCTCATGCCTTGCATCCATTGTCTTACATGCATTGGGCTCGGCACATCATTCTAACTTGCATTGTTAGTCAATACTTCTTTGAATACGTGTTTAGACCGCATGCTATCAAATTGATTCATATGCTATATTAGTAGCCGAGCCTAATAATTGCATATCGCATGTGTTGCATTAGTCATATTGCATAGTTAGGATCATTCATTATTCTAATTCTGTCATCTTTTTTGACTTGGAGTACTAGGTGAGTTTTTATTTGTTTTAGCGTATTGCATGAGTGTGGTTGTTTCCATGTCTAGCATGTTCACCATGAGACTAAAGTGCTTAAGTGATAAACTGCTTGAATACCTGTAGATGAAGGTTAGTTGCTTGAATTGGGATAGTTTCATTAATGTACATTTGAGCCCACTTTTTCAAGTGGCATATTCGCAAAACTCTTTTAAAAAACAAACACGAAATCAAATGTTCCAATTCTTGCAAATTAGTCTATACTTGTGTGCGCATCACATAGTAAGTTAGCCTAATAAATCCGAACAAGAGCATATAATGTAAATAAGATTCATATCATGATTAGTAGAGGCCGATCTTTGATCGGGTGAGTGGGGTGCTCAATTCATGACATTTCCCTCTCGTACCTAAGTTCCCGAGCCAAGACAATCTTGGTGATGATAGACATGTGGCCTTTGGCACGAGTCATGGGTTTCCTAAATTTTTCAAAATATTTAGGTGGCAACTTTGTATCTGGCAAAGCAGTTCATTTTTGACATTTTGATCCAAAATCGATTTTCTAAAAGATTTTCCGGATTTGGACTCTTTGGTGTTTATCTATTATTGTACTTGTGAGATCAGATTCAGAATCGCTGGAGTCCGAGCTATAGGGCTTATCGTCTTCTAAAAGGAGCACGAAAAGTCGAGCTACACATGCACACCCCAAAATAGATAGACAAAAATAAAAAAAAAATATAAAAGAAAATTAATTTGATCCCTGCGATACACATAATTAAGCACATTTTGTCTTATTTATTTGTATATCGAGATAAATTTTTATCAAATATCAAGATAATTAAATTAAAATATCAATTTGTGGAGAAGTGGATTGGAAATACTCTTCTGATCCTGGGGGACGCTCGTGATCCGTTGATAGTCACCTGAAAAGGAATAAACACTCCGGTCGAGGGTGCCGGAATTAGCACTCCGACGGACAAGTCAATCTCCACACTCAAGAATGCTTGTATTCTAAGTTAAGCACAACAATTCTCACATACCTCTTTCTGGCTGATGTTCTTCTATTTATATCTTTTCTTCCTTGGGCCTTGGGATTAGGCCCATATCCAACTCCATATTCGGCACATTTTGTAGTAGACCGCTCTTTACTTGGCCCTTGCTTAATCGGCTATTTGGCTGAGTAAAGTTGGATTCGAGCTTGCGAGCCGATGCTGAGTGCCACGAATTTTGACTCTCCCAGGTCCGACTATCCGAAATCTCTACGACTCCTAATACTCGGCCCCCACAATGGCCCCTCAAGCACTCCACTAACGACAGTTGGCTAGAGTGTTTGGCTTCGAACTCGAAAAGTTAGAGGCGAAATTCGGCGGCTGACCGTATTCCAACACAAATGTCTGAACACACGCTTCTCGGTTATCATTGCAACTTCCCGTCTCTTCATACACTTCTATTTATTATGATTTAAAATTTCGACGTCTTTTCAAATGCATACACGCTTTTAGACGCTCGTCACTGGACTACCTTCCGAATTACCTCTGCAATTTCCTTCTCTTCTCTATCTTCTTCGCCTCTTGTAAGTTCTCTCCTCTGCTTTGAATCTCTTTCCTTCCTTTGTTTTTTAGCTTAGCATATTCCTATTGGCTGGGGGAAATGGCGAAACATTTAAAAGATCTCTTTTCATCGGATCGAATTTCTGGCTTCCGACGCCATTTCTCCATTCCTGTTGACGTCCGTCTGTCACTTGTGATAGACGGCACCCTCGATATAGAGAGGGTTGATGAAACCACGATCGTCTTCCCTCTCTTATCAATCGCAGAGGGTGGAGTCCGTTTCCCTCTTCACCCACTCCTTGGGGCCGTACTCTGCCATTGGGGCTTAATCCCTTCTCAACCCAATGTCAACTTCTTTAGGATCGTGATAGGGATTATCGCACTAAACCATCGACGTGGGCTTAGCCTTGGCATTCCCGCTATTCGGCATTGCTACGCCTTGGCCAAGTCTTCTGGTCGGCACGGGCGTTATTTCCTTAGGACAAAAGACACCGACCATCAACTAGTGACCATGCTTTCCAGCTTTGGAAAGCGAGTCGACGATGTTATGGTCGTTGTCCAAGGAAACTGGGAATTCAGCGAAGGTGAGGACCGCCTTGATCGTATTCCTAGGTGAAGGGGCGAACCAGGTGGCCGAGTATCTTCTTTTAATTATTTACTTTTTGTTATAATCTATGAAGCTTCATTTTCGGGACCTCATGGTTTTGCTTTTGTAGGAAACGATTTGAAGAAAGTCTTGACCTTAACCGACGACGCCGTCCTTTCGAAAATCCAGGCTACGCTCAAGTATTTTGGCCGGCTGAGTCTTCAGAAACAGAGGAGGGCGGCCCATGTTCTGCTCCGTTACGAGCCGACTTATACAACCTTTCCGGCGGCAGAAAACATCCCAATTTTGAAGGGTGAAGAGTTTCTTACCGCCCTTATCTTGACTGATTTCAAAAATTTAAGGCAAGTCGGTGTTGAGGGATCAGATTCAGAGCGACTGGAAGTAGCTGAGGTCGTTGAGTCAGACCAATCCGAAGCCGAGGTCGACGAGGCTTTGAAGTTAGCATTCGAAGAAGTTGGCCTTAATTCGGTTGATCCTCCATCCACTTCGGGTCGAGAGGACCTTCCACTTGACGATATTTTTCACGATCTGGAGGATCTTCCTGGCCTGTACACAGAAGATATGGCTGGGTTGAGCCTCACTAAACTTGCCAAGAAGGTGAACGCGGAAAGGATGGTCGCGCGGAGAAGGGCGGAGGCCATTCGGGCTGCCGAATCTCAACCCTTACCTATTGGCAAGTCCCAATCCTCCTTGCCTATTATTGAGGAGGGAACGGCAAAAAAATGGGAGTGTCGAGGCAGAATCTTTTGTGAAGGCAAGTGTAGAAGTTGAGGAAAGGGTGGAGAAGTGCACTGCCGAGGTCGAGGCCGGCTCAAAAAAAGACCGCGCCGACAAACGACCTCGTTTGCAAGGATCGGATGTGATTGCACCTTTTGTTATTCAGCCGAAGATAAAGAATACGCCGATCTCCTCCGATGCTTCGGTAATCAACGATCCAATGTCGTGACTCGCATGGCCACGTCGCTTTCACTACCTCGACAAGGCGGCTTTTTCGGAGTCGATTCGGTTGCAATTGCGACGCGCAATCGGCTTTTTTGGTATATATCTTGACTGTCTTTTCACTTTACACGAATATTGTTTTGGTCTAAACTTCCTGTTTTGCAGGCTGTCGGAAGGATAGCCGAGATGGGCCGTCGTCATCACGATGCCGTCGAGCATATTAGCCATTTACAAGCGGAGGTTGATGGCCAAAGGAATAAGGCCGAGTTCGAGGTGGAGAGAGCCCGCAATGCTAAAGAATTGAGATCGGTCGTCGAGAAGAGGGCGGATGCGAGCGACGACGCGCTTAAATTGGCCTAAGAGGCGATCTCTAAATTGGAGGCTGAGTTGGAAGAAATAAAGGCGGCGAAGGAAACAGCCGATCTGAAGGCTTCTAGCGCATTCAATGCCGGGAAAAAATCTGCTTTTGATGAATACGTAGACGAAGTCCCCAAATTTGAAAATCGAGGATTCAAACACGGTTGGCTCAAAGCCCTTGCTGCTGCCGATGTAACATTGGCTATGCCAATTCCGTATGAGCTAGTGGATGTTGAGTCGCTGGAGTCTAACTCCGAGGACTAATTTGGGCGGCTCTTGTTTTTGTTTTAGGATTTGCATGTATGTTTTCAGCTTTTTATTTAGTAATTTTTAGCATTTTACAGCTTTTTGTTTAGTAATTTTCATATGTAAAATGGCTACAATTTGTGCCCAATTTACTTAATGAAAATTCATTTTGTTCTTTGCTGTATTTAATGAATGGTATTGTTTTGTTGCTGTTTTAGATCAAACGCTCAGATATTCACGACTATATGATTAGGCCATTTAAAAAGCCAAAAGTTAGTGCATGAAGTGGTTGTGGCACATATCAATTCCAAGATGGGTCAAGATGCTCGGCGGTTAGATTAATAACCGCCTTGCCCGGCCGATTGCATGGACTTCAAGGCATTGGCCTATAATTGCCGATTAGATAATTAGGCCGTTTTAACAAGCCAAAAATTAGTGCATGAAGTGGCTGTGGCACATATCAATCGGCATGGGGTCAAGATGCTCGGCCGGTTAGATTAATAAATCTACCCTTGCCCCAGCTAGTGCATGTACTTCAAGGCATTCTCCTATAATTACCGATTAGATAATTAGGCCGTTTTAACAAGCCATAAATTAGTGCATGAAGTGGCTGTGGCACATATCAATCGGCATGGTTCCAAGATGCTCGGCCGATTAGATTAATAAATCTCCCCTTGCCCCAGCCAGTTCATAGACTTCAAGGCATTCACCTATAATTGTCGTTTAGATAATTAGGCCGTTTTAACAAGCCAAAAATTAGTGCATGAAGTGGCTGTGGCACATATCAATCGGCATGGGGCCAAGATGCTCGGCCAGTTAGATTAATAAATCTGCCCTTGCCCCAACCAGTGCATGGACTTCAAGGCATTCACCTACAATTGCCGATTAGATAATTAGGCCGTTTTAACAAACCAAAAATTAGTACATGAAGTGGCTGTGGCACATATCAATCGGCATCCATCGTTTGGAGACTGCCAAAAGCGTTAATGAAATTGCCTCGAGGTCACTGCATACCTACGAATAAATGGGGTGAGTTCGCGCCAGTGGGTCCACTTATTCTTATTCAGACTCGATTTGGACTAGCTTGGGGCAAGGGCGAATGTCAAACAGATTGTTCTTCAACAGCAGAGGAAAGGGATGAACGCTGGCTGAACTAGATACTGCGATGAATCGCAGCAGTGAGCCTGCGCGTACGGGAGGAAGGACGTCCAAGGAAAATGAAAAACGTCAACCTTCAAGCCGTCGAAGCAGATCGCCCCGAAGAGAGAAGCATCAACGGGGAAGCTCCCCGCGACCACGACCGAGGAATGAGTCAGACGCGATGCCACGACCATTGAGTTTTGCAGTGTTCGTGGGGAATAAACCGATGACTGAGGCAGATTCCATTGTTAATGATTCGAGTGTAGCGGTCGAGTTCACTCGACAGATCTTTCCACTGGAAGTCCAACAATCGATGGTTGGACGACAAGATTTCGAAGTGTTTTGAGAAGGTATTCATGGGGCGGTGAAGGGGCTGTACATCGCCTACGAAGTCGGCATGCGTCTGTGCACCGCGCGGCGGGAGATGGAGAAAATGGACGAACGAGTCCGCAGTTTGGAGGCTCGTATGGAGAAAGCCGAGGGCGAGCTTAGGGAGCTTAGGAAGGTTAAAGTCATCGATCCACATGCGGCAGGTCAATCTAACCCGATTATGGACGAGAGGGTGACCCAACGGCTATTGAGTCATGCCATCGCCGACCGAGATACGGCAAGCATGTTTGCTGTTGAAAATGCGAGGGCCAAGGGTTACGAGCAGGGCTTCCATGCTGGCCGGAAGGTTGGGATCGACAAAACAAAAGACACTTGCTGAGGAGGTCTACCGATGCAAGAATCGGGGCTTTAAGCATGGTTGGATCGCGGATCTTCAGGCTGCGGAGGCTCTCCGAGCGAAGGGTGTCGATTCCAACTTATGTGGCCTGGATCATCGTGATCATTTTCCCTTTTCCGCCTTTGAAGTTGAAAAGAGCGATGATGAGGGAGACGCCGAATAAAAATATTCGTTGTAAATGTTCAAACGCGGATTGCGCCTAAAATTATGTGATTATTGGTTGGTCGAATAAAAAGCATTTTATTTTCAATGTTTTGTTATAAGTTTTGTTCGGCACACACGTGCTTGCATGTGTTTTATTATATAAATGTTTGAATGAACGTATTTCAGACGATTCAATGGACATTGTTCGGCCTGATTTAATCGACATCATTGTGTTACGCACGACCCGAAGGGTTAATCGGCCCAAAGACCTCATACGCCGATGGGGCTCCAAATCCGGAGACTTGATTTGGCCATTTGTGATATCCATGAAGGGTGCTTTGAATCCGGAGGCTTAATCGGCCCAAAGACGTCATTCACCGATGGGGCTCCGAATCCGGAGACTATTTGGCCAATCGTGATATCCACGAAGGGCGCTTCGAATCCGGAGGCTTAATCGGCCCAAAGACGTCATTCGCCGATGGGGCTCCGAATCTGGAGACTTGATTTGGCCAATCGTGATATCCACGATGGCCGCTCCGAATCCGAAGGCTTAATCGGCCCAAAGACGTCATTCGCCGATGGGGCTCCGAATCCGGAGACTTGATTTTGTCAATCGTGATATCCACAAAGGGTGCTCCGAATCTGGAAGCTTGATTTAGCCAATCGTGATATCCATGAAGGGCGCTCCGAATCCGAAGGCTTAATCGGCCCAAAGACGTTATTTGCCGTTAGGGCTCCGAATCCGGAGACTTTATTTGGCCAATTGTGATATCCACGGAAGGCACTCCGAATCTGGAGGCTTTAATCGGAACATCTTTGAACTAGATTCTGTAGTAGGTGAATGGGAATCTTTGTATTATAGAAAAAGAGATGTACATGGCGAACAATTCGAAACAAGCATCATGTCCCACAAGTCGGGTTAATGATAAAATTTGCGTAAATGCGTGGAATTCCAAGGCTGTGACAGACTCTTTCTTGACATGTCTTTGAGCCGATATGCCCCTACTCCGGCGATCGAATCAATCTGATAAGGGCCGTCCCAATTAGGACCCAATTTTCGATCGGCTAGTTTCCTGTCAACTGGAAGCACCTTCTTCAGGACCAACTCTCCTGGTGTGTAGTTGCGCAGCTGAACCCGTTGATTATATGACTTTGCTAGCTGCTGCTGGTACCGTGCCATGGACGCAAGGGCTCGGTCTCTTCATTCTTCGATTAGAGTCAAATCCAAAGCCAGCATCATGTCGTTTCAGCCCATATCAAAAACTTGCGACTTGAGAGTCGGGTGGCCGATTTCCAGGGGTAAGATTGCCTGGGTTCCAAAGCATAGGGCAAACGGCATTTCTCCAGTTGATCTTCTTGGTGTAGTTCAATGAGTCCACAATACACTCGGCAATTCTTTGACCCATTTGCCTTTGGCTTTCTCCAGCCTCTTCTTGATGCCATCCAAGATGGATTTATTAGAGGCTTCGGCTTGGCCATTGCTTTGGGGGTAAGCCGGCATAGAAAAGTAAGGCCAGATACTATATTTGCTGCATAGCTCTCGTACACGCCACAATCAAACTGGGTGCCGTTGTCTGAGATAAGAGCTTTGGGAATGCCGAATCGTGTTATGATGTTCCTCTACACAAAGTGCTTAACGTTAGCATCTCGAATGTGTGTTAATGTCTCCGCTTCGACCCATTTCGTGAAGTAATCTGTTGCGACGATTAGGTATCGCTTGTTCCCTAGGGCCCTCAGCAATGGTCCTACGATATCAAGCCCCCACTGGGTGAACGGCCAGGGACTGGTGATGGAGTTCAACTCTTCAGCAGGCAGATGGTTTAACGGGGAGAACTTCTGGCACTGTTCACACTTTTTTGCATAACACTCGGCGTCCGTTCTCAGCATCGGCCAATAATACCCCTGCGTTATAGCTCGATGGGCCAAAGTGCGTCCGCCAGAATGGGCACCACAACTGTCTTCGTGTATCTCAGTCAGAAGCTCCTTGACTTTGTTCAGGTGCACACATTCCAAATATGGGCCAAAGAGTGACTTTTTATAAAGCCTTCCTTGCAGATCCAAGTAGTATCGCATGGCTTTGTTTCGCAGCTTGTGCGCTTCTTTCTTGTCCTCTGGAAGTTGTTCAAAAGATAGGAATACAACAATGGGATCCATCCAACTTGGTGCAGATTCTATAACATTGATTTGGAATTCCTTCGAAGGGCCAATGCTTGGCTCTGGGATGAATCCTACTTCGATAGTCCGTTTAATCTCTGAGTTGATTGCGGAGGCTAGGCAAGCCAAGGCATCTGCATGGGTGTTTTGATCACGTGTTATCTGGTTTAACTCATGATGGTCAAATTTTGCCAACAAGGAATTGGCCGTTTTCATGTAGGCTGCCATACAGTCGTTTCTTGCCGTGTACTCCCCCTTTAGCTGATTGATCACCAGTTTTGAGTCGCAAAACACAAGCAGACGCCGAGCACCCAGAATATGCGCATTCCACAAATCGGCTAGAAGGGCTTCGTATTCAGCTTCGTTATTTGATGCTTTGAAGCCGAGCTTGACGACCTGCTCAATTATTGCGCCGTCGGGAGTCATGATTACAACTCCAGCTCCACTACCCCACTGATTGGACGATCCATCACAATACAACTGCCAGATGTCCCCAACATAAATCCTCTAGTTCGGCTTTGGTCGAATTTTATCTGACTTGAAGTCGGCAACAACAGACTTGAAGTCGGCAAGGCCCCCAGTGAATTCGGCGATAAAGTCGGCAAGCACCTGTCCTTTGATTGAGGTTCTGGGTAGAAATTGAATATCGCACTGGCCAAGTTCCAGAGCCCACTTTGAAACACGTCCAGATGCTTCCGCGCTGCGTAGTACTGATCGGAGGGGATAATCTGTTAGTATCCCAATGCTATGCCCCTAGAAGTAATGCATGAGCTTCCTTGCCGCCATAACTAGGGCTAGGATGAGCTTTTCCAGCGAAAGGTAGCGTGTTTCGGCGTCAACCATTGCCTTGCTCACATAATACACTGGCCGCTGTTCCCCTAGTTCTTTCTTTATCAATACGACGCTAACGGCACGGTCAGAAACTACCAGATACAAAATGAGCGGGTCACCAGCAGAGGGTGTTGTCAGGAGTGGTACTGAGCGAAGGTAGGTCTTTAGGCCATTGAAGGTGGCTTCGCACTCGGCGGACCATTCAAAAGCCTTGCCCTGCCATAGTGTATGAAAGAATTGTCGGCAGCAATCTATGACCGGCTGATAAACCTGTTGAGTGCGGCAGCCATCCCCATCAACTTTTGAACCTCCTTTACTGAACGAGGGGAGCCGAGCTCCAGGATTGCTGTGATTTGCCTTGGGTTGGCTTTGATTTCTCTGTGGTTGACAATGTAGTCCAAGAATTTGCCAGAGCCGATACCAAACGCACATTTGGAAGCGTTCAACTTCATTCCATATTTGCGTAGGATGCCGAATGTCTCTTCCAGATCGGCTATATGATTCTGCTCTTCTTTGGACTTGACCACAATATCGTCAATGTACACTTCCATAGTTTTGCCGAGTTTCTCCTTGAACATGGTGGTGACCAGTCTCTGGTAGGTTGCCCCTGCATTCTTCAGCCCAAAAGGCATTACCTTATAGCAATAGGTTCCTCTTAGGGTGATGAATGCAGTTTTCTCTTGGTCCTCCAGATACATAGCGATTTGATGATAACCTCTGTAGGCATCAAGGAAGCTCATACGTTGATGGCGCGCCGTAGCATCTACAAGCTGGTCTATCCTGGGAAGAGGAAAACAATCCTTTGGGCAGGCTTTGTTTAGGTCCGTGAAATCAACGCACACTCGCCGAGTTCCATTTTTCTTCTTCACCACCATTGTATTAGAGAGCCATGTAGGGTAGGTCACCTCCCTAATTGCCCCGGCGTCAAGCAGCCTGTCAACCTCCTCAACAACGGTAGCAGTGTGCTCTGCAACTGACCGCCGGCTTTTCTGAATGATCGACTTGCACTTAGGATCGACATTCAAATGGTGCTGTGAAACTGACGGATCTATTCCCGGCATCTCGTACGGAGTCCACGCAAAGATATCGAGGTTGCTAAGCAGGAAAGATATTAGCTGCTGTCTGTCGGCCTGACTCAAAGAGGCACCGACCATTGAGAACTTGTCTGGGCTTCCATCGATTTCAACTCGTTCTTAGCCTTCCATGGCCTTTTCATTTGGGAGCCGCCCAACATCGTCGAGGCTTTCTCGATCCCGCATCTCAACGGAATTCACCTATAGTTCCTTTGGCGTTTTCTTAGCAAGGAGATAACATGCCTGTGCCGATTTCTGGGAGCCACGAATTTGCTTAATATCACGTTCTATCGGGAAGCGGAGCAGCTGATGATAGGTGCTTGGCACGGCTCGCATAACATGCAACCAGGATCGCCCCATGATGAGATTATACGGTGACGGTAGCTTGACGACCAAGAATCCTACATCCACTGTTCGGGAACCTGCTTGAACGGGAAGTCTGATTTTCCCCAACGGGTACTCTAGATTGGCATTGAAGCCGAATAGTGGATAAGGGGCCGGAGAGAGATCCGATTCAGAGAAACCGAGTTTGGTGAATGTCTTGTAGTACATAATCTCCGATGTGCTCCCCAGATTAATGAGTACGCGCTCAACTGTGAATCAGTTTACGCGTAACTCAATTACCAAGGGATCAATGTGGGGCAGTGTTACTCCGGCCAAATCCGAATCATCAAAAGTGATAACCTCGGCTTCATGGGCCGTTTAGTCGGAGTGAGTAGCTCTTGAGGGTTAGACTTTGACTGAATCGTGTGCACCGTTGATGACATTGGTAGGCTGTATATCATGTGGATCAAGCGAAGCGAATGTGAATCCTGTCTCAAGGCTATTGCTTTGGTTGGGTTGCCTTTTCGGACGTACTGTTGTAGCCGGCCATCTTGCACCAATTTACCGTCGTACGAGGTGAATGACGGTGCTTTGAATTTCTTGAATAGCACTGCCTTTGCAATCCGTCGTACAAAAGGATCGTATTGATCTTCATCCGAACTGTTTCTTCTTCGCTTACGCCTTATACGGGGACTCTCTTCTGAAGAACTGAAAATTTCGGATCGTCCCTTCTTCTTGGGCTCCGAGGATAATGGGTCGAAGTTGCTATCAGTATCTTGTTGTCGGGCTCGAGATCGTCGACCAGCTGCCCTCACGGGTCGTTCTGGGCCTTGGTATGCAGCTTGTTTGGACTTCGCCACCTCCAAGGCCAAATCCTAACGGAGACGTTCGTTCTCTGCGATCATGTTCTCCAATCTTCGTTCGTTTTGCTTTGCTTGTTCCATGATCACTTGCATTGCTTCATGCTCTGAAGTCGAGGGTGAGGCGAAGTTCGAAGCGCGTCTTATGGGGATGGTCTTCGATCCAAGCATGTTTGATGGAGTGAGGTCGTCTCTTTGCGTGGTTTCATAAGTGACTATCGGAGGGTCTTCCGTTACACCCGCCATGGATGTGTTTGAGCATTCCCACAGACGGCGCCAACTGTGGAGAAGTGGTTTGGAAATACTCTTCTGATCTTGGGAGACGCTCGTGATCCACTGATAGTCACCTGAAAAGGAATAAACACTCCGGTCGGGGGTGCCAGAATTAGCACTCCGACGGACAAGTCAATCTCCACACTCAAGAATGCTTGTATTCTAAGTTAAGCACAACAATTCTCACATACCTCTTTCTGGCTGATGTTATTCTATTTATATCTTTTCTTCCTTGGGCCTCGGGATTAGGTCCATTTCAAACTCCATATTCGGCACATTTTGTGGTAGACCGCTCTTTACTCGGCCCCTTGCTTAATCGGCTATTTGGCCGAGTAAAGTTGGATTCGAGCTTGCAAGCCAATGCGGAGTGCCACGAATTTCGACTCTCCCAGGTCCGACTATCCGGAATCTCTACGACTCCCAATACTCGGCCCCCACACAATTATATAAAGAAAAAAAAAATTTGAAAACAACAAAACTGAATACACCATGAAAAATATATTAAAAATAAGTATTTATCAAATAGAATCCACATAAAATTGGTTATTATAATTGAAATTGATTTTGTGTAGAATTTTATATGTAAATGGAAAACACATGTTGATGCGGCTTTTTTAGAAAAGAGTAAGCCTTTAAAATATACCACATAAGAAAGAAAGAAAAAAACTACTACTTTTATATATATATATACTAATAGGTGACCCGTGCGATACACGAGAATTTATTTTTAAAATAAAAAATTGATTTTGAATCTTAATATTTTGTGTAAAAAATTTTAATAATTGAAAGCCAAATGCAAACAGATTTGTTAATGGCTGATGAAAATTTTAGTCACTGTGTGTGACTATACGTAAAAGGCTCATAAAAACAATTTATTTCAAAGTTTTTAAAAAAAATGTGTATTCTCAACTTGAAATCAAATCCACATTTGTGTTAATCAAATCTATCAAAAATCATGAATTTTACTTGTATCAAAATAAATTTTCTAAAAAAATAAAAACAACAAAAAATTCTATAATACACAAATTATGACTTGGTTATAACTATAACTCGTGGTATATTATATTATGATAGGTGTTACAAAAAAAATAATATTAATTTTAATATAAAATAAAATTTAAATTTAAATTATATATTGTAATAATCTTTTAACCTTATCATTATACAAAAGTGCTACTTAAATACTTATATATAATAAATTTAGTTAAATTATTTGTTTATTTTAATAATTTTAGTTCTATTATTCTATAAAAGTGTAATTATCATATAATGATTTTGTATAATATATATTAAATTATAAGATAGTAAAATAAACACTCGTTTTGATATTAAAAATAACAGTTAAATTGGAAAGAGAATTAGTGATATAAAACTAAAAGTGATTCTAATTATTTAATTTAATTTTTATTGTTACATTTATTTGGAAAATAAAAATATGTAAAAGTAGATCTAAACAAAATTTATTTAAAAGATTAAATATAAATATAATGTGAATGGATTAAGAAAAAAATACATAAATTAATTATGTATAGTTAGTATTGGTATTTTCTTTAATATTCTTTTTGAATTATTCATACATATTGTATATAGATATATAAAAATTAAATTAAATATAAATATTTTGTAATAAATAATTTCATGTTAAATAAAAAATTAAATATAAATTAATATTAATACATCAATAAGATAGACAAAAAATAAAAAAATATAAAAAAAATTAATTTGATTAGTGCGATGCACATAATTAAACATATTATGTCCTATTTATTTATTTATTTATTTATATGTCGAGATAATTTTTTTTCCAAATATCATAATAATTAAACTAAATTATTAACTATGTAAAATAAACCTGATAACAATAAAATTAAATACACGATGAAAAATAAATATTTGTCAAATAGAATCCATATAAAATTGGTTATTATAATTGAAATTGAGTTTGTGTAAAATTTCATATATAAATAGAAAAGACATGGTGATTGGATTTTTTAGAAAGAGGGAGGGGGGGGGGGGGGGACAAAACAAAACAAAAGTAAACATTTAGAATGTGCCAAATAAAAAAAGAAAAAACACTACTTATATATATATATATATATATATAAAATAAAACAAGAGGGTTTTTAAAAAGTATCAAAATGTATCAAGAGGGTTAAGATTTCTTTAATTTTAACTCACCCAGTTTCTTTTCCTGTCACGTCCCCAATATATAATACAAATAACCCAACTCATCAGGGAAATGCATATAATAGAATTCGTATATTTTCATATATCAGAGTTCGTATTACAAAATATATTACATGCATTATACATTCATGAATGTTCATTCTGAATCTATAGCATGTAACACTAGCTAATAACAACAAATAAATGCCCGTAGGGCTTACATCTTTTCCAAGAAATTACTTGGTTACAACCGAAAAGAGTCATAAGCTCAATACATGTAAAGCCCTTGGCTTGAATAAACATTTAAGCATTTACAAAACAAAATAGAGCCTCCAGCTTCGAGGTCCTCCCAAGCCACGTCCTTGGAGGAAGATTGTCACCGATACCTGAAAGTGGTTTCCCAAGTAGGGTGAGCTAAAACCTAGTAGAAATAGTCTATCACAATATATGAGGTTTAACTAAGCTATAAGTGTCAGATAAACGTTCAATGTTCATGACCAACTTACATTCTTTCCATGACTATTCAATACTGATATTCACATCCCAATCTATTTCCATTTATTCATTTCAAGTTATATGACATGTATATATAAAAATTTTCAAATAATCCAACTGAGGCTACAACTCAGTGGTTCTCAATTAACATAATTCTCATACAAACACTTCAACCTTGCCATTTTACAAAAATTTCGTCTACGGGATCAGCACCCATGTATACATAAGATTTCAGGATTTTCACCCTGGACACTCCGGCGAACTTAATTCTCAATGGATTCCATCCACTATCTCCTCCCAAACAATGGAGTGGATCCCCTTTCTCCTCCCAAAATGTTATACATATACAATGTGTTTAAGAACATCGTCATATACAATGACTATCTACAACACATGATCACTGCCTTAATCATACCGTCATGTTCAATGACATAATTAAATGAGTAGTTTCAATTCACCTAATCCCCATGCAATTTCTACAACAACCATAGCTATCCTCTATCAATAACCCAATACATATATTTTTAAGCAGATATACAATCTTTATAACAGATAATTCATCAAATTTCCATAGGTAAGTGATTTAACAAATCCAACTACACCATTCATTTACACATCCTCCCAATTTCACATTCTTCATACCAATCCTATTATTTATACAAAATAATTATTTAACACATATTAGGGCAAAATTTCCCCTTTTCCCAATATCAATCTAAAGGTTAAAATCTACCATTCTAACCCAAGATAACCCCATATTCATTTATAGACCATAACATAGAAATCTCTCTTTTCAATTTAAAATCCAAACCCTAGGTTTTTCCCAAACATCCCAAAATTCACCATTTATATATAATAACAAATAACTAGGTTAAAAATCATAGCAATGTATAGAATATCCCTACCTCAAGTGTAGAAGCTCAAAGGAGAAGAGGAGGAACTTCAAGAATGACGAAATCAAATTTTATTCGGATGCAAAGGTAGCTCTTGAGATGCTCTAACTCTTTATCAAAGGAAGTAAGGTAGAGAGACCCTTAGATCCTAGGGGATTTGTAGAGAGAAGTCGACCTTTAGAGATTGAAGAAGTAGATCCACGGTTTTTGAGTGAAAAGATACAAAAATTCTGTGTAAAAATAAGCTGCTGCGAACTGATATACGCAAGGCGCTCGAGTGAAGGAGTTGTCGCTCGAGCGACCAAACACAATAAGTGACCTCGTTCGAATGCAAGATATGTCGCTCGAGCGTAGAATACATACCTTCAGAACTTTTACAGACGCACATCATTGCTCGAACGCAAGAAGCTTCGCTCGAGCAAAGAACATTACCCTCCCAGAATCTCTGCAGGTCTGTAAAAATGTTGGGAACTCACAAAGCTTGAGCGAAGAAGTAAATTTCTAGACAACAACAACTTGAACAACTAGTAACCAACCTGTCCTAAACATGCCAAAGACACTCCAAAACTCGAGTAGGAAGGGGAAAAGGG
The DNA here is from genome assembly GCA_025200525.1 of Camellia lanceoleosa. NCBI lineage: Eukaryota > Viridiplantae > Streptophyta > Magnoliopsida > Ericales > Theaceae > Camellia > Camellia lanceoleosa. The sequence continues at coordinate 140,491,479 of CM045766.1, read as the reverse complement.
GGAAAAAGACATAAATAACAATATTAAACCTCAAGACCTGAGTCCGGAATACAACAAAGGTCTGGTCAAAGCCGGAATCGCTATAATCTCCCCCCTTAAGGAATTTCATCCCTGAAATTTCATTACAAATGCCAAATCATTCAAATTATTCCTAACTATGATAATCTATCAATTTTAATCAGCATGACTCATCCTCCGGTCATTCAATCCCTTCAGAAAAGAACAAATCCACCATATACTTCTCAACATATACTACCAATATGCATCTTCCGAAATTTAACCAATTTCAATACGTATATCTCATATTTCCAAAACATATTCATTGTTTATGATAAATTTGCATTTCCAACACTTAAACAACATATACAATGTTCAAATTAAACTTGCATTTCTGAAACATATTCAACATATACAATATTCTCATAATTCAAAACATATACAATGTCTTTATAGTTCATGAACAAAACTAAAATCTCAACATATACTCAAACATCAACAAATAAGTCTTGATATTTCTCACGGACTTACAATTTACGCTCCCAAGTTGCTTCCTCAACCCCATAATGTTTCCACAATACTTTGACCAAGGGAATTGTCTTGCCTCGCAAGACTTGGTCCCGTCTATCCAAGACTCTCACCGGTCTCTTCTCATACGAGGCATCCTCATCTGCTTCTAGGTCGGTCCAATCCAACACGTGCGATGGATCCGACTCATACTTCCGAAGCATACTAATATGAAACACGTCATGCACTCTAGAAAGTTGTGGTGGCAACGCCAAACGGTAGGCAACCTCCCCAATCCGCTTAAGGATCTCAAAAGGCCCAATAAATCGAGGGGACAACTTCCCACTCTTCCTAAACCTCATCAAACCCCGTCTAGGTGATATTTTCAAAAAAACATGATCACCCACCTCAAAAGACAAGGGTCTCCTATGGTCGGCGTAACTCCTTTGGCGACTCTGGGCTGTAACCAACCTCTTACGGATAAGTGCCACCTTCTCCGTCGTTTCTCGAACCAACTTTGGACCCAACAAAGGTGCATTACCCATCGCGGCCCAACACATAGGAGATCTACAAGGTCGACCATACAAGGCCTCAAATGGTGCCATGCCAATACTCGATTGGAAACTATTATCGTAGACAAATTCCACTAAGGATAAGTGCCTCTCCCGTGACCCTTTGAAGAAGTCAAGGACACAACCTCGAAGCATATCCTCAAGGATTTAGATAGTATGCTCGAATTGCCCGTCAATCTGAGGATGGTAAGCAGTGCCAAAGGTCAATCTAGTGCCTAAAGTACTCTGCAAGCTCTACCACAACTGAGCTGTAAACCGCGGATCTCTATCCGAAACAATCGTCACAAGGACCCTGTGTAGTCTCACTATATCCTTAATGTACAGGTCGGCAAGATAATCTACCGAATCACTTACGCGCATAGGAATAAAATGTGCTGACTTGGTCAACCAGTCAACTACCACCCAAATGGTATCACTCCCTCGTTGAGTCTTCGGAAGGCCCACAGCAAAATCTATCGTGACATGCTCCCACTTCCACTCAGCTATAGGTAAGGATTGCAACAAACCCGCTGGCCTCTGATGTTCGGCCTTCACTTGCTGGAAAGTAAGGCACTTTGATACGAACACGGCCACATCTCTCTTCATACCTCTCTACCAAAACTGGCGACTCAGATCATGATACATCTTTATGCCTCCCGAATGCACCGCAAGGCATGAATGGTGAAACTCTCGGAGTACTTCCTCTTAGTAAGACTCCAGCACAAACAAACGGTCACGGTATCTCACACTCTGGTCGAAATACACAGCCAAGCCCTTCTCTACCTTCCCACTAGAGATCTTCTCTTGGAGGGACTCTACCTCAAGGTCACCCTTTTGCGTTTCTAACACTCAGTTCACAAGTGTAGGTTGTGTAACTACTGAAAATAAGGTTGTAGACTCAATAAACTCGCCCAAATGCAAGTCAAACTCACCAAGAGTACCCAACATTTCCCATTCCCATACAAGCCACACTGCTAATTGACTTCCTACTCAAGGCATCGGCCACAACATTGGCCTTCTCCCGGATGATAATGCAACTCAAAATCATAATCCTGTATGAACTCCATCCACCTTCTTTGCCTCAAGTTCAAGTCTTTCTGTGAAACAGGTATTTCAGACTCTTATGATAAAAAAACACCTCAAATCTCTCTCCATATAGGTAATGCCTCCAAATCTTCAAGGCAAAAATCACCGTTGCTAGCTTTAAATCATGAGTAGGGTAGTTTCTCTCGTGTGTTTTCAACTGCTGCGAGCCATAAGATACTACTTTCCCTTCTTGCATCGAGACATAGCCCTAACCTTCCCGTGAAGCATCACAGTATACTGAATAGCCCAAACCCCTCTCTGGAATAATCAAGACTGGAGCAGTGGTAAGTCTAACCTTAAGCTCTTGGAATGACTTCTCACAGGTCTCATTCCACACAAACTTGGCTTCCTTTCGCGTCAATCTAGTTAACGGTGAAGCTAATTTAGAGAAATCTTTCATAAACCGACGGTAATACCTGGCCAACCCCAAGAAACTACGGATCTCGAAAGCGTTCTTAGGTTGTGCCCAATCTTGCACTGCCTCTATCTTGGATGAATCCACGGTCACCCCTTCCCCGGATACTACGTGGCCTAAGAACTTAACTTCTCTCGGCCAAAATTCACATTTCCCAAACTTAGCATACAACTTATGGGCTCGAAGTAACTCAAGTACTACCTATAAGTGCTTCTCGTGTTCCTCCTCGGATGGTGAGTAAATCAAGATGTCATCCACAAAGATGACTACAAAACGGTCTAGGAACTCCTGGAAGATCCGGTTCATTAAATCCATAAACACCGCTGGAGCATTGGTTAGCCCAAAAGGCATCACAAGAAACTCGTAATGGCCATATCGCATACGGAATGCCGTCTTCGGAATATCCTCCTCTCTTACCCTCAACTGATGGTAACCCGATCTCAAGTCTATCTTAGAGAAACAACAAGACCCTTTCAACTAATCAAACAAATCATCTATACGAGGCATTGGGTATTTATTCTTAACAGTAACCCGGTTCAACTTTTGGTAATCGATACATAGTCACAAAGCTCCATCTTTCTTTTTAGCAAAGAGAGTCGGTGATCCCCAAGGCAAAGTAACAGGGCGGATAAAATCCTTATCTAATAATTCCTGGAGCTGAACCTTCAACTCACTCAACTCAGCTGGTGCAAACCGATATGGCGCCATAGAGATCGGTGTCGTGCTAGGCACTAGAACCATAGAGAACTCGATCTCTCGGTGAGGTGGTAAACTAGTAAGGTCCTCGGGAAAGACATCGAGGTATTCATAAACCACCCTTGGCAACTCAACCCGGCCTTTATCACACTCACTACTCAGAAAACTAGCAAGGAGGCAGCCAAGTTCACTCCGCCCACGCGGATCATATATCGGTGATAAGACTCTATCCACCTGGTCTCCCAAGAAATAAAAGCAATCATCGCTCAAGGTACATACAGTAACCCTCTGACGGTAGTAATCTATAATAGCTCGGTATGACGATAACCAGTCCATACCCAGAATAACATCAAAACTAGACATATCAAGTAAAACAAATGCAAAAGGTAATCGACGACCTGTAACCTCAATGTCACAACCCCGACACCCCTATTTCAAAATAACCTCACCACCAATAGGTGACTCTACACAAATAGGGGATGCTAACTGTGCCAACTCCAACCCCAAAACCAATACAAATGCAGACGAAATAAAAGAATGGGATGCACCCGTATCAATCCACGCATTAGCAACTAAATTGCAAAACAAAAAGGTACCTCTCACTACTAATGGAGCAGGTACAAGATCTGGTGCGGTAACAGCATACACATGCCCAATAGGTCTCTGATCCACCTGCTCACCTCTCAGAGCATAAGTTTGTTTCATTGACTGAGCCGAAGAGGCTCCCTGATTGGCCCTCGAGGCCTATGCTGACTGTGCCGGCTAGTGACTATGTGTTTGCCTTGAACCAGACGCACCAGATATGCCACCCAGCTGTGGGCAAAACCTCTTCATGTGCCCTGCCTACCCACACCAATAGCAAGTGAGCAGCTGACCTCTCCCTTGGCCTTGGCCTTGAGAACGATCCGAAGACGATGCTACTCGCTGTCCTCTTCCCCTCTGTAGACAAGCTGGAGACTTGTGGCCCAACTGGCCACATTTAAAGCAAGTCACATCACCCTGACCACCTTTCCCAGAACTAGAACTCGACACTGGAAAAGTGGACCTCGACTGAGCTCCCTAGGACTGCTAAAGATTAGAACCCCCTGTCTCTTACTGTCCCTTAATTATCCTGACTCCTCCTGGAGCCCCTCATTCTCTCCTCTTCAGCATGCATGATAGTTTTAAGATGGGCTGCAGCCTCTCCACAAGGCGCCCATTATCCCTAATCATGGATCCGGCCACTCTAAACATGAGCCCGGTCCTTAACCGCTTCTCGAACTCTAGACAACGGCATTCCTCGGTCACCACTAACTCCGGTGCAAACCTAGACAAGCTAGGAAAGGTGGCTTCGAACTCTGCCACAGGCATGTTCAACTACACTAGCTTAGAAAATTGGTCTCTCAACTTCTCCCTAACCGTGGGAGGTAAAAACTTCTCTTGGAAGGCGTTAACAAAGGCCTCCTAAGTCCCTCCAATGCGTCACCGCGCATACTTCCACCACTGACCCGCGTCTCCCTTCAGCTGGAAGGACGCCAAGGTCACTCTTAGACCCCCGTCTTCGATGCCAAGTATCTCAAAAGTCTTCACCATATATTCTAGCCACTCATCAGCCTTCAGTGGCTCCTTAGGATCACCCAAAAATTCATCCGGATTCGACCGGAAGAATTCCCTCTTCAGAAAAATTGGCCCTGCCTCAGTAACCTGGGCCTGAACTTGATTCTCTGCCCTGAGAATGTCCATGGATTCCCTCAATGCTCCGTCCATTTCACGGGCTAAGGTGCCTATGGCCTGTTGACCTACTGGTTCGGCCACATTAGCCTGACTAACTCCTTCCTCTTGTGCCGGAATATCATCCGGTATCGGCATATCCTGCCGCCTAGGCCTACCATGCCTACCACCACCACGCCCATGTCTTGACATCCTAATGAAGGTAACAAATGAAATTATCACATTCATGAATGTGCCAAAGCTAACTCACTCGGGTCCTAATGCATAAGATAACACTAATTCACTCCACATAAGCACGTAATCATGTAAACACATACGAATTTCATTTTCGGATAATGACCGTCCCACAGCGTTGCTAGAGTTCCGGTTAGAAACGGCAGTGATCAAGTGCCTTTCCAACAGGACTCCCAAAAACTCGTGGACTCAATCAACATCCCAAAAATTAAATTCCATACCCATGTAATCACATAAGCATACAACAAACACTAACATCTCAATTAAGCGAGACAAACCCATTGTGGTAATAACCACTTTCCACATACCTAAAGTATTCAAACCTGATACGCTCTGATACCAAGTTGTCACGTCCCCAAAATATAATACAAATAACCCAACTCATCGAAGAAATTCATATAATAGAATTCGTATATTTTCATATATCAGAGTTCGTATTACAAAAGATATTACATGCATTATACATTCATGAATGTTCATCCTAAATCTACAGCATGTAACACTAGCTAATAATAACAAATAAATGCCTGTAGGACTTACATCTTTCCAAGACATTACTTGGTTACAACCGAAAAGAGTCATAAGCTCAATACATGTAAAGCCCATGGCTTGAATAAACATTTAAGCATTTACAAAACAAAATAGAGCCTCCAGCTTCGAGGTCCTCCCAAGCTACGTCCTTGGAGGAAGCATGTCACCGGTACTTGAAAGTGATTTCCCAAGTAGGGTGAGCCAAAGCCTAGTAGAAACAATCTATCACAATATATGAGGTTTAACTAAGCTATAAGTGTCAGATAAACGTTCAATGTTCATGACCAACTTACATTCTTTCCATGACCATTCAATACTAGTATTCACATCCCAATCCATTTCCATTTATTCATTTCAAGTTATATGACAGGTATATATAAAATTTTTCAAATAATCCAACTGAGGCTACAACTTAGTGGTTCTCAATTAACATAATTCTCATATAAACACTTCAACCTTGCCATTTTATGAAAATTTCATCCGCGGGATCGACACCCATGTATATATAAGATTTCGGGACTTTCACCCTGGACACTCCGGCCAACTTAATTCTCAATGGAATCCATCCCCTCTCTCCTCTCAAACAATGGAGTACATCCCCTTTTTCCTCCCAAAACGTTATACATATACAATGTATTTAAGAACATCATCATATATAATTACTATCTATAACACATGATCAATGCCTTAATCATACCGTCATGTTCAATGACATAATTAAATGATTAGTTTCAATTCACCTAATCCTTATGCAATTTTTACAACAACCATAGCTATCTTCTACCGATAGCCCAATACAGATATTTCTAAACAGATATACAATCTTTATAACAGATAATTCATCAAATTTCCATAGGTGAGTGATTTAACAAATCGAACTACACCATTCATTCACACAGTCTCCCAATTTCACATTCCTCATACCAATCCTATTATTTATACAAAATAATTATTTAACACATATTAGGGCAAATTTCTCCATTTTCTCAATATCAATCCAAAGGTTAAAATCTACCATTCTAACCCAAGATAATCCCATATTCATTTATAGACCATAACATAGAAATCCCTCTTTTCAATTTAAAATCCAAACCCTAGGTTTTCCCCAAACATCCCAAAATTCAGCATTTATACATAACAACAAATAACTATGTTAAAAATCATAACAAAGTATAGAATATCCCTACCTCAAGTGTAGAAGCTCAAAGGAGAAGACGAGGAACTTCAAGAATGATGAAATCAAACTTTATTCGGATGTAAAGGTAGCTCTTGAGATGCTCCAACTCTTTATCAAAGGAAGTAAAGAAGAGAGACCCTTAGATCCTAGGGGATTTGTAGAGAGAAGTCGACCTTTAGAGATTGAAGGAGCAGCTCCAGGGTTTTTGAGTGAAAAGATGTAAAAATTCTGTGTAAAAATGAGCTGCTGTGAATTGATATACGCGAGGCTCGCTGGAGTGAAGAAGTTGTCGCTCAAGCGACCAGACACAATAAGTGACCTCTCTCGAGCGCAAGAAGCATTGCTTGAGCGCAGAATGCATACCTTCATAACTTTTCCAGACGCACATTGTCGCTCGAGCGCAAGAAGCTTCATTGCTTGAGCGAAGAACATTACCCTCCCAGAATCTCTGCAAGTTTGCAAAATTGCTAGGAACTCACACAGCTCGCTCAAGCGCAAAAAGCCTCGCTCGAGCGAAGAAGCAAATTTCTGGACAACAACAACTTGAACAACTAGCAACCAACCTATCCCAAACATGCCCAAGACACTCCAAAACTCAAATAGGAAGGGGAAAAGAGGGAAAAAGACATAAACAACAATATTAAACCTCAAGACCCGAGTCCGAAATACAACAAAGGTCGAGTCAAAACCGAAATCGCTATATTTCCCTTCTTTTTGTTCACTCATGCATTATCTCTCTCTCTCTCTTCTGCCCACCTTCCTTTCTCTTTCCTTTTTATTTTTTTAATTTCCCCCCTTTTTATTTTCCTACCTATTTCTTTATTTTTTTTCCCCATTTTTGCTCACTTATTTTATTTACGCTGTACTTTCAAACATAGGCATACACTAATGTGTATATATATACTAGCATATCACCCGTGCTATGCACAGAATAAAATAATATATTATTTATTAAAAATACGATAATTATATTTAATTTTTTTTTTTATATTTTGTCTCTCGTAAATAAAATTTTATATATAAATTTAAGGATTTTATTTCAAATGTTCCTTTACTATAATATATAGTATACATAGATTAAAATTGTTGTGTTGACAATTAATAATTAAAATTATGCTTTGTTATAAAAAAAAATGACATAGTTCTAAAAGTTCACTATTTTAGATATAAATTTTAAAAAATTATCATATTGGTTTTTGAAAGGGAAATAATTAAAGAGATTTTAAAAACTTAATGAGTAAGAAATAATCATCGTAACATGTAAAACCACTAAAATTACAGTTAAACTAGCAAATCATTCAAACCAAAAATGGTTTAGCTTAATCAGTTAGGTCAAAAGACCAATCAGCTTACACAAAAATTAATTGATTAAAACTTTTAAATTTTATTTTAGTAAAATTTAAAATGTCAATAAATATGGAGAGTAATTTATTAATTTAAATTTAAAATCGACATAATATAAATTTAAAATTATAATAATCTATCTCATAATTTATAAGTTTTAAATACAAACTTTAAATAACCATAATTATCTCATAATTTTTGTATTAAGGAGCAGTAAGAGTGGCATTGTGATTATCGATATATCTATATATTTTATAAAAGAATACTTTTAAAGAGAGATATTATGAGAGTTTAAGTTTCAAAATCCCATACAAAATTATTTTTAAAATCAAAACCTCTATGTGAGATTGTATAATAAAAGTTAAATGGAAACTAGCCAATAGGGATTTTCTTAATTATTTAAAATTAAGAAAATCAAAAAAATTAGTATGAGATATTGATTATAAGGTTTCTTACTAAAGATCTCATTTTGTTTAGATAAATGAGAGTATAAGATTCACTTTTTGTAAGTGAAACAATTCACTTTTTCATTATTTTCTCGATGCGGGATTATAAAATAAAAGTTAAATAGAAGTTAACCAATGAGAATTTTCTTAATTGTTTAACAGTTAACAATTGTTTGGGCGGGAAGTTTATTTCGAATTAAGCAATTTTACCCGTTTAATCTTTAATTAGGTCAATTTTTAATTTATTTTGAATCAAACAAATTTAACCAATATATTTTGATAAAACCGCTAAAATCGCAGTTAAACCAACGAATCAGTCAAACTGAAAATGGTTCACACTAACGATTAGGTCAAAAGACTAACCAATTTATACAAAAATTAATTAATTAAAACTTTTAAATTTTATTTTAATTTTAAAATTTAAACTATCTTAAATTGAATCATACACAACACTACAATATTAAATGGGAGCATAAGGTTTATACAGTAAAACAACTCATTTTTTCGGGTGCCTCTATTTACACACCACAAATTTTTTTAATACACACCACTTGCTCAGTTCACATCATACACAAATTAAAACTTCTAATTTTATCTCAATACATACCACTAATTTTTAAATAATACCAAATTACCCTCTTTTTCTCCAACTAACCCTAACACTAATTTTAATTTTATCTCAATCCTTTTTGGTTTTTGATACAGATATACATCATATACGTATATGTTGATGCATATATAAGAGAGAGAGAGAGAGAGAGAGAGAGAGAGAGTGAGAGAGTGGAGGGATGTGGTGTGGTGTGGATGAGAGAGAGGAGGTGGTACACAGAGAGAATTGCTGTATGTTAGTAGATTGTTCTCGCTACTGCGGTGGATTTGGTGAGCTTGTGAACCCGTTACAATGGCCACAAATCCGAAAGAGACGACGCGTTGTTGCATTCGCAAAGATTTTGCTTCCGTTCCTCGCAAAGCACCTCCTCCCCCCACTGCCATTGTCACTGGGGATGGAATAGAGATAAGGGTAATTTGGATATTTAATTGAAGGATAAAATTGTAATTAAAAAATTATGAATAATGGTGTGAATTAAGAGTAATTGAGGTGTGTAAATAGAGTCACCCCATTTTTTCCTCATTTTCCTAACGTGGGATTGTAAAATAAAAGTTGACAATTGTTTGGACGGGAAGTTCATTTCTAGTTATGTAATCTCAGTCATTCCATTTTTAATATGGTCAATCTTAGTTTATTTCAATATGGTCAATCTTAGTTTATTTCAAATCAAACAAATCTAAGCAATATATTTTGATAAAACAACTAAAACAGCGGTTAAACTAGTGAATTAGTCAAATCGAAAACGATTTAGCCTAATCGGCTAAGTGAAAAGTCCAACCAATTTATAACAAAATTAATTAATTAAAACTATTAAATTTTATTTTAAAATTTAAACCATCGTGAACTAAAACATACACAATACTATAATATTAAATGAGGGTATAAGATTCACTTTATATAAGTGAAACAACTCACTTTTACTTTCTCTTTTCGATGTGAGATTGCAATTATTTTAAAGTTAAATATTATGAGAGTTTCAAAATCTCCTACAAAATTATTTTTAAAATCAAAATCTCTACGTGAGATTGTAAAATAAAAGTTAAATGGAAGCTAATCAATGAAGATATTCTTAATTGTTTAAAATTAAGAAAATCAAAAAAAAAAAAATGGTATTGATTATAGGATTTCTCACTAAAAATGTATTTTTTTTATTTATATAAATGGGAGTATAAGATTTATTTTATATAAGTTAAACAATTCACTTTTTCTTTATTTTCCCGATGTGGGATTGTAAAATAAAAATTAAATGGAAGGTAGCCAATAGGGATTTTCTTAATTGTTTAAAATTAAGAAAATTCAATAATTTATATAAATTAGGGCATGAGATTCAGTTTATGTAAATAAAACAATTCACTGTTTCCTTTTTTTCCTGATATGAGATTGTAAAATAAATCTGTTTCCTTTTTTTTCCCGATATGGGATTGTAAAATAAAAGGTAAATGGAAGCCAACCAATGAGAATTTTCTTAATTGTTTAAAATTAAGAAAATTCAATAATTTTAGAATGAAGTTTTGGAGTTTCTAGAAGGCTTCTTTCTCAAAACACTCTTTATAAAATTCACTTTGTGTAAGTGAAACAACTCACTTTTTCTTTATTTTCCCGATGTAGGATTGTAACACTTTATATAAGTGAAACAACTCAATTTTTCTTTCTTTTGTCGATATGGGATTGTAATTATTTTAAAATTAAATATTATGAGAGATTCAAAATCTCATACAAAATTATTCTTTAAATCAAAACGTCTATGTGAGATTATAAAAAAAAAGTTAAATGGAAGTTAGCTAATGGGGATTTTCTTAATTGTTTAAAATTAAGAAAATCAAAAAAATGAGTTTGAAATATTGATCATACGACTTCTCACTAAAAATCTCATTTTACTTATATAAATTAGTTTGTTTCAAATTTAATCAGTATATTTTGATAAAATCGCTAAACTCGCGGCTAAACAAACGAATCAATCAAAGCAAAAATGACTTGGCCTAATCGGTTAGATCATAATTAATTAATTAAAACTTTTAAAATTTACACTATATTGAATTAAAACATGTACAATACTACAATATTAAATAGGATGGGGGTATAAAATTCACTTTATATGAGTAAAACAAAAAAAAATTTTCCCTTATTTTCCCGATATGGGATTATCAAATAAAAGCTAACTAGTGGAGATTTTTTTAATTATTTAAAATTAAGAAAATTAAAAAAATTAGTATGAGTTTTTAAAATTTTCACAAGGCTCCTCATTAAATGTGATAGAAGTATAAGATTTAGTTGATATGAGTAAAACAATACATTTTTTCCTTATTTTTCCGATGTGAGATTATCAAATAAAAGCTAGTCAATGGAGATTTTCTTAATTGTTTAAAATTAAGAAAATAAAAAAAATTAGGAGGAGGATTTAGAACTCCTAGAAGGTTTCGCACTAAAAAGTCATTTTTCCTTATGTAATATGATATATATGATAATAATGAAATTGAAATAACAAAAATGTTTGAGAGCTCTAAACTAAAAGCTCTAAGAGCTCTAATGTGTGTGTCCCCTTCACATGAAGTGATATTTTGACCTTATTTTTTATTTTATTTTTCAGCTCATTAAAACTGATTTAGAGCTCAAAATTGAAGGGATCAATCATTATTGATTGAAATGGGGGGGGGGGGGGGGGGGGGGGGAGGGATCAATCATTATTGATTGAAATAAAGGGAAAGGGATCAATCATTATTGATTGAAATAAAACCAGAGTTGAGTCGTACCAATCTGTTGATGGAAAATAAGGTAAGAGGGGGGGGGGAAGTGGGGGAGGCGGCCCCATTGGATGAAATGCTATTGCGCCCTTGGTTTTAAGAAAATTCCACCTTACCATTTAAAAATAATCAAATGCCTAAATTACAATTCAAATACGAAAAATTATAGTGTTTTTAGGGCAAATATATGTGGTGCTTCAATTTGATATTCTTTAGTTAAAATAGTAGGATTTAGTATTTTTTGTTATTTTTTATTTTTTATTTTTTTAAAACTTGACATGTGTCTAGTAATAAATGGCACAGAGATAAGTTATCCAACAAAAAAAATGTTGTGGCACTGCACCACTTGGTCCGTTTGTCCAAATTTTCGTTAATATTTTTTTCATGTACACTTTAGAAGCCTGGCAAGTGCTGCCCAAAATTGTTAGTTTTTAACTTTCAACTTGAATGGAATTACCAAATTAAAACTAAACGTAAAGTGAAGAAAATCAAATTGGTCAATTTGAAGCAATAGATACTAAAGTAAATTTAAATCATGATATTTGGCCTAGTAATTGTGTAGCACCACTTTGTAGTATGAGATTGCTGGTTCAACTCTTGTAGAGATTAGTTTGATATCCTTTGTAATTTTTATTTTTTGTCCAATTATGAGGGTCGTATGTACGCTAACAGTTGTTGGGCTTGAGTTTGGTTTAGACTTGATTTTTATTGAGTTTCTAGCTATTATTGGATTTAAGGATGGCCACAAGGCGGGTTTGGGGTGGGTTTGTCGCCTTCTCTCCCACCTTGTATCACATCAAGTGCAGGGCAAATCTGGTTGATGGTGGAGAAGGATTAATTTTAAAACTTAAAAATAAGAAATCTTAATAAAAATATAAACAATATAGTATATTATAAATAATATAGTATATTATGGATAATATTTATAATTAATGAAAATCAAAAGATGTAAGCTGAGAAAGAAATGAATACAAATAAAAACTAAGCGTAATATTTTGGATTTTAATTTTATCATATTAAAAAAAATTAAATGATATATATATATATATATATATAAGTTAATTTCACTTTCTATCCTTGAACTATTGCCAAATTGTCTACTAAATTTTTAAACTATCGATTGAGTTTACTAAGTTTTTAAAATATATAAATCAAAGTATTTTAGTTCCTGAACTATCGATTAATCTATTAAGTCCTTAAAGTATTTAGTTCCTAAAAAAGTATTTTAAATTAGTAAAAACCAATACTTAGTTAAGATCTTATTGTAGAAAAATCTTAAATTTATATTATGTCTTTAAAAAATATTTTGTTTTGCTATATATTTAAATTGTTATAGTCTATATTAGATAAACTAAAGAAATATAATCAAATAATTTAAATAATAATAATTCGCTATAAATAATAAAAGAACCGAATAATACATTAATTAAGTTATTAAAATAACTTAACGAAAAATTTAAAGACAATCAATTAAAAATTATAAATGAAATCTAACCTATAATATTAGATAAAGACAAGTAAATAACTATTGTAGGATGTAATCAATAAAATAAAGAAACTTAACAGAGAAACTATTGCCCAGTTTTTAAAAGTAGGATAGTATTTTCTGGAACTAAATCTTAGCTAAGTAGGATCTTTTATAAATTTATAATTATGATATTTATGTTTTTATATTTTATTTTTGTAATTATTAAGAGACTAAATATGTTTAAATTAAATATTTTAAGGACTTAATAGATTTAATTGATGAAAATTGCGGGTGACTCCCAGTAATTGGGGACCCCCAGTGACCCCCAACCCACGTGGCTGTGGGTGATAGGCAGGGAAGAATATAAAAAAAAAAAAAACTGACGAATGGTGTGATGCCACGTCACTGGGGTTGACCCCCAGTGGGGGTGTGTAGCACTGCTCTTAATTGATAATTGAGAAACTAGGTTTTGATTTATATATTTCAGAGACTTAATAAACTCAATTAATAGTTCACGAATTAAGTAGATAATTTGACAATAATTCAAGAATAAAAAATGAAATAAACCTTATATATATATATATATATATAAATATATTTAGTAAATATAAAAGGTTTATTATACTTTATATCCCTAAACTATTATTAAATTGTCTATTTAGTTCATAAATTATCAATTGAGTCTAATTTTCATTAATTTGTCAAGTTTAAAAAAAAAAAAATAACAAAAAATATATCTCACTATTTTAACTTAAGAATATTAAATTAAAGTACCACATAAATTTTTCCTAAAACCACTAAATATTTTTTGGTATTTGAATCATAATTTTACCATTTGATTAATTTTAAATGGTAAGGTGGAGTTTTCTAAAAACCAAGGGCGCAATAGGATTTCATCCAATGGGTAGCGTGGGGTCACCTCCCTCTCTCTTACCTTATTTAACATCAACGGATTAGTACCACTCGAATCTGGTTTTATTTCAATTTCATTATTGTCATATATATATATATATATATAAGTATATGTCCGTTTCTAAAGAAACGGTGTAAATAAAATAAGTGAGAAAAAGGAAAAAAAAAATAAACAAAGAAATAGGGAGGAAAATAAAAAGAGGAAAAATAAAAAATAAGAAGGAAAGAGAGGGAAAGGTGGTTAGGAGAGACAGAATGCATAAGTGAACAAAAATGGGAAAAAGAAGGTGGGTAAGTGAGAATTAAAAAAATCTTAATCCTAGGATGAATTTAGAAATTAATCTTAACCCTTGAAACAAAATGTATTTCTAAGACATTTTGACATATTTTTAAAAACCTTCACACTTTATTATATAGATATAGTAGTGTATGTTCGTATCTAAAGGTACGGTATAAATAATGTTGTGATCAAAATACAGTTTAATTTATACGTATCCTGTTAAAATTTATGGAGTCTATAGTATTTTTTGATAAAAATATTGAAAAAAAATAAAAATAATAATATTCTTCTAAAGAACTTGTAACAATTTTACTTGTACCACATACTCTACAGAACTCAAATAAAATAGCAACTCATCTATCCTTAATGCAAATTAAAAAACAAACATATAAGATTTATAATATTCACCAATATTGTAAATCAAAATATAAGAGCATGTCAAAAAAAAAAAAAAAATTTATAAACACTAAACAAAATACACAAATCAAAGTTATTATACATTTGATAACATTTTATTAAAAAAAAAAAAAATTACTAAACACCAAATACAACACACCATCAAGTGTTGCAATCTCAACAAATTAAATTGAAAAATATATACTAGCATGTAATCTACAATTCCAAACAAATCAAATATAAAAATAAAAATAAAATTTAAATATTAAATAATGCACATCAGTCAGTGTTCTGCAATCTAAAAAAATTAAAATTAAAATGCGCACCAGTTAGTGATACTATTGCCAATCAAATCATAACCAGCAAAACAAACATTATATTGACATACAACTAAAACTTCGATTGGCATTTCCTTTTGGACTAAATTAGTCATAAAAAGATAAAATAAACTAAAACGTCAATAAGACAAAATATCACATCCAAATCATAATCATTTTATTTTTTTTCTCAAAAAAAAAAAAAATCAATTCAAACAAACTTTTTAAATAATAAAAAAAAACTCAAAAAAACCAACTTAAAAATATGCTTTTCAAGTTCATTTTAAAAAGACGTGTTATCTTCACAAACACCGTTCACAAACACCGTAAATAAGTGGGATGTTCTAAATAAGTATATTTTTTAATTTTTTATAAAAAAAATGTATAGAAAAGTAGAGAGAAAATATTGATTGATGCAACTCAAAAAAAATACGGCAATGCTAGGGGGCCCGAATTTGGGTGCCCCTAATGGCCCGAATTTCCCTATCAGGTAAAAAAAAAAAAAAAAAAAAAAAAACAAAATTACCAAAACTGGCAATTAGGGACATTTGGGCCACAATTTTTAAGGCCACCAATCATTTTTCAAAAAAATAAAAAGATAAAGAAAAAGATTAAAATAGGTTATGCCAGGGCTTAAATAATCCGTGGGCCCAAAGCACCACCAACCATGCACAAACCACTATGGTTGCATGTGTTATCTCCACAAACGCCCTATATATATTTTATATAATATACGATCAATGCAGAACCTCACCAAGCAGCCTCACAATTATAACGGTGAAACCCAGGACCACCATTTCAAAAACCAAACCAAACAGCATCTAATGGTAATAATCACTCTAAAGGCACACCACGTGTATTATATGTATTTTAAATAAGGTGATGTTAGAGTATTCGTATCAGTCTCAGTAAATCTTGAGTTAAATTATAATTTAAAATCTACTTTTATATTTTAGTTAGTCTCTTTTTTATGTATATATCTTTTCAAACTCTCTATTTTAAAATTCTATTTCATTAAAATATTATTTTTTTATTCTTTTATCTATTTCAATTTCATTAAAATTTTAGTCGAAGCAAGGGATGCTTATCTGTAATAACTCCGATTCATGATTAACGTATAATCCATGATTAAGAATATTTAAAAAGTGATTAAGAAGAAATTCTACATTAATTGCATTCGTGTTGCATTATTTGTGTTTCTATCTGTTTATCGTAGGAATATATGTTTAAGTTTTTATTTTGTTCTATGAATTGAAGGCCTTATCGGCATCTGATCACGAAATTGACTTAAGATATGTGTTATTTGAAATTTTTAGAATTTTATGGTAACCTTAATTGAAATTTGATTCGGGGCGTTTAAATTAAAATAATTAATGTCAACTAATTAGCTAACTCCTAATTAAGCCTATCCTATTGTGCCTCTACTCATTCATTTTCTTCATTTCAACACATCTTTGAGCTTACACACACACCAAACATGAGAAAGAAAGAGAGATTAAGGGTTGAGCTTGGAATCCAAGAGAAGGAGAAGAATTGTAGTAAATTCAGGGTGTTGAACTTGGAAACTCTAGCAGTTGAACTTGGAAACTCTAGCACGTAATTAAGCTTCTACGGTAAGGATTTCTACCTTTTAGTTGTAATTTAGTGATTACTACATGAAATCAAGTGAGAACGGTAAATTAACATAAGAATTGAGTTGTGTAATGCAAGAATGGAACTTAGATGGATAACCATAGGAGTGTATCATGCATGCATGCATATACCATAGCATTTTGAGTTTAATTATAAAGAATTTTCACATGCATGTGTCTATGTTGACTTGGTTTTGAGAATCCATCACAGTTCTTACCATTTGACCTTAATTGATCATGTTTTGGAAAGTCTAAGTTTATAGAAATTCATAAATGTCATGTTCATGGCATATTCATAAGTTTCAAGTAGACTTTTGAACAATTGGCATGCTATCGGGCCTTAATTTTATGAATGGTTTTGAATTCAAGCTGTTTTTCCAAGTCTACACAAGTTACTTCAAGTTTTTGGCCCAAAATGATGAATTTTAAAGTGTTTGATTCAAGTTTTGCAGCTTGGAGGTGAATATGGAAATTCCAGAATTTGACCTCTCCGCTCGAGCGACCACTCTGTGATCTTGCACTTCCGCTCGAGCGACTGGAAGTTCGCTCGAGCATGAAATGCAAGCTCCCAAAAGTTCAAATATTTTGCAGACCGCTCGAGCGATAGAAGTTGTGCTTGAGCAACGACCTGAGTCTCACGCTTGAGCGAGTATCGAGCGGAAAAATCAAGGAACTAGTACTTTTGCTGAGTTTGCAAACCGCTTGAGCGACAGAAGTTGAGCTCGAGCAATCACTCACATTTTTGCATGTCCGCTCTAGCGGGACCCCTATTTTTAGCAAATTTTGTTAAGTGTTTCTAAGTGCATTTTAGCATCCTCATTGCATTCTAGGGATTCCTAGGCCAAGATCAAGACACAATAATGAGGTTAAGGGTTAGAAACACACTAGGAATGAATGAAATGAATTTAGTTTTATCCGGGTGTGTATTTCAAGCATGTATCTGTAAAGTTATGTTTAACCTTAATTATTTTCTGATGCTATAAAATGATCAGTTTTCTACAATGTGATGTTTTGTATGAATGAATGATTGTCCAAATTTCTAAAATGTATTCGTGGCATTCATAGCACAAGGCCCTTGCCCGGGGGTAATAATACCGTGGTCTATAAGTATAAGGCCCTTGCCCAGGGGTAACAATACCGTGGTCTCATGGCCCTCGCCCGGGGGTAACAATATCATGGCTCAAGTATATTACAAGTTCTCGGTACCGGAGGTTCCTTATGGAACTGACAAGCATGATAACGCTAATGGTTATACCATGTATGATTACACATGAACTCTGATTTCTGTATATGTGTAGACACCCCATTTTTGACCGTCCTCAAGACTTGGACGTCATTGTTTGAGCACTCGATGATCATCCATGTTCGTGTTCGTTTTGAGTTCCCGGAGGACTCGACTGCGCGCCTTGCCTTAGGATCTCTCAACTTGACTGTTTTGTGCTTGGTTGTGGACCAAGGACTTGTGGTTTTTGCACCTAAGGGTAGGAAGTGGCTTGTTGGCCATCCCCTTTACCCACTGGCCATGGCCTGAGGCCACCGGCCTCGTTTTCTTGATATCGGCTAAGAATGTTGGCCGATCGGCACTTTAGTTGGTCGGCCGGCCATTTCTTTGGTCGATCGGTCACTTTTTCTGGCTGAAGCCTTTTCTTTGCCTTTTTCAGGCATTGTGCATGCCAGCTGTGCCAGCTGGTGAGCACAGACTCTGCCCTCCATACACGTGTATGGAGGGATTTCATCCTTGAGCTTAGCTTCTCTTGGAAGCTTGGAATTGGATTTTCTATAAAATGAGGGCCTCCCCCCCACCCCTTTCCAGGGGTTCAGCCAACTGATATAGAAGTTAGATATATCTCTCTATATCTCCTCTCTCTCTATAGTTGTGTGTGTAATAGTGTTCTAAAGGGTGTTTTTGTTAATATTTTTGCACTAAAGCAGCTAGTGGTACACTATCCCTTGGTTACTAAGGTGCTAAGGAGTTGATTTTAGAGTTTTTGAGTTGGTTTTGATCAGAAGGAGGTGCTGGAGTTAGTGTTCTTGAAGTATTCTTCAAGGGTGAGAAACTACTCTTTTATTCCCCATTTTTGCTTAAGCTTTTACACATACTTGCATGCTGTTTTAAGCTTAGTGTCCTACTGAAAAAAGTTCTGTATTTTCATGCTTGAGATGTTTCATTAAGGTTACTTTTGGGTTGGGGGTTGTCTACCCTCTCTTAGGCCTTGTTTGGCCTCTTTTTGCGCCTTCATCTTTGGGCTTTGGAACCCTTTTGTTTTGACCTTCTCACCACTGAAATCCAGAGGATTTTTAGTGGTGGAGAAGTGGCTTTGAGGTCTTGCATAGGGGAGTGACACCCCTCTCCCCTTATGTCTCATTTGCTTGCCTTAAGGGCTCATAATGGTAGTATATTTACTCAGTTTGTTTTAACTCCATTTTAGCAAGTATTTAGTGTTGTTTGGTCATGTTGTACCTCTATTTCATGTTGGTTTGATGGCCTCATGCATACACCATACACTTGTCTTACAATCCTTTCATTTGCCATAACATGTATTGTAGAGACCCTAATTTTTGGTAATTACACTTGATACCCTAAGCCTTAGGTTAATTACATTTTAATCCCAAATTTTATAAAATTTTACAAAATGGTCCAAGAAAGAATAATTTTTCTGTATTTTATTTTGTATTATAATTAAATCATAGAATGCCATTTTTATATTTGGAAATACCCTAACACTTGGCTTTTATTTATGTACCTCCTAGTTTCTAAATTAATTCATCAATTTTATTTTCAGCCTAATTGAATATTTATTAATTCTTTGACTTTTTATTATTTTCTTTGAACCTTTATTATTTAATTGAGCAAATAAATATCTTTGAATAAGTATCTTTAAATAAATATCTACACATATCTTTAAATGAATAGTTTTATTATTTATTTTAATACTTATTTGAGCAATGGAAAAATATCTAGATTTTTATGCTTTTTCTTAGTCATTAAGCTAGCCCTATTTCATGGCTTATAAATTGAGAACTTTGTCTCAATTTTCACCCCACATTTTCAACTGCCTAGGGAGAGGGTGAGAGGGTGAAAGTGTGATCAAAGGAAGTAGAGAAGAAGAAGAAAAAAAAAAAGAAAAAGAAAAAGAGTGACTCTCAAAAAGGTAAGAACATACATCTTCCTTATTTTCTCCAATCCTTTCATCATCTCATTCTATGGTCTAGTATGCCTATTGTGTTACAAATTGATGGTAAATGGGGTGTTTTTGGTGTGTGTGAAGGTGTAGGTATGAAATAGTGTCATTGTCTTGCAAATTTATGAAATTAGGCACTGCTGCAACTTTTCTAATTTAAAAGAAATATCAAATCTATCTAATTCTCAAATCTGAATTTATTGTAGGATATTTTATGTGTTTAGAGCTTGTGACAATTTTATTAGCTCCTAATTGTGTGTTTTTAGGGCTTGGATAATTTGTTGAAAAATCTGGTCCTGAATCTTTGAAAAACAGTCCACTTTTAGCAATTTTATAAAATTCTAGAAAAATCATCTCACATTGGTTCTCCTGTCAAAATTTAGAACTCTGAGTCCTCTTTCTAAAAGATTTTATTTGAGTGAAAACCATCGGGTAGATTGAGAGAAAAGTTAGTTTTCCCAAAGGGTGACAAATCTGGACAGGTTTTCGAATATAGTTTGTAGATGAATTTGTGGACGAGCTGTGCAACTTCTGAAAATTGGAACTGAAACTAGATAGATTGAATATTGTTTCTGTGCAATTTCAGCCCCTAATTTGACCTAGAAGTATTTTTACCAAAGCGTTCTTGTTAGCCCTGCAGACCCGAACAGTGCTGGAAATGGTGTTTTGTTGTGTTGTTTGTCTCTAAGTATTTTAAAGCATGCCTAATGTTATTTTCTTGCCTTACCATACCTATGTATGATTATCATGGGCTATATTTCATTTCTTATGTTTGTCTCATGCTCTTTTATATTACCGAATTACCGAATGTGACTAGCTTGCTTGGCAAAAGATCTAATAAATGGGAAATGGAAAGGGGTTGGTAGTGGGTGACGTTCACCCTTGTGCTTCAGAATGATTTATGTATTGAACATGTGAATGGAATTAAAACCAAATGAGTTAAGTCTTGCGCAAGCAGTCTAAACGAGCCCCTAGGTTGACACGGATGTATTCAGACTCTATGCGGTGGTTTCAGGGTGTAAGCGAGCCCTTTGGTATGGTATGTGCAGGGTGTAAGCGAGCCCTAGGCACGATTTGGTATGGTATGTGCAGGGTGTAAGCGAGCCCTAGGCACGATTTGGGTGTAAGCGAGCCCACTTGTTTGGCCGTCCCTTTTGAGGTCCATCAATGTCACTAACCGGTAAATAACCAGGAGATGGGCATAGATGGTAAGGTCTGCAAAGCAGCAAAAGGGAGAGTCTGAGTAATCCGGTGTTCAGCCTTGTGGTTGGGTAAAAGGATTTCTTTGGGGGATCCTAGATGTCTAGGCAAACTCCTAATTCATAGAACCTTGTTGTAATTTTGCATGTTATGTTACCCAATTTGTCCTATGTATGGTTGATTGGTTGATAAAAGATATGGGGATGTGTGTGTTTTTACTGGGCATTCCAGGCTCATGCCGTGTCATGCCAGGTGGTGAAGCAGTTATAATGGTGAAAGTTATTGCGAAGGCAAATACGATGAAGTGTTGGAGCGGTGGTTCATTTGAAGACTTAGACTAGTTGTTTTTGTTTTCAATGTTTTATAATCCTGCAATGGAAAATAAACGAATGATCCGTGATACTAGCTCTGGTTATATATGTATATTAAGATGTTTTGGTTATCTATCCTATTTGTGTGGTAATTTGTACTTATTTAACGGCCTGGAAGTTGGGGCGTTACATGTATCTTGCATTTGGACTATCATGCTTGCATATTTTGACTCGACCTAAAGGAACTTTTAGTCATATTTCAGCATGTTAAAGCTCTGTTTGGTGTCGTTTTGATCATATATGTCATGTTTTGTATAGTCTTAGTTCATCCTAGCTTGTTAGCTTTGAAGGCCTAAGTCGCATGATTGCATTACTTGGCTCATTTTCATGATTTGGCATCATTTCACATGAGATTTCAGTCCATATAATGTGGCCATGCATTCACATGCTTAACATTTTCCATGCATTAGAAGGTTTGTGTTTTATGCTTCAAGATTGGGCCATTGTGCATGCCCCTATGCTTAGACCACTTAGATACCATCTAGGTAGGTTTTTGAGTTTGTTTCAACATGCCATAACTCTATTTTCCGTTGCTCAAATCATGCCATGTTTGGTTGTGTTAGGCGTAGTATAACACCTCTTCGATAGCATTGCATGCCCCATTATTTTGGCATTGTATTCTAGCTTGTTTTGGCTAGCTTTGAGCTCACTTTTGGTCTTTCTTGGACCTGTCTTAGGACTGTTTTAGGTCCCCTCGGCCCTTTGGGGCTTGCTTCACATAGCAATGGCTTGAGCCCCTTGACTAGTCTCAAGTTTTAGGCTTCTTTGTATGCTTCACTTGCATGGCTTGGTTGATTTGGCATTATCCCTTGCATATTTTCAGAGCTTATCATGCTTACTATTTGTCCATATTTGTCTCTTCTAAATGTGCTTAAGAGTCGACCTTTTTTGTGCCTAAGTGTTGGACCTTTTCATGCGCATGCTTGGGTGTGTTTTGTCCATAATTTCTTGGCACTTTGGCCACTGTTTTGGTACGGCTGAGGTCCATCCACCTTTAGTGTAAGTCCATGGATCATGCGTTTGTGTATTTGTTATATGCTTATCGCATTGCATGTTGTTGCATCCTTATGATTGGTATCATTGTTGCATGCCTATCACTTTGCATATTTGTACACCTAGGTTGCACCTTGCATGTTTGTTAGTTTGCATCTTGTCACATGTTAGTTTAGGTTGCATTATATTTGGCATTTTTCTAACTTAACTTTGTGTTTATGTTCGAGTCACATTGTATTTGGCATGCTTATGTCGCATTACATTAGTTGCATGTTTTGCATTGTATTTGGCATACATGCATTGCATTTTGTTTGGTTTGGGGTGTCCAACCAAACATGAGGAGCGAGCGACGTTCGTACTTGAAGTGACGAAACGTCCCTCAATCCTTAGTCGCCAACGCTCTTGATCCAAGCATGATAGAGTTCTAGGCATTCATATGTTTGTTGCATTCATTCCACATTAATTTGCACACTTGGCACCTTTGGCCATCATGCATTGAAATGCGTGATTGGTGGCCCGAGGGTCGAGAGCCATACTCCCTTGAGTTCATAGCATGATAGGGAGAGTGGCTGTGCACACATTGTCTTGTAAATGCCTTGCCATGCACTGTCTATCCTCTGCTGTAGCAAAAACAGTTTTCTGCAGGAATAGGTGGCCGGTCGGCCATCCTAAGAGCCGGACGGCTATGTATTGTTGGCCGATGGCCCCAGTTTTGGTCGATGACCATCCTTCCATGGCCGGTGGTCCTATATCTTGGCCGGCGACCTCCCACAGTGCTCAGGGAGTGTTTTAGAAGCATCCCAAGGATTTTCACAATTTTTAGAGGTGCAAAAACAGTGCAAACAGAGGCAACATATGCCATGGCAACGGGTTTCCGAGCGGGGCGAATCGAGCATGCATCATCCAATCATTTCGAGGCGGAGCTGCGGCGGCCTCTTTAATTTCATACTTAGATTGTTTTGTAATTAATTTGTTAATTAACTAAAGGTTTTGTAATAATTAATTAGCTAGGATAGTTGATTAATCATTTGGTTTGTATTATGTATTTGGACCCTCCGTCAAGAGGGCGAATTTTGTAATAAGTGTGCGTGCGTGTATGAATGTCTTCCAACCCCACGTCTTTCTCCCTTTTACTTACCTGCTTTTAAATGTTTAGTTTTAGGTCATGTTTCAATTAGCATACTTATGTCAGCATGTTTGCATACATTCATTCGTATTGCACGCACCGGGCTTGGCACATCATACTAATCGCATAGTATTTCAATTCCAACTTGAATACGTGTATCGAGTTGTCGCATTTCACATGCCATTCTTAGATTAGCCGAGCCTATTCTAGTTGCATTTTGCATGTATTGCATTAGCCATCTTAACATGAACTAGGATCATGCATGATTTCTAACTAGTTTCTTGTTTTGGCTCGGAGTACACTGTGAGTGTTTATGCTTTAGCATCTTGTATGTGTGTAAGTGTTAACATGAAAGCATGCTTGCCATGAGACTAAGTGCTTATATGATATAACTGCCTGAATGCCTGTGGGTGAAAGTTGGATTGCTTAAACTGGAATAATTCATCGAAATTCGTGTTTTAGCCTACTTGCAAGTAGCAAAATTCAAACCTATTTCCAAACAAACAGATATGCGATGCTTTGTTCCAAGTTAGACGATCTAGTCTATACTTGTTTTGCTGTACGCATCACGTAGTAAAGATTAGCTAATTAACCAGGATAAGAACGCATGTGTTGTCAAAAACGAGATATCATGTTTAGTAGTGGCTGATCTTTGATCGGGCGAGCGGGGGTGCTCGTAGCTGACCTTCCCCAATCGTACCCAAGTTCCTGAGCCGAGGCAACTTTGGTGATGAGGGACACGTGGCCTTAGGCAACGAGTCAGGGTTTCCTAAATTTCCCCAAAAATAAAATATTTAGGTGGCGACTCTGTATCTGGCAAATCAATCCATGTTTGGCACTTCTTTCTTAAAAATCAGTTTTCTAAAACGATTTGCCGGATTTGGACTCTTTGGTGATTTATCAGTCTTGCATTGCACTTTGGGAGATTAGATTAAGAATTGCAACATTTGAGTCCGAACTGTAGTAAGCCCAAATGAACAAAACGGGACTTTCTCCCGGGACATTCGGGGACGTCTACAATATGATTTGAACAAGAATATGAATATGAATCTGTTTTCGTTTTTCTGAATCTGACAAGAGACATCATTCATTCAAACCCTTTATTATGTTATTATTCACTGGGGTTTCGCTCCCTATTTATATTATGTATGTAGGTGAGCAGGCACGTAACCAGGCCTAAGTTGCTACCTGGAGTGTTTTGTTTGGGGTCAGCCAGCCACCGTGCCTCTCGAGGAGGTTCTTTTTGAGAATTCAAGTTTTGTGAAACTATTGAAGGTGTTTTGTTGTTTGTTTTGCTTATCTGTACACTGGGCTAGGCCCTTCATAACATTATGTGTATGGTGATACAAGTCTTATGGAAGTTTGACATTATATAGGTTTAAAATTTTTCTGTTTCATGTATGTCTACACAGTTCTATGGACCTTATATTTTGTATATTTGCTTCCGCAGCCCCTATTTGTATGTTATTTTGTTCAGAAGCCTTTGATAATCCAAGGATTACTGGCCGGTTACGATGCTAAACCTATAAGGGCGGGTTTAGGTTATAATAGAGTGGTATCAGAGTATGAGTTATATCGCACACATAAGTCCATATGAGCTTTAGGATGTCCTAGTAAGAAATAAAGGCATTCCATCTATATGTGTGAGTGCGTGTATTAATTTCTGTACATGAGGAAAATTACATCTGAACATAAACACATGAAATTGAAATGACTGAACTGGAATTGAATGTTCCGGACACTGTGAAAAGAACTATTTGCCTATGTTTATTGTTCTTCTGTTTCCCTATAGCAATGGAAAATACAAGAAGTGATGATACATCAGGATCTTCTGAGACTCGAATGAGCCAAATAAAGCAAATGCTCGTAGCCTTAACTAAAGTAATGACATAGCAACAAAGACAACAACCGTTGCCTCCTCCACCCCCACCAATCCAATTGAACTGGATAACAATGACATCATTAATTTAACTCAGAAATTTATGAAAACGAAACTGCCAAATTTCCTAGGCCGTATTGAACCATTAAAGGCTGAGACATGGTTATTGGATATGGAAAAATTATTCAAAGTGTTTCCCTGTTTTGAGATTCAGAAAGTTCTTTTGGCAACCTACACTCTTAAAGACGAGGCCTAGAGATGTTGGTTACTCATCCGAAACAGTAATGGGACTATGAGATGGGTGCAATTTAATGCAATCTTCTACGATAAGTACTTTCCTCAGTGCTTTCGGGATCGGAAGGTTTCTGAATTCCAAGAACTCAAACAAGGCAGGATGTCAGTAATCGAGTATGAAGCCAAGTTTATTGAATTGGCTCGTTTTGCCCCATACATGGTGGACACAAATTATAAGAAGGCCCAGAAATTCGAAAGGGGCTTAGATCTGGATGTATATGATCGAGTCGCTATATTGAAATTGCCTACTTATGTGGAAGTACTTGATAGGGCATTGATGGCAGAGGCCATACTAGCAGCAAAGAAATAGACTAATGCTCCAACAATTGAATGGAGAGGCAAAAGATCTGGATCAAATTTTTGGAAGGGTTGTTCATTCTTACAAGCAAAAGGCAAAATGCTGAATCTCTAAGTAGTTCAAGCCAAAGCAGTGGGTCTATGCCAATTTGTCCAGAATGTGGAAGGAAGCATAAAGGTAGGTGTCACTGTGCATCCAACGCTTGTTTTCGATGTGGCAAGACCGGCCACATGATTAGAGATTGTCCGATGAGACTCGACACTACTACCCATTTTGCGACAATCTTGCACCAAGAACAAATGTGAGAGCCAATACTGGGAGAGAAACTTTGAGACAAGGCCGAGTTTTTGCATTAGTACCTGGTGATGTACAGAATACCGAATCAGTGGTGTCAGGTATAATCTCTATCTGTGCTCAGAATGCCTATGTGTTGATAGATTCTGGCTCCATGCATTCATTTGTATCGCATGCTTTTTCTTGAAAATTAACTAGACCGTTAGAACCTATGAACTATTTACTATCTGTGTATACACCATCTGGAGGTTCTATAATATGTGCTTACATTTATCCGGCATGTGATATATTGATTGGTAGTATGGCATTGTACGTTGATTTGCCACCTCTGAGCATTAATCATTTTGACTGTATATTGGGCATGGATTGGTTGACCAAGTATTGTAACACCCCCAAAATAATATAATAGATCCAACTCATGAACGAAAGAATAACAGAAATAAAATACTTTCATTCATCATAATTCGTATTACAAAAGATAACACATGCAATATACATTCATAAATATACATCCTGAATCTATAGCATGTAATACCAGTTTATAATAAACAAAATAAATGCCTTAAGGGCTTACATCTTTCCAAGACATTGCTTGGTTATAACAAAAGAGAGTCATAAGCTTTGTACATATAAAGTCTTCGGTTTGAATAAACATTTAAGCACAAAATAACAAAATAGAGCATCCAGCTTCTGAGTCCTCCCAAGCTACGTCCTTGGAGGAAGCATGTCACCGGTAACTGAAAATGATTTCCCAAATAGGGTGAGCTAAAGCCCAGTAGAAACAATCGATCACAATATATGAGGTTTAACGAAGATATAAGTGTCAAGTGTATATTCAATATTCATAACAAAACACACATGCTCCACATAAACATACGGTACCGATATTCACATCTCAGTCCATTCCCATCTATTTATTTCAAGTTAATTCATTCCATTTCAATTCTTGGGCCAAGTTTATAATTCTCCGAATAACCCATTTGAGACTACAACTCAATGGTTCCCAAATCAACACAATCATCATACAAGCACTTCAATCTTGCCATTTTACGAAAATTTCGTCCGTAGGATTGGTACTCATGTATACACAAGATTTCAGGACTTTCACCCTGGACACTCCGGCCAACTTGATTTCAATGGAGTCCACCCCTTATGTCCTCCCAAAACATTATACATATACAATGTATCTAAAAATACCGTCATATTCAATGATTATCAATTATACATATTCAATGCCTTAACATACCATCATATTTAATGACATAAATCAATGATTAGTTTCAATTTACCCAATCCTCATGCAATTTCTATAACAATCATAGCTATCCTCCACTGATATCCCAATATAGATATTTCTAAACAGATATTTAATCTCAATATAGATAATTTATTCAAAATTTCCAAAGATGAGACGTATCATCTACTTAATCCCACCATGTGTGTCAATACTCATCCAATTTCATGTTTACAACACCAATTTCATTTATTTATATAAAGTAAATATCATAACCATTTTAGGGCAAACTTCCTTCTTTTCCTAAATTTCAACCATGTACCAAAATCAACAATTTTGGCACCATACAACATCATTACCAAACCCCACAAACATTTTCCTTTCATTCACCAAAAACCCTTCTTTTCATTTTTCGCCCAAACCCTAGGTTTGTTCACATCATCCCCAAATCCCACCATTATTACACAACGACACATAACCAAGTTAAAAACCATATTAAAGTGTAGAAAAATCCCTACCTCAAGAAGAGAAGACCAAGCAAAGCAAAGTTGAACCCTTAACAACGCCGAGACCAAGTTCTAATTGGATCAAAATGAAGCTCTTGGAATGCTCTAACTTTTTCTCAAAGACACTAGGGTAGAGAACCCAAAGGATCTAGGTCAAAATCTAGAGAGAGAGTGTTTTAGAGAGAGAGAGTCAAGATCTAGGTTTTTGGAAAGTTTTAGAAAGAGAGAGAAGAATGAAAAAGTGATATAAAATGTCATTTTCGCGATCTGATATACACATAATCCACTCGAGCGGAAGAGTTGACGCTTGAGCATTAGACAAAATAAGTTATTCCACTTAAGCATAAGAAAAGGCTGCTCGAGCACAGAATACACACCCCCAGCACTTTTGCAGACAGTAGACAAACCGCTCAAGCGCAAGAAGGGCCACTCGAGCACCCACCCGCTCAAGCGTAGGAAACGCTGCTCAAGCGTGGAAAACACCCCTCCAGTGCTTTTTGTAGGCGTGCAAAGTATTGATAGTTTGCAAATCCCGCTCGAGCGCAAGAAGGGCCGCTCGAGCGGAGGACCAAAATTCTAGGTAGCACAAGGTTTGAAAACCAAGCAACCCACCTGTTCCAAACACATTCAAAATGCCCAAATAACCAAATTTAAGGATGAATAAAGAGGAAAAGACAATGAACAACATTCAGAAACCATAAATCCGAGTCTAAACTACCACAAGTGTCGGGTTAAAACTGAGATCGCTATAATCTCCCCTTAAAGAATTTCGACTCCAAAATTTCAAATTAAGTTTTAAAACACAATTAAAACTAATTACGACAATGATAATCATTCAATTCCATCACCATGACCTATTCACCGGTTATCCATTCCTAGCAACAAGTTAAACAATATCTCAATGCTGAATGTACAATTCATACTTTCCCAAATCATGTACAATGTTTAATCAAAATCTAAGTTCTTTTTCTAAAATTTATACGACATATACAATGCTCCCAAAAGTGATACAACATACACAATATTTCATATTCTTAAAACATATACAATGCTTATATTGAACTCATGATTCCAAACTCCCATAACATATACAATGTTCTCACAATTTAAAACATATGCAATGTTATCACATTACATTAACGTAATTAATATCTCAATGCATGCTCAGACACCAACAAACAAGTCTGGATATTTCTCTCGGACTTCTAATTCACGCTCCCAAGTCGCTTCCTCGACTCCGTGATGTTTGCATAATACCTTTACCAAAGGAATTGTCTTGCCTCGCAAGACTTGGTTCCGGGTATCCAAGACTCTCACCGGTCTCTCCTCATACAAGGCATCCTCATCTACCTCTAAGTCGGTCCAATCCAACACGTGTGATGGATTCGGCTCATACTTCCGAAGCATGCTAATATGAAACACATCATGGACCCCGGAGAGCTATGGCGGCAATGCCAAATGGTAAGCTACCTCTCCGATCCTCTCAAGGATCTCAAAAGACCCAATGAATCAAGGGGACAACTTCCCACTCTTCCCAAATCTCATCAAACCCCACCTCAAAAGACAAAGGTTTCCTCCTACAGTTGGCACAACTTTTCTGACGACTCTAAGCCATAAGTAACCACTTACGGATAAGTGTCACTTTCTCTGTCATTTCCTAAACCAACTCTGGACCCAACAAAGGTGCATCACCCACCTCGGCCCAATACATAGGGGACCTACACGGTCGGTGTAGATCGCCCGAACTCGCTCCGCGGGCGAGGACGCGAATTGGGTTCTAACTACTATAGTTCGGACTCATGTCACGGTTCTTAATCTAATCTCACAAAGTGCAATGTAAGACTGATAAATCACCAAAGAGTCCAAATCCGACAATTGGTTTTGAAAAATCAATTTTGAATCAAAAAGCGCCAAACATGGACTGCTTTGCCAGATTTCAGAGTCGCCACCTAAATATTTTATTTTGGAAAATTTAGGAAACCCTGACTCGTGCCTAAGGCCACGTTAATGCATCAAGGCTCGGGAACTTGGAGTACGAGAGGAAGGTCTGAAATGAGCACCTGCTTTGATCAAAGATCGGCCTCTACTAACATGATATGTTGTTTTTGAAAACACATGTGTTCTTATTCCGATTATTAGCTAACCTTACTATGTGATGCGCACATCATACAAGTATAGACTCAATCACGTGGATTGGAACAAAACAACTCATGTTTGTTTTTGAAAGTGGTTTGAAAGTGCTACTCGCAAGTAGGCTAAAGCGCGGATTTGCCATCCTTAAGTGGGCTTAAAAAAACATGATTTTGCCACTTCAAGTGGGCTTAAAACTCACAATTATTGAGTTGTTCCAATTTAGGCAATCAAACCTTCACCCATAGGCATTCAAATAGTTTAGCATTTAAGCAAATAGCCTCATAGCAAGCATGTTGTCATGGCAACGCTCACACTCATGCAAGGATGCTAAAGCATAAAAACTTACAATATACTCTGAGCCAAAACAAAAGCTAATTAGTAATCATGCATGATCCTAGCTATGTTAAGATGCCTAATGCAACACATGCAAGAATGCAACAAAATAGGCTCGACTATCTAAGATGGCATATGAATGCAACATTTGATAATCATGTATTCAAATAGGTATTGAAATACAATGTAGTTTAAATGATACGCCAAGCCCAGTGCATGCAAGACAAATGAATGATGCACACATGCAAAGTATAAGTATGCTAATTGAAACATGCCCTAAAACTAACCATCAAAAGCTGGTAAATAAAAGGGAGAAAGACGTGGGGTTGAAAGACATTCACACACACACGCACACTTATTACAACATTTTCCCTCTCGACGGAGGGTCCGAATAAATAGGCTAATCTAAGCTAAGCTACTTATTACAAACCAACTAATTAACTATTCTAGCTAATTAATTACAAACCGAATTGAAAACTAGCTATGCTAAGCTAATTTAGAATATTACAACATTTTAAACTAATTAATTACAACACAGGTAATTAACTACATCTAGCTAACAAAGCGATAAATGGCCTCGCGGGCGAGGGAGATATGCATGCTCGGTTGTGTCCTCCCAAAAATCCACTACCTTGCCTCTAAATGCCTCTGTTTGCACTCTTTTGGACTTCTGAAAATTGTGCCAACTTCCAGATTGCTTCTATCTGATCTCAAGAACACTCTAAGAGCTCATTGGCCAGAGATGGTGGTCGGTTGGCTGGCTTTGGTGGCCGGTCGGCTGGGAGATGTGGCATTAAAGCCATCGCTTCCTGAATTTCCTCCTTGTCGCAAGAGCACAAACAGAGGCATGGCAGTGTATTTGCAAAGGAATGTGTGGACCACCACACTCCTTATCATATCTCAAGCTCAAAGAAGTGTGGTACTCGACTCTCGAGCCACCAACCGAGCATCGCAATGCACGATGGCTGAGAAGCCAAGTTTGTACAAGTCAATGAATGCACAAATAGACTTGATGAGCCTTTACCCTATCATGCACGATCAAGGGTGTCGGCGACTAAGAAATGAGGCACGTTTCATCATTTTGAGTATGAAACATCCCTCATTTCTCGTATTTGGATTAACGTCCGATCCAAACCCATGCAATGCAACACAACACATGTTATCTTGACATGTTTTACTTTGATTCATTTTGTTTACTCGTTTTAGATTACCGATTAATCCTTTAACCGGTTAAGTCTAAAAGTGAGAAGTCCTCTAATTGGAAAGACGGACCAAGCCACAAGCGTCTTGAGCATGAAAGAAGCATCATGCCGTTGGTTAGTACAAACCCTCGAGAGAAGGCTAAAACCATTAGGCATGAATGCCTCAATTTCGTGCTCAAACCAACAAAGGGCTTAAGACCTCTTTCAAAAGTGACAAAACAAATGAAAGATGGGATGCAATGGCACATATTCCAACACTAAAATAGGATGCTAAATGACATCAAAGCATGAAAATGATGCATGCAAGACATGCTTGGAGTTGAAAGCATTGAAACTAGCAAAGAGCATAACACTATAGGCATGCACCACAATGCTCAAAAGATGAAACCAGCCCTAAATAGACCCAAGGAAGGTCAAAATAGTGGCCAAAATGTGCCGAGATGATAGCATGAAAGGCAAGAAATGCATGCTCATGCGTTGGCACATAAACGGGGCATAAGGCTCAACTCTTAAAAGCACTTAAAGAGCGATATATATGAGTGTATGATGGAAGTATATGCTCTGAAATACCATGCCAAATGATGCCATATCATGTAAATATCACAAATAAGGCATGCTAGGGGTCTCAAAGCACAAGACTAGCAAAGCCTACTATGCCATAGCTATACAAAGCAAGCCATACATGACCAAGACCACTTGGAATAGAGTTTAAGCATGCTAAAACAAGGCCAAAAGCATGCTAAAATAGAGCTAAAACAAGCTAGAACAATAGGCCAAAATGCTAAGCATACAGGGCTAATGAGTGAGATTGCACTACAAGTACAAAAAGCAAATAAGAAGAGGCCAAACCAGCCAAAAACAGAGTTATATCAGGTCCTAAAAGTCACAAAAAAACATGCTTTAAAAGAGCTAACATAAGCCACAAAAAGATGCTACTTCATAGTGCTAACAAGGCATGGCATGGAGAGACAAGGAGGGGAGGCTATCCCCTCCTATTTGGGACCTCAAAACAAGCTTTTTGTCACTGAAAATCCCCTAGATTTTAGTGGTTAAAAGGCCAAAAAGAGGTTGTTTGAAAAGCTTTGAGAGATGGTTCAAAAGGCTTTACAAGCCAAGAAGCAAAAGGGAAGAAACACCCCCTAGCCAAACAAGGCTCAAACCACCATTTTAGGACTAAAAAACAGAGGAAAAACAGGGGTTTTTGTAGTTCAATACTACCCCAAAAACAGTCCAAAACAATGAAAAAAGGATGGTGAAGCAAGTGTGCAAAACAAGCTTAAAGGGAGAGATATACCTCTTGATGCACAGCAGCAAAACACCCACTTTCTTGGCTCAAATGATCCTTCAACGGCCCAAAAATAAGTTCCAAGGGACCTCAGCCCAATGATATGCAACTTTGATGAAGGAAGTATATGCAAATATGTAAGAAATTCTCACTTTTAAGCCTAAAACAAAATGAGAGAGGGAGAATTCTAGAGAGAGGGGAGAATTTGCTCACAAATCTTCTAGAGAGGCAGGATTCTAGAGTGAGAAGCTCTCAAATTTTCTAAGCCTTCAAAATGTTCTAACCTCTCTAAACAATAGATATGGCATCCATATATAGCAAAAGCAAAGCTTCAGGTCGAAAATATTTGAATATGGGACAGCTAGAGGTTGTGTGGAACAGCTGGAGGGAAAAGATCATCAAATTTTGAGTTTTCTGGACATTTCGGGCCGACTGGCCATCTTTTTGGCCGACCTGCTACTAATGATGGCCGACCGGCTACTTCTGTGGCCGACTGCAAATTCTGCTCTACAGGTCCAACTTCAAATGGGCATATCTTCTTCATCTGGACTCCTTTTCAGGTCATTCTTGTGTCCAAATGGAAGCCCCAAAAGTAAGCTTTCCAATGGTGGTAGCCTCACATCAAAATTACAAGTGTGCAAAAAGTTATGCCTCTTTTAGTGAAGACTGCTCAGTGTTGATCATAACGGATTGATGCCCAACTTCCAACAACCATATCTACCTCATCCGAACTCGGCTTTAGGAGATTCTTGAGTGTAAAATGAAGCCCCAGAAGTATTCTTTCCAACGATGGTGGCCTCATAGTCTAAATCCAAGTATACAAAAGGATAGGCCTGATTTAGTGAGGGTTGCTCGACTCTCTCTTAACGGTTCATGCCAATCTTCTTTCCCAACTTGGTTTCTTCCCTCTCCTCTTCTTTTCTTCAACTCCAAACCCATAAACAAGATGTTTTAAAGATTTTTTTCAAAGAGTTCACCTCTCCTTCATTCATTTCCGCTTTGTCCTTGCTCAGTTTACCGAAAAGCACAACATTTAACGAAATGTGAGCCTCAGAGCATCGCAAAAACCTTTTTCAAAATATTTTGAAAGAGAGGGTTTTAAGATCTAAAATCGTTTTGGTCCAACAATGGGGTGTGAGGTTTGGATTTGTAGTTCTCCTTGCTAAAGAAATCGAACATTTGCATAGCACAGCCTGCATCACTAAGTAAGCAATCAGCGGCGCCTAAGTCTTACGGGCGGTCAAAAATGGGGTGTCTACAGTTGGCCATTCAAGGCCTCAAATGGTGCCATACCAATACTCGATTGGAAGCTATTGTCATAGGCAAACTCCACTAAGGGCAGGTGCCTCTCCCACGACTCCTTAAAGTCAAGGACACAACCTCGAAGCATATCCTCAAGGATTTGAATAGTACGATCGGACTGCTCATCAGTCTAAGGATGATACGCGGTGCTAAAGGTCAATCAAGTGCGCAAGGCACTCTGCAAGCTCTACCACAACTGAGCTGTGAAACGCTGATCTCTATTTGATACAATCGTTACCGGGACCCCATGCAACCTCACTATGTCCTGAATATACAAGTCGGTAAGGAAATCTACTGAGTCGCTCACACACATAGGTATAAAGTGCGCCGACTTGGTTAACCGGTCAACTACCACTCAAATGGCATCACTACCTCGTTGAGTTCTAGGAAGACCCATAGCGAAGTCCATCATAACATATTCCCATTTCCACTCGGCTATAGGCAAGGGTTGCAACAAACCCGCTAGCCTCTGATGTATCACGACCTCGATACAAACACTGCCACATCCCTCTTCATACCCTTCCGCCAAAACTGGCGAATAAGGTCATGATACATCTTTGTGCCTCCCAGATGCACCGCAAGGCGCGAATGGTGAAACTTTCCGAGTACTTCCTTTCGGCAAGACTCTGGCACAAACAAACGGTCAAGGTATCTCATACTCTGGTCGGGATACATATTCAAGCCCCTCTCTACCTTTCCATTGGAGATCTTCTCCCGGAGAGATTTCCTCTCAAGGTCACCATTCTGTGCTTCTAACACTCGGTTCACAAGTGTAGGTTGTGCAACCACTGAAAACAAGGCTGCAGACTCAATAGACTCACCCAGATACAAGTCAAACTCACTAAGAGTACCCAACATCTCCTATTCCTAGATAGCGATACAAGCTACACTGATAATTAATTTCCTACTCAAAGTACCGACCACAACGTTGGCTTTCCCCAGACGATAATGCAACTTGAAATCATAATCCTTTATGAACTCTATCCACCTCCTTTGCCTCAAATTCAAGTCTTTCTATGTAAAAAGATACTTCAGACTCTTGTGATCGGAAAACACCTTGAACTTCTCACCATAAAGGTAATGCCTCCAAATCTTTAAGACAAAGATCACTCCTGCTAAATCTAAGTCATGAGTAGCGTAATTCCTCTTATGTGTTTTCAACTGCCACGAGCCATAGGCTATTACCTTTCCCTCTTGTATCAAAACACAACCTAAACCTTCCCGTGAGGCATCACAATATACCGAATAGCCCAAACCCCTCTCCAAAATAATCAAGACTGGAGCAATGGTAAGTCTAACCTTAAGCTCTTGGAATGACTTCTCACAGGTCTCGTTCCATACAAACTTAACTCCATTCCTCATCAGTCTAGTTAACAGTGAAGCTAATGTAGAGAAATCCTTCACAAATCTCCGATAATACCCGGCCAACCCCAAGAAACTATGGATCTCAAAAGTATTCTTAGGTTGTGCCCAATCTTGCACTGCCTCTATCTTGGATGAATCGACAATCATCCCTTCCCCGGATACCACATGGCCTAAGAACTTAACCTCTTTCAGCTAGAATTCACATTTTCCAAACTTAGCATACAGTTTGTGGGCTCTAACTAACTCAAGTACTACCCGTAAGTGTTCCTCGTGCTCCTCTGCAGAGGGTGAGTAAATCAAGATGTCATTTACAAAGATGACCACAAAGCGGTCTAGAAACTTACGGAAGATCCGATTCATCAAATCCATAAATACAGCTGGTACATTGATAAGTCCAAAAGGCATCACTAGAAACCCGTAATGGCCATACCGCGTACGAAATGCCCTCTTCAGGATATCTTCTTCCCTTACCCTCAGCTAATGATAACCCGATCTCAGGTCTATCTTAGAGAAACAACAAGACCCTTTCAACTGATCAAACAAATCATCTATACGAGGTATAGGGTACTTGTTCTTAATAGTTACTCGGTTCAACTTCCGATAATCAATACAAAGTCACAACGCTCCATCTTTCTTTTTAGCAAAAAGAGCTGGTGCTCCCAAGGCGAAGCACTAAGGCGGATAAAACCCTTATCTAACAATTCCTGGAGTTGAACCTTCAACTCACTGAACTCAGAAAGTGCAAACTGATACGGTGCCACAAAAATCGGTGTCATGCCTGGCACTAAATCAATAGAGAACTTGATCTCTCGGTGAGGTGGTAAACTAGTAAGGTCCTTGAGAAAGACATCGGGGTATTCACAAATCACCCTTGGCAACTCAACCCGAACTTCATCACATTCACTATTCAAGAAGGTAGTAAGGTGGAAACTAAGCTCACTCCGCCCACATGGATCATATACCGGCGATAAAACTCTATCCACCCGGTCCATCAAGAAATAAAAACAACCACTGCTTAGAGTACATACAGTAACCCTCTAACGATAGCAATCTATAACAGCCCGGTATGGCAATAACCAGTCCATACCCAAAATGACATCAAAACTAGACATATCAAGCAATACAAATGCAAAAGGTAATCGGCGATCAACAGCCTCGATGTCACAATCCCGACATCCCTATTTCAAGATAATCTCATCACCAATAGGTGACTCTACACAAATAGGAGATGCTAACTGTGCCAACTCCAACCCCAAAATCGATGCAAATGCAAACGAGATAAAAGAATGGGATGGACCCGTATCAATAAACACATTAGCAACTGAATTACAAAACAAGAAAGTACCTCTCACAACAGAAGGCACTGGTACTAGATCTGGCATGGTAATAGCATACACACTCCCTGTAGGCCTCTGATCTACCTGCTCACCCCTCGAAGCGTAGGACTGATGTACTGACTAAGTCGAAAAGGCTCCCTAATTGGCCCTCGAGGCCTGTGCTGATTGTGCTAGCTGGTGGCTCTGTGTTTGCCTCGAACCAAACGCACCAGATGTGCCATCCAATTGTGGGCAAAATGTCTTCATGTGCCCCACCTGCTTACACTGATAACAAGTGAGCGGCTAGCCTTTTCCCTGACTCTGGCCCTAAGAACGAGTCGAAGACGATACTGCTCATTACCCTCCTCCTCTTTGCAAGCAAGCTAGAGACTTGTGGCCTAACTGACCACATTTGAAACAAGTGATGTCTCCCTGACCACCTCTCCCAGAACTAGAACTCGGTACTAGAAAAGTGGACCTCGGCTGAGTCCCTTGGGACAGCTAAGGGTTAGAACCCCTCTGCCTCTTGTTGTCCCCCTGATTGTCCTGACTCCTCCTGGAGCCCCTCATCCTCTCCTCCTCCATCTAGATGATAGTCTCAAGATGGGCTACGACCTCCATAAGGCGTCCATAATCCCTAATCATGGATCCGACCACTCTAAACAAGAGCCCGGTCCTCAACCGCTTCTCGAACTCCAAACAACGACGCTTCTTAGTCGCCATGAGTTCCGGTGCAAACCTTGACAAACTAGTGAACGTGGCCTCAAACTCAGCCACTGGTGTATTTAGCTGCACCAACTTAGAGAATTGGTCTCTCAACTTCTCCCTGACTGTGGGAGGCAAAAACTTGTCCTGAAAGGCGTTGACAAAAGCCTCCCAAGTCCCTCTAATGCGCCCTCGTGCATACTTCCACCATTGACCCACGTCTTCCTTCAGCTGGAAGAACACCAAGGTCACTCTCAAACCCCCATCTTCGATGCCGAGCATCTCAAACATCTTACCATTTGCTCTAGCCACTCATCTGCCTTCAGTGGCTCCTTAGGATCACCCAAAAACACATTTGGACTCGACCGAAAAAACTCTTTTCAAGAAAGATGGCCCTGCCTCAGCTACTAGGGCTTGGACTTGATTCTCAACCTTGAGAATGTCTATGGATTCCCGCAAAGCTCCAGTCATTTCGCAGGCTAAATCACCCATGGCCTGTTGACCAACTAGTTCAGCCACATTAACCTGACCAACCCCCTCTTCCTGTGCTGGAATATCATCTGGTAGAGGCATCTCATGCCTTCTAGGCCTACAACGCCTACCACCACCACGTTCGCGGCCTGACATCCTCATAAAGGTAACAAAAGAGATTAGCACATTTACAAATGTGCTGAAGCTAACTCACTCACGTCCTAATGCAATGGACAATGGTAAATCACTCCATATAAGCACATAATCACATAAACACATACGAATTTCTATCCTAGATAATGACCATCCCCAACGTTACTAGAGTTCCAATTAGAAACAGCAGTGATCAAATGCTCTTCTAATAGGACTTCCAAAAACCCATAGACCCAATCAATATCTTAGGAACTAAATCCCATACACATATAATCATATAAGCATGTTATCACATAAGCATACAATACATACTAACGTCTCAACCAAGCAAGACAAACCCATTGTGGTACTAACCACTCCCCATATACCCAAAATATTCAAACCCGGTACGCTCTGATACCAAGTTGTAATGCCCCCAAAATAATATAATAGATTCAACTCATGAACGGAAGAATAATAGAAATAAAATACTTTCATTCATCAGAATTCGTATTACAAAAGATAACACATGCAATATACATTCATAAATATACATCCTAAATCTATAGCATGTAATACCAATTAATAATAAACAAAATAAATGCCCTAAGAGCTTACATCTTTCCAAGACATTGCTTGGTTACAACTAAAGAGAGTTATAAACTCTGTACATATAAAGCCTTCGGCTTGAATAAACATTTAAGCACAAAATAACAAAATAGAGCCTTCAGCTCCTGAGTCCTCCCAAGCTACGTCTTTGGAGGAAGTATGTCACCGGTACCTGAAAATGGTTTCCCAAATAGGGTGAGCCAAAACCCAGTAGAAACAATCTATTACAATATATGGGGTACAATGAAGATATAAGTGTCAAGTGTATATTCAATATTCATGACAAAACACACATTCTCCACAGAAACATATGGTACTGATATTCACATCTTAGTCCATTCCCATCTATTTATTTCAAGTTAATTCATTCCATTTCAATTCATTGGCCAAGTTTATAATTCTACGAATAACCAATCTAAGACTACAACTCAATGGTTCCCAAATCAACACAATCATCATACAAGCACTTCAATCTTGCCATTTTACGAAAATTTAGTCCGCGGGATCGCCACCCATGTATACACAAGATTTCAGGACTTTTAACCTGGACACTCCAGCCAACTTGATTTAAATGGAGTCCATCCCTTATCTCCTCCCAAAACATGGTGTACATCCCCTTTTTCCTCTCAAAACATTATACATATACAATGTATTTAAAAGTACCGTCATATTCAATGACTATCAATTATACATATTCAATGCCTTAACATACCAATATATTCAATGACACAAATAAATTATTAGTTTCAATTTACCTAATCCTCATGAAATTTCTACAACAATCATAGCTATCCTCCACTGATAGTCCAATACAGATATTTCTAAACAGATATTCAATCTCAAGACATATAATTTATTCAAAATTTCCAAAGATGAGACGTATCATCTACTCAATCCCACCATGTGTTTCAATACTCGTCCAATTTCATGTTTACTATGCCAATTTCATTTATTTATACAAAGTAAATATCATAACCATTTAGGGCAAACTCCATTCTTTTTCTAAGTTTCAACCATGTACCAAAGTCAACAATTTTGGCACCATACAACATCATTATCAAACCCCACAATCATTTTCCTTTGTTTCACCAAAAACCCTTCTTTCCATTTTACACCCAAACCCTAGGTTTGTTCACATTATCGCCAAATCCCACCATTGTTACACAACGACTCATAACCAAGTTAAAAATCATATTAAAGTGTAGAAAAATCCCTACCTCAAGAAGAGAAGACCAAGCAAAGCAAAGTGGAACCCTCAACAACGCCAAGACCAAGTCCAATGTTCTAACATTTCTCAAAGACACTAGGGTAGAGAACCCAAAGGATCTAGGTTAAAATCTAGAGAGAGAGTGTTTTAGAGAGAGAGAGTCAAGATGTAGGTTTTTGGAAAGGTTTAGAGAGAGAAGAATGAAAAACTTATATAAATTGTCATTTTCGCGATCTGATATACGCACAGTCCGCTTGAGCGGAAGAGTTAATGCTCGAGCGTCAGACATAATAAGTTGTTCAGCTAGAGTGTAAGAAAAGGCTGCTCGAGCGCAGAATACACACCCCTAGCACTTTTGCAGAGAGCAGACAAACCGCTCAAGCGCCCATTCGCGTGAGTGTAGGAAACGCCGCTCAAGCGTGGAAAACACCCCTCGAGTACTTTTTGTAGATGTGCAAAGTACTAAGAGTTTGCAAATCCCGCTCGAGCGCAAGAAGGGTCGCTCGAGGGCAAAAAGGGCCGCTCGAGCGGAGGACCAAAATTCTGGGTAGCACAAGGTTTGAAAACCAAGCAACCCACCTGTTCCAAACACACTCAGAATGCCCAAATAACTAAATTTAAGGAGGAATAAAGAGGAAAAGACAATGAATAACATTCAAAAACCATAAATCCAAGTCTGAACTACCACAAGTGCCGGGTTAAAACTGGGATCGCTATAAGTGTTGTGCAACTATTGATTATGTGCATAAAATTGTTGTATTTCGACCACCTGGTATGCCTGAGTTTGTATTTGTTGGTGTGGGAGCCGAATAAATAGAAGAGTCGGAACGGATGTATCCCACAAGTCAGAGACTGTTCGGCTCCGTACTAATCAACTAAGATACCGAATACATTGAGATCGCCGAATAGACGGGGAGATGTATGTTGGAATAAACAAAAGGATAATAAGTAAAAAGTGGGCTCTGGACCCGAGGTCCAGAGAATGAGTATAAATACAAGAGCTTCAGATTTAGAAAGGTATGTAAGAATCACTTCACTAAACTTAGTAAACAAGCTTTCTTGAGTATAAGAACTGACTTGCCCGTCGGAGTGCTAACCCCGGCACCCCCGACCGGAGTGTTTGTCTTTGCAGGTGACTAGCTGAGGATCAAGAGCGTCTCCCAGGATCTGAAGAGTATTTCCAGAACCACTTCCCCACAATTGGCGCCGTCTGTGGGAATACTCAAGTACATCCATGGAAGGCGTGACTCAAGATTCTCCGATAGCCACCGACACGATCACACAGAGAGTCGACCTCACTCCGGCAAATATGCTCGAGAAGGAAATCATCGCTACAAGACGTGCCTTGAATGTCGATTCACAAATGACTTCAATGCAGGAGACGATGCTAGCCATCATGGAACGAGCCAAAAAGACCAAACACAGTTTAGACAACACCATCGCTGAGAACAAGCGCCTTTGCCACGATCTGGCCTTGGAAATAGCAAAGTCCAAACAAACAGTACGCCAGGTTTCTGAGCGACCCCCAAGGGTAGGCGATCTACGGTCTCGGGCCCAACAGCAAAACACCGACGCTCGTTGTGCTTCAGCCAACTACTTTCAGGAGTTGACAAAAGAACGTCTCCAGCGAAGTGTTCCGCATGATAACATCCATATGATATACAACCTGCCGAAAGCCCCAGCCGTACATGCAATCCAGTCCCTCCCAAGCCCTCAGCAGCAACTCACACCAGCCAAGCGACCCCGAGAATCGCCAAGCATCACCTTCAACGACTCTGATTTGATCGGCGTAACACTCCCTCACATCGATCCATTGGTTGTCGCGCTACGCGTAAACCGGTTCACTGTCGAACGCGTTCTTATAGACCAGGGCAGCACTTCAGAGGTCATGTATTATAAAACCTTCATCAAACTCGGGTTCACTGAATCAGACCTGACTCCGGCCCCTTATCCACTATTCGGCTTCAATGCCAACCCCGAATACCCACTGGGAAAGATCAACCTACCCGTTCGAGTGGGTTCCAGAACGGTGGATGTAGAATTCCTGGTTGTCCGGATGCCATCGCCGTACAATCTCATCATGGGGCGATCGTGGTTGCATACCTTACAGGCCGTCCCGAGCATCTGCCATCAATTGTTACGTTTCCCAATAGAACACGGCATTGAGCAGATCCGCGGC
This sequence comes from Camellia lanceoleosa, assembly GCA_025200525.1. Lineage (NCBI taxonomy): Eukaryota > Viridiplantae > Streptophyta > Magnoliopsida > Ericales > Theaceae > Camellia > Camellia lanceoleosa. Next base: position 140,448,814 of record CM045766.1, on the reverse strand, counting down.
TCCCAAAAATCGGCACAAGCATGTTACCTCCTGGCCGCCAAAATGCCAAAGGAATTGCAGGTAAACTCCATTGAGGTACCCAATCGGGAAATCCTGGATGACGTTGGGCGGCAGCCAAGCGAAAAGGCCACAGAAGGTTTAGACCGAGTTGACATCGATGGAAGCCCAGAAATGTTCTTCATAATCGGCACTTCTTTAAACCAAGCCGATAGACAGCAGCTGATCTCCTTTCTACTCGCCAACCTTGACGTCTTTGCATGGACTCTGTACGAGATGCCGGGTATAGACCCATCAGTTTCACAGCACCACCTGAACGTCGACCCCACATGCAAGCCCATCATTCAAAAAGGCCGTGATGCGCTAGAAACACTGCCGCCGTCATAGAAGAAGTCGACCGCTTGGCCGGGCAATTAGAAGTCACCTACCCACGTGGCTCTCCAACATGGTGGTGAAGAAGAAAAAATGGAACTTGGCGAGTGTCGCCGACTTCACGGATCTGAACAAAGCTTGCCCCAGGACTACTTTCCCTTACCTAGAATCGACCAACTCGTCGATGCAGCGCGCCACCATCGCATGAGTTTCCTCGATGCTTACAGGCTACCATCGACGCCATGCATCCAGATGACCGGATAAAGCGCATTCTCACCCCAAGAGGAACCTCATGCTACAAAGTTATGTCCTTTGGGCTAAAGAATGCAGGGCCATCTTACCAAAGACTGGCCACCGCTATGTGCAAAGAAGAACTCGGCCACACTATGGAAGACTACATCGACGATATGGTGGTCAAGTCCAAAGAAGAACAGGATCACATAGCCAATCTAGAGAAGACATTCAAGATCTTGCGAAATCTGAGAATGGCCCGAACGCCTCCAAGTGCGCGTTTGGAATCGGCTCCAGCAAATTCTTGGGTTATATCGTCAACCACCGTGGAATCAAAGCCAACCCGAGGCAAGTCACAGCAATCTTGGAACTCGGTTCCCCCCGATCAGTGAAAGAAGTCCAAAAGTTGATGGGGATGGCCGCTGCACTCAATAGATTCATCAGTCGGTCAACAGACCGCTGCAGACAATTCTTCCAGACGCTACGTCAAGGTAAAGCTTTTGAATGGTCCGCCAAGTGCAAAGCAACTTTCACGGGGCTCAAGACTTACCTCCGGTCAGTACCTCTCTTGACAACACCAGCTGCCGGTGACCCCCTCATTCTATATCTGGCAGTCTCCGATAGGGCCGTCAGCACCGTACTATTAAAAGAAGAGGAAGGACGACAGCCAAAGGTATTATGTGAGCAAGGCAATGGTCGATGCCGAGACACGTTATCTTCCGCTGGAAAAACTCATCCTAGCCTTGGTCATGGCAGCAAGAAAACTGATGCATTACTTCCAGGGGCATAGCATTGGGGTGATAATAGATTATCCCCTTCGATCAGTACTACGAAGTGCAGAAACATCAGGACGTGTTTCAAAATGGGCTCTTGAACTCGGCAAATATGACATTCAATTTTTACCCAAAACCGCAATCAAGGGATAGGTGCTGGCCGACTTTGTTGCCGAATTCACAGGCGAGCTTTCCGACCTTAAACCTGCCGACGTTCTTCTAAAGGCTGAAGTTCGATCAAAGCCGAACTGGAGAATTTATGTCGGGGACATTTGGCAGCTATACTGTGATGGATCGTCTAATCAACGGGGCTACGGCGCCGGCGTAGTAATCATGTCTCCCGACGGTGCAGTAATAGAGCAGGCCGTCAAGCTTGGCTTCGAAGCATCAAATAACGAGGCCGAGTATAAAGCCCTCTTAGCCGGTCTATGAAATGCACATATTCTCGGCGCTCGTCGTTTGCTAGTGTTTTGTGACTCAAAATTGGTCATCAACCAGCTAAAGGGGGAGTACGCTGCAAAAAACGACCGTATGGCGACCTATATGAAAACGGCCAACTCTTTGCTAACGAAGTTTGACCATCACGAACTGAACCAAATAACACGTGATCAGAACACACACGCAGATGCCTTGGCATGCCTAGCCTCCGCCATCAATTCTGAGCTCAAACGGACCATTGAAGTAGGTTTCATCCCGGAGCCGAGTATTGGCCCTTCAGAGGAAACCCACGTCAACGTTATAGAATCCGCATCAAGCTGGATGGACCCCATTGCCGAATTCCTCTCTTCTGAACAACTCCAAGAGGACAAAAAAGAAGCACACAAGCTACGCAATAAGGCCCTGCGATACTATCTGGATCCACGAGGAGGGCTTTATAAAAAGTCCCTCTCCGGTCCCTATTTGGAATGCGTACACCCGGATAAAGTGGAGGAGCTTCTAACTGAGATACATAAGGGCAGTTGTGGTGCCCACTCTGGCGGATGCTCCCTGGCCCATCGAGCTATAACACAGGGGTATTATTGGTCGACAATGAGAGCCGACGCAGAAAATTATGTTAACAGATGCAAACAATGCCAAAAGTTCTCCCCACTAACCCATTTTCCTGCCGAAGGGTTGAACTCTATCACCAGTCCGTGGCCGTTTGCTCAATGAGGGCTTGATATCGTAGGACCGTTGCCAAGGGCCCCAGGAAACAAGTGATTCTTAATCGTAGCAACGGATTACTTTATAAAATGGGTCGAAGCGGAGGCTCTAACACATATACGAGATGCCGACATAAAGCGATTTGTATGGAGAAACATCATTACGCGATTCGGCATTCCAAGAGCTCTCATCTCAGACAATGGCGCCCAGTTCGATTGTGGCGTATATCGAGAACTGTGCAGCAAATACGGTATCGTGCCTTACTTCTCTACGCCTGCGTACCCCGAATATGGTGCCGAAGCCTCTAACAAAACCATCTTGGACGGCATCAAAAGAGGGAAAGAGCTAAAGGCAAATGGGTCAAGAATTGCCGAGTGTATTGTGGGCGCTTCAACGCTGCGCCGAGGAGGTCCACCGAGAAACGCCATTCGCTCTATGCTTCGTAACCCAAGCAATCTTACCCACGAAATCGGCCTCCGACTTTGAAATCGCAAGCCTTTGATACGGGCGAAATAACATGATGCTCGCTTGACTGGATCTAATCGAGAACGAAGAGACCGCTACCGCCTCCATGGCGCAGTATCGTGAGCTCGCTAAGTCGCACAATCAACGAGTTCGATTCGCGCCGTTACACCCCAAGAGAGTGGTCTGAAGAAAGTACTTCCAAATGGGAGACCGCCGACGGAAGCGGGTCCGCGGGATCGGCCTATCAAGTAGACTCCATTGCGAGAACAAGGGCATATCGGCTCTCGGATATGTCGGAAGAAGCTCGCCACGGCCTTGGAATTCAACGCATCACGAAAATTTTACCAATGACCCGATTTGTGGGCTTGGTACTTGTACATACTTTCAGTAATGGAAAAGTTTCGCGTTTTATGCCTCGGCTCATACGCTTCTTGATAGCGAATAAGTCTCGGATTCGGCGCCGCCGTGGATACCACGATTGGCCAAACAAGTCTCGGTTGGAGCCCCTTTGGGTGCATGACATCTAAGGGCGAATAAGTCTTCGGATTCGAGCGCCGCCGTGGATACCACGATTGGCCGAATAAGTCTTCGGAGTCGGAGCGCCCTTCGTGGATACCACGATTGGCCCAACAAGTCTCCAGATTCGGAGCGCCCTTCGTGGATACCACGATTGGCCAAACAAGTCTCCGGATTCGGAGCCCCTTCGGGTGCATGACATCTAAGGGCCGAATAAGTCTCCGGATTCGGAGCGCCCTTCGTGGATACCACGATTGGCCGAATAAGTCTCTGGATTCGGAGCGCCCTTCGTGGATACTACGATTGGCCGAATAAGTCTCCGGATTCGGAGCACCCTTCGTGGATAACACGATTGGCCAAATTAGTCTCCGGATTCGAAGCGCCCTTCGTGGATACCACGATTGGCCCAACAAGTCTCCAGATTCGGAGCGCCCTTCGTGGATACCACGATTGGCCAAACAAGTCTCCGGATTCGGAGCCCCTTTGGGTGCATGACATCTAAGGGCCGAATAAGTCTCCGGATTCGGAGCGCCCTTCGTGGATACCACGATTGGCCGGATAAGTCTCCGGATTCGGAGCGCCCTTCGTGGGGATCACGATTTAACTGACTAACTACATGGTTCCTAATTGGAGCCGACCGATGCATGTTCGAACGTTTACATCACGCAATACAAAAGCTGACAATAAATTGAGATAGGGCGTTTAATTACGCGCAAAACATTTCAAAAGCTGCTAATAAAGAAATTCTATTTATTCAAAAGCCGCCAAACATTTCAAGCATTTGATAAAGTAATTCTATTTATTCAACATTATGGCCCACTAAGTCGGCATCTTCGCTGCCGCTTTCAATTTCAACTCGGATACGGAAGGTAATGCCGATGATATAGGGCGATTTAATTTATGCCCACGACCCAAGAGCTTCCACGGTTTGAAGGGCCTTGATCCAGCCATGCTTGAAACCACGATTTTCAGACGCAGACTTCTCACTAGGTCTGTTTTTGTCTTCTTGATCCCGGCCTTCAAGCCGTCCTAATATCCTCTCTCATAACCCGAGGCCTCTCGGTTCGCCCTCTCCCCCATGCTTTTTGCTTGACTTTCCACCACCGACTCGGCCGCTCGAACACTCTTGACTCCGGCTCAATCTCACTTTTTTCGCATGAGCCTCCAGACTCTGATTCCTTTCATTGTTTTTTCACTCGCGTCGGGCCACAGACGCATCCCGACTTCATAAGCGCTATATACCCTTGATTTCCATGTATGCCATCCCGAAATACTTCAAAATCTCGACGTCCGACCATCGACTGTTGGACCTCCGGCGGAAAAATCTGCCGAGCGAACTCGACTGCCACATCTGGGTCTTTAATTATAGAATCCGCCTCCGTCATTGGTCTATTCTTCACGAGAACCACAAAACTCAACGGTCATGGCGCCGTGTCAAGCTCAACTTGTGGTCGTGGGCGCGGGGAATCTCCCCGTTGTCCGTCCTTTCGGGGTGATCTGCTTCAACGACTAGGGGGCCGCTCTTTTTCTCGATCCATGGATGCTCTTCTTCCCATGTGAATAAGCTCGCTTCTGCGATTCATTTTGACCACTAAACCCAGCCAATGTTGGCCCCTGCCAGGTTTGGATCAAGCTTGAATAAAAATGAGTCAAGTTGTTAGCATGAACTCGCCCATTTATTCTGGAGTACATGCAGCTCCCCCGAGAAAACGTCAGAAAGACTGAGCGCCAAACGTCGTATGCCCCTTAGCCAGCCCTCGCTTCAGAGCCATCGGCTCATTCGGTTCCTCAGGCTCACGCCCTGGCTAAGGCAAGGGCAGATTCATTAATCTAGTCGGCTATATTTCAAGTGCTATTGCCGGTTAACCTAAGATCGCTGAGGCAAGAGCGGATTCATTGATCTAGCCGGCTATATTTCCAAATGATAACGCCGAGTAATTTACGCCTCAGCTAGCCCACGATTCAGAGCCATCGGCTCATTCGGTTCCTCAAGCTCGCGCCCTGGCTAAGGCAAGGGCAGATTCATTAATCTAGACGGCTATAGTCGGCTATATTTCAAGCGCTATCGCCGGTTAACCTAAGATCGCTGGGGCAAGGGCGGATTCATTGATCTAGCCGGCTATATTTTCAAATGATAACGCCGAGTAATTTACGCCTCAGCCAGCCCTCAATTCAGAGCCATCGGCTCATTTGGTTCCTCGCTCGCGCCCTGGCTAAGGCAAGGGCAGATTCATTAATCTAGCCGGCTATCTTTTCAAGAGATCACCGAGTAACTTATGCCTGAGCCAGCCCACGATTCAAAGCCATCGGCTCATTCGGCTTCGCGAGCCCGCGCCCTGGCTAAGGCAAGGGCAGATTCCTTAGTCCGATCGTCCGAGCTCAAAATTAAGTAATATCATTCTTCATCAGCAAAATCGAGCACAACTCATGACATTTTATATATGCAAAATAAATAAGCTATAAGCCCGCACAAAAATGTCTGACAAAACAATTGTAACAATACATCTGTAAAATCCTAATACATTTGTGAAATCTTAACAATCAATTGCCCATTTCGAATTTGAATCGGCTCCAACGGCTCGACATCCACTTGCTCATACGACACCGCATAGTCGGTGAAACTCCACCGCAAAGAAGGGCTTTGTGCCACCATGCTTGAACCCCCTGTTAACCGCATGGACTGGTCCACATATTCGGCGAGCCCAAAGATCTTTTCGACGAATACTTTGGAAGCCACCTTCATGTCACCAATTTAGCCGGGTAACCGCTTTCGAGACAATCTCATTGCCGTCATCTGGCGTCAAGGCGTCCGCTTTCTTCTCGGCCCGCCGGATTGATCTGCAACGAGTTTTTTCTACTTCGCCTCGGTAGAAGCTTCCTTGTTCACTCTCAAAACTACATCCTGGCAGCCTCTTCCTCCGCCCTCTACTTGCTTTCAGAAGCGGTCAACTGCTTGACGACGCCGAGATGCCGACGCCCCATGTCGGCTATCCTTCCAACGGTGCGCAAAGGAAGAACCCAAAACATAACCTCAACAAGATTTGGATAAAGTGAAGAAAAGTCGAATCGTGCGAAGTGCCGATTATGTTAGTGCCGTCAAGATTCAGATTCGGTTCCACCCGGAAAGCCTCCATATCAGACGGCAACGACACGGACGTAGCCACACCGAATGCGACTTTTGGATCTTTAAGCGCCGAAGCGTTAGAGGGAACTGGCATGTCCTTTACCATTGGACGAATGACAAAAGGAACAACCTCATTAGATCCCTCCAATCGAGGACGCTTACCACCTTGTTCGTCTGAACCGGCCTTGAGGTCAGCAGAGCGTTTCTTTGCCTATTCCTCAACTTTTTGGCTGACTTCCCCGACCAACAGAGATTCGGCATTCTGACCTTTTTCCGTCTCCTCTACAACCCCCAAGGACTCTGATTTGACAACAGGGAGGGGGAGTCGAGATTCGGTGGCGGGCGGTATTTCAAACGAAAGGCCCTCCCCTCTTCGCCGTGCGGCTAACCTCTCTGCATTCGCCTTTTTGGCAAGCTTTGTCAGACTCAATTCGGCCATATCCGCGGAGTCTATGATGGGAAGATCCTCTAAGCGTTGAAAAACGTCGGCAGAAGGAAAATCCCCTGGTCCCGATGTAAATGGAGGATCGGCGGGATCCAATACCTCCTCAGACTCGGTCTCGGATTGATCTAATTCGGCGATATCAGCTACCTCATTTCACTCCGAATCGGACCCTTCAAAGCCTACCTGCCTCAAGTTTTTGAAGTCAGACAGAATAAGAGCAGTAAGGAAATCTTCACCCTTCTGAATCGGTATGTTTTCCGCCGCCGAGAAGGTTGTGTATGTCGGCTCGTAACAAAGCAGAATGTGAGCCGCCCTCCGCTTCAAGACTTGACGGCGAAATACCCGAGAGCAACCCTAATATCCGAAAGAACGGGCGTGTGGGTTGAAGATAGTACCTTTTTCAAACCCTCCTCGCACGAGACGGCCGTAAGATTTCAATGGAATAGGTTTTATAATAAAAATGAACACATGACAAAAACAAGGAGATACTTGGCGACTGCTCGCCTCCGTCTAGGAATAGGGTCAACACGATCCTCCCTTCGCCAAATTCAGTTACTCGACAACGACCATAACATCATCAACTCGCTTCCCCAGAGTCGAAGGCATAGTGATTAGTTGATGGTCGGTGTCCTTAGCTCTAAGGAAATAACGCCCTTGCCGACCGGAGGACTTAGCCAAGGCATAGCAGTGCCGGATAGCCGGAATGCCAAGGTTAATTCCAAGGCGACGATTCAACTCTACAATCCCCATTATAATTCTAAAGAAATTCACGTTAGGTTGAGAAGGAATTAAATCCCAATGGCGAAGCACAGCCCTTAGAAATGGGTGTAGAGGGAAGTGGACTCCATCCTCTGCGATTGACAAGAGAGGAAAGACGATTGTGGTTTCGTCCTCCCTCTCCATATCAAGGGTGCCGTCTGCCAAAAGTAACAGACGGACGTCATCAGGAATAGAGAAATGGCGTCTAAAACCAGCAATTCGATCTGATGAGAGGAGGTCTTTCAAATGTTTCGCCATACTCTACAATTGACACAGATATGCCAAAGAATATAATGGGAATAGTTCTCGAAGCAAAGAAGTGGAAAACTTACAGAGGGTGAAGAAGATATTGGAGGAGACAAAATTGCAAGAACGATTCAAAAGGCAACCCAGCGACCAGTATCATAGAATGCGAATCCGAAGGGACGCCAATCTTTAAAAACGCAATGAATAGGTATGTACGAAGAGGCGGGAAGTCGGTACGACAACCAAAATGAGGTGTACTTAGACGTATGCTTTGTGGGCCTAATCACCAAAATTTTGGTTGGGTATTCAAAATTCGGAACCAAGCACTCCGGCCAACAGACGTTGGGAGAATGCTTGGGGGGCAATTGTGGGAGCCAAATAAATAGAAGAGTCGGAAGGGATGTATCCTAAGTCGAGACTATTCGCCCGCATTAATCAACTAAGATACCGAATACATTGAGATCGCCGAATAGACGGGGAGATGTATGTTGGAATAAACAAAAGGATAATAAGTAAAAAGTGGGCTCTGGGCCCGAGGTCCAGAGAATGAGTATAAATACAAGAGCTTCAGATTTAGAAAGGTATGTAAGAATCACTTCACTAAACTTAGTAAACAAGCTTTCTTGAGTATAAGAACTGACTTGCCCGTCGGAGTGCTAACCCCGGCACCCCCGACCGGAGTGTTTGTCTTTGCAGGTGACTAGGTGAGGATCAAGAGCGTCTCCCAGGATCTGAAGAGTATTTCCAGAACCACTTCCCCACAGTTGGGAATGGAGTAATTCCTCCACCGTATTTGATATCTTATATGAAAGCTAGAAAGTTATAACAAAAAGGGTGCCGAGATTACTTATGTTGCATTTTGACTGTGACTTCTGATAGCTCTACTGTTGAGAACATCTCTGTAGTAAATGAATTTCCTGATGTATTTTCTAATGACCTACCTAGGGAGTTAATTGATAGGAAAATTGAATTCACCATTGATGTAGAACCCGGTACACAACTAATTTCTAAAACCCCTTATAGAACGTCAACCTCTGAACAACTCCAAGAATTCCTAAACAAGAAATTCATCCGTCTGAGCACCTCACCTTAGGGAGCTCCAGTGTTGTTCGTAAAAAAAAAAAAGGATGGGTCTTTGAGGCTGTGTATTTGTAATAACCCCGACCTCCGATTAATGCTAAAACATGATTAATTATGCTTAACAGTAATTTAGAAGGAATCCGAAATTAATTTGCATGTGTATTGCATTATCTTTGTGTTTCTATCTGTTTGCCATAAAATGATCTGTTCATGTTTCAACTTTGAACTGCAAATTGAAAGCCTTATCGGCACCACATCCCGAAATTGTTTTGTGTTAAGTATTAGTTAGGATTTATAGAATTTTATGGTAAGTTTAATTAAAATTTGATTTGGAACGATTAAATTAAATTAAATAACGCTAAATCACATTAGTTCAATTATTTACGAAACTGCCACTTGGTGGACCACTTCTAAGAGACTTGTGTGGGACTTGATTAGCATACTCCATATATCATTTCCTCAGCCATATTTGAGACAAAACGTAGGAGACTGAGAGAGGAGAAGAGACTTAGCTTCAACAAGAGTTTTTGGCTTGGAACTTGAAGAATTGTAGAGGAATTTTCATAATTGAGCCTCCATACTTGGAATTCAAGACTTAAGGTAGGAGAATTACCTTCTTGATTGTGAATTCAAGTCATTTCTTGCATGATTCATGTGACATTAATGATCTAAGACAAGAATTGAATTAAACATGCTGAATTAGAGCTTAAATCATGCACGCATGTCCATATCATAACAATTTGAAGTGTTTTCATGGAAATTCTTGCATGCAAGACCATATTCTAGTTATAGTCCATCAGTTCATCATGATTTTGAGTGTAATCTTGCATTTGGTTACATTTTTGGAGCATTGAATTCAAATGAACACTTGCATGTTTTGTTCTTTAATATTTCTTGGAAGTTTGTTTGAAATTGTGTTTAATTGACTCACATTTGGGCTTTGATTTCTCAAATTGATCTTTAAAACATGTTATACTATGAGTTTAAAGTATTTTTCCAGAAAATGGGCCCAAGAGGTTAAGATTTGGGTAGTTGAATGCTTGGTTTGAGCTTGGGAGGCAAATCTAGAAATTCAAGAATTTGGCTTCCTCGCTCGAGCAAAGGATTCCACGCTCGAGCGACCATCATTTGTTCAAAGATACGCTCGAGCGAAGGAATGGTGGTTCGAGCGTAAATTGCGAGCTCTCAGGTTTTTAATGCACGCAGACGCACGCTCGAGCGACAAGACCTACGCTCGAGCGAAGGGTGTGTCTCACGCTCGAGCGAGCATCGGGCGTGCATCGAGCGTAAAATTTCAACAACCAGTACTTTTGCATTTTTGCAGGCCGCTCGAGCGAAGAAAGCTATGCTCGAGCGACCCCTCTGTTTTGGCAAGCTCGCTCGAGCGAAGAAAGCTACGCTCGAGCGAGACCCCTATTTTCAGCAAATTTTGAAAAATGTTTTCCAAGGCATCTTTGCATCCTCATTCCATCCTAGGCATTCCTAGACCATGTTTAAGACTCTATAGTGAGGCTTTAAGGTTAGAAACACACTATGAACCAACGACGTAAGTTTCGTGTGATTAGAATGTGCGTTTCAAGTGTGTGTCTGTTATATGTTATGTAGGTCATGTGCTGCATGTCGTGTGATCAATCTGCTCCGTCTTTCTGTTTCAAGGCCAACTGTGAGTAATAATTTAGTAAAGTTATGTTCAAATCAGATTCTACTTTCTCAGGTGATAAAACAAGATATGTTTTCCGAAATGATATGTTGCTTGTACAATGAATGATTGTTCAATTTCGATATGTATTTCGTGACATCCTTAGCATCATGTGATATCTGTTAGTCATTACAGATCGGAGGTTCCTTCATGGAACTTATTTCGCTCTGCACTGCTATCTACCGAGGCCCTCACACGGACTCACTGTTTCGCTCTATTCTCATTGCCGGATCCGGAGGTTCCTTTATGGAATCGTTATTCGTAACCTCACGCCATGCGCTTTCGCTCTATTCGCTACATTAATCCTAATGGATGTATCACGTAAATTAATCATGACTTATGGTTTCTGTCTATATATATAATCTGGAGATGAATTTGATGCAAATCTGGATTGTGATTTCTGAATCTGTACGAACTCATTCATTGAAACCCTTTACTCTATTATTATTCACTGGGCTTTCGCTAACAGTTTATATTATGTATGTAAGTGAGACAGCACATGACCAGGGCCAGAGTTGATGGCCATCTGTTCTGTTTTTGTCAGCCATCCGTTGTGCCTCCTGAGGAGGTTCCAATTGAAGCCTAATGCTATGGCTGTTTTTTTGTATTTCATGCTAGTCTCTGTATATCTTTTGTAAAGACAGGTCTTGGGTTGTACATGTTGTAAATATTGTGTACCTGGACTGGCATGATTATGCATATATACATATAAGTTTTGAAATATTCCGTCCCATGTACGTTATCACAGCTCATTGGACCTTGTTTATTTTGTATTATTGCTTCCGCAGCCCCTTACTATTTGCTAATCTGTTCAGAGGCCTTTGGTAATCCACGGATTACTGGCCGGTTACGATGCTAAACCTATAGGGGCGAGTTTGGGTCGTGACAGAGTGGTATCAGAGCACGTGTTCTACCACACACACAGGTCCGTATGAGCTTAGGATGTCCTAGTAAGCATTAGGGGTATTCCATTTGCATGTGTGAGTATGTGTGTGTAGACACCCCATTTTTGACCATCCTCAAGACTTGGATGTCACCTCTTGAACACTCGGTGATCACCCATGTTCATGTTCGTTTTGAGTTCCCAGAGGTCTCGGCTACTCGCCTTGTCTCTGGATCTCTCAACTCGACTGTTTTGTGTTTAATTTTGCACCAAACACTTGTGTTTTTGCTTTTGAGGGTAAGGAGTAGCTTGTTAGCTACCCCTGACACCCACCGGCCCTGGCTTGAGGCCATCGGCCGTGTATTCTTACTACCGGCCATTGGTGAGATATACTATTGGCCGGTCGGCATCTTGTGTGGTCGGCCGGCCATCTGTTTGGCCGATGGCCTCCTTTTTTGGCCGATACCACCTTTTTTCCTTTTTTAGGCATAATGCATGCCAGTTATGCCAGCTGGAATGCACGGACCCTGCCCCCCATGCGCGGGTGTGGCTATTTTGAACCTTTGACCCTTTTGATCCAACTTCTTGCACCCTTTGCTCAAGCTTCTTGAGGAAGCTTGATCCTTTGTCTTAGCTTCCTCAAGAAGCTTGCACCCTTAGCTTAGCTTCTCTTGGAAAACTTGACCCCTTTAGGATAGCTTCTCTTGGAAGCTTAGCCTTTTCCTTTGTCCATATAAGAGTCCCCTCCTCCTCCTTTGTGTTGGTTTAGCAAAATCAAACCTAAAACATATATATTCTGATATATACATCTTCTCTCTCTATATCTCCCTCTCTCTCTTCATTTGTGTGTGTTTGAGGGCCTAAAAGTGTATTTAGTCCTTAGTTTTGCACTAAGACACACACCATTACACCATACTTCGACTTGGGAGGTCTTGAGGGTTTGTTCTTGAAGCTTTGGGTCGGTTTTGATCAGAAGAAGAGGACTAAGCTTGCTGTTCTTGAAGTGTTCTTCAAGGGTAACACTATTTACTCTATATTCCCCAATCTTGCACTAGTCTTTAACCTATCTTGAATACTGATTTAAGCTTTGTGTATAATTGAAAAAAGTCTTGTATTTTCATGCTTGAGATCTTTCATTAAGGTCATTTTAGTGTTGGGGGTCGACCTCTCTCTCTTAGGCCTTGTTTGGCCCTTTTTGTGCTCTTTCTTATAAGCTTTGGGGACTTTTGTGTATTGGCCTTCTCACCACTGAAATCCAGGGGATTTTCAATGGTGAATAAGGGGTTTTGAAGTCTTGCATAGGGGAGGGACACCCCTCTCCCTTGGTCTCTCTTTTGTTTGCATCTTTGGCCCATAAGGGTAGCATGTATGATTAGTTGTTCTTGGCTTCATTTCAGACATTTTTGGGTGTTATTGGGTCATATTATGCCTCTGTTTTTGGTTGGATTAGTGACCCCTTCCATGCTTAATATACTTGATTTGTATTCCTCTCTTTTGCCTAGAAGTGCATCATGTATTTAGTCAACCATGCTCTCATGTTTTGGCCTAACTTTGTGAAGTTCTTAGCCATGTCTTAGCATGCTTGAGGTCTGTTGGGAACTGTTTTGGTCATATTTGCCGTGTTTAGGGCAGCCCTTTTGTATTTTGGCTTGTGAGCCTTGAGGGTGTGAGTCATGAGCATGCTTTAGTCGGGTTATTTCAGTGATTTGGAATCACTTCTCATGCTATTTCAGTCCCTAATCCATGCTTGTATGCTTGCATTCATCATCCCTTCCATGCCCTGAAGTATTGTTCTTTTATGCCTAGGAATGAGTCTTTGTGTATGATACCATGTTTAGGCATTTGAGGCTACCATATCAGTGGGTTTTGGGGTGTATTTTGATGCATAGAAATTCTGTTTTTGGTTGCTTAATTCATGCCATGAGTGTTTGGGGTAGGTGTTGAGCAATGCTCTCTTTTGTGGCCTTAAATCCCTTCCATTTTTGCATCCATTCCTTAGCATGTTTTGGCATCATTCTTGGCATGCTTTTCAAAGTTTAACATGAGTGTTTAATGTCCATGTATATCACCTTTGAGTATTCTTGAGAGTAGCCCTCCATGCTTGGGTGATGGGCCTTGGTGTGCGCACATTTGCATGCATAATTTGTCCCTTTTTGCATCATCTTTTGGCCACTGTTTTGGGGTGAGGCTGAGGCCTCCCATTTCGGTTTAAGTCCCTCCTTGTGTATAGTTGCATGTTTGACATATTGCCTCTAATTACATGCTTACACTATACCATGCTTGCATCACATGTTGGGTTGCATTGCATTGTAGCATTGCATACTTGGCACATTACATTCTTGCATGATAAGTTACCTTGCATTTGGCATGCCTTGTAACTTAGCCTTATGTTGCATATTTGAGCCACGTTGCATTTTTTAGCCATGTTTGTATACATCCATTGCATGGTTTGGTTTGGGGTGTCAAACCAAGCATGAGGGGTGAGGTGTGTTCGTACTCAAAGTGACGAAACACGCCTCAACCCTTGGTCGCCAATGCTCTTGACCCCAACATGATAGGGCATAAGGCATTCATCTCTTTTATGCATGCATTTACATTAAGCGGCAAACTTGGTGCCTTAGGCCATCATGCATCGAAATGCGTGATTGGTGGCCCGAGTATCGAGGATCACACTCCTATGAGTCCATAGCATGATTGGGAGAGTGGCCATGCATACATTGCTTTGAATTTCCTTGCCATGCACTGTCTGCCCTCTGCTGCTGTCAAAAACAGGTTTCTGCAGGAAGAAATGGCCGGCCGGCCACATACAGTGCTGACCGGCCATCAATTACCAGCTGGTGGTGTAATTTTTGGCCGATAAGCCCATCCCCATGGCCGGTGAACTTGAATTGTGGCTGGTGACACCCCAGAGCACTCAGAGGGTGATTCAAAATGGGTCTGGGGACTTTCAGAATTTTCAGAGGAGCAAGGCAGTGTAAACAGAGGCAACAATGGCATGGCACGGGTTTCCGAGCGGGGCGAGTCGAGCATGCATCATCCTAGTATTCCGAGGCGGGGCTGCGGTCATCCTCTTTCTGCATTTAATTTGTTAATTAAATAGAAGATATGTAATATTCAATTAGTTAGAAGGGTTAATTATTTATTTGTTTTGTAATATTTATTCGGACCCTCCGAGCGAGGGCAATTGTGTAATAAGTGTGCGTGAGTGTATGTATGTCTTCCAACCCCACGTTTTTCTTTCCTTTTATTTACTAGCTTTCGATCGTTAGTTTAGGACATGTTTCAATTAGCATACTTATGATAGCATGTTTGCATACATTTATTCATTTTGCATGCACTGGGCTCGGCGCATCATACTAACTGCATTTGTATTTCAATTCCAAATTGAATACATGGTAGTTGTAGCATCATCATATGCCATATTAGGATAGTCGAGCCTATTGTAGTTGCATCTCGCATGCGTTGCATTAGCCATCTTAACATGAGCTAGGATCATGCATTTGATTGCTAGCTAGCTTCTGTTTTGGCTTGGAGTACTAGGTAAGCTATTATGCTTTAACATCTTACATGCGTGTGAGTGTTGCCATATTAGTATGCTTACCATGAGGCTATTTGCTTATGTGATATAACTGCCTAAATGCCTGCGGGTAAAGGTTGGATTATCTGAATTGGAATAATGCATCGACCGTGAGTTTTAAGCCCACTAGATAGTGGCAAAACCATATTTTCTAAGCCCACCCGAGGGTGGCAAAATCTGCATTTTAAGCCTACTTGCGAGAAGCAAACCGCTTTCAAAAAAAAAAACAAACATGAAATGTTTTGTTCCAATTCAGGTGATCCAGTCTATACTTGTATGTTGTGTGCATCACATAGTAAATCTAGGCTAAGTAACTGGAATAAGAATGCATAATTTTTCAAAACTAGATATCATGGTTAGTAGAGGCCGATCTTTGATCGGGCGAGCGGGGGTGCTCACGAAGTGACCTTCCCCAATCGTACCCAAGTTCCCGAGCTGAGGTAACTTTGGTGATGACGGACACGTGGCCTTAGGCAACGAGTCAGGGTTTCCTAAATTCCCCAAAAATAAATATTTAGGTGGCGACTCTGTATCTGGCAAAGCAGTCCATGTTTGGCACTTCTTTACAAAAATCTGTTTTCCAAAACGATTTGCCGGATTTGGACTCTTTGGTTCAGATTAAGAACCGTGACAATTTGAGTCCGAACTGTAGTAAGCCCAATGAACAAAACGAGGGGATCCCCCCCCCCCGGACGTTCGGGGACGTCTACAGTGTGGTAATGCAACTGAATATGAAAACTGAATGTACATTTGAATCACATGAATTGAAGGCGACGAATAAGATTATATCTGTGTTTATTATCATTTGATGTCTGTATAGTAAGATGGAGAATGCAAGGGGAAGTGGTGAAAGTGAATCTTCAGAGGCTCACATGGGCCGAATGGAACAAATGTTAGCAGCATTGATTGAAACCTTGACACAACAACAGAGACAACAACCTTTGCCCCCTCCGCCCCCACCGGTATAGGCCGAAGCGGAAAATAATGACATCATCAATCTGACACAGAAATTCATGAAAATGAAACCGCCAACGTTCTAAGGTGGAATTGAACCCCTGAAAATTGAGACATGGTTGCTTGAGATGGAAAAATTGTATGAAGTATTTCCATGTTCTGAAACTCAGAAAGTCCTCCTAGCCACCTATACTCTGAAAGATGAAGCCCGTAGGTGGTGGTTACTAATCCGAAGTAGCAATGGAAATATGACATGGGCACAGTTTAATGCCATCTTCTACGACAAGTATTTTCCCCAATGTTTCAGGGATCAGAAAGTGTCTGAATTCCAAGAACTCAAACAGGGAAGAATGTCTGTGGCAGAATATGATGTGAAATTCACTGAATTGGCACAGTTTGCCCCACATATGGTGGATACCGACTACAAGAAAGCACGAAAGTTTGAAGGAGGATTAGATTTGGAGGTGTTTGATCAAGTAGGCGTCCTGAAATTACCTACTTATGTGGAAGTTTTAGACAGAGCCTTAATGGCAGAGGCCACCTTAGCTGCCATGAAACAAAGTAAAGCCCAAGCGACTACAACAACTGAGTGGAGAGGAAAAAGATCCGGGTTTGGTTTTAAAAGAGGCCGGTCCTTTGTCAATAAGAAGCAAAACACGGGGACTTCGAACAGCTCGAGTCAGAGTAGTGGGTCTATTCCGGTTTGTTCTGATTGTGGTAAAAGGCACAGGGGTGTGTGCTACCGAGTGTCTGGTGCGTGTTTCCGGTGTGGCCAGTCAGGTCACGTAGTGAAAGATTGCCAGCTCAGATTTGAGACTACTAGCCATCCTGCAGCAAGTTCAGTGGGATCCACTTCTGTGGCCAAAACCAATGCCAAAGCCAATACTGGGAAGGAACCTCTGAGACAAGGCCGAGTGTTTGCCTTAGTGCCTGGTGACATACCAAATACCTATACTGTGGTGTCAGGTACACTCTCTATATGTTCCCAAAATGCATGTGTACCGATAGATTCTGGTTCTACACATTCCTTTGTATCGCATGCTTTTTCTAAAAAATTGACTAGACCATTAGAACTTATGACCTATGTGTTATCTGTGTCTACGATGTCTGGGGATTCTATGATGTGTGCTCATGTTTATCCAGCATGTGATGTTATGATTGGCGATATGATGTTATATGTGGACTTATTACCCTTGGACATTAGTCATTTTGATTGTATTTTGGGAATGGACTGGTTGACTAAATACTGTGCTACTATTGACTATGCAAGTAAAACTGTTTTGTTTAGGCCACCTGGTATGCCTGAATTTATCTTTATTGGGAATGGGGTAGTTCCTCCCCCATATTTGATTTTGGCTATGAAAGCCGTAAGACTCCTTAGGAAAGGATGTAGGGGTTATCTGTATTGTATATTGACTGCACTATCTGACAGTATTACTGTAGAAACAATCCCTGTTGCTTGTGAATTTTCCGATGTGTTTCCAACTGACTTACCTGGGGACTTAGTTGATAGAGAAATTGAATTTACTGTTGAAGTGTTTCCGGGGACACAACCTATTTCCAAGACTCCCTACAGAATGTCTACCTCTGAACTGAAAGAATTGAAAACCCAACTTCAGGAACTGTTAGATAAGAAATTTATCCGTTCGAGTACTTCACCTTGAGGTGCTCCAGTTTTGTTTGTCAAAAAGAAGGATGGGTCTTTGAGATTGTGTATAGACTACCAAGAACTGAACAAAGTGACTATCAAGAATAAATACCCTCTGCCCCGAATAGATGACTTGTTTGATCAACTTCAGGGTGCCCAAGTGTTTTCTAAAATTGACCTCAGGTTCGGGTATCATTAGTTAAAGGTTAGAGCTGAGGACATAGAGAAAACTGCATTCCGAACTAGATATGGACATTATGAATTTTTAGTAATGTCGTCTGGGATGACCAATGCACCTACAGCTTTCATGGATCTCATGAATAGGGTGTTTAAATCATATCTGGATGATTTTATTGTTGTGTTTATTGATGACATTTTGATTTATTCTAAAGACAAGGAAGAACATGAGAACCATCTGAGAACCACCTTGAAGATTTTGAGAGAAAAGAAATTGTATGCTAAATTGTCCAAGTGTGAATTCTGGCTTGATAGTATGGCATTTTTGGGACATGTAATCAACAAGGATGGAGTTTCTGTGGACCCTCAGAAAATTGAAGCTGTCGTGGATTCGCCTAGACCAACAAATGTGACAGAAGTCCGAAGTTTTCTGGAATTTGCAGGTTACTACCGGAGGTTTGTGAAAGATTTTTCCAAGCTTGCCATGCCATTGACTCAGTTAACTCAGAAAAATGTGCCATTTGACTGGAATGAACAAAGAGAGGCAGCTTTCCAAGAGTTGAAAACCAGGTTAGTGACTGCACTAATCTTAACCTTGCCTAATGGTACTGATGGGTTCCAAGTGTACAGTGATGCTTCTTACAAAGGTCTGGGGTGTGTATTAATGCAAAACGGAAAGGTGATTGCCTATGCTTCTAGACAACTCCGACCACATGAAAAGAATTACCCAACGCATGATCTTGAGTTAGTAGCTGTGGTGTTGCTTTGAAAATTTGGCGTCACTACTTGTATGGGTAACTTATGAGGTATACACCGACCATAAGAGCTTGAAATACTTCTTCACCCAAAAGAAATTGAATATGAGACAGAGGCGATGGTTAGAGTTAATCAAGGATTATAATCTGCAAATCTTGTATCATCCAGGAAAGGCTAATACCGTAGTAGATGCCTTGAGCCAAAAATCCAATGCGAATCTGTCATGTTTGCTATCCAACCGAAAAGAATTGTTGACTGACCTAGAACAAGATGGGCTATTGACTACTATTCTCGCTCAACCTACAGAAAGAGTGCGAGGATGAATACTTGAAAAAGATCACGGAGGAAATTGATTCAAAGCCGAGGCCGGGATTTGTGTTTGAGAATGATGTGCTGAAATTTCAGAATCGTCTTTGTGTACCCGATTGTGATGATTTGAGAAAACGTGTTATGACCGAAGCTCACAGTAGTAAGTTTGCTATACATCCAGGGAACACGAAGATGTACCATAATTTGAAACAGAATTTTTGGTGCCCTGGAATGAAAAAGAGTATTGCAGACTTTGTGGCTAAATGTTTACATTGCCAACAGGTTAAAGCTGAACATCAACGACCCGCTAGATTGCTACAACCACTCCCAATACCGGAATGGAAATGGGAGCACATTACCATGGACTTCATTGTGGGATTGCCTTGTTCTTCTCGAGGTATGGACCCTATCTGGGTTATAGTTGACCGTTTAACAAAGTCTGCCCATTTTCTGCCTGTCAAAACTATTTATAACGCTGATAAATTGGCCAATATCTATATCACTGAAATTGTGAGATTGCATGGAGTGCCAGTATCTATTGTGTCTGACAGGGACTCAAAGTTTGTATCGAGATTTTGGCAGAGTTTCCAACAGGCTCTGGGGACTGAATTGAGACTAAGCAGTGCCTATCACCCACAGACAGATGGCCAAACTGAACGAATGAACCAAACTCTAGAGGATATGCTCAGAATGTGTGTGTTAGACTTCCAAGGGAATTGGGAGGCCTACTTGCCACTAGCTGAATTTGTGTATAACAACAGTTACCATTCAAGCATTGGAATGGCTCCTTATGAAGCTTTGTACGGAAGAAGATGTCTTTCTCCGATATGTTGGGCTGAAGTAGGTGATAGACCTTTGTTGGGACCAGAACTTGTGCAAGAAACAACCGAAAAAGTGAAGCTGATACAGCAACGCCTGAAAACTGCACAGAGTCGGCAGAAAAGTTATGCCGATGTTCATAGAAGAGAAAGGGAATATGAAGTTGGAGATCACGTGTTTATAAAAGTGACCCCGATGAAGGGTCAAACTCGGTTTGGTGTTAAGGGCAAATTGGCGCCGAGGTATGTTGGACCTTATGAGGTCCTTGAAAAGATCAATCTGGTATTGTATTGGGTAGCCTTATCTCTAGTAATGGAGTATATTCACAACATCTTTCATGTATCGATGCTACGAGAATATTTGAGGGATCCACTTCACGTTCTTGAACCAACACATGTACTCCTAAAAGATGATTACACCTACGAGGAAAGGCCTATTCAGATTGTGAATCGCAGAATCAAGAAATTGAGGAATAAAGAAATACCGTTAGTAAAAATTGATTGGCAAAACCACGGAGGAACCTATGAAACTTGGTAAACCGAGGAAGACATGGTGAAGAGATATCCGGACTTGTTCCCATTGGACCCAATGTTGACTCCGAATGAAGGTAAATCAAGTTTGGAGGACCAAACTCTTTTAAGAGGGGAAGACTGTAATAACCCCGACCTCCGATCAATGCTAAAACATGATTAATTATGCTTAACAGTAATTTCGAAGGAATCCGGAATTAATTTGCATGTGTATTGCATTATCTTTGTGTTTCTATCTATTTGCCATAAAATGATCTGTTCATGTTTCAACTTTGAACTGCAAATTGAAAGCCTTATCGGCACCCGATCCCGAAATTGTTTTGTGTTAAGTATTAGTTAGGATTTATAGAATTTTATGGTAAGTTTAATTAAAATTTGATTTGGAACGATTAAATAACGCTAAATCACATTAGTTCAATTATTTACGAAACTGCCACTTGGTGGACCACTTCTAAGAGACTTGTGTGGGACTTGAATAGCATACTCCATACATCATTTCCTCAGCCATATTTGAGACAAAACGTAGGAGAGTGAGAGAGGAGAAGAGACTTAGCTTCAACAAGAGTTTTTGGCTTGGAACTTGAAGAATTGTAGAGGAATTTTCATAATTGAGCCTCCATACTTGGAATTCAAGACTTAAGGTAGGAGAATTACCTTCTTGATTGTGAATTCAAGTCATTTCTTGCATGATTCATGTGACATTAATGATCTAAGACAAGAATTGAATTAAACATGCTGAATTAGAGCTTAAATCATGCACGCATGTCCATATCATAACAATTTGAAGTGTTTTCATGGAAATTCTTGCATGCAAGACCATATTTTAGTTATAGTCCATCAGTTCATCATGATTTTGAGTGTAATCTTGCATTTGGTTACATTTTTGGAGCATTGAATTCAAATGAACACTTGCATGTTTTGTTCTTTAATATTTCTTGGAAGTTTGTTTGAAATTGTGTTTAATTGACTCACATTTGGGCTTTGATTTCTCAAATTGATCTTTAAAACATGTTATACTATGAGTTTAAAGTGTTTTTCCAGAAAATGGGCCCAAGAGGTTGAGATTTGGGTAGTTGAATGCTTGGTTTGAGCTTGGGAGGCAAATTTAGAAATTCAAGAATTTGGCTTCCTCGCTCGAGCAAAGGATTCCACGCTCGAGCGACCATCGTTTGTTCAAAGATACGCTCGAGCGAAGGAATGGTGGCTCGAGCGTAAATTGCGAGCTCTCAGGTTTTTAATGCACGCAGACGCACGCTCGAGTGACAAGACCTACGCTCGAGCGAAGGGTGTGTCTCACGCTCGAGCGAGCATCGGGCGTGCATCGAGCGTAAAATTTCAACAACCAGTACTTTTGCATTTTTGCAGGCCGCTCGAGCGAAGAAAGCTATGCTCGAGCAACCCCTCTGTTTTGGCAAGCTCGCTCGAGCGAAGAAAGCTACGCTCGAGCGAGACCCCTATTTTCAGCAAATTTTGAAAAATGTTTTCCAAGGCATCTTTGCATCCTCATTCCATCCTAGGCATTCCTAGACCATGTTTAAGACTCTATAGTGAGGCTTTAAGGTTAGAAACACACTATGAACCAACGACGTAAGTTTCGTGTGATTAGAATGTGCGTTTCAAGTGTGTGTCTGTTATATGTTATGTAGGTCATGTGCTGCATGTCGTGTGATCAATCTGCTCCGTCTTTCTGTTTCAAGGCCAACTGTGAGTAATAATTTAGTAAAGTTATGTTCAAACTGTATCTACTTTCTGTGTGATAAAACAAGATATGTTTTTCGAAATGATATGTTCTATACAATGAATGATTGTTCAATTTCTGATATGTATTTCGTGACATCCTTAGCATCATGTGATATCTGTTAGCTGTTACCCGGTATCGGAGGTTCCTTCATGGAACTTATTTCTGTCTGCACTCTGTTACCCGTACCGGAGGCCCTGTCACGGGGGCTCAGCTTCTGTTCTGTTCTGTTACCCGGATCCGGAGGTTCCTTTATGGAACTGGTTATTCGTAACCTCACGCGTATGCGTTCTGTTCTGTTCTATTCTGTTAATGCTAATGCTAATGGATGTATCACGTAAATTAATCATGACTTATGATTTCTGTCTATATATATGATCTGGACAAATGATGAATTTGATGCAAATCTGGATTGTGATTTCTGAATCTGTACGAACTCATTCATTGAAACCCTTTACTCTATTATTATTCACTGGGCTTTCGCTCACAGTTTATATTATGTATGTAGGTGAGACGACACGTGACCAGGGCCAAAGTTGATGGCCTTCTGTTCTGTTTTTGTCAGCCATCCGTTGTGCCTCCCGAGGAGGTTTCGATCGAAGCCTAATGCTATGGCTATTTTTTTGTATTTCATGCTAGTCTCTGTATATGTTTTGTAAAGATAGGTCTTGGGTTGTACATGTTGTAAATATTGTGTACCTAGACTGGCATGATTATGCATATATACATATAAGTTTTGAAATGTTCTGTCCCATGTACGTTATCACAGCTCATTGGACCTTGTTTATTTTGTATTATTGCTTCCGCAGCTCCTTACTATTTGCTAATCTATTCAGAGGCCTTTGGTAATCCACGGATTACTGGCCGGTTACGATGCTAAACCTATAGGGGCAGGTTTGGGTCGTGACAGTATTGACTACCATGAGTTAAACAAAGTAATTGTGAAAAACAAATACCCATTGCCCCGAATAGACGATCTATTTGACCAACTTCAGGGAGCACAAGTATTCTCCAAGATAGACCTTAGATTTGGGTACCACCAGTTAAAGATCAAGGAAGAAGATGTAGAAAAAACTACATTCAGAACTAGATACGGGCACTATGAATTTTTGATCATGCCATTTGGGGTAACATATGCACTAGCAGGTTTTATGGACCTAATGAACGAGGTTTTCAAACAATATCTCAATGAATATATTGTTGTATTTGTTGACAATATTAAGATTTATTCAAAAAGCGGGGAAGAACATGAGAATCACTTGAGAACTGCTCTACTAATTTTGAGAAAGGAAATTATATGCAAAATTGTCCAAATGTGAATTCTGGCTTGACAGCGTAGCATTCCTGGGACATGTAATCAACAAAGATGGCATATTAGTGGATCCACAGAAAATCGAGGCTATTGTTGACTAGTCAAGACCAACCAATGTATCTGAAGTTAGAAGTTTTCTGGGACTTGCCAGCTACTACAGAAGATTTGTAAAAGATTTCTCCAAGCTTGCCATGTCATTGACACAATTGACACAAAAAAATGCACCGTTTGACTGGAACAATCAACGGGAATCAGCCTTCCAAGAATTGATAACTAGACTGGTAACTGCACCAATTCT
This sequence comes from Camellia lanceoleosa, assembly GCA_025200525.1. NCBI lineage: Eukaryota > Viridiplantae > Streptophyta > Magnoliopsida > Ericales > Theaceae > Camellia > Camellia lanceoleosa. The sequence goes on along the minus strand of CM045766.1, from coordinate 140,424,963 downwards.
GACTTTGCCTAACGGAATGGGTGGGTTTCAGATTTATAGTGATGCTTCTTTTAAAGGTTTGGGGTGTGTCTTAATGCAAAATGGAAAGGTAATTGCTTATGCCTCTCAGCAACTCCGTCACCATGAAAAGAATTATTTGACCCATGACCTTGAACTCGTCCCTGTGATTTTTTCGTTGAAAATTTGGTGTCACTATCTGTATGGTGTAACTTGTGAGGTATATACCGACCACAAAATTTTAAAATACTTCTTTACTTAGAAAGAGTTGAACATGAGACAACAGAGATGGCTCGAGTTGATTAAAGACTATGATTTGCAGATTTTATACCATCCCGAAAAGGCCAATAATGTGGCCGCTGCTTTGAGACGAAAGTCCATGGGCAACTTGTCATGTTTACTCACCGGTCAGAAGGAGTTGTTTTGTGACCTAAAGAAGAATGTGATTGAAGTAGTTTTGCGTGAACAGGGTGGAATTCTAGCCGCTATTTTTGCCCAACCTGCAATTATTAAAGAGATTAGAGAGAAGCAACTGCAAGATGAATTTCTAAAAAAGATTGTGGATGAAATAGACTCAAAATTGAAACCAGGATTTGTGTTAGAGAGCAATGTGCTAAGGTTTCATAATAGACTTTGTGTACCAGATTGTTACAACTTGAGAAAACGTTTTCTGACTGAAGCCCACAACTCTAAATTTGCTATGCATCCGAGGAATACAAAGATGTATTATGACTTGAAACAAAATTTTTGGTGGCCGAGAATGAAGAAAATCATTACTGACTTTGTCACAAAATGTTTGCATTGCCAACAAGTTAAAGCTGAACGTCAACAACCTGCTGGATTACTTTAGCCGCTTCCAATATGGGATAGAAATGAGAGCATATTACGATGGACTTTATCATTGGTCTGCCTCACCCTTATCGAGGTATGGATTTTATTTGGGTCGTAGTTGATCGCTTGACTAAATCTGTCCATTTTCTGTCTGTTAAAACTATTTATAATGCGGACAAGCTGGCTAACATTTATATGAATGAGATTGTAAGATTACATGGTGTGCCAGTATCTATTGTATCTAATAGAGATTCAAAGTTCACGTCAAGGTTTTGGCAGAGTTTGCAACAGGCTTTAGGAACGGAATTACGGATGAGTAGTGTATATCACCCACAGACAGACGGCCAATCTGAATGAACCAATCAGACTTTAGAGGATATGTTACGGATGTGTGCCCTAGATTTCCAAGGAAATTGGGAGACTTACCTTCCTCTAGCCGAGTTTATGTATAACAACAGCTACCACTCAAGCATTGGAATGGCTCCTTATGAAGCTTTGTATAGAAGGAAATGTCGTTCTCCTATTTGTTGGGCTGAAGTGGCCGACAGGCCATTGTTGGGACCGGAACTGGTGTAAGAAACAACTGAAAACGTGCAATTGATTCAACAAAGATTGAAAAATGCACAAAGCTGCCAAAAGAGTTATGCAGATGTTCGAAGAAGAGATCGAGAATATGAAGTCGAGGATCATGTGTTCATCAAAGTGACTCTAATGAAAGGCCAGACACGATTTGGTGTAAAGGGCAAGCTAGCACCGAGATATGTTGAGCCCTATGAAATTCTTGAGAAGATCAATTCAATGACGTATTGGGTAGCCTTACCACCGGTTATGGAACATATGCATAATGTTTTTCATGTCTCAATGCTCTGAGAATATTTGCGAGATCCGTACCATGTTATAGAGCCGACACATGTGCTTTTGAAAGATGACTAAACTGATGAAGAACGGCCAATTCAAATCATTAACCGAAGAATCAAGAGATTAAGAAATAAGGAAATTCCATTGGTGAAAGTTGATTGGCAGAACTACGAAGGGACCTATGCAACTTGGGAGACAGAAGAAGATATGATGAAAAGATACCCAGATTTGTTCTCTCTGGATCCGCTTTTCTTTCAGAATGAAGGTACTTCGTGTTTAAAGGACCAAACTCTTTAAAAGGGGAGATTGTAACAACCCCGACTCATGATTAACATATAATCCATGATTAAGAATGTTTAATAGGTGATTAAGAAGAAATTCTACATTAATTTCATGCGTGTTGCATTATTTGTGTTTCTATCTATTTATCGTAGGAATATTTGTTTGAATTTCTGTTTTGTTCTATAAATTGAAGGCCTTATCGGCATCCGATCACGAAATTGACTTAGGATATGTGTTATTTGGAATTTTTAGAAATAAAATGTAGGTTTAATTGAAATTCGATTCGGGATGATTAAATTAGAATAATTAATGTCAACTAATTCGCCAACTCCTAATTAAGCCTATATAAGGCTTCTATTGTGCCTCCACTCATTCCTTTTCTTCATTTCAACACATCTTTGAGCTTACACACACACCAAAAATGAGAGAGAAAGAGAGATCAAGGGTTGAGCTTGGAATCTAGAAAAGGGAGAAGAATTGTAGTGAATTCAGGGTGTTGAACTTGGAAACTCTAGCAATTGAACACCTAGCACACAATTGAGCTTCTAAGGTAAGGATTTCTACCTTTTAGTTGTAATTTAGTGATTACTACATGAAATCAAGTGAGAAAGGTAAATTAACAGAAGAATTGAGTTATGTAATGCAAAAATGGAACTTAGATGGATGACTATAGGAGTGTATCATGCATGCATGCATATACCATAGCATTTTGAGCTTGATTCTAAAGAATTTTCACATGCATATGTCTATGTTGACTTGGTTTTGAGAATTCATTGCAGTTCTTACCATTTGACCTTAATTGATCATGTTTTGGAAAGTCTAAGTTCATAGAAATTCATGCATATCATGTTCATGGCATATTCATAAGTTTCAAGTTGACTTTTGAACAATTGGCATGCTATTGGGCCTTGATTTTACAAATGGTTTTGAATTCAAGATGTTTTTCCAAGTCTACACAAGTTTCTTCAAGTTTTTGAACAATTGGCATGCTATTGGGCCTTGCGTTTTAAAGTGTTTGATTCGAGTTTTGCAGCTTGGAGGTGAATCTGGAAATTTCAGAATTCGACCTCTCCGCTCGAACGACAAAACCTACGCTCGAGCAACCACTCTGTGATCTTGCACTTCTGCTCGAGCAACCAGAAGTTCACTCGAGCGTGAAATGCAAGCTCCCAGAAGTTCACATGTTTTGCAGACCAATCGAGTGACAGAAGTTGCGCTCGAGCGAGGACCTAAGTCTCACGTTGGAGCCAGCGTCAAGCTAAAAAATCAAGGAACTAGTACTTTTGCTGAGTTTGCAGACCGCTCGAGCAATAGAAGTTAAGCTCAAGCGATCACTCACATTTTTGTATGTCCGTTCAAGCGAAGGAAGTGGCGCTCAAGTGGGACCCCTGTTTTCAGTAAGTTTTTTTAAGTGTTTTTAAGTGCATTTTAACATCCTCATTGCATCCTAGGCATTCCTAGGCCAAGATCAAGGCACAATAATGAGGTTAAGGGCTAGAAACACACTAGGAATGAATAAAATGAATTCAGTTTTATCTGGGTGTGTGTTTCAAGTATGTATCTGTTATGTTTGTGTAGGTCACGCGTCGTAAGCTCTTTGGTCTGTCTGCTCTGTCTATCTATCTTTGGAGCCATCTGTGAGTAATAACTCTGTAAAATTATGTTTAACCTCAATTATTTTCTGATGCTATGAAATGATCAGTTTTCTGAAATGTGATGTTTTGTATGAATGAATGATTATCCAAATTTCTGAAATGTATTCGCGGCATCCTCAACATAAGGCCCTTGTCCGGGGGTAACAATACCATGGTCTCATAGCCCTCGCCCGGGGGTAACAATACCGTGGCTCAAGTATATTACAAGTTCTGGTACCGGAGGTTCCTTATGGAACTGACAAGCATGATAACACTAATGGATATACCATGTATGATTACACATGAACTCTGATTTTTGTATATGATTTGAACAAGAATATGAATATGAATCTGTTTTCGTTTTTCTGAATCTGACAAAAGACATCATTCATTCAAACCCTTTACTATGTTATTTTTCATTGGGCTTTCGCTCACTATTTATATTATATATGCAGGTGAGTAGGCGCGTGACCAAGCCTAAGTTGTTGCCTGGAGGTTTTTTTTTTTTTGGGGATCAGCCAGTCACCATGTGTCTCAGGGAGGTTCCTTTTGAGAAGTCAAGTTTTGCGAACATGTTGAAGATGTTTTGTTGTTTGTTTTGCTTATCTGTACGCTGGGCTAGGCCCCTCATTACATTATGTGTATGGTGACACAAGTCTTATGGAAGTTTGACATTATATAAGTTTAAAATTTTTCTGTCTCGTGTATGTCTACGCAGCTCTATGGACCTTATATTTTGTATATTTGCTTCTGCAACTCCTATTTGTATGTTATTTTGTTTAGAGGGTTTCGGTAATCCAAGTATTATTGGCCGGTTACGACTCTAAACCTATAGGGGCGGGTTTGGATTGTGACATTATCACTGCTGAATGCTGCTCCCATGGCTTCATGCTCGCTCTCTCTCCTTCTCCTCCTACTTCTTGCACTTTCACTTCTATTTCTTCAGCCACGTTTGTGTTGTTTGCACTTGCACTTTTCACAAAGCATTCACTGCCCACCCTCCCTAATCCCAAAAGAGCAACAAACAACAAGCAAACAGCAGCAACACAATCACACAGGGAGGTCAACTGGCTAGGCCAATTTTGGGCATTTTCCTTCTTTGTTACAGGGCATTCACAGGACATCCGGGAGGACAACAGGGAGGACATCTGTCACGCCCTGAAACAAATGCCATAAAATGACTCCCAACAATATATACACAATGATATAAACAAAATAGAAATCTTTCATTAATCAGTGTTGGTATACAAAAGGTGACACATACATTATACATTCATAAATGATTCATCCTAAATCTACAGCATGTGTTACAAGTTGTAAAAGGAAATGAAAGTTGAACAGATATTCATATGCCCTAAAGGCTTACATCTTTCCAAGACCGTACTTGGTTACAACAAAATAAGTCAAAGGCTCAATACAATTAAAGCCCTAGGCTTGTAAAAAAATTTATATACAAAATAAACAAAAGTGAGCCTTCAGCTCCACAGTCCTCCCAAGCTAAGTCCTTGGCGGAGGCATATCACCAGCACCTGAAAATGGTTTTTTCCCAAGTAGGGTGAGCTAAAGCCTAGTAGAAACAATCTAACATAATATATGAATCTTAACAAAGATATAAGCATGATGTGCATGTAGAATGCCTGTGATAAGATCTTTCATAATTTACAAGATCATAATATGCCAAGTGTTATATCTCATTTCATTGTTCATATCCATTTTATTCAATCAACCAGTACGAAGGATACAACTCATTGGGTCTTAAATCAATATAATTATCATACAAACACATTCATTTGCCGTTTTACGAAAATTTCGTCCATGGGATCGGCACCCATGTATACAAACGGTTTTCGGGACTTTCACCCTGGACACATAGGCCAACTTAATTTACTGGAGTCCATCCCCTTTCTCCTTCCAAACATGGAATACGTCCCATTTCTCCTCCCAACATCATACATATACAATGTATTAAAACACAGTCATGTTCAATGACAATCAATAAGAGATTAGTTTCAATTCACCTAATCCTCATACAATTTCTACAACAATCATAGCTATCCTCCACCGATAGCCCAAGAACAAATATTTCTAAACAAATATACAATCTCCAAGACAGATAAATTATCTAAATTTCCATAGATAAGAGGTAGTACATATCCAACTCCACCATTTATATAACATCTATCCAATTTTACATTCCCAATACCAATTCCACCTCTTATGCAAAATAATTATTTGAAACAATTTAGGGCAAAGTTCCCTTTTCCTCCAAATCTTCACTCCATGTATCAAAATCAACAATTTTAACACAACACATCCCCATATCTACACCCATAATCATTTTCAATACTTTCATTTGAAAACCCCACTTTTGATTTTAAACCAAAACCCTAGGTTTGTCTAAAATCCTCCAAATTCCAACATTATTTACACAATCAACGAATAACTAAGTTAACAATCATAGGAGAGTGTAGAAAGTCCCTACCTCAAGCTTAGAAGACCAAGGAAGAAGTGGAGAAACTCCAAAGACGCCGAAACCAAGATTTATTCGGATCAAAACATAGCTCTAGATATGCTCTACTCTTTTCCCAAAGACACTAGGGTAGAGAAACCAATGGATCTGGGTGAACATGTAGAGAGGGAGTGAGTTTTAGAGAGAGAGGGTCCCGATCTAGGGTTTTCAGGGAAAAAGATGTGAGAAAGTAATATAAAAAAGTGCTGTTGTAAATTAATATACGCACAGTCCGCTCGAGTGCAAAAAGCGACGCTCGAGCTTTAGACACAATAAGTTGTTCTACTCGAGTGCAAGAAGTGAGGTTCGAGTGCAGAATGCACACTCCCAGTAGTTTTATAGACAATAGACCAATGCTCGAGCACAATAAAGGCCGCTCGAGCGTAGAATACACTCTTCTAGTAGTTTTGCAGACCTACAAAAGTACTGAGAGTTTGCAAAGCTCGTTCAAACGCAAGAAGTGTCGCTCGAGCAAAAGGGAAAAATTTTGAGCAACAAGAGTTAGGAAACCGAGCGACTAACCTGTCCCAAACACAACCACAACAACCCAATGGCCAAATTTAAGGGAAAAACAAGTGAAGCAAGGTATAATCAACAGTACGAAACCATGAAACTCGTATCTAGAATACAACAAGGGTCGGGTTAAAACCAGAATTGCTATAATCTCCCCCCTTAAAGAATTTCGTAATCAAGTTTTACAACTAAGTTAAAACCAATTACAACAATGATAATCATTTGATTTCATCACCATGACCCATTCTCCCATCACTCAATCTCATCAACACGATAAACGAATTCTTAATATTAAATACACAATTCATAATTCCAAAACATATACAATGTTCATATTAAACTCATGTTTCCAAAACACATACAACATATACAATGTTCTCATATTTCATTAACATAACAAAATTTCAATACGTGATCAAACATCAACAAATAAATCTGGATATTTCTCATAGAATTCCAACTCACGTTCCCAAGTTGCTTCCTCAACTCAATGATGTTTCCACAATACCTTAACCAAGGGAATTGTCTTGCCTGCCAAGACTTGGTCTCGGGTATTCAACACTCTCACCGGTCTCTCCTCATACGAGGCATCCTCATCGACCTCTAAGTCAGTCTAATCCAACACGTGTGATGGATCCGACTCATACTTCCGAAGTATGCTAATATGAAATAGATCATGAACCCCGGAAAGCTGTGGCGGCAAGGCCAAACGATAAGTTACCTCTCTAACCCGCTCAAGGATTTCAAAAGGTCCAATGAACCGAGGGGACAACTTCCCACTCTTCCCAAACCTCATTAAACCCCTCATATGTGATATCTTCAAAAAGACATGATCTCCCACCTCAAAAGACAAGGGTCTTCTCATACGGTCGACATAACTTTTCTGGCGACTCTAGGCAGTAACCAACCTCTTACGGATAAGTGAAACTTTCTTAGTCATTTCCCAAACTAACTCTGGACCCAACATAGGTGCATCACCCACCTCGGCCCAACACACTGGTGATCTACACGGTCGACCATACAAGGCCTCAAACGGTGCCATGCCAATATTCGATTGGAAGCTATTGTTATTGGTAAACTCTACTAAGGGAAAGTGTCTCTCCCATGAGCCCTTAAAGTCCAGGACATAACCCTGAAACATATCCTCTAAAATCTAAATGGTACGCTTTGACTGTCCATCAGTCTGAGGATGATACGAAGTGCTAAAGGTCAACCTAGTGCCCAAGGCACTCTGTAGGCTCTGCCACAACCGAGCCATGAAATGCAAATCTCTATCTGAAACAATCATCATAGGGACCCCGTGCAACCTTACTATGTCCCTAATATAGAGGTCAGCAAGATAATCTACCAAGTCCCTCACACGCATAAGTATAAAATACACCGACTTGGTCAACCGGTCAACTACCACCCAAATTGCATCACTACCCCATTGAGTCCTTAGAAGGCCTACAACAAAATCCATCGTGACATGTTACCACTTCCACTCGGCTATAGGCAAGGGTTGCAACAAACCGGCTGGCCTTTGATGCTCGGCCTTCACTTGTTAACAAGTAAGGCACCTAGATACAAACACGGCTACATCCTTCTTCATATCCTTCCACCAAAACTGGTGACTAAGGTCATGATACATCTTTGTGCCTTCCGGATGCATCGCAAGGCGTGAATGGTGAAACTCTCGGAGTACTTCCTCTCGACAAGACTCTAGCACGAACAAATGGTCACGATATCTCACACTCAGGTCGGGATACACCTTCAAGCCTTTCTCTACCTTCCCAGTGGAGATTTTCTCCTAAAAGGATTCCACCTCAAGGTCACCCGTCTGTGCTTCTATCACTCGGTTCACAAGTGTAGGTTGTGTAACAATCGAAAACAAGGCTGCAGACTCAACGGACTCGCCAAAATGAAATTCAAACTCTCAAATAGCGCCCAATATCTCTCATTCCTGGATGGCAATACTAGCCACACTACTAATGGATTTCCTACTCAAAGCATCAGCCACCACATTGGCCTTCCCCGGATGATAATATAACTCAAAGTCATAATCCTCTATGAACTCTATCCACCTCCTCTGCCTCAGATTCAAATCTTTTTGTGTAAACATATATTTCAGACTCTTATGATCAGAAAACACCTCAAACTTCTCTCCATACAGATAATGCCTCCAAATCTTCAAGGAAAAGATCACCGTCTCTAACTCTAGGTCATGAGTAGGGTAATTCCTCTCGTATGTCTTCAACTGTCGTGAGCCATAAGCTACTACCTTTCCCTTTTGTGTCAAAACACAACCCAAACCCTCTCATGAGGCATCACAATACATTGAATAGCCCAAACCCCTCTCCGGAATAATCAATACTGGAGCAGTGGTAAGTCTAACCTTAAGCTCTTAGAACGACTTCTCACAAGTCTCACTCCACACAAACTTAACTCCTTTCCTTGTCAATCTAGTCAATGGTGAGGCTAGGTTAGAGAAATCCTTCACAAACCGACGATAATAGCCGGCCAACCCCAAGAAACTATGAATTTCAAAAGCATTCTTAGTTTGTTCCCAATCTAGTACTGCCTCTATCTTGGATGAATCTACAGTCACCCCTTTCCTGGATACCACATGGCCTACGAACTTAATTTCTATCAGCCAGAATTCACACTTCCCGAACTTAGCATACAACTTGTGGGCTCTAAGTAGCTCAAGTACTACCCGCAAGTGCTCCTCGTGTTCCTCTTCAGAGGGTGAGTAAATCAAGATATCGTCCGCAAAGATGACTACAAAGCGGTCTAGGAACTCACGAAAAATCTAGTTCATCAAATCTATGAACACGACTGGTGCATTGCTTATCCCAAAGGGCATCATTAGAAACTTGTAGTGGCCATACCATGTACGGAAGACCATCTTCTGGATATCCTCCTCCTTCACCCTCAACTGGAGATAACCCGATCTCAAGTCTATCTTAGAGAAGCAACAAGACCCCTTCGGCTGATCAAACAAATCATCTATACGGGGCATTGGGTACTTGTTCTTAACCGTTACCTGGTTCAACTTTCGGTAGTCAATACACAATCGCAAAGTGCCATCCTATCACGACCCAAACCCATCCCTATGGGTTTAGCATCAGAATCGCTAGTAATGTCAGATTATCAAGGCCCGCTTAATGAAGCCAATATGATGAAATAAACGATGTCCAATGAGTCATCAGATGCAAAAAAGACTTTTCATACATTTATACAGGCAGTGACAAAACAGTATGTACATTATATACAATCATTCAGACCAGGGACTAAAACCCTATTAAAACAAAGACAAGATCTATCTATACAGTTAACAAAAACGACTGAGAGACCGACGGAAATAAAACACGAGCTCGGAACTGCGGTGAGAGGCACAGTGGTTGGCTTGACAAAATTGGAGTTTACCCCGACGCTTCTAGCATTGGTCCGATGCCTGTACACCTACATATATATATGAGCAGTGAGCTAAAGCCCAATGAATAACATGATGCGTAAAGAGGTTCAGAATGAATGTCCTTACAGTAATGAAAACAGTTCATTGATTCAGTATATCGGTCATTCAGTCATATGTGGTACATCCATTAGCATAGCAGTACAGTAAATAGTAGGTCTTAAAAGACCGAACAGTAATGATGGCCATCAATCAGTAAACAGTAGTGGTTCCACGAGGGAACCGACAGAGATCTCTATAACAATAACAGTAAACAGTAGGTGCTAAGGATGCCACAGTACAGTTCAGATTATAGGACATACATTCATTCCGTAAACAATATCAGTTCAGCAAACAGTTCGGTTCAGTATTCAGAAGATAATCATTTTGAACATATCTTTACATAATTGTTACTCACAGAGTTCTGGGCTACAGTAAGCTAGAGCGTCTCCTCGGAATGCCAACCCTATACAATAAACAGATTGAACACACACTAAGTTTCACAGTTGGGAAATATAATAACTTAATCCCTAAATTTGCCTTGGTGTGTTCTACATCTATATCCTCTTTAAGATGCCTTAAATATGCCCTAGGAATGCCTAGGATGGAAAGAGGATGCAAAGATGCACTTTTGAACACTTTACAAAATTTTTAGAAAACAGGGATCTCGCTCGAGCGAGCTTGTCAAAACAGTGGGGTCGCTTGAGCGTGGAATTCTTCGATCGAGCGGTTTGCAAAAATGCAAAAAGTCTTTGGATGTTGAAATCTCGCCGATGCTCGCCGACGCCGCCGGCGTAAAGACGATCCTCGCCGAGCGTAGGTTCTCTCGCCGAAGGCGTCTCGTGCACCAAGATTCTCAGAGATTGCAATTTACACTCGAGCCACCATTTCTTCGCCAAGGAGCCAAATCTCGAATTTCAGTTGCCTCCCAAGCTCAAACCAAGCATTCCTTAGCTCAAAACTCGACCTCTTGGGCCCAATTTCTGGAAAACACATCTAAACTCAATATACAACAAGTTTCAAAGCTCAATTTGAGAAATCAAAGCCCAAGGGTGAGGTAATTAGATCCAATGTCAAATCAATTTTCATGAACAAGATGAACATGTAAACATGCATGAATTTAAATCATTTCAAAGCTTCAATTTGATGCTCTAGTGAGCCAATTATTCCAAAAACAAGTTGAAAACATGGAGCATTGCAAAATTATGAACATGCATGTAACCATTTCATGAAGGACAACTTCAAAACTTCAAATTAAAGGCATGCATGCATGCATGAGCTAGGCTCCAATTTGATATATATGGACCAATTCAAGGCTCAAATCACTAAGGATACAAAAACTAGGCATGAACAAGCTTAAACACAACAATGAGAGGTTAAATTCCTTACCTAGAGCTTCAATTACAAGGTGAGGAAGCTTAATTTGCAACCTATGTTCCAATTCCTTCAATTACCAAGCAATTTACAAGCACAACTGAAATGAAATCAACTCCTCAAGTTTCTCTCTCTCTATGGTCGGTTGAGCTCAATGAAATGGCTGAAGGATTTGTTTTGTTTGAGTGTATAAGGCTCAAAAATGTTATAATAAGGGCCCACTCACAATGGCATTCCCGTAAATAAGTCCAACAATGCAATTTAACTTATTTTAAACTAAGTTAATCGTACCAAATAAATTTTCAGATAATTACACCATAAAATCACATAAATTATGATCACAAAATACTAATCGATTTCGGGTTCGGCCGCCGATAAGGCCTTCAATTAACAGTTTAAACATAAAAATACAAACAGATAATTAAACGACAAACAGATAGATATGCAATTAATTAGATATACTCGATCAATTCGATTCTGATTCGATCGATCGGCGATTCAGTATTTCAGTTGATTCATTACTAATCATAATCAGTCTCAGTTTAGCAGTATTCGGTAGTTAATCGGTATTCAGTGGTGAGGGTTATTACAGTCTCCCCTCCTTATAAAGAGTTTAGTCCTCTAAACTCAAATTACCTTCATTCTGGAAGAAAACAGGGTTCAGTGGAAACAGTTCGGGATATCTCTTAGCCATGTCATCTTCCCTTTCCCAAGTGGCATACACGCCACCATGGTTTTGCCAGTCAACTTTCACTAACGGGATCTCCTTGTTTCTCAGTTTCTTGATCCGTCTATTTACAATTTGTATAGGCCGTTCCTCGTAAGTGTAATCGTCACTCAACACTACACGAGTAGGCTCAATCACATGGAATGGATCCCGGAGATAATCTCTCAACATAGAAATGTGGAAGACGTTATGCATATGCTCCATTTCAGGAGGAAGCGCAACTTGATACGCCACCGGATTGATTTTCTCAATAATCTCATACGGTCCGACATATCTCGGCGCTAACTTGCCTTTGACCCCAAAACGAGTCTGGTCTTTCATTGGTGTCACTTTCACAAAAACATGATCACCCACTTCATACTCTCTGTCCCGTCTTCTGACATCCGCATAACTTTTCTGTCTGCTTTGTGCAGTTTTCAGTCTCTGTTGTATCAGTTTCACCTTCTCGGTCATTTCGTATACAATCTCGGGCCCAAACAAAGGCCCATCTCCAACTTCTGCCCAGCAAATCGGAGATCTACACTTTCTTCCATACAATGCCTCGAAAGGCGCCATACCAATACTTGAATGGAAGCTATTATTGTAGGCGAATTCAGCCAACGGCAAATGACTTTCCCAGTTTCCCTAAAAATCAAGGGCACACATTCTCAATAAATCCTCCAGAGTCTGGACGGTCCTTTCTGACTGGCCATCTGTTTGAGGATGATAGGCACTACTCAGTCTCAGTTCAGTACCCAATGCAGTCTGCAAGCTTTGCCAAAACCTCGATGTAAACTTCGAATCCCTGTCAGAAACAATGGACACAGGCACTCCATGCAGTCTAACAATTTCATCAATATAAATTACAGCCAACTTGTCCACATTATAAATTGTCTTAACAGGTAAGAAGTGAGCAAATTTAGTCAGTCTATCAACAATAACCCAAATTGAATCCATACCTTTTCTAGAGCGAGGCAATCCAACGATAAAATCCATCGTGATATGCTCTCATTTCCACTCCGGTATTGGTAAGGGTTGTAGTAAGCCTGCGGGTCGTTGATGTTCAGCCTTGACTTGTTGGCAATGAAGGCATTTTGATACAAAGTCAGCAATTTCTTTCTTCATACCTGGCCACCAGAAATTCAGTTTCAAATCTTGATACATTTTCGTATTCCCTGGATGTATAGAAAATTTTGAGTTGTGGCCCTCTTGTAGAACTCTTCTTTTCAGTTCAGTATCATTCGGTACACACAGTCTCTCTCGAAATTTCAGTACATTATTTTCAAACTTAAAACCCGGTCTTGGTTTAGATTCCCTTTCTTCGACGATCTCTTTCAAGAAGTCATCTTGTTGTTGTTTCTCTTTAATTTCTTCGATCAGTGTTGGTTGAGCAGAAATAGCAGCTAAGGTTCCACCTTGTTCTCGCAAAACAATTTCAATTTCAGATTTTTCAAGGTCACAAAGCAACTCTTTCTGTCCGGTGAGTAAACAGGCTAAGTTTCCAATCGATTTCCGACTCAATGCATCGGCAACGGTGTTGGCTTTTCCCGGATGGTACAAAATCTGTAGGTCATAGTCTTTGATCAGTTCTAGCCATCTCCGCTGTCTCATATTCAGTTCTTTCTAGGTGAAGAAATACTTCAGACTCTTGTGGTCGGTATATACTTCACATGTTGCCCCATACAGATAGTGACGCCAGATTTTCAATGCAAATACCACCGCGGCAAGTTCCAAATCATGGGTCGGGTAGTTCTTTTCATGCGGTCTCAGTTGTCGGGAAGCATAGGCAATAACTCTCCCATTCTGCATTAAAACACAACCCAAACCCTTATGAGAAACATCACTAAACACAGTATAACCATCCGTACCTGAAGGTAGGGTCAGAACCGGTGCAGTCACAAGTCGAGTTTTCAACTCTTGAAATGCTTATTCCCTTTGGTCTATCCAGTCAAATGATGTCCCCTTTTGTGTCAGTTGAGTCAATGGTAAGGCAATTTTGGAGAAATCTTTGACAAATCTTCTGTAATAGCCAGCCAAACCCAAAAAGTTTCGGACTTCTGTCACATTTGTTGGTCTAGGCCAGTTTACTACAGCTTCAATTTTCTGCAGATCAACAGAAATTCCATCTTTGCTAACAACATGCCCCAAAAACATAACATGATCAAGCCAAAACTCACATTTAGACAGTTTAGCATACAGTTTCTGTTCTCTTAGGGTCTGCAGGGCAAGTCTCAGATGATGTTCATGTTCTTCTACACTTTTAGAGTAAATCAATATGTCATCAATGAATACAACGATAAAGTCATCAAGGTACGGTTTAAAGATTCTGTTCATGAGGCCCATAAATGCAGCTGGTGCATTGGAAACTCCGAAAGGCATAACTAAAAATTCATAATGTCCATACCTCGTTCTAAAAGCAGTTTTATCAATGTTTTCTGGTTTAACTTTCAGTTGATGGTACCCTGATCTGAGATCAATCTTGGAAAACACTTGAGCACCCTGTAACTGATCAAATAAATCATCAATACGCGGCAATGGGTATTTATTTTTCACAGTTACCTTGTTCAATTCACGGTAATCAATACACAGTCTCAGTGAGCCGTCTTTCTTCTTTACAAACAAAACAGTCATACGGTGAAATCGGGCCTGATAAACTTCTTGTCTAACAGTTCTTGCAATTGTACTTTCAATTCCTTCAGTTTAGTCGGAGCCATTCTGTAGGGAGCTTTAGATATTGGCTGTGTACCCGGAATCACATCAACGGTGAAGTCAATCTCCCTGTCAATCAAATCCCTCGGCACATCATCTAGAAATACATCTGGGAATTCTCTGACTATAGGAATACAGTTCACATCAGTTTTAACATTATCATCAGTAGATACAGTCAGTACAGAACACAGATATCCTTTACACCCTTTTCTAATCAATTTAACAGCTTTCACAGAAGAAATCAAATACGGAGGAGGTACTACTCCAACCCCATTAAACACAAATTCGGGTAACCCAGGTGGACGGAAGACAACTTGCTTTGACACATAGTCAATGGTAGCATGATATTTTTGTAACCAGTCCATCCCCAATATTGCATCAAAGTGATCAATGTTCAGTGGCAGTAAATCAATAAACAAATGCATATCCCCAACAATAATCTCACAAGCAGGATACATATATGCACATGTCATGGATCCCCCAATAGGTGATGATACAGCTAATAGATAATTCATGGGTTCTAAGGGTCTACTCAATTTCAATGAAAAAGCATGCGATACATATGAGCGTATAGACCCCGAATCAATCAGTACATATGCATTTTGAGCACAAATAGAGAGGATACCTGACACAACGGTTTCAGTATTTTGCACGTCTCCCGGTACTAGGGAGAACACTCGGCCCTGCCTCATAGGCTCTTTCCCGGTAGCCTTGGGGTTAGGCTTTGGTGCTACAGTTGAGGCTGCTGCGCTTGGTGCAGCTTTACTACTGGCTTGCGGAGCAGAGGGGCAGTCTTTAACCATGTGGCCCACCTTGCTACACCTGTAATAGGCTCCAGATATTTTGTAACAAACCCCTTTGTGCTTCCTGCCACATTCAGAACAAGATGGAATGAAACCACTCCCTTGGCTGGGGCTAGTTATTGACCCCGTATTCTGTTTCTTGTTTGATGGGTTATGCTTGCCTTTCTTGAACTTGAAACCCTGCCTTTTACTACGCTATTCAGACGCTGGTGATTCAGATTGTTTCACTGCTTCGATGTTCGACTCAACCATCAAGGCCCGGTCAAGAACATTCACATAAGTCGGTAATTTCATAACACTTATTCTGTCGAGTATTGCAACATTTAGGCCGCCTTCAAACCTTCTGGCCTTCTTGTAATCAGTGTCCACCATGTGTGGTGCATATCTAGCCAGCCCGGTGAACTTTGCTTCATATTCAGCAACAGACATTGTGCCTTGTCTTAGCTGTTCAAATTCGGTCACCTTTCTATCCCTGACACACTGAGGGAAGTACTTTTCAAAGAAGGCTACTTTGAATTGAGCCCAAGTCATAGCAGTGTTGTCATCACGAGTAAGCATCCACCACCTTCTAGCCTCTTCTTGCAAAGTGAAAGTGGCCAACAGTACTTTATGTGCCTCCGAGCACGGAAACACCTCAAACAATTTTTCGATCTCCAAAACCCATGCTTCAGCTTTTAACGGTTCAAGGCCTCCCTAAAAGGACGGCGGTTTCAGTTTGCTGAACTTCTGGGTAAGAGCAATTATGTCCCCATCATTAACATTCACATTCTGGTCCGGCTGTACCGGAGGAGGAGGTGGGGGCTGTTGGTTCTGTTGTTGATCTAATCTTGCAGTTAACAGTTCCATCATTCTTTCCATTCTTGCCATTCTAGCCTCAGTGGATGAGGATTCAGATTCATTTGCAGTTCTTGCATTATCCATTTCACTATAAGCAGTTATAACAGTTATAGATCTAAGCAGTTACATACTTAAACAGTTTAACACATTAGCATATATTCAGTCATGTCATAACCACACACTTATCATGCTCATGAAATGCCCTAATCACTTTTCTAGGACACCCTATAGCTCATTTGGACACGTGTGTGCAGTATAACTCATGGTAAGTATCGCTCTGATACCACTCTGTCACGACCCAAACCCGCCCCTATGGGTTTAGCATCAGAATCGCCAAGAATCCGAGATTATCAAGGCCCGCTAATAAAGAATACAAGAAAACAGAGTATGGGCATGGCGAAGCCAATACAAGAAATAAACAATGTCCAATGAGTCAGTGATAACGTATGCAAAAAGACTTTTCATACATTTATACAGGCAGTGACAAAACAGTATGTACATTATATACAATCATTCAGAGCAGGGACTAAAACCCTATTAAAACAGTACAGTACAGTCTATACAGTTAACAAAACGGTTACAGAGACCGACGGGGGAAATAAAAACACCCCTAAGCCATAGCTTGGCAGGCTCGAAACCTCGCAGTGAGGCACAATGGTTGGCTTGACAAAACTGGAGTTCACCCCAACGCTTCTAGCATTGGTCCGGTGCCTGTACACCTACATATATATATGAGCAGTAAGCTAAAGCCCAGTGAATAACATGATGCGTAAAGAGGTTAAGAATGAATGTCCTTACAGTAATGAAAACAGTTCATTGATTCAGTATATCAGTCATTTAGTCATATGTGGTACATCCATTAGCATAGCAGTATAGTAAACAGTCGGTCTTAAAAGACCGAACAGTAATGATGGCCATCAATCAGTAAACAGTAGTGGTTCCACGAGGGAACCAACAGAGATCTCTGTAACAATAACAGTAAACAGTAGGTGCTAAGGATGCCACAGTACAGTTCAGATTATAGGACATACATTCATTCCGTAAACAATATCAGTTCAGCAAACAGTTCGGTTCAGTATTCAGAAGATAATCATTTTGAACATATCTTTACACAATTGTTACTCACAAAGTTACAAGAAGCTAGATGGCTAGGCGTCTCCTCGGAATGCCAACCCTATACGCTTAATGATTGAACACACACTAAGTTTCACAGTTAGGAAAGATAATAACTTAATCCCTAAATTTGCCTTGGTGTGTTCTACATCTATATCCTCTTTAAGATGCCTTAAATATGCCCTAGGAATGCCTAGGATGGAAAGAGGATGCAAAGATGCACTTTTGAACACTTTACAAAAATTTTAGAAAACAGGGGTTTCGCTCGAGCGTGGCTTTCTTCGCTCGAGCGAGCTTGTCAAAATATAGGTCGCCGAGCGTGGAATTCTCGCCGGCGGTCTAAAAAATGCAAAAAGTGCTGGATGTTGGAAATCTCCGCTCGATGCTCGCTCGACGCTCGCTCAAGCGTAAGACACAGTCCTCGCTCGAGCGTGCATCTGTGTGCACCAAGATTCTGAGAGCTTGCAATTTATGCTCGAGCCACCATTTCTTCGCTTGAGCGGCGCTCAGAGTAAACGGTGGTCGCTCGAGCATAGAATCCTTCGCTCGAGCGAATGAGCCAAATTCTGGAATTTCCAGATTTGCCGCCCAAGCTCAAACCAAGCATTCCTTAGCTCAAAACTCGACCTCTTGGGCCCAATTTCTGGAAAACACATCTAAACTCAATATACAACAAGTTTCAAAGCTCAATTTGAGAAATCAAAGCCCAAGGGTGAGGTAATTAGATCCAATCTCAAATCAATTTTCATGAACAAGATGAACATGTAAACATGCATGAATTTAAATCATTTCAAAGCTTCAATTTGATGCTCTAGTGAGCCAATTGTTCCAAAAACAAGTTGAAAACATGGAGCATTGCAAAATTATGAACATGCATGTACCATTTCATGAAGGACAATTTCAAAACTTCAAATTAAAGGCATGCATGCATGCATGAGCTAGGCTCCAATTTGACATATATGGACCAATTCAAGGCTCAAATCACTAAGGATACAAAAACTAGGCATGAACAAGCTTAAACACAACAATGAGAGGTTAAATTCCTTACCTAGAGCTTCAATTACAAGGTGAGGAAGCTTAATTTGCAACCTATGTTCCAATTCCTTCAATTACCGAGCAATTTACAAGCACAATTGAAATGAAATCAACTCCTCAAGTTTCTCTCTCTCTATGGTCGGTTGAGCTCAATGAAATGGCTAAAGGATTTGTTTTGTTTGAGTGTATAAGGCTCAAAAATGTTATAATAAGGGCCTACTCACAATGGCATTCCCGTAAATAAGTCCAACAATGCAATTTAACTTATTTTAAACTAAGTTAATCGTACCAAATAAATTTTTAGATAATTACACCATAAAATCACATAAATTATGATCACAAAATACTAATCGATTTCGGATTCGGCCGCCGATAAGGCCTTCAATTAACAGTTTAAACATAAAAATACAAACAGATAATTAAACGACAAACAGATAGATATGCAATTAATTAGATATACTCAGTCAATTCAGTTACAGATTCCAGTCAGTCAGCCAGTTAAGTATTTCAATTGATTCATTACTAATCATAATCAGTCTCAGTTTAGCAGTATTCGGTAGTTAATCGGTATTCAGTGGTGAGGGTTATAACACATCCTTCTTTTTAGCAAAGAGAGCCGGTGGTTCCCAAGGCGAAGTACTAGGGCGCATAAAACCCTTATCTAACAATTCCTGGAGTTGAATCTTTAACTCACTCAACTCAGCAGGTGCAAATCTATACGATGCCATAGAAATCGATGCTGTGCTAGGCACTAAATCAATGAAGAACTCAATCTCTTTGTGAGGTGGTAAACTAGTAAGATCCTCGGAAAAAATGTCCAGGTATCTATAAACTTCCTTCAGCAACTTAACTCAGACTTCTTCACACTCACTACTCAAGAAGTTGGCAAATAGACAACTAAGTTCACCCTGGCCACGCGGATCATATACCGGTGATAAGACTCTATCCACCCAGTCCTCCCAGAAGTAAAAGCAGTCACCGCTCAAGGTACATACAGTAACCCTCTAACGGTAGCACTCTATAACAGCCCGATATGAAGACAACCCGTCCATACCCAAAATAACATTAAAGCTAGACATGTCAATCAACACAAATGAAAAAGGAAGTTGGCAACCGGCAACCTCTATATCGCAACCCTGACACCCCTGCCTTAAAACCATCTCACCACCAATAGGTGACTCTACATAGATAGGAGATGCTAACCGAGCCACCTCTAACCCCAAAACAGATGCAAATACAGACGAGATAAATGAATCGGATGTTATAGCTTGTTTTTCGTGCTCCTTTCGGATACAATAGCTCTACAGTTCGGACTCTTGTGATTTTGAATCTAATTTCACAAGTGCAATATGAAATAGATAAATACAAATGAGTCCAAATCCAGCAAATCTTTTGGAAAATCAATTTCAAATCAAAATGCCAAAAATAGATTGTTTTGCCAGATTACAGAGTTGCCACCTAAATATTTTTAGAAAATTTAGAAAACCAGAGACTCGTGCCAAAGGCCACTTATCCGTCATCACCAAAGTGTCTCGGCTCGGGAACTTAGGTACGAAAAGAGAAGGTCATTAATTGAGCACCCCATTCCCCCGATCAAAGATCGGCCTCTACTAATCATGATGTGATTCGTATTTACATTATATTCTCTTGTTCCAATTATTAGGCTAATTTTACTATGTGACACACACAAGTATAGACTAATTTGTGAAAAGTAGAACACTTTGATTTTATGTTTGTTTGGAAATTGTTTTGAATATGTACCACTTGAAAAAGTGATCTCATATGTACATTCATCAAGTTATCCCAACTTAAGCACTTAGCCTTCATCCACAGGCATTCAAACAGGTATATCACTTAAGCACTTAGCCTCATGGTATTCATGCTTGTTATGGAAACACTAACACGCATGCGATATGCTAAAGCAGTAAGTACTCACCTCGTACTCCAAGGTAAGCCAACATAAACGAAAGAGTTAGGAAAAATGCATGGTCCTAACAATACAAGATGGCTAATGTAACACATATAAGAGGGCCAATAACAGGTTCGGTTGTCTAATATGTCATGTGAATCACTTTGATAGCATGCAGTAACACACGTATTCAAGGAATTAATAAGTGACAATACCGTTAGAATGATGAACCGAACCTTATGCATGCAAGACAAATGGATGCAAATCATGAAAAATGCTAAAAGAAACATCATGTCCTACACTATCCATCATAAGCAAGTAAATAAAAGGGAGAAAGATGTGGGGTTGGAAGACATGCACATTATTACAAGTTTGCCCTTGCATAAGAGGGTTTGAATGAATGTCCTAGGTAATTACTATGAATTACCTAGCTATTACAACGCTAAAATGAATTAACTACACTAGCTAATTATTTACAAATTAGAACTAACTAACTAATTACAACACAATTAATAAGCTAAGTAATTAATTATTACAAGTCCACTACTTTAAGTACAATAGACTACTATTAAAACATTATTTTAATGGGCCCCGAGAAATGGGGGAAGGTTCATGCATGGATGCGGATTTCGACTCGAAAATGCTCTCTATTCTGCTGCTAGAATACTTCTATTGCGATCGAGAAAAATTGCTTTATTTTCCCACCTCGTCTACCGCTCGTTCTCTGGGAAAAATAACCAGCTAGTGAAAAAAGGTGGCTGGTCGGCCAGAAGAAGTGGTCGGTCAGATAAGAGGTGGCCAGGCCACTAATGTTTAATCTTGCCTTCTCATGAGACCTCTTGAAGAGGAGTAACACCTTAGGTTATAAACCACCAAGTTCTCACCCTCTATTTAAGATCACAACCTCAGTGAAGAGCCCTAAAATCCTGGTTTAGGAAGTCTAGGTAAGGTGTGTATAGGTTGGAAGGAAGAAAGAGAGAGATCTTTTCAAGAATTTTCCTTCTCCAAAATTTTCTAACCTAATTTTATGAGAAGGGGTCAAGTATATATAGAAAAATATGTTAGGCTCTTGGAAATATCAGTATAGAAACCGCTGGTGCAATGCATGCACCTATGGAGACAACTGGCACAGCTGGCAAAAATATCTAGTTTTTTCGACACAAGTGGTTGACCGTACACTAATTGGATGGTCGTACACTCATTTTTGGCCTGCAGGCCTCTGGGTGGTCAGGCTCAAAAAAATGTTGTTTTGGTCCAGAAATGGGGCAAGGTTTTTAGGCTTTTGAGGCTCAAAATCGAGACTTTCTGTTGAGGAAATCAAGCATTTGACATGCGTATAAATTCATGATTGGGTGATCGATCGGTGGTGCCCAAGTCTTCAGCGCAGTCAAAAATGGGCTGTCTATAGTTGCCCCTCTTTGACAGAGCTTGAAGTCATGCAATGACGTGAGTGAATGTCAAAGCCCATAGACTACCCTTTTTGACAAGGCCGTTCGACTTGGGGAAATAAACAAGACATAAATTAAATTGGTTAAACCCAAGGGTTGCCTACGTATCCCTTTGTAAGAAATCAAACCAGCATAGTTTAAGGGGCAAGATGCAAATGATATGCATAAAGAATGTAGTTGAAAGCTGGACTTACACGATTCGCGAAGCCGGTTATTTTGAAAATTCATGAGCATGCAAAATAATGCACTGAAAATAGACAACGGCATATGCAACAATCAAAATAGGTCCAACCAAATAAGCAAAAGTCAATTCCAAACACATTTCACACAAAAGGAGAAAAAAAAAAAACACACTCTAATCGCGTTGACAACATGAGAAGAGGAAATGTGATGATGCGATAGATGCAATAAATACATTGATCGTCTGATAGATGCACAATGTAGTGAGATTGTGCGATAGATGCATAGTGCAATGAGATTGTACGATAGATGTACAATGAGAGAATCGTGCGATAGTTACACAATGCAGTGAGATTGGGCAATAGATGCACAGCGTGGTCCAATCGTGCGATAAATGCACGATGTAGTGATTGTGCGATAGATGCACAATGTGGTGATTGTGTGATAGATACACGATTTGATGCTAAGAAAGTGCAATAAACAAACAAAGCAGCGTTTTAGAAAGCATCGCTCATGAATATGACACAGGGCGACGTAATTGAAAATCAGTACGATGACAATGCGTGTTCTATGCAACATAAAATGTAATGCAAGTCCTATGCAAACAGGAGAAGTATATTGAGTTACGATGCAATGTGCACATGCAACGTAAGAGGTATGTGAGAATGCGCATTCTATGCACAAGATATATGAATTGAAAAGACGAACAAAAGCGATGTTCGACAACGGCCTCCAACTTACCACTTGGAGGTTCTACAAAATGCTCAAAAAGGATACAACTTGTTCACATTTGAAATCGAGGCATGTTCATGCACCAAAGATACAACAGGATTCGGAATAATGCAACCGGAACATAGGTTCGAGGTCTTCTGAAACCAAATCCACTTCAAGTACTTCAATCCTTCTTCCCAGACCCATAACAGGACCTCCCATTCATTGATTAGGCAAAAGGGCAACAAAAAAAACTAGCTTGGGACCACAAATGGGGCCAGCTGGCCTGTCACACCCCAAAATTTGGACAATTAAATATTAAATTAGGACTAAACCCCAATCAATATTTCATCATCCAAATCCTAGGGGTGAAACAAAAAAAAACTAAACGCCAACTAAACCATCCACCATAATCTCATAACTAACCAATACCTCAACATTAAGGTAGCAACAACTAGTCAAAACAACTTAAATAAAGTATGATTACAAACCATGCCAAACTATTCCAATACTAAAGTCATAAAAAAAAATAATAAATACATAAACTAATATCAACCATAAGCTCAAGAAAACAAAAGAAGTCCAAACGACATGTTCTACAATCGTAGTTATTTCTTGTCACCACCATAGCCTCAACTAATCCTGCAAAGGAAGCTCGGCTGCGCTCAAACAGAACGCACTCGAGTTGCCAAGAGACAAAATGGGTCAGTATACAAGTATACTGGTATCAGTACAACATTTAACACCCACGTGTCCACCAGACACAAACAAAAATGCATTTAATTGTTGTTACAGGACAAAACAAGTAGTTCCAACCGCACCGAGATGAATGGGTAGTTTCCCGAGATATGGTGGCGTTTAGTTTCTTACTATAGACACCCAATTTTTGACCGACCTTAAGACTCTGACGTCATCAATTGAGTGCTCAGTGATAGTGCATGTTGTGCTCGTTCGAGTTTCCAGAGTTTTCGGCTGGGAGCCCTGCCTCCGGGCCTCTGAACTTTTTGTGCTTTGGCTCGGTTTGCGAACCGAACCTTGTTTCCCTTCCTTGGAGAGAGGAAGTGGTCTGTAGACCATCCTTTGGTGGTCGTAGACCACTTTTTGTGGTTGTACACCACTTTTCTCGCTTGGAGACTAGTTTTCGATTTTCGGAGCCTTTGGCCGCGCGCCTTGTCTCGAGACCGGTTAACGTTCTCCGTTTGGCGTGATTTTTGAACCACACCTTGTTGCCTTGGCCTAGAGGGCCACTGTGGTCTAGGAGATCACTTTTGTGGTCGTAGACCACTTTTGATGCCTGTAGACTAGTTTTCGAGTCTCCCGGCCACGCGCCTTGACTCCCGAACTTTCGTCTTGCATCTTTCTTGGTTTGTTTTTGGTAAAAACCTTGTCTTCCTTGTTTGGAAGGTGGTACAAGGGTGGGAGACCAGTTTTTCCCCTTGGAGACCACTTTTCTTTCTGCCAGCCAGTTTTCTGGTCGGCCACCACACCACTGCCTTGCTTTCATGCTGTAGACCTTCTCTCCCCATGGCCGACCACTTTTTGTCTTGAGAGACCACTTGTGGTGGTCGGCCGACCACTTCAAGTAGCTAGCCGACCACTTCAAGTGGTCGGCTGCTTTTCATCACCTTTTTGGAGATATTTTTAGGCCAGCTGTGCCAGCTGGAAGGCATAGAAGACATCCTCCATACACGTGTATGGAGGGATGGCTTTAGGCCAAAAGCTTGTCCAACAAGCTTGTTGCTTGTTCTCTATAAGAGAGAACCTCCCCCCTCCTCCTCCAGGTTCAGAATTTTGCTGCTTGAGATATAGATACACACTTGTCTCTATATTTCCTTGTTTGCTCTTGTTTTGTGCCTTAAAGTGTATATTCATCATACTTTAACACACAAACACACACTCAAACACCATCCTTTTGTTGATGAGGATTCTTGAGGTTTCTTTTGGAGTTTTTGGACTAGTTTGAGCTCAAAGAAGCTGCTGGAGTTGCAGCTTTGAAGGTGTTCTTCAA
Organism: Camellia lanceoleosa; assembly: GCA_025200525.1. Lineage (NCBI taxonomy): Eukaryota > Viridiplantae > Streptophyta > Magnoliopsida > Ericales > Theaceae > Camellia > Camellia lanceoleosa. The sequence continues at coordinate 140,400,073 of CM045766.1, read as the reverse complement.
GGGTGAGCTTCTAACCCTTAAAACCCTTACTTTTGCTTAAGATTTTGGGCCTATTTGCATGATGTTTTAGTCTTAACTTCCTACTGCAAGAAGTTCTATTTTTCAGTCCTTAAAATGTTTGTTTAAGGTCACTTTTCTGTTGGGGGTTGTCTACCCCCTTTTAGGCCTTGTTTGGGCCTTGTTTTGTGCCATTCTTTTAAGCTATTGGGATCACCTTCTTTTGGTCTTCTCACCACTGAAACTCAGAGGAATTTCAGTGGTGGAAATGGTGTTTTAAGGTCCCAAATAGGAGAGGGTCATCCCCTCTCCTTGTGTCTTGAATGCTTACTTTATTTGCCTCATGTTTGAGCATGTTTGTTAAGCTTGTGTTGGCCACATCTCAGCCTATTTTAGGCCTTATTTCAGCATGGCATACCACTGTTTTTACTTGGTTTTGTCACCTCATGCATGCCTTATACACTTGTAGTGTATTTCTCACAAACTAGTCTTGTATGCTTCATGAAGTAGCATGTCTTTCTAGCTTGTTTTGAGTCCATTTCAGCATGTTCTTGGTGTTGTTTTACCATGATATACATCTGTTAAGGTTTGGTTTGATGGCCCCTTCCATGCTCCATACACTTGTAGTGTAATTCCATGAACTAGCCTAATGTGTACCATGCTTTAGACTGTCATTCTAGAATGTTTTTGGCTTAACTCTAAGAAGCTTTTGCCCATGTTTTAGCATGCTTAAGCTCTGGTTTGTGTTGTTTTGGTCATGCATGCCATGCTTTGTATAGCTATAGTGCATTCTAGCTTGTTAGCTTTGTGTATCAAGTCCATTAGTAGGCATTACTTGGACCATTTTCATGATTTGGGATCACTTCAAATGTGATTTTAGTCCATATAGTGTGGTCATACACTTGCATCTTTCACTTATTCTATGCGTTGAAGGGTTGGTGTTTTATGCCTTAAACATGAGCCATTGTGTATGCCTTCATGCCTAAGCTTCGAGCTACCATTTTAGTATGTTTTTGGGGTTATTTTTCCATGCTATAACTCTGATTTTTGTTGGTTAAGTCATCTCATGCTTGGCTTTGGTAGGTGTAGAGTAATCCTCCCTATTGGCCTCGCATGATCCATGTTTTGACCCTTCATGCTAGCTTGTTTTGGCTTCTTTCCATGCATGTTTCAGCATCATTTTGACATGCTCTAGGAATTTTTTGGGTTGTATTTTCCATATGTTTCATGTATTGCATAGCTGTAGTGCAATTGGCCTTGCTAGCTTTGAGCTTTGGGCACCATAGCATGCTTCATTTGTGTCAGGTGCATGATTTCTCATCATTTACCATGACATTTCAGAGCATATATGACTGCCATGCTCCCACTTCTTTCACTCTTTGAATGCTTTAAGGGGTTGCGCATTGTTGCTTTGTTTGTGGCCTAGTGTGCATGCATGCATGCTTAGACATTTGAGCCCCTATCTTAGCATGTTTTGGTCATTGTCTTGACCTATTTGAGCTCTGTCCATGGTTGGTTTATGCATTTGTGCCATGTATTGCGTGCCTCTTCTATAGTCCTCTTTGCTAGCTTTAATGCTTAAGGACCCTAGCATGCTATGCTTGTATTGTTTGAATGATTTGGCATCATTTCATACCTTATTTCAGTGCACTTAGTGCTGTTACACTTCCACATTTGTCACTTCTTGAGCACTCTTGAGAGTTGTGCTCTTAGGCCTAGTCAATGGGCCATTACATTGAGCATGTTTGCCTTGCCTTTTGTGCCTTAGTTTCATCAGTATGGCCACTGATTTGGGCACGATTAAGGTCTGTCCATTTTGGTTTAAGTCCATTGAGCATTGTGTATGCCATGTTCTTTGCATTGTGTATGCCATGTTACATTGCATTAAGTATGCCATGTTGTTAATTGCATTGTGTTATGCATGTTGTTGCTTGCATTGTATTTGGATTAGGTGTTAGTCTAAACACGAGAAACGAGGGACGTTTCATACTTGAAGTGATGAAACGTGCCTCATTTCTCGGTCGCCGACACTCTTGATCATACATGATAGAGTTCTAGGCTTTATGTGTTTATGTGTGCATTCATTTCACATTGATTTGTGCAATTTGACTTCTCGGCCATCATGCATCAAGATGCGTGATTGGTGGCCCGAGGGTCGAGAACCACACTCCCCTGAGCTTATGAAATGATAGGGAGGGTGGTTGTGCACGCATATCTTTCAAATACATTGCCATGCCCTTTCTTGCTCTCTGTTGCAGCAAATTGGAGAAGTGCAGCAAAAACTGGTCGGCCAACTAGAAAAACTGGCTGGCAGACCACTTTTTCTGGTCTGTAGCAATAAAAAGTGGTCGACCAGTGGCTGGAAACACCCCTAGGTGGTCGGCAGCCCTCCCACAGGTCCCCAAGGTGAGTTAGAAGCTGTCTGGAGCTTGGGGCAAGGTTCTGAGAACAGTTGCAAACAGAGGCAAATCGGGGCATCGCATTGGATTTTCGAATGAGGCGACCGAGCATGCATGCACTCCTCATCCCAAGGACCTCTCTTTAATGTTTTCCTTAGCTAGTTTATGCTTTGGTTTTGTATTTAAGTAATTAATGCGTTTAGTTGCTTATTTGTGTTGTAATAAGCGTGCGTGTGTGTGATGCATGTCTTCCAACCCCGATTTCTTTCTCCCTTTTACTTAGCTGCTTACGATGGTTAGTTTTAGGGCATATTTCGTTCAGCATACTTATGCTTCACATGTTTGCATCCATTCATCTGTCTTGCATGCACCGGGCTCGGCGCATCATACTAATTGCATTGTATTTCAATTCCAAGTTGAATACATGTATCAAATTGTCGCATTTCACATGACATCTTAGAATAGCCGAGCCTATTTTAGCTGCATTTTTGCATGTGTTGCATTAGCCATCTTAACATGAACTAGGATCATGCATGATTTCTAACTAGTTCTCTGTTTTGGCTTGGTGTACACCATGAGTGTTTACGCTTTAGCATACTGCATGTGTGTTAATGTTGCCGTGAAAACATGCTTGCCATGAGGCTAACTGCTTAAGTGATTAACTGCTTGAATACCTATGGGTGAAGGTTGGATTGCTTGAATTAGAACAATTCATTGAAATCCTCGTCTTAGCCTACTTGCGAGTAGCAAACTTCAAATCATTTTCACAAACGAACATGAAATGTTTTGTTCCAACTTAGGCGATCTAGTCTATACTTGTATGTTGTGCGTATCATATAGTAATTCTAGGTTAATAATCGGAATAAGAACACATGTGTTTTCAAAAACAAAATATCATACTTAGTAAAGGCCGATCTTTTGATCGGGCGAGCGGGGGTGCTCATTGCATGACCTTCCCCTCTCCTACCCAAGTTCCCAAGCCAAGGCAACTTTGGTGATGACAGACACGTGACCTTAGGCACAAGTCAGGGTTTCTTAAATTTCCCAAAATAAAACATTTAGGTGGCGACTCTGTATCTGGCAAAGCAGTCCATGTTTGGCACTTCTTTATAAAAATCAGTTTTCCAAAATGATTTGCCAGATTTGGACTCTTTGGTGATTTATCGGTCTCACATTGCACTTTGTGATATTAGATTCAGAATCATGACACGAGTCCAAACTGTAGTAGCTAAGAACAAAGCGATTTCGCGCCCTCCCGCGCGGAGAGCAGAGTTCGGGCGGTCTACAGTTTCTGGCGACTCTGCTGGAGATTTAGAGAACTTGACTCGAACTCGTGATATCTTGTTTTGATTACACTTATGTGTTTCTTTGCATTGCATGTGCATTGGTGTGCCTAAATCACCTTGTTTGCCGTTTGTTATTCCTGAACGGTTCAGTTGAGGCTACATGCCATAAGGTAGACTGGTTACGGGCTCTGCTACAATGGGAACACAAACCTCAGTTGTTACCGAAGCACCATTTTTGACCATTCGACCTAGTGCATATCGGGATCCATAGTAACTATTCCAAACTAGAACAGGTTACTTATCCGGTTGTAGGTTGCTTGAAAACCGCTGCGTGCGTAACGAAACCCTACCCCAACATATGGGTATTTTGGCTCTTACTTGCATGATATTTGCTGTCAGAGTGTGTCTCTATAGGAATGCATGTATCAGTTTGCAAGTCTGGGTATCAGGCCTGAGGGCATCAATATTTTGGGGGAATCAGTTTTACCTGAGGGTATCAGTTTACAGGCAGAATTTGGGGCAGAATTCAATAAAGAGTACAGTCATTCAGCTATGCTCAAATCTCTTCTGGTGAAATTGGGCTGAGATGCTACCTGTTTTCTCTTTTGTTAGGTAGTCTTGGAACCATAGCTTTAGAAGGCTCCAATATCCCCCCGGTACATTGGACTTGTGCTGATAGACTTTGTCAGGTCAGAGATTCAGTTCAGAGCAGCCAGTGTGTTCCTTCGCTGAGGCAAGGCAGAGAAAGGCCAGTCAAGGCTCACCGGCTCATCTGATCCGTTAGTCACCAGTCACATCACCTCTGTTCAATTTAGCAGACTCATGATGACGCAGAGTTCAGAAGAAATTATGGTCATGACAGCGTCATTAAACCAGGGAATCACCATGCAGAGTGAGACCAATGCTGAAATGCAATGCCCGTCAGGGGGACCTACCGTACATCTAGTTTTGGAACCCCAATCATCTCAAATCCGTGAGCCCACTACTTTTGAGCTGATGAGAATGATCGGCGATCTTCAGAGAACTGTGGCTGATCTAGCCTTTGGACTACCGACTCCGCCATCAACCACATCACATGCCGAAAATTTCACGTCAGAAGACTCCCCACTCCTGGGGCGAATTGTAATTGAAATTGGCTAACCTGAAGCCACCCCAAGTTTGGGCAATGGTATGTCGACAACAACAAGGCTCCGCTCTGATGTAGCGACCCAAACCTTCGACCAAGCTGAGGCGAGTGGAAAGAACAAGGTAGAGGCAGTCATCGATCCCTATGAACACCTTCTGTGGGCTGTGGAGGCTTTGAAAACCGAAGGACTGAACAAATAGCAAGTACTTGCAGTTGTTGCGCAGATTGTGGATGGCACTTTTGCCACTCAGGATGAGGGCAGTTTGAACCAAAAGGCAAACAGGGAGAAGGGCCGTCGTACCAGAACCATTCCTTCCAGCTCTAATCCTACACTCGGAAGAGATCAGCCAACCAAATCAGCACCTGCCGACCCCTTTGCTAGTGCGTCCAGCAAAAATCCACAAACCTCAAAGTACCTACCCCGAGGTCGGAGGGTCTTTCATGCCCTCTATATGCCTTTATCCAAGGCTTTTCAAATCCTTGCTGAAAAGGGCCATCTCAAACCCCTCGAGCCTCGACCTCTCCCTAGTCGTCTTCCACCTGGTCATGATATTGCCCAATACTGTGCGTACTATCAACAGACCGGTCATAGCACCGACAGTTGCTTTCGTCTTCGCTACAAAGTATAGGATTTGATTGACAACGAGGTCATCATCCCACCAAGCTCAGCAAATTCTATCATCACTGGATCAGTGAACCTGGAGGATAATGTGATGTGATCAGGGGATGAACCACCTGCGGGCGCCGCTCAGTTTACCCCAGATGTGGCGTATGGCACGCACTATTTTGAGCATTTGCGAATGCTAGTTTTTTTACTTTCTGACTTGGGTATTAGGTCAGTCTTGTTGTGTTGTATAGAGAGAGTCTTTTCATACTAAGTCAATTGGGTCTGTCTTGTTGTATCGAGTCAATCCTGTTTTGTTAAGAGTCAGGTGATTTTGAGGGTGTTACCTTGGACATCACTTGCTTGTTTTGTGCTTGTCTTTTCGCTTTCTTTTGAGTCTGTTTCCGCCTTGGAGCTAGTTACGCCAGAAGATCTGAATAAAACAACAATGGTTTTCATGCTTTTGTGTTTGTTTCTACCTTGAGCCAGTTGTGCCAGAAGTTCTAAATGAGATGGTAGTATTTGACTAAAGACTGTGTCTTTTCTGTGCCTTGAAGTCATTGCATTGACCTAAGTTTTTTTAAAAACCTTTTTGAAAACTGTGATGAAAACGAAGAGGAAGGAATTCCTCGGGATTTGCAAAATTTGATCGATTGAGAGAAAGAGAGGCGTGCTAAGCCCTTAATGAATGAGATCATGTTTGTTAACGTGAGTACTGAGAAGGATCCAAGCTTGATCCAGATTGGTTCTACATCGTCTTAAGCGCGAGCCACTAGTCGCTTCCTTAAAAGATTTCAAAAAATGTTTTGCGCCGTCCCGTAAAGACCTGTGTGAAATTGATTTTGAGATTGTGCAGCTTAGGATCGCCCTCAGCCTCAAGACTCAAGCCTTTTGCTTTCAAACCTTGAACTTGGATTCAGAATGTTCAACGGTCAACCACAATGTGAGGCCTGTATGGCCAGATTTGAAGCAGCCCTCGACTTAGGGGCAAGAACAGTCAGATCAAGAAGGTCAGACGTCGTCAAAAGGAGCTTGCAAAGCTCGATCAGAAGTAGCCCTTGAACTAGGGGCAAAAATGTCAAGTGTGCTCAAAGATTCAAAAGAGGGGTCATTCTGCAAACTAATGAAGATTGGCAAGAAAGCCAAATTCCAGAAGGGAGGAAAGAAGAAAGTTTTCGTTGAAGGACAACCGAGTTCTTATCCGCAACACTAGGGGCAACTTTAGCCCCCAATTAGATGGACTCCTACATCATCAGCAAATAGCAGCCATTCTCCTGGATTCAGATGGCTTCGAGATCTCAAAACCATTCGACATAGACAAAGCTACACTTTTACCCTTGAAAGGCTCGCTAGGCCGAAAACCCGGAGGGGCGACCCAGGCAAAAGTTAGAGCAAAAGAAAAAAGCAAAAACAAAAAGAAGCAAAAAAAAAAAAGAAAAAAGAAATGAAAAAAAAAAAGAAATGAAGAAAAGAAAAGAAATGAAAAGATGAAAAGAAAAAAGAAAAGAAGAACAGAGCTCGCAAGGTTGAAAACCCGGAAAGGCGGCCTTGGCAAAAGTTAGAGCGTAAAAGAAGAGGTTAAATGCTCGAGTGTACCTTAACCCCGAACTTCGTAAGTGTAACAGCGCCCGCGAGGGACCTCGGTGCTACAGTTCGGACTCCCCCTTTTTTGTTTGTTGCGGTTCTGAATCTGAACCAAAGAGTCCAACTCTGGCAAATCGTTTTGAGAAAAACAGATTTTGAAAAAAAGTGCCAAACATGGACTACTTTGCCAGATACAGAGTCGCTACCTAAATATTTTTAAAATGGGAAATTTAGGAAACCCTGACTCGGTGCCGAAGGCCATGTGTCCGTCATCACCAAAGTTGTCTTGGCTCGGGAGCTTGGGTACGATCGGGGAAGGTCAGCTATGAGCGACTTTCGCATCCAAGACCGCCTCTACTAACCATGATATCCGATTTTGAAAGCGTTATGTGTTCTCGTTAGGTTATTAGCCTAGAATTACTATGTTATCTTGACAGAAACAAGTATAGACTAGATTGCCTAATTTGGAAACAAGCATTGCATATCCGTTCGTTTTGAAAGCGCTTCGGAATTTGCTACTCGCAAGTAGGCTAAAACACGGATTTCAACGAGTTTTTCCAACTCAAGCAATCCAACCTCCACCCACAGGCATTCAAACAGTTTATCTCATATAAGCATTTAGCCACATGGTAATCATGCTGTCATGTTAACATTCACACGCATGTGATATACTAAAGCATAAATACTTACATTGTACTCCGTGCCAAAACAATAAACCAGTTAGCAAACATGCATGCCCTAGTTCATGTTAGAGTGACTAATGCATCGCATACAAAGTGTGATTAGGATAGGCTCGGCCAACCCTAAAATGGCATGTGAAATGCAATCACTCGGTGCACGTACTCAAGTTAGATTTGAAGATACAATGCGGTTTGTATGATGTACCGAGCCCGGTGCATATAAGACAAATGTATGGATGCACGCATGCATTGCATAAGGTATGCTAAAATAAATGTGCCCTAATCTACCATCGTAAGCGGGTAAATAAAAGGGAAGAAAGAAGTGGGGGTTGGATGACATGCACACCACTCACACACGCTTATTACAGGCTTGCCCTCGCTCGGAGGGACCAAATAAATATACAAATTAATTAACTACGCAAGCTAATTGAATATTACAGATCAATTAAATTAACAAATTAATTAATCTAATTAAAACAGTAAAGCCCTCGGGAAGCGGATCAGATGCAGTGCATGCTCGGGATTTGCTCGGAATCGCACTGCCATGCATAGTCTGCCTCTGTTTTCCCTACTTTGCTCCTCTGAAAACTTCCAAAGTCTCAGGAATGCCTCTCAGGACACTGGGGAGTACCACCGGCTAAGTAGAATGACCACCGGCACTAGGATGTGGCCATCAGCACAAAATGAACCCATCGGCTGATGACTTTCTGCCGGTCGGCACAAAATGTTGCCAGTCGGCAAAGAATGCCTGCAGAACCTGCAACTCACAGCAGCAGAGGGCAAAACTTGCATGGCAATACAATTCAAACAATGTATGCACCAATCATGCCCCCTATCATGTTTGTGACTCAAAGGGGTATGTGCCTTGATTCTCGGGCCACCAATCGTGCATTTTCATACATGATGGTCCAAAGAACCAATGTATGCACTTTCATGTCAAATGAAATGCAAGTCAAACAATCAAAGAGCCCAATCCCCATCACCAAATCAAGGGACAAGGCATGCATGCAAGATGCATTGCAACCTAATCATGTTAGCTAGGGATGCAACATGAGCATGTGAACAAACAATGCACACTAGGCATGCAACCTATGCAAGCAAACTTGCGGGTCATGAGGCAAGGAAAACCAATGAAAAGATGGACTTAAGCATGATCTAGGCAACTCTAATTAGGCCTAAAATCAGTGGCCAAAACCAAGGAAATGAAGGCCAAAATGCACACACACATGCATGCAATCATGGTCCAACACCTTGAGCATAAACAAGGCAACTCTTAAGCACACTTAAAGAGACCAAACGATAGACAATTAGCATGCATACCGAACTCTGAAATTGCACAAAATAGAGGCACCAAACCAACTAGTTCAAGCAAGTAAAGCATGCAAATGGTCCAAGTACTTGGGGCAAGCCAAGAGGCTTAAACCAAGGTCAAACCCACCAAGCCTCACAAGGCTAAGGGGACCCAAAATAGGTCAAAGGCAGACCTAAACAACACCCGAGGAACACCTAGATGGCATCTAAATGGCTTGAATTCAAAAGCATGCACATGCACTTTCACGGAGCATACAACACAAGCTCATAAGGCGTTAAAGAGGCATGCAAGGCAAGCATACAAACATGTTAAAGGGACTGAAATAACATGAAAAAAAGACTCCAATCCACTAAATCGAAGCAAACAAAGCATGCTATACACTTACATACTTAAGGCCAACAAGCCCAAAAATGCAAAGAGGCTATATAATGCATGCTAGGGTCGACTCAAACAACCTAAGACAGACCTAAAGCATGGAAAAATAAGCACAAAAGCTTCACAAATCTAAGCCTAAAACATGCTAAAACAAAGGCACACAACCTAAGGCATATTAAGGCAATCACATGGCATTACAAGTTAGGTATGCAAGGCATGCATGGTATACCAAAACCAACTTAAAACCATGTTATATTATGGCAATATAAGCATGAAAAACAGTCATGGCATGCTCAACACACACTCAAACATAAGCTCCCTTAAGAGACCAAAAATGGTCCCTTTCAAGGACAACGAGGAGAGGGGGTGGCCCTCCCCTTTTGGAGACTTCAAGGCACCATCCCCACCACTGAAATCCCTCAAGATTTCAGTGGTGAAGAGGCCCAAACACCAAAGTCTCGAAACTTGCACAAAATAGCACAAAAAAGGGGTCTTTCAAGGCCTAAGGGTGGTCAAACACACCCAAACCACAAAACACTCTTAACAAACAATCAAGAGGGCCTAAAAAAAGAACTTTTTTATGTTATACACTAAACACAAAAACAGCTCTAAGATAGGTAGAAATAGGATGCAAAAATGGGGTAAAAAGGGAGTAAAGTGGTTACCCTTGTAGACCTCTTCACAAATGGTGGTTTTGTGGCCTCCTTGAGCTCCAATCCAATCAAGAACAGCAAGAATAAGCCCTTAGAACCTCAGTAGCCAAGGGAAGGTGAAACACTAGGTGCTTGTGTGCAATAGTATGGACTAAAACACACACAAGAGTAATATAGAGATAGGATATGTATTGAACCCTAACCCTAAAACCAGAGCTTCCTCTGTATTTTCTAAGCAAAAAGCTCTAATTTTTTCTAACCTTTGAGCAAGGGAGAGGAGGGCTCCTCTTATAGAGGAGCCAATCTTGTAAACTTACAATGTAAGCTAACAATAGGGGCATCCCTCCATACACATGTATGGAGGGGAAGCAAATGCCAGCCAGCTGTTTCAAAATATCTCCAAAAGCAATGAGCAAGAGTGGTCGGCCAAAAATGTCATTTTGACAAAATTGACTGTCGACCGACAACAAAGAGTGCCGACCGGCAACATACATTGCCGGTGGCAACAAAAACCAGCCGGTGGCCTCTAGCCACTGCCGGTGGTGTGTGGGGATACCTCACAAGGCATTCCCTGCCCCTCCAAGGCAAAACACAAGTGTTTGGTGCAAAACCAGACACAAAATGGTCAAGTTCGGAGATCTTGAGATAAGGCGCGTAGCTGAGAACTCCGGGAACTCCAAACGAACACAAACATGGATAATCACCGAGTGTTCAAACGGTGATGTCCAAGTCTTGAGGATGGTCAAAAATGGGGTGTCTACAGTAAGGCTTGATTCCCATGTTTGGGATACGTAGGCAACTTCATTCTGAAGTCCAGCCGTAAACACTTCAAATTCAACTGTCCTGTCTTTAAGATTGAACGGGTCATCTTTGTTGTTTTTGTATCCAAGAGTTTGGTTGTGATCGTCACTTTGAGGACTGATTACAGTGCATTGTGGTGCCATTCAGACAAGGGGCAACTTTCCGTTGCTGTGCAGTGCCATTTAAACAAGGGGCAATTTTCCATTGTTTTGGATCTGAGGTTGTGCATCTCAAGAGTAAATTCTGCGTTGGTCGAGCAGTGGCCATTTGTAAAAACAAGTTTTGAGGATTTTTAATGAAGTTGACTAATTTTCTCGAAAATTATTCAATTTTTCCAAAACTGAACCATTTCTTGGACCCAAAAAATGAAAATTTTCAGTGCTCATAACCTAACTTGCATGATTTTAAATCAGAAAATCGAACAAGCACGTTAATCTAACTGTCATGTTGGTCAAAATTGTTTTAGTAGAAAACCAAAACAAAAAATGGTCAAAATGATGAACTAGGGGCACAGTTGAGTCAGGTGTTCTGTCTTTTCCCCATACTTGCCAGAGAAAGGCACTTTGCTTGCCAAAAAAGAGCACAACTGAAGCTAACAACAAAGGGCTGAAAGCTCTCAACATTCTCCAAGCAACAAGGTATCAAGCCAAATGCAAAGCAGGAATTGGAATGGATCAACATACTCCACTCCCTCATCTAGGGCATCGACTAGACATCGCCGGAAGAAATAGCCGCAAGCTAAATATGTTGGGCATGAACCCACAACTTCCTGTTTATCCATCAACCACCCAGGAGAGGGATAAAAAAATGAGAGATTGAAGAATAGAGAGATGCGCGCTGAGAGAAAAAATGAGGAAAAGGGCTTTCTCAGAAAAACAGAGCCTGAGGGTTGAGTGATGTGAGAAACACAAATAAGAAAGGATGGGAAACAATACCCGAAAAAACTAGCTCCTCGTGAACTGTGAGGTCTCCCACTGGTAGTACACGTCTGAGTGTCGTGTGTGTTATTTTGATTGCCTCGTTTTTTGTTTTGAGTCATTTCGAGTGTTTCTCGATGTGTTTAGGTTGTTTACCTTTTGTTTTCCTTTGTTGAGTCGTTTTGACTGTGGTCAGTCGTAGGCTCAATACCCGGTTAAGAATTCATTTCTCAATTTCAAAATGAATCATTTTGTGCTTGAAGTACTGTGCCATTCTCTACATTTGTGCAAAACAGGATTTGTTCTTTCATAAAACTACAGGGTTCAACCAGTCGTGTGAAACGATAAGCAGGACCTGTCCGTGTGAGAACAAAGAAACCGGACCTATCTGAAGCTATATGGGTTCGATCGCAAAGCAAAAAGAAAAGAGGAAAATTTTGCGGCGTCGAAGTTTGTTTCAACCACGCGAAGTTCCGCTACATCCCGTATGTTCGTAATGAGTCAGAAACCGAAAGTAATCTTGTGTTATGAGCTGTATGTTCAAAGTGAGCAGAGTACTGTGTTATGAGCTGTATGTTCAAAGTGAGAAAAGTACTGTGTTATGAGCTGTATGTTCAGAATGAGCAGTGTCTTGTATGAGCCGTGTATTCAAAATGAACAGAGTACTGTGTTACGAGCTGTGCATTCAGAATGAAAAGTGTGCTGTATGAGCTGTGTGTTCAAAGTAAACCTAATACTGTGTTGACTGTTTCGATGCCAGAATGGCAATCCGAAGTGCTCTCCCTGAGTACCATTCCCCGCCAGAGTCATCTTGGCTATGTTTGCAATGAGTTCCCAGGACACCAACTGCGACGGTGGAAACTAGAGTTCGAATGGCTATTGCCTAGAACGCAAAGGTTTGGAATTTCCGAGACTAAAGTCTGGTTTGAATACCCAGGGGTGTGTCCTCGGCTTGAAATCTGTATGGAAGCCCCATAGGTTGAGGTAGCGGGTATGCGCCTTGGTTCTGGATACTGAACCAACCTAGTCTATCACCCCGTTGGAGAATAGGGAAAGTTGTGAATATGATCAGGAACAAAAGCGGCATTTGTGGTTTCTATATGCAGAAGTTACTCCTTGTCAGTGTTTCAAAACCTTTGTGCTATGAGTTGGAGGTAAAATTTTGAAGAACACAAGGGGAGATCCTCGTCCGAGTAGAGCAGTTCACCGCCACTCACCCCTTGAGGTGCTTTCTAAAGCGCCGCTTTGTTTGTTTATTGCATTCTCTAAACATCATGCCCTACATTTCTTGTAACATGTGTCATATCATCGCATTTGTTGCATTTTGTGTTATCGTGTATCTTTTATCCTTTCACGCTTAGCAGCGTTTAGGATCGTCTTCCTCCGAGACTTTCTCAGGACGCGTGAAGCACGGCCCTGGGCGTGTCTTATCTCAGGTTGGGTTGTGTATGTGCCTGATTGGTTGTTTGTTCCTTCCTCACACGTTTTCAACGTGTTTGGAATTTGTTTACCTCTTCTCACGATTTCAGCGTGGTTAGAGTTTGTTCCTTCCTCACACGATTTCAGCTTGTTTGGAATTTGTTTACCTCTTCTCACGATTTCAGCATGGTTAGAGTTTGTTCCTTCCTCACATGATTTCAGCGTGTTTGGAATTTGTTTCCCTCTTCTCACGATTTCGGCGTGGTTCAAGTATTCTTTTCCTCACACGATTTTAGCGTGTGTTTGGAATTTGTCTCAGGTTGCATTGTGTACGCGGCTGATTGGTTGTTTTGGACCTCCTCTCACAATTTCAACATAGTTTGAGTGTCCTTTTCCTCACACGATTTTAGCGTGTTTGGAATTTGTCTCAGGTTGCGTTGCGTACGCGCCTGATTGGTTGTTTTGGACCTCCTCTCACAATTTTACCATGGTTTGAGTGTCCCTTCCCTCACACGATTTCAACATGTCTAGGATTTGTCCTTCCTCCTCTCGCGTTTGGCGCGCGTTTGGATACCTTTCTCCTCTCGCATTTGCCATGCGCTTGGACCTACCCTTCTCCTCTCGCGTTTGACACGTGTTTGGATGACTGCGCTTTCTTGCACAGTCCCTTTCCTCTCTCACATGTGATACGCTGAGAGGTTTTCCCTTTCCTCTCTCGCGTGTGATACGCTGAGAGGTTTACCTTTCCTCTCTCGCGTGTGATACGCCGAGAGATGTTGTTTTCTCCTCTCCTGCGTATGATACGCTGAGAGACGTTGTTCTGTTTGAGACTTTGGGTGTTCCCGGTAGTCACTTTTATCCTTCTCTGCGTGAGACGTAGTGAGAATTGTATAATTTTCTTACATCCTTTCTGCATGAGATGTAGTTTGGTTCGTGTTTACATGCTTGCGTTGCATTCGCTTAAAATGTTGCATTTATTTTGCATAAATTGCTTCATTACAGCTCTCTTTGCATGATCATAAGTTATGTTCGGCATTGTGCGTGTCCTTTGCATCTTGCCCCTGCCTGCGGGCACATCTCTTTGTTATCTTGCCTGTTTGTCTAAGTCTTCGGCCTTGTCAAAAATGGGTCGTCTCTGGGCTTTGACATTTACTCCCGTCATCTTATGACTTCCGAGTTTTGCCAAAGAGGGGCAACTGTAGACACCCCATTTTTGACTGATCTTAAGACTCAGACGTCATCGATTGAGTGCTCGGTGATAGTGCATGTTGTGCTCGTTCGAGTTTCCAGAGTTTTCGGCTGGGAGCCTTGCCTCCGGGCCTCTGAACTTTTTGTGCTTTGGCTCGGTTTGCGGACCGAACCTTGTTTCCTTTCCCTAGAGAGAGGGAGTGGACTGTAGACCATCCTTTTGTGGTCGTAGACCACTTTTCCCGCTTAGAGACTAGTTTCTAATTTTCAGAGCCTTTAGTTGAACGCCTTGTCTCGGGACCGCTTAACGTTCTTCGTTTGGCGTGGTTTTTGAACCACACCTTGTTGCCTTGGCCTAGAGGGCCACTGTGGTCTAGGAGATCACTTTTGTGGTCGTAGACCACTTTTGATGCCCGTAGACTAGTTTTCGAGTCTCCCGGCCGCTCGCCTTGACTCTCGAACTTTCGTCTTGCATCCTTCTTGGTTTGTTTTTGGTAAAAACCTTGTCTTCCTTGTTTGGAAGGTGGTACAAGGGTGGGAGACCAGTTTTTTCCCTTGGAGACCACTTTTCTTCCCGCCAGCCAGTTTTCTGGTCGGCCAACTGGTCTCCTTGTTTTTTGAGCCACCTTTTCTGGTCGGCCACCACACCACTGCCTTGCTTTCATGCTTTAGACCTTCTCCCCCCATGGCCGACCACTTTTTGTCTTGGGAGACCACTTGTGGTTGTCGGCCGACCACTTCAAGTAGTTGGCCGACCACTTCAAGTGGTCGGCTGCTTTTCATCACCTTTTTAGAGATATTTTTAGGCCAGCTGTGCCAACTGGAAGGCACAAAAGACATCCTCCATACACATGTATGAAGGGATGGCTTTAGGCCAAAAGCTTGTCCAACAAGCTTGTTGCTTGTTCTCTATAAGAGAGAACCTCCCCCCTCCCCCTCCAGGTTCAGAATTTTGTGGCTTGAGATATAGGTACACACTTGTTTCTATATTTCGGTGTTTGCTCTTGTTTTGTGCCTTAAAGTGTATATTCATCATACTTTAACACACAAACACACACTCAAACACCATCCTTTTGTTGCTGAGACTTCTTGAGGTTTGTTTTGGAGTTTTTGGACTCGTTTGAGCTCAAAGAAGTTGCTGGAATTGCAGCTTTAAAGGTGTTCTTCAAGTGTGAGCTTCTAACCCTTAAAACCCTTATTTTTTGTTAAGCTTTTGGACCTATTTTCATGATGTTTTAGTCTTAACTTCCTGCTGCAAGAAGTTCTATTTTTCAGTCCTTAAAATGTTTTTTTAAGATCACTTTTGTGTTGCGGGTTGTCTACCCCCTCTTAAGCCTTGTTTGGGCCTTGTTTTGTGCCATTCTTTTAAGCTATTGGGATCACCTTCTTTTGGTCTTCTCACCACTGAAACTCAGAGGAATTTCAGTGGTGGAAATGGTGTTTTAAGGTCCCAAATAGGAGAGGGTCATCCCCTCTCCTTGTGTCTTGAATGCTTGCTTTATTTGCCTCATGTTTGAGCATGTTTGTTAAGCTTGTGTTGGCCACATCTCAGCCTATTTTAGGCCTTATTTCAGCATGGCATACCACTGTTTTTACTTGGTTTTGTCACCTCATGCATGCCTTATACACTTGTAGTGTATTTCTCACAAACTAGTCTTGTATGCTTCATGAAGTAGCATGTCTTTCTAGCTTGTTTTGAGTCCATTTCAGCATGTTCTTGGTGTTGTTTTACCATGATATACCTCTATTAAGGTTTGGTTTGATGGCCCCTTGCATGCTCCATACACTTGTAGTGTAATTCCATGAACTAGCCTAATGTGTACCATGCTTTAGACTGTCATTTTAGAATGTTTTCGGCTTAACTCTAAGAAGCTTTTGTCCATGTTTTAGCATGCTTAAGCTCTGATTTATGTTGTTTTGGTCATGCATGCCATGCTTTGTATAGCTATAGTGCATTCTAGCTTGTTAGCTTTGTGCATCAAGTCCATTAGTATGCATTACTTGGACTATTTTCATTATTTTGCATTACTTGAAATGTGATTTTAGTCCATATAGTGTGGTCATACACTTGCATCTTTCACTTATTCAATGTGTTGAAGGGTTGGTTTTTATGCCTTAAACATGAGCCATTGTGTATGCCTTCATGCCTAAGCTTCGAGCTACCATTTCAGTATGTTTTTGGGATTATTTTTCCATGATATAACTCTGATTTTTGTTGGTTATGTCATCTCATGCTTGGCTTTGGTAGGTGTAGAGTAGTCCTCCCTATTGGCCTCGTATGATCCATGTTTTGACCCTTCATGCTAGCTTGTTTTGGCTTCCTTCCATGCATGTTTTAGCATCATTTTGACATGCTCTAGGACTTTTTTAGGTTGTATTTTCCATATGTTTCATGTATTGCATAGCTGTAGTGCAATTGGCCTTGCTAGCTTTGAGCTTTGGGCACCATAGCATGCTTCATTTGTGTCATGTGCATGATTTCGCATCATTTACCATGACATTTCAGAGCATATATGACTGCCATGCTCCCACTTCTTTCACTCTTTGAATGCTTTAAGGGGTTGCGCATTGTTGCTTTGTTTGTGGCCTAGTGTGCATGCATGCATGCTTAGATATTTGAGCCCCCATCTTAGCATGTTTTGGTCATTGTCTTGACCTATTTGAGCTCTGTCCATGGTTGGTTTATGCATTTGTGCCATGTATTGCATGCCTCTTCTATAGTCCTCTTTGCTAGCTTTAATGCTTAAGGACCCTAGCATGCTATGCTTGTATTGTTTGAATGATTTGGTATCATTTCATACCTTATTTCAGTGCACTTAGTGCTGTTACACTTCCACATTTGTCACTCCTTGAGCACTCTTGAGAGTTGTGCTCTTAGGCCTAGTCAATGGGCCATTACATTGAGCATGTTTGCCTTGCCTTTTGTGCCTTAGTTTCATCATTATGGCCACTAATTTGGGCACGATTAAGGTCTGTCCATTTTGGTTTAAGTCCATTGAGCATTGTATATGCCATGTTCTTTGCATTGTGTATGCCATGTTACATTGCATTGTGTATGCCATGTTCTTTGCATTGTGTATGCCATGTTACATTGCATTGAGCATGCCATATTGTTAATTGCATTGTCTTATGCATGTTGTTGCTTGCATTGTGTTTGGATTAGGTGTTAGTTCAAACACGAGAAACGAGGGACGTTTCATACTTGAAGTGATGAAACGTGCCTCATTTCCCGGTCGCTGACACTCTTGATCATACATGATAGAGTTCTAGGCTTCATGTGTTCATGTGTGCATTCATTTCACATTGATTTGTGCAATTTGACTTCTCGGCCATCATGCATCGAGATGCATGATTGGTGGCCCGAGGGTCGAGAACCACACTCCCTTGAGCTTATGAAATGATCGGGAGGGTGGTTATGCACACATATCTTGCAAATACATCGGCATGCCCTTTCTTGCTCTCTGTTGCAGCAAATTGGAGAAGTGCAACAAAAACTGGTCGGCCAACCAGAAAAACTAGCTGGCTGACCACTTTTTCTGGTCTGCAGCAATAGAAAGTGATCGGCCAGTGGCTGGAAACACCCCTAGGTGGTCAGCAGCCCTCCCACAGGTCCCCAAGGTAAGTTAGAAGCTGTCTGGAGCTTGGTGCAAGGTTTTGAGAATAGTTGCAAACAGAGGCAAATCGGGGCATCGCGTTGGATTTCCGAACGATGCGACCGAGCATGCATGCACTCCTCATCCCGAGGAGCTCTCTTTAATGCTTTCCTTAGCTAGTTTATGCTTTGGTTTTGTATTTAAATAACTAATGCGTTTAGTTGCTTATTTGTGTTGTAATAGCTTAATTAGTTGGCTTGTTAGTTGGCTAGTTTTGTGATGTAATATTTAGTTTAATTAGCTTAGATTAGCTTCTTATTCGGACCCTCCGTCGAGAGGGCCAACTGTTGTAATAAGCGTGCGTGTGTGTGATGCATGTCTTCCAACCCTGATTTCTTTCTCCCTTTTACTTAACCGCTTACGATGGTTAGTTTTTGGGCATATTTCGTTTGGCATACTTATGCTTCGCATGTTTGCATCCATTCATCAATCTTGCATGCACCGGGCTCGGCGCATCATACTAATTGCATTGTATTTCAATTCCAAGTTGAATACATGTATCGAATTGTCGCATTTCACATGACATCTTAGAATAGCCGAGCCTATTTTAGCTGCATTTTTTCATGTGTTGCATTAGCCATCTTAACATGAACTAGGATCATGCATGATTTCTAACTAGTTCTCTGTTTTGGCTTGGAGTACACTGTGAGTGTTTACGCTTTAGCATACTGCATGTGTGTTAATGTTGCCATGAAAGCATGTTTGCCATGAGACTAACTGCTTAAGTGATTAACTACTTGAATGCCTATGGGTGAAGGTTGGATTGCTTGAATTGGAGCAATTCATTGAAATCCTCGTCTTAGCCTACTTGTGAGTAGCAAACTTTAAATCATTTTCACAAACGAACATGCAATGTTTTGTTCCAACTTAGGCGATCTAGTCTATACTTGTATGATGTGCGCGTCACATAGTAATTCTAGGTTAATAACTGGAATAAGAACACATGTGTTTTCAAAAACAAAATATCATGCTTAGTAAAGGCCGATCTTTTGATCGGGCTAGCAGGGGTGCTCATTGCATGACCTTCCCCTCTCGTACCCAAGTTCCCGAGCCGAGGCAACTTTGGTGATGACGGACACGTGGCCTTAGGCACGAGTCAGGGTTTCCTAAATTTTCCAAAATAAAACATTTAGATGGCGACTATGTATCTGGCAAAGCAGTCCTTGTTTGGCACTTCTTTATAAAAATTAGTTTTCCAAAACGATTTGCCGGATTTGGACTCTTTGGTGATTTATCGGTCTCACATTGCACTTTGTGAGATTAGATTCAGAACCGTGACACGAGTCCGAACTGTAGTAGCTAGGAACAAAGCGATTTCGCGCCCTCGCACGCAGAGAGCGAAGTTCGGGCGGTCTACACTTACCTCTACACAACGAAATATAAATTGATTATAAAATAAAAAAAAAAGTAAAAGTAAAAATATGGTGGGTCAGCCCTGCATAAAAAGTTAGTAAGACCCACTATCCTGCAACAAAATAAAGTTAGTATAATTTAATCATAAGTAACTTGCTAAAGAAGTATAAAAATGCACCGTTTCATACTTAAATAATTCGAATTGACCAAAACTCAAAGAACAAGAGTTGTACAGAATCAAATTTCCTAAAAGACAGCATGAACAAATTTAACAGAAACTGAACAGGTTGAAAGAAAAACTTGATAGAAAAACCTACACGAAATTTAATTGAAAAATCTGAAGCTGAAAACAAACAAAAACTGTCATAAGATGATTTTTTTCAGAAAAGTTTGAAACACAAAAAGTGTGCAGAATAATGTTTTACTTTAGTTTACGCAAACCAATACAAATGAGCTGGTTTCGTGGGTTAAAATAGCCTCTAAAATCTGCATTGCTAAAATGAATCAAAACTATAATATCTAAGATCATCGAACTATAAGTTCTAATCGATCTTTTTAATAAAAAGTTAAAACACAAAAGTTGTCCAGAATCACGTATACATGCCTCTTTTCAAATTTCATAATTTATCGAGGTCGTTTACTATTTTTCAACCTGTACAAATCAATACAATACACACTATAACAATAAACTCATAATTAAATTATTTGTACCTTAACTCCACTCCTTCGGCCCTCCACTTCCGACTTACACATATATCCCCTGTGTCTCCCGTATACCTAACACCGCTCCGAAGCCAAACTTGCATGGGGATATTGTAATAATCGGACCCTCATATCTGTTTCTGGTATATTTTCAGTCCGTTATTCTGTGCAATTCCTTGCTTTCTGTGAAATTTTAATTAAACAAAACTTATGAAAAGTGATTTATATCTGTGATATTTTTATTAGTGTATTTGGAACCTCCCTATTTTATTTTGGGGTATAGATTGTGGTGGTAATATGATGGTAAGGTAAGATTGGACCAAAAACTTTAATTCGACTAATTCGCCTACGATCAGCCGTCACTCTTTTGCTCTTTTATTTTTCCACACTTGGAATTTGAATGTGAGGTTAGAACCATTGGAAAGATTATTTCCTGGGCTTCAATTTGGACACAAGAACGACCTAGAACGGAGTCCCTATGAGAGAGTTATACCCGTTTGAAGTTTTCAAATCTGTGCTGGAAGCAGAGCCGCACGTGCGGGGAATAGCGCCGCACGTGCGGGCTGTGCGGGACAGCAGCTCAAAAACGAGATTTTTGGACCATTTCTTACATTTTCTTTTCCTCTCTTCTTCTCCCCTCTTCCATGTCCGAAACCCTAGCTCCCAAAACCTTGATTTCCTCCACTTTTATCAACAAATCCTCCATGGATCTTGTATCAAGGATGGAGAACAAGAAAGGGTCAACATTTCCAACCGATTGAAATTCAAATTTTTGGAGGATTCTTATCAATCTTTGCTCCTTTGCTTGATTCTTGAGGTAGGAGTCCTTATTTCCTTTCAATATTTGCATTCATGGATGGATTTGTGGAATTTTGTGTATATACAAACAAAATCTATAGTTTTGAGCATATTATGTCCAACTTGAGATTTGGGGGTTTCGAGTTTATTATGTTGGAGATGCAATTGCTGGGTGAAGGTGATGGATTATGAACTTTAGACTTGTAATCAATGAGAAAATTGGAACAAGAAGTAATGGTTTGGAAAGTTTGGATTTTTTTTTCTTGAAACCCTAGGTTGATTAATGATGATAACCAATGATTTGGCCCAAATTGGAAGTAGAATAATGAAATTGAGGTATTGAATTATATGTGTTCAAGTTTAATTAGAATTTGGAAATGTTTGGAAATTATGTTTAAAATTTGCGAATGAACTTTGTTATGAACATTGGAATTCATGCTATAATGTGAAGGGAAAATTGGGGAAATAATCTATTAATGGTATGAATGATATGAACTTGGTTTTGGAATGTTGGAATGGGATTCAAGGATTTATTTTGAATTATGTTAAATTACAAATAGTGTTGATGAACCAAATGTTGACTTTTATTGAAGTTATGTTGTGTTGAATAATGTTGAATTGAATGGTGTTGTACTATGATAAATTATGTTTGAATTACGTGAATTGTGTAGGGTCAGCTACAGGGGCAGACCAAGCACCTGAACACTGTGAGTAATAGCACCTCAAACGTACGTTATTTACCGTTAATCATTATTGTTATTGACATTTTCTTCTCCCTGAGCAATTATGTTAACATGTGTGTTGGTTGGGAATTGATGTGAGCATTGAAAGAATTAGCACACAACAACATGACTCTGAAACCATTCTACATTCCAACTACGTTTATCGTTTATCGGTAATGTGCCATAACTTATAAATTATCTGTGATTTCGCATAAGAGCTGTACTCATGGAAGTAAACCCCGTTTACCAGGAACTTGATATTAACTTCTGTTTGATTTAATGTATGTTTTGTGACATAGATATCCGTCTAAAGAGATTAAAGGACAGTATTAATGTTTTGTTATCCATAAATTAATCTTAGGGACGCGCGATAATTTTATGGGATAATGATGCTTGGGTATTGCGAATCATTCTGTTTTGTCAATGATGAATCAAGACTAGTATGAGATAAATTATTTTGTCCTTACAAATAGTAGTGTGATGATACAAGTACTCTCTGTGGGATATGCTATACTTATTGCTGATGATTGTCATTGGTATTCAGTTAAACGTGAACTAATTACGTTAACTCATGTAAATGATTGAAAGAATCTGTGTGCCTCTGTCTAACTTGGGACTAGTCAGTTCTAATGATATCTGAAGTTATTCTGCTTTGTGGTCCCGAGATCTATTGATTTATGGTATGGAACTATGGTATCTACGTATTTCTGAAAGCGTTCAATCTGTGAAATGTATTCACCTTTTGCTAACAAATATCAGCAACGTTCTGTTAAACTTATATTATCTATGGTAATGTATGAGAATAATGGGAAGAATGTATGTATTTTCTGTATACTTCTGAAGTTAATCTGTTCTGTATATATTTCTGGGCCGAAAGGCTGTTCTGGGCCGAAAGGCTATTCTGTATATATTTCTAGGCCGAAAGGCTATTCTGGGCCGAAAGGCTGTTCTGTATATATATATATATGGCTAGGCCGAAAGGCCGTTCTGTATCTTGTTGGGCCGATGGCTGTTCTGTTATTTCTGGGCCTATGGCCGTTCTGTATCTTCTGTACATACTGGGCTTAAAGCCACTCTGTTAAGAAAACTAGACCCATGACTGTTTGAGATATAATTACAGGATATAGTCAATCATATGCTTCTGCAGTTATATACTTTATTATTCAAGTTGAACATTACATTATTTATGTATTATTATTCACTGAGTTTCGCTCATTCTGTATTTTGTCTGTTTCTGTAGGTAATCAACCGAGAGTCCAGTCATAACCCTTAAGGCTCGTCTCTCTTTTGTCAACTTCGATGTGTCCAGGCACTAGCTGAAGCCCGTGCGTTTTGTAAAGTTTTGCTAAGTTTTGATTTATGCTTTGGTTGCCTGTTTATGGTTGATTGTATACGATCCCTTCTTCATTAATATTTTTGTTATACGCCGATTTGTGGGGCTGAGTCGAGGTATATGTGTGTAGGCTTTCTGTATAATATTTACTTAGTGTGATGTTGTGATCCTGGCATAATAGTGGTAGCTCAATGGAATAGATTTTTGTGTTATCAGGTGCTTCCGTCCAGGCCCCATATATTATATATGTCGATTTTTTTGTGTCTGTTTCTGATGTGGTCATGCCCAAACTTTTAGGGGCAGGTTTGGGGTGTGACAAGTGGTATCAAAGCACGAGTTTCTATCTCACACACGAATCCATTGAGCTTTAGGATGTCTAGAAAAGACTTAGGCATCATGCATTAAATCCTTAGTGCATATAAAAGAAAGTGATGGCAACGTTAAATGTAATCTGTTAACGCTAACGATTATAACCCATGTCCATTGAATATTCTTTGTGCATATTGTGATTGATTGTTATGTAGAACATGGTAAGACATGTAGATGGGGTTAAATCAACAGAATGGCGCAGCGGAAGCGTGGTAAGGGTTCGAGTTGATCGGTAAGACAATCTATATGTCAATGATTAAATAAGATGTATGTTATCGGTTGTTATTTGCGGATTGGAAGTTGCTTATCATCGATTAAACCCTAGGTATGGAATATTCCTAAGTCCAGGCCCCATATATTATATATGTCAATTTTTTTGTGTCTGTTTCTGATGTGGTCATGCCCAAACTTTTAGGGGCAGGTTTGGGGTGTGATAGATATCGTTTTGAGTTTGACTCACACTCCCCGGATGATTAGCATATACGTACGCGCGTAAATCAAAGCACTCGTCTGCTCATGAGAACGAGGCAATAATATACATATAAAAAACATCTCACTCATGAGAACAAACATAACAATGCCAAGCCTAAGGCATTCAAATAAATCTCATAATCCTCATTTTTTTTTATACACTCTTTCTCACCAACACTCAAATAAAACAACAATCCAATGGAGTCATGGTGGAGCATAAGGAATTTATCTATGGGTTCCTAATTAATTTTAATTTCATATAACCATGAGGGTGATTACAACCATAAAATAAATTCATATAAAAAAACCTTAAACCTGGCATACACAACTAATCAAAATAATTAAAATCAATCAATCAATTAAAAACCCTAAACTTTACATACACCACTAATCAAAATAATTAAAATCAAACTAATATCAAATAAATAAATAAAAACAAAGAATTAAACATAAATCAAGGGAAGTGAATTTTGTACTCACAATAATTTTTTTTGAAGATCAAAGAATTATTTGAAGAACTAATGGAGCCACCAAAACAAAATCCTAATATTTTTCTTCCTTTTCCTCTTTCTCTCTCGGTGTCTCTCTTTGTTCTCTCTCAATTTCTTTAATCTCTCTCTCTCTCTCTCTCTCCTACGGCTATTGCCTCTACTTTTGTTTTCACCTTTCTTTTCTTTAGATTAAAACCTAATCCTATTCTAACTTAATAAACTATTATAATATATTATATTATATAATACAACATAATTACAATATATATAAATATAAATATAAGATTAAATATATATATCTATATATAACACCTCTTTTTTTATATAACAAATATAAATATTTAAATATTTAGATTAATCATATATAATTAAATAACACATTAAATTAATTAATTACCACATTAAATTCATTAAATATCACATTAAATTCTCATGTGACCCACACAATTAATAAAGCCAAAAATAAAATAAGATAATAATAACCGTAATAATAATAATAAATAATGACTTAAGAAAATTAGGGTCGCTACAATATACACACCTCAAAAGAATCTCGTCCTGAAATTCGATAGGAGAGAGTACTAAGCAAAAAGTTCTGGGTGCAAACGCCGAACTTTCTTTTCTAACTCCCGGGTAATAT
Source organism: Camellia lanceoleosa (assembly GCA_025200525.1). NCBI lineage: Eukaryota > Viridiplantae > Streptophyta > Magnoliopsida > Ericales > Theaceae > Camellia > Camellia lanceoleosa. The sequence goes on along the minus strand of CM045766.1, from coordinate 140,375,200 downwards.
CATTCTCATCCTCGCTCCACTGCACTTTCACCAAATTCACTTTCTTGCACCGCGACTGCTTTACATCCCAATCTAGAATAGTAACCAGTCGCACCACATACGTGAGATCACCAAATTCACTTTCTTGCACCGCGACTGCTTTACATCCCAATCTAGAATAGTAACCAGTCGCACCACATACGTGAGATCATTATTAATCTCCAACACTTCTGGTGATACTACTTGGGAAGGGTCTTGTACACACTTCCGCAATAAAGATACATAGAACACATTGTGAATCATAGCTAAAGCAGGTGGTAGAGCTAATTTGTAAGCCACATTACCAATCCTCTCAGTGATCTCATATGGTCCCATAAATCTAGGTGCCAACTTTCTCTTCTTTCCGAACCGCATGATACCCTTCATCGGTGACACCTTCAAAAACACAAAATCTCCAACATTCAACTCAACCCCCTTACGTTTTCTATCAGCATAACTCTTCTGACGACTCTGTGCAGTCTTAATACGTTCCCGAATAATGTTTACCTTCTCTGTGATCTCTCTCACCAATTCTGGCCTCATTAACGACGCATCTCCTGCATCCATCCAACAAACAGGTGATCGACATGGCCTCCCATACAAAGCCTCAAAAGGTGCCATCCCAATACTGGAGTGATAGCTATTATTATAAGCAAACTCCACCAATGGCAAGTGTTCTTCCCAACTACCACCAAGATTGAGGACACAAGCTCTCAACATATCCTCCAAGATCTGATTTACCCGCTCAGTTTGCCCATCTGTCTGAGGATGATAAGCCGTGCTCAAGTCTAACCTAGCACCTAAAGCATGCTGAAAACTCTTCCAAAACTCTGCCACAAATAACGGATCACAATCCGAAACTATAGAAATTGGTGCGCCATGAAGTCACACCACCTCTCGAATATACAGCCTAGCTAGTTTATTCGCAGTTCGGTGAACACTGATAGGAATAAAATGAGCACACTTGGTAAGTTGATCCACTATCACCCAAATAGATTCATTGCCTCGCTTAGACTGCGGCAATCCATCCACGAAGTCCATAGAGATGTACTCCCATTTCCAAGTAGGAATCTCAAGAGGCTGCAAAAGTCCAAACGGTCGTTGGTGTTCTGCCTTAACCTGTTGGCACACATAACATCGAGAAACATACTCTCCTACGCCTTTCTTCATACCTTGCCACCAAAACATCCTCTTCAGGTCATGATACATCTTAGTGCCACCAGGGTGAATGGTATATCGGGACCTATAAGCATCATCCATAATCTCTTTCCTCAATTCAACAATGTTAGGTACACACAACCTGCTCTTGAATCGCAATCCCCCATCTGAATCCACAGACCAATCAGTAGGACAATCATCGATCAAATCCACTACAAGGTCATCGAGCTTGCTGACAAGGAAACCATCTAAATTCTGCATCTGACGAACTTTACCCAATAACGTCAGCTGCACGGTCAAACTACCAATGTATGCCCTCTCAGCACTCTCAATTGGTTGAATATCATGCATCGAAATTCACTCCAAGGACTTCCATTCTTGAATCATCAAAGAAGCTATTATCCCATGTTGTCGACTAAGTGCATCAGCGGCCACATTTCCTTTCCCCGGGTGGTAAAGGATCTCGAAATCATAACTACTGACCAATTCAACCCACCTCTGTTGCCTCATGTTCAACTCTTTTTAAGAAAATAGATATTTGAGGCTCTTGTGATCCGTGTACAACTCAAAGTGCTCCCCAAACAAGTAGTGTCGCCACACTTTCAACGCAAATACAACTGCTGTCAACTCTAAGTCATGAGTAGGGTATCATTTCTCATGAGGTTTTAATTGTCGAGAAGCATAAGATACAACCTTCTGATGCTGCATCAACACACATCCCAACCCAGTTCCACTCGCATCAGTAAACACTACTAACTTTTCCTCTTGTACCAGTATAGTTATTATCAAAGTTGTAGTTGACCGTTGCTTTAACTCCTAGAAAGCTTTCTCACAATCATCTGTCCATAAGAACTTCACATTCTTGCAGGTCAACTTGGTCATGGGTGCTATAATAGTGGAAAACTTCTCTATAAATCTCCTCTAATAACTGGCTAGTCCTAAAAAACTTTTCACCTCTGTATGGTTCGTAGGCTGCTTTCATTCTTTGACCGCAACAACTTTCTCAAGATCTACCGCTATCCCTTGATTGGAAACAACATGTCCCAAGAATTGAACTTCTTTCTTCCAAAAGTGACACTTACTTAACTTAGCGTATAACTGCTGCTCCCTCAAAGTCTGTAATACAACTTTCAAGTATTCTCTGTGTTCCTCCTCATTCTTAGAATATACCAAGATATCATCTATGAAGATAATCACAAACTTATCTAGATATGGTTGAAAAATTATGTTCATCAAGTCCATGAAATAGGCAAGAGCATTGGTCAAACCAAAAGGCATTACAGGAAATTCGTACAATCCATATCGGGTCCGAAAAGTAGTAAGCGGTATACTTTCCTCTGACACACCCATCTGATGGTAACCCGTTCTGAGATCAAACTGAGAGAACATGGCTGCCCCCTTCAACTGATCAAACAAGTCATCAATTCTAGGTAGCGGATACTTGTTCTTGATAGTCACCTTGTTCAGCTCTCTGTAATCTATGCACATACGGAGAGTGCCATCTTTCTTGGAGACAAAGATCGCGGGTGCTCCCCATGAGGAGTTACTTGAACGAATGAACCCTTTCTGAAGCATCTCTTCCAACTGCTTCTTCATGTCCACAAGCTCTTTAGGTGCCATTCTGTATGCCGCCTTAGAAATTGGTGCAGTTCCCGGCACTAAGTCAATGCGAAATTCTACTACCTGTCGAGGAGAAGGTCCAGGTATCTCCTGTAATACATCCTCAAACTCACACACCACATCTACCTCACTAATAACCTGCTTAGGAATTTCTACCGAGCACAGAAAACTTGTCATCACCGACTCTTCTCCATCGTTAGAAGTGTAGGTAAGCCGTGGCATACCGGGAATATCTATATTTACAGTCCTTCCAGCTCAATCTAGAGTCACAAAGTATTTTCGCAGCCAATCCACACCCAAAATAATTGTAAACCCTTCAAACCCTAACACAATTAGGTCTGCATGCAAGACTTTACCCGCAAAGTCAATCTCAAAATCTTTACACATCTCATAAAGAGTAACTACTCCTCCTAAAGGGGTCTCAACACGAATAGGTCTAGATAAGGAGGTAGTTACAATATGTTCTCTTTCTACAAATTGTCTAGATATAAAAGAATAAGAGGCACCAGTATCAAATAGTACTCTAATGGGTTCTTGAAAGAGATTAAAAGTACCTTGCACTTTGTCATTTCCTGGCATCACTGTAAATGCCCTGGTTGGAGCTGCCTGACCCTGTCGTGCCTGCTGTCGCTGAGGGCAATCCTTGATTACATGCCCCAACTGCTGACATCCAAAACACTTCCTATTGATCGGTTGAGGTGTTACTAGTCTGATAGGTGGGGATCCCTCCAACTGAGGTACGGGAGGACGATAACCCAACTGTGGCACTTGCTGCCGCTGTCCTTGATAACCCTATGGGCGTGGACCACCCTGTCTCTGATAATAGTGCCCCTAGGGCTAGAAATTGCCCTAAGGCCGGAAATTACCCTGAGGTCTAATCTTTAAAATCTTTTAACAAAGTGATTAAACGCTCGCATTCCCCTGAAGACAAAGTGGACCCAATCTGGACCAAGCGCTAATCCTTCTTAGAGTCCACATTAATGACAATGATTTCATCAAAACATGGCTTAGCACGCCTCTCCTCCTCTCGATTAATCAAGTTTTTCAAAGCTAGAGGAATTTCTTCCTCTTCGTTTTCGTTAAAATTCTGAAAATCTTGGTCAATACAATAAACCAGCGGCACAAAGTAGTACACAGAATTTGCAGCATTTTCATTTATAAGTTCTAGCTCTTCAGTTGCAACATACTCAAAAGCAAAAGAAAAAGAAAACCTTGACAGGACCTTGGCATCCGGGTTACTATCCCCAGGAATGCTAGACTCAAACTCCCCGGACTGACCTAAATCTGATCCCGACTTCACAAACTCAGTGGAATTAGATTCTGGCTCATCACCCGATTCAAAACTGGAAAGAAAGCCTTTCTTCAGCTGCCAAGTAAGACATGGTGCGCTCAATGCATCCAGAATACGACCGGTGGGATCCACACCCGGTTCCTCTCCGATCATAGAGACAATAATGTTATCCCCCAAGTTCTCTGTGTCGGTCGCAGAATCTATCAAGAGATCAGCCAATGTTGCCCCTATGTCAACCTCACTGTTGTCTGAGTCATCCTGTTTGCTCTGGTCAGTGTTAATGCTTGGTTCAGCCTTTTTCTCATCACTGTCCTGTAGTTGTAGATCAAAGAAAATCTCGAATTTGGGGACGCGTTTCTTTGAGGAATTTACCCAAGGCTCGGGAAAGTCATAAAAAGGGAAATTCTCTCATTCTCGAACAAAACGGCCATTCAACGTCCCCCGGATTGGCTTGTGGATGAGCTCATAATGCTTCCCAACTCTCTTGGCTTTGGCTCTACCCCTTATCTCTTTTCCCTTTCTTATACAATCCTCTTTGGTGGGCATGTAGCCCAATCCAAAGGCATGCGGGTTGTGTAGCACCTCTACCAATGTGGTAACACCCTTCCACCCACTCCTTCCAAGTCCCATTCCTGGAACATACCGCAACTTGTTCACGAAGTATATGGACTGGGCACTAACATACATGCCTTCGTCCACGACCAGAATTGTCTACACTACCCGGGCTTCCACCAGAGTGAATCCCAAGAGGAATATATCCTCATCACCATGGTTGATCTCTAGCACTGGCATAGTTACCTCTGGAGGTTAATGGATGGATGAGTTTCTAAAAACGATTGCTACTCCTCCCTCATAAGGATACTTCAACATTTAATAGAGGGTGGAGGAGACAGTCTTCACGTGATGTAACCAAGGCCTCCCTAATAGCAGATTAAAGGTAGGTGGCACATCTAGCATGTGGAATTCAATCTATTGCTCTAACGGGCCCACCTAGACTTGCACTTTCACTGTACCCATGACCTTTCTGCTTGTATTGTCATATGCTCGTATCAGCTGGGATGTAGGGATGAATTCTGCCAGTTTGAGGCCTATTGCATAGGCTGTACGGGAAGGACAAACATTAATGGCAAAACTGGTATCTACCAACACCACTGGCACCCACTTCTCTCTGCATTCCACAAATATGTATAATGGTTTGTTGTGAGCCGAACCTTCCAGTGGCAGCTCTTTGTTAGAGAAAGTGAGCATTGGTTTGGCATCACTTGGAAAAGCCAGGCCTATAAGTTGTTCGGGCATAGTATCAATGGACAATTTAGCCTAGTCCATTATCGACAATACTGCCTGCCGGTGCACCCATGAAGCCATAAGGAGCCGCCAGATAGAGATATCAGCTTGGATTTTCTTGAGCTGCTTTAGAACTAACTCCTCTTCTAGTTGTTTCTCCTTCTGTTTCTCGACCTCGTTATCCTTTCCTGATGGCTCTGCTTGATTTAGGTGTGGTAGCTTAAAGTACCGTCCACTTCGAGTAAGATGGTCTATCTCCTCAGCATACCATGTATCATCTGGGACGCAGTCTCCCCAGTCTTCATTAGTATGGACCAGATGCAAATCATTGTTGTCCCACCACTCACCATCAGTCGTTGACAAACAATTGTCCAGCTCTACTTGAATCATTTTCACAACATAAGTGTCCCCTTCAAGGCGACACACAATTGCGGTCTTCTGGCCATCTTCAATTCTTTCTCATTCAAACTACCTCAATGTAGTTTCCTGTTTCATATCTATGGTGTTCACAACACTCACTTCTTGGGTTGGGTATTCTGCATATGCGCCCTCTGGCCGTTTTCCTTTCTCATCAGCCTTCTCGACCGCTACAGCTACCTCTGTTTCCTTTCCCTTTGGTTTCATCTCAGTTTCTCCTTCCTTGTCTAGCTCATCACTCAGTCATCCAGTATTATCGATTGATCCATTTAGGTCAAACCACCCGATCTGTACATTTCCCTGATCATACTCATCGAAGAACTGCAAGTTGTCTAGATCTTCTTCGAGATCTACTATGTCATCCAACCCTTGGTTCGGGCCATCCTGCCTGACCACATTAATGCCTACCGAGGTTTGTAGCACCACTTCAAGCCTAGTTTGAGTGGTTGGCACGATATAGCAACTCGGATCATATGTCTTGTCCAATAGGTCCCCGAAACACTTCGACAGACCAATACCTCCCTCCGAGGTCAAAACCTCATTTACTGCCGGTATTCTCACCACATTGTGAGGCATAGTTTGTGGATTAGATGTGCCCATCATGCATAAATATGTGCCCTCAGGAATGAACAACATCAATTTTGGAAGATGGGAATGGGTAATATATACGTTGGGGTCATAAGAGGTGGCCAGTGTATGGATCAGGTTAAGATTTCGAGGTAGGGGGACTTGATTATGAGCCGGGAGCAGATATGTAGTTACATTTGGTTTCTAGGGTGGGGCGATGACCTTGTTGTCAATGAGATCCTGAATCTCATGACGTAAGCGGAAGCACTGGTCTGTGTCATAACCGTGCTGTTGGTGAAAAGCACAATATTTTGCGGGGTTATGCTTGGGTGGAAGAGGGACAGGAAATGGGCAAGATTCTAAGGATTTTAGGTGCCCTTTCTTAACCAGCACCTGCATGGCTTTGGAGAAGGTCATGTATAGTTGGTTAAAAGTCCTACCCTGAGGCTAGGTAGGGTTGGATGATGTTTGCAGGCCTATGTTGGCGAAGGGGTCGGCAGTTTTTGTTGTGGTGACAACACTTACGTCCAATGGCCTCGTAGCTGTACTACCACTGACAGCATTGGAACTGCAAACAAACGGCCTCTTAGCCAGTTCCTTATCATCAGTAATAATCCCCTGCTTCATAGCATCCTCGATTAGAACCCCCATCTCGTGAAGTTATTTGAATGTAAATAGGGAAAGAACAATCATTTTCTGCAACAACTTCCCATACAGATTCCGGACAACCATTCTGATCTGATCTTTCTCTGAAGGTCGAACAGTCATCATAGATGCTTTAGCCCACCATCTTGTCACAAATTCGGAGAAATTTTCCTTTGGCTCTTTACACGTCACCTCGAGATCACGACTTGTGACCTCAATTTGCGTGTTACAAGAGTACTGAGTGACGAAGGACTTAGCTAACTCCTCCCAGTTCTGTTTTACGAAATCTTCCAACTTGGCGTACCAGATGGCCGCTATACCTAACATAGTGCGATCGAAGAGAGATAGCTTCTGTAGTCTAGTTAAACCCATCGGCCACAAGATATCTGAAAACAACCGTAAGTGAACCATAGGGTCCCTAGAACCATCAAAGCGGTCAATGTGTGGCATCTTGAACCACTCTAGTAATGTAACTGCAGATTCGGTGTATCCATCCTCTATGTCTAGAATGGAGTTGGCTCCTTACGCTTTTTTGAACAGTTTCTCCAATTTGTTTACTTTGAGCGTAGTAGGATCAACCTCGAATTCGAACAGTGCCTCAGTTTGATACACTGGGGCTTTGGAAGCTTGTGCCGAGATGGGTTCTGTTGGGATTAGAAAAATCAAATTACCCTCAGTTTGTGGATCTTAAGCAGTGGCAGTATTAGCAGTGGCACCGAGCATAGGGATAGCCACGGTTGGTATATGTGATGCGAAGGTCGCTGCGGGTTGCGGTTACTGTTGCTATAGTCTAGTTATAACCTCGACCTAACGGGCCGTAACCTCAGCCTGACAAGCCCCATCATGTTGTAGTGTCTCAACTGTTTGTTGTAGTTGAAGTATTTAGTCCTCCATATTTACCGGGGGATACTATGCCATTGGAATAGGTGACAGTTCTCGAGCTGAACTAGAAGTAGCTGACTATTCTTGAATCGGGCTGAACACAGGTGAACTGAGAGGTAATTGTTGTAAAAACTATACTGGTGAACTTTGTCTGATCCTTCTTCACCTTGCCACTGGTAACAGAGAGGCAAACACAAGCTATCCCTGAACAAGATCTCCGACCATGCAAAGTCTTCTTACACGGGTCCAGAGTACTTGGGGGATATCAGAACCTTCTAAAGCTATGGTTTAAACTACCTAGCAAAAGAAATAAAGGAAAAGAGCAGTAGTTAGAAACTACACAGCACCGCAGCTAAGATGTTTATCAACACAGACATGATCCATACTGAATTCTGCCCCAAAACAGATATCAACCTTCCAACTGATATGCACATTCTTGTACAGTTTTACTGTAAAGCACATACCAGTTAAAAGAGCCAAAAACACCCTTATGAGGGGTAGGATTATCATGTCCTAGTTTTGTCATGAACTAGGGCTTCACTATTTCAATCAAGCGGTTTCACGCAATCCTGTACATGGGTGAGCATCCTGTCCTAGTTTGGAACAGTCACTATGGCTTATTACATGCATCTAGGCCAAATGGTCAAAGAGGGTACCTCAGCAAAACTACCTAATATACCTCTCACACCTAACACCGAGAAGCAAAAGGCAAATCAAGTGGTACAGGGGTAGTCCAGATTCGAGGGTTGTGTTTCCAACATGTTAGAGCCCACGACAGTCAACCTTTTGGCAAGCATTTTAGGCTAACAGATGGAAAACACAATGACTTTAGAGTAACAATGCAAATACAAATGCAAAGAACATATATATGTAGATAAAATTTCACATCATGAAGTCCCAGTCAAGTTCTCTACTTTCTCCAGCAGAGTCGCCAGAAACTGTAGCTTGTTTTTTATGCTCCTTTCAGATACGATAGCCTTATAGTTTGGACTCCTGTAGTTCTGAATCTGATTTCACAAGTGTAATGTGAAATAGATAAACATAAATGAGTCCAAATCAGACAAATCTTTTGAAAATTTGATTTTGAATCAAAATGCCAAAAATGGACTCCTTTGCCAGATTATAGAGTCACCACCTAAATATTTTTGAGAAATTTAAGAAATCCAAGACTCATGCCAAAGGCCACTTATACGTCATCACCAAAGTGTCTCGGCTCGGGAACTTAGGTACAAGAGAGGAAGGTCATGAATTGAGCACCCCACTCGCCCGATCAAAGATCGGCCTCTACTAGTCATGATGTGATTCTTATTTACATTATATGCTCTTGTTCCGATTATTAGGCTAATTTTACTATGTGATACACACAAGTATATACTAATTTACGAAAATTGGAACACTTTGATTTCATGTTTGTTTGGAAATTGATTTGAATATGTACCACTTGAAAAAGTGATCTCATATGTACATTCATCAAGTTATCCCAACTTAAGCAATTAGCCTTTATCTACAGGCATTCAAAAAGGTATATCACTTAAGCGATTAGCCTCATGGTATTCAAGCTTGTCATGGTAGCACTAACACGCATGCGATATGCTAAAGCAGTAAGTACTCACCTCGTACTCCAAGGTAAGCCAAAAGAAACGAAAGAGTTAGGAAAAATGCATGGTCCTAACGATACAAGATGGCTAATGTAACACATACACGAGGGCCACTAATAGGTTCGGTTGTCTAATATGTCATATGAATCACTTTGATAGCATGCAGTAACGCACGTATTCAAGGAATTAATAAGTGACAATGCCATTAGAATGATGAACCGAACCTTATGCATGCAAGACAAATGGATGCAAATCATGAAAAATGCTAAAAGAAACATCATGTCCTACACTATCCATCATAAGCAAGTAAATAAAAGGGAGAAAGATATGGGGTTGGAAGACATGCATATTATTACAAGTTTGCCCTCACGAAGGAGGGTTTGAATGAATGTCCTAGCTAATTACTATGAATTACCTAGCTATTACAATGCTAAAATGAATTAACTACACTAGCTAATTATTTACAAATTAGAACTAACTAATTAATTACAACACAATTAGTAAGCTAAGTAATTAATTATTACAAGTCCACTACTTTAAGTACAATAGACTACTATTAAAACATTATTTTAACAGGCCCCGAGAAACAAGGGAGGGTTCATGCATGGATACGGATTTCCACCTGAAAATGCTCTCTATTCTGCTGCCAGAATAATTTTGTTGCACAGTCAGAAAATTGCACTATTTTCCACCTTCGTCTCTGTTTTGTTTTGTAGGAAAAATAACACTGCTTGGTTAAAAAGGGTGGCCGGCCGGCCAAAAGAAGTGGTCGGTCGTACAGTGAAGGTGGTTGATCGACTACTAATGTTTAGTACTGCCTTGCTGCAACAGACCTCTTGAAGAGGAGTAACACCTTGAGTTATAAACCACCAAGTTCTCACCCTCAAGAGCTAATATTTAAGCTCAACAACCTCAGCGAAGAGCCCTAAAATCTTGGTTTAGGAAGTCCAGGTAAGGTGTGTATAGCTTGCATGGAAGAAGCAGAGATATTTTTTTCAAGAATTTTCCTTCTCCAAAATTTTCTAACCTAATTTTATAAGAGGGGGTCAACTATATATAGAAAAATATGTTAGGCTCTCGGAAATATCAGTATAGAAACAGCTGGTGCAATGCATGCATATAGCGATCCTGGGTTTTCCCCTTTATGTATAGTATCCCGGACTTAGGTTCCGTGGAGTTGGTTGCTGTTTATATCTTGTTTCCGTCCTTCAATTCTTGGAATATGAGTTTTAGGATGTGTTAGGCAAGTTTGTTACAGGTTGGTGGTGAGTTAAAACCAATGGTTGCTGCCCAGAATTTTGGTTCTTCGCTCGAGCGAGGCTTTTGTTGCTTAAGCGAGCTCTTTGTTTTAGATCCTTCGCTCGAGCCAGGGTTTCTTCGCTCGAGCGAGAGTTGAGTTTTGTGTCTGGTGGATCGAGCGAGAAGTCTTGCATTCGAGCGTGCGTCTGCGTCTGGTTCTGGACCTGAGAGTTTCATTTCTTGGCTCAAGCGAGCTTTCCTTCGCTCGAGCGAGCGAGGTCTATGTTTTGGATTTCTTCGCTTGAGCAAGCTTTTCTCCGCTTGAGCATGCTTCTGGGTTACAGACCTGAAGCTTCGAATTGTTGGCTGGAGCGAGGGTTCTTTGTGTCTGGTCACTCGAGCGACCACTCTTTCGCTCGAGCAAGCCTCGAATATATCAATAGACAACAGCAGCCATCTCCCTCACTTTTGATACACATTTCATTCCAAACCCTAGATCCGGCTCCCTCTCCCTCTACACACACCTTCTCTCTAGGGTTTCATCTAGTTTTTGAGTGTTTCTACCCTAGTCTCTTTGTAAGAAAGGTAGAGGGTGGCGTGGGCTTCATTTTAATCTGAAAAATAGTAGATTTGGAGCACTTTGGGTTTTCACCATCTTCTCCATTTGGTCTCTCACTTCGAGGTAGGGATATCCTACTCCTCCTTATAGGTTTTGACTTAAATATTTGTCATTTTGATTAGTTGGTGTTGTTGGGTAATTTTGGAAAAAGTTAGGGTTTGGTTTGTAATTTATAAAAGAGAGGTTTTGTGTTTAAAAAGTCCATGTGTATTTAAGGCCTTCGAAATATGAGTTTGAGAGTTAAATTGGTGAAATTTGGTCTTAGGATCAATATTTGAGAAAAAGGGAAAATGCCCTAATTTTTGTAATAAATTAATTTGTATAATTAATTTGGAAAAAATGTGGAAATATGAAATTCAATTGATATCCATGAAATTGGGAAATTATGAGATTGAAAGGTGTAGTTGGATAATATAATCACTCACCTATGAAAATGTCGATATCTTATCTGTTGATAAATTTATTATCTGTTTAGAGATAACTGTTTTGGGCTATCGGTGGAGGATAGTCTTGATTGTTGTAGACACTGTATGTTGATTAGGGAAAACTGAAACTAATCAAACATGTTATGTTATCGAATATGACGGTTGGAATAATACATCAAATATGTGTATTTATTGAACAATGTAGATGATAAAAGCTTATTACGTTGCATATGTGTATTGTTTGAGAGGAGATAGGGGATGTACTCCATGGTTTGAGAGGAGATAGGGGATGGACTCTCAAACTTGTTTGGGAGGAGATAGGGGATGGACTCTATTATTACAACAAATATGTGTGTTAAATTGAAATAATGATACAGCTAATATGTGTATCAATTGAAGTATGGAAGTGTTTTAATATAAGCTGTAAACCTCTTTTGAATTGTGAATAAAGGAAGTGTTTAATATGGGATGTAGTCTCATTTAACTGTTTGGCCAGGTTCTGAGCCATGTTTATGAACTGATTTGGATAAGTAAAGGAAAGTGAAATGAAACACGGATATAATTGTCATGGAACTATATTGTGATATAAGTTGGTTTAAAAGTGTTAACCATCTGTCGAATACTAATGTTTTAGTTATTTCTCATAATTAGTTTAGTATATCTCTACTGGGCTGTGGCTCACCCTATATGGGACATCATTTTCAGGTTCAGGTATTATGCCGCCTCCGAGGTCTTGGCTTGGATGGTTTTGGGAGTTGAAGACTCTTTTAATTATTTTGTTATATTTTGGTGATACATGTAAATTAAAGCCAAGGGCTTACTTGTGTAGAGAGTTAGAACTCTTCTTTTGTTGTAACCAAGTGTTGACTTGAAAAGTTGTAAGCCCATAGGGCATTTACTTTTGTTGTCAACATGTATCACTTTTGTAAGAACACTCTGATGAAATGGAAATATGTTTATTTCTTTTGTCTATGAATACCATGAATGTTGGGCTTTTATGTATTATTTTTGAGGGCGTTACAATGCACCTGTGGAGACAGCTGGCACAGCTGGCAAAAATATCTGGTTTTTTTGACACAAGTGGCCGGCCGCACACTAAGGGGACGGCCGTACATTCATTTATGGCTTGCAGGCCTCTGGGTGGTCAAGCTCAAAAAAATGTTGTTTCGGTCCAAAAATGATGCAAGGTTTGTAGGCTTTTGAGGCTCAAAACTGAGGCTTTCTATTGAGGAAATCGGGCATTTGACAAGCGTATAAATTCATCATTGGGTGATTGATTGGTGGCGCCCAAGTTTTAAGGGCATTCAAAAATGAGGTGTCTACAGATGCACCCATATCAATCAACACATTAGCAACTAAATTGCTAAACAAAAAGGTACCTCACGCTACTAAAGGAGCTAGTATAAGGTCTGGCGCAGTAACAGCATACACATGCCCTAAAGGTCTTTGCTCAACCAGCTCACTCCTCGGAGCATAAGCCTAATGCACTGACTGAGCCGAAGAGCCTCCTTGATTGGCCCTCGAGGCCTGTGCTAACTGTGTTGGCTAGTGGCTCTGTGTCTGCCTCGAACCAAACGCACCAGGTGTGCCACCCAACTGAGGGTAAAATCTCTTCATATGCCCCACCTACCTACACTGATAGCAAGTGAGCGATTGGCCTCTCCCCTGACTCTAGCTCTGAGAATGAGTCGAAGACAATGCAGACTGTTGCCTTCCTCCCCTCTGCGAGCAAGCCGGAGACTTGTGGTCCAACTGGCCACACTTGTAACAAGTGAAATCTCCCTAACCACCTCTCTCAAAACCCAAACTTGATACTGGAAAAGTGGATCTCGATTGTGCTTCCTGGGATGACTGTGGGTTAGAACCCCTCTGCCTCTTACTGTCCCCCTGAACATCCTGACCCCTCCTGAAGCCCCTCATCCTCTCCCCCTCCATCTGCATTACGGTCTCCAGATGAGTCGCCACCTCCACAAGGCATCCATAATCTCTAATCATCGACCCGGCCACTTTGAACATAAGTCCGGTCCTCAACCTCTTCTCGAACTCTAAACAACGGCACTCCTCGGTCACCACGAGTTCTAGCACAAACCTCGACAAGCTAGTAAATGTGGCTTCAAACTAAGCCACCAAAGTGTTCAACTGCACGAGCTTGCAGAACTGATCTCTTAACTTCTCTCTAACCGTGGGAGGCAAAAACTTATCTTGGAAGGCGTTGATAAAGGCCTCCCAAGTCGCTCCAATGCACCCACACGCATACTTCCACCACCGACCTGCATCTCTCTTCAGTTGGAAGGATGCCAAGGTCACTCTCAGTTGGTCGTCCTCGATGCCAAGCATCTCGAACGTTTTTACTATTTGCTCTAGCCACTCATCTGCCTTCAGCGGCTCCTTGGGATCACCTACAAACTCAGCCAGATTTGACCGGAAAAACTCTCGCTTCAAGAACGAAGGCCCTACCTCAGCTACTTAGGCCTGTACTTGATTCTCAGCTCTGAGAATGTCCATAGACTCCCGCAATGCCTCGGCCATCTCGCGAAGGATACAACTCATTGGGTCTCAAATCAATATAATTATCATACAAATACATTCATTTGCCATTTTACTGAAATTTCGTCCGTGAGATCGGCACCCATGTATACAAACGGTTTTTGGGACTTTCATCCTGGACACACAGGCCAACTTAATTCATTGGAGTCTATCCCCTTTCTCCTTCCAAACATGGGGTACATCCCCTTTCTCCTCCCAACATCATACATATACAATGTATTAAAACACATTCATGTTCAATGACAATTAATAAGAGATTAGTTTCAATTCACCTTGTCACAACCCAAACTTGCCCCTAAAAGTTTGGATATGACCGGCTTGAAATTAGGCCTCGAAATTAAATTTCCATAATTATATTCCCTATGGGGCCTGAACGAAAGCAGATATAATATCAAAATAAAACAACCATTGAGCTGTGTCTACATGCCAAGATCATGAAACATTATATACCATTATATACATTGAGTCCATACATGTACCTTTATATACAAAGGGTAGCAACCCAAAGGCTAATTATTAATAACAACTAAGACAAGTCGCCCTAGACTAGCAAAACATGCCATTATACATATGGGACTTCCTAGAATTAAAACAAAAGGGTCCTGATCATAAAACAAAAGTCCATTCAGGCAACTTGAAAAAATAGGTTCAGCAAAAAGGGCTCCTGAAGCCAACCTAGGGTTGTCTTCCACATTGATCAGCTACACACACAGTCATAAATACGGAGTGAGCAAGGCTCAGTGAATAACAGCAATGTAAAGAAAGTAAGTGAATAAGCATAAAAGTTAGAGACTATGTATAAACTAAGAACTGGTCTCTTCCATAAGCATACTTCAAAATGGCCTCAGGCCCATAATTGAATGTAGAACAGCCTTAGACCCACGTAGAATACAAAACGGCCTTAGGCCCAACACAATACAGAATGGCTTTGAGCTCAACAAATCAACAGCTGTCTAGATCAATATAGGGTAGATGGAACATCAGCATGTCCCCATCTCCCTTGGCCTTAGCGTTATTGGTCACATGTGATCCATATCGTTACAAAGTAGATGGAACATCAGCATGTCTCCATCTTTCCCGGCCTTAGAGCCGTATGCTTTAAATCATAAACAATTCACATCATAACGGCCTTAGGCCCAACTTTGTTATAAGGTTCTCAATGACCTTGAGTGTAATACCCCTGTTCCATAATATGTTAATTGATCCTTAATATGAGTATGATTATGTGTTTAGCATGATTTTGTGTGCCATTGTATGAAAACATGTGATTTTGAATTTCTATCTGTTCACCGTAGGAATATCTGTTTGATTCTCCCGTTTCGAAAATTAAATTGAAGGCCTTATCGGCCACAGAATCCGAAATTGATTACGCCATCATGATTAGCGTAATTTTTAGAGCCTATGATGAAATTTAATTGAAAATTGATTCGAGTCAAATTAAATTGATTTATTTAATGGCATTGTGCTCAAATTGTTTAATATTTTAATTGTGGCTAGTGGGGCTTGTTGTATTTGAGCACTACACTTCCCATTCTCTCCTATGACCTCATTTTGGTTGATCAAACCTTGAGAAAGGGAGAGAGAGCCGGCTGTTAGAGAGAGAAAGGAGAGAATTGTGCATTTGTGGTTCAAGACTTGGACCTTTTGGAGATTAAGCTCAAGTATTGCTAAATTGGGGAGATTAAAGCTCCTTGGTGAGTGATTCATGCATTTATAGTCATCATCTTGTGAATTCAAGTTTAATAGATGGTCAAAAGCATGAATTAGTTTGAATGTAATGGAATTGAGTTGTATATGTTGGATTTCAAGTTAATAGAAGCATGCATGTAAAGAATTGCTATAGATTTCCATGTTTGAGCTTAATTTGTGTAATCTATGTTGAAGTTGAATGAAATACATGTGTATGACCATTTCTTCACCAAATAAGTTGTGAATAATGTGTGTTTCTTACATGCAAGAGTAGATCATGAAAGAGTAAGCTTTGCATGTTGGAATTTGATATGTTGGTGATGAATTTGGGTTAATTTGAGACATGCATGTAAATGATATAAGAAATTGAGCTTCCTAATGTTGTAATCTCGTATTGGTATCATGTTAATATGTGTATATTTGAGAATTGAGCCATAACATGCATGATTTGTTGGTTAAAAATTGAATTGGGGCTCAAGAACTTAATCTGGAAAACCTAGATTTTTTATGTCCGCTCGAGCGGGGTGACTGCCGCTCAAGCGAGAAAATCGTGCTCCCAGCACTTTTTGCAGAGTTGGAGGTCCGCTCGAGCGGGGAGCTTTTGTAGACAGGCCTTCCGCTCGAGCGCTATACTCCACGCTCGAGCGTATTTTTCGTGCAACCAGCACTTTTGCAGGCCTTAAGGGTCCGCTCGAGCGGGTAAGTCCACGCTCGAGCGGGGACCTTGTTTTTTGAAATTCTGAAAATGCATTCCGTGTTCTGTTTTTCTGTTCTCTTTCACTTGTAAGCACTCTTAGGCATATGTTAAGCGTTGTAAATGAGTTAATGAGATATGAATGAAGCCTAAAGAGGAATATGTGAATTAAAGAACGGATTGAACTGTTAGTGACCCTTTTGTGTTCATAAAATGTGTAGGGTCAAGCTCCAGGGCAAATCCACAAGCCGATCACTGTGAGTAATATCTTAACGAAAGATGTTTGAATATGCTGTTGTCCTATTGCTTACCTCTATGTAAGTCTATAAGTTCATTAATTTGAAGGGTGGACAATGCCTGATATGAAAGTTTGCAATAGGCCAAAGGCCGTTTTGACAAGAAATAATGAATGCGCCAGAGGCCGTTTTGACAAGGATGAATGAATGGGCCAGAGGCTGTTTTGATATGAATGATTGGGCCAAAGGCCAGTTTGACACGAAAGTGTGAATGGGCCAAAGGCCGTTTTGATATAAACGAATAGACCGAAGGTCATTTTGACATAACCGAATGGACCGAAGGTCGTTTTGACACGAACGAACGGACCGAAGGTCGTTTTGGGATAAATGAATGGACCGAAGGTCCTTTTGAGATAAATGAATGGACCGTAGGTCGCTTTGAGATATATAAATGGACCTAAGGTCGTTTTGACATGAATGTATGGGCCGAAGGCCGTTTTGACGTAAACGAATGGGCCGAAGGCCATTTTGACAGAAATGAATGGGCCGAAGGCCGTTTTGACATGAATGGAAATTTGAATGGGCCAAAGGCCAAAATGTTTGGAACTACAGTCACTTGATTTGAATTTCGTATAGTTATATATCTGTTAAATAGAAATATGAATTGGGCCCAAAGCCGTTTGGAACATGTTCTACATTGTTATGTAACTTCTGTATTTGATTTGATATTATTCACTCGGCTTTCGCTCACGCTCATTCATGTGCTTGTAGGTGAGCCAAGAGAAGTCCAAGCCCAGCCTCAGTGAAGTCTGTATGGGACAACTAAGGTTTTGAGAGAGTCAGCCCTTGTGTCTCATGCACGAGACCCGTCTTCGCCCTTTTGTTATGTATTTACATTTTGTCAGGTTGGCGAAGTTTTGAATACGTCTGTATATGGTTTTCATGGGTTGATTTAGTTTGGATGATCCTGCCTGTATAGAATCTTATGTCATTACACTTTCTGTTGTGAGTTATTAACATATGTACGTATGGAATGTTATGGTGTGCATGTAAGCACAGCTCTATGGACAAAGTTTTAAATTGCTTCCGTTTGGCCCCCATTAACTCTGTTAAGATACGTTTGGTTTGGTTTGAGGCCGTAGGTAATCTCATGATTACTGGCCGGTTACGTCCTTAACCCATGGGGGCGGGTTCGGGTCGTGACATTGAGTCCATGGTAGTGACATTGTGCAATTTTCTCAATTAGTTCCAATCACATGGCCGTATCCATAACATATGTTATTCATAACAAAAAGCATGATCATAGAAATGAGCAAAACATAGCTTTACAAGACTATTACTCACTATGGAGTGGTTGCATGACAGCCTCTTCATGTATGTGACCTACACATAGCACACACTTGTAAGTACTTTCTTCTTCCTTAGTCTTTTCTTCTTTATTTACTATTCGATTCGTTGAGTTCCGTTTAATTATAAACATTACAGAAGAATCCAATGGACATTTTAACACATTTAGAGGGTCGAGAAGAGTAAAAGAAGCCAACAAAATTTTCCAGCTTGAGCCGCACGTGCGAAAGTCCCCACTATACGTGCGGGCAGGTGCGCCGCACGTGCTTTTATTGCAGTGTAGTTTAGTTCTTCTCCCCTGTTTTCCGCATATGAAGCTGTGAGCCCCGCACGTGCGGTTGTGCCTCCTGCACGTACGGCCATAAGCCCTGCAAGTGCGGTCATATACCTTGTTTTGGGTAGTCCGAAACTTAGACAAAATCTAACTGACTAAACACATTTTCAAGGCATAATATAGGAAAAATCACTTTAATATCATGATATGTATTATCACAATAACATGAATCTCAAGTTCAATTAGATCATAACCATTTTAATGTAATATATATCAGTCAATATCTTCCATTTATTTCTCTTCTTCATGAACCATCAAAACATATACAACCACATACACATAGATGAGTGTAAAACATGCACCACTTAAAGGATAGAAGGTGATTATTCTCAATTTAACCCAAAACAAGCTCAAATTACATGTATTGACTCTTAAATCCTCCAAATAGAATAAATCCTTATGAATTCCATGGGGGTTAGCTCAAACAATATGTTTACTACATAACCCTAATTTATGCAAGTATATAAATCACATTTTAAGACTTGAAGCTCATCAATTTAGGGAGGGATTAGGGTATTTAGATTGATTTTCACTTACCTAGAGTGGAATCTTCTTGAATCCTCTTCCAATTCCTTGAATCTTCAAGCACTTAATTAATCTTCCTTTCTCTCTTTCTTTCCTCTCCTCTAGAACACTCTCTCTCAGGAGATATTTTTCTTATGTTTTGATTCTAAGTCATCTAAGATCCTTATAGCCAACCACTTCTCAAGTTATGAGTCTAAATAAGCCTAATTAAGAATTGGGCCAAATTAAATCAATTTATTTCGTTACGAATCAAATTTTTACAAAAATTCATAATATGGCCTAAAAATCATGCTAATCAAAACTATAAAGTCAATTTCGGGTTATCACGCCTCTAAGGCTTTCAATTTCCAATCTAAACGTCTCAATTTCAACAGATTTTCGCATCACCGACAGATATAATGTCACGAACATATATCATTCACACAATTAAACACAAATTCACATAACATTTCATGACAACATATAATTACGTCTTAATTAAAAGTTTAAAGCATATAAAAGGGTCGGGTTATTACACACCTAATCCTCATACCATTTCTACAACAATCATAGCTATCCTCTACCGATAGCCGAAAAATAAATATTTCTAAACAGATATACAATCTCCAAGACAGATAAATTATCTAAATTTCCATAGGTAAGAGGTAATACATATCCAACTCCATAATTTATATAACATCTATCCAATTTCACATTCCCAATACCAATTCCACCATTTATGCAAAATAATTATTTGAAACAATTTAGGGCAAAGCTCCATTTTCCTCTAAATCCTCACTCCATGTGTCAAAATCAACAATTTTAACACAACACATTCTCATATCTACATCCACAATCATTTTCAATACTTTCATTTGAAAATCCCTCTTTTAATTTTAAACCAAAACCCTAGGTTTGTCTAAAATCCTCCCAATTCCAACATTATTTACACAATCAACGAATAACTAAGTTAACAATAATAAGAGAATGTAGAAAGTCCCTACCTCAAGCTTAGAAGACCAAGGAAGAAGTGGAGAATCTCCAAAGACGCCAAAACCAAGATTTATTCAGATCAAAACGTAGCTCTAGAGATGCTCTACTCTTTTCCCAAAGACACTAGGGTAGAGAAACCAATAGATCTAGGTGAAAATGTAGAGAGAGAGAGTGAGTTTTAGAGAGAGAGAGTCATAATCTAGGATTTTTAGGGAAAAAGATGTGAGAAAGTGATGTAAAAAGGTATTGTTGCGAACTGATATACGCACAGTCCGCTTGAGCGCAAGAAGTGACGCTTGAGCGTAGAATGCACACTCCTAGTAGTTTTACAAACAATAGACCAACGCTCAAGCACAATAAAGGCCGCTCAAGCGTAGAAAGGACCGCTGGAGCATAGAATACACTCTCCCAATAGTTTTGCAAACCTGCAAAAGTAATGAGAGTTCGCAAAGCCCGCTCGAGCGTAAGAAGTGCCGCTCGAGCGCAAGATCAAAATTCTGGGCAACAAGAGTTGGGAAACCAAGTAACCAACCTATCCCAAACACAACCACAATAACCCAATAGCCAAATTTAAGGGAAAAACAAGTGAAGCAATGTATAATCAACGGTACGAAACCATGAAACTCGTATCTAGAATACAACAAGGGTCGGGGCAAAACCGGAATCGCTATAATCCCCCTCCCTTAAAGAATTTCATCCCCGAAATTTCAAATCAAGTTTTACAACGAAGTTAAAAGCAATTACAACAATGATAATCATTCGATTTCATCACCATGACCCATTCTCCGATCACTCAATCTCATTAACATAATAAACAAATTCTCAATACTAAATACACAATTTATAATTCCAAAACATATACAATGTTCATATTAAACCCATGCTTCCAAAATACATATAATATATACAATGTTCTCATATTTTATTAACATAATAAAATTTCAATACATGATCAAACATCAACAAATAAATCTAGATATTTCTCATGGACTTCCAACTTACATTCCCAAGTTTCTTCCTTAACTCCGTGATGTTTTCACAATAGCTTAACCAAGGGAATTGTCTTGCCTCGCAACACTTGGTCCCGAGTATCTAAGACTCTCACCGGTCTCTCCTCATACAAGGCATCCTCATCTACCTCTAAGTTAGTCTAACCCAGCACGTGTGATGGATTCGGCTCAAACTTCCAAGCATGCTATTATGAAATACATCATAAACCCTAGAAAGTTATGGCGGCAAGGCCAAATGATAAGCTACGTCGCCAACCCGCTCAAGGATTTCAAAAAGCCTAATGAACCGAGGGGACAACTTTCCACTCTTCCCAAATCTCATCAAATCCCTCCTTGGTGATATCTTCAAAAAGCCATGATCTCCCACCTTAAAAGAAAAGGCCCTCCTCCTACAGTCGGCATAACTTTTCTGGCAACCTTGGGCAGTAACCAACCTCTTACAAATAAGTGCAACTTTCTCAGTCGTTTCTCGGACTAACTCTAGACCCAACATAGGTGTATCACCCACTTCGGCCCAACACGCCGGGGATCTACACGGTCGACCATACAAGGCCTCAAATGGTGCCATGCCAATGTTCGATTGGAAGCTATTGTTATAGGCAAACTCCACTAAGGGCAAGTGTCTCTTCCACGAACCCTTAAATTCCAAGACACAACCCTGAAGCATATCCTCTAAAATTTGAATGGTACGCTCTGACTTCCCCTCAAGGATGATACGCAATGCTAAAGGTCAACCTAGTGCCCAAGGCACTCTGCAGGCTCTGCCACAACCGAGCCGTAAAATGCAGATCTCTATCCAAAACAATCATCATAAGGACCCTGTGCAACTTCACTATGTCCCTAATATAGAGGTCGGCAAGATGATCTACCGAGTCACTCACACACATAGGTATAAAATGCGCCGACTTGGTCAACCAATTAACTACCACATAAGTAGAATGTATATTTTTAAGTGTCACTAGATTAAGTATACTTAAAAATATTTAAAAATAAATATAATATTAAAAATTAAAAAATATTAATTTTATATATTAATACTAAAGTATCACTAATCTGGTTGAGTACAAACAAATATTTTTTATCTTACATCTCTAACTTAATACCATCACATTAATAATTTTCTCACTCAATTCCACCCTACTCTTAATCTCCTTCATTCTATGAAGCCAAACAAACACAACCAAAGAAATTTCCTAGCACCTTCCTTGCACACAAAAATGTTATTCGTGAGTTTCCTAACACCTTCCTTGCACATAATAAGTTTTGAATTTCAAACTTGTAAAAATTATTTTCAAAATATACACTCAAATATCTATATAATGAGCTCATTTCGGAAGTTAACTATTTTAATAGGTTATTTTCATTTTTAACTATTTTAGTAGGTTAAAATTTTTGTATTTGGAAAGATTGTTAAATTTTTTTGTAATTGGATATGATATTTATGAGAGAAAAATTAAAATAATTATGAGTTTGATGTGACATTTTATCTTATTGACTATTTTAGTTTATTTTATTTTTTTGTAAATTTTAACGGAAAAAAAAAGTCAAAAACCCATTTGCCAAATAGGGCCAAAACGGTAGAAAGATTTTTGAAAAAATGTATATTTTTGTCCGACATGACATCATTAATGGTTCAGATCATTTCATGTACAAAATTGATGGCCAGGTTTATTTAAGCCAAAATATATTTCCCGTCCATCTCTTCTCTCTTCTCTTATCACTTCTCTCCTCTTTTATCATTCCATACTCTCTCTATATCCACTACACACAGGTTACAAGAGGTGCTCGCGGCTCGATTTGCGGTTTGGACTCACCTGCATATGTGCGATTTGGAGAAAATTGAACTCGCAACCGCCTGCAGTGCGGGTTGCGGTTTATGCAAATAAGGTCCTCGCATTTAGTTTTTTTTTTTTTTTTAATACAGTAAAGTGACAAACTAAACTAACTCACTTTTCCTTTTCCAAAAGCAGAAGCCTTTCTGCAAGCAACTTGCATAGCCTCATGGTCCAGGTTTTTATAATAATAATTTATTTTTTTTTAAAAAAAAGGGTCTAAACGCGGGTGGATTGTTGTGGATGTGGGTAAAATTCGTAACCCGTCCGTAACCCACAATCATGCCATATTCCAAATCGCATCCGCCCGCATTGTGTCTGCGAAACTGTCCATTTGTATGCGGATCAGTTCGGGTTGGGTGGGTTGAACGGTTCGAATAACCCTATGCCCAGCCCCAGCCCTAGTTACAATACAAAAAAGTTTCCTAGTTACCACCCACCTTGTAGCAAATTTGCCTTTTCACTCAGAGAAGTTTCCTAAGTGTTTGGCAGATTAGGTTGGATGAGATTGTTAGTGAGAAAATGGTTAGTGAAAAGATTGTTAATGTGTGGATTGTTAGTGAGAGAATTAATTAAAAGTGTGTTTCTTTTGATGACAGTGTGAGAAATGGTTAGTGATGGGATTGTTAAATTATTTTTATATAAAATAAATAAAAAAATTTATTTCTATATTTAAAAAAAAAAAAAAAAAAACCTAAAACAAATATTAAAACAAGCAGGCACACTTAGTAAAAAAAAATAATTTTTTTATATAAATTAAACTCAATCCACTCACTATTTTTTTAATCCCATCCGAAATTCAGCCAAGGTAATCCTCCTCCTGAGGGGGATTACTAAGCCCCTCACACTGTTAATCCCTCCCCTCCCAAATCATCACCAAACAAGATGTGGGTGGGACCCACACCTTCCTTGTAGCAAATTTGCCTTTTCACTCAGAGAAGTTTCCTAAGTGTTTGGCAGATTAGGTTAAATGAGATTATTAGTGAGAGGATGATTAGTGAAAAGATTATTGATGTGAGGATTGTTAGTGAGGGAATTAAGTAAAAGTGTGTTTGTTTTGATGACAGTGTGAGAGATGATTAGTGATGGGATTGTTAAATTATTTTTATATAAAATAAATAAAACAAATTATTTCTATATTAAAAAAAAAAACTAAAACAAATATTAAAACAAGCAGGCGCACTTAGTAAAAAAAATAATTTTTTTTTATAAAATAAACTCAATCCACTCACTATTTTTCTAATCCCATCCGAAATTCAGTCAAGGTAATCTTCCACCTGAGGGGGGATTACTAAGCCCCTCATACCGTTAATTCCCCTCCCAAATTATCACCAAACAAGATATGAGTGGGACCCATCCCCCCCCCCAACACATACAGAGTGCTAAACAAACATGGCCCTAGCACCTTCCGTGCCCACAAAGGAGTTTCCTAGCACCTTATTTTCAAAAAATACCACTACACCAAAATAGGGCATTAACGGCGGTTTTTTAACGGCGGTAACGAAAACCGCCGTTAAAGGTACTATTAACGGCAGTAACAAAAACCGCCGTTAATATCGCCGTTAATTTATCATTAACGGCGGTTTCGTTACCGCCGTTAAAAAAACCGCCACTAAAGTGTCTTTAACAACAGTAATAAAACCCTCTATTAACGGCGGTAACAAAACCGCCGCTAATGCCCGCCTTTAACGGTGGTAAAAAACCGCCGCTAATGCCCAATCATTACCGCCGTTAATGACGGCGGTCTTTGCCGGCGGAGCTCTGGCGAAACTCCGGCGTGCTCCGGCAAAACTTCGGCGAGCTCCGGTGAAACCATCTACAATAAAGTAAAAGTAATGTTTAAATATTTATTTAGGGAATATATTTCATGAAGAGTGGCTATGGCAGAGTGGTTGGTGTGGGTGGATGAGAGGTCATGGGTTCAAAACTTGGGGAGTGCAAGAAGAAAGAATTATTTTTTGAAAAATTTAAACCTATTTACGGCGGTAAAAAATCGCCGTTTTTGGTCGACTTTTAACAACGGTAATTTACCTTTTTACAACGGTTGTACTTTTTCCGACATGCGCATAAGCATGATATGAAACCGTTAATTATCTGCATAGATTAAAAGTTTTAACGGCAGTTCTGACCTTTAACGGTAAAAAACCGCCGCTAAAGCCTAATTTTGGCGTAGTGTACACCAAATTTCTATATAATATGGTAGATGAGTATCTTGGGTGGATAATGGTAGATGAGTTTTTGAAAAAATGTATATTTTTGTCCTACATGACATCATTAATGGTTCATATCATTTCATCTACAAAATTAATGGCCAAATTTGTTTGGGCCAAAATATATTTTTTTAATTTGAACTTTATATATATATATATATATAATATTTAAAAAAAATCAATAGTCAACATAATTAATCTATTTATTTTTTTCTTAATCTAACCGTAACATATTTATATTTAATTTTTTTAAATAAATTTTTTTATAACTTTCATTCTTACCTTTCTTTTATATATTTTCTAACTAAATAAAAATAAATAAATAATTAGAATCACTTTTAATTATATGTTACTATTTTTCTTTCTAATTTAACTATTATTATTAATACCAAATTGAATGTTTATTTTATCATGTTATAATTTAATATCATATAAAATCATTATATATTTATTTCAGTTACACTTTTATAACACGATAGGACTAAAATTAGTAAAGTACACATAAATAATTGAAATAAAACTATTATATATATTTGTTTAAATAAAATTTTTGTAAAACTATAAAGTTTGAGATTATCAAAATAAGTAATTAGAATCATTCTTTAATTTTAAATGATTTTTTTTCCAATTTAATCATTACTTTTAACGAAAATTTATCCATAAATCTCATATGGAGGAATGTTGATTTATTTAGTTCTAAGAATTTTCTTATGAACCAATTAGTCATTTTTATTTTGAAAAATTATATTTATTTGATTTGGTGTCATTTGAATTTAAGTGAATACATTTTTTGTAACTCATTTTTTCAATTTTCTAATTCGTTTTTGACATGAGAATGGAAAGGTGGGATATAAAAGATTCTTTTAGGGAGGATTGGTGACAGAAATGTTAGTTGTTGAGCGTGAAAATTTACATTTCTATTAGTGTGATTTCTTGGTATTACCTTGGAGTGTTACATTGCATTAGAGTGTTATATTTGAAAAAAAAAAAAAATACACTAACGAGTTTTTGTATTACATTGAATGGAGTGATATGTTTGGAAAAAATATCCTAAGGAATTTTTTAAAATGTTACATTGTTATGTTTGAGAAAATTATACTAAATAATTTTTTTAATGTGTTACATTAGAGTATTACGTTTGGAAAAAAAAAATATACTAAAATTTTTTTGTGTATTACATTGATTAGAATGTTACGTTTAGAAAAAATACACTAAGGAATTTTTTTGAAATGTTACATTATTACATTTGAAAAGTATACTAAGGAGTTTTTTAGTGTGTTATATTACAGTATTACATTTGAAAAAAGCACACTAACGCTGTGTTTGATTGAGAAATTTGGGAAGGGATTTGAAATGAAAAAAGGAAAAGATAGATAAAATGTAAATAAAATATACTTACATTTCATTTAATTTCACACGCATTTTCTCTTTTCATTTCTAAATCTCTTTCTAAATACGCTAATCATGCGGAGTTTTTTTAGTGTTAATGGACCTTTGCCAAATAAATAATCTTATCATCAAATAAATGTTTTTATTGTTTTTATTAAATTTAATACCTTATATTTTTTTAAATTAAAAATTTTCACTAATTATTATTTTTATTTGTATATGATTTACTCAACTACTCACCATCACCGCACATTCCTTATGTCATTTTCTTACATTAGGTGGGTGTTTGGGAAGTGAGTTTTTATATAGGTTTTTTTAGTTGTAGGATATTATTAGAGAAATTTTTTTTGGTGTTTGGGAAGATAATTAGGTTTTTTTGTAGTTGGATGTAATGTTTGTGAAAGAAAAAATGAAATGATTATGGGATTTGATGTGATATTTTGTTTGGATTTGTTTTTTTTGGTTTTGTAAAAAGTGTCTTTTAGTAGAAAAAATCAAAAAAAAAACCCAACAGTGGTGTTTGGGAAGTTTGTATGTGAAATTATGAGTTGAGTTTTAAAATGAAAAAATTTATTTAGTTATGAGTTTTAAAAAGAATTTTTAAATTTTGAAAAGAGCAGTCTACCCGGTCGTCCGCCCGGATATCCTCTCGAACGTCTGGCTGGTTGATTGGAATAGTGCAATTTTTATTTTTATTTTTATTTTTATTTTTTGCAATTGCAACATGCTATTTGAAAAATATATATGTATATATTTGTTTTAGATATTTTTTAAATATAGAAATTATTTTTTTAGATTTTTTATAAAAATAATTTAACAATCCCATCATTAACCATCTTCAACACTTTATCATCGAAAGAGTTTACAAAAGACTTTTGAGTTATGTATTTGATTATGAGTTTTGAAATTAATTTTTGAATTGAGTTTTGAATAATTTTGAGTTGTGTGTTTAATTATGAATTTTGAAAAGTATTTTGAAAATTTTGCCTTTGGAATCATGATTCCAAAGGGAAACCATACAGACCCTAAGTCTTCTTTCATATATTTCTACCATCATTTCCATGAAACACCACAAAAGATTTAAGAAAAATTACACATACGTGCGCACACAAAAAAAATAAATAAATAAATACAAAATACAAAAAAAAAAAAAAAATACAAAACAAAACAAAACAAAACAAAACCCTCAAATTTTGTATGTTTAGTTAGATTGGGCCTTTACTATTGGGTACTTGTGAACTCCCTAATTTTCAAACAATTGGTACGAGAGATGATGGCAAACGAATTATGGACGGATTCTCTTGGAATCACTACAATAAAATTGAACTTTTACGGCTTGCGTTGCAATGCATGCCGTAAAAAAATTTTCACGACATGCACACAAATACCGTTATATGACATGCCATGGAAAGTTAAGCATCATTTACGGCATGTAGATAAAGTTGTAAAAAGTAATAAATTAAACATTAATGACATACTTTGTATGTCGTATATAATTTTTTATGACATTTTTGTCATGCCATAAATCATCATACTTTTCATGGCATAATTTTGAATGCCGTATAAAGTTATTTTTAATATATTTATGGCATACTTTGTATGCCATATAAAATATTTTACGGCATTTTCTTGCATGTCATAAATTATCACTTTTCACGACATAATTTTGTATGTCATAAAATGTCATTTTTAATATATTGATGACATACTTTGTATACCGTATATAATCTTTTACGGTATTTTCATACATGTCACAAATCATTACACTTTTCATGACATAATTTTATATGCCGTAGAATGTTATTTTTAATATAATATATATATATATATATACACAGAAATATAACCTTGCCTAACAGTATGTAGACAATTACTTATAAAATGCAACCAGTGAACAAACCAAGTAGAAATAGCAACTATGAAGTAAGCAAAAAAATCTAATATCCATACACCAAACAACTTGCATACTAACTTCCATCATCAACTCATCAACTTCTATTATATCAAGTTGATAACTTCAAAACATATAAACCAAGAAAAGTATCCAAAACATAAGATTCACTAATCTCTAAAATACTATTTTAAACATCCAAAAAGTATAACTACAAATCGTAAATCACCAAGTTTGTCCCCTCCTAATGCAACAACTTGCATTTGACATTACTTTGATCCTACAAAAATTAGGAGTATATAAGCATACTACTTAGTTAATGGGTGAACTTCGAAGTTTAGGAAGCAAACTAACAAAAGATAAAAGCTAGAGGAGACATCATAATTTAAACAACCAAAATAGAAAATCTGAGACAATCAAACATATTTTCTCTATTTGGATCAAATTTAGTCAAACCATCCTCTTAATAAATAAAGTTAATGGGTGAACTTTGATGAATTATCAAGAACAGAAAAATATTCTCATTGATTATTAAAACAATCCATACCTGTGTATATATACATCAATTCATAACTAACTAACTGTATATCTAATATGCTAACCGTATATATCTAACTCTATAACAATACCTAGTTACAAGCTAAGCTATCCGTGTGTGGCACAATATGCCTTGTGATGTGCCTTCACTCTTGATAGGTTCAGTAGTAACAGGAGCCTTATCATTTCCCCTCAAACTAAGGGGGTGAGGCATTAACCATTAGCTTGAGTGTGAAATAAGACAAACAAGCAGTAGAAAGTGGCTTAGTGAAAATATCAGCCAATTGGTGAGCAGTGGGAACAAATTTGAGTAGGAGTTATGAGCAGCAAGCTTCTCCCGTACAAAATGGCAGTCCACTTCGATATGCTTCGAGCGGCTATGGAAGACTGGATTGGCAGCCAAGGATAAAGAGGAGATATTATCACACCATAACACAAGTGGAGACGGCTGAGGAATACGAAACTCTTGAAGAAGCATTTGTAACCAAGTCAATTCAGCCGTAGTGTGAGCTGAGGAGCAATACTCAACTTCGGTGAAGGAGCGAGAAACAGTGGTTTGTTTCTTAGAAGACCATGAAATTAGGTTGGGACCCAAACAGACACAATAGCCGGAAGTCGAACGTTTATTGATGACATCACCAGCCCAATTGGAATCACTGTAAGCCTGTAATTGAAAATGGCTAAGATAAAAGTAAAGACCATGGGAAAGAGTGCCTTTCACATATCGAAGAATTCATTTTAAGGCTAAAAAATGGCCCACAGTTGGAGAGTGCATATGTTGACAAACCTGATTAACAGCATAATAAAGCTCAAGTCGAGTAATAGTGAGATATGGAAGAGCGCCTACCAGACTGCGGCAGAGAAAAGGATTAGAACAAGGAAGGGCAGTGGCTGTAATAACCCGACCCTCTTGTATACTTTAATTCCCTCATTAGATGTGTGATTATATGTGTGTTTATGTATTTGATGTGAAATTCCATGTTTTAATGTGTAAATTACATGTTTATCAATTTGAATCTGTCGGTGATGAGAAAATCTGTTGAAATTACAACATTTGGACTGAAAATTGAAAGCCTTAAAGGCGCGATAAACCGAAATTAACTTTACAGTTATGATTAACATGATTTTTAAGACATAATATGAAGTTTCGTAAAAAAAAATTCACCATCTTCATTGGAACTCTGTGCTGTGTGAAACCAAGTTAGTATCTGAAACAGACGGTTACAACTCTAATCTTAACTTGTTTGAGAAATCTTGGGGGAAAACGTGCCCAAACTCGGGCCTAGAGCTGCTATGGTTGTCCACAAAGCTATTCTCTGGAACTGGCTGGGAGTAATCAACTTGAGGTAGACACCTTTTCTTATTATATGCTGAAAAATCCATAGCTTCAAGTTTCCAGCAAGATGTTCAACAAAATTCTGGTTCTGAATTGCAGTTTCTAAATGGTTCAGCAACTTATCTTGCCTCTGTTCCATACCATTTACCCGCTGAGTTGAGTCTTCCAACTGAAGCTTTGAAACAGATAAAAGTGCAGCTTTCTCATGTGCCACTTTCTCAAGTGCAACTTTCTCGCGTGAAAGCTTATCAATTTCTTCCTCAAAAGCCACTCTCTTGGTCAACTGGAGTACCGTGAGGGTGACTGTGGCTGTGAATGGGTTTCCTGCGATGTATATTCTTTAGGAGATGCTTTTGATCTTTCACAAAATCTTCATTTGCAAATTCCCATCTTTCTGGATCAATCTTTCGAAATCCCTATTAACAGAATATATCTATAAGATTTCGTTAACTCAAATAAATTACAAAGTAGAACTCAAACTTCAGAGGATTATATGCAAACCAATGTGTTAAACAATGAAAGAATTTGAGTCAAACACAATGCAAGATTTGAATTTTTCCCCACATGAAGTTTCTATCAGTTTGGACTTTTGAGGGCTATGTTTTACAAACACGGATGATGGATACCAACACGAAACAATATGGATAAGCTGAGATGACAAACATTGACAACACAGCACTAAATGAATGTACACCTTTTACTAGTAAATGTATTATGTGGGAGTGGGATACTTGTCCAAAAAAAAAAATGTGTATTGTAAGTGGGACAAATATAAAATCATTATTAGTTTATGAAACATTTGTGCTAACAAATTCATAACTCAGAAGATGAAGCTCAATAAAAATAATACACATACTGTTTTGCAATAATACTGCTCCTTGGTAAATGTCTTCCTTTCCTTTTTAATCTTTTAAATATAGCTACTATATTCCGTTTCAAGATTAACTGTGCATGTTACATGTTAACATTGTTTCGGCCATGTGTCTGATTCTTTTTGAAAAGGTGTTCAACATGTATAAATTGTGTCCAGAACAATGCTATATGTTTTGCATTTGACATTGCTCGTTGCATGAAGTGTGTGCACTTCATAAGTTTATTTATCTATTTGGGGGCTGACAAGAAAATTGCAACACTGAATAATAGCACTGACAGAAAAAAGATATGAGAGAACATAGACCAAAAAAATAAAAGATAAATGCCACTCTGCCTCCACAGAAGCATGCCAGGAATGTGATGGAAGAGTTGATAAAACTCAGTAGTTCAGAAATATTAATGGAAACAAATTCTGGTGGAATAACTCTATTTCAAATCATGTCAGACTGAAACAAGAGAAATTAAGATTGTCCAGCGAAATCTACTAACTGCACCTATTTGAATGTGAAAGTAAATTACAGCAATTAATGAAATTTTGTAACACAGGTTAAGCAGAAGCATAGCTCCGAACATTTTTTCTTCATTCCCCAATGAAAAACAATCATATAGTGCATAACAAGTGGGGCAAGAAAGATCTAGCCCAGGCCAGCAACCCACAGTTTTATATGGCCAATTGACCATAGTTTTTCCAGTGTGCAGTTCAACATATGCTTTATACAAATACATCGAATAACAAGATGAACAGGGACTAGAGATAATTCCAACAATATTAATGCATAGACACATGCACAAGTTTCAAAATGTTACCAGATATTTCGTTAAATTTGAAAATGAGTTGGCCAGATGCATGTAATAAAATCCCTTGTATGTTGATACTAAACTGTTTTCAATCCATTGTCACAATTGTGTGAGCAATTTCGCGCTGAATAAAACACAATTAATGATTGTAGGTATGTGATAGTGAGGTGGTCGGTCGTGAACCTCTAGGAAGATTGTGAACACTTCAATGGATAGGGATTGCTGGAGGCGGAAGAAAAGAAAATAAAGACAGCCTTAAAGGGAGAGAGGGTGGCAGTGAAAGAGCATTGTCAACAGAGTAGAGGAAAATGATAACCAGAGTTTTGTCTGCTCTACGTGCATGTGTAGTCTCTTATATAGGCTCCAAGACAGTTGGAGACCAGCTCACCTATAGACCGGTGGTCAGCCTCAGCTCAACATAGCGTAGGTATTAGGCCTATCATAGTGTCCCATGATTCAGATCTTAGAGGATGTATCATGGCATGACATAGAAGAGCCTTAAATTATTCCAAAGTTGGGCCAGTTTGATTTTTAGGTAAAGTTTCAAGCAATTGCTCTCACCCGATGTCATGTTTCCACGTTACTCACTTCAAAGTTATGGTAATGATGAAGAATTAAAAATTTTAAATGACAAAGATTGTGATTTTCTTTGCAAGCATTTACCGTTGGTGTTTACAACACATAAGGTTTGACCTATATGCAATCAACACTTTGGTTAAATTCTTTAAATTTTGTTGAAGGTATGAAAGAAGGATAATTGAAAGAAGCTAGCAAATATACATGGTTTATTGAGAAAACTCTACAACCTGACCATGAAGTTGTGATTGAAAAATATGAAAGAATGAACATAACTCATAGTAGTCACCAAACCAGTTTGATCAAAGTGAAGGTTCAAACAGAATGAGTAGGTTTATAGTCTAGAGGGAAATGTGCCCTTTCATTGGTTTGATTCATTAAAAATTTTATATGTTAAAAAGTTCTTAAACTTGTACTTGCATTGTAAAGTAAGTCAGTGGAGAACATGTTCAAATTGTTGATTAGTTGCATCAATCCCACTAAACAAGAAGAAGCCTACCATGACTATTTAATTAAAATTTTGAATAATTACATTACCCCTATATTACTGGATTAAAGTACAAATTTTTCTAAGAGTTACTAGGTTGCTTGCCAGTTGCCACCATCTTTTGGTTCACCAAAGCAATAAATAGGAGATTGTGCTCAAAATTGACAACAGGTGGTTGTAACCAATGCTTCAATTCAATGAACTTTTATCAAGTATTTATTCTGCACCACCTATGCAACTCAGAATTGGCTAGCAAAAGAAATACACCTAAAATAATTAAAAATGCACATGTGGAACTCAGTTTCTCAGTCCTCTATCTATAAACCTTGATCCAAACTCACGCATGTTTAACAGACATATTCAAATCAAAAATAAATAAATAAATAAAAATCACTAGCTTTTAAATTCCCCTGAAATTCTCCCTCTTCAAATAAAACATTTCCAAAAAAAAAAAAAAAATACCAAAACGAACCTAACCACATCAAAGGACACGTTTGATGATTCTAAAAACCAAGATTTCTCGGGTACATAACTTCAACCCCTCAATTCCACTTCATATAAGAAAAAACAAAACAATTGAATTGTTAACTTACATAGGTAGTTGTCTGATGAAGCTGGAGAAGTTGTTGTGCTTGAAGTAGGTGGGAAGAAGGAGGCGAGCGAACTCGGGAGGGTTCCCGACCACGAAGCTGTTGTTGTTGGAACTCCAGGAGACGATCTCGTCGGTGTTTGAGTCATCCACCATGTCGTAAGTCTTCAGAAGAAATGGTGCCGGTCCTCCTCCGGAAGCTACATCCATTTCGTACGGACAATTGATTGATTAATTGATCCTCTGGTTTGGTTTCAAGAAGTAATTTTCCTGGGTTTGTTCGTATATGGAAACCCTAATTTGGAGAGAGAGAGAGAGAGAGAGAGAGAGAGAGAGAGAGAATTTGCAGAGTCGAAGAGAGGGAAACTTGAGAGAGAGAGAGAGAGAGAGAGAGAGAGAGGACGACGTGTTGTTGACTGAAGAATTTTGGTGTTAGATCATCTCCGACGGAGAACCAAATCTAATACTAAATATAAAATTTGATGAAAAATTCGCTTTTTGAGGCAGGTCACCGTGGCACCGATCAAATTTATAAAATAAAAATTCTCTCTTTATTTTTCATTATATTTCCACCCTAAAATTATACTTCCTCTGTTTCAAAATAATAGTTCCTTTTGAAAAATTTAATTTTTTTACTAGTACAATTATTACATTTTAAAAAAGTTACTTTTCTAAAATTACCCTTTTGATAGTATATTTTTTAAAAATATCAATGTTATAATTATACTTTTTATATTATTTATTAATTTAAAAAAATGACAAAATAAGAAATTTATATTATTTTTATACTTGATTTTTGAAGAGGGACTAATATTTTGGGATAATAAAAAATGAAATAAGAGACTAATATTTTGAGACGGAGGAAGTATCATTAATTCTCGTATTTTTTATTTTTTTTAATTTTTTAAACTATCACAAATGACAAATCCAAAAGATTCTCAGCCACCCTTTCCCACCATCTCCATTAGCTCATAGTAATACCCTCCACCCTCCTTCTCACCTGGCCTAAATTGAATATGTAAATTGAGAGGGGAGATTTGCACCGTTAGTACAGCCGAGCTACGGTAGCGCGGGTCGTGAGAGACCTCACGACGCGGCGCTATCTCCTCTACTAACACGGTCTGTGGTCTGTGGAGTACGGTCAAAGAGAACCGGACGACCAAGCACGAACCAAGGCTTGACCGAGCTGCGACATTTGTCGATGCGCGTGTTGGTGTCCGGCAACCGAGCTCAGAGTGACCCGGGCTAGATTAAGGACGCGACTAGGACCGGCTTGCCTCAACTCGGTCGGCCGAGATAGACGGACTTCGTATAATTGGGAATGAAGGTAGAGCTAGGGGAGGTCGGCATGCCTCGCAACCGTTTAGCCATGATGAACCGGTCAATAACAGCTCGGTCATGATCATCACCCTTTGGCCCCTTTGTCAAGGGACAGGTCGGCGGTTCATAGCACGGTTATGTGCTTGTGATGGCAATTCGCCACCGCAAGGGGTAGGCCGGTCGTGGTACTCCAGCTAAGCGTGCCACCTAGGCCAATGGCGTGAGGGAGAAATCACTCGCACGCCACATACCGCTTTGGCGATTCTGCGTATCTTGGTCGAGGACTAAACCTTTACACGTGTAAGGTGGGGAAAGGCGAGCACTGCCACCTATCCAGGGAAGGACGACAGAGGTAGTGCGCGCACAATCTTGAGGTTGCATGGCCAGCCTAGAAATAGGGAGGAAGACGAACGTTAGAGGTATGCAACTTGAAATCATTCTGGCCATCTGAAATACTCTCTCTCGAACAATCTCCTTCTTCTTCCTCTAGTGGTCTGACTTGATCGTCGGAGGGTCTATCCGGCACACCACCGCCGGGCAGCTCACCGTTTCTGTGTTGCCAGGTTAGACGCCGTCAAGAGAAGCTTGGAGCCTAAGGAGTACGGAGAGCAGAGGATAATTCGCCCCCGTACAATTGGCGTCTTCTGTGGGAAATCTTTGATAATTCAATCCTTGTTCTTCAAGCCTCTTCGACCATTTTCCATGGCCAACAACGACGAAATCCCGTTGTCCGTCGTCGATAGCGTCACTCCGGAGTACGTCCGAATGAGAGATGGCCCCCCAGATGTTCCGGCTATGGCGGGCCTAGAAACTTCTTCGCGAGGTGTGCGAGACAAACGCGGGAGGACCTCGGACCGTTCGAAGAGTCCAGAGGGCCGTCGGCAGCGGAAGGAGTCCCGAGCGCAGCGCCTGGAGCACAAACTCAAAGACTAGGACACCCTCATCCGTAAGATGGCGGCAGAGATGGAGATGCTGAGGCGCCAGATTAAGGGGAAGGGTGTTGCTAGAGAGGTCAACCTCAGTAAGCGCACCCCCTCCTCTCATTCTAGCAGTCGCCGCCAAAGGAGGACTCATTATATCTCCATCACCAAGAACTATGGGGTTGAAGATTCCGACCAAAGAGAGGGCAGGTCCCTCACTCGCGACAGCACCTACCGCCCCTCACACCCATCATCGACGTCGCGATATTCTGCCTCCACCTGTTCCAGAGATCTCAGGGATGTGTTGGAGGAGAGAGCGCGCCATCGGGAGGCTCAGAGAGGGCCGGCGTTACAGAGGTTGAGCGCCCCAGTTCATTGCAGTGAAGAAGTGGCAATGCCAGCGCCCAGAGTGATGGCCCATGCGCTGGTGGACAAAGAGCTGGCAAGACTTATAGCTATGCCGCTGTCTCCATAGATCGAGGGCACTCCACTCCCTGCCAAATTCCACCAGCCGAAGTTCACTTTGTACGACGGCAAGACAGATCTGTACATGCATGTGAGTCATTACCGACAAGTAATGGCTGGCCACCGGCGCAACGACGCCTTGATGTGCCTCATATTCCCAGCAAGTTTGGGAGAGTTGGGCTTGAAGTGGTTCGAAAGGCTCCCGGAGGGGAGTATCGAGGGGTGGTAGCAACTAGCGGAAGCCTTCGTCACCAGGTTCAAAACCAACACTCGAACACCGAAGGAGGTCAACCACCTCCTGGGCGTCAAAATGAAGTCTGGATATTCGCTGAAGGCATACAATGCGAAGTACTAGGAAACTTACAACGAGATCCTCGACTACCCTACCAATCTGGCGATCACTCAATACAAGAGGGGTCTCCCAGTCGGACATAGACTGCGAGATTCGCTTACAATGCATCAGCCCACAACTATGGAGTCCTTGATGCAGCGGATCAATGAGCACATCCGTGTGGAGGAGGACGTCGCCTCTGCGACCGAGAAGGCTAATCCGGTCGCAGCGGACAGAAAGGTGGTAGGGAAGGTTCACACGGTCGGGCAGGAGGACAACCGCCCAAATGACCGGTCAAAAGACCAACGTCGTGGCCCAAACCGCGATGACAGAAACAAGGGTCGTATAAACGACCGAACTGACGCTCCCCGTGATGCAGCGGAAGATGCCAAGAGAAAATTGAAGGCGCGGACTGGAATCACCACGGTCTTCAAAATCTCTATCTACCGCATTTTGAGCGAGATCCGAGGTGAGCCTTTTGTGGCCAGCCAAGTTGGGGAGTGCACAGAGGGGCTTTAATTCAAAATATCGCTGCACCTTTTATGAGAAACGGGGGCACCGGACAGAGGACTGTTTGCCGCTCAAATAATATCTGGAGGAACTGGTGGCGGCCGGGCATCTCAACCAATACATAGACGGAGGAATGAAGGCCGCGCCATCTGGACAAACCGAGCCAAACGGTCTAGCCGCCCTAGAGGTGCCCCCGCAAGGTGTAATCAACGTCATCCACGGCATCATTGAACTAGCAAGGGTCTGCGAGCTTAGAGGGATGATCAAGAAGGCCGAGCACATGAGGGAAGTGCTCTCTGTTCAGCCCGCCGTGAAGAAGGAAAAGACCGAAGAGAGGGACATCCTTTCATTCTCGACCAAGGACTTGGAAAGGGTTCAGATGCCGCACAATGATGCTTTAGTAGTCACTCTTCACGTCAAAGACTTTGACATCAAGAGAATCTTGATCGACCAGGGGAGTTCGGTCGAAATTATGTATTATGACGCGTTTAAACAAATGAAGTTGGAAGACAAGGACTTGGCCCCTGCAACGTCCCCTTTGGTCGGCTTTAACTCACAGCCAGAATGGCCAATCGGAAAGATTATTTTGCCGGTCAAAGCGGGTTCAGTCGTAAAGCAAGTAGAATTCTGGGTGCTCAAAGTCCCATCGACTTACAACTTGATCTTAGGCAGGGGCTGGCTGCACGCCATGCAACCAGTTGCTTCGACCTTCCACCAGGTCATACGCTTTCCGGCACCAAGCGGACAAATAGAGGAAGTTTGGGGAGACTAGGTGATGGCAAAACAATGCTTCGTTGCGGTAAATGGCAGCCGAGCAGCCAAAGGGTTTGTCCAAATGATTGAGGGGCCCGAGGGAAAGGAGGTCCTTGAAGACGTAGGAAGAAAGGCCGAGGAAAAATCGGTCGAAGATTTGGTGGAGGTGCGCATTGACTAGAACGATCCAACTAAATTCTTCCTCTTGGGATCATCCTTGTCTAACGCCGAGCGGATAGATTATGTTAACTTCTTAGTTTCCAATTTGGAGGCCTTTGCCTGGAGGCCTTTGCCTGGAGGCCTTTGCCTGGACGCCTTACGACATGCTTGGCGTCGACCCGAGCTTCATTTGTCATCAGTTGAATGTCTTCCCAATGTGACGATCATTCAAAGGACGCTTGCACCATCTTTGAAGTGGTGGCAGAAGAAGTGAAGAATTTGTTGGAAGCTGGGGCCATAGAGGAGGTGCAATACCCTTGGTGGATATCCAACACGGTGGTTGTTCCTAAGAAGAACGACAAGTGGCGAGTCTGCGTTGACTACAAGACCGTCAACCGAGCTTACCCGAAGGATAGCTTTCCCCTCCCTCGAATTGACCAGCTGGTAGACTTGACCGCTGGCCATCAGAGGTTTAGCTTCCTGGACGCATATCGCGGCTACCACCAGATAGCCATGTATAAACCGGACAGAGAGATCACGTCAGTCACCACCCCCAGAGGCTTATATTGCTACAAAGTCATGCCGTTCGGACTAAAAAACGCCAGGGCGACCTTCTAGCGAATGGTGACAAAAATGTTCGCTCCTCTCTTGGGCCGAACAATGGAGGCCTATATCGACGATATGGTGGTGAAGAGTAAGGAGAAGTGTCAACACCTCGCCGACCTAGTAGAGATGTTCACCATACTTAAGCACCACAAGCTTCGTTTGAACGCCTCCAAGTGCGCGTTCGGAGTTGGCACTGAAAAGTTTCTGGGATTTTTGGTCACAAACCGAGGAATCGAAGCCAACCCATCCCAAATCAAGGCGATACAGGAACTGGAGCACCCAAACTCCACAAAGGACGTGCAACATCTTGCCGGGATGGCAGCCGCGCTGAACAGATTTATCAGCCGGTCTTCGGATCGTTGCAGGCCCTTCTTCAAGACTTTGAAGGCTAAGTTTTTCTGGGACGATGAGTGCGACCGCGCACTGGCGGAACTAAAAGTGTACCTCTCCTCGCCCCCTGTTTTGGTCACACCTCAGCCGGGTGAAGAGTTGTATCTTTACTTGGCGGTCTCTCAACATGCGGTGAGTGCCGTCCTGGTTCGCGCTGAAGGCGTCCAACACTTGCCCATCTTTTATGTAAGCAAGACTTTGCTCCCAGCCGAGACAAGATATCTCCCTTTGGAAAAATTGGCGCTGGCCTTGATGATGGCGTCGAGGAAGCTGGCACATTATTTTCATGCCCATACGATAGTTGTGCTGACCGAGTTTCCACTTAAGGTGCTCTTTGAAAAGGCAGACTTCACTGGGAGGATTTTGAAATGGACCGTGGAATTAGGACAGTACGACATCAAGTTCCGCCCGCGCACCGCAATCAAAGCTCAAGCTCTTGCGGACTTTGTGGCGGAATTTGCCCCTGGAACGCATCCAGTTTGCCCAGTTGATTTGGCTTGTGCGGACTTAGCACAACCCATGGCTCAGGCAATAGAAGCAAGTGTTGGTGCGCAAGAGGAGGAAGGACAAAGAGTGGGCGAACTAGCAAAGGCGAGTGACTTGTTGGAAGGCGGAGTCAACCATGAAAAGGAAAGAGACCACAATGAGCCGAACAAAGACTTAGAATTAAGAAGCTCCCATAACCCTTCTGATTGCTGGAAGTTGTTCATTGGCGAGATGTGGAAACTCTTCGTCGATGGGGCATCCAACAGGCATGGGGCTAGACTGGGTATCGTACTGACTTCACCGGACGGGATGATCATCGAACAAGCAATTACGCTCGGCTTCGCAGCGTCCAACAACGAGGCGGAATATGAAGCCCTCCTTCTTAAGGCTAAGCGCCGAGAATGAAAGCGTCGACCCTTATGGTATTCAGCGATTCCAAGCTGGTGGTCAATCAAGTCTCAGGGGAGTATGAGGCTAGGGATGAAAGAATTGCCAAGTATTAGGCACTGGTGCGTGCAGAGATCAAGAAGTTCGATGCCATAAGAGTAGAGCAGATCAACCGCGAAGGAAACAACATGGCTGATGAGTTGGCCGGGCTCGCTTCTACTCAGACAACTTTTCCCAACCCCTTGGTGATAGAATTTTTACCGCGGCCGAGTATAGAAGAACCGGAAGTGACCGAGGTACTTTGCACCGACTTGGGTCCTTCTTGGATGGATCCCATCATCGCCTTCCTAAAAGATAGAATTCTACCGGAAGAAAAGAAGGCGGCACACAAGATCCGGGCAAAGTCAGAGCGGTTTTGGCTCTCCCCGTCCGGGGCCTTGTACAAGAAATCTTTCACTGGGCCGTATCTGAAGTGTGTCCACCCCGCCAAGGTGGAAGCTTTTCTCTATGACATCCATGAAGGCATCTGCGGCAGCCATACTGGAGGCAGATCTTTGGCTTACCGAGCAATTTCCCAAGGTTACTGGTGGCCGTACATGCAGGCGGACGCGCAGAAATACGTTCACCGGTGTGAAAAGTGTCAGAAATTCGCTCACCAGATCCACCAGCCAACTAGAGAATTGCTCCCCCTCACAAGTCCTTGGCCGTTCGCGCTTTGGGGGTTGGATATTGTTGGACCATTACCAGCAGCGCCGGGCAATCGCAAGTTCTTTATCGCTGCCACCGACTACTTCACCAAATGGGTCGAGGCTGAGCCACTAGCGACCATAAAGGAAAAGGATGTGAAGAAGTTTGTTTGGCAAAACGTCATCACTCGCTTCGGTATACCCAGGGCCCTCATATCGGATAACGGCACTCAATTCGATGGGAAACTCTTTTGCAGGTTTTGCGAAGAGTTAAAGATCGAGTTCTACAATTCAACGCCGGCCTACCCTCAGTCAAATGGTCAAGCAGAGGCCTCAAACAAGACCATCTTGGACGGGCTGAAGAAGCGGCTTGAGAAAGCCAAGGGGAAGTGGACTGAAGAACTCTTCAATGTGCTCTAGGCGTACCGCACTACGCCAAGGCGGTCGACCGGAGAGACTCCGTTTGCCTTGGCCTATGGCATGGAGGCCGTCATCCCGCTAGAAATTGGCATGCCGACCATCCGGTCTGAGAGTTTCCACCCAGATTCAAACAACGAAGCTATGGCTTTGGAGCTGGACCTAGCCGAGGAAAGAAGGGAGCGGGCACTGATCCGCGTAGCGGCTTATCAGCAAGAACTCTCCAAAAAATATAACAATGCAGTGCACCCCCGACTGTTCAGGATCGGGGACTGGGTCTTGCGCAAGATGCTAGGTAACACGGTGGTTCATGGCCAAGGAAAGCTCGGAGCAAATTGGGAAGGACCATACAAGGTGATTGGCCTTGCTGGCAAACAGGCATACTATCTGGAAGATTTAGATGGCAAGGCTGTCCCCAGATCGTGGAACGCAGCCAACCTTAAGGCCTTTTACTTTTAGGATGTAATTTGCCTTCGTTGCTTAGCTAGAACTGTAAGCCTTTTGGCATCTAATTGTAGACACCCCATTTTTGACCGACCTTAAGACTCAGACGTCACCGATTGAGCGCTCGGTGATGTTGCATATTGTGCTCGTTCAGAAGTCTCAGAGTCGCGGCCGTGCGCCCTGCCTCCGGACTTCCGAATCCTCTTCTGTGCCTTGTCTCGGTTTGCGAATCAGACTCGGTTTTCCCTGTTTTCTTTCCTGAGGGGAGAGAGTGGTCCCGTAGACTATCTCTCAGTGGCCGTGGGCTACTTTTCGTGGCCGTAGGCCATTTTTCCGTTCGGAGCCGGTTCGGTTTTGAGCCGTTAGGCCGTGTGCCTCGGTTCGGGACCGCTAACCATCTCCGAAGTTCTCCGGTTTTGGCATGTGCCTCTGTTTTAGTGTTAGGACACTGGGGCCTCGATGCCACTTCGCCGAACACCACTTAGGTGCGGCGACCCATTTCGGGACCCCAGCCGCGGTTTTGGTCGAAGCCATTTTGCATCGGCCTTTCTCCGGTTTTGGCGGAGACCTCTGTTAATATTTCGAGAACCACAGGGCCCCGATGCCCACTTCGTGGCCGTATGCCACTTTGGGTGCTCATAGCCGTTTTTTGGGACCCCAAATTGAGCGGTTTTGGTCCCGAGCATTCATTTCGCATCCATTTTCTCCGGTTTTTGGCAGGTACCTCTGTTTTGTCATTCCAGAGGACACCGGGGTCGCAGATACCCACTTCGATGCTGAACACCACTTCGGCACTGCGGCTTCATTTTGGGATCCCGATTTGCTCGGTTTGGCCCCGACGTTCATTTCTTATTAGTTTTGTTCAAACTTGGCGGTACCTCTGTTTCAACATCGGGAAGATCCTTTGGGGGGGGAGGCCAGCAATTATCATAGATAACCGGTTTAGCTCCTCCGGAGCCCGTTTTGCTCACTTCCGGGCCAATGTTGAACACCCTAGGCATATTTTCTCCCAACCAAAGCTACATATCTGTGATGAGGGCATCTAGGAGGACCCTAAGGGTTGGTGGTCGGCCAGAAATTCAGGGTTTCATTTTTGGGCCTCTCCTTCAAGCTCTATGTTGTGGCTCCTGCTTCAGTGTTGCCAATTTCCGACCTTGGAACCTTGTTCTACACATCTTGGAGGACACAAAAAGTTGGTGGTCACGAAATTGTTGAGTTCATTTTGAGCCTCTTCTTCAAGCTCTATGTTGTGACTTACCTTGGCGTTGCGATTCCGACCCTAGGACCTTATTCTACACACTTGGGAGGACACTCCTGCATGGTGGTCGGCCAGAAAATCTTCACTTCAATTTTGTGCCATGGCCGGCCGGCCAGGAGGGGGAGCAGGCCCACCACGTGGGGTGGCCTACCACCTCCCACCTTTACTGGCCGGCGACTTCTTGCTTTCGGCCCAATTTGTCAGGATATCTTCCAACATATCCCGGGGCATCCGGGGGATATTTCGGGAGGGAAAGATTGGGTGCTTTCCCTCCCCTTTTACACCCCATTTCTTGTCTATTTGAAGGGCCCTCCCTCTCCTTCTTCAAGGTTGAAAAAAATTGTCTCAAGAGATCATCTTCAAATTCCCCCATTTTCATAGCTCAAAACCTCAAAAAGCTTCTAAGTCCCTAGGTCTTCTCTTCATCAACACCTAACCTCACCATCCCTACTACCATTCCAGCAGCTAGGAAGTGAATTTCAGAGGGTGAGAAGCTACAAATCAAAGCCAAGAATCAAAGAAAGACAAGTCTTCAAGGGTAAGTCTTCAAAACCAACTTTTAGGGCTTTTTCTTGATTTATTTCTATACTCCAATTGGTTGAGAATTGGGGCCCCGACCCCTACTTCTTTTGTGCTTGTTTTGAGCCCCTCTACAACTTTGTAGAAGGGCTCAACTTCATTTGAGGCTTCTAT
Source organism: Camellia lanceoleosa (assembly GCA_025200525.1). NCBI lineage: Eukaryota > Viridiplantae > Streptophyta > Magnoliopsida > Ericales > Theaceae > Camellia > Camellia lanceoleosa. The sequence goes on along the minus strand of CM045766.1, from coordinate 140,331,740 downwards.
GATATACTTGTTTCAATACCTAGCTTTTATGCCATTATCTTGCATGCTAGTTTAGGCCTATTTCCTTTTGTTTTTAGGGGTTCGACCCCTACTGGTTTTGTGCTCATTTTGATCCCCTCTACAACATTTTAGAAGGGCTCAACCTCATTTGGTCATTGTATATACCACCTCCTTCAAATTTCATCAAGTGTGCCATTTTTGCATGCAATTTTTGACCTATTTTTGTTTGTTTTTGGGACTTCGACCCCTACTGGTTTTGGTCTTATTTTGACCCCCTTTACATATTTCATGAAGAAAGTTTTGTCATTTGGTGTGTGCATTGCATGTCTCATGATATAGCCTATTTGGAAGCCTACTTTGCATGGATTTTATAGCATGTTTTTATTCTGATTTTGAGGATGTCATCTTCTGAAATTGTGCTTATTTTTATCTCATCTTCAATGTTGTAGAAGAAAGTTTGTCCATTTGGGGTTTGCATATATCACTTGTCTCAATACCCCTCTTTTGGCCACTAACTTTGCATGCTATTGTTGATCTATCTATGCTTGCATTTTGGCCATGTTTGTTACTGAAAAATGCCATATTTGGGACTTCCTTGCTACTGTTCTTGCTGCCATGATCATATTTTGCATGTATAGCATGGCTATAGGCCATTTCGGGGCTTAATTTCACACTTTCGGGATGAATGCATGCTTCGAGTGTCGTTTCGAATTGTTTCGGGGCTGTTTTCCCCTTTATTTAGGTGCTGAAATTCCATTGCTATGCTTGCATATCATTTCCCATGCCATTTGTATCATTTTTGCATTGCCTCGGTTTGCGTGCCAATGGCACGACTTCGAGGCACCTCATTCTTATCATTCCGGCCTATGTGGCGTGGTGAGGCTATCTCATGTTGGCATAAGCCCAATTTGCATTTTCATGCTTCTACATCATTGCCCGATTTGCGTGTCGCGGACACGCGCGTTTCGAGGACTTTTGTTTTATCCGCGGCCTCCTATGTGAGTGGTGAGGCTCTCCCATGTTGGTATAAGCCCATCATTGCATTCCGTATGCCATCTCGTCTCATTTATCATCGCCTCGGTTTTGCGTGTCCGCGCACGCATTTCGAGGCACTTGCCGGTTTTATCCGATTTTCATTTTCATCATCGCCCGGTTTGCGTGCCTGTGGGCGCGCATTTCGAGGCACTTCGGTTTTATCCATTTTTGCATCGCATATCATCACCTCAGTTTGCGTGTCCGCGGACACGCATTTCGAGGCACTTCGGTTTTATCCGATTTTCTCATTGCATCCTCGCCTCGGTTTGCGTGCCCGTGTGCACGCATTTCGAGGCACTTCGGTTTTATCCGATTTTTTCTATTTCATCATCGCCTCGGTTTGCGTGCCCGTGTGCACGCATTTCGAGGCACTCTGTTTTATCCACTTGGCATTGCGTATGCATCTGTCTCGGTTTGCGTGCTCGTGTGCACGCATTTCCAAGCACTCTATTTTATCCGCTTGGCATTGCGTATGCCTCCGCCTCGGTTTGCGTGCCCGTGTGCACGCATTTCGGGACATTCTGTTTTATCCGATTGGCATTGCGTATGCCTCCGTCTCGGTTTGCGTGCCCGTGTGCATGCATTTCGAGACACTCTGTTTTATTCGGTTTGCATTTCATCATTGCCTCGGTTTGCGTGCCAGTGGGCACGCATTTCGAGGCACCTCATTCTTATCATCCCGGCATCCTATATGAGTGTGGCTGAGGCCCCCTTCATGTTGGTATAAGCCCATCGTTACATTTCGCATGTCATTCCGGCATCCCATGTGAGTGTGGCTGAGGCCCTCTCATGTTGGTGTAAGCCCATCATTGCGTTTCGTACCTTTATGTCATCGCCTCGGTTTGCGTGCCAGTGGGCACGCATTTTGAGGCATCTCATTTTCATAGCATTGCGCATGCTAGGGTTGTATGTTAGTTGCATTTCATGCATATCGAGGATATTGCACGGGAAGCGAGGCCGTTTCAGACTCCGAGTGACGCGGAGCGGGTCTCAATTCCCAAGTCACCGACACTCCGGATCACCCATGATGGAGTTAGGTTTTGTTGTATCATTTATCTGCATTCATCTGATATTGAGTTGTGCAATTCGGTTCCTCGGCCATCATGCATCGATATGCGTGATTGGTGGCACGAGGATCGAGGCATGCATATATTTGTGAAATACACTGCTGTGCCCTTTTCCTGCTCTCTGTTGCAGCAAAATCCAGAGTTAGTGACTTTTGAATTAAGCGCATTTAGAAATCTGCAACGAGGCTAATCGGGGCATCGGTGGATTTCAGCGCCAACATACATCATCTATCGAAGCAAAGCGCACGGCTTGCATGCCGATTCGCTTTCTTAGTTAATTGTTAATTAATTAGAAATTTGTATATTTATTAGATTTGTATTATTGATTTGTATTATTTATTCGGACCCTCTGCGCGGGGGCATAAATGTAATAAGGGTGTGTGAGTGTGATGTATGTCTTCCAACCCCCATTTCTTTCTCCCTTTTATTTACCTGCTTTGTTGGTTAGATATAGGGCATATTTCAATTAGCATAATGATGATGACATGTTTGCATCATTCATCTGTTTGCATGCACTGCTTTCGGCGCATCATACAAACTGCATCTGTATTTCAATTCCAAGTTGAGTACTTGATAGCTGTTGCATCTCATATGCCATATTTAGAAATAGCCGAGCCTGCTATAGTTTGCATCTTTGCATGTGTTGCATTAGGCAATTTTGTGTATTTAGGATCATGCATGATTTCTAATCAGTTTTTTGTTTTGGCTTGGAGTACTCGGTGAGTTTTATGCTTTAGCACCCTTGCATGCGTGTGAGTGTTGCCATGATAGCATGCTTACCATGAGGCTATGTGCTTAAGTGATATAACTGCCTTGGATGCCTGTGGGTGGAGGTTGAGTTATCTGAATTGGGACAATTCATCGAATGTTTGTTTTAAGCCCACTAGATAGTGGCAAAATCATGTTTTCTAAGCCCACCTGAGGGTGGCAAATCCACGTCTTAGCCTACTTGCGGGTAGCACCATCAAACCATTTTCAAACAAACAGGCATGAAATGTTTTGTTCCAATTCAGGCGATTCAGTCTATACTTGTATGCTGTGCGCATCACATAGTAACCTAGGCTAATAACCGGAATAAGAATGAACAAAGTTTTCAAAAACAGATATCGTGGTTAGTAGAGGCCGGTCTTTGACCGGGCGAGAGGGGGTGCTCACGATGTGACCTTCCCTAATCGTACCCAAGTTCCCGAGCCAACTTTGGTGATGACGGACACGTGGCCTTTTGGCACCGAGTTAGGGTTTCCTAAATTTCCCATTTAAAAAATATTTAGGTGGCGACTCGTTATCCAAAAGCGATCCATGTTTGGCACTTCTTTCAAAAAATCTGTTTTCCTTCAAAACGATTTGCCGGATTTGGACTCTTTGGTTCAAGATTGAGAACCGCAACAAAATCGAGTCCGAACTGTAGCGAGGTCCCTCGCGGGCGTTGTTACACTAATGTAAGAAATAGCACATTTTCTTGTAATGATGGCCCTTTTCTTTGTTATGTATTATATCTTTCTGTGCAAGTGACACCGCAAGGATTCTGGGCCACTATGAATGCTAGGGGCAAGGGGGCCGACCTGAACAAGGCCGGGCTGATTTTTCTCGCCGATATAGACATGGACCGCATAAACAGTTGGTCCCAGTGAACTAATTGGTGTATTCGCGTAAGGGCCGAGCTGACTTTTGCTTGACCAACCTAAATGGCCGAGCGGATTTTGCTCGGCCAAAAAGCAATGTTGGTGTTTTGTCCAACTAATAGGAGCCGAGCTGACTTTGCTCGGCCAAGAGATGTGTTGGTGAATTGGCCAACTTACAAGATCCAAGCTGGCTTGGCTTGGGCGAAGGTAATGTTGGCGTCCTGTCCAACAACAAGGCCGAGCTGATTTTGCTCGGCCGAAGTCGTGTTGGTGATTTCCCTAACTTCCTACTAGGGCCGAGCTGATTCCTGTCCGCCTAAATACAAGACTTAAAGTATTGTCAATGCCCAAATGGCGGAGGTAATTTTTGCTCAAACCGAGCTGATTTTGCTCGGCTCATGAAAATGTCTAGGTTCATTCGAACAATCAAAGAGCCGAGCTGGTTTAAGTCCAAGCAATTCTGATTTTAGCTCAGCATATTGCACGGTAAAGCCGACCTATCAGTTGTGATTTATTAGAGTTTAAATCGAGAAATTTTTGTAAGTAACAATCGAACAGTAATAGAAGCCGAACGAGCAAAGTGTTGAAATTTCATTGATCAGGGAGGTTCATTACAAAGTGTGGGGCTTAGCCCGGTTACATCAAAAACAAAGGAACGAAAACAAAAGAAAACAAGCAAAACAGGAAGGGAAATCATCAGTCCAACTCTAGGTCGACTGTCTGCTCGGTTGCCCCGACGGTCTGCTCGCCGATCTAATCATTTTGCTCGGGCAGGTTGTCCTCGGCCTCATCGTCAGCGCCTTCCACCCCGGCAACCTCCCGATCTTCCACTTCATCTTCCGCATCTTGAGATGCTTCAGTAGTGGTTTGCTCGGCTTGTTACGCGGCGGCGGCTTCCTCCTCAGCCTCTTTCCTTGCCTCAGCGATGAGCCGGTTTTGAGCAGCACTGGCGTACGCCTGCATATAGACCGGGATATAGGCTGCAGGGGGGTTTATGAACATATCAACATCCTGACCGAGGCCAACTTTTTCCACGGCCGCTTTCCAGCCGCACTAGAAAAAGATGTCCTTGGTCGCCTGAACCTGATGCTCGTAAGTCTTCTCCCCCTAAGCGTATCCCCGGTCTTCGGCGTCTTTCACAGCCTTGTCCCTCTCCGCCTTGTGGGCATCGCGCAGCTTGCGGAGCTCGGCGAGATACCAAGCTTTGGTCGACTTCACGGCCTGCTGTTTGTCAGCTTCAGCTCGGTCGACTTTTTGGCGCAGGGTGTCTCGCTCGGCCTCAAGGGCTTCCTGCGCGGCCTTGAGTTTGGCTATCTCGGCCTCTTGGGCCTTATTCTCGGCTATGGCATCCCGCAGACTCTACCGGACTTTGATCATCCGGTCATGGACTAAATAGTTCTTTTGCGCGGCCTAAAAATAAGTGAAAGATTGTGAGTATTCGGGAAACCGAGCAAAAACCGAGCGAAAACTTGGAAGCAAAGAATGGAGAACTTACTAGCACTATGGATTTTGCCGCCGAGCAGAGGACCTTCAGGTCGGAAAACTCATCGTGTTTTTTTCATGTCGGCGGGCAGGATCAACCCCTTGGTCAAGTTAAAACCAAGCGAGTAGTCCTTGTCGCCAGAACCGAAGTCTTCTGCGGCTTAACACGGTATTTGAACTCGGGAACCCAGACCGGGGGGGAGGCGGGGCTCTTGGATGGCCCGGTCCGTGGTTGCTCGGTCTGGTCCCCTAGTTAGGCGGAGGCGTGATCGGTCGATTCTTCATCAACCAAATGTTGCGCAGGCTGGCCCTTCCTCTGCCTCTTCCTTGGCCGACCAGCTGCTTGCTCGCTGGCCAAAGCTAGCACAGCCCCTTCAGTTTGCCCGGCTGGGGTGTAGGATGTTCCCCTAGTCGCCTCCGGTGGTTGGGACTCACCTTCCTCGCCGTGATCATGGACTTGATTGCCCGAATCTTCGCCATTTCTTGCTCGGTGGTAAGAGGGACAAGTCTGATCGCGGTAAATTTGGGTCGGGCTCTGGTGATAGAGCACGAAGGAAGTCGGTGACCCAGCTTTTGCGCGGTGCCCTGTAGGTGTAAGTCGGTTCGAAGCCGAGGAGCTTTGAGGCTTCTCTTTCTTCTTCGGGATGACGTAATAGGACGCGAATGGCCTCTTGGTTAGCCCGGTTGTAGTCCTCTGCCAAGTGCTTGGAATCTGCAAAAAGAAGGCAAGCGTTAGACCGGTAAAACATAATAATGAAATGCAGAAAGAAGATAGTACGATCAGCCGGGCTACTCACCAGCACTGCCAAAATCTTTCCTAATATACCATTCCGGTATGGGTGCCTCGGTGTCCTCATAATTACCGAATACCGAGAGGAAGTTATCGTCGTTGGTTTCTTTGTCTGGATTGCCTTCGATGAGTTTTGCTCGGCCCTTCTTTACCTTAAGGTACCAGCAAAACCCATCCTTATTTTTGCTAAGGCTATACTGGTGGAAAATTTCAGCGAGGCCGAGATTGAGACCGAGCCTCCAATTCAGCTCGGCGACTCCGTTTATTATTTTGTACGTGTTGTTGGAGACTTGGGTCAGGCAAAGCCTTGTCTGCCTCAAAAATTCGCAGATCAAGGGTTGGATGGGGAAGCGAAGCCCTCATTCAACAATAGATACGACCGTGAAGGGGCACCGGTCTAGGTCTCCCCAAGGGGTGTCTCCCTTTTTGGCGAGTTCTAAGACGACATCATCCGGGATGTTGTACTCCCTTCGAAACTCGGCCATCACACCGGGCGAGCTCACCATGAATCGGTACTTCCCCATCTACCTCGGTTTTATTGGGTAATTAAATTTGTGTCTCGGTCAAAAATGTTGGTGTGTTTGCTCGGTCTTTGAACTCCACCAGTGATAGTGCTGGACTAGCCTGGTCGGTCCTAGTTTGTTCTGCATTGTTAAAAAATAATTCCAAGGGTTAGCACGGCATAAATTGCACGGCTCCTATTGGAACAGGCTCAGTGAAAGGATTACAAGTGTTTGATAGGTGCGACCCCTATCTTGGCTAGACTACTTGGTCGATTTCCTAGTTCGGTTCCAACTCTCCACTTCCGGCTCGATCAAGGCCCAAGAAGGAGATTCGAACAGGATATAGCTCGGTTCAGTCCTACTTGTCGATCTAATTTGGTATTCAGCTCGGTTGCGGCATCGACGGGAAGCCACAAACTAGTTTTTGCTCGGCTGAGGCTCTACCTATGGATCTAAATGAGCATCTAGCTCGGTTGTGCACAGTATTCATCCTGTTCTTCCTATTCATCCTAAGTTCGAGGTTCGTTCATTCGAACCAAGGAGAAACAGGGGCACGAAGGCCCCATGTACCCCTCCAGTTCTAGTTTGCCCTAGGGTGTGCCCATACCCCCCTTGAAGGAGATATTGGAAGGTTCCAAGCATAAAAGATTGAAGAACCTATATGAAGTTACGGTGATGGAAATGGAAAAAGCAGTGAAGGGATAAAAAACTTACCAAAAGTGGATGTGAAGTGAGGTGGGCCTCGAGAGCTCGAATGTAGCGTCAGAAATGGAAAGAATGAGCAAGTGGGGAGCGACGGCAGCAGGGATGAGTATGTAAGAATTAGGGTTTTGGCTTGGGGGCGTAGATGAATAGTAGAAGAGGAGAATGACCCTTCGCGTAGGGTTTAAAGAAGGGAGGGAAACCCAAACGGCTGCGCCGTTTGAATTCTGCGCGTGCAAGACAGCTAGGGCGTACGGACCAATGGCGTGAGGCTACGTGGCACTGAAAACGTGGTTGTCAGTACGGCTGTACGACCTTTGACAAGACTGCTGAAATGACGACCGACCAAATGGTATAGCTCGGCAATGGATTCGGTGCCAATTACGCTCCACTCAGTGCCGGCGCGACTCGAGGGCTATAAGCTCGGTCATGGAAGTAATCCTAATCACGATTAGCTCGGATGGAATTAAGGGGCAATTGAGAGGGGAGATTTGCACCGTTAGTACGGCTGAGCTACGGTAGCATGGGTCGTGAGAGACCTCACGGTGCCGCGCTATCTCCTCTACTAACACGGTCTGTGGTCTGTGGAGCACGGTCAAAGAGAACCGGACGACCAAGCACGAACCAAGGCTTGACCGAGCTGCGGCATTTGTCGATGCGCGTGTTGGTGTCCGGCAACCGAGCTCAGAGTGACCCGGACTAGATTGAGGACACGACTAGGACCGGCTTGCCTCTACTCGGTCGGCCGAGATAGACGGACTTCGTATAATTGGGAATGAAGGTAGAGCGGGGGGAGGCCGGCATGCCTCGCGACCGTTTAGCCATGATGAACCGGTCAATAACAGCTCGGTCATGATCATCACCCTTTGGCCCCTTTGTCAAGGGACAGGTCGGCGGTTCATAGCATGGTTATGTGCTTGTGATGGCAATTCGCCACCGCAAGGGGTAGGCCGGTCGTGGTACTCCGGCTAAGCGTGCCACCTGGGCCAATGGCGTGAGGGAGAGGAAATCTGCTCCAGGCACGCGCCGATACCGTTTGGCAGTTCTGCATGTACTGGTCAGAGGACTAAACCTTTACACTTGTAAGGTGGGGAAAAGCGAGCACTGCCACCTGTCCAGGGAAGGACGACAGAGGTAGTGCGCGCACAATCTTGAGGTTGCATGGCCAGCCTAGAAATAAGGAGGAAGACGAACGTTAGAGGTATGCAACTTGAAATCATTATGGCCATCTGAAATACTCTCTCTCGAACAGTCTCCTTCTTCTTCCTCTAGTGGTCTGACTTGATCGTCGGAGGGTCTATCTGGCACACCACCGCCGGGTAGCTCACCGTTTCTGTGTTGCTAGGTTAGACGCCGTCAAGAGAAGCTTGGAGCCCAAGGAGTACGAAAAGCAGAGGATAATTCGCCCCCGTACATAAATATTAAATTTAAAAATTTTATCTTTTTTTTTTCTTCTTTTGAAATCTCAAATTGTTGCTCCCTCTCACTCGTTTACATAGGTGAGTTGACAGACAATTTGTGATAGTAAGAGAGAAGGTTGGGGGTGGCATATTTTGCAATAATGGATTGGAGGAGTCGTGGTGGCGGTGAGAAGTAAAGTGAGAGAAGGGTTGGGAGGGTAGTCGGAGATAGGAATGACTATTTTAATTCGATCTGCGGGAGTTTGTTCATATCCATTGAATGGGGTATATATTATCTACCCTGAAACTTATATGGGGAAACGGTGAATTATATTTTGGTCATCCACGACGAAAGTGGAGTGGGGGTGGGTATTGCCTCTCTCGTTCCAAATCCCACCCAATATAATTAATAATATATATATATATATATATATATAAAATATAATTAGATATAAGAAAATAATATTAAAAATCTGTGGTTCTGTTTAAATATAAATAAATAATAATCATAAAAGTCTCATTGTTTATATATATGGAAATAAGAAAAATTATTTAGTGTGTTAAGGATTTAAATAATTCTAAATTTTTTTGACTATTTGAAATGTGGTCAGGTATTTGCGGGGGCATGGATGGAGTTAAAAAATTCTACTCATAGCGAGGGTAGGGCAAGGACCGGATAGAGTTGGTCCATGGAGATGGGGGCGAGGAATGGCAAATTTGCCCGTAGCCATCCCCAGTTAGAGGTGGTTTCAATGGGGGTTGGATGTGATGGTAATTGTGGATTAGAGTTTGGAGATTAAGGAGAATATATAGAGAACAAAAAGTATAAGGATAATACCACTTTTTTAATTTATGAGAGCGTAAATAGATTAAAAAAGTGCAAAATGAATATAACGATAAAATTTCATAGTATAAATATAATTTTTTTTAATAAAATTATTAGGATAAATTACACTTACATTCTCTAAAATATGACATTTTTGTCACAGTCTCAATGTTCTTTAGGGTTTGATTGGCAAATGGTATTGAATGGAGATTTGGTGGCCAGATTTGAAATTATGTACAGAGTGGAAGGATGTGGTGGTGCAAAAGCGGAAATGGAAGGGGTGAGAGAGGGAAAACACGATTGGAGAAAGGAAGGGGATAGGTTGTGAGAGGGGAAAAAAGAAATGGTAGTAATCATAAAGATAGGGGTAATGATAGTTAAAAGAGAAATGAAAAAACAGGAAGGATTTGTGCTCAAGTTCATGGTAGGATCATAATGGACATTTAGGATGGCTTTGGAAAGTTAGTAAAAAATTAATTTTTTAGTTTTTTTTAGTTTATTTTGTTTTTTTGTGAGTAAATTATGTGAGAAATGATGTAATCTAAAATTGATAAAAAGCTAAAAATTAACTTTTTATCAACTTTCCAAAATAGCACTTACTTTGATGGTTGTTGAATAAATAGCGATGGTAATATTGTGTGATTAAGTTTAAATTTAAAATATATGTGAAGTGAAAAAAGCAAGGGTGAATATATGTTTACAAATTTATTAAATTCAAGTAGATAATGGAAATGGATGAAAACTTTAAATTAATGGCAATTTAAAATTTTGAAGTTTGAAGTTGAAATTGTTTAAGTGTCAAAACTTTAATCTATTATTGAATAAAAAAAAAAAAAAAAAAAACTTCAATATATTTTTAGCAAGGGGTCATGGTTGGTAGCTCGAAATCCCTCCCCCCAATCCCCCGAACAAAAAACGACGCCATTTTTGGTTCGTTTTTTTTTTTTTTTTTTTGCAGATCAGAACCAGGAAGAAAGAGAAGGAGGAGGAGGAGGAGGAGGAGGAGGAGGGACTAGAGAGGGCATAATATTCGGGGGAGGAGGAGGTGGAGTTGGAGCTGCTGCCACAGCCGCGACGAAATGTGGCAAGGAGGCGACGACGACGGCAAGGCTCAAACCCTCTTCTTCCTTCTTCTTCTCTCTTTCTCTCCCTCTCCCTCTTCCCCTGCATTTCAGTTTTAGACTGAAAATAGAGGAAAAAAAATAAAAAAAAAATTTTAATACCCAAAACGACGTCGTTTTAGACATTAAAAAAAATTCGGGAGAGAAGTCTCGTGCTACCAAACATTATTCTTTTAGCAAGTGTACTACTAAAAAGATTGTGCGCGAGAGAAGAAACTCCACGTTGGAGGGAGGGGGCGCGAGGGCGAGGCGTGACCAGGGCACCGTAAATACTCGTTCACACGAGCGAGTCGACGCAATCCCTACTTCAGATCAGAGAAACCAAACTCTAATACTCCATAGCCATAGTCCAAAACCAAAGCAAAAGCCATGTGGAGAAGACTCTCTACACAGCTCCAACGCTTCGCCGCCGCCGCCAACATCTCTTCTCCCCGGCGGTCTCCGTCGCCGTTTCGGCCATCCACCATACTCTATTCTCGCTCCGTCGGTTCTAATTACGGTACAAAGGTTTGTTAGGGCTTTGTTTAAAGTTTATTTCGCTGTTAATTGCTTTTTACGGTTGTCAATTTGGTTTAAATGATTGATTGATTTGATCTAGAGATACTGCTATTAGCTGATTCTAATATAAACATTCAATTATGTTATTAAAAGAAAGAAACTGAAGGATAATTTCCAGGAAATCTCGCATAGCTACAACAATATGATCTGATATTATAGACTCTACAATTTGTTTGATAAAGTTATGGATTCTTATATGTAACACACCCACAAAGCTTATTGGGTCTTGTATCCACCGTCCACACTAATATAGCAATAAGCATTTCTGAGGCCTCAATATTTAGATTCAATATTTTGCTTTTTGAAGGCCCGAGAGAGTAAACTTGGGACTGAGAATGATGGGTTGAGCAGCGGTCATCTAGGCACCCACCCCAATAGCCATCTGGGAAACATTATGGAGAAAGAGAGTTGAAATGGCTAAGAAATAAATCTAATTCATTGGATAATTTTAGATAACATAAAATATGTTGTTGACGGTTGTCCATTGAAGATCAATTGGGCTATGTACAAATTGGGAGACCTGATCTACTGGAAAGGAGATTTTTGGTAATGCTCTCTTTACCCATAACTCAGTTATCATCTGTCTTGAAACGTTAAGAGACTCTATTATTCTACTGACGAGCCATTTTCTTCTCAATTCAGTTCTCCTCCATTCCCTCCTATGCCTTTAAATTTTATTTAATTTTATTATTTTATTTTTTTTGGCTATTTCTCTATTTGCTTCAAAACCAAAGGATTCCCTTTGTTTGAACTTAAAAAAAAAAAAAGCCCAAATAATACACATTAATGTGTGTTTGGAAGGAAAAAGATTGGGAACATACCTAACTTTTGGTATAGTGCACAAAGTGGTTGCCCCGAGATTTTAACCCATAATCTCAGGGTTATTAGGCCAAGATTCCTTTTGTTTGAATTGTTTCATTTTTATTCATGTTTCTCGAATTTTCAAAGGACTTACAATCAGAGAAACTACTTGGGATCTTGATATGTTCATAGTCATCTGATTCTAGATTTCTTGGATCCTTAATCATAAAATTGTAAATAAAATGGTTGCATTGTTAAACTCCACTCAGAAAACCAAAAAAAGGGTTTTCTTGAAATTTTAAACCACAAGTGTGTGGTTTTATTTTTAGAGCAAATAATTTTTGATGGCCATATAAGTGATACCTGTTAATATTTTTTCTTTAATTGTTGGTAGGCAGCTGGATCCTTTAACCACCATAGGATGCAATACTCAACTACCATGCCGAATGATCTTGACATACACGAGGACTTTAGACCCACTAATGAGCTTGAGAGTTCTGGCCTTTCTTTGAAGGATATTGTAGAGTAGGTAGACAGTAGTCATCTATACCTTCTGTATTAGAGATACTGAGCCTCAAGTATTTTCTCTTTTAATTATCAAGCAAAAAAATTTAGCTGTTTATTTGTTAAGAGTGTTTTTATTGATTGTTTTTAGCTTTTAGCATAGGATGTCAAGGACAACCCGCTGATGCTTTACATGAAAGGGGTGCCTGATCTTCCCCGATGTGGATTCAGCTCACTAGCAATAAGAGTGTTGAAGGAATATAGTAGGTGTTCTCTTTCTTAGTTTTATGACTATTTTTGTACATTCCATTCCCTGGTTCAGTTCAGCAACGGTGTCTTTTAAATGAGCTTGGATGATTTACCCTTGTTTATGTGGTCCATAGTGAGTATTTGGTTTAGTCATGTCTGGAAAATGAAAATTGAAGTGCACTATATTTGCAGTTGAATAAATGTGAGAGGCTATATAGTTATAGATGACCATTTAGTTTGCCTAAAAGTTTAAATAGGGAAATACAAGAAGGTGACACAATAGAAGCATTAAATGAGTAGCTGACTTGAGTTATACATGATAGCTGGGGTTACATTTGGATATCCTGTTTGTTGAACTTTGATTTGACCTTGCACTTTACTGAATTTGAGCTGACCTTGCTCTTTACTTACTTGACTGCTTTAGGTTACTATGGCATTCTTACCATCTATGAAGCATCGACACGTCCCCAAGGCCTGCGTACGAGTGTCGGACATGTGTTGGACACGGACACGCGTCAAACACGTGTCCGACACTCTCTCTAACGTGTCCTCTTTTTTTTTTTTGAATTTTTCCAGTCGGACACACCATGGACACGCTGTGAAACTTTCCGGACACGCATGAGGTGGGAGGAGAGAAGACAGAGAGAGAGAGAGATCGAGGGAGGAGAGAAGACAGAGATCGAGGAGGAGAGGAGACAGAGAGAGAAAGAGAAAGAGAATGAGACAAAGAAAGAGATCGAGGGAGAAGAGGAGAGGAGCCCTAACCTGTTCAGATCAATTGAAGAAGTTGAGGTATTCTTCGTCTGCTCTCTTCTTCTCCTCCTCCTCTTCGTCTTCTATCTACATCTTCTTCTCCTCCCTTTTCTTTGTCTTCTCCTATTCTCTCACTCTCTCTCTCTCTGATTTCACTTTCCCCTATTTTGTTTCTCTTTTTTGTTTTTTTCCCATTTTGCTGATTCACCCGTTACCCTCTCTCTCTCTCTCTCTCTCTCTCTACTTCTTTTTTTGTCCTTATTTTTGTTAAATCTAAAATTCATAAAATAAATTATTTTTATTTAAAAAACTTATTTTTTATTAAAAAAATTAAAAAATATGTTTATTAATTTTATTATTATTGTAATTGTATAAAAATTAATGATTTCCTTTTTATTTTAGACGTATAATAAATAAATGAAATTATATATATTAAACGTGTTCCCAGCGTGTCGTGTTTCCCATTTTTTAAAATTTGCGTGTCCCCATGTACGTGTCCGTGTCTGTGTCTGTGTCCGTGTCCGTGTCCGTGCAACATAGCTTACCATTGATATGCCTTTTGTAGATGTTCCTTTGGCACCGTTTGTTTTGGGGTGTTATGGATGGAAGGAGATTAGGATGAAGGTAGGGTTATTTAGTATTGTGTTTATTTGTAGAGTTGGGGAGGGGATTAGGATGGAGGAGGGGTTATAGATGGAGGTTGGAAGGGGGATTGGGATGGAGGAGGTAGAGGTGGAGGTGGAGGTGGAGGTGGTATTAGAAAAATAGTGAGAGGATTAGAATTTTTTATATTTTTTACATATTGGGAATTTTTTTTAAACATTAATGTTTAATTTTTTATATTTTTTTATTTGTTTTATTATTTTATATGAAAATAATTTAACAATTCCTACACTAACAACTATCATCAAAACAAACACAATTTTACTTAATCCCCTCACTATTAATTCCTTCACTATGAATCCCCTCTATTCTACTTCTGAAAACAAACCGGGCCTTTGAGTGCTAGAAACATATTGGAAGATCCTGAGCTTAAGAATGCTGTCAAAGCATACAGGTAACTTAGTGCTTGGTATTATACTATTTAGAACACTCATTTAGCATTGCTATACATCTACGGAGCATTAAGAGCCTTCTGCTCATGTACAAGGCACCCTCCCATTGGCACTTCTTAGTAACACAAGATGTACTCAAATTACGGTGATAATTAACATTTGTTGTACCTGAATACCCTTCACCTTGTGGTTGGCCTTATTGGCACCATATCATTTCCAACTCAGACAAGGGATTGTCAAGTGGCAACCCATACTGGCGCGTGTCATCTTCCAAAATAAGCTATTGGGGTTGTGAGTCTAGCCCAAGCAGGGGCATAGAAACCACCGAGTATGTTATCTTGGCTAGCTAACATGCTCAATGCCTTAGCTTTTAGCCATTGCACCACAAGATGAACCAACATAGGGCATCCCGAGGCGTGGCCCGAGCACAACATAATTGTGTTGAGGTTTCGAGGCATCCTTGCTCGACTAACTGTGCTTGGTAGCACCATGGCTCTGTATCCCATTTGGCTTGGCTGAGGGGGCCTCTGCCAGCCATGACCCTACTATGTCTCGTCTCCTCTCTCCATAAAGCTGTCTCCTACGGATCAAGACATATCCAACACCATCATCCAATACCTTGATGACCTAGGTTCGGTGTTGGGCCTTGGAATCTTTGCTTGGGGCATCATTGGATGTATGTGGCTTAGAGGCTAGAGTTAGGGATTCATTTTGGTGCCTTTCCATCCCCCTACCCCGAGGGTGTCTGCACCTTGATCAGTCTTAGAGAGACAGGTGCTTTAATGGAGACATGATATTTTGGAAATTGTATCATATGCAACACTGAAGCCCCCAATCATGCCTACATTGTTGCTCTTATGATACAAATCCCAAGATTTGATCTTAGGATGTAGAGGTGGTTGGGATACCTCATTCTTGTTGAAACAAGGAGGGTCAGCTACCTCTCCAAGAGTGAGCTGGCTTCCATGGTTTGACCATCCTATGTAAGGAGGGCTCTATACAGACGTTGAAGCATCACTACCGTTTCAACCATCTTTACCATCTCTGGTATACGGCATGACCTCTGCACCGCCCTCCTTTCTCTCTTCTAAGGCTTCTTGATCTCTCACCTCCTCCCTCATTGGTGATTACCTTGACATCTCAGTACCCGCGTTCTTCCCAAAAGACCATCTGTAGGCCACCTCAACAAATACCACCCACAACATTTTTGTTTGTAATTGGGATGTTTGGGTTTGCACCAGGGACAATGTTTGTAATAAGTTGGGATCTTAGTTTACATGTTTTATTTACATTCAAGGTGTATGATTGCATGTTTTCTTAATTCAAACTGTGTTTTTTGGCAATTGTCCTTGTGCTATAGAACTAGAATTAGCTGATGTTACTGAATGTTCTCTTACTGGAAACAATGTATTTTTTGTTTTTGTTTTATTTTGATTTGGTTTTGTTTTCTAAATTGCGTTGAGGCAGAAAATTTGTTCCAAGAAGCATGATATTGGAATCGGAGAGTATATCCATTTTAGTTCAACATACTGTGGCAGCAATTCAAAGAATTTCCTTAGGCGGCATTTGAGTAGCATTCATTTCAAGTGGATTTAGAAATTACTTAATTGAATGATCCATATCCAGCAGTGGCTAAGAATACATGGCCACAGCAACATATGTTCAGAAGCCCGTTAACACTTCTTCAGACAAGTTTTAATTGATCAAATTTCCTGCCATTTCAACTTTTAATATTTAGGCCTTGTTTGGGAATTGGTTATTTTAGTTGCCTTTTTGGCTCTTTACGAAACGGCATGTAAAAAAGTAGAGAGAGTGATATGATTGGGTGTTTTGTTTTCAAAAGATATATGAAATATGAAATGGTTGAGATTCAGGTATATGAAATATTTTTTTCAAAAGATAGGTTAGTTTGATAGGGACATGGCCAAATCTTGAATGAATTTTTTAGGATGCTGTTTATGTCAAATATCCACGATGTTGCCTGTGTATCAGTTACACATGTATTTGGGATTATTTGTGAAAAGTGCGCTCAGTTGTCATATTTTAGTGATACAAATTAATATCAAGAAGCAAACATTTGCAAATGGAATTGCTGTTTGAGCCATGTACTGATCATTACCTAGCAACCTATTTGGTCCAAAGTGGTTGATAAAACATGTAGTTTGTTTGTACTAGTTTCAATTAGTCTCATGGTCTATCCTTACAGCAACTGGATCATATTTGTTTCCACAAATATTTATCAAGGGGGAGTTCATCGGAGGGTCAGACATCATTCTCAACATGCACCAGGTATTATCATATCAAATTTGTTCTTCTTCTTAAGCCTGGGATACATCATACATTGTTTTGGCAGTGTGATCTGTCATGTAGACTGGCAAGCTGAAGGAAATGCTTAAAAATATTGCTGCCAACCAGGAGAGATCGGAGTAACTCATGATTGTTGGCCATGTATAGTGACGGAAGAGTTTGGAGTTGTCTTTGATGTTTTAATTTCCTTGAGGTAATATAAGTATGTTAAATTTATGTCCTATTAACACACCCTGCTTTAGCGGGAAGTTCATGCACAGAGTCACTCCTTTTAAATTTGTTGAACTACAAATAATTGTCGACTTAATCCAATAATGGTTCGCGCATGTATGAATTCAAAAATTGTACATGTATAGCATTATTCCATGAAAATTTACACTGAAAATTATATATATTACTGCACTCCACCTTTTATTTTGGTGTAAGTACAATGAAACAACTCAAGCTGGTACAATATTTAGCGCGATACACACAGCACAACCAAAGGAAAATTTCTGTGTGTCTCTCTTCAAATCTAATAATACATGATCACACTGCTGCTTCTTATTTCTTCAATTCAGAGGACTGCAAAAATTCACGACTGACAGGAAGAATCTATCTATCCACTAGTCGTCGCAATTTCAGGGGTACTGACATGCTCAACAATGACTTGATGATGATAATGTTCCTTGCCGCGACCTCCATGTTTGCCATGGCAATGGTGCCTTTTGCCAGGACTGCAACCACTGTGACCATGATGTATCCCACCATGATCGTGATGTGTTCCAGAGTGACAACCACCGCGGCCACCATGTCCGTGATCACCATGACTATGTTGATGAATATGATGTCCCCAGCCATGACCGTGGTGTTGGTAAATAAGATATCCCCAGCCGTGACCGTGATTCCCTCCGCCGTGACAAGCTGCACCTCCCTGATGTCCACTGGGGCTGTGGTGTCCTAAGTCGTGAACACCGTGACAGAATGGATGATGATGTTCGCCGTACCAAGACATCTTTGTTGTTGAAGTGTTTGTCTAAATCTCTGAAGATTGCTTGGTGAATGAATATTGTGTGAGGAGTGACAATGCTAGGAGCTCAAATATTTATAGGCAAAATGGGATGAGTGGTCGGTTATGGTTTTACTTGGAATGTACATTTTTTTTTTCCTTGGGGAAGAAGATAACGGAGGAGAGAGACTTATCGATATGAATATGTGACATTTATTCATGTGTATGTCATAAGTTTATTCGTGTTTTGCTAGAAATAATTATGAGATTAAATGACGGTTGGGACTCTCTCTCCTAACAGTCTTTTGCTTCAAATATTGATGAATTCAGATTAGGCGCTGTATAGCTAAGTCACCGACATAGATATAAACATTGAACATTAACATGTCTGGGCGGTTTGTGTTTTTTTATTATTTTTTATGTCGATCCTATTTGGTCGACTGTATGTTGGATTGATTAATTCTTAATTTACCTTAGGCAGTGTTTGAATCAATTTTTAAGTTAAATTTATGCTCAAATTTATTATTTAAACAAAGTCCTGAGATAGATTAACGATATATAGGAAAGTGAAGAAATATGTTATTTCTTTTTTCTCCAGTCTAAATTTAAATTAGAGAGTGCTACCTGGACATGTTGGGTTCACCAAGGGATTTTTTTCAATGATTCAAACTGTTTATTTTATAATATATTTCACGTATTCATGAACAAAATTAGGTTAATTTGGTAAGTGCAATTTATTTACTATTTGTCTCGAAGAAAATAGATGGGCTATTTTGACTAAAAAGATGCTATATTCATTAAGTCGATTAACAGTTTTTAATGATACTAGAAATATATTTCAATTAACAATTATTATAATTTTATTATTATTATTATTATTATTATTATTATTATTGAGAACATATTGTAATTTTATTATTGTATGAGAGAGTAGTTAAAATTTTTTTTCTTTTTTTTATAATTCTGTTAGAATCTCCCTTGGAAGAGCTTAGCTACTTTACTAACTTGTTCCATTAGCTCGGTTTGCTCCTCGTGGTGTATAGCTCACATCTAAACATCTGATTGGGGAACGGGGCAACGCCTAGAAAGCTCTGACGAAAAGGAAATGTTGAACTAAAGCAAAAGTAAGGGCAGTTCTCGCCCTGAGGTGAACAAAGTGGGTAGCTTTTACCCGAGAAGAAAATAAAAAAGAACTTAAAAACCAAACAAACTAAACAAGCCAAACAAGTAGCCATTTTATTAGCAAAGAGTATATAATCAGGCTATTTTCTATAAGTAATATCTGACCAAGTCTCCCATCTTGAGTATTGCAACCCACCCAACTTTGACATCTAAACCTACCTATTAAGACACTTGGATACAATTAGATACTTGTTCAAGAACAGATAGAAGGATGAAAATCAATCCAAAGTCGTGGATTCCTCAATCCCCTGACTCTTTTGTTTGAAAAGAACTTCGGACTAGATGCCACAATCTTGCCTAGTCTTCTGTTTTGTGTCCTTCTACTATTAAGAACCTTTAGTGAGGGAGTTGGATAAAAAAATCCATTTTATTATAGTATAGCAACGTAGTTAAGAATTTTATTTTTTCAATTAATTTTGTTAAATAAAAATTTTTGACAAAGAAAAATATATGTAATTTTTCAAACAACAGGAGGCAATTTATATTTTAAACAAATCTTAAGAGATGTATTTGTAATTTATCCTAAATTTTATAAAAGAACAGATGTATAAAATACAAATTATAACATCTTAAAGTTTTAATCGCCCTATCTAAAAAGAAAGGGGGGAGGGGGTTAATTACAAAAAAAAAATTCTAAAGTTTCACGTGTTTTTCACTCTAAACTCCAGTGTTTTAATTTCGACAAATTAAATCCTGGAGTTCTATTTGTATTTCAATTTGCCTCATTAGTCTATCTCTGTCTGTGTAAGGTAACAACGGGAGTTTAAAGTGAAAAACACTGGAGCTCAAATAAAAAACATGTGAAACCTTAAAATGTATTTTATAATTAACCCTTTTATAATTTTAGTGATTTTAATTTTTGAAAAATGATTAATTACACAAATATCCCACAATCTGTCTCAACCATTCTAATGTGATTTTACTTTTTTGGCAGGAGTTTTGACAAGAGATTTTGAAGTTTGATGTTTCAAAATTTTGTTTTATTTTTTTTTCATCCAGACGTTGAATGTGAATTAAATATGTTTTTACCTTAAGTGGTTTTTTTTTTAAACAACTACTCTTTTTTTTTTTCTTTGAAGTTGCATTTTTTTGCTTATGATTTGATAAATTGATTTGTTCAATTACAAATTTTTTTCCCGTTCAATTTCTTTTGATGCATTTAAGCAAATTTTTAAAGAGTCAAAACATGTAAGGCTTGTTCGGTCTGTGTTTGTAGAATAATTTTGTAGATAAAAAATACGAAAATTTGTTTAGTTTGCTTTTTTTCAGAAATTATTTTGAAAAATTATTTTGGAGAAAGTTTTAAAAAAAATAATTAACTTGATATATATAAAAGAAAGTGATTTTGAAAAGAAACAAACCAAACAAAATTTTAAAATTTTTTTTGAAAAAATTTATTTGATTTGATTACTCTTAAAAATTTATTTGTAGAGAATTTTTTTCAAAAATTTTTCCCAAAACCAAATCAAACAAACCCGTAAAGTTTATTTGATTTTAATTTCAAAATTAATCTTTTTAAAAAATACAATTTAATTTGATAAATTAATTTGTTCCATGAATTATTTTTATTTTATTATATTGTTTATTTAAAAAATACAAAATTTACAGCACAAATTTTTAGCTATTATAAACCATAGTAAAAAGTAAAATGGATTACAAACTCTACATCACCTCATTACATCACCCCATTACATCACCTTAAGTCAAGAAAATGACAGCTAACTAAAGTACAAATCAATGGTAGATCTCTTAAAAAATACAAAAAAAAAAAAAAAATAGAAAAAAGGTGCCGGCAGGGAGACGGAGACCGCATGGACCCCGTGTCCAATATCAAGGAAGATAAGTTGTCATCATCTATTGCATCAAAACTTATCCTAAATTTTTCTTGAATTTTCTCAAGAGGAATTTGTTGTAACTTATCAAATGCCCTTTTCCATTCTACCATGTTTCTTCCAAACAAATTAGAACCCAAAACTTCAAGAGTTAGTGGCAGCCCACTAGCACAATTTACTATACCATTTGCAAGATCTGCATAATTTTCTAATGGATTGATTTCGCCAAAGGCATGCCAACTGAAAAGCTGCAGAGACTCTTCGTGATTCAATTCCTCAGCCATGTATCTTTCATCAACTTTCAGCCCCTTCAACCAGTGCTCATCTCTAGTTGTTATGATGATTCTACTTCCTGGACCAAACCAATCACGATTTCCTGCCAAAGTATTTAATTGACTTAATTGATCCACATCATCAAGAACTATGAGAACCCTTTTAGAATGGAGCCTTTCTTTCATCAAATTAATTCCCCTATCAACACTGCCAATCTTTAGATTCTTTCTCCCTAATAATGCCCAAAGAAGTTGTTCTTGCAATTGAACCAGGCCATTGAGTTGTCCTGCAACTTCTCTTACATTTGCAAGAAAACAACTTCCTTGGAATTGGAGGAAAATATGGTTATACACAGCTTTTGCAATGGTTGTTTTGCCTATTCCACCCAACCCGTATATCCCTATCATGCGAACATCATCTGATCCAATGCTCAACATCAAATTTATGTGTTCAACACGAGACTCTATTCCAACTGGGTGCTTAGCAACATTTAGGAATGTATGGTCCAGTTTACATGAAACCTCTTCAACAATTTTTCGGATGAACTTTGCTTCATGCCTGTCAATTTCGATCCAAATTAAAAGTAAAGCTATTGTATATTACAGAAATCCAAAACCTTACAAACCCCACTCAAAATATGCAGTTAAGAAATGTAAAATTCAAAACATCTTGAACTTGAACTAACTATATTCGATATATATATTTTTTCAAAATATTAAAAACAATAAGGATAGGATTTTCTAGTTAAAGATAAAAATTGATGGCAGCAGCAAAATTAAAAGGATGTTAAAAATTACCCATTAGCTACATTTTGCAAATCCCAGCCTGATAAATTAGCAGCTTCAGAGAGGGCAGCTCTCCTCACCTCCACATTCTCCATCTCATCCACGTAATGTCTTCCAAATGCTTCTCCAAAACACCCTGTTTGGTGCCGTACATCAGATGAAACGACATCGTAGAATATTGGGAGAACTAATTGTCCAAGTGTTTTCTTGCATTCAATGATCTTCACGAGCCCATCAAGGCACCATCTGGAAGAAGCATAGTTTGTTGAGAAAACAATGATGGAGATCCTCGATTCTTCGATTGATTTTAGCAGGGCCGAAGAAATGTCATGTCCTCTTGGGAGTTCATCATCGTCAATGAAGGTGTGAATTCCAGCTTGAACCAAAGCCGCGTAGAGATGATCGGTAAAGTTTTTGCGGGTATCTTCACCTCTGAAACTCAAGAACACGTCATAGCTCCAGCGAGGTAGTGTTGAAGAAGATGAAGAAGCAAAACGAGAAGAGCCATATAGGGTTCTTGTACCAGCCATGGATCAACCCAAGATTAGAGATCAAACGAATTGTAGGGAGGAATACAAGTGAGTGAGCCGGGTGACTCTGCAAAAGATAAGAAAGCGTTATTTGCAAGCACTCCTATCTGAAAAAAATCAACTTACCGATCTAAAAAAAAATAACCAAAGTAGTTAAGGATCTAAGAGAGATGTACCAAAATAATTCTCTTCCTTCTACAAATATTACAAATCTAAGAGATCTCATCAAAATATTTACAGATCTGAAAGAAATCAACCCCAATAGTTACCGATCTTAAAAAAAAAAAACCAAAGTAGTTACAGATCTAAGAGAGATGTACCAAAATAATTCTCTTCCCTCTACAAAATAGTTACAAATCTAAGAGATCTTATCAAAATATTTATAGATCTAAAAAAAATCAACCCCAATAGTTACCAATCTTAAAAAAAAAAAACCAAAGTAGTTCCAGATCTAAGAGAGATGTACCAAAATAATTCTCTTACCTCTACAAAATAGTTACAAATGTGATGCTCTGCCTTCTACTTGTGTTCGTTGATGATGAAGAGTGTCTGACGGTGATGAGTTCGACAAAAATATTGAAGATAATCAAGAGAGGAGAGATTGATGAGAGGAGACGACCATTCTAAGAGACTAGTAATGGAAAGAGAAGCCTGCAAGTGGGGAAAAAAAACAACGAGAGAGATGAGGAAAAAAACCAGGAAGGGCGCGTGGTGGCTGGGTGAAAAGCCTAAAAAAAAAAAAATTGTGAGAGAGAGAGAGATTTCGGAAGGAACAACAAAAATAAAGAAATCATTATAACTCGTAAATTGTTAAATGAAATAATTTGATTATAACTCGTAAATTGTTAAATGAAATAATTTGAATAGTTGATTTAAAATGTATCTCTAATATATTTGAATAATGTTATATATATTAATAAGTGTACTAATTGATGATGTGAAATAATTTAAAAAAATTTAGTATTTGTAATTTATATAATAATTGGGTCAATAATAATATCACAATACATTAATTAATACACTACTTAGTGTATATAACACCGAACATATTTTAAGATATTTTCAAAAACTTTTGTGCCATATTATATATATACTAGTGTATATCCGTACTTAAAGGCACAATGTAAATAATATTGGGATCGAAATATAATTGTAATTTATATACGTATAATGTTAAAATTTGTAGAGTCTTTACCATTTTTTTATTCTTCTTAAATTTTTTTTAACAATTTCGCTTGTGCCACACACTCTGTAGAATTCAATTAAAAATAACAACTCCGTAGTCTTAATGCAAATTAAAGAATAAACGTATAAAATTTATAATGTTTATTAAAATTAAAATGATAAAATAATGTTCTGTAATTAGAATAAAATAAAATAAACCAAACAATGCACACCAACTAGTACTCTACAATTTAAAAAAAATTAAAATTGGATACCAAACAAGGCACACCAATGCTCTGCAATTCTGAAATAATTTAATTAAAACAAAACAATAAACAATGCACACCAACCAATCCTCTATAATTTTAAAAAATAAAAAACAAATTAAAGTCAAATCTTATAGGAAACATTTCCAAATGTGAATGTAAGATCAAATTTTGGATCCTACTCATCATAGATCAGAACACCAACATTTATCTATCGTAGACATTGAACCTATATATGCAAAAGAAAATGTATAGTAAGAAGATGAGTAAATTAAATAAGAAAAAATGTAAATAGGTGGTAACTTTATAAAATATTTAAAAACTCACACTGATTTGTAATTTTCCCAATGAAATAAGATGAGTACAAAAAGCCCACATTACAATTTGGTGCAAATCTCCATTGTCCTATGAAAATAAAAGAAAGGAGAATTTTATTAGAAGACAAGCAGAGGGGAAAAGTGTATTAAAAAAAAGAAAGAACAAAAAAAAGAAGACAACTTCCATGTCCAAAGTAGTTATAATTTACATGTCCAAAGTAATAAATCAATTCAAAATGACTATAATTTTTTAACATTTTTTTTGGTACCACGTGGAGAACTCAATTGTAATAAATTGATTCAAAATAAAAGATCAAGTTTGCACTCTTACCATTAGTATGTGGCTAACACCTGATACATTGGTGAGTGTAATAGTATCCTGAACCACAAATATCTTATTGAAATAACATAAAACAAACAACATGGATTACGCCAAATGCAAAATATAACTTGACAACTAGTAGCCTTTTGTTTACATATTAAGATACGGAAATCAAATCTCGAAGAATAATTTTCCAATCAATCTGAAGAAAGCATTGACACCTCTCTACATCGCGGATGGAGTCCCAATAGTGAAGTATCTGTAACAAAAAATAGACAATCTATATAACAAAACATATGAATTGTCATCCTAAAACAGTGAATTTTGCAATCAACTGTAAATTGAAAAACTAAATGCATCATATCATCAAGAAGAAATCAACTCTATGCCATAGCATCCCAACAGTGTAGCAATACATTTTTCATAAAACCGCTTATGAAAAACTACTTGAATGGTGAAATATAATCTTGTAAAAAACATAATTCCTGCAACTCATCAAGTTTGTCAAATTAATGTGAAAATCATCAATTACATCAACTATAAACAACTTTAAAAAATAGCCAAATTAAAAAGATTTTAAAGTCATTCAATTGCCATCAACTGTTGCTAGTATCAATACCTGAAAGAAAATTCTTTCAGAGGGTATGAATGCACTATACGCCACATCTACAAAGAAAGGAAATTGTGCACTAATGCTTTGGCCAAATTTGGAGTGGAGCAACCTCAAGACATCTTGGTGGTCAATGAACCACCAGTGGAAACTAGAAGCTATCTTGTTGCGGACTTGATAGGCCTCTCTAGGAGAGGGCTTGGCCTTTTATTTTTTTTCTGTTGTACCTAAAAAAAACAAAAGGAAAGAAAAATGATCTTAACATGTTTTCCTCCTCTAGTATTAACATAGTCCAACTCCCTGATCTTAACATGTTTTCCTCCTCTAGTTTTACTACTTTCTTCAAAGTGCTTGACAAAAAATGAGCACACATGTTTTTCCTGGTCAACTGAACCATATTTTTAAAATAATCAACTCCCAAGTAAAAAGAACAATAGGACAATAAAGGCAATATACTATGTTATGTTGTGTTTTTTTTGCTTGATAAAATAAAAGAAAGACATCTTAATAAAATAATCATTCTATTTAATCCATTTATATTAATCCATTTAACCAAGTCATCATGTTATATGAAATGCATTTAACCAAGTCAACAATATCCAAGACACATGTCAAAGCATAGAGTTGTAATTGAATGTACCAATCAAGTAAAGGGTTGAACACATGACTTTCGTGTGTAATTAAAGCATGATCTATCTTATAAACATTGCGAGTAAACCCAAGCAAATTTCCCCCCCCCCCCCAAAAAAAAAAAAAAAAAAAAAAAACAGAAACAAAAAAGTAAACTAACCAAAAACAGAGCTCCCCTGTTAAAAAAAAAAAATGGAAGTACTAATTAGACTAAGCAACCATACGACATATTGCAGTGCACCCTAAACAAATGTTATGCAATAGGAAATAAATGGATTTATTTTCATCATATCGTTTTTAGTAACTTAGAAATGATAATATTAAATCTTAAAAAAATTATTTACCCATTAAAGAAATGCTATTAAAGAATTTATTTCCCTATTGAACAATTTCATTCCCAATGGAAGCCAATTACCTTATTAAAGAATTAGGATACCTTTAATGAGTTAACATGGTGTAATGAAATGCTACAAACAGATATTGCAACAAAAACAAAAACCAATTTAAAGAAACATTAAACATCTCCAACTATTAATAGGTACCAAAACGATATTGCTCAAGTCCGCAGATTGTGCATTTATAAGTATAAAAGGAAAACAAAAGGTCTGGAGTTTCAGAAGTAGAATAATATCAAACAATACTAAATTTTCAAAAGGAGCATGAGAAGCAATTGACCTTAGATATATTTCATTGGTACAAAGGAGCATGAAACTTGTTCTAGCAAAGAAACATGTTGTAGATGAGAAATCAACAATTATGCATGAAAACAAAGGAGACCTTGACCAAACAAAATACAAACACACCTAAAAACACAAAGATGTCCCAAATTAACGTGTGTATCTTTAAACAAATATAAAGCTATTAAATTAACTGGAGGTAAAAAAATAAAATGAGATTTGCCACTACATAATCCAAGCAAACATTATATTAAATACACTCAAGCCAAACTAGTATATAGTTCTCAAGAATAAAAGGCTCTACAAAAATATTGGAAATGCAACAAAGTCTACATCGGTGGAAAGCTTTACAAAAAGTGGGTCATAGCTATCGTCTGCTTTACAAAATGTGTATGCTTTACAAAAATATGTGTTTTTTGAAGACATTGTCAAACACATATTTTTGTAAAGCATACACATTTTGTAAAGAGAACTATATAGCTAAGTTTGGCTTCAATGTATTTAATATAATGTTTGTTTGGATTATGTAGTGGCAAATCTTATTTTATTTTTTGTTGATGCACACGTTAATTTGGGACATCTCTGTGTTTTTAGGTGTGTTTGTATTTGGTTTGGTTAAGGTCTCCTTTGTTTTCATGCATAATTGTTGATTGTTCATTTGTACCAATGAAATATAGTACTTATAAATGCACAATTTATAATTTGAGCAATATATTTTTGGTACCTATTAATAGTTGGAGCTATTTGATGTTTCTTTAAACTGTTTTTGCTTTTGTTGCAATATTTGTTTGTAGCATTTCATTACATTGAAATGAAATTGTTCAATAGGGAAACCATTTATTTCCTATTGCATAACATTTGTTTAGGGGTCTAATTATTATTTCCATTTTTTATTTTTATTTTTATTTTTTTTAGTTTAACAGGGGAACTCTGTTTTTGGTTAGTTTACTTTTTTGTTTTTGTTTTTGCTTTTTTTTTGGGGGGGGCAAATTTGCTTGGGTTTACTCGTAGTGTTTATAAAATAGATCATGCTTTAATTACACATGAAAGTCATGTGTTCAACCCTTTACTTGATTGGTATATTCAATTACAACTCTATGTTTTGACATGTGTCTTGGATATTGTTGACTTGGTTACATGGATTTCATATAACATGATGACTTGGTTAAATGGATTAAATAGAATGATTATTTTATTAGGATGCCTTTCTTTTATTTTATCAAGCAAAAGAAAACACAACATAACATAGTATATTGCCTTTGTTGTTCTATTGTTCTTTTTACTTGGGAGTTGATTATTTTAAAAATATGGTTCAATTGACCAGGAAAAACACGTGTGCTCATTTTTTGTCAAGCGCTTCAAAGAAGGTAGTAAAACTAGAGGAGGAAAACATGTTAAGGTCAGGGAGTTGGACTATGTTAATACTAGAGGAGGAAAACATGTCAAGATCATTTTTCTTTACTTTTTTTATTTTATAAAAGCCCTCTCCTAGAGAGGCCTATCAAGTCGGCAACAAGATAACTTCTAATTTCCACCGGTGGTTCATTGACCACCAAGATGTCTTCAGGTTGCTCTGCTCCAAATTTGGCCAAAGCATTAGTGCACAAGTTCCCTTCTTTGTAGATGTGGTGTATGGTGCATTCACACCCTCTGAAAGAATTTTCTTTCAGGTATTGATACTAGCAACAGTTGATGGCAATTGAATGACTTTAAAATCTTTTTAATTTGGCTATTTTTTAAAGTTGTCTATAGTTGATGTAATTGATGATTTTCACATTAATTTGACAAACTTGATGAGTTGCAGGAATTATGTTTTTTACAAAATTATATTTCACCGTTTAAGTAGTTTTTCATAAGCGGTTTTATGAAAAATGTATTGCTACACTATTGGGATGCTAGGGCATAGAGTTGATTTCTTCTTGATGATATGATGCATTTAGTTTTTCAATTTATAGTTGATTGCAAAATTCACTGTTTTAGGATGACAATTTGTATGTTTTGTTATATAGATTGTCTATTTTTTGTTGCATAAACTTCAATATTGGGGCTCCTTCCACGATGTAGAGAGGTGTCAATGCTTTCTTTAGATTGATTGGAAAATTATTCTTTGAGATTTGATTTCCGTATCTTAATATGTAAACAATTTCTAAAGACTACTATTTGCCAAGGTATATTTTGCATTTGGTGTAATCCATGTTGTCTGTTTTATGTTATTTCAATAAGATATTTGTAGTTTGGGGTACTATGACACTCACCAATGTATCAGGTGTTAGCCACAAACTAATGGTAAGAGTGCTGGCTTGATCTTTTATTTTGAATTGGTTTCTTACAATTGAGTTCTCCACGTGGTACCAAAAAAAATGTTGAAAAATTATAGTCATTTTGAATTGATTTATTACTTTGGACATGTAAATTGTCACTACTTTGGACATGTAAGTTGTCTTTTTTTTTTTCTTTTTTTTAATACACTTTTCCCCTCTAATTGTCTTCTAATAAAATTCTCTTTTCTTTTATTTTCATAGGACAATGGAGATTTGCGTCAAATTGTAATATAGGCTCTCTTTACTCATCTTATTTCATTGAGAAAATTACAAATTGTTGGGTATACCTCCTTATTGGAGTGTGGGACCCAATTGGTTTTGGAAAAAGAGTTTTAATTTGGCTTGGTTTAGGTATAATATTTTTATATATTATATTTGTGGAGGCCCAATCCAATTTGGATACAATTAGGGTTTGATTACAAAACCCTAGATTTATAATACATAATGATTGATGTTATTCTTCCCAAGACAAAAAAAAAGTGGCGGCTACTACAAGTTGTATTGGAGAAAAAATCAACTTGGTGTTGTTTGGTTATTCTTAATTTGACTTGGTCAATCAAGCCTTGGTGCTTTGATTTGTGAAGAAGTTTGGTTCGTTATTTTGGGTCTTCTTCAACTCAGGTTCTGAAGATTTTGGTTCATCTATTTGGTGAGGTCTTTCCTCTTGTTTATTTGTGATTATTGGAATTCACCTAAGGGTGGTTTTGTGAGACCATTAGTGTCTCGTTTGTAATCGTTTGGAACTTATTTGGTTGATAGTGGAATCGAATTTCGATCCCGTGGACGTACCTCACATTGAGGGAACCACATAAAAATTCTTGTGTTGCCTTTGATTTAATTTTTCCGCATTAGTTTATATTCCCATTGATTGATTTACTTGTGGGATTCATCGATTTTCCCTAACAACTGGTATCAGAGCTTACGGTTTATTGGGATTTATTTATTTGTGTAAATCAATGGAGGGGAATGTGGGTCGTATGTCTAGCTTCAATGGAAGCAATTGGGTAACTTGGAAAACTAAAATGGAGGACCTATTATTTTGTAAAGACTTGTATGGACCCATTGACGGTGAGAGTGGTAAACCTGCTGATATGAAAGATGATGAGTGGAAGAGGCTTAATCAGAAAGCCGTTGGTGTTATCCGTCAATGGATTGATGACAGTGTGTTTCATCATGTTGCTACTGAAACTTTGGCACATGATTTATGGAAAAAATTAGAGAGTCTTTATGATAGAAAATCAGCCACAAATAAAGCCTTTCTGTTTCGTAAGTTGGTTAATTTAAAATATAAAGAGGGCAGCCCTATTCCGGAACATCTGAATGAAATAAAAAGTATCGTTAACCAACTTGCTTCTATGAAAATTATTTTTGATGATGAGTTGCAGGCTTTGATGCTACTTAGTTCATTACCTGAAAGTTGGGAGACTTTGGTTGTGACAGTTAGTAATTCGGCGCTCGATGGAGTTGTCACTATGGGTCAAGTCACTAGTAGCTTGTTGAATGAAGAAACTAGAAGAAAATCAGCCGGTACCTCTCATTCGGAAGCATTTGTTGTGAGAGGCCGAAGCAAAACAAGGGGGAGGAGTAAGACTCCTCATGGTCATGATCAAAGCCGTGACAAGTCAAGAGATGGTTCTTTTTCAAAGAAAGACATTGAGTGCCATTATTGCCATGAGAAAGGGCACATGAAGCGGGAATGCCGAAAGCTCAAGAACAATGAGAAAAGGCGTGACAAAAGTGTGGATAAGAAGCAAGAAGACACAACGGCAGTTACTACCGATGATCTCATGGTTGTTTGTGAGGATGATTGTATCAATTTTGTGGGCCAAGAGAGCAGTTGGGTGATTGATTCCGGTGCTTCTTTTCATGTGACTTCTCGAGTTGATTTCTTCACTACCTACACTGCAGGAGATTATGGTTCTGTTCGAATGGGTAATGAAGGTTTGTCCAAGATTATTGGTATGGGTGATGTTTGCTTGGAAACAAATTTGGGCTGCAAATTGTTGCTTAAAGATGTGAGGCATGTTCCCGACATTCGCCTTAATTTAATCTCTACTGGGAAGCTAGATGATGAAGGCTTCAACAACAAATTTGGTGATGGAATATGGAAGCTCACAAAGGGTTCTTTGGTGGTGGTTAAGTGCAAGAAGACTCATACACTTTATTCGATGCAAGGAAAAATTTGTAAAGGTATTGTCAATGCACTTGAAGATGATACTTCTACCGAATTGTGGCAGAAGCGGCTTGGCCACATGAGTGAAAAGGGGCTGCAAGTATTATTCAAGAAAGAGCTTCTACCCGGTTTGAAAGGTACACATCTTAAAACTTGTGTTCATTGTTTGGCGGGTAAACAACATAGAGTTTCTTTTCATAAAAATGTTGCTTCTAGAAAAGAAAATGTGTTGGAGTTAATTCATTCGGATGTTTGTGGTCCTTTAAAAATTAAAACACATGGTGGTGCACTTTATTTTGTTACTTTCATTGATGATTATTCAAGGAAAGTTTGGGCTTATCTACTAAAAACTAAAGATCAAGTTCTAGAAGTATTTAAGCATTTTCAGGCCATGGTTGAAAGAGAAACAAGGCAGAAATTGAAGTGTATCCGAACAGACAATGGTGGTGAATACATTGGGCCATTTGATGAGTATTGTCGCAGCCAAGGTATTCAGCATCAAAAGAAAGTTAAGAAGACTCCTCAACAAAATGGCGTTGCCGAGAGGATGAACCGCACCATTGTGGAAAGAACAAGGTGTTTGCTTTCACAAGCTAAATTGCCAAGATCCTTTTGGGGTGAGGCAATGAGTACAGCGGTTGACTTGATCAATTTATCTCCTTACTATCCTTTGAATGGTGATGTTCCTGAAAGAGTTTGGACTGGCAAAGATGTGTCTTATGAGCACTTGAGAGTGTTTGGTTGCCGAGCTTTTGTTCACATTCCAAAGGATGAGAGGTCCAAGCTTGATAGTAAGTCAAGACAATGTATTTTTCTTGGCTATAGGCGTGATGAATTCGGGTATAGATTATGGGATCCGGTCGACAAGAAAGTCATTCGAAGCCGTGATGTTGTGTTTCTTGAAGACCAAACAATTGAAGACTTTGATAAAGGTGATCAACCGGAGCCAAAAACTAGTGATCTCATTGACATGGATCCATCTCCTTCATCTCCAGTTGATGATGAAAATGGGGGAGATGTGCAGCCACCTATTGAAGATGTGGAGGATGATGCTAATCCTAATGAAGTTAAGCCAGAAATTGAGGAAGAGCATCTAACTCAAGAATCGCCACCACAACTTGAGTTGAGGAAATCTACAAGGGACCGACAACCTTCAAGAAAGTATCCTCCCAATGAATTTGTGTTGATTTCTGATCAAGAGGAGCCGGAGAGCTACCAAGAAGCAATTGAGCATGCAAAGAAAGATGATTGGAAAAAGGCAATGGAAGAAGAGATGAATTCCTTACTTGAAAATCACACTTATGATTTAGTGAAGTTGCCTAAGGGGAGGAAAATTCTGAAAAATAAGTGGGTCTTCAAATTGAAGAATGATAGGAAGAATCTGAGGTATAAAGCACGTCTTGTAGTGAAAGGCTTTGGGCAAAGGAAAGGCATTGACTTTGACGAAATTTTCTCGCCGGTTGTGAAGATGTCTTCTATTCGGGTTGTACTTGGCATGGCTGCAAGTATGAACCTTGAAGTTGAGCAACTTGATGTAAAGACCGCATTTCTTCACGGTAATCTTGAAGAAGAAACTTACATGGAACAACCGGAAGGTTTTGTAGAGAAAGGGAAAGAGAAATTTGTTTGCAAATTGAAGAAAAGTTTGTATGGCCTTAAGCAAGCTCCGCGACAATGGTACAAAAAATTTGACTCTTTCATGATGAATAATGGCTTTTCTAAAACCACTTCGGACCATTGTGTGTTTGTGAAAAATTTCCCGGATGGCAAATTTATTATTCTTTTGCTTTATGTTGATGACATGTTAATTGTGGGTCAAGATTCTACCATGATTAACAAGTTGAAAATAGAGTTGAGTAAATCTTTTGCTATGAAAGATTTGGGGCCGGCAAAGCAAATACTTGGTATGAAAATTGTTCGTGATCGCAAAGAGGGACTGATTTGGTTGTCTCAAGAGAGCTACATTGAGAAAGTTCTTGAGAGATTCAACATGGATAAAGCAAAGCCGGTTGGTTGTCCACTTGCAGGTCACTTCAAGCTTAGTTCGAATCAATGTCCTACAAGTGAGAAAGACAAAGAAGAGATGTTGAAAGTTCCTTATGCTTCAGCAGTTGGTTCTTTGATGTACGCCATGGTTTGTACAAGGCCGGATATTGCTCGTGCCGTTGGTGTGGTGAGTCGTTTTCTCTCTAATCCGGGTAAAGAACATTGGGCAGCGGTAAAATGGATTCTAAGATATCTTCGAGGGTCTTTGAAGGTGTGTTTGTGTTTTGGAGATGGTAAACCGATGCTTGATGGGTTCACAGATTCTGACATGGCTGGTGATGTTGATTCTAGGAAATCTACTTCGGGGTATTTGATGACTTTTGCAGGGGGAGCTGTGGCTTGGCAATCTAAATTACAAAAATGTGTTGCTCTCTCAACTACCGAAGCTGAATTTATTGCCATTACAGAAGCTTGCAAAGAAGAGTTATGGTTGAAGAAATTTTTGCAAGAGTTGGGTTTGAAGCAAGAAAGGTATGTGCTTTATTTTGATAGTCAAAGTGCTATTCACTTGAATAAAAATTCTACATTTCATTCGAGATCGAAACACATTGATGTGAGATACCATTGGATTCGTGATGTGTTAGATTCGAAATTGTTGCAACTCGAAAAGGTTCACATAGATGATAATATCTCGGATATGTTGACAAAGACTTTGTCGAGGGACAAACATTTAAAGTGTCGAACTTTGGCGGGTATGGTTGATGTCTCCACCTAAGTCGATAGGGGGAGAATTGTTGGGTATACCTCCTTATTGGAGTGTGGGACCCAATTGGTTTTGGAAAAAGA